>CM061032.1:56311346-58711346 GCA_030763125.1 Hippophae gyantsensis | reverse complement strand
ATTTTAATAAAAATGTGTACACTCAAATAAGTAACGAGGATATAAATAATATTTTAAATATTATTTTTATTTTTTAATAATTTTATATTTTTATTATGAATAAAAATTTATAAAAATAATAAGATAATAATAAATATTTTATATTGAAAGATAAAAAAATTTAAAAATAAAAAATAAATGATTTATGTGAAAAGAAGAAAAATAAAATATATGTATTAAAAAAATATATAATATTTTTATATTAAATAATATTAATAGTATCTTGTTAACAACTAATATAAAATAATAACAATAAATTATTAAATAATTATAAGATTTTAGAATTTTAGAGTTTAAATAAATATTTTGAATAATTTTTATAAAAGAAAAATTGATATTTTAATAGAATAAAAAATAAAAAAATATAAAATATATAATATATTACTTATGATTAGTTCAAATTTAAAAGTAATTAAATCTATAAAAAATTAAAAATATAAAACTTTTATATATTTATTAAAATATGATATATAATGTTGAAACAAGTACGTGAAAACAATGTATGAACAATATTATCGATAATTTGAAATGAACTGTTTGGGATGAGTCGCGGATTACGTCGCTCCCTTTAAGACGTTTCGTAACTCTGTCCAAAATTGTGCAAACAAATAAAGCCGCGTCGTCTCCAGGATAAAACAGCCCAAAATCTTTGTTGTCTGTCTTGAAACCTCATTGCATTGATGAAGATCAAAATGTTACACCTATGAAATTTCGTTGCTCGAAAAACTCAAAACAATTTAGGATCTTTTTTTTTAGAGTTTTTTCTTAATAAGAGATGTTTGGAAAATGTTGTGATTAAACTTAGAGTTGAGACCCTTTATTTATAGGTTTGAGAAAACGTGTGACCATTATGACAATAACGATCATGTATGAGTAAAGAAAAGTAAAAGTCATTTTCAGAGTAAAGAAAAGTAGCGATCATTTTCTGAGTAAAGAAAAATAACGCTCATTTAACAGATATTTTTGAGTAAAGAAAAAATAACGGTCATTTTCTGAGTAAAGAAAAATAACGACAATTTTTTAAGTAAAAAAAATAACGGCTATTTTATGAGTAAAAAGATAATGATTATTTTCTGAGTAAAAAATATATATTTTTTTTAAATCCTAAAAAATAAAATAAAATGTCACCTCACACACATGGACTCGACTTGGCACGGTCGGTCGGACAATGGTA
The DNA here is from genome assembly GCA_030763125.1 of Hippophae gyantsensis. Classification (NCBI taxonomy): domain Eukaryota; kingdom Viridiplantae; phylum Streptophyta; class Magnoliopsida; order Rosales; family Elaeagnaceae; genus Hippophae; species Hippophae gyantsensis. Next base: position 58,710,133 of record CM061032.1, on the reverse strand, counting down.
GTGGCGCACGTCGTATTACATTTGTCTAAACAACCCCCAACCAGCTTCTTGCTAGTCCCTTAGCAAGAGAAGCGATAAAAACTAAAAATTAAACTATCCTAAATCACTTCCGTAGATTGACACGGTTGCATTTAGCCTATGTAACAAGCCTTTAAACCCCTAGGTTGCCCTAGTGGGCGAGTTTGAGTCTCGTGAGGGTTTTCAGTAATGATACCCACAAACATTAAACTAAATGTAAAAAAATTAAAAGAAATAATAACAACAATCAACTTAAAAACTAAAATTACAAAAAAATCAAAAATTAACTTTTAAGAATAAAAGAAAACAACATAACACAAAAATGTCTCATACTTTTTAATCTCCTTTAAGATCATAATTAAAATCTCAAGCATAAGTTATTTTAATTTTCTTAAACAATCATGATTTATTATAATAATTATTCGAAAATCATTTTCATATTTCATATCAAAAATGTATCAATTTAATTTCACCCAATTTCAGTATCATAAATCCGAATTCGCTTCGACTCTATTTCTTACAAGTCAATACTCTCAAAACACTGAATCCTATGGGTTCAAACGCTCATACTAATTTATATGCGAAATAATTGATGTATAATGAACTAATATTTTCGCATATGTATAAAGAAGAAAGGCTCAAAGTGTTATTTTGACATTGATCTCATGGAAGGAATCAAATGTATAAATTATAAAGATATCATATATAAAAATTATTTTCATGCATAAATCAAACTTATTAAGAAAAAATTTCAAGATATATGTTTTTTACAAATGAAGAAAGTACAATGACTTTTTAGGGAATTACTTCCTATATATTTCTTTTGTAATTAGCCTTTACTCACAACTTTGTAGGCAATGTGGGTCGTAGTATGTAGATTATATTATATATTCTTTATCTCTCTATTTTTTTTTTTGAAGATATTTTTTAATATATATCATTTTTTAGAGAGTCAATCCATGTACAGATTGTACATTTTTTAGGATTTTGGGTAATGCAGATCATAGTATGTAGATTATACTATATATTCTTTATCTCTCTATATTTTTCTGAAAATACTTTTCAATATATATCATTTTTTTAGAGAGTCAACCCATGTACAGATTGTACATTTTTTTTTTGGATTTTGGTAAGTGGTTAATTTTGTGGCTTTTCTGTTTGATCTTGGTTTAGGTAACCCTAGATATGTCTCTTTTTTTTTGTAACAGTCATGCACGAATGAGATAAAGGCATATACTATCAATTTCTACTCAAATCATTTAATCTAAGCAAAAAAATAATAAAAAATATACGATACTCTATTAAGATGAGAAAAAATTCATACATTCAATGTTAATGCCTATAGAGATCATCTAAGAATTTGAAGAAATAAGAAATATGTTTGGAGTAGAAAAAATATATATTTCACTCTGAATAAGGGAAATTAGGCTCAAATTATATCTCACAAAGGTAGTCTCCACTAAAACAAATTCATAAACACCGATTTTGGGTTTAATATAATTTCTACATCTTATCAAGAAATACTAGTTATGACAAAAACTAACTAATTATCAAAAACAATTACAAAATATTTCATGATATGTTTTCAAAAATTAATCTAACAGTACAAAAGACTTAACTATTTACTTAAATTTGATTTAAAGAAATGATAAATTTTTGTGAGAAAATATATATATTTTTTATTTTTTTATTTTTTTTAAATTTCAAAAATTACTAAATCACACAAAACAAAAATAAAACCAAACACAAAAAATGAAGATGTGAACATAAAAAAAAATTAATAATTTTTATTTTTATTTTTATTTTTTATTTTTTTTTTTAATTTTTAAATTGTTAAATTTTTTTTCTTTTCTAATTAAGCATGGTAACTTTTCACCACCCCCAACCTAGAACTTACATTATCCTCAATGTAACAACTGTAAATTAAAGATAAAGAGAAAAGAGAGGAAATATTACCTATTTCTTGAGAATGTTGCAAGTAGTGATGGAGAAATATAGGTGCATCCATCATGTTCATTAAAGTGCATACAAACAGATTGTTGTAAACTTCTAACATCTCAACAAATTTTTTTTAGTTTTAACAATTTTAAAATTATTCACATGTAATTAAACTAAAATAAACAATAGAAATTAAATAAATAAAATTAAATTACCTAAAATGATGGGTTGCCTCCCATCCAGCGCTTAGTTTAACGTCTTAGTAAGACGTAACTTGGGGATTTCATTTTAAGTAAACTCAATGTCCCCTCATCAATGAGTCAATCAAACCTACAAGTAAGACAAGATTGTCTACCTATACTTTTTCAGTCATGTCCTATGGATTTTTAAATTTTTCTGTACTTAAAACTAGGAGACGCCAGGAGTTTTAGATAATCCACGTCTAGGTACAAATCAAATAATTAAAGGCATCGAAACACAATTGTACCTAGATCAAACAAAACAACTATCTCCTTAGATTTTAATTAAAGCTTTAAAATTTTGGAGATAGTTTCAGAATTTTTTTTTGTTTTTTTTGTTTTTGTATAATATCTAAGTTAAAATAACATAATCAGTATTAACCAAGAGTACTCCCAGGAAAGAATGGTGGGGCAAAGGTTCCTTAAAAACCATCCTCCTAGACAGAGTAACGTTCCCAGGAAAGACTAGTGGTACAAAGGCTTCCAGGAACTAGTCTACTAGACAGAACTCCCTTAGATCTTTACTTTTCATGCTATTAAAATTAAGTTAATTAAGTTAAAATTTAAGTTAATTAAGTTAATAAAAAGATAAGTTAATTAAGTTAATGAAAATCTAGGTTAATTAAATTAATAAATTAAATTAATATAAGTTAGTAAATTAAGTTACTAAAAACCTAAATTAATTAACTTAAACGAAAATTAAGATAACAAAAATAGTTAAAAAAAACAAAATTAAAAAAAAATTAAACCAAAAATAAAATAAATTGAAAAAGTAAAAGAAAGATAAAAAAAATAAAAAGAGAAGGAGAAAGAGAAAAAAAAATTTTAATTAAAAATTAAGCCAAAAAAATAATATAAAATAAATTGAAAATAATAATAATAATTGAAAAAGATAAAAGAAAAAAAAAAGACAAATAAACAAAAAATAAAAAAAATTGAAAATAAAGTTTTTGATTTTTTTTTTTGAAAAGAAAAATTTATTTTTTAAATAAAAAAATTTTTATTTTATTTTATTATTTTATTTTATTATTTTTATTATTTTTATTTATTTTTTATTTATTTTTTATTCTTATTTATTTATTAATTTAATTTAAAATTTATTTACTTTTTTTTACTTCAAATTTCAAAATTCAAAATTATTTTATTATTCATGCTATAATTTTTTTTATTTATTATGAAATTAAAATTTGAATTTTTTTTTTACTTTTCACAAACAAAAAAATATTTTATTTTTTATTTATTTATTAATTTAATTTAAAATTTATTTACTTTTTTTTTTACTTCAAATTTCAAAATTCAAAATTTTTTTATTATTCATGCTATAATTTTTTTTATTTATTATGAAATTGAAATTTGAATTTTTTTTTTACTTTTCACAAACAACAAAAATTTTATTTTATTTATTTATTTATTTATTTATTTATTTATTTTATTTTTATTTATTTATTAATTTAATTTAAAATTTATTTACTTTTTTTTACTTCAAATTTCAAAATTATTTTATTATTCATGCTATAATTTTTTTTATTTATTATGAAATTGAAATTTGAAATTTTTTTTTTACTTTTCACAAACAACAAATTTTTTATTTTTTTTAAATAAAAAAAAATCACAATTATTTACAACACAAAAAAATTTTAAAATTTTGATAAATAATTTAAAAACGCTATTCCTTCCCCGGTAACGGCGCCAAAAACTTGATCGGGATAGAACCGATATCACCGATCCTGCCGTTACTTTGGTTTTATCTATTTATAAAACTCTCGCAAGTGCACGAATCATTTCGTAGAAAATGATAAGTATACTCCCAAGGTCGATCTAAGGAAGGAATGTATGTGGTTTTTAATTTATTATTCAAACTTTTAAAAACGAAATTAAATCCTAAACATCCTGTCACAATATTTTGAGTTTTGTGTTTTTAATTTACTCACATAAAAATAAACATAGATTCAATAAACATTTATGCCAATTTTATCATTTATAATCATGGAGTATTTATGGATATAATAATTAAGTTAATTATACTTGCTCATATTATTTAGGTTATTAAAGATATGAATTGATATTTATTGATTCTCTCTTTTTTGTATGAATACCACCTTTGGTGGGGTTAGATATTCTTTATTAACTAAACAAATCAATTAACACCTATGAGTGGGGTTGATAACTAATTTGATTAATTAAATTAATTCATTTTTCTAAGAGATTGAAAATGAACCATTTAAATGCCACCTTTGGTGAGGTTGAAACTTGATTTAAACTTTATTCAAGGTGTCCAAATTAAACCTAAGAATTTAGTTATCCGAGTACTAACTTTCAAGTTTTAAAATCACTAAAAACATGTTGTCAATACATTTTCGGATAATAATTCTTATAAAAACTTTTGAAATAGGTTTCACTCTAACTACCTGAGCGATTGTACCAACAAATAAAAAACACTACTCTAAAATAGACCGGATAACTAAACCTTAAAATCTAATTTTCAGATTTAAGTTTGTAATGAAAAATAATATATTTCTCTAACATTCTTAATATAAAATCTTGAATAAAAATAAAATCAATTCATTTTAGAGATTTTTACCTATTTAATATTTCGCAAACATAACAACGTTATTATTACATCATGTTTATAAAACTGACGGAAGTTAAATTTAATCATAGACAAATTAAATATAACATGTAAGAATAAAACATAAAAAATAGCGTAAGAAAATAAAATCCTTACGTAACTTCGATGTTATTCCCGTTCTTTGGAAAACCTCAGGCGGAATTTGCCTCCCATTTATTGAATCAAAAAGCTAATAAATTACAAAACATAACTAGTTCTTCCCAAAAGGAAGAACTCTAAAACTAAAAGAAATTAACTAAGAAAAGCTAAAAACTAAGAAAAACTAAAAAATCTAAGAAAAGAGAGAAAAAAAGAGAGAAGAGAATGTGTTTTGAGGTGTGTTTAGAAGTGAAGAGAATGGGGGTATTTATAGGTGAGGATGTGAAGAAAAAGTGGGTGAAAAAATGATAAAAAATGGGGGAAATGCGGAGTGGTGGATGATGATGTCAGCATGACGTGGGGGGCGATTGTGCGCAAAAATGGGGCGAAATGGCAGCGGCACGCGCGGAAGGCAGGCGCTTCTGTACTCTGTGGAGCCAGGGCAGGCATTAGGCGTGCGTGCGGACATAGAGCGTGTTCTTGTGCTGGTGGTAGTGGCGCGCGATTTTCTCCTTTTTAACCCTTTTGACCCATTTTGTCCAATTTTTCCATATTTGTTGACCTTTCTCCATTTATTTATTAATATATTTGTGATGTATTGCTTCCAGTATTCCTCTTTGAGTCTTTAAGTTACGTTTTTAAGTAAAAATACCTGAAAAACAATAAAAACACTCGTGATTCCAAAAAAGACAAATTTATATAAATATATGATAAAATATATAAATATATATATATTTTTAATCAATTAATGTGCATAAAATCATGGTAATTTTAGTGTTTTTTGAGCACTCATCAAGGTCATACTCCTCTTCCTTTTCACAAAAGTGGGTGTCTCATGGAACACAAACTCAATAACCAATCATTTTCTATTTATACATCTTCAAAGTGATGAAAAATAATAATGTAGGATAAGGCAAAAAATTGACATAATTTGTTTTATAAAATTTCATTTTTTTTCCGACATATAATTTTGAAGAACTAAACGGAAAATACGATATCCATTCTTACTCTACCTCATGTTATAAATATAGATCTTCATTCTCTATTTTTCATTTCCCATTTAAACATTCAATAGGAATTTGCTTCGTAACAAAAAAACTGATAACATTACTGAGGAGGCCATTCTTCATCATGTCAAAATTAAAAAAATTTCAAAATTGGCATCCTTAGTTAAGAGAATAGCCTATCTATACCGTTTCTTTACGGCAATGTTACAATAATTACTGGGGTAGAATCTTGAGTAGGGATTGGCACGAGGATAAATTATTATGTTTATATGAATAAACATACTTATTTTGTACTAATTTTAGATAATTTTCATTAGTAATCATCATTAATGAATTGAAAGTAGTCTCTTCATAATTTAACAAAAAAACTTATTTTTAATATTTAGTTAAAAATATTCTTAACATAAAACAATTAAAATTTAAGATATACTTATTTTAATAAATTATTTAAAATATTAACATTAATTTTTATTATTTAATATGTTTTCAAAATATTGTATGTTTAATATTAAAAGTGTATTTTTATGTAATTATATTTATACAAAATTATAATCTATATATATTTTTATTTTTATTTATACTATATATAAAAATCCAAATCACACCTTATAACATTTTGATCAAAATTATATATATATTTTAGATTAATGAGTACTATTATCCTTAATTATTGTATAAATATTAATACCTAAAATATTGAAAATTATTTAGATTATAATTATTTATCCTTTTTTATACAAAGTTATGTATCTTAATTATCATATTTTGTTTAATTATGTTATCTTATTTTTATCAATTATATCATATAAATTAAGTAATCAATTATTAATAATTAAAATATTGATAATTGTTTTTATTATAATTATATTTTTTTATACAAATAAGTAATTATTATTTTTCACTTAATTATCTTATGTCTTTTTTATCAATTAAGTAATAAAAATTAAGTAATAAATTATTAATAATTAAAATATTAATAATTATCTATAATAAAATTAATATTTATCATTTTTAAACAAGATTATTTATCTTAATTAATATAAATAATTATTATTTTATTAGTTAATTACTCTAAGTCTTATTTTTTATCAATTAATTTATATAGATTAACAGATAAATTATTAGTAGTTAAAATACTAATAACTTTTTAGATTATAATTAATTATATTTTTTCTATACAATCTAATTTATCTTAAATAACATAAAAATTATCATTGTTTTCTTATTTATTTTTATATTTTATTTTTATCAATTAAATAATATCTAATATATTTTAAAATTATCTAAATTAAAGTTATTTTTTATTCAAGATTAATTAATTTAAGTAACATAAATAATTATAATTTTTTTAATTAATTATCTTAAATCTTATTTTTATCAATTAAATAATATAAATTAAGTAATAAATATTGATAATTTTTTAGATTATAATTACTTATCCTTTTATACATGGGTATTTATCTTAAGTAATATAAATAAAAAATTTCTCTATTTATTATCTTAAGTCTTGTTTTAATCAATTAAGTAAACTATATCAATACCTATATTATATATAAAAGTTTGATGTATTTTTAAAATAATTGTTTTTTAAAAAATATCCTTATATTTTAAAATAGAGTAAAGTATCTAAATGGTCAATTTATTTAGGTCAAATTTGTTGTTTAGTATTTTGTTTAGAAAAAGTATTTTTGAATCCCTTTGCTTGGAAAAAATGTGTTATTGAAGTTCTTTTATCTGTGAAAAGGGTAACATACAATAATAAAATTAAATGTTTATCTTATTTTTTAAAAATATAATGAAATAACTTAAATATGACATATATGTTTATATTTTTTGATAGTTATATACATAAAATAATTAATATTTAATTAAATATTTATTTAACTTTTTAAGGAAAAAAATTGTTTTAAAATTAAACAATATTTTTAATAAATCTTAAATATAATTTTTATTATCTAATATACAAAGTCATACATTAGACAATAAATTTAATTTAAGTTTAATCAAAATATTTGTTAATTTTTTTTACTAATTCTTTAATTAAAAATTATTTCTTTATATATATATATATATCGAAAAATAAAAATTTGTATGTATCACTCGTGTTATTCCATTATATTTCATAAAAGTTAGATTGAAAATTAATTTTATCCTTATCTAATAAGTTTTGTTCAAATAAAGGAACTTAAAATACATTTTTTAAACAAACAGACTAAACAATCCCTAAGGTGATGTTTGATTTGAGGGAATGGAAATAAATCAGAATTGATTCCTTCTATTTGTGTGTTTGGTTGGGCTGAATAGAGGGGACAAAATTGAATCGATTACTAAAGGAGATTTCTTCTCCCCATTTAGAAATCATAATTCTATTATCATCTTAATTTTTTTTTCCAAATTTTACCCTTACCTCAAATATAACCTTAAACTCAAATCCCAAATCTCCAAACCCAAATCCCAAATCCCAAATCCCAAATCCCCAAACCCAAAACCCAAAACCTAAAACTCTAAACTCTAAATCCTAAATCCCAAAACCCAAAATCCTAAATCCTAAATCCTAAAACTCTAACCCCAAAACCTCAAATCTCTAAACCCTAAATCCCAAATACCAAATCGCAAAAACCTAAAGCCTAAATCCAAATCATAAAACCCTAAACCCCAAATCCTTAAACCTCAAATCCCAAATCCTAAATCCCAAAACCCTAAACCACTAAATCCCAAATCCTAAATCCCAAAACCCTAAACCCCAAATCCTAAATCCTAAATTCTAAATCCCAAAACCCTAAACCCTAAACCCTAAACCCCAAATCCTAAATCCCAAAACCCTAAACCACTAAACCCTAAATCCCAAAACCCTAAACCTTAAACCCCAAATCCCAAAACACTAAACCCTAAGCCCTAAAACCTAAACCTCAAAATCCTAAACCCTAAACCCCAAATCCCAAAACCCTAAACCTTAAACCGTAAACCCTAAACCCTAAACCCAAAATCCCAAATTCTAAAACCCTAAACCCTTTTTAGAAAAATAATAATTTTAACCCTAAACTTTAACCCATAAATATAGCCCTAAACCCTATACCCCAAATCTTAAATCTCTAAACCTTAAATCCCAAATCTCAAACCTCAAAACCCTAAACCCTATTTAAAAAAATAATAATTTTAATAATATATTTTCTTTTTAATTAAGTAATAATTATTTAGAAAAATAATGATTTCAATAATGTATTTTATCTAACGAGAAAATAATAATTAAATGACATTATTTGAACTTTACTGAATGTAGGGGTATTAAGGTAATTTACAGTTTTTTTTCATTCCATTCTAGTGGCAAACCAAACACTATAATCCTGATTTCGAACTTAATTCTAATGGTCAAACCAAATAACATTGTTTTTTTTCATTCTATTTCGATTCTGATTTTGATTTTGATTATATTCTACGAACCAAACGTCACCTAAGGTCTAAATGAAATGATATCCATGACTTTTTTTATGTAAAATAATAACGTATTTCTTCATTTATGTTTTATTTTAAATTTTGTTATTTATGCTTTATTTTAAATTTAAAAAAAATTAAAGTATCTTAATTAAAAATATTTTCTTTTTTTTAATTTATTATAAATTGTTTCCAAAATTCAAGGAGTGTAATTAACCATATTTATTTTTGATAAATATGTTTTAGTTAGATTCTTCTAATTTATATTAAATTATTGAAAAATTTTATAATCAGATTGATAAATTTTACAATCAATTGTATTCGATCTGGATCGAATTACTATTAAATTATAAATAAATATATATTTTATTTTATAATATATTATATTTAAATATAATACATATAATAATTATATTAAATTATTATTTTTAACTTAAAAATAATATAAATCTTTATAATAATTTAATAATTATATTGGTATATTTCTTATGTCTTTTATTTTCTTAGTGATGACTATAAATAATAAAATTTATTACAAATATATCAATTTAAAATTTAAATATTATATCTGTTGTCTTTTATATCTAATAATAATTTATAAATAAATTTTAATATCAATTTAATCTATTTAAATTTAGATTGATTCGCGTTAATTAAATTATCATATCTAAAATTCCGACGATTAATAATTGATATAAAATTATTCTCATATTTACATATATCTAATATCTTGGGTCTTTCATTAAAAGAAAATGCAAAAAATTCTGATATATAAATCCTATTTTTACATAGAAAAATATATTCAACAAAATAAGATAAATGATAAATTAATGATAAAAAAAAATCAAAAAGAACTCTTTTTTTGAGTTTTATCTATGAATTAGAGTGAGAACTATCCGGTTATAAAAACTACATTGCGATTAAAATCTTCAAATTCAATTCATACACGGTTACGAGATTTATCAAAATCAAACAACTTTTAATGGACATTAATTTTACTAATATTAATATATATATATATCTAAAGTCAAATTCTCACAGATAACGGTGCAGTTGTCATCCTCAATTTTAATTATTTGTCCGACTGACTGTGGCATTTGCTCTATTTTGTTCAGCTGTTCGTGGAATTTGGAAAAATAACAAAAGGGATTATCCAAACTTTTATTCGGAAGTAATTCTATTTTGATGGTATTAAATTTTATTAACTTGTAGGCATAGATTTGATATTAAATATATATATAATTTATTTTTGAGAATACGGAGTTAAAATATAATTGTAATAAAAATTAAAAAATTAATTATAAATATTAACATTATTTATAGATAAAAGGTACGAATGAATATATAAAATATTGGACATATTTGTGATAAAGTTATAAAGTTGGAATGTTTTTGATAAATATTAAAACTCATAGATATTTATTGTAAGGATTATGAGTGTTGGTTATTTTCGTGAACAAAATATTTATCTGTAAATTTATTTTTAGTATTGCTATCAAGTCTATCAAGAAAAACGAAACAAATATTCGAGTTCCAAATAATTATACTTCAGATATATCTTTGATAACTACAACGCATAGAATTACATTTATGCTTTTAATAACACATGTTTATAAATCTGAAATTATTTTTAGTACTAAAACATAGAATAAGATATGCTAAAATATTAGATAAAATGTACTCTAAATTATAACTGAAATCTTTAGCATAAAATTTATTTTATATAAGAGTTATCTTAATTAATGAGTAATACTAATCTTATTTGTAATAGAAAAAATATTTATTAATCATATATGAGTTATCTTAATTAACGAGTAATATTAATCATATTTGTAATAGAAAAGATATTTATCAATCATATATGAGTTATCTTAATTAATGAGTATTATTAATGTTATTTGTAATAGAACAGATATCTATTAATTACATAGGATTAAGGATTTTAATTTTTCCTATAAATAAAACTCATTACTCATTGTTTCAATTAACCATACAAGAGCATTCTTCTAGTCTTCTTAATTTCTCTATCTTATTTTACAAATATAAGATCATAATTCTTTAGGCTTCTTTATTTAGTTAATCTATCAAATATTGTTGGTTATGTTTGATTGATTAATAAGCCTAATTATTTTATGATATTTTGATAATATGTTCTTATGGCTTCTTCTTTATTTTTGTTCTTAAATTGTTAGATCAAATAATTGTTTTTGTCATATCATAATTATTTGATTTGATTATTAATCTTTAAAGAAGCTATTTTTATTGAAATTGTGCTTAATCTATTTCCTCTAGGATTTGCTAGTTGATTTAATTTAAATGACATATGTTTTGAATCATCTAGTTAGGATTATTCATTATTAAATCCGTTTTAGAACACACACGGGCACTTGTGTTTTTGTGTTAACTATTTTGCAGTTGATTTGTGAACGATCTGATTGACGAGGAGCTTATTGGAACGTTGGTATGGAAACCGCTCATGTTAATATTGAAAACTGTGAAAACAGAGCAGGGGCTCGTAAGTAAAGTACATTGGGGCAGTATCCTAGGGAGGGTAGCATAAGATCGAGTTTGTACTTGAACATTTGATTTTCATAGTGGAAAGTTAGGTGGTCTGGTGGACTAGTGGTTTTCCTCTTAGGTCATAGTTGTGGCCTAGGTTGTTTCCACCTAAAAATATCGTGTGTTATTATTTTATTTCTGCACTTATTTTTACACACGATTGCATGCCTGACTGCTTTGTTTAGGTTATTAAATTATAAATTAGTAAAAATTAAAAATAACCTCTAGGTTAATTAGATCCATAATTTATAAACTTTCATTTACAACAATTTACCTTTGGCACAAATGGAGAATGCATACGTTCAAACAAGATGAGATTCGAGATCGAACTTCTCATATCACTTATTCTGGACAAAGTTTTCTAATATATTTATAAAATTTTAGTGTTAAATTATGTGTATTATAGTCTTTTAATTACTTTATTTTTACAATTAGACATATTAATCATATTTTTTAAAATTAACACACTTTAGTAATTTATTCTCAATTTTAATTTTTTGGATCATTTTTGGGTAGAAAAACTTAATTTGAATTGAATTAAATCTTATTAAGAGTAGTTGGTGTTGAGTAAAATTTAGAATACACAACTCTAAATTTACTAATATTATATCCAAACAAGTAAACAAACTACTTGTATTATACCCATTATAACACCTTTCAAAGGCAACTCACAAATTAAAGAGAAATATAAACACTCAAAGAGAAACATCTCAACTCACACTCAAATTAGGAATACAAAAACTTATTATTATTATTTTTTGATAGAATGATTAAACCAAATGTAAGGGAGGCTATTTATAGTCTTCACCATGAAATTTACACCGCACAAATATAAAACTAAGAAATAATTCTAGCAACATGAATATTATCTACATACTTCTCTTTTCTACAACCTTCAACCACCATATTTATTTATCCTTCAACCACTCTATTTATTCATCCTTCAACCACTCTATTTATTCATCCTTCAACCACTCTATTTATTTCTCTACATCCTTCAACCATTCCATTTATTATCCTACCACTTTATTTATTATGTCGGTATTGATTTTAAACACTCCCCCTCAACACCAACTCTCACTCTTTTTACTATGTCAAGCTGACGGTAAAACATTTCGAACTTACCAACGCTTAAGCTTTTTGTAAACAAGTCTGCAACTTGATCATCTGTCTTGATTGGCCTCATCTCAATTTATTCTTGTAGAACCTTTTCTCTGATTAAGTGATAGTGCATTTCAACATGCTTAGTTCTTGCATAAAAGATTGGATTCTCTGCCAAACGAATTGCGGATTGATTATCACAGTACAATGGTACTGCATAATCTACTAGTTAATATAGATTATTCATTAGCTGTATCAACCATGTACACTCTTGAGCTGCCATTGTCGTTGCTCGATACTCAGCTTCAGTGGTTGATAATGATATCATTGGTTATCTCTTGCTACATCAAGAAATTGTTCCAGAACCTAGCTTAAACACATACTCAATTGTTGATCTCCTAGTGTCATGATCTTCTACATAGTCTGCATCACAGTAACCAACTAACTTTCAATCTCCACCTTTCTTGTACAAAAGACCATAGTCAATTGTACTCTTCACATATCTCAGTATTTGTCAAACTGCATCCAAATGAGGCTTCTTTGGATTTTGCATGTACCAACTCATCACACTAACTACATAAGAAATGTCAGGTCGAGTCAAGGTTAAGTAGATCAGACTGCCTATCAATTGTCGATACATCATTGCATCTTCCAAATCTTTTCCTTCACGTGTAGACATTTTGGAATTTGGTTCCACCGGCATCGAAATCGGCTTGCATTTTAGCATTCCAAACCTATTCAACAAATCTTTGGAATATTTTTGCTGACAAAAAAATATTCCTTCTTATGTGCGATCAACTTCTAAACCAAGGAAGTGCTTGAGCTTCCTAAGTTCCTTCATCTGGAAACGGACTGACAAATTCTCCTTCGTTTGAATAATTTCTACCTCATCATCACCAGTTATGATTAAGTTATCTACATACACTAGCATAATAGCTAGCTTTCCTTCATTGGCTTTGACAAACAAGCTGGAATCTATAGGTGTTACTGAATAACCACTTTGTGTTAGAAATTCAGTAATCTTACCATACCACGCCCTAGGTGCTTGTTTCAATCTGTAGAGTGCTTTTCATAACTTACATACATATTCAGGATGATCTTGGCTTTGAAAACCCATTAGTTGGATCATGTAGATCTCCCGATTCAACTCTCCATGAAGAAAAGTATACTTTACATCCATCAGGCACAACTTCCAATCTTTGTTGGCTGCAAGTGCAAGTAGGACTCGAACAATTGTAAGTTTCACCACTGGACTAAATGTTTCATCATAGTCTAGTCCATACCGTTGAGAGAAACCATGAGCTACCAATTGTGCCTTGTGCCTCTCGATTTACCCATCTGGATAGCGTTTTATCTTGTAAACCCACTTGCAGGATATGAGTTTCACATCTCTTGGCTTTGGCACGAGATCCTAAGTCTGATTTTACTGAAGTATATCGATCTCTTCTTTCATAGTTGTCATCCACTGAGAACTCTACGATGCTTCTTCGAACGTCTCAAGCTCTGTTGCTTCTTCAATTATGGCTGCATTGGCGTATTAAGGATTTGACTTTCGTGTTCTTGTTGACCTACATAGTTGAGATTGTGGAATTGATTTTTCCATTTCACTACGCCCACATTCTTCATTCAGTTGTTAATATATGCTAGTTTACCAAGGATTATGAGTTGTTCTTTGTTCGGCACCATCATAATCTAGATCTCAGGATTCATCTAAACTTGGTTGGAATTGAATAGTATGCTTCATCATCTTTTGTTACAGCTTGTCACCAAATTCTCTTGAGTCTGGCAATGCCTTCTTCTCTGAGGACCACCAAGAAGATGCTTCATTGAACACCACATCTTGTGAAGTGTAGCATCTTCTAATCGTTGGATCACAACATTTCCACCCTTTTTTCTGGTTGTCGTATCCCACAAAGATATATCTAACAACTTTCTTGTCAAATTTGCTCTGTAAATGATCAGGAACAAATACATAACATACACAACCAAATACTTGAAAGTAGCTAACTGTAGGTTTCATGTTCCATATTTTCTCAAAGGGTGAAGCAAATTCTAACCTTGGTTGAGGAAGTTTATTGATCGTAAAGATTGCAATCCTCATCGCTTCGGCCCAAACCTCCCAGGTACATTCTTTTCATATAGCATACTTCGAAACATTTATGCAAGATGTTGGTTCTTTCTCTCTGCTACACCATTTTGTTGTGGCGTTTTGGCACAAGTGTACTGATGACATATTCGACATTCCTTTAGGTATTGAGAGAACTCTCTTGAGCTATATTCTCTGTCATTGTCTATGCGTAAGCAACATATCTTCTTTCCAACTTCTCCTTCAGTTGATTCTCTAAACTCTTTAAACTTTGAGAATACATCATATTTTTCTTTCATAAAGAAAACCCACACATACCTTGAGAAGTCGTCAATGAATGTCACCATATATCGTATACCGCTAATTGATGGTTGCTTAACAGGACCGAATACATCAGAGTGAACTAACTTCAATGGTTCTTTTGCTTTAAACTTTGATTTCTCATATGGAAATTAGTGAGATTTACCATAATGGCATCTTGCACAGACAATGTTTGTCCGCACGTCTAGTTGAGGAAGCCTTTTAAGCATTGACTTCTTCACCATCACACTTAGCTTGGAATAGCTAACGTGACCTAACCGCATATGCCATAAATCTGTTGTCTCATTTATTCTTGTCTTGTCTACATATGAAAATTCTACTAACATCATGTAGACTGATTCCGATCATTGCCCCTCCATTTTCGATGTTTCTAAAATTTTGAGATCACGATACACCTTCACGTCTCGGGGACCGAACAAGACATAATGGCCTGATGATGTTAATTGAGCCACAAATAGCAAAAAAAAAAATTCATTCCTAGGACATGATAAACATCTTGAAGTGGTACTTGGTTAGTACTATATCGAGGTGTAACTATTGTCTTATCGATATAGGCTATTGGTAACCTTGAGTTGTCAACTGTCATCATTACACGACCTCTTTTGTACTCAGACATGCTTTCCAACTTCTATTTATCACCTGTCATATGATTTAAGGAGCCCGAATCTACAATCCAGTCAGTCTTGTAGTCAATCTGTTTTGATATTGTCACCGTAAGAGTTAATTCTTCTTCCTCTGTAGCAAATAATGCTTCGGCATACCAACCATCTTTGCTATGCTCTTTAGATCAAGAAGTAGTTGTATTGCTTTCAATAGGCTTTTTCTTACTCCAATAAGTTTTTGCCATGTGACCCATCTTTTCGCAGTTGTAACATTAACCGTCAAATTTTCTATTGTTATTGCAGTTCTTCCAAGCTCTACTTGGACGAAAGCCTCCCTTTACTTGAGAAATTTTTCCTTTATTGCCATCATTTTTATATCCATTTCCATTGTACTGCTTGAAAGTGCCCCTGCTCTTGCTGGTGTAGAGCGCTTCTTCTTCACTCTTTAGCGAGACTCTTCTCATTTGCTTAGCCATAGCTTCTTGACCGACCAAAAAATTCTCAAACTCAACAAGAGATGCTTGTGTTGGCCATCCTTGTATAGTAGTAACAAATCCTCGATATTTAGGTCTCAAACCATGAATAATTATTCTCTTTATCCTTTTTTTCCCAATAGGAGCTTTCGGATCTAACTCTGAAATTTTGCGGCATAATGACTTTACCTTGTGAAAGTATTGGGAAATCGTCATGTTGTATTGTGCCATCGATAGCAACTCGTTCTCCAGAAGTTACAATCTTGTATCATTCTTCTTTGAAAAGAGTGTAATAAGAGTGTCTCATGCTTCCTTTGGTATTTTTGCATCTCGAATATGCTCTAACATTTCTTCTTCAATTGCGATCTTCAAAGTAAACATCGCTTTGCCTACTTTAATTTTTCACTTCCGTAAGATGTTGTTTGCATCTTCTGCTACTGGTTGTGTAACTCCTCACCACCAACAACCTCTCACAAGTCTTGACCTTGTAGGTAAGACTCCATACATGTTGCCCATGTGTTATAGTTTTTGTTGTTGAGCTTCTTGATTCCTCCAACTACTTGAAGGTCACCCATCGTGCCGGCAAGACTTCGACTATACCGAACAAGCTTAACTAAGAAACTTATAGAGTACCAACTTCTCACAACTCAAGATAGCTCCACTAAGAATGATCCTTGACCGTCCCACTGTGATACCAATTGTTAAGTAAAATTTAGAATACACAACTCTAAATTTACTAATATTAGATCCAAACAAGTAAACAAATTATTTATAATATACCCATTATAACACCTTTCAAAGGCAACTCACAAATTGAAAAGAAATACAAACACTCGAAGAGAAAGCTCTCAACTCACACTCAGACTGGGAATACAAAGACTTATTTTGTTTTTGATGGAATGATTAAACCAAATACAAAGTAGGCTATTTATAGTCCTCACCATGCAAACTACAACACATAAATATAAAACTAAGAAATAATTTTAGCTACACAAATATTATCTACACACTTCTCTTTTCTACAACCTTTAACCACCTTATTTATTTATCATTCAACCACCATATTTATTCATCCCTCAACTACTCTGTTTATTTTTGTACATCCTTCAACCATTTCATTTATTTTTCTACTACTTTATTTATTATGTTGGTGTTGATTTTTAATAGTTAGTAGACATTTAAATAAAAATATACTTCAAAAAGTTGAAAACAAGTGGAATAATGTGATTAAATCATCAAAGTTGGTCTAAAATAATTAGAGTATATACAAATGTAACGATAATATTATTAAAGTGCACCAATTCAAATTAAAGTGAGAAATGTGTTCAATTTATGAAAAAAAATTACACAAGAATAATTTTTTCTTGAATTAAACTTTTTAATTTTTATATGACTCCGTTTTTCACATAGCTTCACTTTTAACCAATTAGGAAAAAATATGTTTTTTTCTTTTTTTAATAAAAATATATATGTAAAAAATATATATTTTTAAATTATAGAAAAAAATATGTCGGATAGATAAAAAATAAAACTCTATTTATAAAGAGGAAGTGATTGGTATTAGACAATAAAAATTTACTCAATAAAAATATTATCATATTAATAATTTAATTATAATAAAATAAAACAATAAACATATTTTTATAGTTTGTGAATAAGTTGAAACTTTTAGACTTTCAAATCTTATTTGCCTACTAGCAAGAACATGATTATCGGAAATTCTTGCAAACTTCAAATTGATCAAGATTTATTTTTAGTTTTCCAACAAGAACCTGTTATGTATGAAATTTGTTATCCAAGAACAATGATTTTCTATCGAGAACACTTTCTTGAATTACTGACTTTAGTTGAATTTTGTTCTCACAGCGTCCTGTCAATCGAGTGTTAGAATTTTTTTAAATTTTCTATACGTTGGTTGGCAGGAAGAATAAAGTGTATTCAAATAATCTCCATTTAAACTAATTTAATTTGAATTAGATTTATAATTTATCTACGATTAGAAATCTTATATACTAAAACTTGTGTCCTGTTGGTTATATTAACTTTATTTTAGAGTTAATTAACTCTAAAATCTCATTTATAATCAAATTGTATAATTTAATAAGAATCTCATTCTTATTATTTTAGTTTTATCTATGTAACATGTAAGAGTTATACTTTTAATTATATTCTATAATTTATTTCAAAATAATTGAATAATTAATTTAAAATTATATCTAATTTAATAATTATTAAAATATTTTTCTTATTTCAAAAGTATTTAAATGACTATAAAATATTAAAATTTAATGTCTTAATATTTTAGTTGATTTAAATAAATATATAGTCAAATTAAATATTATTTAACTAATTAATTTAATTATATTAAATTATTATTTTACCTTACATTTTTATTTGACATTTATGATCATTATAAAATGTCATAATAATTTGAACAAAAAATATTATAATAAATAAATATGTATTTTGATCTAATGAAAAAATTAATTTTAAATTAATTATTCATTTGTCTCGATAGCAATATCATTAAGTCGTTTTCGTGGAATAGATTCAAGCATTAATGAAACTATGAATTTAAGCTTAAATAAAACATTGATACATTAATTAATCATTTAACTAATTATTGATCTTTATTAATCTTAAAATTATTACACTATCAACCTGAGATTAAAAACTCTTGAATATCATAATTACTATTTATCTAACACAATATATATGAATAATCCATTGATATAACCATTAGATGTAACTTAATCCTGCACTATTAGTTCATAATACGACTGAGGACGTTAAGTTCGTTTTACCCAATCTATTAAATCTTTTTCTTGAATACTTGATATAATTATATTATAAATTGTACATAGTCATTGAAGCTCTAAATCATTAAACAATAAATTGCTATTAAACATCTATGAATAGACGGAGTGAATTCCACAATCTTATAAGATAACCTCACAATTTGTTATAAACATCAAGATACTAAGATATAATGTATCTTATCCCAATACTTTCGACATCACCGAATAAGTCAAATATCAATGTGCTAATAAGATAACTTTACAACCCATCATAAATACCAAGATATAATATATCTTATCCCAATACTTTGGACATCATCTAGTAAGTCAAATATCAATGTAATACCGCATAGGGCCATCTAATCACTCAAAATTAAAATCCTCATGCATAGATCATTGAGTTACATAGATAAATAAATGTGAGTAATTAGATATCAACAATATTTTCAATACATATCGTATAATCCTATATAATTAACTACTATACAAAATATCTCCAATTACATGTCTCTCCATATTAGTCATCACATATAATAGTCAATTCATTTAAAATGGATATGGAACTGTATTAGTGACTTAATTAAAGATCATATTATATAAATTTTAATTAATCGTCATAGATAATTTGATAATTTTACTTAAAATCAATCATCATGTATATACGTTGATATACTGTTTTAAGAAAACATGAATAATCAAAGATTTTTATGATTTATTTGAAAAATAAAATGAAATATGTAAATAAATTAAATGTTCATTTTATTTATTATAATTTCAATAAAAATTTAAATACAAACTCTTATGTATTTAAGGCTCTATTCTAAAAGGTTATGCTATGCAATGAAACATAAATTAAATAATTTTTGATAAAATAATATTTTTAACAAAAAATCAATATTTTAATTATGAAATCTAATATCATGATATATAATAATTATTATAATGATTGTTAAACTAAGAAAGTAAAAAATAACTATTATGGTTTAATTTATTATATTTAAGGTATAAGGATAGTAAAAAGTTGATATCATTCAATTTTTCATATTTTAAGGTTTCTAATCCTTATGGTTGAAAAAAAAAGTATCAATTAAGAATAATTAATATTATTTTAATTATTTTTTATTAAAATATTATTTTTTACTATCAAGTAATTACAATGCCATAAAATACGAGCCATTAATAAGGATAAAATTAAAATTTAGTTTAAAATTATTTAAGAAAAATCAACAACAGAAAATGAATTAAATATATATTTTTATTTTGAAAAATAAAAAAAATCAATAAAATATTGAAATAAAAACAATGATAATAACCATATATTAAAGTAAATATTTTGTAAAAAATTCATATAAATTGTCATTTTACCATAGTTATATGATCGAATTTTAATCACTTAATATGAAAGAATGATATTTTAATAGAAAAATTATTGAAGTAATATTATTTTTTAATAATTGATCATTTTTTTAAAAGTTAAAAGATTAAAAAAAATTAAATATGATAGAATAAACTCATACTAAGTGCATAATGTGAAAGAACACTTTGTTCTCTATATTTTGTATAAAAAACAAATATAATTGAGATTTTATGAGTATTCAGTTTATTTAAAATTTAATTTATCTCAATTTATTTACTAGTGGAGAATTTTATATCTTTATAAAGTATCCAAATTTCTAATTTATGCCCTATTTTCTTAATATTTAATATTTAATTGGAGGTTGAAGATTCCACCCTTATATCTTTACTCGCATTCATAAAACAAAGTTTGAATCCTCAAATGTATGATTGACTTAAAAATAATAATCTCAAAAGTCGAAATAATGTTATGTTGATAATGAGTTGAAGGAATTTTGTGATATGGAAAATGAGGTAGTATAAAGAAAAAAGAAAAGAGGGATTAATTTGGGAAAGAATCTTATAGCTTGTCTATGAAGGATTTGTCATATCAAATTAGGTTATAGTACTTATGGAGTGGGGATAATGTGGATATTAATTAATCCAGTGATTATGAAATCAGAGTCTTTTAACCTACAACAACAATAAATAATAATAATAATAATAATAATAATAATAATAATAATAATAATAATAATATAGGAATGGAAGGGAATGAGTCATACAACTCATAACCAGGTAGGGTAGCCACTATATCCATTGTTGTCATACCTTATATGTAAAATTGGCCATTAATTGAAGGAAATGGCATCATTATTAAATTTGTGGTCCTATATATTTTTCTTTTCTCTTACAAAATAGTGTTTCCTTTCTCGTGAAAGAAAAGAAATAACACATGAAACGTCTTAGGTTACATATGAGGTAATGTTAACAATAATAATCGAATTTAATAAATTTATATGAAATCTTACTCTATAATAACAATTAGTATTTAGGTCATTTGAGTAACTTATACTTTAACCCAATAGTTATTAGGATATGTAAATTTAGTTTAATAATTTTAAGTTTAGATCAATCAAAAATAATTTTCTAAATAATGTCAATTTTTTCAATAAATAAGCATTTGCATGTCACAGTACCAGAAAAATAATTCAAAATTATCATTTATAAGTAACACATGTAATATGAACATGATTATTTAATAAAAAAATTAATTTTTTTTGGATAAATGTTTTATTTTCTTTTAAAAGTCTTGATTTATTTTTAATTTATTATTTTAAGTTATTTTTCTATTAATTTGATATTTTATGCATTCAATTTTATATCAATTATGTACTTTAATTGATATTTATTTTAAATTTAAACAAAATAAGTCGAAAAAAAATTTACATGATAGCAACCCTCTCAGCCCCCTTCAATAAAAAATTTATAAACCCTCAATTCATTCACGCGAATTGATATATTTTAGGAAGATTTAATATAAATATTGATTAAAAATATATAATTTATATAAAAATGATAACATAAAATACTCAATGACAATATAAAATACTCAATGATATAAAAATGACAATATAAAACAGGGAAATAACCATACCTAATTGATATAAAAATGATAATATAAAATATAATATTAAAAATAAATTAAAACTTGTTTTAGGAATTAAAATATTTACCTTTTTTAAATATACTTCAATGACTTAAATAAAATTACTGAGTGTCAATCGAATAAAGTTTGTTAGTTAAACTAAAGAAACGGAGAGAGAAGAAAATAAGAAAATAAGAAAAAAAAACCATGAAAATCATAGATTTGACCTTATATAATTAACAGTTGGAACTTGGAAGGATAGCATATTAGAATAAAGCTATAAAATACTATATATATATCGTAAGATATCGTATTAAAATAAAGTTATAAAAATCTTATTAAATTATTTTATTTATATTATTAAATTATTTTTTATTTTATTTGTATTACTTAATCATTGTATTTGTTTTATTTATATTATTTTGTTAATTTTTATCCAACGATATCACACATCCATAATAGATTTAAAATAATTCAGATATTTAAATGATAGATTTAAAAAAAATTAAATAATTGAGAGATATTTTAAGAATAAAGTTTATTATAAATATATAAGTTAATTATTTAAGTTGTTCCAAGTCTATCAATTAATTATATGATATATGATATTATTAAACATAACTTAATATAAAGATATAAATAAAATAATTACAATATATGTAGTATAAGTAAAATAAAAAAATTTAATAATATATTTTTATAAGTTTATCGTATATAAATCTACTACAACTATTCAAGAGTTTGACAAGCGTAAACTTTCACAGTTGAACATGAATTGTTACCCTATAAATCAATAGATTTTTTTTATTTCCCTAATTAATAATTTTATCATATAATTAATTTATATTTAAAATTAAATATATGTTTATAAATATTACATATAATCTAGAAATTATATATAATATTGTCATTGGTCCAACAACCTTCCCTCGTCAAAGCTCTGCAACTTTTGCAATTATGAATTGATTTAAAAAAAATAAAGAAAAAAGATTTACTTCAACCATGCGTTCAAGACTAATGTTCATAGTTTTTCTTATGTATATATATAACTTTTATCTAAAAGCTAAACAACATTAGCATGTGATGCATGGGATGTCATAGATTTTTTAAATATGTACAAAAAATAAATCTTTCAGTGTCTTCATTGATCGATATTTTTCGTTGGAGTGGATAATAAATTTGGTATTAATTTTGCAGAATCAATCCATAACAGGTTGTATATGTCTGAATCCTAAAAATAGCAATCATAACCGATACAATGTTTATATTGCAATTAAATATTAATCAATATTATTTTTTATTTTAATTAATTAAAATTTTAAAAATATTATTTCAATTATTGGTTTTACTTCTTATACTGTTTTTTTTTTCAAAAGCTTACTCACTGTTGAAAAATTACGCAAATTTTCGATAAATCATATTTATAAGAAAGCAAAAATAAAAAAATAACACACATTTGATAACGGAGTTCGATCAATCTTCCTTACGAATCTTCCTTACGGGACTTACTACAGATCTTTTTATTAAAAGGGGAGAAATTATACATGGTGTTTACAATACTTACAACTCACAACCCAATTACACCCAAAAAAATTACTTTCAATTTTCTCTCACAAAAGTTTTTCTCTTTAAGTTTTTCTCTCAATTGGAATGAACATTTGGTTGTATAGTTCATTACAATTACACATCTATTTATAGGAAAATTAACTCCTTAAATTACTCTTTATATTAATGATTCTTTGAATTGCTCCTTGAATTAAGTTCCATGTTTTGCTCATTAAATTAAGAAGCTTTATAGCAATCTCCAACAATCTCCCACAATCTCCCACTTGAAGACTGATTTCAATCTGTCTTCACACCTCGATCAATGCAGCAACTTTTCTAGTCTTGTTACTCTAGCAGACCAACTGAAGTTGAGCACAACTTCAGTTTGCTAATAGTCACCACCTTTGTTAACATATCAGCTAGATTTTTGCTTCTTTGAATCTTCTCCAGTATTAACACATCATCTTCCAATAGAGATCTGATGAAGTGATAACGAAGTCCAATATGCTTGGTTCTAGAATGAAATGTTGAATTCTTTGCCAAATGTATTACACTTTGACTATCACTGTGCAGAACATTCTTCTCCTGTTTGAATCTCAGCTCAGTTAACAAAACTTGAAGCCATATCATCTCTTTACTAGCTTTAGTCACTGCTACATACTTAGCCTCTGTAGTGGATAGAGTGACAATTTTTTGTATTTGTGACATCCAACTAACAACTGTAGTTCCAATAGTAAATATATAACCGATGGTGCTTCTTCGGTGATCAACTACACCTCCAAAGTCTACGTTTACGTAGCCTTGTACTTTTAACTCTCCTTTACTAAAGTACAAGAAATTTTCTATGGTGCCTCGTAGATACCTCAAAATCCACTTGACTGCTTCCCAATGAGTTTTCTCTGGATTTGACATAAATCTGTTAACAACTCCCACTGCATAGCCAATGTGTAGTCTCGTACAGACCATTGCGTACATCAAATTTCCAATGGCTGAGGCATAAGGAACCTTAGCCATGAATTCCCTTTCTCCCTCTGTTTGAGGGGACTGATCCTTGGATAGGCGAAAGTGACTACCTAAGGGTGTGCTAACTGGCTTGGCGTCGCCCATGTTGAATCTTTGCAAAATACGATTGATGTACTCTGCCTGAGATAACTGCAAGGATCCTTTCTTCTTATTTCTTGTGATTTGCATTCCAAGAATCTTCTTTGCTGGACCCAAGTCTTTAATGTCAAACTCCTTTGACAATTGTTGCTTCAACCTTCTAATATCATCCATATCTGAATCTGCTACTAACATATTATCAACATAAAGTAGTAAAATAATATAACTGGACTTATATCTCTTGAAGTAGCAACAATGGTCAGCATTGCATTTCTAGAAACCTTCCTTATGCATGAAGCTGTCAAACTTTCTATACCATTGTCTCGAGGCTTGTTTCAGGCCATACAAATTCTTCTTAAGTCTGCACACCATGTTCTTCTTCCCTCTTTCTGAGAAACCTTCTGGCTGGTACATGTATATCTCTTCATCTAAATCTCCATGAAGGAATGCAGTCTTCACATCTAATTGTTCAAGATGAAGATCTTCAATGGCTACAATACTCAACACTGATCTGATAGTATTGAGCTTCACAACGGGAGCAAAAATGTCAGTTTAGTCAACTCCTTCCTTCTGTTGAAACCCTTTGATAACTAGGCGGGCTTTGTATCTCTTGGAACCATCATGCTCCTCTTTCACCCGGTACACCCGTTTGTTGTGAAGTGCCTTCTTTCCCATAGGTAACTCAGTTAGCTCCCATAGGTAACTCAGTTAGTTCCCATGTATGGTTGGAGATAAGAGATTTCATTTCTTATTTCATGGAAAGCTCCCACTTGTTGGAATCTCGAGTCTGACAAGCTTCATCATAGCATTCAGGCTCCCCTTCATCAGTCAGCAACATATAGTTCATGTATCTCATGTTAGGCACATGAGGTCGAGAGGACCTTCTCAATACAGGAGCTAGAGTAGAAGGCTGTGGTGTCACAGACTGCTGCGTAATGCTCTGTCCAATAAGTTCCTCCGGCTAAGGACTTGTTACAATTGGTTCTATTGCAGAACTATCTGGGACATCATCTACATATGCAAATACTGACTCATTCTGCTCTGAGTCGTTGGCATCTATTTTATGCATGTTCTTATACATTATCCCTTTCATTGAAAATCACATCTCTATTATGGATCATTTTCTTGTTTTCGTCATCCCAAATGCAGTAGCCAAACTTATCCTCACCATAGCCGATGAAGGTGCATTTCTTAGACTTGGGATCAAGCTTATTCCTGCCTTGATCGCTAATATGCACAAATGCTACACAGTCGAAAACTTTTAGATGTGATAGTTTTACCTCTTTTCTGCTCCATACCTCTTCTGGTATTCTATGCTCCAATGGAACAGATGGGCCTCGGTTGATTAAGTAAGTTGTCGTGTTGACTGCTTCTGCCCAGAACTACTTCGGTAGACCTGATTGTATACCAATTCTTTTGGCTCTTTCTGTCAACGTTCGGTTCATACGCTCAGCTACACCATTGTGTTGAGGTGTGCCTGGCACAGTTCTTTCCATTCTGATCCCGTGCTCATAGTAGAAATTTTTGAATCTAGTGTTTTCATATTCACCACCATTATCGGTTCTGAGCTTTTTGATCTTCAAACCCGTCTTATTTTCCACCATAGCTTTCCATTTTCTTAAAGCCTCAAATACTTAAGACTTATGCTTTAGAAAGTAAACCTATACCTTCCGAGAGTGATCATCGATGAAAGTCACAAAGTAGTGTTTCCCACCAATGGATGAGACGATCGTTGGTCCCCAAACATCAGAGTGAATAAACTCTAGCCTTTCCTTCTTTGGGGTTCTGCAACTTGTCTAAAAGCTGACTCTCTTTTGCTTTCCAAGTATGCAATCTTCGCACATGTCTATCTCCGCAGATTATAGACCTGAAAGTTTTTCCTTTGAGTGCATAATATTCATCCCTTTCTCACTCATGTGGCCTAGTCTTTGGTAGGGTTGTCCATAAACCGGATCAGACCGGACCAAACCATAAAACCGGACCGGACCAGACCAAACCGAACGGTTTTACTAATCAAACGGTCCGGTCAAGTTTGTACTAATTTTAAACCGTTCGAACCAGACCGGACCGGTTTAATAATATATTAAAAATTTTACATTATTCTTCATTAAATTATAAAAAAACCGGACCAAATCGGACCAAACCATTTTATAAATCAAACGGTCCGGTCCGGTCTGGTCTGATTCGATTCGAGTAATATGAACGGTTCGAGTAATATGAACGGTTCGGTTTGGTTAAATTTTTTTTGGGAAAAATCGGACCGGATCGGACCATGGACACCCCTAGTCTCTGGTGCCACAAATTTGATGTTTCATTGCTTGCTGCAACTGTGATTGAACAATGTGCTCATGCTGTCATGTAAAGAGTGCCACTCTTCTTACCTTGAGCAACTGTCATTGTGCCCTTTGAAATCTTCCAATCATCACCATGGAAGATCGTAGTGTAGCCTTCACTGGCCAATTTCCCTACTGAGATTAAGTTCCTTCTTGGGTTGGGAATATGCCTAACATCTTTCAGCTCCCAAACAGACTCGTTCAACTTAATCTTCACTACACCTTTGCCAATAATAGCACATGGTTGGTCATCACCAAGATATACATTTCGAAGGTTTCTTGGGACATATTTCTCAAAGAATTCTTTCTGTGAAGTAGCATGTAATGATGCTCCAGAGTCTAACACCCAAGATTCTTCCTTGGTCTCCAAAGAGCATATCAATGCATCATCTCCTCCTAAGGTGGAAGTAACATTTTCCTCTGCCTTCACTTGTTTTTCCTTCGGTGCACTCTTGTACTGATTTTTGTAGTGCCCGGTTCTCCCACAATTCCAACACTCGATAGTCTTCGAGCTATGAGAATTATTAGGATTCTTGGATTTGGACCTCCTGTCCTTTGATCTACCTCGGTAGTTTGTTCTGCCACGTCCATTCTCTTTGGTTGAATTTCTTCCTCTTGACTCTGTATGCAAAAATGAAGAAGTTGACGATTCACCTGACTCTCTACGTTGGATCTCTTCATTAAGAATCAGATCACGAACATTGTCAAATTTCAACTTATTACTTCCTGACGAGCTACTCAGAGCCATGACAGTAGCATTCCAACTTTCTGGTAAAGAATACAAAAGTATCAATGCTCGTACTTCTTCATCGAATTCAATTTCCACTGAACTCAACTAGGTTGTGACTGTGTTGAGTTCATTAAGATGTTGAGCTACCGATGTGCCTTTCGTCATCCACAAATTGAACAAATCAAGTGCACTTTGTTTGAGGCTGATGGCTTCTCATACATATTAGAGAGAGCTGCCATAAGACCCGCCGTGGTCTTTTCCTTTACTATATTGAAAGCAACATTACGGGATAGTGTCAATCGAATAACTTCGAGGGCTTGTCTATCTAAAAGATTCCAATCATTTTCCTTCATAGCCTCTAGCTTCTTCTCTGAGAGAGGTTGATATAGATTTCTTTGATATAGATAATCCTCTATCTGTATTTTCCAAAATCCAAAATCTGTGCCATTGAATTTCTCAAGTTTTACCTTTCCTTCATCTATGGCCATTGCTCCCACTCAAATCTAACTTTCTCCGGATCGTTTTTGACTATTTTTGCAAACCACGGTGTATTGGAACACCTCTGTCAACGAACAAATATCGTAGACAAAATTTCACTATTTACGTAAATAGTAACCTTGCAGAAAATTGACAGAAATAACCACCAATAGCTTTGATACCAGTTGTTGGGAAATTACACAAATTTCTGATAAGTCAGATTTATGAGAAAGCAAGAATAGAAAAATAACACACATTTGATAACAGAGTTCGGCCAATCTTGCTTACGTCTCCAGACCTACTGCAGATCTTTTTACTAAAATGGGAGAAATTACACGAGGTGTTTACAACACTCACAACTCATAACCCAATTACACCCAAGAAAATTACTCTCAATTTTCTCTCACAAAAGCTTTTCTCTCACAAAAGCTTTTCTCTCAATTGGAATGAACACTTGGTTGTATAATTTATTACAATTACATATCTATTTATAGGAAAATTCACTCATTGAATTACTCCTTAAATTAATGGTTCCTTGAATTGTTCCTTGAATTGTTCCTTGAATTAAGCTCCATGTTTTGCTCCTTAAATTAAGGAGTTTTATAGCAATTTCCAACAATCTCCAACACTCACATCCATCTTTCACATTGTTTAATCTTTTCAGCTTCTCTCTTTTTGTTGTCAATTGTAATTGTCCTTATTCAAACATCCTTTGTTATTTCTTGTCTTCAAATCTCTATAATTATCTTGGCTACGCTAAATTTGTCCATTTACTAATAGACTAACTTACAAGAAAATTGAGGTAAATATGATGCTATTTTATATGTTAATTTGATTAAAATAATCCAATTAAATTTAATTAAATTTAAGTAATTTAAAAGAATTTAGTTATGTTCGAATCAATTCGTGAGTTTGATATTAAATTAAATATGTTCTAATTTTATGATACATTATAAAATATTACGAATAACATTATGATTTTAAATATAGATTATTTTGAATCTTAATATTTAAATAACGATGTAATATGATATTGTTAATATTTTTTTTATGATTGATAAATTGTAATATTATCTCTTCGATTTTTTGTTATTTCATGTAATAATGTTAGTACATTTGAATTTTAATATTATTAAAAATATTTTTGATTTATAAAAAAATCTAATTAATTAAATAAAATATGTACTTAAAAATTCAGGTTAATTTAAACAAGTTAGTACCAATTTTGTATGTTTAGTTTAGATTTTAACTTATTTTCAAAATAAATTTAATTTAAATTAAAATAATATAAATTTAAAATGAAATAATTAAAACCAACTCAAACTATCACAACTCATGCAAATTAATGCTTTGCCAACACTAACAAGGAGCAATAATATATACTCTAGCTTTACAATTCAAAACCTAACAAAAGCTAGCTATAATTATTCGATTAAATTTTGGGAATATGAAAGGAGAAAATCTCAAGCACCATGTGTTGGAAAAAATTACAAATAAAATTACATAAATTAAATAAAAAAAATTAAATTGGATTTAATTTTTTTACTCTTGTATAATTAGAATAGGCTAACAAAATATATAATGTATATGTCTTTTAAAATATATTGAATAATAAATGAAAATACAAAATGATATTATAACATATGTTGATTAACATTATCATGAATTTTTATCTCAAAATGATATATCTCTCGTAGTTATTGAAGATTTATGTTTTTCAAGATTTTTAAATTTGATATCATTTTCAATATTGATTTTTACGTTAATCACTTTTTGTAATATTAGATTTTTATAAGTGTATAACATGAATTGGAGAGGAGAGTTTTTCTCTCCTTAATTTCTCTCATATGTTTTTTTTCTTTCCTTGTTTTGTTTGAATTTTTGCTTTTTCTTTTTCTATTATCTCATCTCCTTCACAATAGGAGGGATGACTTTTCAAGCTCCCCTTTCGACTTACGTGGAGGTTTCCATATGCCTATTATTTTTCTGCATAATTCAATCTTATATTTAAGTAATGAGTTACTCATCATATATGAGTTTTCATCTTTTGTATAAATTTGTAGGTGCTTGGATTTCAACATATTTTGTTACCAATGATATCTTATATCAATATGTTTTGATCTCAAGAGAAAACCTGGATTCTTCCTTAAGTGGATATCACTTTGACTAATATAATACCAAATATATTTTTGTTGTTGATGTCCAAATTCCTCCAAGAATCTTTTCATTGAGAGTATTCTTACACGTGACACACTTATCGTAAGTATACGGGTCATGTGAGAAATGTATTGTACCTAAGTATGGATATCGATACCACATGAAATTGTGTAACTTATAACTGATTACCAATATAATTATTACGAATACTATTTGGACAATAGCAAATTACCAAAGTGTAAAATAAATTATAACTAATTTTAAATCGCAAAACTCAACTTACCAACTAATTACATGATCATATAGTAATTAATCCAATCACACTCTCATGCGAATTAGATTGCATACTATTCATTAAGTTCATCAATTATAGATCACACATATGAATCATACATCGTTGTCTAGAAACTATGCATGTTATTTAATCAAGATGAACAATTAAATAATTCTCTTAGATATATTTAATTGCTTCTATACATCAAATGTTTACCATATAATTAATAGCATAAAATCATATTAAATAATATAATTAAATTGAAATCACAATTGGGGTAAAATATTAGGTCATCACATGTAGAAAATTGGGTTTATAAGATTTATAGATTAATAAACTAGCTAGACATAATTAAGTTCATAAAGCTCAGATTTTTCATAAAACAATACATAAAAATTGTTAAAGAAATGAAAAGAAAAATAGATACACTCAAACTTTAGATTTATAGCACTAATATTCTCTTGAATTCTTCACAAAATTATGTCATATTTTATATTCTCTTGAAATTTTTCTCTTTTTCTCTCTTCTTGGCAACTATTAGGTTTTTTTATTCTTAATCATGTATTAATTTGTGCCTTATTAGTGTTAATTAATATGAAAAACAACCTAATGAGTCATTAAATCAAACTTTAAAAATATCCAAGTGTTGAGATTAAAGATCATCCACCAACGAATGTTCAGCCATAAATCATACACCATAGCCTCATTTTTACGCAACCGCAATGTGGTCCTTGTTGCATTATTTTTCCTCCTTGCGTGCCTTATCCCCATTTTCCTGACCACCATGTCATGGATTTCTTTGTCTTCTTGCTTTTGACTTATTTTCATATTGTTTGCCATTATTCTACTTACATTGATATAATTAAACAAAAATTAAGCTTTTGATAATATTTTAGCAAAAAAGATAAATATTAAGTTTAGAACGATACTTTCGTAAAGTTATCACACCCAAAATTTAACTCTTGACTTGCCCTCAAGCAAAGATAAATCTAACGAGCTAAAATGATATAGGAAACATTTATAAACACATATTTATCAATTCATCTAAAGCATGAAATTAGAAACTACTTGTATTGGACTGAGGGTGGAATTGACTTTGGTGGTAAGAATGTGAAATTTAGTGAATGGCTTCACTCGAATATGGCTATAAAGGTACCAAAGATTGCTAAGGGTTCAAGATGTGGGAAAGGTGTTGGTGTAGTCAACAGTTCTAGCATTTCTATTGATGGTCGTAGTGTGCATGGTGTTGATTCGTCTAGTAGGTTAAGTGCAAGTAAGGAGAACTTGGATCATGTTATGAATATTGGTGTTGGTGCTATTTCATAAGGCTTATTGGCTTTGAAGTTTGGTAGTGTATCTTTTTGGATCAAGGGGATCAAGCTAAGAGTTATGGCTAACAAGGTAGTTGCCAAGGTAGGCGAGGAAAGGTAGGAGTGAAGGTTAGGGTAGGTAAGAGTCATGGTGGTAGGAAAAGTTTTAGAAGGGAAGTGGATGGTGTGTCATTGTTATTAAAGATGAAAGATGTTCATATTGGTGATGAGTTTGGATTGGGATAGCTGTAAGGGTCAATTGAGCTATTGGTATGGTATTATTTAGGATAAATAATTTGTTATTGATGTGTTTGTAAGTTTTGATGTAAGGTCTTTTTGTGTTTCTGGTGGTGTATGTTGTTTTGGTTGTGTTTAGTTAGAATATGGTGGTGTTTGTGTTGGATGTAGTTAATATGTCCATTGGAATGGTATCTAGTATTCTTGTTGGAATGGTCGTGTTTTCATTGGTGTCTAATTTAAATAAATCGTTGATATTTGATATAATATAGAACTAATATATATTATGAATATATTACAATTATAATTGATATGATAATTTTTTATTGGATACAACTATATAAACTTGAATGTATATATTAATAATATTATAATATATTATTTAAAATTTATCTTGAATTTAAGAACGAATAATTGTCCACGTTCGTTATCTTACAAAAATGATCATATAAGTCCATTTTGTAAAGTAATAGACTTGTATTGTTTTACTTATACACTTTGAAAATAGGACAATACAAATATATTATTTTACAAAATAGATTTCTATAAATTTTTCTTTGTAATGATAGTAGATTTATGATGTCTTACCTAATATATAAGAAATTAAAGTATATTTTTATTAAAGTTAATAGATTTTGACTATTATTTTTTTAAATTTAAAATATATATTTCTTCATATAATATATTACTTTTACGGCATGTTTATTACACAATATTAAAAATCTTGATGGTATAATTTTTATATAATCATATGTTTGGTTGTAAAATCAAATCGTATCATACAATATAAAAATAATACAGTTATGTAAAAATTTAGTACAATCTGAGGAGGTAAATTTAATTTATACTAAATAATTAATTTAATCTGTCTGAATTTTTAATTATAAAATTATATTTTTAACTTTTTATTTAATCTCAAATTAAAAATAATATTTTTTTATTTTAAAATATAATAAAGTAAATCGAATATTAATGCAAATAAAATTATTTTTATTTAATTAAATTTAATTATATTATACACCTTATCATTATAAATTAATTATAATATGAATTAGTAGAATATACCATAAATTGTCTTGCCCAAACGTAGTAGTCTACTGGTGTGCGTGACAGAACACTAACACTGATGATATATATATATATATATATAATAAAAGCTACAGTAGTTAGTTAATAGTTACTATTGGACTACGACTTGGAGACAACAATGCCCCAAGACCATAATTGACATATCACATTCCTTTGAAAAGCATAATGGATGGAAATCTAATATAATTAACAAGGTAGTAGTAGTAACATAAATATATGATGAGTCAAAAAGTATTATTATTAATTACTACTTTGTGCACGAGTTTGCATTCTACTTTAAGCTGTACGTACGTTGGCTAGCAGTCCACAGAAGTAGTCAGACTTTAGCAGATGACAAGACACAATTTCAGGGTTTTTTGAAATTGAGATCACTCTCCAGTATAATAGCCACATATGTATATATGTCCTTTTAAGTGGACTCCAACTACTAGCGATCGACGTGGTTTGTGTTTTACTATTTTCACAACCCGAATTTACTTTCGTGCTAACTTTAATTTACAGTTATTTAGCAAAATAATACTTAAAATTATATATTTATTTTTTAAAAAAATAAATATATAATAATAAAATATTATATATATATATATATAAAAAGAATATAAGTATTACTTTACTTACACTTTTTCTGAAAAAATAGTGAATTATTTTCACGTTTTTTTTGTTAAAAGCTTTAACCCTTTTGATATCTATTCATTTATTTAAATTTTTCTTATTTTTCTTATTTTTTTAATTATTTTTATTATACGAAAATACGATTAAACTAAATATTTTTAATAAAAGAATAACATTAAAAAATATAAAAAAAATTGAAAAAATACATGAAGAATGAAGAAAAATTTAAGAAAATCGAATGAATACATATAAATTGAAATAATTAGAAATTTTAACAACAAAAAATGGTGTGAATATTTTTTTCTTTTTTTTCAAAAGTAATGTGCATGACATATGATATTAAAGGTTCAGTAAATATGATTTTTTTCTATTATTACTTTTTCAAAATAATAAGAATAAAATATTATCAAAAATAAATATATTATTTAAACGTAATTTTTTACGATAACTACATACCACATGTTATTTTTCTCTTAAAATAATTCAACCTTGGTGATTTATGACTCCTAAAAAACCAAAATTTAAAGAAACCTACAAAAAATTGACACTAGTAAATTAATTTGACAGTTTTGTATTTATAATTTTTTTCTTTCAAAATTTACTTCTTCCTGATCTATTCCATGTTGAAAAAAATCAAATTTTCTTAAAATTTTGTTTTTTTTTTAGATTTGCTCTAATTTTTATAATATATATTCATCATTTTACCTCTCGAAAGAAGCAAAGTAATTTAGACAAAAAATCATAGAAAGTATTAGGGAGAAAATTTACTTGGGTGGAGCTTTTGGTGCTTGGATTTTATTGTCTTCAAAATTCTAATATGCTAAGAGACATTTGATATATCTTGGGCAGCCACAATTTTCTAATGATTCTTCACGTTTTTACCAAGGCACCGAAAATTTATTAACGTATATATCACTTGTAATTTTCATCATTAAAGTACTAAACTTGCTTAAAGCATTTTATATTAAATAACTAATTATGATAAAAAAGATTGAAAGTTAAAAAACAAAATAATTCTTGGATTTAGGGTTAAAAAACGATGCAAATACTTGGTGTAGTACGAGAGAAATAACCAATTTATATATATAAAAAAATTGTGTAGGTTTAGTTGAGCCTTGAATTTGGTTGGTCACACGATTTTTATTAACAAAGAAAAAAATAAAGAAGGAAAAAGAAAGAAAGAAAGAAAATTACCCCACTAACTACTTAATCCATTAAATTATTATTAAGATTTTATTTGTCTTAAATTCAATTTAAATTTTTTTGTTAATAAAATTTAATTTAAATTATAGTTTATTGTGATTCCATTATTTAGATCACGTTTGAATACTTAAAAAAAACATTTATAGAGATAGAAGTGTTTTACTTTGAGCTTGGTAGTAAAACTCGAAACATTTTTAAAATCTTATATTTTAAGTACTTTAAAGTCGTACTTTTCCATAGGATCCACAAAAAGCATTAATTACATTTTTATAAAATTTCATCGTTTTTATTATTTTTATTACATTATTATATAAATAATATTAAAAAAAATTCCCCGAATGTGTAACCCATCATGTATAAAATTGCTTCTACTATAAACACTTTTCAGAAAGCGCTTCAATGACAATCATTGTTTAAATATTGCATATAAACATGCTCTAAAGCTTTCTTTAATTTCAAATTATATGTTTGAAATAAAACTTAATTTGTAAAAGAATAAAAATAAATATAACCCCAAAAAAATGTTACATATGGTTTGACTTATATATTTTGAGAGGATATAAATTTGAAAGAAATAAGTTAACATTTTTTTTGTCAATGATCGTCTGATAATTTTTGTACATGGATAACTTATAATAAAAATAAAAATAAAAACTATTAGATCAATATATTTTCCTATAAAGTAATAAAAAGAATTTAAATTAATTCATTTTTAGAGAGAATTATTTTTTACTTTGATTTTTATTTTAATTTTTTTAGAATCAATATATCTTTTTGAGTATATCAAGATTTTGAGGAAATAAAAACTTTATTTATTGAATTAAAGATACAACACAGAACTTAATTATATAATCTATAATAAATATATTATAACACATTCACTATTTTAAATCATTTTGGTGTTAATATTAATAATATTTATCTTATTTTTTAACTTTTTATGTGATTAGATTGCTATAAAAAGTATATTAATATCTTTAATCAATTTTATTGAATAAAAAAACTTGAATTTTTTTTAAAATAACATATACACGTCTAGATCTAAATAAAAATATGTGCATAAACAGTTAAAAAAACCAAAAAAACTTACTATATAATTTTATGCAAACAAATACCATTATAGATCTAGATAAAAAAAATACAAATCATGATTAATTTTTTTTAATATGATGTAAATAAATAAAAATTTCTTGAAAAAATAATTGACTTTCGAAAAATAAAAGCTCTTTTTTTAGTAGGTAAAATTTAAAAAAATAAGAAAAAAATAAGATAATTATTAAGATTTTGAAAAAAAAAATCAATTAATTTAAATTTTTCGACTATCTTTATTTTTTAAGAGTAATGTTTGGAACTGCTATTTAAATAAGTAATAAATTATATTATTATTAATGTGTAAGATAATAATTAATAGAAATATATGATTTATATATATCAATAATTAATAGGTAGGTGATGCATAGTCTACATCATTTTCCTTTTTTTTAATGGTTTTACTGTGGCAGCTCCGATGGTTTAAAAGTTTAAAAAAATCTATTTAGTATAACTTGTATATCAATTAATTATATATTAAAAAAATTTATTTATTATATTAATTATAAATATATCATAAATTATAGAATAAATAAGTATTTTTGATATAAACATGCTAATGATTTTTTTTTCGAGGTAAGAAATGTGCTGGGTAACAAATCTTATAAAATTACACAAAATAATAAATTTATAATAATAAAAATAATATTTTAATGATATTAAATATATTTAAATTTTAACATTAAATAAATTTAAATTATTATCTTTTAACTTAAAAAAATATCAACATGAAATCCTCTAATATAAAATATTTGAATTGAATTTTTTTAAATAGTAAAAATATTTAAAATATGTATAAAAAATAATATTTTATAATTACAAGTTTATAATATTTTATATATTTAAATAATTCTATATATCATAATTATATTAACATGAATTATATTTATTAATAATATTATATTACATTATTTAATAAAAATATTTTTTTTTGCCTGAGATTTGTGTTTTAAGATTATTTTTTTTAAGAAAAAAAAACATATATTTTAACGGTCAATAGTCAGCCACGAGCTTGATAGCCCAATTTTAGTAAGGATCTTAGTACTACTGTTGTCTGTCAATCATTTTGATTTTTTTGTCTCTTCCATTGTGGGAAAAGGATATTCAGCTAACCGAACCAAATATTTCTCCTCCACACAATAATGCAGAATCACTTTTAAAAACCAACAAATTACTTTTTACTTTGGTTCATGAATGTTGAGATGTGCCCAAGTGAAGAAAAAAGAAACGCTACATTACACTAATAATTTTCTAATTTTACCCTTCAATTTTCTTATTTTTTTTATAATTTAATTTTCTTATTCTTTAATTAAAAATTTAGTCTAAAATTAAAGTTCATTTGTAAAAATTGATCACTTAGCCCAAGTTAAACATTACTTAATTTTTATTCTCATGTCTCATATTTAAAGAATATATATATATATTTTGATTTATTTTAATACTCAAATAAAATTTAAAATAATTTTTAATAAATAAAAATTTAAAAATTTAAAATATTTAATTTG
This sequence comes from Hippophae gyantsensis, assembly GCA_030763125.1. NCBI lineage: Eukaryota > Viridiplantae > Streptophyta > Magnoliopsida > Rosales > Elaeagnaceae > Hippophae > Hippophae gyantsensis. The sequence continues at coordinate 58,672,207 of CM061032.1, read as the reverse complement.
GATTAATTTAATCTCTACTTGACTAAAATGTGATTAATATTGACCTTGCAAGTTTTTTTTTATTTTGGGATTAAATTTATTAATTTTAAAGAATAATGTGACCATATCATAAAAAAATAAAATAACAAAGAGATAAAAATATAAAATTATAAATGATAAAAACAAAATAAGAACTATTAGTGTAATTTAACCAAAAAAAAAAAATTAAAAAAGAGGGTAAGTTTCGATGGATAAATGATTTATTGGTTAATGTAGTGACTTAAACATGGTTACTTAATAAAACCAAGAATTCAATATCACTTATTAACTAATATCTTTTTATATAAACAAATTAACTTTTTTTATATACAATTTAACTTACAAATCCATAATTGAGAATAAATTAACATTTGTTTTAAAAATTCAAAGTAAAAAAAGAAGTCATCGTGTTCCTTTTTCATGCATAAAACTATTTTTAATAAATAACCATGAGGCCATGAACCATTCACAAGCTCCATTAGTTTTTCTTTTATAAATAAAATCGTATGTGTATATTCTTTTCATAATTATATTTTCAATTTTAATCACCCGAAAAGCACTAAACATATATTCACAAAATCTGTGTGATAAATATGACCCAAATGTTAATGAAGTTTGCACTTTATCCCTTCAGTGATTTACTCAACTCTCTCCATGCCTTGTTCACTTATTTAGTCAAGAATTGTACCATAAATTATAAAATTGATAACATTTTTTTCATTGAAACCATTACATTAAATTTTATGCGTTAAGTTTTATTAACTCATAAATTAATAACTTTTTTGATTGATTTAATTTATTCTTAAATCTTAGTGTAGAGTTTTAATATGTAACTTACCAACTAAAAACTTTCTCAAATAACTTAATCTTAACCCTTTGTGTTGTGATGAAATGAATTTAAAAGATTGAATTAACAAAGTTCTTTGTAGAAACTTTTAGAAAATACCTAATTAGTTTAATTACAAGAATAATGATTAAAATATCATGAAACATAATAAAATATTTTTCTCTTTTTGTTCTTAGAAGATTGATGATTCTTTCTAAAATAAAAATGAAAAATATGAACTCTTAAACTTCTTGGTTGAAACACAACTCACATATAATTATATAAGGATCACATATATTAACAAACACAAATTTTGAATATGATTTATGCTAGATTAAGTAAATCCTTTTGTTCTTCTATGAACAAAAATAGACAAGGTTATTTTAATGCTTGATTCACCAATATTTTTCTTATTAACTAAACAAAGTTGTTCTAAAAGCACAATAATGATGAAAAAAAGATACCAATCATTACTATAATAGTGATATTTGGTCTCATAAATTTAGGTACGATCCAATAAAATCCATGATTATAGTGTATATGTATAACCTTAATTTCTATTATTAACTGTGATCATATATTAAACTATAAAAATTAATTAAAACTAAACAAACTTATAATAACAGTTATTAAATCAACGTGATCTAATTAAATTGATATAGTTATAGTTTTTTTTTTAAATTGAAATTAAATAATATATTATGTGTATTATTATTAAAAAATAAAAAAAATTACTTTAACTTTAATATATTATAAAATAAAATACATATTTATTTATAATTTAATAGTAATTAAATCTAGATTATATACAATAAATTTTAAAACCTATTGACATGAATATGATAAATTAAAATGAATTATATAATTTTTAATATTAATTTTACTTGATTATAAAATTTATTAATTTGATATAAAAATCAAATAAATCGAATAAAATTTCTCAACAAAATTATTATATCACCGCTAAATACACTATATACACATATAATATCACGCAAAATCTGTGACCCCTCGATTTTGTCACCGTGATATCTCATTCTTCTCCATATGTAGAAATTTTTCCACCCCATCTCTCGTTCTAGTTTCTCTAAATATATATTTTATAAATAAAAATATTATTACAATAATTTTTATTATTATCATAATAAAAATATAAAAACTATTTATTATATTTTTATAATTAATTATATTTCTATATTATTATATTTAAAAAAAAATTATTATGATAATAATAATTGTGACAATATTTATATCCTATTTTATCTAATATTTATTATTATTAAAAGAAATGTCTTCAGTTTGGGATTTCAATCTTGATGTGATCTCTGGAAGGTGTCGTTTTATTTGAAGATCTTAAAAATATTTTTTCCCCAATTTATGATCATTTTAAGTTATGATTTTATTTATAATTTCTAGAATGTTATTTTTATTTTATGATATAAAAATAATAATTTAAGACACGTTTCAAATTCTTAATTTTTTATTATCGATTTTTTTACACATGTTAATAAAGGACTGTAAATTGTAAATTGTTAATGTCTTAAATCGAGAAAAAGCTTTTTTGAAACCTTAAAATTTAAATGATGCGTCTAGGAATCTCTTATATAGATATTAACTTATTTATTATCTGTTTTGTTAATACAATTTTTTTTCATTATGTATAATATTATTAGATAAATATATAATACTTAAAAATTGATTAAAATAAATTTAAAAATATTAATAACTTACTAAGCGTTTTTAATTTTTTTTTTTAAAAATTGAGGTTTTAAAATAAAATAACTCTCTTCAAGATATAGATAAAATCAACACCTTTTATTTATTTTCCACACCTAAAATATATTCCCATATTGTCATAAATTCGTACAAAGTCACGTTAATAACAGATATTATATAAGCTATAATTTGATCGGTACACTTTAAAAAAAAAAAAAAAGCCAAACCTCTCTCTCTCTCTCTCTTAATATTTTTTTCCTTCTTTTATTTTGTTTTTCTGGGTTGTCCTTTTTGGATTGCTTTATAGCAAGGTGTCTTGTTTTCATTTTGGACAGAGGTTTGTATCTTTTTGGGTTCACTCTTTCGGGCTCAGACACTTGAGAACGAGAGTTTGAATATGTCTTCTTCTTTTTCTTCATCACCTTCTTCAAGTGCATCAAAAACAATGGTTTTGAATGAATTTGAGATTTCAAAACCACATGTTTTGGCTGTGGATGATAGTTTAGTCGACCGTATCATTATTGAAAAACTTCTCGTTAACTATCCATGTAAAGGTTCTTTAACTTCTTTCCCTCTTCTTCCACTTCTTCTTCTTCTTCTTCTTCTTCTTCTTCTTGCTGGTATTATTTTACTTTTAATTTAATTATTTCTACTCGGAAAAATGGAACTTTTTTTTTCTTCCTTTTCTTCTCTTATTGAAGGAAATAAAATTCACATTTTCAGCTGTTTACAGCTTTTTCCAGGTTTAAATTCTTTGTTACTTTCTACCCTTTTGAAAACAAATGTTATGCTTTTTCAAAAAAGTAAAATGATTTTTACTTAAAATAGAAGGATATATAATAATCATAACAATATATATTTATGGAAAATAAAGTAATATTTTCATGGTGTAATTTTGCCACAAAAATTCAATTTTTATACACAAAAAGTAAAGTAGCATTCATGTAAGTTGCAATATATTGTAAAATATATTATATTTTATTTATATAAAAATGCATTTTTTAATTACGACTCAGATTCTTGATGTAGTAGGCAACTCATCACCCAGCCCATATCATATTTTCAAAACGAAACTTCCATTAATATATATTTTTTATTTTGAGCAACTAATAGATCTAAAATTTGTGATTTTGAGTACATTCTCATGATATTTTTTAATTGTAATATATTTAAATTTGTAAAATATATTTAATTTTTAATTTTTGGTTGGTGCTATTCATTATTGTAGTGACTACTGCTGAAAATGCTGAAAGAGCACTGGAGATATTGGGTCTGGCTGAAGGGAAAGAAACGTTTAGTAACAACAGTACTGTATGTGGCTTTCTCTGCTCTCTTTTTTTTTTTTTTATAATTTTCAATAATGATAATCACACACTTATCCACACACTGTTTATAGTATCACGTACTAAAAATCTAAAATAGTTTCAAAAATATTAAAAAAATAATTTATTTTTTAAAACAATTCAATCACGTTACATGTATTAAGTAGTGGGTACAAACTACAAACTAACCTTTCTCTTCTATTTTTAATTCTATTTTGGTCAATGGAAACATTTACTTTTTCCTAAGCATCCTTCGAAATACCATTTCAGATTTGTTAATTTTTGCCTAGTATGTAAGAGACATTTTGGCATGCGTTGAAGAGATAGTGCTTAAAAAGCCATTAATGTTAAGGACACCCTTTTGACTACCTACTTTGCACATTTAACCAAGAGGTTAAAAATAGTAAATAAATTTGTAGATATATTTATATTAATTATAATATATCATTTGATAAAATAACTTAAATTATTTTTTTATAAAATTTTACTTATAAATATTAAAATGTATTCAACATTTTTCGTCTTTGAGATTTCATATGCTTCGAAATACTACTTTAGATTTGTTTATTTATATAATTTAGTTATATTAGTAAAAAATTAACCAAAAGTTTATCAACACTTTTTTAGTTAACTTTTTACTAATATATTCTTTTTATAAAATAAATTTTCACTTTTTTATCCCCTTAGTAATTTTTCGTTGCACTTGAAAAACAATTACTTCTAAACCTCAAGTTTATGGACTTTGGCTACAGATACTACAAATTACATTAAGAGTTCAAGACCTTAAAAGAAATTTTGAGGTTTGTTATATTTACGAGATATGAAACCAATAAAATTTAAAATTAATATAATTTTTAAAAAATATTCGATATGAGTTAGTGAGAGAAAGTTATCTCATCTAAGAATAGTATACTTTGGGTATAATAAATGACATATATGCATTCAAAATATTGGAATATTATTTCGAGAAATGTAATATCATGTACAAATTTGAATAATTTTGTATCTAAGTTACTTATATCATATCATAAAATTTATGTGTCTGCAGTTATCTATATATATACTCATGAATCTTAGCTTTCAGTAATTTCAAGTGAAAATTAATCACGTATCCTATGCAGGAGTCGCGAGTCAACATGATAATCACTGACTACTGCATGCCAGGAATGACAGGGTATGAGCTACTTAAAAAGATAAAGGTAACTTTAACCCATCTACAGAATGTTAAAATTATGATAAATATTAATAACATCACTAACAAAATTTCCTAAATAGTATTTTAATTCTAAATTTAAAAATAATATTAATAAAATTCATTCTAATAATAAATGTTTAAAATTTTTTGAAAATAAAATTAATAAAGTACATTCTGATAATAAATATAAAAAAAAGTTTTAAGCATAAGACTAAGTTACGAATATTTATAGTCTAGAATAAAACATTCTTAAAATTTAATCATTAAAAGATAAAGTTAAAAATTTATAAATAATATAAAAGATCTATTAAATTCATAAAATAATATTTCAAAAAATTCATAAAATAAAATGAAATAAATAAAATCAACCTCAAAAATGGATTTAAGAGGACAAAACCTTTCCATGCCTATATATTTGATTGCTTCTATGCAGAGAAATAGAACATTTTGTTCTTGATATTTTTCATTTTTTTCTTTGTACTTTCATGTTATTTCTTTTAAAGATTTTTTTTTAGTTTTATATTAAATTTTGAAATTCTTATATTTATTTGCATTGACTTATTATTATATCCTAGCATTTGGTTAAAGACTTGATTTCTTTGATATTAAATCATATCTCAAAGTGAAACTATTGGGACCTCCTTGATATATATGGATTACTTGAACTCTATAAACATGGGTTTCCATGAAAGATTGTCCTTATCGATGAAATGATATATTAGCTTCTAATATAAACAGGAATCGCCTGCTATGAAAGAGATACCTGTAATCGTCGTGTCCTCGGATAACATACCTACTCGAATTACCAAGTAACCTACTTGCATTGCTTTTTCTTCAGTTCTCATCTTTTTCTTACAGAAGTCCTTATATTTCCTTTTAACCCAACTACTAGGTGTCTTGAAGAAGGAGCTCAAGAGTTCTTGCTCAAGCCTCTCAAACAATCAGATGTCAAAAAATTGAGCTGCCATCTTGACAAGTTAAAAAATCTTTGTGATGAAGTGATTTGTGTAGTTACCCCTATCAATTGAGATGATTATGCATGGAAATAACGGAATAGCTAATATATATAACAAACCTGAAATATACTGCAATTAAAACATTGAACTCGTTACAAAAGATTTGAGATATATTAGTTTATGATCTTGGTAGATATTATTTTAGGTTTATTACATTTTATGATTTTATTAATATCATTTATCACACCTAATTAAGTTCCCAGTACTTGTTAATATAATGTTGGTAGTTTATTTATTGAAAAACTAACTCTCTCAAAAGCTTAAATTTGTTGAAGAATGATCACCAATATTTTATACATTTGTTATTCTCTTACAAGTATTAGTTCTATGTATTATGCTGAAAAACTAACTCTCTTAAAATCTTAAGCTTTTAAGTGAAGTAAAACATTATTTTTATATGTTTATGTACCATGGCAATTCAGATCTTAGAAGTTGGGAAATAGTATATATTTTGCATACATTTTATTTTCTTGGAAGTAACAATTAGCATTCCCACCATTTGTAAAACCCTAATACAAGGAGCATCAAATAGATTTTTAATTCCCAACAAAGTGGACGAAAAGTTATTCTAACTGTAGAAAAACTATCTCAGTCTATGTACAGTTGGGAGTTTGATACCTACACAAACTCAAGTAGATGACTTGTCTAAAACGTTCTGTACACAAAGAAGTTGAAAAACATAGCTTTGGAACATCATCACCTGACCCGGTGTGTAGACATGATCAGTTTTATCTGTGTTGGCTGACTTCTTGCCTTTGGCCGAAAAATCTTCTGTTTCGGCATTAACAGCACAAATGAAAAAATATCAATCCTCCTAAGCTAAAATAACCATAATTTTGATCTTAAATTTCCATTTTATACGAGGGGCCAAGGGCTATACCTTTCTCCCGATCTTGACATGTTAGAAGTTCATCATGGTAATCATCACTGCCAAAAATGCTAACTTTTCAGTAAATATCACTGTTATAGATTTGATTACGTAAATTTGCAAGAGATGAAATAAATATATGAGGAATAGTTCTATCCTTGGTTCTGAGCAATAGAAAATGAGTGAAATAGTCTATTTGGAACGTACTCCTTTTCATTATATAGATTCTCATATCTATCAGGATTCCCTGAAGACCTCGGCTTCTCCTCCGTATGATCAGACAAAGAGGTTTTTCTTTTCACGCTCTCCATTAGAGGAGAAGTTGTGTCATACATCCCCATAGATTCATGGTGATTATCCTTCAAATTAGAGTCATTCTTTACACCTTTGTTTTCAAAGAATATGCCCCCACTGTCATTACAAATTTCTTCCCCTGGCTGATATTTCTTGGAGTTGGGTGGTTGAGATTTCGCTCTATATTCAACATCTTTACTAAAACTTTCCTGTTCTGATGTGTCAGAAGATGGTGTCTCACTGCAAGAACAAGCAACATGTGGTGTATCTGGACGCTTACTTCTCCCTTCATAATGTGTATGAAAATCTGGGGCAGTGAATGCTGAGGAATCATGCACAGCAAACTTCTTAGATATGTAACTTTCAGTAGGAGAAAACTCTACAGGTTCACAAAGCTCCGATTGATCGTAAGCAGAACTCTGACCAAAATGTAATCTCTCATCAGCAAATGCACTAAAATGATCTTCATTCCAAATCTTAGAGCCAAAGGACGGATGTTTCATCCCCAAACTTTTCTTGAAAGTAATCGAATCCGGATTGGTATCCTCTTCCCTAGATCCTTCCTCAAAGTAAGAAATGTCTTTTCGCCCCAATTCTTCCCCAAAAAGGGAATCAGGGTGACATGATGATTTTGACTTTGATCGATAACACAAATTCTCGCACTTTTTTGAGTGACGTGTAGTATTTCCTAGTAGAATGTCATCCTCACTCTCATGCCGTGTCTCCTTTCTAAATGTCTTCTTCAAACCAGACTTATCCCAAGAGTCAGCAAAAACATCATAATGATTCCTGCTCTGTCTTGACTTTAAGTTTATTAGTGAATTATCATCCCCTTGACCTCTCACTGGAATGGAATGGAGTATCAGTTCAGTTCAAGAAAAATATTTTCATTGGTAACGAGAACAAACTAGTTTTGTAACCAATTCATGCACCTGCACTGGATGAGCATGACTCTTGGCTGCCAAAGGCCACAAAATAGGCAATAGTCAACTAATGTAATATATTACAGATGATAAACAATGGTCAATTCAGAACGATAAAGCCCAGATATATACCTCTGCATGCTCAAATCATCCCTTGCATCATCTGAGACAAAGCAAAACATGTCTGGTTCACTTGCCAAAGATCTAAAATTGAAACCACTTCGACCTGTTGGTTGTCTGCGTACAATGACATGGACATGAAACCTGAAGTACATGAAGATGAAGGTGACGTTCTTTCAAAATTCTCAGTGAATAAGGCATACCTTGTCCTGTTGGAAATTGGGAATTCGTGCATGAACTCTGAAGCTTGCCACATGGAACTTGAAGTTGTTGGCTCTGATTTTAAATGAGAAGTTAGAAAAAGTATAGGAAGGAAGGGGGAGAGAGAGAGAGAGAGAAACCTTAACTACTCACATATACAATATCTCAATAAGCATAAAGTCCAAAAGTAGGAAGAGAAAAGAACTAAAGAAACTAATTAAACCATCTAATCCAACAAAACCGAAGAGAAACAAATAAACATAAAATGGATTAAGCAAAAATATAAATGATAACATATCCCCCTTAGATTTCACTATTACTTTGAAATATAAGAAGAGGGCTCTAGCCATGTGCCACCACGGTTCATCCGCAGTCAGCACGATCATACTGAGAAACACTGGACATCTATAGCGTACAATGACACAACATGATCCCGGGAATATTTCTAGAAGTATGCAGCAGAATTATCTAAATTCAAATGGAATGTCTATAGAGATTGAGACACTTTCTTTCTATTTTGCAGGCACAAAGATATGTATCTTATGTTTCGTTAACAATACTAGGATAGAAAAGTTGGACTAAGACTGGAAGCACCTTGAATGTCAAACATGTCTGTTGCTTTTGCACCAGTTCTGCAATATAGTAATGCATCACTAAGATACAAGTTTGTCAAAATAACAGCAAAAATAAAATATTATACGAAATCCATTATTACCTTCTCAATGGCAGCCAGGGGCCTTCAGAAATACCTTCTGACTTCCTCTCGTTTTCATACAAGTAATTAAGTGCAGAATCTCCATGGATTCTTCTCTGGCAACTTTTCCACGGCACATCATGTTCTCCCTTATCAAATAAACTGGTATCTTGGGAACTAGATCCAACTGAAAAATATTAATGTGAAAACTCAGACAAGTAGTTCCAAATCCATAAAGTTAGGAAATGACTGTTACTCTTTTATATTGGAGCATAAAAAAGACAACCCAATTACTAAATCATATTAAGGACCTGATTTCATTCCCTTGACTCGTTAGCTAATTATGATGATCAAACAAGCAAAGACCCCGGGATATCAAGAACTTTTTAGGCCATTAGATTCAATAAAGTTAATTTTCTTTTTACTATAATTAGCAAACAAATGAGGTATCATATATCAGAAGTGAAAAGCTTTAACCTGGTGAATGTTAAGCAGAAACATAGACTAGATTAGTAGTGGTTTAACAATTCGACTTTGCCTATGAAACCAAAAATAACATGTTGAACTTTGTGTCATTAAAATAATGCTAATCAGATGGTGGCAAATACGCTAAGATGCATATCAAGATTGTGAAAGCACTCAAATAAATTTTCGTACATGTACTGTCCCATTTATCTTCATCCCTGTTTTTGTCTTCATCAACTATATTTCTGCCACTGAAATAACCGTTTACTCTACTAGTAAGACCATCATTTGTCCTTCCATCTCTGTCAGTAAAAGACTTCTGCTTTTGACTGATTAAGCAGTTCGAGAACTCCGAAGAACTTCCATTAAAGGGATCAATAACATCAAGCATCAACTTATCCTGCATTTAGCACGGAAAATGATCAAGGAAAGCCTCTCATTCAATAACAGACTGAAATACATGTAATAATGTGATCACCCCTTCAAACTCAAGGTCCTCCTGCAGAGTGTTAAGATTCTTTGATGACTTCGGTTGCTGTTTGGCCTCTAATGGCGAGGGGAAACCATAGGAAAAGGTTCTACAATCACATGTATGTAGAACATTGATCAGATAAAACTAACATCTTTCTTTTAACATAGTTGTGATACAGGTCTTATTTAACGAGAAAAAAGAAAAAAAAACTCCTGACAGAGTTCACCATAAAACATTATATCAATGTAATGCAACTATAATTATGAAACTACTTGCATCTAATTTGCATCTCTCTTGATTTAGAAAACAAACCACGCAAGTTAAACAGCTAATAGCCTCTGAAGCATCTGTCGCATACGGACCTAGCATCAATTCTTAGTGGCTTTACTAGTTTTAAGTTACCTAATATCGAGCCTCATAACAAATCTCGACCTGTTATGCAAAGATCAATCTTTGTTTATTTTCTACTTTTTTTCAGATTGCGATCCCCAATCATGTTAGAGTAATTACAAGAAATTCATCTGACTTAAAGACAGACCACACTGCTGTCTGATTATGACCCATATAACTGAGCTATACTGCAAGTTTAAATTTGTTGTTGGAAAATAATCTTGAATTACTATTTACGACTAGAACCTACATAAAATATAAGTTGTATATTGTAGGAATAGATGACATAGACAATAAGATGCATATTTTAGAAAGCATTACAGTTACCTGCTTGGACGTTGAGGTGAACAGACTGGTGTTTCGGTTCCCACTTTCCCTAAACCTGATGAGCAAAAGCCTTTGCTTTACAAACTTATAATGGCAGGGGGGGCTAAAGCTCAACAAATGAAAGATAAATTTTTCATGGATATAAGATATTCAGTAGGACAAGACTGAGTGTAACTTGTGAATTTTCTCTCTCAGCCATAATCTCTCTCACCAGCTTGCCCTTGCAAAGACAGAATGGAAGGCTACAATAACTCAAGTTATGCAAGACAAAAGCAGAATACGAGAAGATAGAAACTTAAAAAAGGGGGAAAACTGATCAGTCTAAAAATTTAGCAATGCATTGAATTAACAAAGTTATTAGCAGTTCGTGCCATGTAAGAATTCCTCTGCCATAGATTGATTTAACCAAGTATCATAGGTGCAAGATCTTTCCACAGATATCAAGCTCATATGACTATACCTAAGGGTGAGCAACGGATCAAAAATGCATGTTTTTGACCAATCCAAATCCGATTCGATTTGAACAGATTTAAACATTTTTAATCCAAATCCAATCCAATGATATAATCAATCCAAGCAGATCGGATTTTTTTGGATCGAATAAGGTCATATTGATATTGAAATCTATTTATGAATTATTATTATATATAAAACACGACACACACAAATTTAAATTTCAAATTGATATTTTTGTAACAAATATTATTATTTATAATCACAATTAAAAAAATCAAAAAAATAAGAAATATATCAGTACAATTATTAAATTATTATAAATATTTATATTTATTTTTTAAGTTAAAATAATAATCTATTATAATTATGATATGCATAATATTTAATAATAATTTATTATAAAATAAAATATGTATTTATTTATAAAGTAATAATAATTTGTTCCGAATCGGATATAACCGATTATAAAATATGTCAATTCAAATATGAACAAATTGTATAATTTTAAATCTAAATCTGATCTCATTATAAAATTTATCAATATAATCTAATCTGAATCCGATGGATTGGATCAGATTTCTCAATTTAAACGGATTGATCGGATTATCTGTTCATCCCTAACTATACCTTCAATTGAGAATGCATCTCAATTTAAGCGGATTGATCGGATTATCTGTTCATCCCTAACTATACCTTCAATTGAGAATGCAACATGAGCTTCATGTCCTGGATTGTCCTCCCCATTGCCATCCAGTCCATCATCTTCCAGCAAATCAAAAACAGAAAATCCTGAAAAGAATAACATACAGGGAAGAGTGGAGGAATTAATATTATATGTGTATGTATTGATCTGTGATGAATGACATACGAATTGAAGACCTGTCTTCAATGAATTGTTAGCACTTACGCTGCTCAGCAGCTGTCTTCCCCCAATCTGGTTTGGAATATATTCCACCTAAACCATTATTTTGATTATCAGGGGCAGAAGAAGAGACCCTGTGAAACAATGAATCCACCACCTTTTAACTAAGGCAAACTCAAACATAACCATCGTAGATGACTAGGAAAATAAAAAGGGTTGAATGCATCAAATTGCATAAAGAGTAACTGTTTGACATAACATATTACACATATAAAATCCAAAAAGTAGTCAGTTTGAAGCACCATAACCTACTTCTCTTTCAATCTTCTATAGGAGATAAAAGACCTCATGAAAGGTGTTTAACGAACACATGTTGTATGGTGGACAGAAGCTCTATTTAAAATGATGATTTCACTCATGCATTACTTACTTCTTTGGAGATGCAGCCTCCGCTTCTAATCCTGTCGTTGCAATCATCAAAGATTGAAAATATCCAGTTAAGAAAAATTATGGGAGAAAATTTGTTGAGATTAAATGTCAAAGTTTAAGCAATTGAGGGAAGACCATGTTAAAAAAAGCTTACTTGCTTCCTCATATCCAACAAAGTTAGCAGGAGCAAATGAGCTAGGAAGAACTTCCGGCAAATCCATGATACTATCATGCTTAATTGTTGAAGCACTGACTACTGCATCATCCATTCCTGTTAGGACACCATCACCACCTTCTAAGTTAAAAAAAAAATACCTTATATTGAAATTTTATTTTTTGTTCCTTCATAAAGGGAACATAAGATGCTAAAAACATTTTAGTTATTCTCTAGCCCAAAGGCTTCAAGGGTAATGTTTTATCCCTCACCAAACAAAATTGGTTTTCCTTTTCAAAATAAGTGGATAAACATTAAGATACTTCAGTGACTTTGGATGTTTAAAATAGCAACATACCACTGGGGCAAGCAGATTTACATTCGTGAGCAATTGCCGACAAGTTCAATAAACCAAGAACATCCAGTGATCGATGTTCTTTGAGATGTTTTCCCACCATGTCTATTCCATCAGTGTGGTCCTCTAACCCATCTGACTGTGGCCGATATTGTTGTTGTTTTTTCCTTTGTTCAAAGTATTGTTTTTGCCTTGTAAATATGTAAAAGGTCAGAAGATAGAGATATGAAGTTGGCACATAACCCTGTTGCCAAATTTCTACCATAAATTTCAATTGGTTTGTATTCTCTCCATGAAAGAACAGACTCTACTCTAAAAATAGTAGAAAAGGGGATATCATTGAAGTTTGAATATCCAAATTTTCCAACATGAATGACCATTTAAACTTGACTAAAGTGCACCATTAGTAGCCAAAATTTAACTAAATTCACACATATATCTACAAACTTTTAAAACGTAAGATTTGGTTTTAAAACTTTTAAAATTTCACACATATGTCCCTAAGCTTTCAAATCATACAATTTACTCTCAAATTTTTTAAAATTTCAGACATAAATTCTATTTTTTTAATTCATTGGTTCCAAAATACCAGTTCAATGCTTCCATAGTTCCACTATAAACATATTTTATTAACCAGTTGTACAATTCGTATTGACTATTAAAAATGCATTAGCAATTTTGCATGTACTTTGTTTTGTACCTCTTCTGCATAGACATCCTTGACTGAAGTTTTTTCCGGCATAGCCAAAGGAAGTTTCATGCAAGAAAAAAATGTTCAAATGTTAAAACATAAAACTAAAATATAATTGTTTTTATAGACCGAAGATACTAAGAATAAGTTGGAATTTCTGAATTACAAGAAACAAGGTCCAATGTAATTTGATATAGGTCTTGCATGGAAATTGGCTAGCATTTGATTATCAGCCAGTGAAAAGAAGAAGAAAGCTTAAATCACGCTTACAGTTGTCACTTTCCGCCTTGATCCTCCCATCCATTGCAACATTTTAGAGATGCACTTTGAAGTCAACCCTTGCGAAACAAATATTCCAGTCTCTAATCTCTGTCAAGTACAGATTCTTATTAATTTGCCAAACATGCGAAAACATGGACCAGGTTATAATCACACAAAGTTGATATTTTACAGTGAAGGAGACAATCGATTAAGACTTCACAATACTCGATCTATTATGCTCGCAATGCAACAAACACAATAGTCGACACCAAGATTAACATCAAAATGAGTAAGGATCAAAACTTCCATCGAAATTAACATAGAAATTGATAAACTAGTAGAATTCAACAAAAAAAAATTCAAGGAAAAGTTCAAGCTCAATTCATAGCTTAAAACGCATTCATCAGAAAAATCGCTCGGGAGCAATAACAAATAAAAATATCGAAAATATAAGTATAAGATCGCTCGAAGTAAGAACTGACCGTTCAATTTAAGGTTGATTCACTATTCTTCTTACAATTTCAAGATTCAGTTACTGAATTTCGTTTTGAGTTTTGAGACTCTGAACAGAGTGTTACTCGTTTCTTCGTCGAAGGAATTCCCGCATTATTAAATTTTAAAAGAGTAATTCTATTTGTTTGTAACTTTATCACCCGTTAATTTTTATTGGGTGTAATATAAGGGTTAGCTATTAAACAACAATTAATAAAATGTTTGGTTTAATTTTGAGTAGAATTATAATGGGATGGGATGTCAAAATTTAACCCCAGTGCTGTCAATGAGGTTTAGTTTTGGGTAATAAATTTTAAATTATTTTTATTTAAAATTTTGAATTTAAATTTGATTAATTCGTATATTTAAAATTATTAATTCGTAAATTATTTGTTAAAAATTAAATGTAATTTTTTTTAATATATATAAATATTTTATTTTTTTAAAAGTTACTTCTAGTCGTTAAATATACTATTTTTTTCGTTTAGATGTAATTAACGAGTATATTAATCCAATACTCTCAAAGTGACTAAAGGATGTTAAATATTTGGGCTCTTATGAAATTTGCAGCCCAACTTAGTAGAGTTAGTTTTGAAAATAAGAACACTTTACTGGCTTTTTCGAAATTATACTTCATGTAGTTTAATGAAACCCTAGCTGACTCACTTTCTCTCACCTATAAAAGCAAGGCTAACCTCGGCCTCAGTCAAGTGCTTCGCCCTTATCGCTACTGTTTAATACTTGGCGGAATTGAGATATATGGTTTTGTAAATCTGTTTTCCTCTCTTCTTCTCCAGTTATTTGGGTTTTTGATAGGCTCTCTATTGCTTCCTTGTTTTCTATATGAATTTTTGTATATACGTTCTTTTTCTATTCTATTAACAGAGATGATTATCGAAACCGTACACAATAAGCCGATGCTTTGGATAAATAAAAACATGAAGAAAGCATGGTAATGTGTACGGATATTGAATTTAAGGGTTAACATGTCTGCCCTCTCTGATGCTTAAAGCTCTGATTAGAGGGCCTGGTTACTACCCACATTTTCTTTCTATTTTTTCCTCTTAATTCTCTATTCTGTAGCAATAATAATAATTAATAATTATTATTATTATTATGTGTTGTATTCCATATTTTATAATAATATTTGATTTTTATTTTTAAAATTTTAAGAACTATTACTAATAAAATAAAGGATGATTTCTTTTTTGAAAAAAGATATTGATATCAGATTGTTGGGTTCTTATTTTTTTTCACCAGGTACTTTTAAAAAAAAAAGTAAAAAGTTTTATGATTTATCTATAAACGTTAGAAAAAATTATTAAAATTATCTAAATTTTTTTAAAAAAATTTAGGTGCTTTTTTATCTTCCTTTTAAATTATTAAGTAAATTGTTATTAAATTACCCATAAATTTAATAACAATTATAAAATAATTATTTAATCTGAAATTTTAAATTAAAATCGTTATGCCTAGTATTACTGAATGTATATTTTCGTAGCTTTTCTTTAAAAATGGTTGCTTTGGGTTGATTATGAGGTTTTCATTTACCTGGATTTACTCAAAGCATATCTTTATTATACCCTTGTTCTGAGTCTCATATATCTTGTAACGTATTTATTATTAATTTAGTGCTTGCTTTTAAATATCCTCTTTGTAACTTATTATATATATATATATTCTCATTTCATTCATAAATTTTATTTTAAAACTAGTTTTTGTATTGCTTACCATTTTGGTAATTGATTATATTCAGTGGTTTTAATTGGTTATAAAGTTTGCTTTTTGATCCTAATTTTATAATTGATGTAACTTTTAAAATTAAATTAAATTATTTTAGTGGAGAAAAACAGAAATCAATGTTTTAACAAAATTCATTTATGTATTTTGCTAATCTATTGGGAAAATAAATGTTCCTTTTTTTCTTAAATTAATTCATTGAAAACAGAATATAATTTGGTAATGTAATTACAAAGCGTGGACTTATTGGTGTAGAACTATTACAAACACCTTAAATCATAGTAGCCCTAAATTATCTTTTAGAGCAACCTAAATCGAGTAGCTCTAAACTATTTTTCTTGGAATGTTGTTTTCCAATAACATCCTCTAATAAAATTAGTAGAAAGAGCTAACTAGTACAGTTTTCGACCTTGCCATACTATCCAATAACACTAGGAATAGAAATACAAAATTAACAATGACAACCTTAATCAAAACACAAAGGACCCCAAAAACCAAAAAAAAATGATGTTAAAGGATGTTAATGAAAGAGTAACTACAACAATGGTGATATCTTCCTTTACCCTTACTAGACAAAAGTCTTTCATTAATCAAAACTTCAATCACTAGCATGAAGTCCAAAATATCCAAACTGTTGGACGTATCATCCATTGTTAGTAGCAGATATACAAGAACTAACAGTCATCATTACAACCAGACAATTAAGGACACTTCACAAGATATTTCAATAGCATAAAGAAATTCAAAACCAAAAATGAGTTTAGGACCAGCCAACACAAACAACACCAAATTTAGAAATGGCTGAATGATGTCCAAGAAGATAAATTAAAAGTCCGATCACTACACTAACCGGAATGGAATATTGCATGAGAAACCCCAAGAAGCCACCATCGCAAACCCAATCGCCACAAACCATAGGAAATCACTAGTGATCAATGAGAAATGATTCGCGAAGGTGGAACTGATGGAGATGAAGTGTGGTGAAATGAATCACAAATTCAACTTTAGATCGAAGGTAATAAAACGACACTTAAGCGAAACTACATACCGAATATGGAGAACAATAACTAGTCTTATCTTTGCTATTACCTTATCTTTTATTGGCTTTGGAACAATAACTAGTCTTATCTTTTGACGATGTTGCTCTTTGCTAAGGTGTTCAGAGAGCTATATTGAAACGAGATGATGGTTGATTTGATCTGGTTATGAAGTTGATTTGTTTCTCAAAGCTTGGAAGTTTATTTCATTGACTTTTCATTGACTTCTTGTTTTGAGTTTGCTTGTTGATTTATAATGACTAAGATTTGACTTATCCTTTTCACTTGTGATCAATGATTTTGATGTTGTCATTATTTCCTCTCTATTCAATGTTTTATTTTTTATCCAAGACATGTCGTAATTTAAGTTAATCTATCTAAGTCGTTGATATTCTCTAAACTTATTATCAATCCCCTTGTGCGTGTGATTTTATTTTCTTTAATTTATTTATTGATTATGTTGCGTGGATTTATTACAAATATGTTTTGATATGAATGATATGTTGAGTAACATAGACAATTTGAACATTACATTTGGATTTGGTCAGTAAATGCATTACTTGATATACTAAGTAAATATATTATCTTGATGATGTGTTTTATTTATTGTCCTTGTAAGTAAACTTGAAGAGTTCTTTTTTGTTCAATCATAGGCAAAAAAAAAAAAAATACTCTTATTATGTTCCTATAAATATAAACGAAGTATATTTTGGCCTATAATTTTATCTACAAATATTATTATTTTGGATGCATTAATGAAACTTTTTGTAGTAAAATAAATCTTATTACATATGTTGAAGTAGTGTTTTTGTATTTGTAAGATTAATTTCTATCAATTTTATAGTGATTTGAAACACTACTCAATTAAGAGAATTTTGAAGGGCAAAAAAGTAAGAGCAATTATCAAGATAGATATGACGAAAGAGTATGACATAGTAGAATTAAATTTTCTAAAGTTTTTTCTCACCAAGCTTGGTTTTGAGTTAAAGTGATCCCTAATCCCTATATCTTTTCATGTGTTGAAGGGTTGTTAAGTTTGCTGAAAATGCATAGATGAGTAATCACTTAAAAAAAGTTGTCGTAGCAAGAGGAAGTTCAAAAGTTTCAAACACTTTATTTATTGATGATAGTTTTGTATTCATTGAAACTAATGAAAATTATTGTAAAAAACTGAAAGATATCTTGGAATGTTATGAAGCTACTTCTAGATAAAGAGTTAATTTGAAGAAATCAACTATGCACTTCAATCCCAACAACTCAAAGAAAGCTAAAAAGGTTATTTCTTGATATATTGAGTATCCCTTTTGTTAATTCCTATGAAGGGTATATGGGTTTGCTTGCTATGATTTATAAAAATAAAAAGAAACTTTTTGGGGAAATAAAAGACAAGTTGTGGAAGAAGTTGAAGGATTGGAAGGAGAAATACTTATCCATGGAAGAGAATGAAGTTATATTAAAATCAATCATACAAACTTTCTCTACTTATACAATGAGTTGTTTTAAGTTACTCTTAACCTTGTGCATTGAATTGCAAAATTTGATGGGAATTGTTTAGTGAGGATATGACTTGGATAAAAGATCCATTCATTGGATGGCATAGAAAGCTCTATAAGCCAAAATCAATTGGTAGACTTAGTTTTAAGAATTTTTCGTCCTTTAATCAAGCTTTAATATCAAAGTATAATTGGAGACTCTTGCAGGGAGGTAAAAGTTTGGTGGCACAAGTATTTTTCTAATGGAGATTTCCTTAATGTCTATATACTTGGATTAAAGTGAAGGATTAAAAATGAGACAATATAAGGGTTTATAAAAACCCTTAGTTGTCTTATTCTACTTCTTTCAAGGTTATCTCTTCTTGTGTACTCCTTGAAAATACCTATATGGCTAATCTGATTAATAAAGTTAGCATGTAGAAGGAAAGTTTAATTAGAAGCGTTTTTATGGAACAAGATGTGGAAGTCATTTTGAGAATTCCGTTGACTACTAATCATCATATGATAGACTTATATGAGGCAGTAGTGCAAATGATAATTTCTTTATTATAAGTGCTTATTGATTGGTTGAGGAATATCAAAGATTGATTTTTAAGGATGAATTAGGAGTTGGATGTAGTAATGCAAATAGTCAAATTTGGTGAAAATATATTTGGAGTATAAATGCTTCGAATAAGGTAAAATTGTTTATTTGAAAGGCATGTTGTGAAGCTCTCCTAACAAGACTAATCTTTATAGAAGGAAAATAGTCTCATTTCCTAAGTGTAGTGTGTGTAATTATTGTTTTAAGGATGTTTCACATGTTTTTTGAAAATGTGATAAAACTTAAGGGTTATGGAAGCTTTCAATTTTTCAATCTTTTCTCTAAATGTATGAATCTATCCTTTGTTGATATCTGAACTTGTATGGGATCATCTTTCTCTTCTAAGGATGTTAGTCGTTTTGTTTCTTAGCTTGAGTTTTATGGTATAATCGATACAATGTAGTCCATGATAAGAATGAAAGATTTGTTCAAACCATTCTTGCTTGGGCTAATATATTGATAAAAGAGTTTTTTAAAATTTCAAGCTATAAACAAAAATAAGATCCTTTATAATAGTCTTAGTAATGTAACTTGTTCAAAAAAAATGGGAGAAACCTAAGGAAAGTTGGATCAAAATTAATACTCATGTTACTATTAGAGTTGATAAAGTCAAAATTGGAATGGGTTTTGTTATTAGAGATACTTTTGACAAATTATTGTATGCTAATGTGCAACCTTTTTGTGGGTTGTTATCTTCTCTTGGTGTTAAACTACAAGCTCTTGTGCTTTCATGTAAGGTTGACATTAATTTTGGTTACTTTAATGTTATTCTTGAATCCAATTGTGTGAATGTAATTAATTTACTTAACAAATTTGAGCATTGTTTTGATTTTAATGGTGTCTTAGTTGAGAAAATATAAAGGTTGAAATAGAATAAAAAGTTTATGTTCCAATACAAACCTAAGAAAGTGAACTCCACAACTCATAGGGTGGTTGTACATGTAGTGATATTAGTGAAGGGCGTGTTTTAGAATGACTTTTTTCATCTTTTATTTTTGGATATAGTAAGATTTGATGTAACCTCATTGGAAGACTTTCCTTAAAGTTTTAATGAAATACATGTACAAATTAAAAAAAGAAAATATGATGAAGATAGTTTGGCATGTGATTTCAATGTTTTGTTTTATCTTTATTTTTTAAGAGCATATATCTATTGGATGATAGAAATTGATTACATTTTCGTATAATAGAGACTAAAACAAATTCTTAAGAATGTAGATTATCAGTGAACCATAAGATAATCATTTGGATTGTCCAAATAGATTAGGATATTAGCATATGCTTATAGTCTTTTTTTTCTTCGTATAATGCGTATGGATATAGACAAGATTTTGTTTTGTATGTTGGATATTAGAAACAAAATTTCTCATTTGACCAAAAAAATGGTACCCTATGAAATTAGTTGCATGAAAAATTATTATTTTAAAATGATATTGTTACAATATTTTTTTGTTATTATTATAATAAAATTGTGTGAAATGTTTATTTTAATTTTAATAATAATTATA
The DNA here is from genome assembly GCA_030763125.1 of Hippophae gyantsensis. Lineage (NCBI taxonomy): Eukaryota > Viridiplantae > Streptophyta > Magnoliopsida > Rosales > Elaeagnaceae > Hippophae > Hippophae gyantsensis. The sequence continues at coordinate 58,651,299 of CM061032.1, read as the reverse complement.
CCTTAATTTATTACTATTAAATAAAATTATTATTAATAAAATATTTTTATAACAATAATAAATTATATTGTTATAATATTGTTATTTTTTAATAAAAAAATAAAAAATTATAAAAATAACATTTATCAAACTTATAATGAATAAAAAGAGTATCACAATATAATTGAATATTGTCTAATCAGTTATTATTTAACGTTGAACGAGTTTAACTATATCTAGGTCAAATTGAACGATTTTTAATTAGATACCGTTTAATATAAAATGATATGTTAGATTTTTTTATATAATATAAATATATGAGTTAGTTATAAGATATGTTATTTTTATATTTATATGTTTAAGAGTATTATTTTATTTTTTTCATTAGTTAAAAACGTTAATTTGACATTAATTTTATGAAGGCATTTATTGAAGAGGACTTTTATATGGATCAAGTTATTAAAAAAAAGTGATGTATTAAGTTATTATTAGTTTTGATAGCTGGATGCATTTTTTCTTAATTATAATAAGATGTCACGTAAGTTATTGTTCGATTTGTTTATTAAAAGTTATAGTATGGTTTTCATATGATAGAAGTAGGCTTTTTCATAAACGGGGTGAGTTATTTAGGTAATTATATTGTCATGCACAAGTTTTACGTAAAGATGGTAATGGATTGTATATGATTTGATTTAATGATGATATTTGATTTGTTATTTAAAAAATTTGGTTTAATTTAATCTACTTTGATTCATGAATTAAAAAAATAGTTTAGATGTAGATCCATGTAGCAATAGATATCCATAACTTGATATGAATTGTTTAAATTTTTGTTTTTTTTTCTAAAATTAAAACATTATTTAATATTATGTATTATATATTTTACATTGATAAATTAAAAAAAAGAATATTTTATATTTGTAAGAAAACACTTATTTACTTGTTTTTTTTTTACTTTCTTAATTATTTACAAAGAATATAATTATTTTTGTTTAAATTTTTTATTAATGTTATAATTATATAAAATTTAAAATAATAATATCTTTATATTAAAATTTTTTAAGTTATTAATTTGATTCTATTTAAAATTTAAAATTGAGCATAGTTTATAGACTCATTTAATAAAATCGAAGAGATTTTTTTTATTTACAAATAAAAAATAAAATTCGGATGAATTATTCAAAAGTTAAAAAATAATAATATTGTTTAAAAAATATATAAGAAGAGATAAATAGTTATGAATATGATTAAATTTGAATGTTGATTTAATAAATTTAGATTTATGAAAATTGTAATAGTGATAAAGTTAGATTTATAAAAATATTAGATAAAAACTTGTAAGAATTGGAATGTGTGATTCTTTTTTGTTCTAAAATTATAGTTTTATAAATATTTAGATTTTAATAGATCTATTTTAGCTCAATCTATCTTAATCTCATTTTGATTTAATAAAATTGATTCATTTTGATTACATTGAGTAAATATATGTGAAGTTTTGACCCAGTGAATTTTTTTACTATCACTGGTTTTAGATAATTAGTATTATTAACATTGGATTATAAATGAGTATTAATTTTCTTACTATTTAATCATAATTTTTATTTTTATTTATTTAAAATTATACTTAATTTAAAAATATTAAAAAGTTAGCATAATATTTACCACACTAAGTTATTTAAAATATTTAAATTAATTTTTATTCTATCAAGAATATATTTTTAAGTAAAATAAAAATATATATATATATATATATAAATAAATAAAATTTAATTTAATTATTTAAAATTTAATATGTATAATATTAAAAATATTTTTTACTATATAATTATACGTATATAAAAAATATTTTTGATGTTGATTTTGCTTCTACCTGCCGTTGTCTTGTACTCATGAAAAGAACTTGTTCAAACTTTGACCATTATAAAGGGTGACAATTTATGTCACAACTCAACACAAATTGAAAAGCATGAATCGAACACAAATAGAATTAGGTTTAATTTATACCAGTTTAAATAACACGAAAAAATTAAGGCTTAAGCAGTTGGATTAGGTTTAACTTGATAATACGAAAATAAAGAATAATTATTATTATTATTATATACTATTAGTATTATTTTTTTCTATTTACTAGTGCTAATTCATGTCATAAAAAAATTGTTGCATTTATATTACTATTTTTATATTGTAATTTTTTTTTGTATTCATATATTGATTATTCACGTATTAATGAGACTTATATAATATTTAATAAATAACAAACATGACTAATTATATGAACATTTATAAATTACATTTAAAAATGGGATCTCTTATAGTTTATTTTGAATTAAGATGTTATTTTATCTAAAATACTTATGATGAGTTTATTAATTTGTTTATGGGTCTGTCAAATTAGTTTATAATTTTATTTTTCTTATCTACTTTTATAAATATGTTATGTTATTACTAATCATAATCACATGAAGTTCAAGTCTAAAATATTCATTTATTTTAATTTTAGTTAGTGTTTCATTGAGTTGTACTATAATATACTTAATTTTCAAACTTTTTATTTTTTAGTTTTGTAAAGATGTGTAATAAAATTTTTATTTGTATATTTAACATTATAGAATGCATTGAATTTAGGTCAAAGGTTTTAATATTTTAATTAAATTAAAAATTATAAGAAAATTTATAATATTTTAAATTAATATTAAATTAAATAAGATAAAAAATCAATATAAAAAATATAAACAAAAATTTGTACCACTCGAACTAATTCGATTGTGAGTATCTCTACAGACTTAGACTTATGATGCTTATATACACCCAACAAATATAATAACAGTATATATTCGATTTTAGATAATTATGTTTTTGAAATTGTAATGAGTATCTCTTCCTATACTTAATCGATTATAATTATTTTTCGAAAAAAGCTATTAAATTTTATAGATAATCATGATTTCAATTCACCCAGTATAAAGTGATCATCCCTAGCCCTGATTGTATCATTGAATGTATCAGACTCATGAGATAGAAGTCTCTTATTCATTTGATGAGAGCCCTATCAGTAGAATTGGTTGGATTGCGCCGTTACTATTTGAACTTAATTTCTTATTGCCTTCAACTTCGGTCTTTGTCCATAGATTTTGCACCACCACCATCTTATTATGACTATATTTGCGTAACTATGATGCAATATTCAAGTAAACAAAACATAATTTACCTTTTTTTGGTAACAAATTTACATGCACACATATATCTGCCTTACGTATCTTGTTATATTTCAAATGGGAAAAAGAACGTCCTCAAAGAGAACTATATTATGAGAAACCTTGTAGAACAACTTAAGTTCATAGATATACAATATCAAATTCAGCCAATTTGATTCGACCCCCTCTCCCCAAGAGCGTCAACAACCCAAATCTTCCTCATTTTTTCATTCGTTAACATCACACCAACGTGTAGAAATTTTAAACTTAAAATGATATTGGCTTCAAAACAATGGTAGAGTGCTTCAAGATATGCAGACTAAATTGTCCTCCTTTCTCAGAGGTGTCTAGTTTTGATTGTCCTGCTGGAGGCGATAGCTCAAAGTTTTGCACCAAACGTCCTAAAGTAATACCAAGAATAGGCAAAGCCAGAATGATTCCAGGGCAACTCCTTCTTCCAACACCAAATGGAAGGTACCTAAAGTCATTACCATTGGCCTCAACCTTGGACTCCTCTTCCAAGAACCTCTCTGGTCGGAACTCTTCGGGTTTTTTCCAATGGGCAGGATTGTTGGCGAGCCACCACGCATTTACCAAGACTTTGCTTTCTGCAGGAATGTCATAGCCACCAAGCTTTGCATCATGGAGATTCATGTGTGGTACAAGTAGAGGAATTGCCATTCTAAGCCTAAGAGTCTCTTTGACGACAGCTTGAAGGTATGGTAATTTGTAAGTGTCTGGCTCAGTGATTTGTACACCACGTCCAAGCACAGTGTCAAGCTCATCTCTCAGCTTCTTCTGGATTTCTGGGTGGTTCACAAGTTCCGCAATTCCCCATTCAATCGACCACAATGTTGTCTCAATTGCTGTTTCACAATTAAACAGAATACAACTTTTTGTAAACATACGGCTTCATGAATAAAAAAAATTGAGAATTTAACAAAGTTGAACTGATATATCTTTTCTATAAAAACAAAAGATTTTAAACTTTAAAACAAACTTAAGATATCCCTAATGATAGCTATATTATTATGAGAGAGTCAACCGATACAAAAAATACAAGTTTACATATCATGTGCTAACCATAACATTCCACGTTACTTGTTATTTCAGAATAGTTAGTTAATAGAAGGCAAGAAAATATTGGAATTATTGCATAAATAGGAAATTAATATTTGTTTTAACCATTATTATTGAGGAGTAAAAGATAGAAATTAATTAAGAATGATCTGCTCTATAAATAAGGTCAATAACGTTGTTAATAATTTTGACTTTGTAATTATATAGCGATTTTTTAAGAAAATATTTATATTAAAGAATAATTTTCTATTATTTTTTTTTTCAAAAGTAACATAAGATAAAAACTCAACAACTTCAATACTTCATTACATATAAATGATGTAAAATATTATTTATATTGATACCAATTTTATGGATGTACATACAACTCTAATCAATTTAATCATACAAACAAAAACTAAAGATTAATATGTTCAAAGATCAATCAAATTAAATATTATCTATTTTTAAAGAGCCTAAAATAGTTAAAAAATGCAATGCACCAAAATATTGAATATTTTATTACATATACAATTAACGTGTAATGTTACCTAAGTCGATACCTTCCCATTAATTAGTAAGTATTAAATTATATACACCTCTTTAAATTTCTCCTAAGCTTGTTCAACCATTCATCAAGTTGGTTGGGTGTTCAAGTGCTCAACTAATTTAGATGTCCTACCGTACCTACCACAAGTCGCTGTTCTTCAACTACCGCTTTACAGCCACAAGCGGTTAGATCAAAATGGAGTGCATTCTTTAAAAAAATATTATATTTATCACTTATCCCATGTAATATCAGTTATATTTCAAAATCTTTATGGCCAAAAATAGAATTGAGGTACTATTGTACAATGGTACTATTGAGTATAAACGAACATTCCAATTATATGTATATACACTGTTACTCAAACTTTGCCTACGTAAGTTATTAAAATCTTAAATCACATTATTTAGCGTAAAAAAACATTCAAAATTTCACATATAAATTTTATTTGTCAATTTATGTCTGTTTGATTTTTGTTTACATAAATTTGATTATTTAAAAGTTCAGATAACTATTAAAAAGAATATTGTGGGGTTGAGTATCGCGCAAATTAGATATTTGTTTCACTCTCCTAAGATAATGAAGGGTTTGCACAATGACTTGGGGTTCAATTGTAAAATTGGGCTGCTCAATTTATTAAGGACTTGGCCCAGGATAGCACTAAGAAATAAATGACACCCTATGAAGAAAAACATTGTATCATGACACATCCTGCTGGCACGAAACTGGCCAGACCGTGAATCCCAACTAATTTAAAAACTTGAATGGGTAAACAATAATTAAATCTATAAACATCAACTAGCACTAAAAATTGGAGTGATACAAAAGTTATAACATCCATTTGTTTTAAATATGTTACATAAATATAATCCTTAGAAGCTAAACATAAAGGTACAAAAAAAAAACATATATGCAAGTTACGAGCGAGCGTAGCCCACTAATAAACAAATTGTCATGCTTATTAGACATCTTTATCTATGCAAAGTGATTTTATAAATTCTCTTCTTACATTCTATTTCCTTGTGGCTTAAGTTTGAGTACTCCATATAGATGCTTTTAATCCCAAATTGGGATTCTAATCATCTGCCTTGTGTGATTCAATTAATAATAATATTTATATTTTTTTAATTTTAAATCAAAATTTTAAAAAACATCCTAATTGTATTTTTATTATTCTAAATAAATAAATTATAATTCATACGATAGATAAATAATAATTAAAATAATATTATCTACTTTATTTTATCCTAATATTAACTAAGACTTATAATAATAATAATAATAAATAATTTTTTTAATAATTACTCGGTTTTCTTACTTATTAGCCAAGCGAACGGGGTGCGGATGATATAAACGAAAAAATTAGATAAGAAATAAGCTACTCACCAGCTACGTTGATGTTCTCAACAATGTAAAGTACGTTGTCTTCATTAATCTCCCCTTTTTTCTGAGCATCCAAAATATGGTCTATCGCACATTTCAATCCTTCGTTAGTAATGCTCTTTGTATTCGCTAATTTCCTGTTAACCAAACACAAAAATCAAATTAGAGAGACATTAAAAAAAAATTCCATAAAAGAAAATTCAAAATCATGAATAAAAATGATAGAAACTTACTTTCTCTCATCAACAAAATAATCCTTAAACAGCTGAAATCTCATTTCCTTAACTTCTTTGCAAATCTTCAAGTAACCTTTTAAGAAAGGTCTCAAAATTGGAATAAAATCACCATAATTATAATCAAAACTCTGAGCCAATCTACTCCTTTCACCATTCAGTTGCTTAAGCTTAACGAACAGAGGATCATCCTCACTCTCGAATCTTCTATCAAACATAATCCTGTACATGTTATTGTACATCATAAGTTGCAACCGTTTTCTCAACACGATCCCATTGGTCGAAGCCTCAGGATTCTTTTTCACATCTTCAACAACACTCGCCGCTTCATCTTCCCAACCATATCTGTAGTGTTGAACAACCTTGTTTGTAAAAAACGGCACCGTCATAATTCTCCTCATTTTTCTCCAGTGCTCACCGTAAACCGTAAACACCATATCCTGACCCTTACCTGTGAAAATATCAAACACTACGTTTCGGGTTCGGGATCCGAATTCGACACCTTGTGTGTGAAGCACATCTTTAGCTAGTTCAGGAGATGAGACGACTACGAGATTTCTTTGGCCCATTCGAAGCAAGAAAACGTCACCGAATTTTTTGGCTAAGTCGGTGAGGTTTCGATGGTTGAGATCATCGCCGACTTGAAGCCAATTTCCAAATATGGGTACGGGTATGGGTCCGGGTGGGAGTTTGAATCTTTTGCCCCGAAGTTTAGATATAGTAATGGCGAGAACTGTGGCAATAAAAAGGCCTAAGAGAGTCTTTTCTAAGAGAAGAAGATCCATGGTGTAGAGAACAAACAGAGAGCTTTTATTTATTATTATTATCAGAAAACAGAGCTTTTTTTAAGCTGAGTTTTGATGAGGAATTGCGTTTGGTTTAAATAAACAAAAATGTAGAGAGGTCTGGTAGTGGAGTTGGGTTTGACGGCCCGGGGTTAGGTGAAGTAGTGTGCGTGAGCAGCGTGAGCAGCGTGAGAGATTTAACGTTGAATATGATCGATCGTAAAGTTGACGGCGTTAATAGGATTCCATGATTAATTATTTATTGTTATTGAACGATGTGATTGATATTTAAGATTTTTTTAAAAATAACAAGTAAAAAAGAGATTTAATTGATAAATAATATATAAATATAATGGATAATTTGAGTTCGATTTTGAAGGTATTATTCATCTCTTTTAAATATAATTCTTATTAATTATATTATTTTTTATTTATTCATTAGATATATATTTTTTTTAAATATGAATCTAAAATATTATATCACTGACAATAAATAAATTCTCTTCGATTTCAGCAGCTTACGAGGATGAATGGATAGTTGGAACAATGGCTTCCTGGTGGAGTAGGTAAGGCCAGAAACAAGGCTGTAAGGGGGTTGGTGAGAAAGAAAATGTTTTAGTATTTAATTTAAAATTGTCCAATCTTATCCGGTAATGTTTTTAACATTTTATTATTATTTTAATACGATATATTTTAAAATGTTTTATCTATTTATTTCATCCTTCTTGTATATCATATATTAAAATTTGATTTCTAATATTTTAATTAATATAATTTTATTTTTAAAGTTTTTAAATTTAAAAAATTAATTTAATTATTATATTTAAATGATAAAAATTGATTTTTTAAGTTATTTTGAAGCATAATATAATATACAACTTATTTATCATCATATTTTAATCACATGATGTGATTAATATATAATTCATATAATTTAATTTTAATAACATTATATTACCGCAGAGGAGAAAGAATAATTAGAGGCAAAGATTCTCCCATTTTTTATTATTAAAACTTGAAAGAAAAGTTATTTATTTGTTTTAATCATTGCATTAATATTATAATAGATATGGGTTATCATCCTAATGAAATTTTTTTGTTTTTGATTAATCCGGATTGATTCTATACAAATGAATTTAAAAATTTTTAATCTAAATTCGATTCAATGATATAATTAATCTAAATAAGTCAATTTTTTTGAAATATGATATGGTTGGTTTGATATTGAAGTTTATTTATAAATTATTTTCATATATAAAATACCATATATATAAATTTAAATTTTAAATTGATATTTTTACCACAAATATTATTATTTATAATCATAATTTAAAAAAATAAAAATATGTATATATAATTATTAAATTATTATAAATATTTATATTTACTTTTTAAATTAATAATAATACAATATAATTAAAATATGTATAATATTTTAATATATTATAAAATTTATCAATTTAAATTCTAACGAATTATATAATTTTTAATCTGAATCTAATCCAATTATAAAATTTATCGATCTAATATAATTTAAATTTAATAAATTAGATCAAATTTATCAAATTATTTGTTTATCCTTGATAATAGAAGAGTTAGTGTGTGATTTAAATTATGAATCAAGCAATTAATGTTATATAATACTAATGTTTATATATTTAAATATATTGTTAAGATATGAATTACTATTAATATAATAATAAAAAATTATGAAATTTTATCTAAATAATCACTAGTAATATAGTTTGGATAAAAATTATTTTCCTAAACTCATAGACAATCGCCATAAAAAAAACAAGTACCGGCTTGTTTGTCAATTGTCACTTCAAATTGTGGTGCCAAAATATGTCATAAATAATTATTAAGTACGTTAAATGCATTATGTTCTAATTGTGGTGCCAAAATATGTCATAAATAATTATTAAGTACGTTAAATGCATTATGTTAAGGGATAACAAAAAGACGGATAATAGTAAAAGTTTTTTAATTAGGTTAAAAAGAATAACCCAATTATTTATTTATTTTTCAATAATTTAATTTTTTTTATTTTAAAAAATAATAATACAATAATAAAATAAAAATTTTATTTTTATATATTTTTTAATAATTATTGAGATATCAAATTTTTAGATTATATTTAATATAAATAATAATAACTATAAAATTAATTAAAATAAAATAATATAAAAAATTTAAAATTTGATTATGATATTTATTAATTTTTTTATAAAAATAAATTAAAACGTTAAACAATAATAAATAAAACTAAACTATTTAAACTAAAATAGAAAAAACATTAAAAAATTACAAAGATAAGATATTTAGAATATAAAAAAATAATATTTTAATAATAATCAATATGATCTATTTAAATGATGCTTAAATTTAAATGAATATAAATGGTCATAATTGAATTAAATTATATTTAAAATAAAATAATATATCATAATTTTATTAATATTAAAAATATAAGAGATAAATATAAATAATATTTTTTTATAATTAAAAATTTTAAATATGATATTTTATTATTTCGGTAACATTTATGCATTATTTAAAAAAAATATTCAAGTTGCGGTCGAAATTAACGGCGTTTACTTATTTAACAAATTCTTATTAGATATCGAGGCATATTTGACTTTTCGGCACGCCATCTAATCCTATTTTTTTATTTTTTTTTTGCCTTAGGCATAATGTTGCTTTCAATATTACCTAGGCCTATTCATAAAAAAATAAAGTATATTACTTAATATTATCCAAAAACAAAAAACAAAATACAAATCACTGAAAAAGCTGGTTCATTTATTACATATTTCTTATATCAATTTCTATAAATTAAATATATTTATATTAAATTAAATTAATGATCGATTATAATATAATAAGATTGATGATAAATATTTTTATAATATAATTAATATTTATAATAATAATTTATTTATTTTATATATTTTTTACCTATTAAAATAATTTTATTATAAATTATTTAAATTAATATTTTATATATTTTTTACATTCTACAAATATAAAAAAATATTATTTTTAATTTGATATAAAAATAAAGGTCAAGGCATATAATTCTATATCTATGTATTCGTCATGTACAAAACATGGTATCTGTTTATTTTACATAATGTTATGTCTTTCTCTGTGTAAGGTTGGTTATTACATATCGTAATACACACACACACATAATTAGATACACTTTGTATATAAGTATATTTACATACACCATTGTGTTAGTTTTCGTAGTATACATACGAGATTAAGTGTTCTGCTTTCTTGCCAAAGTTATTGCTCGTGTTTTTTTCATTTCGGGTGCGTGTATTTATAAAAATTACTAGGCATTTTTTGAGATTAAAAAATGTGATTTTGTAGCACATCGTCGCCACCCTTTGCCAAATGGTTGGCGAGGTTCATGGTGAAATGGCCAGCGAGATGGTCGGTCAATTTCTATAAATACCCCTATTTAATTTTTTCTTGTTTTATTATCCATAAAATATGTAGTAGAGCTCTATCAATTTGACATCTCAATTTTATGTTTTTAGATCACTAATATCTTGTGTGTTGTTCGATATTAGTGATTTGAGACTGTGTGTGAACAATCTGTGAGTGGTGAGTAATCGAGATGAAATTTGCTAATTAGAGTAAAATAGTGTTCTTAAGTTGTGAGTGTTTAAGACTGTTTTATTAATGTTGTGAGAAATTTTTTATAAGAGTGAGCTAAGTTAAATACTTTGAGTTCTTATATCTCTTACTATGTTACAAGAGATATATTGTTTGAGTTTGAGAGTGGTCCTCAAGAGCATGAGTTATTACACTTTTGGTTACTGATCACACTATATTGGATAATGTGGGCTTTGGAGGAGAGCTGAGTTCGTAAGTCAAATCAGGTCGTTGCATAAGCATCAAGCAAGAGCAACAATAGGCAATTCGAACGAAGGTCCCAACTGATAGAGTTATTAACAGTTTTATTTCTTTCAAAGTTGTAACTATTTTATTATTTAGTGGATTGTTTGATGCTAAGTGATCATCTTAAGCAACCTGAGGTTGTTACCACATAAGCAGAAGTTCTATGTGGTTTTACCTCGTTATTTATGGTGTTGTGCATACTATAATGTGTGGCTAATACTATCAGAGTTTAAATGATTTATGTTTCTATTCACTGAATTTTAAACTCTAATTAAAAAGCTTTTATTATTTGTTACCAAATTTTTAACTATAAAATATGACTTCTATTTTATACTATTCATCGTGATTTTTTTACTATAGATGTGATTATCTATCAGAAGTTTATCTCTTTGTCATTTGCCTGTTTGGGTTGAGTCCTTAAATAGTCAATATGTCCTTAACCTGGTTGTGTATCGGGTCTTGGACTCCTTTTTTGTAGTCATGCATGATGAGATTATGTGTTAATATAATATCTTTTATCTACATGAAAGTTTGATATGAGTTTCTAAGGAGTCTGTATCTCTTCACCCTGAAACTGTTCCAAGTCTCAGACTCTTTATTATTGTTTGTCATTTATGCAGTTATTAATATGGACAAAAGTTTGTAAGGTATACCATCACCAGTGGGTATTCTGTAAATTGTTGTTTTTGTATCTACTATAAATATTTAGTTGTGTGTTGAATTGAACATGTTGTTTTGTACTCGTGTTATATAATTTTCTTAATTTACGTTTGCAAAGCCGACTTAGACGAATTGGTATATAACTGGAAAAAAGATTTCATGGGTTGGCGCATCTACTTCTGATCTAAGTTCTGATTACCTATTTGAATCAGAAGAACAATTGATCTCCATGCAATTGTTTATGCGTATGGAATCTTCATTATCTATTACTTCTGAAAGAGTTTAAGATGCGGTACACTACCAGGATAAAGAGATATAGACTCTTTCATAACTCAACTCAAACTTGATCTAATAGAAAAGGATACACTAAAGCAAAAAAAACAGCAGAATCACAAATAATAAAATATTAGATAAGCAGATAACTTTTAACAACATATATCATATTTCAAGTAAAAGGTAGAAAATAATAAATACTTTATAATCAGAGTTTAAGTTACATTATGTTGTAACATATACACCTTAAATTTAGATTATACTAACACAATAATGGATCATGCACAATAAGTGATGTAATGAGGTAAACCAACAACTGTATCTATGTGGTAACATCCTCGAGTTGCTTAAGGCAACCACTCTATAACAAATAATTCATTAATTAATAAAATAGTAACAACTCTAAAAGAAAAGAAACTATTATTATTTTTATTAACTAGAAACTCTTTCTGAACTACTTATTGTTGTTCTTACTTATTGCTTCCACAACGATTAAGTTTGACACACAAACTGGGATCTCCTCCATAATCCACATCACCATACGTGGTGTGATTACTAGTCATAAATTAGTATCATGAAATATATAGAACGATACATCTTGAGGATCATTCTCAATCTCAAGGGTAACAAAGGACACATTATTTTCCAAAGAACTCAAGTCGTGTATGGGAGACACACTGTCAAATCACATACGCACACAAACTATGATTTGAAAACTAAACTTGCTAAATGAACCACACTCAAAAGTAAGCTCTCCAAAATGATTTGAAAACAAATATAAATTTCAGTATGTATTTTGGCAAAGTTTCAACACTAAAAAATGAGTAAGAAACAAGAGAAATGATGGGGTATTTATAGAACTCATATGCCCACCTCGTTAGTCACCTTGCCAGCTATCACACTAATCACTCACCTAAACCAAATGTGGTCACAAGAGCGGTGGTGAGCTTATTGGCAAGATGCTAAAAAGATATTTTTTTTCAAAAATGTCGAGTAATATCCACACCTGCACTCAAAAGGAACCAAAATCCACTACTCTCGACCTAAGATGTATACTAAAAACAAACAATCATGTGGTGTATGAAAACATATCGTAGTGTTCCTAACTATGTATGTGTGTATGTGGTATCGATCTATAGTAACTAACCTTATATATATAGAGAAAGATAAAACACTGAGTAAAAATAAAGTGATACTTATTTTGCACACGGGAAGCCAACACACAGAAATAGAGTACACCAAAACTTACAATCTTCCTCTTTGGATTTCGGTGTCAAAATATTGCACAATTAAATACATACTCACATTTGTCATGAGATGATCATGAAGATGACATAAGGATGTTTGTTTTCTTGAACAAAACATTGATGCACACCCAAACTCGAAAAACACACCTAAACCAAGTGCATCTATCTTGTACACTCTATCCATCTTCATGTATTAACTCATCCACTATGTCACTCTGAAACACGAGGGTCTCAACACCATTTCACACAAACACATAAGAAGCTTGAAGATTCCACTGTACACTTATAACTTGTACTCACGAAACAAACACACATCTCATGAATGTGTCATGCAAAAACAATGTGTTATCAAACTACATATTATCGTGTTACCCCTATACATATGAACACCGATAGGCAAACAACACACGAAAAATACACAACTCTTTTTTTACTTCATGCAACACTTTCTCTGAATGCATGCAAGTTAGACAACAATATGTAGAGCAATCCTTCACTCATAACACATGCAACACACAATATGGCAACAAAGATATAGTTGTGCACATAAACTTCTCCCCTTTTTTGACACAAAAAATCAAAGAAACACCCCTATATATAGAAGATAAAGGATACAAATATGCAACAAGCTAGATATAATTAAGGCAGAGGCAAAATAGAATCAGTTATAGATGAAAATAACACCATCAAACTCATATTTATTAAACAAACTTTATTTTACACAAAGAAGTTCAAAAATAAATTAAAGCAACATAAAATAACTAAAAGTAAAAAAATATAAACAAGATAAAAACTCTCTATCTCCCTCTTTAGTATCATCATTTCCTTGAATACCATTGCAAGATGATTGTCTAACATTAGAAGAGGTAGTGGATGAAGGAATAGTAGTTTGTGGGTTGAGAAAGTTATTAGAAAATTAATCAAAAGAGTGGTCAATCTCAAATGAAAAATTAAACTCATCTTCACCATATACAGTAAGCATGTTGAAAAAAGACCCAAGGGAAGAAACACTAGAACGAGGAGGTCTGGTAGATGTAGGTCGAGTTCTGATAGAGATAGAAGAAATGGGTGAACCATGAAAATGTGGTACAATAGGACGGTAAGAAGCCACAACATTCTAAGCAATAACTTGAAAATGATGTATATTGGAGACATTTATGTTCAAATTTTATAACTCCTGAACAACAATAGACAAAAGATAGATGGACTACGCATCTAGAGAGATAGACGTGGAAGGATTAAAAGAAATAGGAATGGATTCATAATGAGTAGACTGAGTAATATTCATGGAAGAAGAGTAAGAAAGATTAGTAGAGGTACTTTGAGAATGACTATTAGAAATAGTAGTATAAGTGAGAACAAGCCTACTTAAAACGTTTAAAGAAATGAAAAATAATGGAACCTACCTGGAAATCAAATATGGAAATGGTATAAAAAATGATAGTTCTATAGATTATACCAATAAGATCTATATCATCACTATTTATAATTGCACAGAGGAAGTGTCCTTAGCTCAAAAGGATAGTATGGAAATGGAAGTGGGGATGAATAATAATACTTATAGTATGAAAATGGGAACGAGGATGAATAACGACACTCATGATAATATCAAGAGAATGACTAGAGGCAAAAGAGTTAAAAACAAGAACATTACCAATAAATGTGTGATTAGGCCCGGCCACCTAGTTCACTATCTCAATAGGGTTGCGAGCATTCATACTATTAAATTTAGAGAGATATATGGTAGTAATATTTTCAAATTCAAACGGGATGACATCGAAAACTAAATAACATAAACATATAATAAACTATGAATATTATCTCAAGAGAAGGTAACCTTACATCTTTTAAGGACTAAATAAGTAGAGAAGTTAGTATTAGAGACACGAGGAAGGACATCATAATATTCCTTAACAAACTCATCATTATAGGAATAATTTAGAGAATAGAGTGAAGTCAATAATGGTAAGCAAATCTTTTCTCAAATTTAGGATACTCATGAATATTAACATAATGTTCTACATGAATGGGTACATTACAAGATGAATTGGCAGGCTCAAGTTATGTTGACTTCTTACCGCTTCTGGTATACTTTGGAGCCATATTTGGTAAAAAATAGAAGATTGGATATACTAGTAAAGCGAGAAGAAAAGGAAATTAATCTGAGGTGTGAAGAAAGTAGGCTTTAGGGGTATTTTATATAGGCTTAGGGACACCTCACTGCATACCTTACCAACCACCTTACTAAAATGTTTGGCGAGGTGAAGACGAGTAGTATGGCGAGCTATATAGCGAGATGGGTTTTGTGGGACCAAATAGATGGGTAAACCAACCAATACAATCAACGTAAACATTCACATAACAATCAATTCAAAATTTATTCATGTAAGGGTATGACTAATTTTTTGAGGACATGCACTGTGTGTGATATGTACACTTTATTTACTCTATATGCCATCAAGATATGCTTATGCAAACCAAGAAAATAGAAATATAGACTCAAGTAGAACCAAACTTTATATGTCTACATTTTGTTGGGATTTCATGTGTATACCCATATGGTGAAATTTAAAATTTTCCCATCACTACTTGGCTCAATACACAAAGGCCTCATTTGTATGACAATTGCAAGCAAGATTCTCTCTTAAGCATTTCAATAGATACCTAATGTGAACTAAATAAAATGAACAAACCTCATCTACCTTATTGCTAGAGATGAAGAAGATTACCTTTACCTAAAGAGGTTGTCAAATCTCTTGAGTAGAAGAAAGTCAATTTCCCTTCTAGATCTCTTAGAAACCACCTTTCTTTTGGGAACACCTCTTGGTTCACCTTGAACCTAAACAACAAACTATCACACCTCTTAGATAGATTGATGTATAGTTTAATACTTAGATTTAATCACCTAGCAAGAAGAGATAAGAGAAGAGACTTTTGGCCTAGGGTTGAACCACCTAGGTTTTTGGCCTTAAGCAAGCCTTTGCAAGTTTTTGGCCTAGAAAAATGTGGCTGCTAAAAATGGAGGATTTCAACTAGGGTTAGAGGCAGTACACATTTGCTCACATTTTTCTTAATAATACCTACTTAAATAGACTAGGGTTAGGGCAATTCTTTGTGTAAGGTTTGAATCAATTACACAAATACCACTAGCCTTATTTTTCCATGATATGATCTCTTTAATCTCAACTTGTGATTGATTTATAAATTAATTTATGATATAAGCATGCCATATTATGATATTTTATTTTAGAATTTCATCTCATGTACTTTATCTTATACATCATTATGAAATGTAAAATACTCATTATTTCTCTTCAATTGGTGTGATCGTATAGAGGATCTATATCATCTTGGCAATAATATAAAACTTTATATTATTGACAATAAGAGGTTCTATTATTACATTATAGTTTTCCAAATAACATAATAATTATTTACTCGATCCACTAATTTTGTGTCTATCCTTGTCGCATGATATTATGAATAATATGCAAACTAGGATCATGTCACTTTTGCATTATATTCGTTTTCTTGGTCTCTCAAGTGAATTATAATTATAACTACATCAATTATATTGCATGCGATGTAATTCCACTTTACCAAGGAGCCCAGTAATATCATAACTCAAAATCGAGGGACAATGATAATATTGACATATAGATTTCTCCCACACAAGTTGTACACAACAAATTACTATTTCATTCTTATCATAAGATTGTATTTAAATAGAAATCATGTTATATACTTCTCATGCAAAAAACCTACACATCTCATATCTAAGATTCTAAAGACACAATGGAAGTATTAATGACACAAAACACAATCCATATAATGTTCCATCTAGTTAGATCATGTTCAATATACAAAATACACATTTTATATACTCATATCATTAAATGATAATCCCTTATCAACATTTATAGAACTACAATGTACTTTTAATCAACATGACAATCTTTCATGATAATTAATGTTCCTCCTTAATTACCACAATTGTGAACATATTTAAGATTACATGTTTCTCGTTTTAAGAGTTCTATGGTTCAAGACCAAATGCATCTTCTTGAACACTTCCAAAATATAACATGTTAATCTCAAGGAACAAGAATACATAATATTCAAAAATCATGAACAATACATAAATCTTTATAAAAAAATAACTTTTAAAACACACATCCTTCACATTTAGCCTCTCTCTTTCCACAAATGTAGGTGCCAGCTTAGAAGAAATCAATTGACCTTTCAAATCTTGTAATGAAATACTGAGGTTTAGATAGATGAGAAGAGACGTTTAAACACACCTTTAGTTATGAACAAAAACAAACATTATAAGCTATGTGCTCTCAACTATAAGAGTAAACCTTTAAACTCAAGTTCTTTTCCTTGTATATCACAATATCCATACACTTACATTCCCAAAACATAAGATCTATTTCATGTACATCTTAGCATTCATTTGTTGATGCCCCTCTTTTATTTTTCCTTTTCCCTTTTCTTTTCTTTTTTTTTTTCCTTTTATTTTTCTTTAAATAAGAGGGTAAAGAAAAAAAAGACAATCCCAGAACAAATAAGTTTATATAAGTAACAATTGAAACTTCATTGAAGGTGTGTGAGGTAAGTGGGATTTATCATTCATGGTAAGCCATTAGGTGAAAAGAAATGAAGGGATAGCAAAATGGCTCAAGAGGAGAAATTAAGGATAAGAAAATGTAAGTGGCAAGAAAGGGTCAAACAATTCAAAGATGTTCTAAATCCTCTTTCTATTTAAGCAACTCATAGGATTAGCCTCAAAAGGCACTAAAGTGGATTCTAGGGCTTAGTAGAAACATACAAATCATAAAAAAAAAACCCACACAAACTTATCAAAATAACTATATAAATTCACAATGTTATTGTTTGTGCATAGGAAAAAGTTCTCTGTAAATTTAACCTAAGAATATAGTCATACATACTCTCAGGGAATACACATGTCAAAATAGCCACACTTTCGTTTAAGTCAAAAGCATATAAACTATAAAACAACAGTGGTCACACAAAAGGTTCATTTAAGTAGTATGACAGCTGGACAAAGAGACTTGCAAAACATTCTTGGGAAGAGAAAGTAAGAAGAAAAAAGAGAGTGTCAATACAACAAACACAATATTTTTTGATTTTTTTGTTAAAGTACTCAAAAGGAGATAAAACATGTAAATAGACAACAAAAGACACACAAAGAAATACTAAAACATAAGAGAGAAAATAAATGAACAATTTAACACCAAATAGATCACCCTAAAATAAAGATCAAATAACATTCCTTCATTTAAAGTATTGTGAGGGACAATTGATTCGGGAAATAATCTTTGTGTCATTTGAGCATGTAGAGTATATGGTACTCGAGATTTGTTTTATTTATTATTTCTTGAAAATCCTATGAAGTTACCTATATAGATCAAAACATATTTCTTTCCACATTGTGTTTCAAGTGCATAATGCAATCTGCTTGGATATACTCAAACAAGTTACAATAGCTACAATATATCATAGAGAGTGGGGGTGAACGAGGTGAAAAACTCATAGTAATACTTCTCACATATCTAGGACATTGTCTAGTAAGGTGGCTAGTAGTGCCACTTAGATAACAAACATGAGCAGTGGAGTTAGACAATCTAGTTCTTGACTTTGAGAAGTAGTACATGGAGGAGAAGAGAAAGATTGCTCACATTGACTTTCACACAAGGATGAGTAGTCAATTCCTTGTAGTAAGGTATCAAGTGTCCAAGTTCACCACAATGGTGACAAGTAGGAAAGACAATAGGTAGAGGTAATAGACCCTCACTAGCATGATGGGAAGAGCTAGCTTTAAGTGAAGGGTTAACCTTGTTAGAGGAATCTGGCCAAGAAGACACAAGAAGGCCATTATTTGCAATTTCTAATGGGCATAATTTAACCAATTGAAGAGTATAAGTCTTCCTACATTCTCATATTCTCTCAAATCCATTAGAGAGAAAGTATGTATGTGAAAAATGAGTTAATAGAATCAACATTGGAACGGTTAAGCCAAAAAAAAGGTGCACCCACTCTGATACCAATTGAAAGAGTCTACGACCCGGTACACTACTAAGATAAGGAGATATAGACTCCTTAATGACTCAATCCAAACTCGTTTTAATAGAAAAAGGAACACTAATCAGAGTTTAAAGTACAACATGTTGTATTGTACTAGCACAATAATGGATCATGCACAATAAGCGATGTAATGAGATAAACTCACATAAAGACCGTATCTATGTTGTAACATCTTTGGGTTGCTTAACACAACCACTCAGCAGCAAACAATTCCCTAAATAATAAAACAGTTACAACTCTGTAAGAAATAAAACTATTATTACCTCTATCAGCTTGGACCTCTATTCAAATTTTCTATTGCTGCTTCTATAATGACTAGGTTCGATATACGAATCGAGTTCTCCTGTACAATCAACACCACTAAATGAGGTGTTATTAGTAGCCACTTATCAGTATCATGAAATATATAGAACAAGACACCTTAAGGATCATTCTTAATCTCAAAGGTACCAAATGACACATTATCCTCTAAAGAACTCAAATCATATACGAGAGATATATTGTCAAACCACGTATGCACACAAATTATTATTTGAAAACTAAACTGACTGAATGACCTACACTCAAAAGTAAGCTCTCTAAAATGATTTTGAAAACATATATAAATCTTAATATGTATGTTGGTAAAGTTTTGGCACTAGAAACATGAGTAAGAAACAAGAGGAATGATGGGGGTATTTTAGAACTCAGATGCTCACCTCACCAACTACCTCGCCAAACATAGTGGTGAGGGTGGTGATGAGCTTGTTGGTGAGGTGCTAAAAAAAATATTTTTTCATGTCGAGTAATATCCACAAATACCTACACCCAAAATGAACCAACATTTGTCACGCTCGATCTAGCATGTATACTAAAAACAACCAATCCGTGGTGTGTGAAAACATGATTTTAATCACAGTGTTTCTAATTATATATGTATGTATGTACATGCGATATTGATCCACAGTAAGTAAACTTACACAATAGAAGAGAAAACACTAAATAAAAATAAACACAATAGAAGAGAAAACACTAAATAAAAATAAAAAGATGTTGTGTTTTGTACTTGTGAAGCCAACATATAGAAACAAAAGTACAACGAGATTACAATTTCTTTTATAAATAAGACTAGGGTGAAGTGCCTAAAGAGTCACTTTGTTTAAAAAAAATATGTTATTAAGTTATTTTGTTTAGAAAATATGTTTTTAAATTTCTTTATTTGTGAAAAACTTGTAATTCAAGTCCTTATATTTATGAAAAATGTGTTAGGTAAGGAAAAATTTAATTTTTTTATTTAATATAATATAATAATGCATGTGTTCATATGTATGTTTATATTTTTCTATAAATATATACGTAAAAAATTAACGTTTAAATAAAAAATTACTCGAATTTTTTAAGAAAAAATTTCTTTCCAAATTAAAATAAAAATTTTGATAAATTTTATACAAAATTTTCAGTGGATAATATCAAAAATCATACATTAGATAATAAAATTTTAATGTAAGTGTGATCGTAAGATTTATTAAAAAATTTGACTATTTTTTTAATTAAAAATTATTTTATTAAATATATATCTATCAAAATATATATATATATATATATATATATATATATATATTATATGTATTATTCTATTATATTTAATAAAAAATTAATTAAAAAATTATTTTTATATTTATCTGATATTATTTTTATAAATAAATAGACTTAAAAATATATTTTTCAAACAAATGAACTCAACGTAAGGCTTATCTCCATGATCCTTTTTTATGATTTTACTCCGTACTTTTAAAAACTTTTTTTTATCTTTTGTCTTTTTTACTATCTATTTTTATTGTATAATTATCTTAAAAAGATTTCATAAAAAAAATTATTTATCTTTAATTTTTACTTCTTAATAAGTTTGTTCAATTTTTTACTTCAATTACTTATAATATCAATATTTAAAATATAAATTTTAAATAAATCAAATTATTTATATTATCTTTTATGTGAATTTTTTTTTATAAATAATTCTGATGATATTATCTTATAAAATTCAAATTTTTTTTCTTTTTATGTTATTTACCAAATATTTCTTTTGGGTGTATTTTTTATTTCTTAAATACATAATTATCTTACAAGAAACTATAGACTTTATCTTAAAAAAATAGTTTATGCTTACAATAACTCATAAATAATTTACTTTAATTTAAATATTAGGATAAATATTTATTTATTTTAGTATATAATATTGATCTATTTTAATTGCTTTTAATTTTTTTAATATTTATGAGAATGTCATTATTAGTTATAAGTTTTTTTTCCCTATAGCGCTTCTTATACAATTATTATTTTTATCTTGTTCATGTTTAAATGCATTTAAAAAAAACTTTTAAAGACATTAATTTTTATTACTTTTTAATAATTTAGTCACTGTTTCATAATATTATTATCATTTACAAGTTTTTCTAATTTTATGTTTGCATTTTTATTTACAATTCTTATTTTTATTTTTTCAATCTTTGTATGTATTTTGTTTGGAAGAGGCTTTTATAAACATTATAATTTTTATTATTTTTAACATTCTATATAATTTATTTTAATACTTTTTTAATAATTAGATCACTATCTAATAATACCATTATCATTTACAAGTATATGTTGCATTTTTGTTTTACGATTCTTATTTTTATTTTTTAATCTTTACATACATTTTTTTCTCAAAAATATTTATATAAATACTATAACTCTTATTAATTTTAGTATTCTATGCAATTTGTTTTAACATTTTTTTTAATAATTTGGTCACTATTTGATAATGCCATTATCATTTACAAGTTTTTTATATTTTAAGTGTTATATTTTTGTTTTATAATTCTTATTCTTATTTTGTTAATTTTTAGAAGTATTTTGTTTGAAAAAGACTTTTGCAAACACAATAAATCTAATTATATTTAGTATTTTATATGTAATTTATTTTAATACTTATTTAGTAATTTTGTCAATATTTTGTTAGCCTGTCGACAATCCAACCATTTTAATTTGTAATTTTAATTTATATAAATAAAATAATATAAAAATTAATTAATAGTCTTCGTTTATACTAATTAATAAATTTGGTTAGATATTAGTATATAAATTAATTTTATATAAATAATTATGTTATTATATTTAATCATAATTTTTAATTACGTTATAAATTTAATAATTATAATCGTATAATTTATTTTAAAAAAAATATTTATGCTAAAAGCATATGTGATATATTTTTAATTATACATATTTATGATAACTTTAAAATAAGTGATGTATTTCAAGAGATATAGGAAAATGTGATAAGAAATTCCTTCCAAAGAAAGTAACAAGTTAACCCCATATCCCTTGTTGTAATAAGAATAACAAGTAACAGGGTCAAATGTGATAAGAAATTCCTTCCAAAAAAAAGTAACAAGTAACAAGTACATTCATATTAAAATAAGAATAAAAAAAATTAATTTTCCAGTTTCTTATTGATTATAATAATTTTTTAGATTTGTGCTGCAAAATACTTTCACAAGTAACAGAACCAAAATCTTAATTTAAAGATGTCAAATAAAAAAATATATCTTTATTTTTATTTATATTTACACAAATTTCATTTAAATCAATACAAAATATCAATTTTTAATAGGTACCCCTGGTGCCTTCTTGGGGTTTTGAGAGAGCATTGGTCTAAGCTTATCATTGGGCTACGCGAGGCTGTAATTATATAATAAAATATTGCATTTTAAATATTTAATTAAAAATCATTAAAGAAGAAGTAAATGGATGACATAATTATTAAAAATAACAAAGATCCATATTGAACATGTCAAAGGCTTCACCTACCACCGTTGAAAATGATGTGTGACAAGTAGGCACACCTACCTCAAAAAAAAAAAAAAAAAGTCATTACAAAGCCCATTGTTTCAAGCACTATCCTACTAACAAAATGGTTTCCACCAGAATTTGACGGAGAGAGCATTAAATAATTATATATATATATATATTTAATTAGAGATGTTAAATAATTTATTAAATATTATTAATTAATTTATGGATTAAAATTATCTTATCTTATTTTATCTCATCTTATTTAAAATTATCTTTGATAAACTCATATTAAATATAAATAATCATAATTATTATAAATTAATATAATTTATTTTTATTTTACTTTTATAATTTTACTCATCATTTAAATCTATTAAAAATAAATAAAATATCTCATTTCATTACCAACACAATCTACCAAAAAATAATTAAGATAAAATAAAATGTACTCATAAAATTAATAAATTTTACCATAATTTAATAAATCATTTAATTTCAATTTACATCTATTTTTAACCATATAAAATTTATCTATTTTAAGGGATACATTATTCTTAGTTAAGGATATATATTAAGAAACTATTTACAAAATTAAAATGAAATATAAACTATTTATTTTATTAGAAATGATATTAAACCTTCTGTCAATCCATCCATACTAACAAAATATCACTAATTGATATAACCAATATTGAGATGCTTAGATTTATGAAATCTGTAACTACTGTTGATTAGATTTATGTAGGTAGAAAGTAAATAAAAAATATTATAATACAAGTAGTATTGGATAAAAATTAAAATATTGAAAAAAGTCAAATTTATAAATATAAAGTGAATCAAAATATTTTTAATAAGATTTAAAAGGTAAAAAAAATAAGTTTAACATTAAATTTTATTTGTAGAGTAATTGGTGTTTGGCATTTTCAAAAGTAAAACACTAAATATGTAGTTTATTTAATGTTTTTTTCTTTTTTTTTTATACTGTTGATCATTGATTGCTTAATATGACACATATATGGGATATATATTGAATTTAATCACAAATTGTACGAAATGTTTGTATAAAAAATTTGCATTTAGTGTGAGGGTCTTGAAATCGATTTAAAATCAATTTCTTTAAATCGATTTAGGATTAAACGAGACCATTTTAGTGTTTCAAATGGTTTATGGCAAGCCTTCTCGATTCTTGGGCGATTTGATAACCTTGTCGACCTCCCTCATTGAGTAGTTGGCGAGACTAATATTTTTCTATAAAAATCTCTCCTGTTTATCTTTTTATTTTTGAGTCAAAATTTAGAGTAAGCTTTGTTTGGTTGTTCTTAGGTTTATCCTATTCATTAATGGTCAATTTTCTTTCTATGTGTTGATCCGTGAAAAGTTATATCATCTATGGGACATAGGACATTAGAAAATGTTTCTTTCATATTTTCAACACTTGATTGATAGTAAAAAAATATAAGATTAAGTGTGATTTTCTTGAGTCTAGAGATGATGCATTATTAGATTGTGAAAGCCACATCATTTTGAGAGTTTCTCACGGTACGGGTTCGTCGTTTATTTGTTGATTGTTGTGAGATCGCAACGATTCTTATAAATTAGGAGCTTATGTAGAGATAACATCAAAGCCCATAAGCAAGGAGTCTATATTAAGAGTAGACATAATAACTAATAAACCAACATATTATATCAAAATCATGTTTTGAACAAATTGAGTTTTATGTTTTATATATCCGAGTAGGTTGGTTTCAGTTTTGGTAACACAAATACTAACTTGTTTCAAGTTCATTAAAGTTTTAAAGTTTGTAAATTGAAATTTAACGAAATCAATCTATATATTACTAATATGCATATTTATTTTTTAATTTTATGCATTTGAAGTGCATAAATTATATATATTTATAATCATCTAATTTTAGATAAATTTTTATGTGAATTGAGAAAGTGAAACAAATTATATTATTCTTTTATAATGTTTATTTTTTAAATTATAATTAATAAAAAATCTAAATTACTTTTTATTCTTGAATTTTTAATAATTTAATTGTTTTTAAGAGTTTTATTTTATTAAAAACATAATAAGCAATTTTAGTTTAAATGATAATATATAATTTTTTAATTAATTTATTAATTAAACAATAAATTTTATTTATTAATTTAACATTAATATAAAATTACAATAATTTAAATTTACATTAAAAATAAGTAGATTTAAATCAAAAAATGAATATATCAAATCAACGTAAATAGTTTGGTCTAAATGTTCTCTAATTGATATGTTGATTTTGATTTTAGATTTAGTAAAAGATAATCTCAACTCAATTAGCATTTTAAGTAAAAATTGATAAAAAAACTAAATCGTGCATACCCATAACCTATGTGAGACTTACATTAGGGTTTATTTGAGTCATTAGTGGTTGATCGTATGATATGGTGATGAAGCTCCAAGATGAGCTGGATTTACTTGCATCGTATGCTATGTGAACAACATGGTAGCTTAGGCATAATTGATCGTGTTACTTTAATTAATAGATGTATACATATTATTTTAATATTTATAGGTTGTGAACTATATATTTATTTTATTGAGTTGTTTGTTGTCGATAGTTGTTGTGTAGGTTGTGACTATTTTCACATAGATGATGAGTTTGTATTGTTTACCACGTTAGATGAAGTGTTATAAATATGTTTTGAAAATATAATAATTATTTATTGATATTTTTTATACAGGAGAGTGTTAAAATGATTGAAGTTTTTTTATAACTTTGACCATATGTTGCTTGATTAACACTATATATACTTATTGTTTATTTTATTACATAATTTTTGTTTTCAGAGCTTGTATATTATGGTTAGGTGCCTCTGAAAACACATCGTCAAAATGTTTGATATTAGTTAATCTAATCCCTTTGGTTCATTAACTTCTTATATCCTATGAGATCTAATACTTTGTTTTGTTAATATCTTTTAGCTGTATTGAGTATATGTAATAAATTATTATATCTTTAATTGAGTTTTATTTTGTATAATGTGTTGAATTAATCAAACTTTTTTATTTGTACCTGTTACTTATTCGTTTGATTCATAATTCAAGGCTATTCTTGGCCTAGCTATAATAGAGTTCATAAATAAAAACAATATGTTGACCTATTCATCCTCTTTAGTCATGATTATTTATTCATGTCGTAAATTCAACCTATTGTGAAGACATTTTTATATTTAATATAAGAACATTTAAATATTTATTATGGTAAAAAAAGGAAAAAAAGTATTCTATCAAACATTATAATATATATATATATATAAAGACACATTTATTTCACATTGAAATATACATTTGTTTGTTTTTTATAAAAATATTTCTTCTTACAAATATGTATCACACCTTAATTTTTAAAGATAAATTAATCTTTTTTATATATGTATATATATTATTGTGTTTTAGATGTTAATTAGTGTCTCACGAACCTAATCTTACATAAGATTTTATTTAAAAGTTGTATTTAGAAATATTTTTACTAAAAGAATTCTAAATATCAACGATACTGTTTAAGAAAAACCCTATAGGGGTTCTAGAGTTCCCAAATGGCTCAAACCTTCACCTATTTATACAACAAATCGAGTATATATGGTCAAATCTAATTACCCTAGGTACAAGACCTAGGGTGCGTACTGAGTTATAGGTATGGTTATTAGGTTGATTTAGCCTCCTAAGGCTAGACATACTCAAGTAGGCTTGACCATAGAGGCTAAGGGTGAGTAAATTGAGGAATAGTGCATTGGTTGGTCTTCGTGTTATCTCATGGGATTATCAGTTTGATCATTGAGTTCGATCTTGTACTCTTTAGTCTAGTCTCCGAGTTGGGTCGTAGGCTTATTAGTTTGATCTTCGGATTATCTTGCGAGCAATTTGATTTGATCAATAGGTAGGGTTGTAGGATCAATTGTTTGATCTTCTGAACAAGTCGGGAGCTCATTGGTTCGAACCTTAGGTTTTTCCACTAGCTCAAGTGATGTATGTCCAAACAGATACATTATGAACTATTCATATCTTTTTCTTGGTCTCAAAATCCTAACTTTTTTTTCTTTAGATATATTATATGAGAGAGAGTGAGTCTTCCTTTTAGGAATGAACATTTTAATTGTGGATAACTAAAACTGTAGTTATCCGTAGAAGTTCACTGATTTTTTTCGAAAATAGTTGTAATCGATAAGACATTGGACAAGGATGGTTATCATAATATCAAAACTATGGTTAACCGAAATCAATATATACTAATATTATTTTTTATATACATATAATTACATAAAAAATACAGTTTTAATAATAAAACACACAATACTTGAAATAATTAGATTAAATTTTATTTATTATTACTTTTATATATTTTTATTTTATTTATAAACATGTGTTAAATAGTTAAAAAATAAAAAATAATGTTTAATATTTTAAAAAATGTAGTAGAGTAAGGAATATTTTAACATTTATTTTTTAAAAACTATATATATTTTTAAATAAATATTAAAATATAAGAAACATGGTTAAATCGTGATAAAAATACTAACGACTTATAACCGATGGTTATTAATCGAATATGCCAAAATTGATACGAAGTGGTTATGGTTATTAACATAATTGTCACACCCGTCTTCACTCCCATTCCTACTTCCTCTACATAAGTTGGATATCTTTTTAAGCAATTATTTCTTTTTAATTTTAATCTATTTTAATAAAACTTATTACAATTTTGATATTTTTCATCTATATTTTAGATATAAGGTGTCCTATTATCATATAAAGTTGCTCTAATATGAATTAGGTATGTTTTAATTTTTTGAGAAATTATTTATTCTTCTTTGAATATGTAATAACGTGATATTCTAAGCTAATAAAATTCAAAATTAATGTAATTTTTTTTAAAAATTATCTAATAAGAGGTGAACAAATAAAGCAATTTGATTGATTAAGAGTAAGAGTAATGAATAACAACTATTTGTTTTTATTTAGCACTCATTTTCATGTAGATATATTTGATCTATCATTTTATTCGTTAAAAATAATGGTATAACGGTAACAAAATACATAGAATCAAAGTAATCAATTTGACATAACTATACTTATAGAAACATTACAGGTAAAGAAAAAGATAATTATTTTGTAATATGTTTATATGTTATATTTGATTATATATTTTAGTTATTCTATCTTAAATTTCAATAAATAAATTAAATTTGTTATTTTAAAAAAAAATCTAACCATTAAAATAAATTGGTATAAATGCAAACTACTATTTCATCCACCAATATAATTTGAAAATATTATTGTAAAAAAGATCTAACTAATTTTTAGTAAAACTTAATTAAAGCCTAAATCAAAATAAAAAAAAAAGTAAATTTAATTGAACTCAAATGATCTGTTTGTATCAATTGACATGCAAGTACATGATAATTTACATAACTGTTAATTAAAAATTAAATATTTAAAGAAGATATAGTTGATTTGAGTATACATAAAATTTAAAATTCAAATTTAAGTTTTTTTTTCTTCTTAAAAATTCAAGTTCAAGTTATTATTGCATAAGTTATGGATGTTAAGTTTTAATTGTGAAATTTAAAGAAACAAATAATTACAGCTTGAAGAGTTTCATTCTTCATAATTGAACAACCCAAAGATGAAGAAGATGATTTCAAGGAACAATCAAAAAGCTAAGAATTAAAGAAATAAGAAGATAGAATTCAAAAGATTGTAGAGAAGAGTAAAGTGTTGTAAATTGTATAAACTTTTCATTACTTTGATTATAGTTACAACTTGTATTTATAGAGACTAAACTTGTAATTAAATTGAAATGAAAAATAATATTTCTTTAATATTATTGATATATTGCTTTGTTTAATTACATTTAACTAACTATGACTTAGATTTGTAACAACCAAAATGTGGGCATCAAGTTGTGAACTTCAAAACCAATTCTCATGTGCAGTTGCAACTAATTTCCATGTGTTCTTCTTACAAGATCAGCTAACTGATTTTCTCTACTAGCCTTGTGCCCATGTGCATCTTTTGATTACCCATGCATTTTGTTTTCATATTTTAGCATGTGTTGTTGCATTGAGTGTGCTTGAGATGGGTTGCACGGGTTGCATCAATACCATCATTTTTCTTTATGCAATCACCTTTGTTTCCTACATCTCCCCTCAAACTTAATGGCATGTAAATGATGTTAAGTTTGTAGCGTAAGGAAAGAAACAAAGAATGAAGGTGTGTTTTTGTAAGTATGTCAACTAGTTTCTAAATTGATTGTAGATGATTTACCAATTATCAGCCAACCAATACACGTTCACGTACAAAGTGTAAATCAAGTTCTATATGTTTAGTGCAAGCATGACAAACTAGATTGGCAACTAATGCCACTATGCTTATATTATCACACCAAACAATAGATGGTCCTGGTAAAGGAATGTGTAACTCACCAAGTAAAGATTCAACCCATATCCAATGAGAGGTCATATTAGTTAGTACACGACAACTCAGCCTCTATGTTAGATCGTGACACTTTATGTTATTTTTGTGATGACCAAAAATTGGATTTGTACGCAAATAAACAATCATCCAATAGATGGATTTTCTATCATCCTTATTAGATGTTCAATCAGGGCCAACAAAACTTTACAATAAGAGTTGATAAGATAGCCTAAATTGGAATTCATAGGACAAAGTAAATTTCAAATATCGTAAGACCCTTTTGATAGCCAACCAATATGGTTAAAAAGACTTGGACATATATTGACACACTTTTTTATTACATACAACAAATAAGGTATAGTGATGGTTAGATATAACAAGGCACCTACTACAATTTTGTAGTGTGTAGGATTGGGATAAGGGTCACTTTCAAATATAGATAGAGACTCAGTTGTAGACATAGGAATAATGCTTGCTTCACTTTCAAGGATTGCTATTTTAGTTAACAATTCATTGGTATACTTTGCTTAGGATAAAAAAACCAGAAAGTCTCTTCACTTCAATTTTTAAAAAAGAAGTTGAGTAGACCCAAAGTACTTTAAGGCAAAATGTTCATTAAGATTTTTGATTAATTGATGCACCTTAATTTTATGAATTTATGTGAGAATTATATCAACTACATACATAAGGAGATAAAAATGTAGACAATGAATTGTGTTTAACGAACAGTGGGCGATTTGAACAAGATTTCACAAAGCTAGTTTGAACAAGAGAGAAGGTAATAGTATCAAACCATGCATGTAGAACTTGCTTTAGCCCATATATACCATGAGAAATTCAAAGAAATAAACAATCATAATTTAGAGAGCCTATCTTTTATAATTGAATAACACGAGGTTGAAAAAGACTATTTCAAGGAATAATCAAGAAGCTAAGAATTGAAGACATAAGAAGACAGAAATCAGAAGATTGAAGAGAAAAATAAAGTGTTGTAAATTATATAAACTTTTTATTTCTTTGATTATAGTTACAACTTGTATTTATAGAGAATTAAATTTGTAATTAAATTGAAATGAAAACTATAATTTCTTTAATATTGCTTTGTTAAATTACATTTAACTAATTATAATTTAGACTTGTAACAACCAAAACATAGGCATCAAGTAGTGAACTTTAAAATCAATTCATATATGCTGCGTCTTACCAAATCAATTGCTCTACTACCCTTGTGTCCGTGTGCATTGTTTTCATATTTAGCATGATATTCAACATGTGTGGTTGCATTGGATGTGCTTAAGATGGGCTACATTGATTGTATCATTTGGGCTACTTGTTGGTTTAATATCATCATTTTGTTTCATGGAATCACCTTTATTTCCTACCGTCATTATTTAAAAAAAATTACAAAAGTGGTGGACACACTTAAACCGAATGTGGACTCATATAGAAGCTACCATCATTTTGCTTCATGAATCACCTTTGTTTCCTATAGTAATTATTAAAAAAAAATTACATAAGTGGTGGCCAAACTTAAACCGAATGTGGGCTCATATGGAAGCTGACTTCTATTGACCCAGAAATATAAACATATCTAGTCCATAAACCCGTAGCCCACAAGGCTGGAGCTAGTTTCAAACGTGGATCAAGGTCGTTAACATGCCACCTGGTTCAGATTATCCAAACACTCTTTCTCGTCTTCCATCTTTTCTCAATCTCTTCTATTTGACTATCTCTTCAACACTGACTGTCTCCGGAAGTTTTGAAAAATGAAAACAACAATGTCTTATGTGCCCCCACATCTTAGGAACTCCAGCTCAAGCACCACTACCGCCAACTCCAAAACCCTAGACTCTGATTGCTCCACCAAGCTTTCTTACACCTCCAAGAACAACTTTTCTTTTCCATCCTGCGATGGCTTTCGTCGGAGCTCTGGTAATCTCTCGTCGTCGACCTCCAGACCCCTTTCCGTTCCCGAATCTATTTTTCCTAATTGGATGCCCTCCGATCGTGTCCTCCGTATGAAGCCTGAGCAGGTTCGAATGTCGATGTTATATTTTCTGTCTTTTCTATTTCGTATTTTGTAATTTTATTTTTTAGAAATTTTGATAAGCTACATAGAACAAAAATATGAGGGAAGAGACGAGAGAAGAAAGAATGGAATGAAAAAAGAATCAATTCATTGATATTCTGTTATGATTATACAAGTGTATTTATGCATAAGTTTAAGAGCCTTCTAGCTCATCTAACCGAATTCTCAGCTACTCTAACAAACAGTAGTTGATGTGTACAATCACTCTAACAACATTAATAGTACTGATAACAATCTAATAGGCTTAACAGATTTGATTATGTTTAATTATCATGTCTTGAACCTTCTCTCTGAAAATGTTTTATGAACCACTGTAATTCGATTTTATACTTGAATATCGTCGAGACGTTGCTTGTGTGTATTGTCGCTTTGTTTTGAAGTATTTGCAATGAGCATAATGTTGATTGATTGAAGCTTGAAATTACTTGCTTGTTTTGATTACTTCTTGCATTTGATATGTGTCATTGCAGGTAGAAGAGGTTAGATTACGGCTCAATGTGGACGTTACTGTCAGTTTAGGCTCAGCTCCTGCATCTGCTCCAATCGAGTCTTTTGAAGATATGGTTGTTCTAAGATCCTAAGAGTGGTTTTATTATTTATTTTTCTTGTGCAGTTGAATGAACTATGAATATTTGTTTTCTCAGTGTCTGCATCCAAGCATTATGAAGGATATAGCATTTCATGAATACACGAGGCCCACACCTATTCAGGCTCAGGCAATGCCAGTTGCTCTTAGTGGAAGGGATATGCTAGGTTGTGCTGAAACTGGAAGTGGGAAAACTGCTGCATTTGCTATCCCTATGATACAGGTACAATGCCTTGATGTTTGATGCTCTTATTGCAATTCTATATCTGATTTGTTGATACTGCTATTCTGGGGTTCTACTCTGTGTCTATGTATCAATTTTCCTTTTAAACATGCAGCATTGCTTGGCTCAACTGTCTGTCCAACGTGGTCATGGCCCTCTAGCATTAGTATTAGCTCCAACTAGAGAGCTTGCTCAGCAGATTGAGAAGGAGGTGAGGATCGATTAGCTAATCTTCAGCACACAAATTAAATAAGAATATATGCTTGTTGCTTTTTTGTAGGTTTGTTTGTACATTGTTATCATTGTCATTATTATTTCCTAATTTGATTTGAGTGAATCTGTAAGGTGTTTCGTTCTATGGGGCTTTCGTTTTTAAGCGGTTAATGCATGCATTTCTTTTTCTAGATTGCTTTGACTTCTTGCTTTTATGCACAGTATTCCTTTTCTGGTCTCATAACTTTGCATAATTAGAATTGTTAGATTTGCTTAACCAAAATAAGAAAATGTTCATCTAGAGTTGTTAAAAATTAAGATTTTTTTAAAGTGTCTTATCATGTTCAGTTTTTGTTGTTTTTTCCAGGTTAAAGCTTTCAGTAGATCTCTTGAATCGTTCAAGACGGCAATAGTTGTAGGTGGAACTAACATATCAGAACAGGTGACTGACATGGCATCATAGTTTTTGTATTTGTTGATATTTTTATTCTCTTATAGGGGTCACAGTGACCCTCGTATGGTTTTTTGTAGAACTGCATCCTAATGCAGCTTCCTGCTTACCCTACAGTATGACCTATTCACCTATTGTATTTAATCTGCATCATTTAAGAACATGGAGGCCTACCATTTCCTAAAGCTATCATGTAGAAGTTGTTGCCATTTATCATTCTATTTCCCCTCATTTGTTTCTTTGCCTAATTCTTCTGCTGGATGCCATGATAGCGATCTGAGTTACGAGCAGGTGTTGAGATAGTGGTTGCAACTCCAGGAAGATTTATTGATCATTTACAACAAGGGAATACTTCCCTGTCAAGAGTTTCATTTGTAGTTCTGGATGAAGCTGACAGAATGCTTGACATGGGGTTTGAACCACAGATAAAAGAGGTATGTCATGCCTATCCAATAATTGAAAATTCGTTGGTTCTTTAATATAGATGCAAAAAGTATGTTCTATGTAAGCATGTGTATAATTATTATGTGAATGTGCTTGCCTGCATATAAACATCTTTATTTAGTTGAAATTATCATGTTCACACTTGTTACTTGCCTGAAGCCCTTTTTAAGTTGTGGTGGTTTTTCAGCCATTCCGACTTTTTTGTTTTTCAAGTTCATGGTGCTACTAGGTTTAGCTCTCAACCTGCTGCTGCACGGTACTATTTGTGTGAAATTTTGTCCACCTCATGACAACAAAGATGTGGCTGACTGTAAAGAATCTTGTCAATTCATGTCTGAGGGCATGGGATCAGACTTAGTGATACTGTTATGGAAAACAGATCTATAGATCGATTATGCTGTAGTTTGAAATATCTTATCTTACATTCATAAAATAGCAACATGCACACTTATTTTTGAAAGAAAAAATAATTTTATATTAAGTGATGCTGTTTCAGGTGATGCGGAATCTTCCTGGAAAACATCAAACTTTGCTATTTAGTGCAACTATGCCTTTGGAGATTGAAGCATTGGCACAGGTTTGGTCTCCTTCAATATTAACAAAATATTGAAGAACAAGTGCCTAACTCTGTTTAATTTATAGAATCTCTGTTTCTTTCTCTTTCTGTTATAGATTCTTCCTTGTTGACATGTAAAATTTTCTTTAGGAGTACTTAGCAAACCCTGTGCAAGTTAAGGTAGGTAAAGTGAGTAGCCCAACAGCAAATGTTTCTCAAATTTTGGAGAAGTTTCAAGAGAATGAGAAGGTATGTTTTTGTGACATACTAGCTCAAGATATTATGTTTTACTTGTGAACATATTACCATATTGCTGCCTAAGGTTTGAGACTATTTTTGGATTGGGGGGAGGAGGTCTATTCTTGTTGAACTTGTCTGCTTATGATGATGTTTGAAAGCTTGATATTTATCATATTGTCTCTCTATTTTATAAATGTGCGATTCTTAAATGGGGGAGTTCCTAATCCAAGGACAGTTTTCTTCTGCATATTGATCTATTGTAGATTGATCGCCTTTTAGCCCTGCTAGTGGAGGAAGCATCTCAGGCTGAAAAAACTGGTCATCCATTTCCTTTGACTATTGTGTTCGTTGAAAGGAAGGTATATTCTATAAAAAATTCTCTCATTATTTTATCATTGGAGATCACTTTATCTTTTCTTTACTCTGTTGGTTATAAAGACTAAGATAATTGCATCTTGAGTTTGTATTGCTGAGATTATTCTGATATTTGAAATCTAAGACTTAATGAATTGATTGTCATTGTTTCAGAAAAAAAGTTCTATTCGTTTCCTGTTGGGAACTGTTATTCCATTTAAACGTTACTTAAAAACTTTTTTTGAGGTACTAGCCAGAATCAAACTACTATTAATTAAGGGGGACTTGATTAATTTATTTAGTAATGCTTCTCCCTATAAAGGTTTTGCAGTTAATCTCTAAGCTAAACAGTTTGACACTTGATTTTGATTATGGGTGTAGACAAGATGTGATGAAGTAGCTGAAGTCTTAGTAGCAGAAGGTCTCCGTGCTGTTGCTCTTCATGGAGGCCGTACACAGACTGAGAGAGAAGCAGCTTTACGTGATTTTAGGAATGGCTCTACTGATATTCTGGTATTTTTGAATACTTAACTACAGACAATTAATGGTGCTAGTTTTATTTTGTTTCTAAGTTCAAGGTTCCTTAAATGGAATGTTCTTCTAATATTTATTTGTTAAAGAACTTTTGTAAAACAGATATTGTTTCCTAAATCTTCTTGAAGGTTGCTACTGACGTTGCATCTCGTGGTTTGGATGTCACTGGAGTTGCTCATGTAATCAATCTAGATCTTCCAAAGGTATAGCCGATTGTGCAGTTATAAGCTCAAATGAGTTTTATACATAATCTGCCAACTGATTTTATTGAACAATTGAGAGCCAAAAGATTTCTTAAAACTTTCTTAAATGTTCTGCAAAATTCTCATTTGAAATTGCTGTCAATGTCACGGGGTTGATATTCTATATACATGTAACATATAAAGAACATGGTATTGGCACCCTTAAATTGTAAGAATATCACTACAAGACATTTTTCAGCATCTTATTAGCCTGGTATTTTGCTTGCTGCTGATTCCTTTGTGAATGAGAAATCCTGATGCTTCCATTGTGGATCCCTCAATTATAGAGCATGGAAGATTATGTACACCGGATTGGAAGGACAGGCAGAGCAGGGTCAATGGGTCAAGCTACTTCCTTTTACACCGATCGTGATATGGTACTTTCTTATCCACTTTTTTGCTGCTTCAATATGTTGACTTATCCACTTTTTTTTTTTAACTGATCTTTGAAAATTGACTTCCTTTTTGATTCATGATGGCACATTTTAGTTCCTTGTGGCACATATAAAGAAAGCAATAGCAGATGCTCAATCCGGAAATACTGTTGCTTATGCAACAGGCAAGGTATTACTTTATTTTGTTAAAATGACTTACTTCAAAAAACTTATATTTGTTTCATGCATTGTGCTAGCATCTCTATCCTTCCAATCTTCTTGAAGGCTGAAGCATGCTGCAATTTAATGTTAGATTGCAAGAAGGAAAGAGAAAGAAGTTGCAGCTGCTCATAAAGAAGCTAGGGTTGCTCTTTCCAAGCTCTCTATGGGACCTACTTCTTTAAACATTGAGGACAAGTATAGGTTCATGATGAACCCTTCAAGCGAGAAAAGTGAGGGTGCAGCTGATAGTGCTTGGGATGACTAATAAAGTTCACACTGATACCTCTTACTAATTCACCCAAAATATAAAAATTGGATTTTCTTTATATTGAATGGAGGGACTAGGTTCGGCATTTGTTTGGCTTGTCATTGGGTTATTCAAGCGCTGCTGATTTGTATGTGAAACTGAATGGTAGACTGGATCCTGCTTCTCCCGATATGTATCCGTGAATCTGCTTCTTTGGTAGGCTGTGAAGATTATGGGTAAAAACTGTAAGAAATATGAAAAGGAAAACGTCTTTTGGCATATTGGACTTGGGCGCGCGATGTGCTAGAGATGAGTAATTCCTTTTTCCTTGTAAGTTGTCTTTTGATTGGCATGCCGTGTTGTAGTATTGGTTTGTGGAAAATGTGTCCTGCAAATTGCTCTGTTCAAACAAGAAATGCTACTATAGGTGTAAATTGGGCCGGATGGCCCAAGCCTAAATGGTTTAGCCGGCTAGAGTCTGGTCCGCCCCTGACTCAAACTGCTGAAACAATAATGCCTGACAGGGTTGGTCCAATTTTTAACCTAAATAAGTTCATTTTTGATCTTTTAACTATTAATAATTTATCTCGAAATTCATAATTTTACCAAATTATATAATCAAAAGATCAAAAGATCTTTAGCAACTTTAATAAAATGATATTAAGGTTTCATCTACCATATGGTAGCCACCGTTGGTGATTTGATAACGCCATTGGTGTTTTAGTAATCACTACCCGTAATCCTATTGTAGTTTTGTGGATATAACATGTTATATATAAATATATTAATGAATATAATAAGTTGTATTTTGTGGATCATTGGCATTAGGTGTGAGCAACAAACCAAAATTATTTATTTTTGGTCAATTTAAATTTGATACGATACGATCCGAATGGATTTGAAGATTTTAAATTTGAATATGATATGATGATATAATCAATTCAAACTAGGTTAAATTTTTTGGATCGGATAATATTAGATTAATATTTAAATTTATTTATGAATTATTATCATATATACAACATGATATACACAAATTTAAATTTTAAATTGATATTTTTGT
Source organism: Hippophae gyantsensis (assembly GCA_030763125.1). Lineage (NCBI taxonomy): Eukaryota > Viridiplantae > Streptophyta > Magnoliopsida > Rosales > Elaeagnaceae > Hippophae > Hippophae gyantsensis. The sequence goes on along the minus strand of CM061032.1, from coordinate 58,613,805 downwards.
AACAAATATTATTATTTATAATCAATTAAAAAAATAAAAGAATAAGAAGTATATTTGTAAAATTATTATAAATATTGATATTTATATTTAAGTTACAATAATAATATAATATAATTATGGTATGAATAATATTTAAATATAACATATTATAAAATAAAATATGTATTTATTTATAATTTATTAGTAATTTAGTTTGGATTGGATGTATCGAATTATAAAATTTATCCGTTCGAATTTGAATAGATTGTATAATTTTTAATTCTAATTCTAATTTGAATAGATTATATAATTTAATTATAAATTTTTTTAATTTAATTAAATTTAAATCCAACGAATCAGATTAAATTTCTTGATTTAAGCGAATTGATTGTATCATTTGCTCACTCCTAATTGAAATTATGATTGATGTAACAAGTTATATATATAAATATACATGAATGTAACGTTACATCTAGTGAATCATTGAAATTATATTTGATATAATATGTTATTTATAAAGATATATGTAGATATAACATGTTATATCTAGTAAGTTGTTGGAACTTCGATGGGTCATAGGCGATGGTCGCATAACTCCAGTGGATTGTCCGCAATGGTCATTGGTATTCTACTGATGATATTTTTTTGAAATATTTTGAGATTTAATCTTATTTTTATTTTATTAAATTATATTTTAAGGATTTTTTGTTATTTATGAGTTTGAAGTTATGAATTTTAGGATAGATGTTTACTAGGCTAAAAAATTGATTAAAAAAATCTCTTATTATGTTAATATTCTCGTATCAATGAGTTGTGTCGTGCTTGAATTTGCATGGAAACTTTTGAATTTTTGTTTTGTTTTTAGAATCTAGAAAACTAAATTTTCTTTTTCATGTAAAAAAAGAATTATTATCTCATCCTCCTTATTTTCCTTTCTTGACGATCAAACAATAAAAAAACCATTAAATATAACAATTGGTTAACTTATACTAAGAAAACAACAGCATGTTATACCATTTTAAAAAAGAAATTATTTGAAAAAAGTTTGATGGGAAAAGAAGAATGAGAAGAGAAACAAAGAGGTTAAACAAGGCGTAACATCGGGTGCGTTTGATCAGGAACCGAAGACTTATGACGGGGTTGTCACTAAATTCGCTGCTGTTACTACTATTCTAGTATATGAGGTTACCTATGCGACTCTTATGCTTCCAATTTCTTAATAACCTCTCCGAATTTGATTTGCTTTTGGTTACTCCACTAAGAATGAACTTAGGTTAGTTAGGTTTTTAACTCATTTTATAAGTAAAATTTTATCTATAGAAAACATATATCATATAATAGTATAAAAAAGAACTAAATTGTGTTTTAGTTTAAAAATAAATAAATTATAATTTATTGAACAATTTATCAGTCAAATTATTTTTCTCATTTTCTAACTCCTCATTCCACTTTCTTCTTCTCTCTCTTTCTCTAATTCACATTACCATTTTCTTTCTTTCTTTTCTTATTTTCTAAAAGAAAATTAAAAATAAAATATCTTCATACACCAATTTTCAATAAATAATAATTTATTTTTATTATAAATTATAAATTATAAATAATAAAAATAATTTATATTTATATAATAAAAAATATATAATTTTATATAACAAATAACTTATCAAAATTTTATTATAAAATAGTTTAAAATAATAATAATAAATTTTAAATTATTAAAAACTTTACTAAATAGTTACATTAATTTTTATGAAAAATTATTGACATTTTAAAAAATAAATTATTTAAGATTAAAAAATTAAAAAATAGGTTACATTATAACACATATCTATAATATTATTATAATTTTAATTATTATTAAGATAATAAATATTTATTAATAATAATTTTATTTAAGTATTAAAATATAATTAATCAGATATAATTTATATATTTTATTATATTAATAATAAAAATAATTATAATAATATTATATCAGATAATTTTTTTATGCAAAATTTACGATATAATGTTTTATGTTTGTATTGTATCTTGTAGAAAGTTGGATGGTGAGACTTCACAATATTTTTTAATAATTTAATTATTTTTATGAATATTATTTTTTATATCATAATTATACTTAATATTAATATTATAATTATATTTATTATTAATAATAATGTATTATATTATTTATGAATTATCAAAATGTTTAGCATATCTTTTCAATATACATATAAATTTATATTTATTTTATTATAAAATAAATTATTTTTTATTTTTTAAAATAAAATTTTAATATATGATATGATAAAAGAGATTGTGTATTTAAAATTAATTATAAATTTATAAGATATTAATATTTTTTATGTTTATAATAATTATGTTTTGTAAAATGAGACCGACGTATCTTTTTTTAAAAATAAAATTGACTAAAAGATTGGCTTTCAAGGATCTAAGAGAGAACACTTCAATTCCCTGTTGATTAAGATAAATTATTAAATTTTTCTCTTCAGAATATTAAATAATAACTATATTCACTGTATACAAAACCGAGTCTAATATGATTAAATAATTAAATTTTATTTGCATATAAAATTGTAATATATATTTATATTGATTTTTTTATAAGAAACAACTATCGATAATACTAATCAGAAAAATCATAATAGAAATAAATGTGGTATAATAAGCTGATATCAAAAAATGAAAATTTGAAGAGATTTTATAAAATACTAAAACTAAAATGCAAATGCAAGCATACACAAATGCAACTTATTTGAATGTAAGAGGCAAGACCCAATATGCTATTAGCCTGCTTCTGCTTAGCATAACAAGCACAGAAAAGATTCTAGGAATAGCAGCAACAATCTAAAACCTTGTAAAATCAACCTCTAAAGTTATGTAAGAAAGGTGTAAGGAAAAATATCATTCTGCATTATGCAAGCAAGACAATGCCAACTAGATCAAATGAAATTACAAAGAGTCAAAAGAATACGATGGCTAGCCCATCAAAAAGTAAGAAAAATAAATAATATACTTAACTAAGAAGAAGTCTACGATGGAACTGCTAGTTGGAGGTATAGTTTGAAAGTTTATAAATTATGGACCTAATTAACCTAGAGGGTGAATAGGTTATTTTTAATTTTTACTAATTTATAATTTAATAAACTAAACAAACCAGTTAGGTATGCAATCATGTATAAGAGTAAAGTAAGGAAATAATAACACACGATATTTTTAGGTGGAAACAACCTAGGCCACAACCATGACCTAAGAGGAAAACCACCAGTCCATCGGATCACCTAACTTCCCACTATGAAAATCATATGTTTAAGTACAAACTCGGTCTTATGCTACCCTCCCTAGGATACTGCTCTAATGTACTTTACTAACGAGCCCCTGCTCTATTTTCACAGTTTTCAATGTTAGCGTGAGCGGTTTCCAGACCAACGTTCCAATAAGCTCCCCGCTAATCAGATCGTTCACAAATCAACTGCAACATGGGTTAGCACAAAAAACACAAGTGTATGTGTATGTTCTAGAACAGATTTAATAATGAATAATCCTAACTAGATGATTCAAAATATGTCACTTAAATTAAATCAACTAACAAATTCTAGATCAAAAAGGTTAAGCACAAATTTAATAAAAATAGTTTTTTTTTGAAATTTAATCATCAAATCAAATAATTATGATCACACATAAAATTATTTAATTTAAACATGTAAAAATCTAATTAAGAAGAAGCTATATAAAGATAAAATACGAATCAAATTTATTAATAAATACCTTCAATATGATATCAATTTTCTTTAAGTCTCAATTACTTTTGGTTCACAAATAATATTATTCAAATCGCAACATTTATATATATATTAAAAAAACTTTATTTATATCAAAAGCATACCATTCTTATTTATGTATATATATATTAGCGTTGATTTCCACTGGGCTTGATTACATGTGTTGAATAACTTTATATATATATATTAGCATTGATTCTCGTTGAATAGCTTATGTATATATATATTAGCGTTGATTTCCACTGGGCTTGATTACATGTGTTGAATAACTTTATATATATATATATTAGCATTGATTCCCGTTGAATAGCTTTATATATATATATATATTACCACTCAGCATTCATCAGCTCCGGCTTCCTTTGTTTAATTTTTTTTTCAATTCGATAGCTACAGATTTTTCTTTTTTCTTTTTCTAATTTTTTTCTTCTAACCGCTTTAACCATAATGTATCTATATATATAGATAATAATAATACCTAGTGATATTAGGGTTAAATGTATTTTAGGCTTAATTTTTCAAAGCTCATTAAAACACATCTTAAAAAAATTAATTAATAATTTAATAAATTAATTAAAGTTTGAATAAGTATTTTAACATAAAATATAATTTTAGATTTATGGAAATGTGTTATTAAATGCATAAATGAAATCCTATGTGTCGCAGTTATAGTAGATATACCTGAAATACGATTATCTAAAACTCGAGTATTTGTTGGGTTTTTCTTGATATACTTGATTGCAGGCCTACAAACTAGTTTACAAGTAAATATTTTGTCCACGAAAATAGCCAACACTCATAGTCCTTACAAAATCCTCCTTTGGCATTTTCGTGTGGCAAAATCTCTTACTCATTACATGACACTTATAAAAATAAGATATAAGTACAATGATATCCGAGACTTTATAGTGGAACTATCTTATGGTCTGGTGAATCCATATGCGCTGCAACTTGACAAGCTTGTAAGTAACTGAAATAATATTGACAAAGCATAGAACAACTTGGCATGGAAGCCTCATTGTACATTAGTTTAGTTTTCATAAAAATAAGCGAAGTGTAAAGAATAATCATTTAGTGTGCATTCATACCAATCAAGCTTAATTAAATATGTTCTCCCCCTATATGCATAACAAAATAAAATCATAGAAGTAAAACACATTATTCTCTCCCCTTTTTTGACATACGAGAAGGACAAAACATTAAACAACGCCACATTTTTTAATACAAAGCAACGAAGTTAAACTCCTCCTAAAGATATAGCAATGTAAAAGTAGAATAATGTAGAAGTGCAATATACTTTAAACTCCCCCTAAGTTCTATGACTCTCTAACTTAGAAACGAATTAAAAAGGTAATAAATAAAAATGAATAAAAATCTGATTTTTTTTTTGTAATTTTCATAACTAGCCACATTAGGTATTAAACTCATTTAATTACAAACAAACACACAACCAATTGAAAACTCATCATTTTTTAACTCTAATTTTGATTATTTATCATATAAATAAATAAGTAGAATAGAAGAGGTGCACACACACGTTGCACATACAATGACATAATGACATTTACTTAAAGTAGTATATATGTTTAAACTCCACAAATATGTCAATTAATTCATTTATGACCTATCAAGAAAGACTCAGAAGAAAAAATTATCACCTATCATGTAAAACTATAATCAAGTCTTCAATCTTACAAAATAAAGTATATCCACTAAAGGAGGACTTTCTTCTTTTTTTGTATTTTTTTATAAATATGAGGTAAATGATATTTTTTTAAACCTTTATTGGCTCTTTCTTTTTGTGCATTCAATGTACAAGATTTATATGTAATCGTTTTTTGCATAATCTTTCATTTTTTTTGCACGAGCCATAAACCTAGCATGATGACTTTCACACTAGTTGTGAGGTAGCTCTCTTTGTTCATTGCGGTAGCTTCACACATCACTGTAGGTAGCCCTCTCACTACTAGGTGCCTCCATGAGATAAAGTTTTTGAAAGCAAGAAATATAACTCAACACAATTTTATAGTCAAGATTAGTTGAAGTCCTAGAATCTTTAAAAAAATCCATAAACTTCAAACATAACATATATGTGTGTTCGTGAGTGTGTGAATAAGTTCATGTCAACATCGATCATCACATGTACAAGAATATGTGTGTGTGCATAAGCCAAAATTTTAGAATAATTATACAATAAATATCAAAATGAGTCAAGTCACTAAAATTAGGTTATGTATATGTAAGTATTAAATAAGTCCAATAGCGTGTTTGCCAGATAAAAATTCTACTTTTATTTTTTTTAAGTTTAACTAATAAAATAAAAACAATAAAGATTACTCATCTAAGGTCATTTAAGCATTCTAATAAAAAACGGTCGGGTGATCGGGAAAAAACAACCTTTCATAACCCACATTTTCTTGCATTTTGGTTTCTTTATATCATTGGGTTGAGACTCAATAAACTTAGGTTTCATAGGTGTGTTCTTGGACTTAGCTATACTTTTCTTATTCATCCCAAATGAAGATGCAGTATGCATAGTAGGATGATGCTTATTTGTCCTACTATGTGAAGCATGGAGGGAATGATTAAGTTTAGGAGCATTCATCAAATATCTACAGTTTGGTCTTATATGACCTTTCCTACCATAATGATGACAGACTGGCACAAATTTAACAACTTTTTCTATTACAGGTGCAATAGTTCTTTGTACATAAATAGTAACAATAGGAGTAGAGTTTAAGGACCTTACAAATGTGGTTTTTGATGTTGAAGGTGTTAACTATTCATCTATGTATCCAAGACCTCTCGTATCTCTATGTAGCTTTCCATAGTCTAGGACTTTGGTCAATTTTTCAGCACCTATGGTCAAATTCTTCACCGTATCTTTAACAATACTAAGTTCTTGCCTAAGCTTTTTGTTTCCTCAATGGTTTCTACAAGTCTCAGATTCATGACATTAATATTTTTAGACAATTCCTTTTTATCTTTCTCTAGACTAGAGGAATTTTTTTTTGTGAATATTGATGATTTCATTAAGTTTAGTTACTTTCACAAGTAGTTTATCCCACTCTTCTCTAGCACCTAAACAGTCTATGAATAGTTTCTCATAACTTGATACATTAAACTTAGACAATAAGAAAGAGGAGTTTACTTTCTCATATTCTTCATCTGAGCTAGAGTCAGAGTCATTGTGGTGTACTTTGGTAGTTACGATGAAAGCACGATAGTTAGTGTCATCATCTTCTGAGTTACTAGCATTATCCTGCTCACTTTCTGTGTCACTGAGTGTAGCATTAAATGTTTTTCCAAATTTATTTTTATTGTTTGCACAATGTATATAAATATGACCAAAGCCTCTACAAGTATAGCATTGAGGACTAGTGAGCTTAGTTTTCCTACCATCAGAGCTGAGAGGCTTGATTTCCCTTGACTTTCAGTCCCTCGAACAACTAGATTGTCCCTTATTAGATTGATTATGTTGTTGATCCTTCTTTTTCAAGAACTTCTTCAATTTTTGTGCTATCGAGACTAATGACTCATCATTCATATCCTCATCACTATCAAAGATGTCCATTTTTGGAGCTTTTGAATGCCACACCCTTATTTTTCTTAGGTGGATCAAGAGAAAGCTCATAGGTTTGGATTGACCCGACAAGTTAATCAATTTTTAGTGTGTCTACATTCTTGCTTTCCTCTATCGTTGTAACTTTCATCTTATAGTCTGGTGTTAAAGAGCTTAGGAGTTTGTGCACTTGTATAGGTTGTGTAATTTTCTCACCAAGGTTAGAGCAAGCATTAGTGATATCACAGAAGCAAGCATAGAATTGACCAAAAGTTTCGTTGTTGCTCATTTTAATATAATCAAACTCAGATGTTAGCAATCTCAATTTTGTTTGTTTTACTTGGGAAGTTCCTTCATGAGCAAAAGCAGGTGCATTCCATGCATCTTTAGTAGTCTCACAATCAGAGATGCAACAGAACTCATCCATCGACACTTCAATAAATATTGAGCTTAGACCTTTTTGGTTTGCCCCACTAAGGGTGCGTTCTTCAGTGGTCCAATCTCTTCTTGGCTTTATGATTGTTATACCATCTTTCGTTACCGAAGGTGGTTCCCAACCATCAAGAATAGCATCCCAGACTTTTTCATCTTATTTGAGAAAGACTTGCATGCGAGCCTTCCAATAAGGGTAATTAAACCCATCAAAGAGTGAGGGTCTAACAGATGACCCACCTTCTTTCATTTGGTCCATAAGTAAGTGTGTGTGTCCCTAAGGATCAATCTCACTAAGTGTGTCTAGTGTCGGCTCTGATACCAATTGAAAGTTTATAAATTATGGACCTAATTAACCTAGATGAGGGGTGAATAGGTTATTTTTAATTTTTACCAATTTATAATTTAATAACCTAAACAAACCAGCCAGGTATGCAATCGTGTATAAGAGTAAAGTGCGGAAATAATAACACACGATATTTTTAGGTGGAAACAACCTAGGCCACAGCCATGACCTAAGAGGAAAACCACCGGTCTACCGGATCACCTAACTTTTCACTATGAAAATCAAATGTTCAAGTACAAACTCGATCTTATGCTACCCTCCCTAGGATACTGCTCTAATGTACTTTACTAACGAGCCCCTGCTCTATTTTCACAGTTTTCAATGTTAGCGTGAGCGGTTTCCAGACCAACGTTCCAATAAGCTCCCCGCTAATCAGATCGTTCACAAATCAACTGCAACATGGGTTAGCACAAAAAACACAAGTGTATGTGTATGTTCTAGAACAGATTTAATAATGAATAATCCTAACTAGATGATTCAAAATATATGTCACTTAAATTAAATCAACTAGCAAATTCTAGATCAAAAAGATTAAGCACAAATTTAATAAAAATAGCTTTTTTGAAATTTAATCATCAAATCAAATAATTATGATCACACATAAAATTATTTAATTTAAACATGTAAAAATCTAATTAAGAAGAAGCTATATAAAGATAAAAATACCAATCAAATTTATTAATAAATACCTTCAATATGATATCAATTTTCTTTAAGTCTCAATTACTTTTGCTTCACAAATAATATTATTCAAATCGTAATATTTATATATATATATATTAAAAAAACTTTATTTATATCAAAAACATACCATTCTTATTTATGTATATATATATTAGCTTTGATTCCCACTAGGCTGATTACATGTGTTGAATAGCTTTATATATATATTAGCATTGATTCCCATTGAATAGCTTTATATATATATATATTAGCACTCGGCATTAATCAGCTCTGGCTTCCTTTGTTTATTTTTTTTTCAATTCGGCAACTGCAGATTTTTCTTTCTTCTTTTTCTAATTTTTTTCTTCTAACCCATTTAACCCTAATGTATTTATATATAGATAATAATAATAATACCTAGTGATATTAGGGTTAAATGTATTTTGGGCTTAATTTTTCAAAGCCCATTAAACACATCTTAAAAATATTAATTAATAATTTCATAAGTTAATTAAAGTTTGAAAAAATATTTTAACATAAAATATAATTTTAGATTTATGAAAATGTGTTATTAAATACATAAATGGAATCCTATATGTCGCAGTTATAATAGATATACCTGAAATACGATTATCTGAAACTCGAGTATTTGTTGGACTTTTCTTGATAGACTTGATAGCAGGCCTACAAACTAGTTTACAAGTAAATATTTTGTCCATAAAAATAGCCAATATTCATAATCCTTACACAATTGATGGTAAAATAGTTGGCTAAAAGAGAAGTTTGAGCCATTGACGTTAGTATTGCGTGAGTCTGTTAAGTCGGATGTGAGATGTGTGTTGACTATGAGATGTGAGTGAGATACTGAAAAGAGTTTAAGAGATGAGAATGAGACTTAGGTTTAGAAAGAAGTACATTTTATATATTGAAATAATTAAAAAATATATTTACAAATTAATATGTATTAAAAGTAGAGGTTCAGTTGGGCTTTATAAGTTATTTTTTAGTTTTCAAATCTTCAAATAATCCGATAAGATCGGTTTTGATATTTTTTGAACTTGGATTCACGTTGATTGGTTGATTTTTGAGAAAAGAAATACCCATAATATATGAATAACTATAAAAATATATCCAATAATATGTATTTTTAAAGTTATAATTATATTCTCAACGTATGAACAATGATATAATTATGCCCAAAATTGAGCATATAATCATTCTTTTTCATATGTTGTTAGTATAATTATAACAAAATAAATATTTTAAATATTTTTATAGATTATTCTATATATTGTTAGTTTAAAATATAACTAACAGTTTTTGTAATTAAATTTGAAAAAATAACTATTTTTTTTAATTTTAAAGCTAAATAATATACAATTACAATTTTTGTGTTCTATTTTTTTAAATCAAACTTTTATGTTGGCACCTAAATCGACATTTATGATTAACAATTATTATGACACAAGCGAAATAAAATAAAATTCTTAATTAGATCGTGATCATTCCAATTACAAAGTTGGGTTGTAATTTTGTTCCTAAAAAAAGTATGGGCTGTAAAATTTTGAATAAATAGGAATAATTTGTTATAGAAGATTTATATGTATCCATAAAAAAATATTTAAAATTAAAAATAATAATTTAATCTATATATATATATATAGATTAAAATAATAAGTAATATGTATTTTATAATATTAAAGTTTTGATTCAATAAAATGATATTATTGGTAAGTAATTTTTTTTATTTAAAATTTATCTTTTAATTACTTGATATCCATTTCTATCCCCTTTTATATTTGCATAATATATCATTTTAAAAAGATTAAAATTAAATGTGGGGATAAATCAGTCTAAAGACTATTTGTGCCATCATTTTGACATGTCGAGTATGTTAGCTCAACATGCTACTTTTAAATAGATTAACTTGACACCCCTAATTATAATATTTTATAATATAATACATAAAGAGTTAAAATATTTAATAGCATAGTTACTAATAAAATTAACAAAAGGATAAAAGTAACAAACATTTTTACCAAAATTCACAGCTTAGTATCAGCTTATCTATTTTTTTTGGTAAATTGTACACTTTTTTGGTAATAATATTTGTGTCAATTTAATTAGTAAATCATGTTACATAATTCTACTCAAATTATTTTTATTAAGGATTATAATTTTTATTTTTGCAATTGCAAAACACAAAAATGATAAATGAGAAACTTAAAATGCGAAACGTTTTGAAGATGATGTTTCCGACTACTACAAGTTAGACATAACACAAAATGACCTAGCCATTAAACACATTTGCAATAATAATTTACATAAACTTGATTCCAATTTGTGACTATCATATAACAATTCTATACCTAGAATAAATAGCTCTAAGTTCTAACCATGATGAGCCATGAGGGTTCAGTCTTGCCTATTGCATACTAAACCAACCTGCCATGAGACAAAGGCCAAGATTACAATAAAAGTTGAGTTCTCTGTCAATCCAACAACCACTTACAACAGACATGATGTCCTTTGTTTCCCATGCAAGCCTTCCGAAGCATAAGATATTCATCCCTATAATGTTCAAGCGAGAAGCACAACTGCCTTATCGCTTCCCTCTTTTCTTCTTCTCCTTCCAAAATCACAACTTTTTGCCTCTCAATCTCATCTTCCATTTTTATACTTCTTGATTTTAGCTCCTCTACTAGTTCCAATGTCCTTTCAGTTTCGGCAATCATTTCTACATGTTCAGTACCTAAATGTAGCAACTGCTTCTGCATTTGATCAATTTGAGCATCTCTTTTTTTCACTTCAGTCTTAAGGTTATGAACTTCTACATTTAGGTCATCATTTTCGTTTCTAAGAGCATTGACACTTTTATTCAAGGTCTCGAAATGAACACCTTCTTCTTGCAGTTTAGATATCTTTTGTTTGGCATTTGATACTGCCAATTTAAGCTCCCTAACCTCACTATCACGATCGGATAAACTAGACTTTAACATTTTAATTCTTTCCTGCAACTTTGACACCTCTATTTCCTTTGAATTGAGTTTTAATTTCCATGTATCAACTTCTTTTTGACACAACTTAAGTTGATCGTGCAACTGGTTGATCATTTTTGTTGACCTGTTTCTCTCAATTTCGTCTTTCAAACGACTAATTTCAATCCCTGAATCGTTAACCCTATCCTTTGTCATTTTCAGTTCTTCTATCAAAGATTCAATATCACCTTGTTGGTATTGGAAATCTGTTCCCTGATTTACCTCCAAATATATATCACTATGTGGCGTCTGAAAATCCTTCTCTGTTGGTGAATCAAGCTCTGCCTGCGAAACATTCTTGATATCAGCGTTCTTCAATTTTGACATCTCACACTTCAATCTACGAATCTCTTCCTCCGAACTTTGAATCTTCTCGCTTGCAATCCTTGATTCGTGTTCGTGTTCTGCTATTCTCGAAAACGACTCACCATTATTCTCAACTCTTGTACTCATTGGAAAAGGCGAACTATCTCCCTCCACATTATTCTCTCCCTCTTGCAATCGAAGCCTCTGTTTAACATCTCGAAGCTCGATTTCTAGTTCAAGTATTCTTCTCTGAAACCCTTGGTCACCACTGCCATTTCCAAAATTGTAATTGTTGATTGAAGAACAGTCAGATTCTTGCTCAGAATCTGTATTTGAAGACGTCTCATAACCATCTCTTTGTAAATTCTTAGGAGAGTTTCCATTTCCACCAAGAAAGAAATCAAAACCAGCAGCTCGGGTGATTGATCTTTGATTTCTTGACCAATGATCAGGAGATATACATGTAGAATTTAGCTCAGAGACAACGTCAGAAACACCGGAGCTTTGTGATTGAAGATCTGATGGAATATTTTTCTTCGATTCTCCTGAAACATTATAACAACGTTCAGCCAAAGACCGGTACATTCTATAAAACTCCTCAACATGAGAGATTAATTCTGGTCTTTTTTGATAATACATCTCAGCTTTCTTTGCAAATGAATCTCCGTCTTCTTCAATTAGTTTTAACATTCTTTTGACGCTCTTGTCCATCTTTGCAATTAAGGATTTCTTAGTCAATTTATTTTTAGTCATTTTGGGGAGATTTGATCTTGGCATTGAATTAATTTTTTTATTAGAACTGCAAATAATTGCAAAGTATGAACAAGTCGAAACTATTGGCTTGTTGAAGATTAAAGAGTCCTTAGATCATTAGATTAAATTTACCTTGCCCTTGTCAACTTTTGCCCATAATAAGATTGCCCCAATTAGAATGTTGACAAAAAATTGTGCAATAAAATGGAATAGGTAACTGATAGAACAGAATTGGGGTCAATTATAGTAAAATATTTATATGATAATACCACAACAAAACAGTACTTTATGAATTATGATTATTACATCTGATATGATAAAAATGCCCAGTGCATCATAACTACCAATTATTCTTGTTTGCTGCTAGATTTTAGGCATATGGTTTGCCCTTTTCATATGAGAAGAATATATATGGCTCCCGTTGCGTGTACACTTCCTCTCATACAATATGCGCGATCTGCATGTATTTGACAAATATATACCACATGCATCGGAGTATTAAACATATGAATGACGCTCTTGCTGTACATGTAGCTATCATATATATATATATATATATAAATTGAATAGGTATATTCAAGGAAAGATAGTTATAACAGGCCAAATTAACCACACTATTAGGCCCCAAGCTTTTATAGAATTTATATTTTAGTCTTTAATTCTTTCTTAAGATTTATTATACTAATTTTTATAGATTTCACACTTTAATCCCTTAATTTTATTTTTTACGGTTTAACTTCCTAACTTTTTAGTTCTGATAAAATCAATCAAGTTTAATTTTTTTTATTTAATCTTTAAATTAAACCCGCATCTAAACCACGTTTAATTATATTCTAACATTTTTTTAAAATCAATACCCAAACTTAAAATATTAAATTCTAAATCTCTCAAACAAATAATTTTAAATTATTAATCCTTAAGTCAAGTCAATAAACAGAGGAGGAAGCAAATATATATTGCATGGTACCTATGCATTATCTTTATACAATATCATGTTTGATAGTGTATACACATGTTTTTTTAGCATAGTTTTTGATGGAGAAGAAGGGAACAAAAAACTAAAGGAATGGTCAAACGTAAGTTTAGTTTAATTAACAAGATTAAATAAAATTTATTTTAAAATGGAATGAATTTGTCAAAATTAAAAAGTTAAAAACTAAATATTAAGAAAAAAATTAGAGAATTAAAGTGTATATTGTATAAAAAATAGGGAATTAAATCTTAAGAAAAAAGTTAAGTGATTAAAGTGTAGAATATGTAAATTGTTTAGGAAATAAATCTTTAAAAAATATAGGGGATTAAATTACATAATTTATGAAAAGTAGGAGAATAATAATATTATTAAGCCTAATTAGCACACTAAATTAAAGATATATTAGTCGATCAATTAAGAAAAAGATTGAGGAATATATTAGGAGTCACCTTCAAGATTCTTATATAGCCACTTAGAATTCTTGGGACTAATGTGGCTATCACGCCACGAGGAACGAAACTTTCATCCTCTTAAGCCTGAAAAGTAACCAAATATTATTATCAATCACATTCGTTAAGAGAAACGAACAATAAAATTAAAGTAGTTCGTAAATATGTCCTTTGCCACCAAAACCAGACAATCAAATTAAAAATTAATAAGGCAAAGGAGGATAAATTTTAAAGCAAGAAAACATTGACTTTGAAAGGAGGATAAACAACCATGACCAACATAATGAATGAGAAGAACATTACTATTATCCAAGGAAACACCTTTATGGTCTATATAGAGTATGTCACTAGAAACATTTGAAGAATTTGATACCAAGTGATGGCTAGCACTTGCATCTAGAAACCACGCATCATCTTGTGCAGATTGGCCTCTTACATTTTCACTGTAAGCAGTTGGAGAATTAGAAGACGTTTTGATAACCTTGTATGTCTTATTGAGTAAATCTCTCAATACAAAACATTGAGCTGCTTGATGTCCAATTTTGTCACATATTTGACATACATGTCTCTCACCATTGTTACTTTTCTTATTGGTATTAGGATTACTATTATTGAGGAAAGAGTACTTGATGCAGAAAATTAAGCAAGTGGTGGATTAGAAGTTGGAGGTTGTAAATTCATATCTTTAAGAAATGTTTGCAAATATTAGGACTTATTATGAGGCTAATTGGTTTTAGACTTTTGTGTAGAGAAAAACTTATTAGTAGAAGCATAGTGAGCATAAAACACTCGTTCCTTCTTAGATCCTGATTGTTAAACAATCATCCTTTCATTCGTTTCAACCTGTCTATGAAAAGAACTAAAATTAGGTTTAACACTCATTATATTAATGGATGTAATCAAAGAATTATAGCTAGGATTGTAACTCAAACTAGTCAAAGCATACACAATGAGATCACATTCTGAAATTGGTGCTCCCATTACAACTAGATTATGTGAAAGTGTTCGAATCTTAGAAATGTATTCAGAATTTGTCAAACCTTCCTTTCGAAAAGATTCCAATTGATTCCTTAAATCAAGAATTTTTTATTGAGTACTAGAAGAGAAAGTTTCCTATAAGGATTGCCATTGTTCATAGACAACACCTTTACCAGAAATAATAGAATTCATGTTATTAAAAATTGATGCATATATCCAACTCTTAACCATATTAGTAAGCCTATTCTAGTTTACAAAGCAATGATTAACAATTGATCTACCTACATCAACGAATAGAGCAGGAGCTATAAGTGATCAAGCTTGATAGACAGACTTGTATTTACTGATGGAATTGAGGAAAAATTCTAAGCTAGAAGACAAACTAAAAAGAAGCAAAATTTATTGCAACAGAAGGTGTGGATGAACTATGCACTGGATTGTGATGATCAAAAATAGGTGTATAAACATCATCTCGATAGGATAAGAAGGTGTTCTTACTAACCATGATTGAAGCTTGATCATGCAAGAACTCTAGTAGCAAAGAAGCAGATAATAAGATCTTTTATTTCTCTGATACTGTATTGTAAACTGAATAATGAATATAATGTTTTCTATTATTATTAAGTGAATATAAAACAACAATACAATCAACTATATATAGGTTGAGATTATTATTTCATCATTAAGAAAAACTAAACTAGTTAGATATGAACATGAAATCATAACTAATTAACTTGATTGTGCTTATAATAGTCTAACAAGCATAAAATCATAGTCTCACACATATCTTTATGTTTAAATTATTTTTAATTCTATAAAAATATAATATTGTATTTAAAATAACAAATAAATTAAATAGGTTATAAGTTAAGTTTTTGACCTGAGTGTTGTGGGCGGAAGCAACAAATAGCGGTGTATGAATATATCAAAGCGATAAAATGAACACACAGAATTTACGTGGTTTGGCAATTCGCCTAGGTCCACGGTAGGCAGCAGATATTATTTGAACTGAGTAGGAAATATACAGAATACAGATACAGATTTCCTCACTAATAATATCTCTCAAGTGTTTCCCTAAATTTATAGAAAACTCTCAAACTCACAAGTATTTTCTCTCTTTGAGTTTGCTTATGCTCTCTTTCATTTTTTTGATTTTTGCCTTGTTCTTCAATGCATGAACCCTTCCCTATTTATAGATAAAGCAAGACTCCTTTTCCCTAAATTGTGCCATAATTTAAGCCTTAAATTAGGCCACTAATTTCCTTAAATTATGCCACTAATTTCCTTAAATCATGCCACAAATTAGGCCACTAATTTCCCTAAATTATGCCACTAATTTGTTACTTTTATAGCCAATATTCAACAATCTCCACCTTGGCGAAAAAGTTCATAACGCTGCCTCCAAATGCGCCCTAGGCGCTCTAAGCTCGAGAGATGTTGATCAAGTTCAAGCAGTGTTGAAACTTGATCCCTGTAACCACCTTTGTAAGCATATCTGCGGGGTTATCTGCAGTTTCGACTTTCTGGAGTATAACATTTCCTTCATCGACGATTTCTCGAACAAAATGAAATCGAACATCGATGTGCTTGGTACGACCATGATGAACTTGGTTCTTTGCCAAACAAATGGCACTCTGGCTGTCGTAGAAAACCTCCACGTTCTTCTGAACAATACCTAAATCCTTAGTCAACCCGAGAAGCCATATAACTTCTTTGAATGCTTCTGTTACAACCATATACTCTGCCTCTGTAGTAGACCAAGCTACAGTTGACTGCAATGTTGATCTCCAACAAACTGGTCCTCCTGCCATTGTGAACACATAACCAGTTGTAGATCGATGCTTATCTAGATCTCCAGCATAGTCAGAATCCACATATCCAACTAGTTGTTTGCCTTCAGTCTTGTCTCTTTCAAACTTCAAACCAATATCCACAGTACCATAGATGTACCGTAGAATCCACTTCACTGCTTGCCAGTGTCCTTTACCGGGATTATGCATGTACCGACTCACCATACTAACAGCGTGAGAAATATCAGGTCTGGTGCAAACCATTGCATACATCAAGGCACCAACAGCATTTGCATATGGAACACGTTCCATTTGCTTCTTCTCATCGGTGGTGCTAGGTGACATCAATGCACTCAATTGAAAGTGAGGAGCAAGCGGTGTACTTACTGGTTTGGTTTTTTCATCAATGTCAAACCTTTGTAGTACTTTCTTCAGATACTGAGTCTGTGTCAAACAGACTGTGCTTGCAACTCTATCTCTTGTGATTTCCATCCCAAGAATTTTCTTAGCTTCTCCAAGATCTTTCATTTCAAATTCTGAACTCAACAGAGCCTTCAATCTGTCGATCTCCACCTTGCTCTTAGATGCAATCAACATATAAGAGCAAATAAATGAAGGTACCGTCTTGGAGTTTCCGAAAGTATACACAGTGATCAAACTGACTGCGTGTGTACTTCTGCTCTCTAATGAAGCTATCAAAGCGCTTGTACCATTGTCGCGGTGATTGCTTCAAACCGTAAATTGACTTGCTCAGCTTGCAAGCCCAATTCTCTCGTCCTGGAATTTTGAAGCCATCCGGTTGAGACATGTAGATTTCTTCGTTCAAAGTACCATGGAGAAAAGCTGTTTTGACATCGAGTTGAGCTAACTCGAGATCAAACTGTGCTACCAAAGCCAATAGTATCCGAATAGATGAATGCTTAACAACAGGTGAGAATACCTCATTGTAGTCTATTCCTTCTTTCTGAGCATAGCCTTTTGCTACCAGTCTGGCTTTGTATCTGATGTTGTCTTTACCAGGAACACCTTCCTTCTTAGCATAGACCCATTTGCAACCAATAGTTTTCTTTCCTTTGGGAAGTTGAACCAACTCCCAAGTCTGATTCTGGTGTAGAGACTTCATCTCTTCATCCATTGCCATCTTCCACTTCATACTATCAACTCTCTGCACGGCTTCTCTGTAAGTGCATGGGACATCATCATCAATTACTGGAAGTGCGAATGCTACCATGTCTGTGTATCTGGTAGGCTTTCTAATCTCCCTTCTCGGTCGAGTAGTGGCAATAGATTCTGGCTGTTGATTGATTGGTGGTGATGGTGAGAGAACCTCCACCTCAACTGAGATCTCTTCTTGATCATCAATTTCATCTTCACCACGATCGGTAATCGGTGCAATCTTTTCTGGATCTTCTGGAGTCTCAAGCATCACCTTAGAAAGAGTATTTGGACTTTCATTCTCTTTCTCTGAATTTGTCTGTCTCAGCATAACAGACTCGTCGAATGTAACATCTCGGCTTAAGACGATCTTCTTGGATTCACCACACCAAAGTCGAAATCCTTTAACTCCTTCCTTAAAGCCCAAGAAAACAGCTTTCTTTGCTCTAGGATCCAGTTTGGATTCACTAACATGAAAATATGCTGGACATCCAAATATTCGCAATGAATCATAATCAGTAGCAGGTTGTCCAGACCATACCTCTTTAGGAGTTTTTCCATCTAATGCAGTCGTAGGAAGTCTGTTGACTATATGAGTTGCATATGACAAAGCCTCAGCCCAAAATGCCTTGCTCAATTTTGATTGAGATAGCATACATCGAACTTTCTCAACCAAAGTTCGATTCATTCGTTCTGCAACTCCATTCTGCTGTGGTGTACGAGGAACTGAAAAATGTCTGATTATCTCTTCATCTTGACAAACTTTAAAGAAGGGATCTGATTTGTACTCGCCACCATTATCAAATCTGAGCCTTTTAATTTTCCTGCTGTCACGAGTCTCGATCATTTTCTTCCATTTAAGAAAGATATCCGAACTTCATCTTTGTGACTCATAGTGTATATCCGGACATATCTAGAGAAATCATCAATAAAAGTCACAAACCGGCGTTTACCTCCAAGTGAACCTTTCTTTGAAGGTCCCCTTACATCCGTGTGAATATAATCAAGAGATCCCTTAGTACGATGAATGGCAATGCTGAACTTGACTCTTGTTTGTTTTCCCATTACACAATGCTCGCAGAAATCAAACTTTCCAGTCTTGGCACCTTTTAAAAGACCTTGCTTCATTAAGCCTTGCAAAGCCTTTTCACCGACATGCCCTAAGCGCATGTGCCACAAAGGGAAGAATCATTTGTCTTTTCTTCGTAACTACTTGAGATTTACCGCTTCTTCACCGTAATCGTACTCCCATCTAGGAAATACAAGTTCGCCTTCCGAGTACCCTTCATCGCTACAAATGCACCTCGTACAACTTTCAAGACTCCATTTTCCAATGTTACCTTGTAACCATCAGAATCTAGAACACTTAAAGAAATAAGGTTTTTCTTTAGGTCAGGAATATACCTTACATTTGTAAGTCGTCTGATTGTACCATCGTGCATCTTTAGTCGCATCGTTCGATCCCTTTTGTCTGCGGCATTGTCGTTGCCCATAAGCACAACTCCTCCATCGAGCTCTTCAAAACTTGAAAACCAATGTCTGTTTGGACACATATGATAAGAACATCCAGAATCAAGGATCCACTTATCTGAGTAGGTTTTTGATGATGAAACTGAAAAGGCTGATTCTTCATCTTCATCGGCCTTCTGTGCAACATTTGCATTTGACTTGTCCTTGTTTGGGCAATCTTTCTTCCAATGCCCTTTCTGGTGACAATAGGCACACTCATCCTTTGCAGGACGTCTTCTGGATGAATCTCCCCTGGACTTTGATCTAGATCGCCCCCTATTATTTGATCCGCCAGATTTTTTGTTGTTCGTCCTACCTCTGGCTGCCGTCAATGCTTCTGATATTGAGTCTCTGTGATCATGTTGATCCTTCTTCCGATACTCATTATTTACCAAAGCATTTGAAACATCTACGAACTTAACCTCATCTTTTCCATATAACAGGGTTGTGGTTAAATGCTCATAGCTCTCAGGTAATGAATTCAGCAACAACAAAGCTTTATCTTCATCGATAATTTCAACATCTAAATTTTGTAGATCGGCCAAAATTTTATTGAAATTATATAAGTGCTCAATCATAGGGGTACCTTTCTTGTACTGGAAATGGAAAAGTTTCTTCTTCAAGTAGAGTCTGTTCTCAATACTTTTCGTCATGTACTTGTCCTCTAGTTTCTTCCAGAGAACTGCAACCACATTCTCTTTCATGACAAAGTACTTCTGATCTTTTCCTAAGCACAGTCGAATTGTGCCACAAGCTTGTCGGTTGACATAATTCCAATCTTCATTTGAATAATCTCCTAGCCTGGTCTCCAAGGCTATATTAGATCCTTCTCGAAACAATAGATCTAATACTTCACATTGCCACATGCCAAAGTTATTGGTGCCGTCGAATTTCTCCACCTCGAACTTTGCATTGGACAACATAGTTTTTCGAGTAGAACAACTTGGTTTGACAGAAATTCTAAGGTCAGCTTGTTCACTTTCTTCGATCTCTCTTTTATCAACCATAAGTACAAGCAGATAACATAAATTTTGTACTTACAACTTAAAACAGTGTTTTTTCCAAATTTTATACCTTATTTGAAAAAATGGAGTCTGCAGTTGAATCCGGAATGGTCCAATTAGCTAGGAATAGATCCAACTCAACTGAAAACGGATGAAAAACGGACCAACTCGGCCCAAATATCACTAGTGACTGAGTTGACTCGGTCCAACTCGGTGAGTTGACTCAGTACTGGCAGCAACACTCCGGTAGCTTCTGGCGGTGATTCTGACTTCCGATTTGAGCGATTCTTTCACCGTTGTGTTCGTCTCGTCGAGAGCTTCGATTTGATATATAATACTGCTATATTTGGCTTTGATACCAATTTGTTGTGGGCGGAAGCAATAAATAGCGGTGTATGAATATATCAAAACGATAAAATGAACACAGAATTTACGTGGTTCGGCAATTCGCCTAGCTCCACGGGAGGCAGAAGATATTATTTGAACTGAGTAGGAAATATACAGAATACATATACAGATTTCCTCACTAATAATATCTCTCAAGTGTTTCCCCAAATTTATAGAAAACTCTCAAACTCACAAGTATTTTCTCTCTTTGAGTTTGCTTATGCTCTCTTTGATTTTTCTGATTTTTGCCTTCTTCAATGCATGAACCCTTCCCTATTTATAGATGAAACAAGACTCATTTTTCCTAAATTGTGCCATAATTTAAGCCTTAAATTAAGCCACTAATTTCCTTAAATCAGGCCACAAATCAGGCCACAAATTAGGCCATTAATTTCCCTAAATTATGTCACTAATTTGTTACTTTTAGAGCCAATATTCAACACTGAGATGTTATACAAACTGGGCCAAATAATTTAAAATATGTCAGTTCAAACTACCACACGAGTTGTACCAACAACGATCCTCACCAAAGTTACCAAAGATTTTAATCACTAATTGTCTCATCCATTCTTCCCATCTTTTAGTTGCACATTATATTATAATATGTGTTTCTTTTATCTTGTACTTATTAGATTTGCTTTTAATTTACGTTTGTATGTGATTTTGTTTCATCTATTAGTTTTAATATGTATGATATATTGAGTATCATGGATAATTTTTACATTAAGTTTAGATTTATTATTTGTGCTGTTATTGTTTGAATTGTTAGTTTGGATGCTCTGATCGAGTTTTGACAAGATATTCATAGTGTTTTAAGTCTAAAAACACTCGGAAAATGTGTGAGATACAAACAAGTTTTCATAGATAAAGGTTTGGATTTTGTGAACTTTTTTTTTAAGCTACATTATATATATATATATATTACAAATAGATTGGGTTTCTTTGTAATTACTCTAATAAGTGTGATTTCAAAAGCTATTGGAATGTTAGTATGCTGTTAGTTGTTTTTCTTTCGTTGTGGGGTTTGAACTTGCTTATCCTTTATCTCTTTTAGCTTACTCAGAGTTGAATAGATAAGAAGATACTTAACACTTTAATTTAACGAGTATGGATTGATATTTTTTTATTCGTTTTTTGTATCGATTTTTTAACTTTGAATTTTTTTTTTATTTTACTTGTTTGACTATTAGAGAGAAAAATTATTATTTTTCATGATATTTGAATAATTTATTCGTTATCTTACAATTATTAAGTTGTATTTTTTTTAATGAAATTTCTCTCTCGAGAAAAAAAGGAAGAAAAAAAAAAAACCTACCACCCGAGTCACCGATTGGATTCGAATTTGACTCGAAACTGCCGGTTTCCATGTCTCCAAAAATACCCGGTATTGTCACAATTTTATGTGGTAGAAAAAATATACACGACACATCATTATCCAAATATTCCAGAGGTAGCACATATATCTATCCATACTTATCAAAATTGAAGATATGAAGAAATTATTGAAGAAAAAAAAGAAGCTCTGAATAGAAGCAAAAATGGTAGAAGTAAAAGATATTGAAAAAGTTTCAACAAAGCAAATACATTTCGTTTTGGTACACGGAGCGAGACATGGATCTTGGTGTTGGTATAAGGTGCGAAGTCTACTGGAAAGTTTGGAATACAAGGTGACTTGTATTGACCTCAAAGGTTGCGGCATTGATTTAACTGATCCAACTACTATTTCTTCTTGGGAGGACTTCAATCTCCCTCTTATCAACTTCTTCTCCAACTTGCCCCTTCATGAAAAGGTGACCATTCATTTCCTTTTAAATATATATTTTTTTTAAATCTCCCGTATACTTCTTAAAAGATGTATAGTGTATTACTTTTTTTTTCAATAGATGAAGATATTTTCGTGTAAGATAAGAATTGATAAATTAACTTATCCGATCAAAATCGAGTTGAATTTATTCAAATTTTATATTTATATGTTTAAATAGTTTGATTTTGATTTTCAAAATGTTAAAATCGATATGCGTAAAATCTATTAAGATTTTAAAGTAAGTAAATTTAACTGATTCACATATTATTAATATATATTTATAATACATATATCGTATATATATATATATATATATATATATTTATAATATATATATCATTTAATTTTAGTTAAATTTTTTATGTTAAATTTTTTATGATATTTAAAAGGATAAAATAATTTATATTTTTTTTCTTTATATTTATTATAATTAATAAAAAATTATATTATTTTTTATTCTTAATAATTTATTTATTTTTAAAATTTATTTATTTTTAAAATTTATTTTCTATTTACAAATTAATGCAAAATTACATTTTAAATTTAACTAAATTTTTAATTAAATAATTGTCACCGTCTCGCATAACAGTTAAGATAAAAATGCATGAATACGACCAAACTGACCAATCAAAATACAAGAGATTTTATAATTCCTTTTATCAAACAGTTAAGATAAAAAAAAAAGTGTAAAAAAATTGAAAAAGTTGGGTAGCTAAGAAATTGAAAAAACTTGGGGTAATTATATATTTATATAACTTGGTAATGAGTTGGCATAATTCTTTGAGGAAAATAATTGTTTATTGGACATTAAGGAAATAAATCAAGCCATTTTTTTTTTCCCTTAAATAACATCACAACTAAGACACCCTTATAGTTATAAGATGGGCTAGCTATCTAAAACCATCCAAGCCTGGCCGAATATTAACTCAATTCAAGTTTTATTCATCAGTTTATATATTTTAATTTATCGGAGTTGGCCGGTCCATTGGGCTTGACTCTCTAGTTATTATTATTATTTTTAATTTTGTTATTTTAAAATATAATTAAGAGTGTAATATTTTTTATTAATTTATTGAAATCTATACATTTTTATATACAAATTTATTTTAACTTTTAATATAAGACTTTATCTTCTCATAATTCATAAAGATACTACTAAGATTGTATATTTTTTTCTATATTAATTGTTTTTATATAAAAAACAATAAGTTTTTAGGTTCAATATTTTTGGGAGAAAAAATAAATTACGTTAGATTATTATTTTTTATTTATAAATGATTTCACATAATGAAAGAAATAAATTTTTTTAAATAGATAATAAATAAATGCTAAAATAATTTTGTAAATATACTCTTTAATATTAAAATACCATTTTATTGATATTAAAAATTAAAAAAAAATCTTCAATTTAAAGTATTTATTAATAATTTAAATTATCTCCGTTGTTACTAATGTGATTTTTCATCTTCACCTAAATAGATTAACAAAAAAGATAACCAATAAATAAAAAAAATCAAACACTTTCTATCATCTTAATTTTGTTTTCTTCTTTTAAAATAATATATAATACATATTTAAATTAATCTTTTAAATAAATATAAAAGATAAAAAAAATAAAAAAAAATAGATTGGTGAGTTGGACTTAGATTAACACATAACTTATTAAGTTGAACTAAATCTGACATATAATCCATCCACGAGCCACATTTAAGAGTTTGGGTTGTATTAGATCAATCTCTTTACACCACTACACTCTCTTAATACTCTATAATCTTACATTTACATAGCTAATAAAGAATACTTTGGTGTCATTTAGGTACAATCATTCAAGCCAACTAGCCCCGTCAAATAAGCATATATAACACTTTTTGGATAAAAAAAACCTATTAATCTCAAATTTGAAAAGAACTCTCAAATAATATTCCTTAATATTGTTAGTATATTTGGACATATATTATTATATCTAATAATTAACTATCATATAATAGCGCTCTTTTAAATAACCCTTAATTCTTTTCATATTTGTGTTAAGAGTTAAGACTGGCTACTATATAAGTCATATTAATGCAGGTGTGTACTCATTTGGGTATTGCATGCTAATTTTAAAATGTGTGTTATAGTGAGAAAATGCAATCCAAAAGTACTATATAATATCGTTAACAAATACAAAAAATAAAAGTTAATTAATTTTCTACATCAAAAGTATAAATTAACTGTATCATTTTATTTTTTTAGCTCAAACTATACATTGGATTTTAGTTATAAAATTGATGTGTTTTTTTTTTAAATAATAATAATATTGATGTTGTGTTTTATGTAGGTAATACTGGTGGGACATAGTGCAGGAGGTTTAAGCATTACATACTCGACTTATAAGTTTATTAAAAAGATCCAAATGACCATTTATGTTGTTGCTCAAATGACCAAGCATGGTGTCTCGCCTAATCAAGTTGTAAGGTTTTTTGTGATCTAATACCATTTCAGGTTTCAGCTTTTATCTATTTCCGTATACCTTTTTCCTTGGGTCGTATTATTATAACAAACTATTATAATTTAAACTAAACATTTTTTGTAGTAATAAATTTTGATCCATCTTACAAAAAAAATTGTTTATTTTTTTACACAAATATATCTATACTTTTATCCCATTTACACATAAGTTAATTTTTAGGATTAATTTTTAACACATCAATTAATTAATATTAATTAACTGATGTAACATAATTTATTAATAATAAAAGGATTTTTGTATAAACGGGATACAACTTTAGGTGCCTTTGTATAAAAAAAAATCTAAACACCTTAATTTATATAAAATGAAACAAAGTTTTAGCATATCTAAAAATATTTACCTTATAATTTAGTATTAAGATGCCTAGTTTTTTAAGATAGGAAAATTTGTTATAAAGCCCTATGAGGTTTTAAACTATAGCAAAAAAACACCCCTAAAGTTTGGTATGTATAGATAATTATATCCCCTTTGTAAGGAATTTTGATTTCATTTCAAAAAATTAACCTTTTTATTTACCCAAAAAAAGTTTAACTTTTTAGTTAGGGTAATTTAATTCTTTATAAATCCATGAATACGTTTTCTCTCTTGCAAATAATTACCTTAGAAAAAGATAATAAATTATTGGAGTATGACTATTATTCATCGAATTTATACTGTTTTTTATTTAAAAAAGGTAGAATGAGAGATTTGTAATTGACCATAAATTATATTACTAATAATATTTATAAACTCATAAATCATCCTAAGTTTGGACCATGTAGAACTTTATTTTTAATACCATATTTTCTCATGAATATCTTAATGTTCTTGCAAAGAGGTTCTTAAAAAAAAAAAAGGTAAGAAATGATTGGGGAGTGATTATTTTTTTTCATGTGGATTCTTTTTCTATTTGAGGAAACGTAGAAATAGAAATTTGTAATTAACCATAATTATTTACAGATGATATATATTTGTTTTTTTTTTCAATATTAAAGAAATCTAGTAATTCTTAGTTAATTTTTTGCTTTATAATTAGGGAAACACTGGTTGGTTAGGCGATAAGAACAATACATTTGACAGTTTGGAAACTGGCGGAGATGACTTTGATCCCAAAACTTTCTACAATATGAGCCCTATTGAGGTAATCGACCTCTATACATTAATAATGTTTTTCATTTAATATTCACTTTAACCCTTTTATTATGTAATGATTTTTTTTTCTTTTTTTAAGAGTTATTTATTTAGTCAATATTTATAAATTCCATTAAAAAATAAATAATATAATTTGATAATCTCTACATCAATTATACATAACGCATAGTCTAAAAGATAAAGCTAACTTAATAACTAGTAACCTATTATGAACCAAATGCCATAAGTTATAACAATTTTATTTCCTAATAATTCATTCAGGTAACAAAAGAAAAAGCATCAAGTTTAAGGAATCAATATAAACAACACACAACAAATAAAAATAGACCAGATTAGTTCATACTTATTGAATCAAAATCTCTAAAAATAAAGTTAAACACCTTTCTAGTTGTCCAATTACAAAAAAAAAATGAGCAAAACTATTAACCTAAAGGAGACAAAAAAAAAACAAGCGAGATAAGACAAAAAAAAAAGTTCTAACACTCAAGCAATTTTCAAATACACTCACACCAATGTAATACCAAAAAAACAGACGAAAAAAAATATTAATCTCTAAGAAGAGGTTGAAGCTTAAAAATGAGAAAATCCTCACCAAAATCCAAACACTATCCATAATAGATTGTCTGGATCCCACACCTCTCTATTAGTTAGCGTTGATGGACTTAAAACAAATCCAAATATAAAGTTTAATTTATCCATGCTACTAAACATATTGTCCATACAAAAAAATAAATAAATAACAAATCCAAACCGTTAAAAACAATTAGCAAACAACAAAGTAAAAATAGCTATTTTTGGGAACCAATTCATATCTTACTAGAAAATCGCAAGTAAAATAAAAACAGAGAAATTAGTGTGAATCCAGAAAAATCAAAACAAAGAAGGGAAATTAGAACTATGCGATGCACAAATTGAAAATAGCAACATTTGTGAAATAGATTCGTAGAAAAACAGATCCAGAAATGTAACAAGAGATAAACGATTAATCAGGAAGACTAGAAGGGCTGAATGAAATAGTGCTGCAAAAATGATTGAATAGAGAGATTGGAAACATAAAATGACGAAGAATTTAGAATAATCGAAAGATGATCGATCACATGTAGGAAATTAAAATTGATGAAATGTAGACTATGGAATATGAAAAAAAATCAAACTAGGACTAAGATGAATTGCTAGAATATTTCAAAGAATCAGAGATGGTAGATCGATTTTAGGAAGAGATCTAAACAAAGAGATTTTCACTTTACCTACGAACGTTATAGTGAATCACTTTGATTGTTGATTGGCGTTTTTTTCCAGTCCTATGTTCTTCTTGTTCGTTTTCTTTAACCATTTATACATCTGCCTATATTTTGAATTATTGCTTTGAAAATAGAGGAAGTTCATGGATTAGGTTTCAAACTGAGCAATTTTTTAAGATTTATTTTAAGAGTTTGTGTTTTAGTCTCATAGAGTTCAATTATAACACTTTCTTTTACAATTAAAAAATGTATTTTAGTCTCATATCTTTGATGTAATATGCTCACTTTAATCCTTCTTATACTTTTTTTTTTCTTCAAAATTATAAGATTAAAAGCTAAGTTGAGTTGAATTAAGCTATATGGGATTAAATAAAATCTTTACCTGAATTAATAATGTGCTGAATTGATTACTTGATCAGGACTATACATTAGCATTAATGCTGTTGAGACCAGTACCATGGGGGGCATTCTATGGTGCTCAATTTGAAGAAGATGTTGATATTGATAGCATTCCTCGAGTGTACATCAAGACAATGCATGACAAACGCATAAGTAGTGAGGATCAAGATAATTTGATAAAGGCTTGGCCACCTTCCCAAGTCTATGTTTTGGAGAGTGATCATAGCCCATTTTTCTCTACTCCTTCTCAGCTCTTTGGCTTTCTTGTCAAAGCTGCCTCTTCTATCAATTTTGATTAGCCTATAATAATAGGCTTTGACTGATACTCTCTACAAACGATTTTTACTTCATGCTGTCTTTTTTTTTCCTTCTTCTTTCTCTAAACAAATTAGATTTTGAAGAGGATTTCCTGGATTTGTTACGGGTAAAAAAAATAAATAAACAAAATTTGGCCGAAGTGCCTAAATGATCATTTTGTTTAGACTAAATGTGTTCTATAGTCCTTTTGTGTATAAAAAATACTTTTAAGTCCTTTTATTTGTTAAAATTGTATAATTTTAATTAATTTATTTTGAAAAATGTGACTATTATGGATAAAGTTAATTTTCTATTCCAAAATATTGCATGTGTTATATATATGTTTATATTTTTCTATAGAAATATATGTAAAAATTGATATTTAATTAAAAAAATTACACAATTTTTTAACAAAAAAATTATTTCAAAATAAAAAAAAATTATTGTATAATGTTCAAAGTCACATATTAGATAATGAAAATTTAATTTAAGTTTGATCAAAATATTTATTAAAATTTTAAGTAATTTTTAATTAAAAAGTACCTCATTAGATATATATCTATTTAAAAATACAATTATGTATATACCATATGTATTATTTCATTATATTTAATAAAAAATTAATTTTGTCGTTACCACACATCTTTTTCACAAATTATAGAACGTAAAAAATTTAAAAGAAATTGATGTCGATACCATGAGAGAGCCTTAACAAACACATCAATATTTTGGAGATCGATGATGATATGAGGAAGAGATATTACATGAGCATCATATCCATCACGAATAGAGTGACAATCCACTTCAATGTGCTTAATGCGCTCATGAAATACTGGGTTAGCAACAATTTGAATAACACAAGTATTATCCGTATAGAATTGAGTAGGTTCAATTTGTGAAAAACCAAGCTCAACCAACAGTCTTTAAAGTCAAATAATCTCAAAACATACATAAGACATAACATGATACTTAGACTTGGTGGAGTACTTTGACACACGATCTTACTTTTACAAGAAACAAGAGAGGCACCAAGAAACATATACCAACTAGTAATTGATCATCGAGTATCAGAACAACCAGTCCAATCAACATCACTATATGTAACCAGACAAATAGGATAATATACAGGAAAGAAAAGACCTTGGGTGGAAGTGTCTTGTAAATAGTGAACAATGTGACGAAAAGCAATCAGATGGAGGTGCTTATATGCCTGCATAAAATGACTAACTTGTTGAACAGCAAAAAAAAATATTAGGCCAAGTAATAGTCAAATAATTCAAGCTCCCCACCAGTTGTCTATATAAAGGAAGATCAGAGAAAAAATATCTCTAATCACGATGATATTTAACATTGACTTTCAAGGGAGTATTAGCAAAACGACCATCCTAAAGGCCAACCATAATAATTAATTTCTTGGTGTACTTATGCTGGTATAAGAAAATACCAATTGAGGTAGAGTGCATCTTAAGACCTAAAAAATACAATAAAGGATCCAAATCTTTCATATGAAAAGAACCTTGAAAGCGTTTCTGAAAATGAGAAATCAATTCAAAGTGAGTCCCTCTAATAATAATATCATCAACATATTTCAATACAAGACGATTTCCATAACATACTTGTAAAGAAACAAAGAGGAATTATATTGACTCTGAACAAAGGAGAAGCTATGGTTCAGCTATGGTTTTGTAAATCACAGTACTTAGACTTATATGCTCTATAATGTGTTATACTAATTGGTAGATTTCTTTTCTGTAGCATAATAATCAAAGTAGAGTTTATTTCTGGTTCCAATATACCGGTTTGAAAAAAATTCCTCGACAAAATTAATGATGTCCAAATCAATAATGTTCAAATATTTCTTATAAAATAAAACGGACATTCCGTTAGGATCAGGGGACTTTAAGCTATGTATGTTCCATAATGCATTATTCACCTCATGGTATTCTGGAATCTTGCACAAATCTATATTCTTCTGATAAGAAATGGTTGACCAGAAGAGATCATCCAAGACAGTAAAATCTTGTGGATTAGATGATTCAAATATGTTGGTGAAATATTTACATTTTGATTGTACTGATATATCGACCAAAATATTGAAAAATAAGGTGGTTTTTTCATCCATGATATTAGCTTCTTATTAGTTTTGTTCCATCCAAATCCGAATTCAGTACATACTATTTTTGTTCAGTTTTTATAATATTATTTTCTAATTATTGTTTGCCGGAAACAATGCATCAATATTGTATTCAACCTTTGTTGATACATGCTAATGGTGCTAATTAAGAACAAAATCATGACATTTGCCAAAAAAAATTACAAAAAAATAATCAATGAAGAACCAAATCATGACATATATAAACAGGGCATAGTTTGGCAAAAAATGAGAAGTGAGAACAATACATGCTAGTCAGTAATTAATCTACTGTTATATTTTAAATATAATTTACAATTTTTTATAACAAAAATAAAATGATGTTAGTCATTATGAATCAACATTACAAATAAAATCAGTATCCAAACTAGTTTGATCTGTTAAATTTGGACCTAACTTCATCTTAAAACCCAGGTTGTAAAATGAAGAACTGTCCTTTTTTATATGCGCAACGTGAGTGCGATCTCCAGTCGATGTGGGACTTTAACACTCCCCTTAATTGAAAGCTGGGCAGCCCAATGTTTCCCTCAAAACGCGCTTATCAGGAAAGGGTACTGCCCAGACTTATAACCAGCACATTGCTGGCTTCCCTGGGCGATGTGGGACTCAACACTCCCCCTCACATCGGACGGGGACACCGCAAAGACCGACTGCCTACCCATACGGATTTAACCGCAAGATGGAGCCGAGTTGGGAGCGTGTCACATCGGGACCCCCAGGGACCTGCTTTGATACCAAATTGAAAGCTGGGCAGCCCAATGTTTCCCTCAAAACGCGCTTATCAGGAAAGGGTACTACCCAAACTTATAACCAGCACATTGCTGGCTTCCCTGGGCGATGTGGGACTCAACACTCCCCCTCACATCGGACGGGGACACCGCAAAGACCGACTGCCTACCCATACGGATTTAACCGCAAGATGGAGTCGAGTTGGGAGCGTGTCACATCGGGACCCCCAGGGACCTGCTCTGATACCAAATTGAAAGCTGGGCAGCCCAATGTTTCCCTCAAAACGCGCTTATCAGGAAAGGATACTGTCTAGACTTATAACCAGCACATTGTTGGCTTCCCTGGGACTCAACACCCTTCACATCGGCAAGGGTTTGTCCCCTTGAGACCAACGGGGATGTTGAGTTTATGAAACCCGAGTGACAGAATGCATCACTCACCAGTGACGAAACAACTGCACCGATCAGGTAACCTTACTTTGATACCATGTTAAATTTGGGCCTAACTGCATCTCAAAACCTAGGTTGTGAGATGGAGGACTACCCTTATTTATATGCGTAGTGTGGGTACGATCCTCAATCGATGTAAGACTTTAACATGATCTTTGTACATTTTCAACGATTGTGAACTATTGGATCTTTCATCCTTTGTATAATATAACTTTATTATTATGATTTAAAAGTGACACAAATAAAAAAAAAGAGTATTATTCATCATATATAAGACAAAAAATGTATCATAGTGATATAATTAAAAGAAAAATATTATAAGTTTCTCGGATTAAGTTTTAGTTGTCTCGTATTTAAAAATATATATTTTACAATTTTTAATTTAAAAAAAATTGATTAATTAAAGATAAATATTATTATTTTAATGATTTTTTTATAAAAATATTATTCTTTCCCGTAAAGTTAATATGATTTTTATTTTTAAATAAATATTTATTTTAATAGTTGATTAATCCTTATTTTTATATTAACATTTTATTTATTTTTATTATTAATTAATCTCAAAATTACTACAAAAACTTCCCTAGACTATTACGCCCCAAACAAGCACTCGATTAACATAGTAAAAAGGAAGCAGAGACAATTAGCCTAATTCAAAAGTTATAAATCTATTGCCATTTTTCTTAATCTCTTACTTAAAGCTTGCGTCCAAAAACATTAGTCTCAGTTTGTCCGCTACAATGCAATGTCCAAATTAATAATATCATTGGTTTTATCTAGTGATTCATATGCTCTCAGCATAATCTGAAATTCTTAGCCTAGCTTGTCCATATATAATTCCTAGTCTATGTCATAGTTTTTCTCTAAAGATCTTAACTATTTAAGAGTTAAATAGTTAGAAGCAATTTCTCTTTGAAAATATGGAAAACCTACAAACCTTACACTGCAAAAGAGTTTGGTTGATTTGGATATCTTTGGGGGCTTTGCTACTTCTTCCTTCTGTTCAAGCTGAAAGTATATTATATATATAGTCCTCCTCTTTCTTCTTTTAAATTATAACAAATTTCTATTAACATTACATTAATTATATATTTCAATTTTTTTATATAATAAATTACACCATCATACATCCATTTATATTGGATGGGATTTCATTTAAAGTATATGTTATTGTAATATAAGATAATTTTTACGAATATTAATTGTATTTAGGTTTACAAATTTGTAGAAAATATATAATTATGGTTTGTGTCTCTTTGTTTTAGACAGAACATTCCCTACAGCAAATGTAAATATAGGCACTATTCAAGGATGGAGAAGTGCTTATTTCTGTTTGCAAAATCATATGTGGAAACTACAGGTAGAAAACTAGTGTACTCAGTTTTTAATGACAACTCACTAATAGTTCAAAAAAATGATTGTTGGGTGTAAATTGGCTGATATTGCAAGTATAATAATTTAAAATACCCAAAATTGCATATAAACTTCAAAATATCACATTAAACCTTTATAATAAAAAATCCCAAAATAGTATATATACACTCCAATTTTTTCTTTCTCCAATATTGTTGGGTAATATGTTAATATGTGTTAATTTTAACATTGAGAGTTAAAACTAAATGAGATTTCTACAAAATAGAAGTTAAAACTAAATGACGATATTTCTACAAAACAGTCTTCTCAAAAGTGTAACAACTACATATTGGGACCAAGCGGAATACTGATTGTGAACAAGACAGACATGGAAGCATACTGCAATGGAGACTGTGTGAAGGAAACAAGGGAAGTGCTGGGCTGCATTCACATGTGCAAAAGAGACTTCAAGTTCGCCAACAAAGTTGAAGTTCCAAGTCTCAATAACACCATTAACGAAGCATGCTCTCAAAAACAAGGTGATACATATTCATTTTTTCTGCTTTATTGTATATGAAAATGCATAGTATTTGAATGCAAAAGTAACTTCATTTAGGGTATTAGGGTACGTTTGCTTTTGCTTTTGCTTTGCGATCCTACAAGAGCGCTTATGTTAGGATTCTCAATTTTCTCTTTCTTTACAAATCTATACAGGGATTAGAGGTAAGGATGATAGTAATAAAATAGAGAATTGAAAACGAATAACAATTATCTATATTTTATAATATGAGATTTAATAAGAACTTAAATTGCATTCCCCTTCCAGTGTTTCAAATTATATACACTATTTTAATAAATATATAATTTTTCTTTTTTTATAAATTTATTATATTTAAAATCAAACTAATTATAAGTAATATATTATATATTTTATATTTTATCTTTTAAGTTATGTTTTTATTCTATTAAAATATTAATAATTTTTATTTTTAAAAACTATTTAAACCATTTATTTAAATCGTAAAACTCTAATATCTTATAATTTTAAAATATATTATTATTATTTAAAATAAATTTGTAGCAAAATTTTATCAATATTATTTAATATAAAAAAATTATATATTCATTATTATATATATTTTACTTTTCTACCACGTAAATATTATTTATTTTTTAAAAATTTCCTTTCTCTCGTTATAAATATATATAACTTAATTTTTTAATAATTTGCTTTATAAAATAAAAAATAATATTTAAAATACCACTCTAATCCTAGTTACTCATTTGAGAGTCCATTTCTCACTAAAGATCTCCAACATGTCTTCAAAAAGGTTTTAAACGGGGATGAAATACAAATTTATCTTAGAGATGGGGACATAAAGCAGGTCCTCAATCTCACTCTGTTTACCATAAATGTTTTCATGACTTTCAAAACCCTATTTTATTTCTTATAATATGCATAAATATTCTGTCTTTTGAAACCGATTCATGTACTGTCTAGATTTCGTGTACAACAATGACATATTCTTCAAGTGCCCAATTTGATTGGGTACCTCTAATTTTATATCAAATGTAAAGTATGTGCACGAGTGTACGTAACTATTTTTTTATAAAAGTGATTCATATATTATATTGATTGAAATTATTTTTAGTAGAATTACAAACAAATATAAGTTTATTATCTAAGATTTCATAGTTTTCTGACATGGAATAATTGACATTGGAAACGCAGTGATCCTGGTAGACGCAAAAGGAAAGAGCAGCACATAAGAGATTACAAAGAAAAAAGGGGGACACTTTAAATTAGCTAGAAGAGCCTTCCATATGTTAGCAATAATCGGAGAGGCTCTGCCTAATGTTATATTAGAAAAATAACTTTCACAACGGAAGAATATGTTTTCCTTCTTTTCAACTTTTTATATGCTAGCTTCTATATATTAATTTAATTTACAAAGAATCATGCATATTAAGATATAGTTGTTTCCTTGCAAAATAAATATAAAATATAAAAGTTTTAATTGTATACCATCACTTAATTGCATACTATCACACCCTTCACATTTGAAGTTTCCTTTTTAACTTATCTTTGTGAAAATATTTTTTTTTTGTATAACGTAAAAAATATTTTATTAATGTTCAAAAATACAATGCACATTTATTTTTTATATAACATAAAAAAATATTTTCAAAAAGAATTAAAAATGAAACTTATATACAAATAAATAAATCATATAAAAATTAAATAAAAAATTTTCAGAAAATTTTCTATGTTATATCATAATTAGCAGAAGAAATGAGATAAAGAATATAGTTATGTATTAAAAATTTGTTTTAATTTAAATTAATATAATAATTCTTAATTGAATATAATTTAGTTACGCCGAGGTACATAAATTATTTCAATGCAATGTTATGCTTCTTACTTGAGAATAAAAGTTAATGGATAATACGAGATACTTTCTTGCTAAAATGTTATAATTGATGTTTCTTATTTTTATCATGTTTTTATACATGCTAGTAACTTTTATTAAAATAGTTTTAATATTTTTAATATTTATGATTAATATTATTAATATTTTCAAATAGTTAATGGTGTTAATTTATGTTTATTTTTATAGAGACTTGTGGTTATTCCTTTTTTTTATTTATTTATTAATTTTATAAATATTATAAATAAATATTTATCACTAATATTTCTAAAAGTATTTTCATGTATGCTCATGGTTTTTATAAAAATAATTCTAATGTTTACCTTTCAACTAATTATGTATTTTCTTTCCTATAATTCTGAGGCCAAATTGTGTGTAAATGCTAATTGTTAATTCTTATAAACTATTATTTAAAAGCAAACATGTAAATTTTTTATCAAAATATTGATCTAACTTTATAATTTTTTTATGGTTATTTTTATATAGACTTGTGGCTAGTTTATTTGTCTTTATTTTTTTATTTATTAGTTTTATAAATATTATAAATAAATGTTTGATTATTCGAGATATTTAATTGACTTTGAATTATCATTATCATACTTGAATTTAATGGATCCAATATAGTTTTTTCTTCCATTATCCGTCTTCTTTTATTACACTTGAAATGCCTCAGCTTGTTCAAACCTTAATATCCTCTTTATAATGGTGAACATCTTACATCCACACATAATATAATGTCTAAATTAGACTTACTAAAGAATAAAAAAATAGTAACCCTACTCTATTTTATTCATAATATTAATAATTATTACAATTATAAAAATCAAATAAGAATCTTAAAGAAATTATTATTTGTTCATAGTTTCTAAATATATAGATGCTAGATGAATAATTTTAGAATAGAGAGTCTCATATTACTAAAGTTATGTCTCACATTAAAAAATGATAGTTTATTTTATAAGATAAAAAATCCTTGTTTATAATAGCAAAAAATCATTTTTACCCCTACTTTAATAATTCTCAACTAATTTTTTGTTTTTGACATTTGAAATTATGTTTTTCATTTTCTTTTACATGATTTGCCAATTAAAGATGTGGGTTCTACATTTTCATTTCTCTTTGTCGTTTTCTATTGACAATTCTGTTAATGGTATAAATGATGACGCATATTTATCTTCTCGATCTCTAATGTAGTAAATGTATTTTAATCCTTAGTAGTTTTTTTGGCATACAAACAAAACTATTTTCTTATTTTTTGACAAATTTTTATATTATTGCTATTAAAATTTGTTTCAAACTTATTTATTTTCTCACCTTTTTTTAGTGAGGGTCATATTACTATGAAAAGTTATTGTAACTTTACTAATTAAGTAATTTTAAAAGAATTGTCATTTTTTCTGAATTAATAATAAATTTGATTTAACTTATGTCCTCTTAGAATACAAAGTTTATAAGCTAAATTTAATACTTGGTTTAAATTCTTATTATTAATATTAAAGACAAACCTAGTATATGCTGTGAATTTTAATTTCTAGTAACTTAGGTTTCCATATATCATTTTTTAAAAAGTATATTTCCTATTTATTTTTATATTGTTTAACATCACTAGTTTTATTAGTGTATCAATTAATTCTTTAAAATATATTTTTATTAATATTTAAATTCCTTCTAAATAGATATATATCATTTTTCTTTCATTATACTAAGAGATTTTTGATCATTTATCTATAATGATTTCTTTAACAATTAAATATATATTATACATTTATTTTACGTCTATAATATTAATGCTAAATTTTTATTACTTTTTCTATAATAAATAATATTTTTCTTGAAAATATTTATTTTATTCTTTAAAATTATGAATCTTTAAATAAATCTATTTTCTTAAGATTTATTTTTATTTTTTATATTTCTTTAAATTTATTTTTGCTAATTATTATTTTTTGTGAGAAATATTTTTAG
Source organism: Hippophae gyantsensis (assembly GCA_030763125.1). Taxonomy (NCBI): domain Eukaryota; kingdom Viridiplantae; phylum Streptophyta; class Magnoliopsida; order Rosales; family Elaeagnaceae; genus Hippophae; species Hippophae gyantsensis. The sequence goes on along the minus strand of CM061032.1, from coordinate 58,576,238 downwards.
ATGTCTTATGTTTCTATTTCTGTTATTTTTATCATTTATATATATATAAAAAGTTATTAGTTAGCTCTATCAAATTAAAAGTATTTGTAATTTAAAAATATTTACGATGTTACATTAAAATTTAATTGTGCTATTGATATTATTCCCTTTCTTACTGGTTTTCACTGTTTCAAACAAGCGAGAAAAATAAAGCTTTATTGTTAATATGTTAATTTCATCCAATGACATCGGTGATTGGATATTCCAATCTAGCCTATAAAATTAATGAGATCATAAAAGGTGCAGAGGAGACAGGACTTAGACATAGAGACGTAGTATGAGATTTTTGCCTAACTAAAGGAAGCACGTTTCCACGAAGGGTCAAATGCCTTTACATGAGTTAATAAATAATTCCATTAATTTATTTCAATTAAAAAATTTAATTTAATTAATTTTTTTAAATATACAATATATTTCAGTTTAATATTGATAAACGTATTAAATTATTATTAAAATTATAAATAAATATATTTTTTATTTTATAATATATTATATTTAAATATTATATATATTATAATTATATTAAATTATTATTTTAATTTAAAAAATAAATATAATTTAAAAATATTTGGATTGAATGAATCCAAACCAATATCAACATCATTGGTAACACATCAAGATCATTATACGTTAGAGTCCAAAGTCTAACAATAAGGAATAAATGAAGAGTGTGTCTTATTCAAATTCAGTAGGGTATTTAATGTATATAATGATGGTACAAAACTATAGTTGGAACATGTTCTAAGTGTAGTGAGTTGGTACATAGAAAACCTAAGGAACTAACATTGGGATGGTAGGAGAGTTCCATACATGGAAACAAATGCATAAAGTTAATTATTTTTTTGGCTTAAATAAATAACCATGATCTAAATAAGGGGTGAAAACGCCAATATATGTAATTTTTTACGAGCTCTATATCATTTATATCAAGCAGGCATCACAAACGTGAATTAGACAAGTTACACAATGAAAGTATAAAACAACATGCTTAATACAACATACAACAAAAACAATCAATAGATATGAACAAAATAATCTATAGTAAACATACTAGTGATGGTGTGCCTTATAAACTCACGTCCAAACTAATAACATGCATACATGGCAAACAACACATAGCATGTGAAATAACCATGCATACTTAAAAGGTATAAAGAATTTTTAATCACTTTAAGACTTCGTACATAGAACATATTCAGTAAATAATGACAGTAGTCTTACAACACGTAATCAAACATAATATAGTAAACGATAATAAAGAGTCCAACACATGATACAATACTAGGGTAAGGAGATACTATTTACTTATGTTTTCTTAAAGGAATCTCTTATCTCTAACTATTGGGAATCCCATTTATGTGCCAATTCAAGATATACTTATGGGACTCTATGTACTAACAAATGGTAATCGCTGAGGCATTTCTACAAATAGGTATAAACTATGTAATTGTCAAAATAAAAAATTGGTGATAATAATTATAAGTATACTAAAGAAACTTTTTTTGTGATTTCTAACATGCAACTGGAGCTTATTGGCAAGCAAGAATCCATTTAGATAGTCTATTTTGGCTCTAGTGGCAACTAGATCAATGCATTATTACTTCAAGAGAAGTCCTCATCGAAGTTTACTATGAATCTTTGGGACTTACACTAAAACTTAGAGACTTGCATCAAACTCACATACAAATAAAGGACATAAACAATATAAATTAATCAAGAAATAGGTAGATTAATATAATATAGCAAAAACAATGTTATATGTAAAGGAAAGACAGCATGCAATTATACAAAATAAATTAGTTTTCTAAACAAAGTCTAGATCTAGTATGTTTATACATACACGATAGAAACTCGAATTATATTAACACAACAATCTAGTCATGAAAAACAACAATGAAGAAGTCTAGAACCTGATATATAATCAAATTAAGAAGATATTAACTCTTTAAGGACACCACCCAGACACACATACAAAGAAAGATAAACACTTAATTGATAATCATAGCAGTAATACAAAATAAGCACAAACATGCAGTAAATAAATAGTAGATATATTATCAGTAATCAAAAAACAAGCAATAAATATTAAAGGTTTTCTAATCAGAGTTTAGACCTCAGTATGCAGAGATATATATAATTTAAACTCATATTCTAATAACCAAACAATAGAGCATGCATAACACCAAATATAACGAGGTAAACCTATATAAAACTATATCTATGTGGTAACATCCTCGGATTGCTTATGGCAACCACTCGACAAAAAAAATTATTAAGCAATAAAATAATTACAACCCGACAGAAATAAAACCTCTATTACTTTTATCATTCGAAATTTTTTTTCGAACTGCCTATTGCTACCTCTGCAATAACTAAATTTGACACACAGACCTGACTCTCCTCTAAATCCAATACTACCCAATGGGGTGTAATCATAAATTTTAGATCAATAAAGTAAAGAGTAAAGTATTATGAACCTTGAGGACCACCCTTGATCATAAATAATCAATAATCACCAAGGGACACACAATCCACCACAAATCAAAAATCATCTACGTGGAAGACACAATCAATCCATGTACGGATAAAGCTAACAACTTTTTAGCTCAATCTCACAATGTTGTATCTCACATAGAAAACAAAATAGTCTTGAGCTCAACACTCAAGCATAATATTTTGCCCATAACACAACCGACATATGGCAAGTAGCCACATAAGTTCCTAACATAAATCTGACTTGTAAACACCACCTCAAGTACTCACCAATCAAGAGCACGGTTTTTCTCATACAATCGTGAATCACTAATATCAAATAACACTCAAGATATTAGTGATCCAAAAATAAAAAAAAATGAGATGTCAATTTGACAAAACTCTGTTATATATTTTTTGAATAAAAAACACAAAGAGAATGAGGTATTTATATAAGAATACTAACGATCAAACCATTTTTTCACGGTCCTCACTATGGTCCCCTTCGACCACCTCGCCACGGCCTTATCGAGGGGTATGGTTAGGCCCTTTGTCAAGAGATGTAGTGAGGTGCCAAAAAACCTATTTTTCATTCCAAAAATTACAGAGTAATTTTCATAAATACCTACACATGAAACGAAACAAAAAACATGAACAGTTACTTCGCCTCACGAGCGAGCACTCCACCTAACATGCACGTTATGAAAACCAATCCAATGGTGTATTTAAACAAGTTTGCATACAAACTATACTTAACTATGTGTATGTGTGCATTACTGATCTACATCGACCAATCTTAAATAAAGAAAGACATAACATTGATTAAAATAAACAAACTTTGTGATTTACATACGAAAAGTTAACACAGACACAAAAGACTACATGATTTATATGTTGAAAAATGGATCTTAAGATATTTCAGGGGGATTTCAAAACCTGAGATTATGTATCAAAGAAAGAATGTAAATTCAGAATGTGTAGAGAGATACTCTGATACTGACTTTTTTGGTGATTTAAACAAAGAAAGGTCAATCTCAAGGTATGTATTTACATTATTTAGGAATCTGATCAGTTAGAAGAGTAACCTACAATAAGTTGTAGCATTGTCTACAATTGAAGTTGAAATTGTATAAAAATGCAGTCAAAGTGCATTGTGATCATCTAAGTTCAATCTACATAACAAGAAACCCAATATTTCATTAAAAGATCAAGCATATTGATGTTAAGTAACATTTCATCATAGGGTGATTGTTCAAGGATTTGTGAAGGTAAAGAAAGTCTCAAGTGAAGAAAATCCTTCAGAAATGTTAACCAAGTCACCTGCACTTAGCAAATTCAAGCACTATCTTGAATTTCTAAGGATCTTCAATACTTGATGATAGGAGATCACTTGGAACCGAAAAAGAGATGCAAATTACACTACTAAAGACATGAATTTTTAGCTTTATGTGGAGTATTGTGAATCTATAATCCAAAAATAGATTCGTCAATTGGACTTAAGAAAACAGTCAAGGTACACTTATGCACAGAAGATTATTTGGCCAAGCTCATTATCGTTGGTCATTTGCTAATGTGGAATGAATGCGAGAATCTTGATCATATACAAACATGCTCAGGAAACAACTGGCTTGGCCCTTTATATATATAGAGTTTGGGACTTAAAAATGTATTGTAATCTGTGTGAGATAAGCATTACTTATTTATTGTCAAAGGAGTGTGTGTGTGTAACCATTCTTGACTAGTGAAAGTTCTAGGCTGATGTACAATAAGAAATGGGTGGTTTGTTTTAGTAGTTTCTTGAAGGAAAAACAATAGGAACAAGAACTGTTATAATTGGCAAATTGTATTGATATTTTCTCAATAATGGATTGGAACTTGCACATGGTTCCTATGAAAGTTGTCGAAAATAGTGTGAATTTAAATAAAAAAATGATAAAAAATGCATAATTTTACTATCTCAAAAGATTTGTCCTATATTGCTCTTCTACATCTTTTTGAAGATGTTTATATAAAAAATAATTTATAATTGGGTTTGATTTATAAGAAGCACCCACTTTTATCGAAAGGAAGAGAGTCTAGGCAGTTGTTACCCCACACCTGCACGCGTCATCGTCGTCGTTTAATAGTAAAAAAATATGTTCTTATCAAAACTGCATCACTTATATTGTGACCGTTATTTTGTGAACGTTACACGTACATTCATATTTTTTTAACTATAAAAAAAGATCATAACTCTTAGTTTAAGAGAACTAAAAAACTGAGACTTATTAACGAACTCAAATAATATTTTTTAATATATCGATAATATAATTTATATTTTATTTTTTGCATACATGCATCAACAGAAATAAGATCCAAGCACAAGCACATGTTGGATGTTGAACATGTAAATTGTTTTTTAGTGTTGCCTTCTTTAATTATTTGTTGATCCTTGTGTGCGAACAATGGTGAGGATATTATTGATACAAGGCCACCATATACTTTTACATCACTTATGTGATACAAATTCAATCGCATTCTTTAAAATTAGTGGCTATAATTTGAGCGAGTCGTTGGAAAAAGCTATTTGTCACAATTGTGTCATAAATATCACCCCACATGATATTATTTGATTGAGTCAAAATTTGTATGAGTGGATGCAAATCATAAATGTTACTGTTGTAAAGATTCTATGTATGCTCGTTGGCAACTTGCCTAAAATTTGTAATTTGTAAAAAGGAAAAAGGTAGTTTCAGTAATATGAGTTATTTGCTTTGTATTGGTTAATTTCACTGGGTATGTGTGGTGGATTTTTATTTATCCATGTTATTATTGACTGATTAAAAGAGATATGATAAACATATACTTAAATGCATAGTTAACACGTAGCGTCCTAAATATACTTAAATGCATAGTTAACATGCAGTCAATAATATTTATTAATTCCAGAGTGAATAATGAGAATGACAGAGAACACAAAAGATGAAACTTGAAAAATAAGTCTAGTTTTTTACTCTCTAAGCTTTGGTTAGCTTTTTACAGTAAAAGAGCTAAAACAATATGTTTAAATTTAAGTAATTTTAATTATTAATTTATAAGTATTTTATCATATTACTTTTTAGAATATTTATTCATTTTTTTTTAAACTTAAATTATTGAAAAAATAATCAATATTATTTTATATATCTTTAACTTTTTGCATCTTAATTTCTTAATTCATGTAAATTAAATATTTATAATTTAATAATTACAATTATTAGAATTTGAATATATAATTTACGACTTTAATATCATTTACATATAGTTGTTAATTAATAACTCTTATAATAACGTAACGTTTTGAGAATAATATACATTATTTTTATACATCTATCAATAAGTATCGGTAAAAAATTAGGATTTATTTTTTAAGAAGTTAATATCTTTTAAAGAAAAAAAAACACTACACGATCAAGTAAAAACACCTTTGTTATTGCGAATAGACGCATGTGTTTATGATTAATATCTTATTTTTATAAAAACAATTCTTTGTAAAATTATTTTTAGCATAATATAAGCGATTATATCTTTAATGTGATACGAAACTAGCCCCACTCTTTAAAAAAAAAAAACAATTTAGATAGTGGAATCTAACTGGAAAAGCAAACAATATATATCTCCTGAACTCGAAAACATTGGTTGAATTACTTACTTCCAGCTTTCCAACCCTTCCTAACACCAAAAGTATTGGAAGATGATTATGAATTATGAGTTATATAAATTAAGTAATATTAGATAACATTAATAATGATATTTTTATATTTAAATATACATAGTGTTTATATTACAAGAATTGAAAATTTATGAGATTATGATATTTAAGTGATATAATTAAAATAAAATATATTATTTATATAAATTTATACAAATTTTTGCTTACACACTACTTAGATTTCACTAGGAATATTGAATTTTAAATATATTTTTTTATTTTTTGCTACTCGGGATTTTTTATAATAAATGAAAAATGGAGATAGTGGAAGGCGGCTGTTAAAAAGAAGATATATAATTATATATGTATACATAAGGCAATAAGTCGGTGAATGGGTCATATCGGTTTGGTCAACCACCTTCCCCCCACCAAATCGCCGAATAAACTCTCACTATCTCATAGTGGTAAATGAGTGACACTAAGAAATGAAAAATTATAATATTTTTATATAAAATTTTATTCTTAATATTATTAATAAATATAATTAAATTTACATAATTATATTAATTATAATTATAATATATAAAATTACACTATTTATATTCTTTATCCCTAATTAGCCTCATCTAATATATAAATTTGATCACCAATAATTCCTCCCCCAATTTAGTAGACACTCTTCTACTAAAAGACTGCGACACTGTGACCCCTCAAAAGTGAAATTCGGATTTTTCATATTGGCTTTTCAATTGGTCGTTTGGACAAATAACCAAATTTATTACAAGATTTATTTTTCTATTTGTAGAGCCGGTAGTCATATTCATTATATATATATATATATATATATATATATATATATATTTGAGTATTCAATGAATCCCAATTTTAAAGATACCTGAACCTTTCCAAGGATAATCAAATCCGATGTGACATTTTATTGAATTCGTATCTTATTTTAATTTTTTAATGTCCATGATGCAGTCCAAGAAGAAATGATTTTCGGTTTTAGAAAGAATGGATAGATATTTCTATGCTAACAAATTTTCCCCTAACTTTATATTTTAAATAAAATGAGTTTTAGTGGATGTTATATCATACTAGATTTTAATATTTTTTTTTATTTTTATAAAAGAAAAGAAATTAAATAAATACAAACCTTATATTTAAAAAAATAAATTAATATTTTAATAATATTAATATTAAAAGAATATAAATAATTATAATTTAAATTAAAGTATATTAAATTAAATTAAACTATCATTAATATAAATATTATTCTTAATCATCAAATTTTGTGAAATGTATCTAATTTCTCAATTTTTCTACTTTGACATCCACTAAAAAGTCCGATTACCAAAAACTTATGTAAAAGTAACAAAATGTAATCCATTAATTATTTATGGTTTAGGTATTCATACCATTTTATTTTTATTTTAAAAATATATATCTTTTTTTAATGTACAAAACAGATGTTCAACATATATTTAAATATGCAAAAAAAAAATATTACACGAAAAAATCACATGTATATTATATAAAGTGAGATTTAACATACAATTTTATTAATAAATAGAATTATATCATATAATTAAATTAATATTTACTAAATACTGTGAAGAGTATAGAGAGATAAGAAGAAAGAATGATTTAATGTTGTATTGGCGTGTTTTAAAATGTACATAGAGAACCCTATTTATGGGTTTGTAACAAGTTTAGTACAAGTGAAATAGTAAGTGTAGTACAAGTGAAATAGTGGAAGTGTAGTACAAGTGAAATAATACAAATGTAGTACAAGTGAAATATAAGTGAATTATAATATCAAATATAACTTAACATCCCCCCTCAAACTCAAGGAGGAAGAGAAACAATCAACTTGAGTTTGGAAACTAATTCTTGAAATCTGCCTGGTAGATGAGATTTGGTGAAGATGTCAGTTGTTTGATTTGTGGAGGATATTGATTTGAGACAAACAGTGTCTTGAAGAACATGTTGACGAACAAAATGACAATCAATCTCGATATGTTTTGTTCGTTCATGAAATACATTATTGTGAGCAATCTAAATAGCATTCTGATTGTCACAATATAAGATAGTTGAAGTTGATTGGAGAACACACATATCAACAAGTAACCAACGGAGCCAAAGAAGTTCTTGAGTGGTGTCAGCAAGAGCATGATATTCAACTTCAATGCTAGATCGAGAAGTGAGGGATTGTTTCTTGCTTCTCCAAGATATGAGAGAGTTTCCAAGAAAGAAACAATAACGGTGGTAAATGACGATCAGTTGGGTCACGCACTTGTCAGATCGAGTAGGTGTTGCGTGTTTTTCAACACACGAACTCGTCTGTATGCAGTAATAAAGATTTGTAAGTAAAGATCGATCCCACGGTTGTTACCATAGTTTGTCAGTACTAAAATTATATCTTTCGATTTTATCCAAAACAATCGTTGGTTAACAAAAAGAAATAAAAAGAAAATAAAAGAAATCTAGGATTGCAATTTTTCACCAAATTAATCCACTTTCAAACCATTTATTTTCTTTTGATTTATATTTTTAGTACATTTAATTTGTCAACCGAAAACTTCTTTTTTTATTATTCATACATCTCTTTCGAGTCTAGTATAAACACACCTCGTTAAATTAATTTACTATATCTCTATGAAAATTAAATTTACCGAGATTCATTACGTCTAAGTTTTCAAATGGCCTTACACAATTAGGGTATATCTCATCCCTTCATCATACATGTCATTCTATTTACTGAGCAATACACACACAAATGCCTTTCTCAAGTTTATTCATGTGCCACGGATCGTTTTGATAAGATTAGTAAATAATCAAAAGCATTACGCACTGAAAATAGAACAAACAAATCGAACGTCTTATAAATCTAACAAAAATAATTAAAATTAAAGCTTCATAAATTTAGATTAAATGCAACCCTAGAAAAATTAAATTACTTCATAAAATTAAGATAAAAATTATAACAACTACTGAGAAAAATTAGATGAAGCGAGAAATAAAATTAAAACATCAATTAAAACAATTATTTGGCACACATGAAAACACAACAAAAGCCAAAAATGGCTTACTGCGCGTGTTTCTTAGTCAAAACCGAGCAACACACGAAAATTACAAACTGAAAAAAACTAAAACACTCTAAAAACTTTCGAAAATTAAAACTAAATCTCTACTTCAAAAACTACTCCAACAAAACTTTTTTACAACTCAAAACTATCTCCTATTTATAGCAAAAAATACATCTAAAATATTACATTTTTTATTTTATTTTTTTTATAAAAACGCGTAATAATTTGTATCGAAAAACAAAAATTACGCGTATCGATTTATTAATTAAATCACGCGTGAGCAGTAGCCGATCTACGCATTTTTAAATTCTTTATGCATGCCACGTGTCGGCGTTTGATTCGGCCTTGAAAATGGTGGGACACGTGGCGGGATTTCATTGGCTACGGGAAACGGGCGTGCGAGAAGGATTGTCGCACGGGAGACAACGCCGAAACGTGGGGCGTAATCCGCGCTCTCGCGCTCATGATAACATGCCACGTGTCGGAATATTATTTGCTTAAATATTAGTGGGACACGTGGCAGATTCTTATTCTGTAAAAACTGAGGATACACGCTGCTTGGATGGACCGCGTTTCATTGGATTTTTACACGAGCGGCTCGGTCTTGTGACGGCTTGGATGGGACGTGCTTCAATCTGGACCGTTGATCGATCCAACGGTCGGCCAGCGATCACCTCGGGGGAACCTGCGCAGCCGCCATGTGGGGCCCACTCTGACGCCGGCCTGCGCGACAGGTGGGACCCACTGGCTCGCCGAGCCGCGCGAAGATTCCACACGCGATTTTTCCTCGTCTGGTTGTACTCGCCGAATACGGGACCGTTTAATTGATGATCGAACGGCGCGTGATGGGCCGTGCGTGATTTGTGCGAGTGTGATTCTTTCCTGCGCGAAAAATTCAATTTTCTTAATTATATTTTGACCCACAAATATATTTCAAATTACATTTTCAACTTTTTTAATTACGATTAAGCCCTTTCTTAATTTTAAATTAAATTTTTAAACTTTTAATAATTAAAATGAAGCCCAAATTTAATTTAAATTATATTTTCAACTTTTATAAATTGCAATTAATCACTCTTTTATTTGAAATTATATTTTTGGGTACAAATTTGCATTTAAGTACGTTTTCGATACAAATTACTTAATTTTATTTAAAATATATAAAAACAGTAAATACTAATTTATTAATCGAAAATTAACTAAAAACATCAAGAACATAGCAATTATAATTAATAAAATAGGTGAAAATAACTATATAAAATACAGTTATCAGTAGGCAGAAAGAAGAAGATTAGACTTGTTGGAAAAGTGGAGACCGTGAAACATGGTGCCTTTGATGTAGCGGAGAATGCGAAGAACCACAGTATAATGGGTAGACCGTGGAGCAGACATGAATTGACTAACCAGATGAATAGCATAGGCAATGTCAGGACGAGTGACTGTGAGATAAACAAAACTACCTACTAGTTGTTTGTATAATGTGGCATCTGAGAGAATAGTACCATCTAATGGAGTAAGTTTGACATTGGTTTCTAGAGGTGTTGATGCAGTTTTACAATCAGTAAGGCCAGCCCGATTAAGAATATCAGAAGAGTACTTTGCTTGAGAGAGATAATATCCTTGAGAATCAGATGAGATTTCTAGGCCCAAGAAGTAATGGAGACGACCAAGGTCTTTCATTTCAAATTGATGGCTCAGAAACTACTTGAGATCAATAATTCCATTAGAGTCATTCCCTGTTATGATCATATCATCTACATAAAGGAGTATAAGTGTTACATCAGTGGGAGTCTTCCGAATAAAGAGACCAGAGTCATAAGAACTGGAAGTGAAGCCAAAGTCAGTAAGTGTAGAGCTGAATTTGGCAAACCAAGCCCGAGGAGCTTGTTTGAGGCCATAGAGAGCACGACGAAGTCTGCATACTTGATGAGGTGAATGAGTATATCCAGGAGGAGGTTTCATATAAACTTCCTCAGTTATGTCTCCATTGACAAAAGCATTTTTGACATCCATTCGAAACATGTTCCAATTTCGGGGAGCAGCAACAACAATGATACTTCGAACAGAGGTGAGGCGAGCTACAGGTGCAAAAGTTTCTTCATAGTCGATTCCATATTCTTGTGTAAAATCCTTTACAACTAGACGAGCTTTATATCGTTCCATAGAACCATCTAAATGAGTTTTGATTTTGAAAATCCACTTACAACCAATCAGAGATTTATTAGATGGAAGATCAACAAGATCCCATGTATGTGTTTTTGTTAATGTCTGTAATTCATCTGTCATAGCTTGCTACCAATGAGGATTAGAACTAGCTTATCTATAATTTTGGGGTTCATGATGAGACAAAATAGTAGAGAAACATTGGTAATCACGAAGATGAAAAGGAAGACTACTTACACGAGTAGAACGACGAAGTGATGACTCTGGATAATCAGGTAGTTGGTCTTCAGAAGATGTTGTTATGGTAGGATCAGTAGAAGGAGTAGACATATCAGGAGAAGCCGTAGTAGACGATGGTGAGGGTAATGGAGTAATGTCAGGAGGAAATAAATCAATAGTTGGGTCATTAAAAAATGAGAGTGAGGTAGGAGATAGGACATGAAATGAGGAAATAGAGGAAAACATTTTATGTTCCCAAAAGATGACATGATGAGAGATGCACAATCGTTTAGAGATAGGGTCCCAACAACGGTAGCCTTTGTGTTCTATTCCATACCCTAAGAAACAACAAAGACGAGCACGAGGTTCTAATTTATTGCATTCATGAGGGTGAAGAAGAAAAAAAGCCTGACGAACACTTTGAGCGGTTCGTAAGATGGAGAAGACTATAGAGCGCTCGTAAAGTTGATTGTGAATAATAGGCATGGGAACACGATTGATAGTATAAATCGTAGAGCTGCTTCACCGCAAAAGCGTTCAATACAAGAACTAGAAATGAGAGAGAATGCTGAGGCGATTATTAAGAATATGTCTGTGTTTTCGCTCAGCTCTTCCATTTTGTTGAGATGTGCCAGGACAAGAATATTTAGAAAGAGTCCCATTTTGTCGAAGAAAATTTAAAAAAATTTGTTTCTTTATATTCCATAGCATTATCAACTCTAAGTACTTTGATATTTTGAGAAAATTGGGTTTTAACCATTTAGGTAAAATCATAATAAATTTTAGGTAATTCAGATCTATGTTTCATGAGAAAATCCATATGAATCTTGAATAATCATCAATAAAAATGACAAAGTAAACACATCCCCCCATAGTAGGATGTGGAGATGGACCCTAAACATTAGAATGAATTAAGTCAAAAGGGGAGACAGAAGTAGAATCACTTTTATTAAAACATAAAGCAGGTTGTTTTCCCAATTGACAAGGCAAACAATTTACATTATCAGAAATAAAAATAGATCCTAATTTACCAGAAGATGCTAATGGATGAAGACGTCATATAGACGTATGGCCTAGACGAGCATGCCATAGGTTGATAGGAGTAGTAGAAGTAGCAGCGGAAGTATGAGGAGAATTGGGTAGATGAAGGTTGATAAGTTCAAATAATCGTCCAACCTTATGACTTTATCGAGGATCTGTCTCCGTCTGTGGATCCACGCATTGACAACCAGGAAGAGGAAAAAGTAATAGTAAGACCAAGTTCACATAATTGACCAACGGATAAGATTTAGGTAAGGACCTATCCCAAGGATCCGTCTCCGGCTCCGTGGATCTACGTGACAACCAGAAGAGGAAAAAGTAATAGTAAGACCAAGTTCACATAATTGACCAACAAAGATAAGATTTAGAGTAAGGTTGGGAATATGAAAGGTGCCAGAAAGTGATATAGAAGATGTGGAAACTTGTCCTACAACATTAACATGCATATGTGAACCATTGGCAGTTTGAATTAAAGGTTTGGAGATGGAAGATTGAGTGGGAGAGAAGATGTGAGTATCATGAGTCATATGATTATAACAAGCAGAATCAAAATACCATAAGGATTTACCTGATGTGAGAGACGAGGCAGTAGGAGGAGGATTACTAGATTGTGAGAGAACATGTTTAAGAAGACCTTCAAGTTCTTGAGTAGAGAAGGTAAATTTGTCATGATTATCCTCAGAAAAAGCAGCAGTGATAGATGAGTTATTATTTTTACCTGAAGCATGTTGAAAGGGATGCCGAGAGGGATTCCATGAGGAATGCTGAGAGGGATTCCGAGAGGAATGCTGAGAGGGATTCCGAAAGCAATCGTTGTTAAAGTGTCCTGGACCCTTCTTGTGACAATATATACATACCCGAATAGGACATGTAAGAAGCTCATGATTGAGGTTGTGACAGTAGGTGCAACCTTGATGTTTGAAGTCTTCTTTAGAACCTTTTTTAAGGCGATAAGAGGGGGTGGCAAGAACAGAATCTGTATGATGAACTTTGAAAACCCCTCATCCGAGTTTCTTCAGAGCGAAGCTCGGTCACAGTAATATCTAAGGATGGAAAAGGACTCTGATGGAGTAAGGAAGCTCGAACATGTTCAAATTGATCATGGAGAGCCATGAGAAAAATAACAAGACGATGGTGATTACGGTAAGTTTCAAACATCTCAACATCAATCTTGTTCGTCCAAGTTGGTTCAGAGAGAGCAAATTGATCCCAAATAGTATGCATTTCAGAGAGAAATTGGTTAATGGTTTGATGAGCCCTTTGGCATTTGGTATGAAGAGTTGTTAGAAGTTGATATTAGTTTGCCAAATCTGTTGTAGTGAAGCGAGCCTCAAGAAATTCTCAAACTTCTTTGACAGTGTCAAAACGCCCAAATTCACCATGTATGGAGGGTAATGTGGTCTTACGGAACTAGGTAATAATTTGATGATGTTTACTCTCCCAGTCTTCAAGGCGGTCAGCAAATAAGGAGTTATTTTCAGTGGTTTCTTGGATAGGTATAGAGATATCACCAGTTATGAAACGCCATAGCTTGCGTCCTTTCAAGAAAATTTCCATTGCTTGTGCCCAAGCTAGGTAGTTAGTATCATAAAGGGTGGTAGAGATTGGTTTTGGGACATCATTTCGGTACATTTTAACGTAATAATGGAGGAAATATAAAGCAAATATATAGAAACAGTATAAAGGAGATATCCTTAAAAATGAAAAGAGGAGTTGAAAATAAGCCTGGAACTGGGCTGAGGTGAGCCGGGTTGAGTGATCCGGGTTGGAGTGAGCCGAGTTGAGGTGAGTCGGGTTGGAATGAGCCGAGTTGAGGTGAGTCGGGTTGGAATGAGCTGAGTTGAGGTGAGCCGAGTTGAGGTAAGTCGGGTTTGGAGTGAACCGGGTTGGTTGTGATGGAGAGAGGCGAAATTTTGATAGAATTTTTAGAGGTATATGAGAGGCTCTGATACCATGTGAAGAGTATAGAGAGATAAGAAGAAATAATGATTTAATGTTATATTGGTGTGTTTTAGAATGTACATAGAGAACCCTATTTATAGGATTGTAACAAGTTTAGTACAAGTATAGTACAAGTGAAATAGTAAGTGTAATATAAGTGAAATAGTACAAGTGTAGTACAAATGTAGTACAAGTGAAATAATACAAGTATAGTACAAGTGAAATATAAGTGAATTACAATATCAAATATAACTTAACAAATACATTGAAAAAAATCAAAGTAAATCACAATCACATCAAGTTAGTAGTATTTGTATCATATTCAATGGTGTACTTAGCTTAAGTTATATAAGACCTCAGTCTAAATTAAGTTTTATCTATGCCTTAGTTAGACTCTTATAACCTCTGTTAAAAAAATTAAAAAATCTTCTAAATACAAATTAATACAACTGACTTTTAACAAAACTAATGTGTTGACAAATATTAATCCCATATTTTTATATAGAATTACATGTAAAAGAAATATTAATTATTTAAATAGTTTATTTTTTTCTTAAAAAATGATATATCACGTTAAATATAATAATAATTGTGACACCATTCACATAACAAATAATTATTAGATATATATTATTAGAATTCATATTACATTTAATATTTATGTATATAAACTATATGTTTTGAAGAATTATAACATTACATGTCAATGATGATAGGTACCTAGCATTATTCTTCTTTTAGTTATACTTTTTTATTCTACATAAATGTTAAGCATAGATAAATTTACACTACATTTTTACTCAAATTAATTTTAGTGTATGATAAGGTAAAATAATTTTGAAAATAATAAAATTATTTATTTTAAAAATAAATCTACGTCTACACTACAATTAATGTAAGTGAAAGTTTATTTACCTTTGATACTGTCTCCATATCTCGATCCTTATTGCCAACCACACTTCCTAATTCATTTTATTTTTTTTTACAAAACTAGTTATCAAAGCAAGTGAAAAAAAAACCTAGAAAATACCACTACTTTTTTATTGGAAACAAATATCACACATTTAAATACTTAAATAAATAATAATTTATACCATCCATTTTATATATATCTTAATTATTTAATTAATTTTACTATTAAATTATCTTGAAAAATTATATGTTTTTTATGTTGTAAAAAAAAACATATATGCATTAACTAAAAAAAATTAAAATAAAACTATATAAATATAAAAGTGTCATATCATACAATTAAATCTAATTTTTATAATTACTCCTATAGTTATCATAAGTGATAATAAAGACTTAATAGGACTAACTTATTAGCGACTTTGGTTTTGAGTTAAAAATTATAAAATTTAACATACATATTGATATCTTCTCAAATGTATCAATAATAATGATAAAGTATCAATAGAATTTGATGGCTATATATTTTTTTAAATAACATTATATAACTCATATATTATGGGATTGTTTTCTTTGTGTTATGTAATCGGTAATATTCAAGTGTTAATTAACATATTAAAAAATTATTTAATTTTTTTAATATTATCTATTTATAATAAAAAATAAGGAGAATTTTAATAATCAAATTTTTAAAAATTAATGTTTAATTTTAATTAAAAAAATCTTTGGTATAATATCATCTTATATATTACAATCCCAACAACAATATTTTTAATTTTTTTATTACAAAAGATAAATCAAGAAAATTATGTTCTCAAAATACCTAGTTCACACCCTCGAGTATGACGCACAGAATTCCCATCTGAACTATTCTACTAGTTTTTTTTTTCGTTTAAGACACATTTGATATGTAAAATAAATAATGAAATAATAGATAATAAAATTAAAAGAAAGATAAATAATATTAATAATATTGTATTTGTTTTTATAACCAAAATCATAGAATAAATCCCTAATTCGCCATTACAATCTTGATTTGCAATTAAAATAAAATAATATAAATTATTGTATTTTAAAATAATATCCATATATTTATTAAACTTAAATGGAAATATTATTTAGTTATTATTTTTTACATTTAAATTACTTAACTAATGATAAACAACTGCAATAAGAGGTGTGTGCAGGGAATTTTCAGTGCAGTTTTAATATAATATTGTCTCATTATATTTAATTAATATTTCATCTAATCTTATTTTATTTAAATATAGTCTTAATATGTTTAATTTTAAATATAATATTATTTTATTTTTTATTAAACTTTAATATTATAAATAATCATATATCATTTTTTTTCATTTAAATTTATTTTGAACAAATGAAATATCTCAATTATTATCATTTAATTTCATAAAAAATTTAATAGAAAAAATAAAATGAGTTATAAAAATTAATAAATTATATCATAAATTTCATTAACATTTAATATAACAAAAATATAAAAACTATCGATGAAATTCCTAAAGAATTCAACCATCTTAAATTAAATAAACATATATGATAGTAAAAAAAACCATCCTATTTATTTTTTGCAACCATCGGACAAAATTCATATAAGATTATTCTACGTGGATATATAGGATAATTTATAACCATCACATATATTTCTCTTTTAATATTAAATATTAAATATTATTTATATTATTAATAGTATAGTTGTCCTATATATCTTTCTTATTGTTAAGTATCCTTGTCACACATCGATTAGGAATATAAGCAGCAAAACAGCTTATAAGTTTGGGTAATCTTTAACTTAATGAGATCTTATTGGGTTAAGTTAGACTTAAGTTTCTAACATCGAGATCTCGCAATCTACCTGTGTCTTGGGCTAATTGGGTTCTACCACTAGCATGTTAATGTCACCTTTATCCGCGATGTGGATCATAAGTATTCTTGTCCCACATCGACTAGGAATATAAGCAGCAAAGCTGCTTATAAGTTTGGACAATATTTAACTTAATGAGATCTTATTAGGTTAAGTTAAGTCTAAGTTTCTAACACTTATAATATTAAATATAGGATATTTTTTTTATCTTTTTAATAATTGTATTAACAAAAGTTTATATCATAAAAATTCAGGAAATCTAAAATGAGTACCGAGTAGTATTCAACACCTCTGATCGATACAAGTTTGAACAAACAAATTATTTTTTGTTTTTGGGAGGAATGAGGAAAGTCAAGTGTGACAGACGTGGTGGGATTGCCAATTTGCAGCTTTGTCAGACGGATCTGTCGGGGATCATCTGGTTGGAAATAAGGATGTTGATAATAACGAAAAATAAGTAATAAAATTCATATTTTATAATAGTAGGATAATAATAACGTAGATTAAAAAAATTATATATTTTATTTTAATAAATATATAAAAAGTAATATTATTAATTTTATAAATTTAATTATATTTAAATTTTAATTTAAATTAATTTTATATAATATATAATATATAATATATTTTATTTTTATTTTTATCTTTAAATTATATTTTTATTCTATTAAAACATCAATAATTTTTTTATAAAAATTATTTATTTAAATTAAAAAAATCTAAAATCTTATAATTATTTTATAATTTATTGTTATTATTTTAAAAAAATTTATTACAAGATTCTATTAATATTGTTTAAAATAAAATGATTATATATTTTTTGTTAAATATATTTTATTTTCTCATTTTTACATGAATATTACTTATTGACTTAAAATTTTATTTTTTTCATTATAAAATATTTATTATCATCTTTTTTTATTTTTCTTTATAATAAAATAAAAGATAATATTAAAAATATTAATTTCATCCTTGTCCTCCCCTCCCCCCTAGACAGAGGACAACAAACCTGGCCAATCTTACAGGAAAATGGTAGCTTACTCAAATATTTTTAAAGAAAATATAATTTAAATTTATAATTATTTGGTATAATAATATAAATATATAATATTTATAAAAACGATTACAAAAGTTTATTTTCAAAAATATTGTCAGAGCTCCAAACCGCTCCACCTTCTAAGTTAAAAACGATGATACATGGTTTAAGTCCAGACAAATATTTTTTTTTTAAATGAAATTTTATAACAGCTTTTATAAAAGTAATATATTTATGTTGAAAATAATATATTTGAAAATATAGATAATTAAATACGATTGAATTTAATATATTTTTTTTTTAAATAATAATTTTTTATTAATCATCAAACAAATACTAGTCCAAATACACTTAATTAGATTACCCTTCATCTCCGATCTCACTGTCTCCATCAGTTAATCATCAAATAAATACTAGTCTAAATTCGATTGAATCTAAAGCTTGAAACTTAATTTTGTGTTCCAAATTATAAGATATTCATCAAACAAATCAAAAGCCCTAGAACAATACATAGAAACTAAACATGTACTAAATCAACCTTCAATATATATAGTCCAGAAATTGGTCTGTTATGCTTAATTTTTTTCTGCCATATTGCAGCGAGAAAGAGCACGCTTTTCTGTTGTCGGATGAAAAAGTTGAACTTCAAAGTTGGGTTGATTAACTTTTGATAAGAAACAATTAAGGAGGAATAAATTGAACAATAATCATGACTTTTCATAAAATACAGTGATAATTCAAGCATGTGCCTTCTTATTTACACTTAAATTTATGTTTATGTTAATTATAATTTGATTTGTAAAATAAATAATTTTAAAAGTAATAAAATTATTTATTTAAAAAATTAATCACTTATTATATCATAATAAAAATAAAATTAAATATAAATTTATATATTTTAATTTTATCTTTTAACGGTGTTGGTAAAAAGTTTCTTACACGTAATTAAATAAATTACTAAAATGTTAGATGATTAATTTTATCTCTCTAGTATGATAAATTTATTATAATAATAAAAACAAATAATTAATAATAGGGTGGAAGCTACTAAGGATTTTATAATTTTTACCAAGAATTATATAAGTTTTAATCTCACGTTTCACTTATTTAATAAAAAAATGAAATTTTAATGTTCATTTAAAAAAAATGTAATATAAAAGTTCAATTACTTAAAAAAAATAACATAAATATCTTGCATTCATAAAAATAAGTTCATGTGATTATCACATAAAACATATTTTTTAAAGGATTTTTTTTGTGGTAAAAAAAAGATAAATTCATTAGAAGAAACACAAGCTAAGACATTTTTGGTTTAATCATTGAACAGCATGACATCTCATGCTCTCAATTTGCCTCCGAATGAAACCCTATAAATGTATTTTTTGGAATTTCACCAAACGTTAAACGTTAATAAAATTATTATTAATGAATTTTAATCACAGCACAAAATTTAAATTATGATATTCTCTACTTTTAATTGTTTTTACTTGTAAAATAAGATTAATTGATATTTTTTACTGTTAAAATATTATAATATTTAAAAAATTACTATTAAATTGAAATTGTTTTAAAATTATCATCAAACTTAAAATATATTACGAAAGTACTATTTTCAATAAATTTTTCAAAAAACTAATATAAAAAATTTAACAATGTTAATATTCATGTGTTTTTTTTAAATTTGATTATAGTTTTATTATAATTTAAAATCTAATATTATTTTTGTAACAACTGACATAATTTGATGATAAAATATTTTATTTATCATATCAAATATATATAACATACATTATTTATTTAAAAGTTAAAAAATATATAAATATTTTAAATATTATATTTTATTAATAGGATCAAATTTATTACCAGCATTAAATATAAAAATAAATAATTGAAATTTATATCCATGTAAAAACGAGCAGAGAAAAGATAAGTACAGGATGCTAATCCGAATAAAGCTATATATGCTATTTAGATTTATTTTATTTACCCATGCTGATTATGAAAAATAATTACCTTAAATAAAAAATTTATTTATCATAAATTTACTATAAATTATAAATAACATTATATTTATTAATAAATATAATCTGATATATATATATATATAATTTTATTCAATAAAATATTAATACTTCAATTATAATTATGATATATTTTTAATTAAATAATATAGTTAAATTTTAATAATAATTATTAAAATTTTGTTTTGAATAATTCCGTAGAAAAATTACATAATATATCAATTCTCAAGAGCACATTGGATAAAATTCCCATATATATTGGTGAACAAAAACGCTTATAGCATGCAATTTTACATATAATTTTATATGCGTGAATTTGTCTATAAAATTAACGTTTGTAAAAATACGGGCTGAGTCTGCTACAAACAGTTGTCGGGTCTTCTCGCAATTCAAAATTGAAGACCAATCAAATGCACCGTAGAAATTTTTAATTTTCTCTCTTTTCTTAATCAAAATATCAGCTTTCTCGTGTTTAACGAATGACGGAAAGTTGCCGATCTCAAATTACCAAAAAGCCCATTGATACATAAAAGCAAGAAAACACTCAGTTGGTCAGTCCTGAACACATGGCTTGCTAAAACTAGATTTAGAAAGCGACGTCGACCAAGAATTCCTTGAAGTCAAACTCGCCGAACTCTACCACCGACGAGTTCTTTCTGGACAGCACTAAATCAGGCCACGCTAACGACGGATCAAAATCGCCGTTTAAGTAACTGAAACCATCAAACGACCTCAAATCTTCGTAACAGATGACGGATGGTGGCAATGACGCAACTTCGTCAGATAAGCCAAAACTTTGAAAAGGCTTACTCGTTTCCTCACAACGGAGGTCTAACTTCGTCGATGACGTGGTTTCGTCAGAAAAACATGAGCTTTTAAAAGGAGTTTGCTCGTCGACGTCGTAAAAAACTGAAGTCGGGGATAACACATCTCCGTCTGAAAACCCAGAACTTTCTGTTGATGGTTTGTCTACAACAACAGTATCCGTTAAAACGGCGTTGGGGAAGTTGATGACTGCTTTAGTACCCTTCAGTTTCACGGCAGCTTTATCGTAGACAGTGGCGGCTTCTTCAGCACTATCGAAGGTTCCGAGCCAGACCCGTTTTCGGCGATTTGGGTCTCGGATCTCTGCTGCCCATCGACCCCAAGGCCTCCGGCGAACTCCCCTGAACTTTTGCTGACGATTGGTAAGTCTGCTTTCCGGTTCAGGGCGTCTTGTAGGTTTCTGTGTGGGTTGATTTAGCTTTGTTAGTAGCTTAGAAGAACCTGAAGACGAATATTCCAACTTGATTTGTTCCACATGTCTCTTTACTCTTCGTACGGACATCTGCCCTTCTTCATCACTGGAAGAATCTGTAGCATCAGCATCAGTAAGTATGATCCGAACAAGCTTCTGTTTAATTCTCTTGGATTTCATATTGGATTGATCAAGAAAAGTAATGGGTTTGGGGGAATCTTGTGATATCAGCTTGCTTGTATAAGTTACATGTTCTGAATACTTGATCATGGTAAGTGAAGAAAGCTCACAGCTCAGAGCTGGGTTCTCTTCATCTACTTGAAAATTTAAAGGCAAACGCATAAACTTTAAGTGAATCAGAACAAGTGAAGAAAGAAAAATAAATAGAAATCAGGACTCTGTTTTGTATGGAAAGACAAATTAAAAAGACTCCCTCTTTGTAAGAGTATAAACAGAGGATCTGAACTCAAGGCGTGCCTTAGAATTTGGACCAGAGTTGAAATTAAAAAAAAAAAAAAACAGACAAGCGCTTTTTCTCAACTATAAAAAAGTGATAGGTTTTACTAGGACGCTAGAAAACAAATTTGAAGACAAATCTGAAAATAACGATCAGATTTTTTGAGTGGGAAGTAGACTGTTGCATAAACCCTTAAGAGTAATAAAGATCCAAAATTGAACAGCTTTTGAAGAGGTTCTTAAACGGTCAGAGAATAAGGAAAAAGAAGGAGAAGAAGAAGAAGAAGGAGAGAGCTAAACAAGGTGAAAATGAAAAGAGTAGTGGATATATATAGTGCACGGAGAAACAGAGCAATTGAAAGGTCTCAGTGTATTTTCTATTTTCAATGGATCACGGACTAGTGGGGTAATGTACTCTTGTGTTGGCTTGGGGATTTTTAAGCGGGAAACTGTGATAGCTTTGCCAGCTGTCCTGGTTGACGTGTCAGTTTCCTTGTTTTTCAAACGTCAATTCCTTGAATACAAACCAGTAACTCTTACGACTCTACACAGTAAGTCTTTTTTTTTTTTTTTGGGCATCGTGTGTGGCTCGCATGGCATCAATTTTTGTTGGTGTTCGTATTTTTTAATTAAAATTTAGTGTTTGATATTCTAGAAATACTTATATTAATATCTGAGTATTTTTAATTTTTATATTATTAAAAAAATTATTATAATACATTAATTTAAATATTAATACATTTTTTAAACATTTGAAATAGTTTATTTTTTGTAAAAATATAGGAACATATTTTAAATTTTAGAAAGATATCGTAAAAATTTAAAGAAAAAAATCAATGTATTACATCTTTGTTGGCACAAAATTAGTGATCATAAACATTTTATAAATTATGAGCTCGATTTTGGATACAACTCATATTAGAAGTTTAAAATTAAAAAATCCTTAATATTTATAATAATTTAATTAATTTTACTCAATTAAATATTAATTATTTTGATAAGAATTAAATTTCTATAAAATGTTCTCTTATTAGAGAAATTTTATAAGATAGGGTATATTTTTTTAAAATTCTTCAATGTTCTTACAGAATTTATCACATATGGTGTATATGTCATACTAAAAGCAAATATTATCAATAGTTGAATTGAGAATTAACATAAAGTATATACTAATACAATTAACATAATTATCCAAAAATTCACATGTTATCAGTAATATAGAAATTAATTAATTTTTTTATTTCTACTAAAAATAAAACATAATATGATAATATTTATTATGACAAAAAAAAGTAAGATGAGTTAATTTAATTAAAAATGGCGCAACATTATCTGTTCTCTCCAAAATTTTACTAATGTACACTTAGGACTGCTAATTCTTTTCCATAAGATTTGGCATTTAATTTTTAAATTTAATCAAATAAGTAAAAAAACACGGTGAAGTTTAACTATGGCCCTAGATTTAACATGTTATAAGTATTTTTTTTATAGATTAAACTTTTAACTTTTTAATTTAATACATTTAACATGAAAAAATTTTATTAATGCATTTAATATTCTCTAATTAATCTATGTTATCTTTGACTGGTAAATAAAATATATTTATAATCAAAATAGAAATCATATCAAAGTATATTAATATATAAGATAATTATATAATAAATAAATTAAATATATTTATATATTAAGTAATTTAAATATTTTTGTTTTAAGTTTATTTATATCAATTTAATACTTATAAATAATTTTATAATACATTTAAACACGACAAGAAAAACACTTTTAGATATAATTGTTAAATGTACCTCTCGATACAACTGTTTTCGCAAAAGAAATTGTATGTTTTAGGTACAATTGTTATTTTTCAATAAGATATTTAAGTTTTCAGTCTGATATTTAGGTACACTTATCAATTCTAAACAAAATAAATTTAAATAAATATTATAAAATACCAAATATCAAATACCATATATTTCTGTTATATTTTTTTATCTCTAATTATATCAAATATTATAAATACATACATTTTAAATATATTATTAATTCCACTATAATTAATTACAAACACAGATTAATTTAATGACGAAAAATTAAAATATGAAATGTGTAAATATATATATTGAACTTAATAATTACATAGTAAAATGTAGGTATCTAATTATAAAAAATAAAATACGGTATGTGATGTTTATAACTAGTTACTAAGTACAATATATTTAAAAAATTGATTAATTAGTTCAAGATTTCAATATTATCAAAAGAAAATTAGCATAGTTATCTTCTAAAAATATCAAACTCTTCTATTCTATATATTTTCTTTTCTATAAACTATAAAAAAATATAATAATTAAAATAACTTAATTTAAAAAATTAATTTATTATATCACAATCAAATATTACATGCAAAATGACTTCATAAGTACTTACTATTAATTGGCAAGACTTTTTTAGTTGTCGCATAATATCCTCCATGTATTCAGTCATAAAATATAATAACATTATTTTGAATAAAGATCTATATAAATATATCTTACAAAAGATCTATATAAATATATCTTACAAAAGATATATATTAATTATTAATCAACTACTCTACAACAAAGCTTATATATTAATTAATCCCATGCATCCGAGTGTTTCTTATAGTGGAATCAAAGGCCAATTGATTTGACTCCAACTAAAAATACAAAGCAAAAATTCAGTTGCTTCCTATACCAGATAACACTCCACTATACACACTTTTACAAGATTCCGATTATGAACGTAACCTTTAATCATACTCATATATCCTTCAAAATGATGTATTCATGTTAAGTATAAAGGATTAATAATTTCAACTTTTATGTAAGATGTACAGTTAAGTGTATTATGATGTCAGGACGAAAAATACTTTTCAAATTTATATAATGTTATGCTAACTCGTTTATAAAAACACACACATATATATATATCATTATACTCCTAACATATTTAGCGTTTTGAACATATAATTACTTAATAATGTGATTAATATTACAAAATAAACACATTATCATAATTAAAAAAATTTAAAAAAAATGAAATAGGATTTCTTCAACACGAGCAGAGAATAAAACCAAGATGAATAAAGAATCGCAAGAAAAACAGCTATGAACTTTCTATTCAATTAGAAATATGATATGAACACGTACACAATTGTTTTCCATCAAATTCGGAAAGTAATAAACTCAATCAATTCCATGAGATTAACACAAATAGAAAACAAAAAAGACCAAGGTGTTCTTTCTAATTAGCTTCTATTTATGATAATTATTACTAAATTATAACAGAAACATGAAACTTTAAAAATCAAAATGAAAATATATGAATTCTTCAAAGTATATAAACCCTCGATTAATATCAGCACTATATACATTTCATCTCCGTTCTGACTGATTAATTAACCCCATGACTTGAGCAATTTTCACAAAGCATCAAAGAAACCTAGGTATAAACTCAATAACTTATTGTTTGTTTGCAGAGAAAGTTCGAGACAAAACAACAACAAAAAAAAACAAAAAACAATCTAGAAATAGGATCAAAAGGCCAAAATAGACAATGTAAATCCTCAATAATTTAAAACTTATAAGAATATATTAAATTTTCATAAGTGTTGCGTTAGTTTAAAGAATAGTTTAAATCCTGAATAATTTAAAACTTATATTCATATGCGTAATTAGGAAATAAAAAAGCAATTTTAAGACAATGTAAACTTATAATTTTGTAAGATTAATGAAAAGTGAATAAAACAGAGAGTAAAATACTTTTGTTTTAAAATATTCAAGCCCAAAATTTCACTATATTTAGAGAAATAAAATATACAATATAATATGTATTTATAATTAATAGTAAAAAGAATAAAAATAATATGTTTAATAATTAAAATGTATAGTTTAAAAATATATAAGATTAAATCTAGTAAATTTAGTATTTAGTGTTTAAAATTTAGGTTATGATTTAGAAATTAGGATTTAGTTACTAAAATATTATTGATAAATCAATATTTTTTCTTCTAATTATTGACATTTTATTTTTAACTATATTTTCTTAATTATAAATAACAACTATATCAATTCTAAACTCATATTTAAGGTTTTAATTTTTTTTTTTAATAAATAAATAAGAGAGAGTATGTTATATGTTTTTTACAAGTAAGATTCAAAATAAGCTTATAAAAGTATTGAAAATGAGATATAATAATTTATATATTGAATATCCAATTTATTATTCTCTTTTTTTAATTTAA
Source organism: Hippophae gyantsensis (assembly GCA_030763125.1). NCBI lineage: Eukaryota > Viridiplantae > Streptophyta > Magnoliopsida > Rosales > Elaeagnaceae > Hippophae > Hippophae gyantsensis. The sequence continues at coordinate 58,549,796 of CM061032.1, read as the reverse complement.
TCTAATCGAATTAATATTTAAAAAATAAAATTAATTTATTTATTATTATAATTTTTTTACTTAGACTAATTTAATTTTTCAATTTTTTTAATTTGAGTTAGTAAATTCTTTGATCTGATTAATTTAAATATTTTTAACATATTAAATTAATAAATTGAAAAATTAAAATATTAAATTAATATTTTAAAAACAATAATCAAATCATTGTGTTATTTTATATATATCTAGGCTGAAGTTAATAATACTACATAATTTTTTCACAAAATTTTGATGGGATTACAACCCCTCCAATTAAACTCCTTGAATGGATCCACCCCAGGGATACATGTTGTTTAGCCTTAAAAAATAATTATATAAGTTGATGTTGTCTTGGTCTTGTTAAAAATAGTAATACAAAATTAAAATTACAATTGTTTTCATTAATTGGTATAAAGTTATTATTAATAAAAGAAAATTATAACATTAACCATTTGAATTAGGCATTCATAAATTCTACCGTCTTTTTTTTTTCTGTGGTTGTAGTACTTCTAGAGGACTAGAAGGTTATTTTCTTTTCTTTATTTTGCTTTAAAATATGAAGATGCTTTATCCATCGATTTAATTGCGTTGTATGAAAATTTTGGATCAAGTTAGTTTCAAAATTCATTTTCATAAATGATTAAGCTAATGATATACAGCTGCTGATTGTTACAATTAAGCTCGTTTGTCAAAATCAACCACATTAATTACTTTTCTTAAGCAGTACAGTACTATGCAATTTCATTTCATTTCATTAAACTTTTTTCTTTGCCGTTTTAAATAACCAATAATAATGCTATCTTAAGCTCTTTTAATTTTTATTTTTTATATAAAATTTTAATTATTAACTTTTAGTGAATACCTCTTTTAAATTTAAATTTTATCAATTAAAAATACAAATTATATGTATATATATAATATGATACTAATATCTATCCCGATTTCATTACTACTCATACATTACAAAGTAACGGTATTTGTGTTCAATATAAAACACATACACCATTTAAGAAAAAGGAGAAATACTCATCCTAAGAATGGATCTCACAAGATCCAATAGGATTATTTTATTTTATAATTTTATAATTATATTAGATAAAAAATTATTATAATTTAAATTAAAAATAAATAAAAAAATAAATATAAACATATAAAAATAATTATTTATCTTTGCATCATTACTTCTTCCTACTAATAACATGAAAATGTTATAAAAAATTAAAATAATAACTTAAGTATCACTTTTAAAATAAATATAGGATGTCAAATTTATTTATGTATAATTGTTAATGATAAAAATTTAATTTCAATATTAATGTTGTTTACTTATTTATATACTTTATATTAATATTATATATTTGAATAAGAAAAAAGTAATAAAATGATACTATTTATTAAAAAAATATATAAATACTCATTAAATTTTGATCGATCCATTACAAATTCAAAAAAGTATATTAAAAGTCTAAAAACCAATAACAAATTTCAGAAATTTATCACGTTAACCTAATTACATGTGTGTATTTTGTAAATTATTATATATTTCTAAATCAATTTTTACGTATTTAAATCTATCTAAATTTATATATTTTAAATTATAATTAATTCAAAAAATATATACATATATATTCACGTATTTTATTTTTGACATATTTTCTATTTTAAAATTATGATATATAATTTTATATTTAGTGAATTTATATTACCCTATTTAAAAGTTAATAAATTTTTGTATAATTTTATTATAATTTACTTCCTTGTACTACTCTTCATGATTTAAACAATGTAAGATATTTTTATATACTAATATATTTTTAAAATCTCGATCAATTAACCTAACATTTTATATTTTCTTCTATTATTATTTCACTTATATCCTACTCTTTTCATTTCTATTTTATACTTTACTCTACATTATTTCATTCTTTTAATTTCTTCTATTTTATTTCAATATTTTTTCTTTTTAATTTCATTTTTTTCACGTTTTTCTATTTTATTTCAATATTATAATTTTATTTATTTTATTTCAACATTCTATTTTTTTTTTAATTTTTAAGGAGGCTCATTAGAGTTTATTTTTTTTCCTTTTAATTGTCACATTGATTCTCTTAAGCTCAGATCTTTCCACATATTTCATAAAAAATTATGAATCTTTTAATTTTAAAAATATTAATTTTAATAGATAAAAACATCTAAAATCCTTACAACTCTACGGTAATATTATTTTTAATAATTTAACATTACCGCTAATTAATACTAAAAAAACTTGGATCATATGCAGGTAGTCCTTAGTAACTGCTTTTTTTTTCAATCTTTATTATATCTTTTAGTTACGTATTGAAATAGAATTCCCAAATTCACATAGCCATTAATTGGGTATTGGGATACGCAACAGATTCTTCGAGCAACATGTACCTTTCAACATGACGATGCACTCAAATGCTCAATAGCCAATTGGCTATTGCTCTTTCACTGTCATGTTACTGTTTCACAAGAATCCAATCTAGTTATAATTCAAAAGGTTAACTTGCTGGATATTGGATTCATGGACTCGCTCAAACAGTCCACGATCACCCCTCAAACTAAAATATATCTAGCTCTTTAGTAGCTGTATCATCCTTAATTAATACCTTCACATATTTTATGAATCACAATTCATCATAGGTACACTGTTTCTTCGAAGTTAGGTCATCTGGGTTCATTTTTAACGTTAATGATTCACTTTATATGAGTTTAAGTGATACTAATTAAATTTTGATCATTTTGATACTAATTGTTTAAATTTAAGTTCAAATTTATAACTTAAAATTTAAAATACTAAATCTTATCTTTCTTTCTTTTATAAATCAAAGGAACACAAAAACTATACCACACGATTCATATCAATTATAACTTTTAGTATTATAAGACATCAAATTTTGGCTTTTAGCAGGTTTTAGGTCGAGCTAAGTTGTCATATAATTGTGTTTATCGTGTGGAATATCTTGTATGTTGTTACACAATAAAAAAATAGTGATTTTTTTTTATCTCTATTTATTGTACAAGTGGGGTGCATATCAAAACCTTTAAAAACTTAAAATAATATGCTGTTAATTATGACTAAAAACAATTTTCATAGCAGGTTAATGGTTATGGGTTGTATCAGAAACTGCTCGAGGATAAGATGGATAAATTATAAATATAATTTGATTTAATTACATTACATAATTTATATTCATATATAGAATTTCATTTTTAACATATTTAAAAAAAACATAGGTTTTTTTTTATAACATAAATGAATATATTTTTTTTAATTTTTTAAAAAAGTAAATATTTTTTTATTAATAAATATTAAAAGTAAAACTAGTTATATAATTAAATCGTATGAATGATAAAATTACCGAGGAAAAGATTATAGTATAAATTCGAAAAATTGATACACATGAACAATAAATAATAGGCCATTACATGGCGTGAAAATTGAAATAAATCACTTTAAAACGTTCTGAAAGTGGCTCAGAGTAGTTTAATGCTTAGGCAAGAAGTAAAGGCTCCCACCAGGTCAGAATGTGAACAATGATGTCGAAGATTAGGGAAGGAGTTACCAAGTGATGAGTGTGAGAACTAAAACGACAGAAATTAAATCCTCTAATTTTTATATCACTCGTTTATTTACATTAAAAAGCATATATTTTATACTCATAATAAAATCATATATACACTGTATTTTTTATTATATGAAAAAATATATATTTCGGCCTTTAAAATATTATGATCTTGCTTTTGTGAATATACATCTAAACAGTCAAAATTCAAACGCATTTGGGTTTTGATCAAAATTTTAAAATGATGGTTTGTGTATTGATACAAAGATAAAATTAAAGTGAAATTGACCAGTAAGTACTAAGTACTGAGTAAAGACTAGTTTTCTAAATTGGTTGAGCAATCAAATCACCATATCTTCATTTATGTCTCACCATTTTTGGAACACATCTCATAAAGTTGGGCAATCGTTGCACATTCTCCGCTTCATTTTGCCTGGTCGATCATGTTGAAGAAAAAGACATGACAATGAAGTTGATGACTCCCACTGAATAATGACGACGGGTAAGAATGGTTACTCCAAGTCCAAGTGTTTTAACAGCTTAGTGAGATACATACATAGCTCTGTAATGTTAAGCACATTCTCAAATTTCACTCTATCCGAATATTCCTAGCTACCTACATTTAGCCTTTGACAGTTGAAGGTTGCTTTATAAATTACTGCCACAATGGCGACTAGTAATGTAGAACCATCATGTAATATCAAATATATTATATTTGCCAGTTAAATTGAGAGCTATAAGTATAACTTGTTTGTTTTGATTTTGTATTTGTAAATATAGTATATTTGACAAGGATTCAAATATGGGATGAGATGTAACAGGATTTTTTTTCTATTAAATCATTTGTATTATTTAATATTTTAGATTATAAACAATATTATTTAATTTTTTTAATTTTATAAAAATATTAGTTATAAATAAATTATATTATTTTAATTAATTTTTTATTAAAATATTAATATTTTTATCAAGTATTTAAAATACAATTAAAATAAAGATTTTTCGTAAAGATAAAAGTAAAAATTTAATATAAAATTCAAAAATAAAATAAAATTCAAAAAAATTATTTAAATATATATTTTAAATTTTAATAAAAATTAAAAATTAATAAAATATCATAATAAAATAGTAAATTAATTAATAAAAAAATTGTGATTTTTATATTAACTATAACTTTATATTTATTCAAGATTAATATTTTAATCATATTTAATCAAAAAACATAAAAATAAATCATATTTAAGTTGGGTTCAATTTTAATATAAATTTAAACCACCTGATATATATACACACAACACAAATAACATAATTTAAAAACTAAAAAGTTATCTTCTAAAACATATATATATATATATTTCAAGCATTCAACTTTACAAGAATATCAAGTTTATGTTACCCTTAGAATTCATGTTCAAAAAACAAAATAACTGTATTACAGTCGAAATACAACCTAAAAGCTTATATAAATTAAATAATACAGGATATAATACTATTTTCTCGTCAATAATCTTCCAAGTACATTTAAATAAAATACTAATTTTAGTGAAAATAATGTAACTTAACACAAGATTAGCTTATAATATAACTTTTCAACCCACCACTATAATTCCAAATTCAATCAAGACCAAAAAAAAGTATCTAAAAATCATACAATCAAGACCTAAAAAAGTATCTAAAAAGTTCAAAACAAATATTATCTTAATTTATGTAATATTTATGCCATAACATGTACAATGAGATGGATATATTACTATTCTTTTTCACTATTTTTCTTTCATTTATGATTTAACATAATAGACAGTATACGAAAATTCCAAAAAAATTACGTACACATTAAACATTTCAAGATATATTCCTATATTTAGTTACATGATATTTGGTGGAATGGATTTTTTTTTCTATTTCTAATTACCATTCTCATTCAATGAAATCCCTTCTTAAATGGTCATCATAAAAAATAAAAAATAAAAAAGACTTTATGCGATAAACACAGGGTTTCAAGATTACAAATGGAAAATTGGTTCCGATTTCAGGTAAGGACTCATCAAGACAAAGCAGCCCATATTTGTGTCCACCCACTAGAGAAAAGACTCCACTGTAATCTTGACTCAACACTCAATCCCCCTGCAAATGATGTGATATGACCCAACAATTGGCTACGTGCCATGTGACAGTTAAGCTATATAAATAGGTTACCAAGTCCACAATATTTTAGCATGAAGACTTGGCAACTGAACCTTTACTCGATTCTATATAACACAAACCTGTGAGACAGACTTGTCAATGGTTTTTGTGGGGAATCAAAGTTTGGCCATCTTCAAGTGAGACTGACCAATTTACAGTCCCACTAGAAAAGAGGATACACCTGCAGACCTCCCAATTAGTGTGCATTCAAATAACTGTTCTCACCAAGGATTATTTCTTAAATATTAATAGTAAATAGTAGCAAACAGAACATTCACTTGACAATAGCATAACAGCAGTACATTACAGTTTTCGTTCCATCTTCAAATCAGGTATTCACATGTTGAGAGCGAAATTCGGTAACAATTTTTTAAGTTTGAAAATAAAGACAACAAAAAGCATTCCCAATAGCTTCATTCTTTTACCTAAAGGAGATGGAATCCATGCATTCTCAAAGCTTTTATACAGACTTATAAGCCGTTTTAGCTTCAACCCATTGCGTACTTCTGAGTCCAACTGCGGGCAGTGGCTTCATACTTGGCTCTGTCCGTCTTGTACATGTGAGCGATTTCAGGAACAAGTGGATCATCTGGGTTGGGGTCTGTTAAGAGTGAGCAAATTGACAGTAGCACCTGAAAAGCAGGAAGTTTCAGGTGAAGTCATAAATGATAAATAACCTTTTTACCAAAAAAATCATGCTTTGACAAAAATATTGACTGTTTGGGGATTAAACTGTAAACCAACTCATTATGGTACCACCATCTTGAGCTCGTGCCAACAGGTTTTTTCTGGGAAATGCACATCGTAGTTCGGTTAAGTATATCATTCTAAAGTTTCCAATGGCATTCCTTCATCTCCGATCCAAATTTCAAAGCCTTATATAGGTCAACGCAAATAAAAATACTAACAAGTGAGAATCTGTGTCAGGGTGTTCAATGACTGGTAAGAAAAGGACATTAGTCTCATCCCTCAAAAACTGAATTTCCCTCCACAAATCCCACAGATCTAATTATCCTGATAGAGAGGGGCAATCAAAGCTAGAATATATTAGAAGGTACAGCACTCCTGTTAAGGGGGGACAGGGGATGATCATGACTTCCTAAAGGAGCTCAGCAAAGATTATCTAAGACTAAATGTGGTACAAAGATCCTGATTTCTGAAGCAATACACATTAACTGCAGGCACACATGCATGAATGCACTCACTCGTGCCCAAACACAACATCCCATAGAACACATATTACTAAAAAGAAACCAGCAGACAAGAATCGGTAATTACTAGGGCATTTCCCGTTCAGGCCACACCATTTGTCAAATACCATGATTATCTAATGCTTCTCAAATTATTAAGATCATATAAAAAGTTTCCAGGGAAAAGTGCACTCAGCACCAAAAGCTCTTGGTTCAATCATTAAGACCTCCCTCTGTCACATGCAAAATGTGTTTTTTAAGCACCACATATAGACTGATGCAATCATTTAGAGATGAAATTTCCTTGCAAGAAACCCTCCAGTTCCAAATACTAATTAATTCACCTCACCAAGTAATGCAAAAAAGTTCATATGAAAAAAAAATGCGGACAACTGATGCAAAGTGGAGAGATTATATCATATGTCCACTTGGAAAACGTAACCTTAATCTCAATGATAATCATTCTAAACAAAAGCGAATATTAGTCAAGTAATAATCTACAATGTTATCAACACACAATTTCAAGCACATTTCAACCATTCTGGTGCAATCAAAACCAAAAAACCTCTTACATAAAAACATTTATTAATAAAAACCAAACTCATAAAAATCATTTAAAAGAATGTGCATGCACAACAAAATGTAGAATAGGGAAGGGGGGTAGTCGAACAAACCTTTGAGATAGTAAGTGCAGGGCTCCATTGTTCTTTAAGGATATCCAAACAAATGCTTCCATTGCTATTGATGTTAGGATGGAAAACCTTAGTCCTAAAGGCAACCTGAGGTAGATATTAGGGTTAGGCTCTACATACAAATATCATAAGGTTGATGCATTAGACAAATTTAAGAAAAATGGAGTAGTGTAAAGCTAATAAAACAAGTTAACTTCCCCACATTAAGCTGGTATCATGCAACTGCAACAGATTATAAAGTTGATATGAGTAACATGAAGATCTAAGAATGCTCAAACTAAATTAAGCCAGTGCTGCTGGAAATTTTAAGATTTAGGTAAAAGAACAAAAATTTATAAGATAGCAGTGATGATATTAAATGTCAACATTCCAAGGCCATGGATGCACCACTTTTGACTTCATTGACATCTACATACCAACCGAGCAACAGCTTCTACACATTACAATATTGCTTGGCAATCTATACCAAATAAACTTCAAAGGATAAGCACTAATAGTCAAAAAAGAAGATAATAAGCTAACAAGTCAGTGTCCAATTATAATCAAGTCCCAAAAAAGATCTATACCACTTCTAAATTAAGTTCCATCTCAGTCAGTAACATTTAAATCAGAATACCACACTTCAGTTCAACATTGACAAAGTAACAGACCAACTTAAACATTGGCACAAAAATTGACCTTTGGTGGTTTAAATGGATAATCAGGAGGGAAATGAATTGAAACCAGAAACACGCCTCCTGCATATGGGCTTTCAGTAGGTCCCATGATTGTTGCTTGCCAGTGGAACATGTCCTCGGCCACGGGGCCTATACCAAATAATCAAACGGTCAAACAAACTTATTTACCCGATACTCATCAAAATCCAAAGTCATAAAATATGAAAAAGTTTATTTACAATAAATTGTAGTATAACAAGAAGTTATGCAGCACATAATGGCAAGTTAAGAAAAAGCGGCCCGGGCTTCACTAACAGATAGCTACCATGTCAATTGTTGTAAAACAACAACTTGTTACAAATAGAAGTTCTCTGGTGTCAAAATCTCACAAGTCCTCCCTCCCTTATATATTAAAGTCACTCAACATCTATGACCGTACAACTAAGTATGTAAGCTTCCGCCTATAACAGTACTCCTAAAATATAACTAACAGATAGCTACCATGTCAATTGTTGTAAAACAACAACTTGTTACAAATAGAAGTGCTCTGGTGTCAAAATCTCACAAGTCCTCCCTCCCTTATATATTAAAGTCACTCAACATCTATGACCGTACAACTAAGTATGTAAGCTTCCGCCTATAACAGTACTCCTAAAATATACATAGTCAGCTGAAATGGAATGAAAAAAAGACAAAAAAGCGTTAGGCAGCGCATTACTTAGATCCAAAAGCATAAATTGTTGTCATTTATGCTTTCAAACTAGTCATAAGTGTAGGTACGAAAAAACCCTTGGCTGATTTTTCAAAGTTACTTTCTTTCCCAAAATATGGATAAAATATGCTAAAAGAGAATGTCTAGGCTAACTATTTTCAGCTAGATGCAGCCGAAGATCCCAAAAACCGATTATCCACTGCAAGTGTTACCATGCAAGTTTTCATTTTTCTTTCTTTAGAAACTAAAATAAACCATAAAAAAGAAAATTAATTGAACATTTAGCGATGTAAAAAGCGAAGAAACATACCGGCACTGCAAGAGGTAGGAGGGTCCTTTTGCAAATCCTTGAGCTCCTTCAAGATACGTTTTGACGCCATGATTATGCAGATAGAACCCTAAATCTCACCTAACAAATTACAAATCAGCTTCAGATCATGAACTTAAAACACCAACCCAAATGTTATCACACAAAATATTAACTGATCTCTTAAAATAATCACATCAACAGATAGATCAAGACAAAAGCAAGAGAGCTGAAAACTACCTTAAACAAGAAACTTCAAAGATTCGATAAATTAAGAGCAGAAGAAGTTTCAGATTTCAGACTTTTCCAAAGAGGGGATAAAGGAAAAATGGGTCTGCTGATAGGAACAACAATTATAAGGTCAGAGACCCCTTTCAGATTCTAGAGTTTTCTCTCTTTTTATACCTCCAACTTAGCGTAGGTTCAACGCTCGTCCTTCTTTTCTCCCTTTTTTTAATTTTTTTTTCTGATTTAATTTTAATTAAGTATTAGAAAATTCCATTGGCTCTTAGCCTATGGACTAATCAGAGCATAATTTTAACGGCAGTTCATTTCCCTAGGATTTTGTAATTTGTTCCTCCACTATTTTTTTATTTGCTAAGATGGTCCTCCACTATTTTTATTCATTATCCATAAGCCCTTTATATCCATAGTATTTTCTATTGAGTACTATAACATTTTAATAACTTTAATTTCATAAATTTAACGTATTAGTCATTTTTAAAAAAAATTATGTATTTTAGTCATTGATTGTTATATTTTTTAATACTTAAATCGTTTCTTGATAATTTTGATTTTTTATAAAAAAATTTATAAACAGTTTAAATTTTATCTAATTATAAGATAAAAATATAATAAAAGGTTAAAAATTAAAATATTAAAATATTAAAATTGATCTAATATGAATAAAATGTCTATAAATATATTAAATAATTAAAATAAAATGATCAATATATATAATTTATAAAAATAAAATAATATTTGTAGGCATGACTAACATAATAGAAATTAAATCCTAACGTACATATAAAATTACTGTTTTATAGATAATATATTTTTTCAATTTTTTAAACTAAATGTTTCATTTATTTTTAAAGTAATATTTCTTTGTAGTAAGAAATATATTTTTTGAAAGTATATGTCACTTGTCATTTAAAGAGGTAGGGTAGTATATTAAAATACCCAAAAAAAATCTTAGTATTCCTTTAATTTGATTTTATACAATTTTATGCATTTGTTATATTTTTAATTAATTTGTTTGAATTTATTTCTATTTAAATTATTATTATTATGTTAAATATTATGCAATAGAATAGTTGAGAGAAACGTATGTATTACGTATATTTTCCGTAAATTATGAGTATCTAAATGTCCCCATCCTGTCATCATTTATTGACATAATGGCGTAATCTTATCCTATCCACAATTACATTTTTCCATCATTGAGATTATAAATTAAGAAATTATTTGTTTTTAAGTAAATAAAATTTATAATAAATATAAACTTTTTAAAAAATATTTAATAAAAATAAAAAGTGAGAATATTAAGAGTAATAAATAGGAACGAGGTTAGGGGATTCGGTGTGATACATTTATATTATTAGCATATAATTGTTTTTTAAATAAAATAAGATATTTAACTACTTTTATAGCAATAAAATTATTATTATTATTATTATTATTATTATATATAAGTAATTAAAATTAAAACAATTAATATAATTTTTTACATTTTAAAAAATATTTTACATTTATCTATCATATAAAATATAATTTTATTTATTATTAAGTAATTTATAACATAAAATTTAATTTACTTAACTCTCTAAAAAATAAATTATGTTAATTTTTTCTCCAATACTAAGAAAGCTTAATATGTAGGTTGTCGATGAGATAAGATAAAATCAGATATCACATCTCTATTGTCTGTCTATAATTTAAAATTTAACTACTATTCATATTTAAAATTCTTATAGGAATCTATCGAAGATTTTAATAGAGAACGAAAACTCTAAATGAAAAATGAGGAATAAAACAATATTTTAAATATCGTTTATATTTTTTAAATTTTAAATTTTTATTATAAATAAAATTTATAAAAATAATAAGCTAATAATAAATAATTTATATTTAAAAAAATTGATAATAATTTGTTACAAATTAATTTGAAATAATAAAAATAAATTATAAAATAATTAAAAGATTTTAAATTTTTAAAATTTCAATAAATATTTTGAATAATTTTTATAATAAAAAATTATTGATATTTTAATATAATAAAAATATATAAAATAATATAATATATAATATATTATTTATGATTAATTTAAATTTAAATTTAATATACAGTATATTATATAGTTTTTTTTCCAACTAAGCAATCCCTAAAGTGATTTATGTTGTTAGAAAAACGGACAATCTTAAATAAATGTTGAGAAACAAAACCCGATAAAGTCGTTTTCCCATCATCTTATTATTATTTTAACTTTTTTACACGAAATTTTTATAATAAAAATATGAAAATGAATTAATAGCTAATTAGTTGGAAGTTTTAAAATTTAAATGTGGTTCGAGATAATGAAATTGTAGTTTTTATAAAAGTATGGAAATTGTCGTTATTATTATTATTATTGACACAAAATTTAGAAAAAAATTACAAATTTTTTTAAAAAATTATTACGAATTTTTTTATAAAATCCTAAAAATCAATTATTTATATTTAAAAATTATTTTATTTAACATACATATTTTTAAATACTTATAATATTTATATTGATCAATAAGTTAATCAACTAATTAAAATATTATACAATAAAAGAAAAAAATTATTTATCACAAGTTGTTGTATTAAATACTTTTAATTTTGTTTATTATAAGTTAAAAAAAATAATTCTTATTATTTTTAATTAATAATTGTCTAAATTAGAAAATATTATAACAATAGTAGTTAAAAGGTTTGAATTAATTACAATGAATACGCAAGTATATGTATTGCAACAAGTAATATAATAATAAAAAAATATCATTACCAAAAGATTATATTATTAGAAATTAATTTTTAAAATTAAAAAAATTAAAAATTATTTTTTTTGTGTTTTTATATTTTAAGAAAACAAAATTAAAATAAATAAAAATAAATAATAGTAATTAAATAAATCAGATTTGACAGTTAAGAAAATATATAAGAATATTTAACCCCTAATTTTTTAAATATGTGAATAACTAAAATATCCTTAATATAATTATCAATTAATTACCTAACCAATTAAATCTAACCTAACATGTATTCATCTTTCAAGTAAACTATACATCATATAGTAATTAACTTAATTACATTCTCATGTTAATTAAATTGAATATTACTCATTAAGCTCATCAATCAATTATGGATCACATATATAAAAATCATACACATATGCCTAGAAACTATGTATGTTATTTAATCAAGATAAACAATTAAATAATTCTCTCAAATATATTTAATTGTCTTTATAGATCAATTATTGGTCAAATAATTAATAGCATAAAAATATATTAAATAATATAATTGAATTGAATTCATAATTGGGATAAAATATTAGATCATCAGATGGTGAAAATTAGGTTCATAAGACCCCTAAATTAATAATTTAACTAGATATAATTTTATTCATAAAACATATATTTAAAAAAAAGATATAGAAATTGATAAAGAAAAAAGTAGAAAAAGAAATGCAATCAATCTCTTGAATTATAGTAACAATCTCCTCTTAAATATTCACCAAAATTATATCTCCTTTTGATTTTTTTTGTATTTTTTTTGTATTTTTTTCTCTTTTTAGTTCCAAAAACGAATAAAAACTATGTTAATCATAACTCATTAAGATTTATAAGGTGATTAGGGGATTAAATATAACTCAGGTAGAATCTTGATCATTAGATCAGCTTCAAATTAATAGCTGAGATCAAAACAAGCAAAATTAACTACGTTGACGAATAAGAGAGTAACATATGACATGCATGATTTATTGGGTGAATCAGAGAGTGGCGTGTGACATAAGAAGATTGATCTGGTCAACAAAAGTTGAGTTAGTGTCACACGACACAATGTGATTAATGGTAACAGATGGCATGACGCATTAGTGGAATGGTTGGAAGAATCGTGTGAAAACGAGTGGCAAACGCGTTGACAAAGCAGGACAAACTCAAAATGAATGTTATGTTGACACGTGATACGATGATGCGTCACACTGTACACAAGGTGATATGCAATTGGGCCACTCTACTTGCGCGACATCCTTGTGGCTTGTTCAATCAACTCTTGTGCTTACGTGACGTCTTTTGATTAGTTCTACTTTAAAAATTCATAAAATTCCTATAAAAATTTAAAAAATATATTTTCATCATTGTAACTAAAAAGTTTATATTTTAATATTTTTAATTCTAAAAATATTACTTATTGAATAAAACAAATAAATATTAAATAAAAAAATATAATAATGACTCTATTTTCATATAGTCATCCGTAATTAAGTATATTATTTAATTACATTAACTATTAAAAATAAATATTTTATTAATATTTTTTTAAAAAAATATTCCTATTTAAGGAGATATAACGAATCGATACGTTATAACATTAATATAAAATATGCATGTAATAAATGTAACTACTACAACAATTATTAAATATTAAATACACTAAAATCAGTTAGTTTTAATACCAATCTCGAATATGTACAAAAAGACTCCTACGAATTATGAAATGGAATAGCTACAAGAACCCGTGAAAGATAATAAATTCTCTTATTATTATAATTAAAATTGTAAAGGAAAAAAAATTGGATCGAAAGCACTGGTCATTCCGTTAACATTTTTGATAAATTTTATTATATTTTAACAAAATTTTAGCTAAAATATCTACGTGTGACATTTTAATAAAAAAATGATATTTAAATAAAAATTTAATAATAATAATATTTAAACGATATTTTTAATAATTTCGTAATAATTTATCCAAAAAAATATAAATATTATGTTAAGTCATCTACATAGAATGAAAATTTTCATATTAATATCAATAAAATCAAATCAAAAAGGTTTAAAAACTAAAATAGGTTACGATAACAATCCTTTAGTTATGCTAAGAATAACAATTTATTCTATTTGTAATTTTTTGAAACAATTTAATAACTTTATTTTTTAAAAGTAATGGCACAAAAAAAATGATCACTTTTTTATTTTATTTTTTTCTCGTTATTATTTCAATTTTTATTAAGATATCAATTTTATAGATTGTATTTAGTTATAGATAACAATAACTATAAAATTGATAAAAAATAAAAAATAAAGTTAAATTTTGACTATTTATCCTTATATCATTACTTTTTTATAACAAAATAACTAAATTAATATAAAAAAAATTAAATTATTGTAACTGTAATTAAAAGACCTTGGGTATATTTTTCAAAAAAATAAATAAATAAAGTAAAATATTTAATTGAAAATCAAATCTTGTTGAGGATCTATATATATATTTGTTTGAGATAACAGATTTACGTTATCTTTTCTCCCGTATGCATCAAAGATTACCATTGCAAGGTTTAAATTAAAATATGAATAACAATTGTTGGATTGCCCTGCTGCCCAGAAGTCAAGATCGAACTCCATTTTGTGCATGCGGCACGAATCTTGCTTCCGAAGCTAGCCAGCCAATCGTGCTGTTCAGTTTTGCTATTTTCCGCTTCAATTAAACAATGTCTGACAAATATAATTTAATGAATTCTCTGAGCAAACTTATTATCATTCAAATTGAATTAGGGTTACAACTTTATTTTATCTATCCATATAATTATAGTCTTATATATATATTTATATCAAATCAGAACTTAGAACTAGCTAGAAACACATTCCAAATTAAAAAAAAAACTCCCTCCTTTCAAATTTCCATTGATATTTAAGGCTTTAATGTGTATAAAGATATCGAGAATTCTCAATTTTCTAGATATATAATAATGTTATAATTCTATTAAATTTTATTAATATTGTCATTGTTGTTATTTTTTTCATTTCGAAGAACCATATTGGCGATAGTTACTTGAAAGTTTCAATCTTACCACATTTTAGGAAACTTTAACAATATCGTCAACCTTTAAAATATCTGACTTCGTAATTTTTATCTAGTTTTATGTTTTACTGTTAATTACATAATGAAAATGATGTATATTTAATTTAATATATACTATTATTTTATATTGAATTAAAAATAATATTAGTTAAGTTGAATAAAAATAATCTGAAACATATTTTAAACTATTTAAAATATTAAATAAATTATAAATAAATAAAATACAATTAATATTATTATACCTGAATACATTAAACATACCATGATACTGATTAAAATACATATTATATTACCTTTGAATATTTGTGTGTTTATTTTTAATATATAATTAATTGAAACATTAATTGTAATAATATTATAACTTATTATAAATGTATTCTTTTTTTTTCAAATAAAATAAGAGATTTGTGTTATTCTATTTCAAAAAAATAAAAGTAAAATTTTATTTATCATAAGTTTATGATGAATCATATTAATTATAATTATTATATATAAAAATCATTAAAATAAAATATTGAAAGAGATTGAAAGCAATAAAAACCATGAAACTTGAGTTCCATGTGAAAACAACTGTGACTTGAAAGAACAAAATGGCATAAAAAAAAATTGAGCACGACGTAGTTGGAAAAGTTGGCGAAGGCTTTATAGAGCGTGACAAGCAAGACATAGATGGATTCTTTGACGCGTTAATGGGTTTAAGGATCACACTGAATTATATAATTTGTATCTAAACTTATTCAGATTCTACTATTTAATCTTTTATTTTATTTTTTTATAACTTTTAATTTTTACAATTTAATCCCTTAATTTTTTATATAATTTAATGAGTTTATTTTTTAAGTTTCTCACTTTAACTGCTTACTATTTTGCACTATTAAAATTTATTTTATATTAAGCAAAACAATTTTTTTTAATTCCATGAAGACGAGAAGATAACAATAAATAACAAATTAAATTATGATCAAGTTTTAAAAATTATTGTTAAACTTGTTAAGTATCCTTATCCCACATCGATTAAGAACAAAATAGTAATGTTGTTTATAAGCTTGAACAACGTATTAACTTAATAAGATCTTATTGGGTTAAGTTAGTCGTTAAGTTAGGTCTGAGTTTCTAACATGGTATCAGAGTTGGGTCTAGTCTCTATATACTTGGAACTTGGGTTCTACCACAGTCTCATCGTGGCGCTACTGTCCACCTTTGTTCGCCGTGTGAAGGGAGGCTGTTAAGTATCCTTGTCCCACATCAACTAGGAACAAAGCAGCAATGCTACTTATAATCTTGGACAACCCTTAACTTAATGAGATTTTATTGTGTTGAATTAAGCCTAAGTTTCTAACAATTGTTATTTTTTAGATAACCATAGTTTGGAAAAATGTTAATTTTCATATTTAAATATTATTAATAATAAACGTATAAATTTTTAAGTAGTTTATTGAAATATTTAAAATAATTTAATAATAAACTTCATTTTAAAACTATGTTATTGTCATTATGATATTAAAATTTGAGCATTGTGTTACACATGATTTAATAAAATGTCAAAATTAATTTTAAAAATTTATAACCAGAAAAATAATATTTTTTATAAAATATTATATATTTTTATTATAAAAAAAAATTAAAAAATTATTTTACATTGAATATCGTTCAAGTTTAATTACGACCAATATTAAATTTTGTCTAATTAAAAACCATTTAATGTTATTGAGATATTATTTTTATTGTTATAAATTTTAAGGATGTTATTTTGTTTATTTTTCAACTAATTTTTTTATTTTATTATTATTAGTATCCTAAAAAAATAAATAAAAATTTATGCTTATATTTTAACCAATATTAAAAGATAATTGTTAATATTTTAAATATTAATAATTTATTATTTAATTTATAAAAATTAATTAAATTATCTAATAAGATATTAATTATTATTTTAAAATATGTAATAGAATAGGTATTTTGAGAAGAGAGAATTGTGGGGCTTATTTGTTTATATCATGAACATATTTTTAATTACTTCATTTTTATATGAAATATTTTAGTTATTTTATTTTCACAAGGGATATTTAGATAATTGTTTTTTATAAAAATGAAATACTTTAATTATTTATTAAATAAAAAAATATTATTTTATAAATAAAAAAATTTAATATGAGTAAAATTAGGTTTGGTACCTTATTAATTTATTTATTTCATTTTTTATACTTATTTTTTATTTTATTGTGTATTTTTACATTGGTGTATCACATGGACTTTTAATGATGACCATTTATGGTATTTTTATCTCATTCTATATATGAAACATTAATAGCTTTTTTTTTTATTTTTGAATATTTAAATAAATATTTTAATATTTTTTGATTCATTAAAAACATAAAATAAAAAGGTAAAATAAGTCAAAAATTATAAAAATATATATTTAATGAATCAAAAATAATGAAAAGAACAATGTTAATCTGTCAAAGTTATCATAAATGTATTTCATTGAAAGCACATATATTGTACAAGTGTAAAAAATTCTCAATAAAATAAAAAATAACACTAAATTAATAATTTTTTTATTGGTAATATACCATCTAAAAAATAAGAGTAAAAAATGATATCAAAAATCAAATTACAATATTATTAAGTTACCAAACTTGATAAAATTATTATTTTATTTTCGTAATTCAAAACAAATATTTGAAAAGTGAATGTTTTTTTTGTAACTTTCGTTGTAAATTTGTATATTTTATGAAATTTTTATTTTTTTATTAACCTTTTTATATCGTATTTTTTGTAAACATCCTATGTGAATCAAAATCACAGACTTTACAATATTAGAAATAGAGGTTACACAAGTAAAAAAAATTACAAGATTTATGGCATTAAAAACACATGAATAAGCTTTTTTCACTCCATCATCTTCAATTACCACACAAATGATGCAACAGCTACACCAACTCTGAACAACATAGTGAAGGTGCATAGTTTAACTGTTGGTACTAATCAATGAAGATAATGGAGAAGAGACATCTCATTCATGCGTTTCAAATGCGATTGATTTTGGTAATTTTTTTACTTATATAACCTCTATTTTTGACTCAAATTTGATACATATAGAAAAAATGACTTAGAAAAGTATTCCAAAAAAATATAAAAATTACAAAAACAATTGATCAAAAAAATATTACATTATTCAAATTCATTTTTAAATTGTTAAAATAAAGTGAAAATTTTATCTCAATAAATTCACTTTATTATTATGTCATAATTTTTATTAATAAAATAATATTTTATTGTTTAAAAAGTGACTAAAATGTTTAATTTTTACTTAAAAAATGATCTAATTGTCAATTATTAAAAAAATGAATAAAGCATATTAATAACACAACCTAAATGTTTGTTAGGATTCCTAATCCGTTTCATAAAGGTGATTTACAATTTGGAAATTTTGTAACCTCATTGAGAAAGCATCCAAATTTGGATATTTGTGGTATTAGATAACATCATTTTTGTCCACGTGGTGAAGGTCTACAGCTAATTTTTTTTTAATAATTATATTATTACTCAAATATCAGATATTAGTTATAAATTAGTTAATTTTTTATTTTCCTAAGTAGTCTGATGGGATGAAGTAAGCAATATTGGCCCCAAATATGCGACGCAATATATCCCTAATCGGCTGGGTTATCCGCTACCCAAAGCGACAATTCGACCAGTTAGAGAACTATAGAGATCCAAAAGATTATCTACAACTTGACCACCGTAAGAAGTAGATTACCTTTGCTAAGGAAGACTGGGATTCAATATTTAACGTAACATGATATTTATTTGAAATCCTGTGTTTCTTCAAGTTAATTTCTATATATACCACTGGTTATTACGGAGAATCATTTGCTAATTTAGTCGTAGAAAACTAGAATTATTTAGTTAAAAAATTAAATATTTAAAAGATATAATTGAAACTATTCTTGTTAAGAATATTTACTATGATGTAGTTATTAATAAAAAATAATTATTCAAATATTTGTTGATATTATTTTTGGATAAAAAATTAAATATTTTTAAAAATTTTAAATTTATCTTTAAAAATTTGACATAAATCTTTCATATAAATTTCGATAAACTTTTTAAGAGAGATAACGAATTTATAATAGTTCATAATATAATTAATAAATTAAAATATATTTTTTAAAAACATAGTTACTGTTATATATCAAAGTTCAGAGTTTCTAGGGGTTCTACATCACCCATTTGTGGAGTACATCTCAAAACTCTTATTCATTTCTACGTTTATCTTCTATTACACTCATATCCTACGCATACATTTACTCAAAATGTTTTTTTCTTTTTGGTCCATTAAAACTACCACATGTCCAAAGTCAAAATCTTAAAAAATCTAGACAGTTCCTTCTTCCTCCGCCATTGTTGTCACGACTCACGAGTACCTCCCGCACGAGGCAATAATCAAACGTGAAATTAGGACCACATATGCATTTGGAAAATTGTATTTAGCTTAACAAGGTACTCATCATCAGCCAATAGAATCAGTAGCAACTATTTACTTCTATGATTGAAGACCATCAATTTAAGTCATTGTTAAATACAAATTACATCAGAGTATAAAGAAAGAAAGAAAGAAAGAAATAAATCCATCATGATCACAGCACCAAGTGTTACATTCCTAAGAAAAAGGGAAGAATTGGGCAGATTCACTCTCTTTAATGACATGCATGCATGTAATGTCTGAACATGCTTGGGAGGAGCTGTAAACATAGAAGTAGGAATGTTTTAAGTCTTGCTTTCCTAAACAGATGAAAAGAATTATCAGCAACAAATGTTCGTTCATGGAGTCTGCACATTTGATTCCTTGAATTTATTCTCTTCTGAAGATGGCCGGTTCTCTGAGTCAGATTGTCGGATTTCTTCAATCATTCTAACAACTTCATCCATGTTAGGCCGCATATCTGGAACCTGTGCTACGCAGGTCATTGCAATTTGCAACATCTGCACCATTTCTTCTTCAATATTTTGGTACCTCATAAGCTCAACATCGAAAACTTCGGCTGTCCATTCCTCCCTGACAACAGATTGGACCCATCTGGGAAGATCAGCCACATCATCGCGGCTTGGAGACTGTTGTGGAGCCTTTCCTGTCAGCATCTCTAGGAGAAGAACCCCAAAGCTATACACATCTGATTTATGGGTGTGCTTACGGGTCTCAACCACCTCAGGAGCTCGGTAGCCTATGCTTCTAGAATGAGTTGCAGGGACGTTCATAAGAGGAGCCAGTCCTAAATCAGAAATGCACCCATCTTGATCTTGGTTGATTAGAACATTTGAGGACTTGATGTTTCCATGACTAAATTTTGGACCACCAACGGAGTGTATATGAGCAATTCCCCGAGCAGTTCCAAGCAGTATCTTCACTCGGGACTCCCAATCTAGTGGAGTTCTTCCACCTCCCCTGTTTCCTAAAATCAGAATAAAAATAAGTGCTGTGAAAAAGAGGTATCTTTGTCATATTTTGACAAGAAAAGAAAGTACTAAAAATTTACAGTTTATTGACCTAAACTAGAAATCAGGAAGTAGATATCCTAATTTGAGTTTATAAAACAGAGAGAACCATGTATCTTCATTGAGTCTGTTAAAGAGTATAAATAAATTATTAGGCCCATCTCCTACAAGCTTGAGCTTTCGAAAGAATACACTACTACATGGTATCAGAGCAGCAAGGTCTTAGGATCGAATCCCTATGGTAAGCCCCCAATGTCAATTAAAATTTTCAAGTTTGATGGACTTTGCAAAAAGACAAAGAAACCCACTCTTGAGAAAAGTTTAAGTGATAAACCTTTACAAAGACAAAGTAATCCACACTTAATAGGGAATGTTAAAGAATATAAATGAATTATTAAGCTCTACCTCACATAAGCTTGAGCTTTTAAGATAATTGGTACCTGACACCTAGATGGATACAAATACTCAAATTTCTATTATGCACCATGTACATCATATTCAATTACCAAAATTATCAGGGTGAGAGCTCTAGTTGTAAATTGAGATGGGATGTTAATGAAATTTATTATATAATCCATTAATTTTCGAAACTCATTTATCTTTAATAGGCCTAAACAGACAAGTAAAATATTAAAAAAAATAAAAAATATGATATATGATTATTTATAATATAAATTTAATAATAAAAAAATGATACAATATATGTTCAAATTTAAGCTCATTAGGACTACAATTTAAATGAAATGAAATGAGATAAGATGATATTTAAATGAAATAAGACAATATTACACTATGAGCCCATTAGAAGCACTAAATGAAACATGAGATGAGATGAGATGAAAAAACCAACTTTACATCTCTAGTGAGAATATGCACTTTTAGTTGGTAGTGCATTCATCATAGAACAAAGTCATGCTATTGTTTATGCTCAGACAAGTATGATATGGCTAACACTGTAAGCACATGAAGCACAGTCGATAGTTGTTAAATTTATGCTGGGCATGAAGATGTGTATATTAGTCATAAAGAATCGAATGTGCTAACATAAGCATGAACAGAAATAACTGAGGTTCTTAATATTAATTTATAGATCATCGTAGTACATTTATTTTATAAAAAAAAAAGATATTAAGCAAGTTGAAATCTTTCATGCCGTTGACTTTTGCATGCACTAGCAAAGTCCATTAATTTCAGACAAATTCACAGATTTTATTGTGAGTTCAACCTAACATTTAGAAGACTTCTGAATTTGGATAACAGAATATTGAAGAAAAGCAAAATATAAGAAAATGAAAGAAAAAATAAAAATACAGAAGTAAAAACACAGAGGATCAGGTATGTGTACCATGCAAGAGAGCAGTCAAACAGCCACCGGGCACATAATCATAAACCATGAGCTTCTCGTCTTTTGAATAATAGTAAGCACGGAGTGGCACAACATTTTGGTGCTGTCCAACCCTCCCTATTGTCTCCATTTGCTGTTCAAAATCCCTCTTCCCAAGGACAACTTCCTTAAGCCTTTTTACCACTACCGTTGTTGACTCCTCTAAGATAGCTTTGTATGTTGTGCCATAACTTCCCTTTCCCAACACTTCAGCTGAAGCCCTCAATAAGTCCTCGAGATCAAAGTTATAAGAACTACCCTCAAAGAAAACCAACTTGTTCTTTTCAGCTTCTTGCACCCCACTACCAAAATCCTCCCTAGGCTTCTCACTCCTTCCAACACCAGAGGCCTTCCCTTTCAATGCACTAGCACCTCCATTGTCTCTTTTCTTTAAGCAGCAGAAAACAATAACTAAAGCTAAAAGAATGAGTAGCACTACCCCTCCTCCGACTGCTATGGCGATGATGGCCCATGTTGGCAGTTTCTTTTTTGAGCTTTGTTTAGGAACTACAGGTACTGGTGATAGTGGAGATGGGGAAGGTGGAGGAAGGACAATGGAACAAGCTTTAAGAGGTGTACCACATAAAAGAGAGTTTCCAAGAAAAGATGAATTAGGGAAATTTCGAAGCGACGAAGGAATAGATCCATTAAAGTTGTTATAGCTAAGATTTAATTGAATGAGACCAGAGGTTAGGTCAGGAATGGGTCCTGAAAGGCTGTTGTTCTGGAGGCGCAAAGCTGTCAGTTGTGTCAAATTCTGTACTGTTTTTGGAATTTTTCCAGTAAGGGAATTGAATGATAGGTCCAGGACATTCAGTTTGTGGGATAGGGAGGAAGGGATATTACCAGATAAATTGTTATGTTGGAGATACAGGTTTTCAAGAGAAGGAAGAGAAGTGACCTCAGAAGGAAGATTACCACTAAGGAGATTGGACCGGAGGCTGAGAATCTTGAGGGCATCCAGCTTACCAAGGGTGTTGGCTGGGATGAGACCAATGAGACCAATACCAGGAAGCCTTAGAGCAGACACACGAGTATTATCTCGGGTGCAAGTGATGCCTACCCAAGAGATGCAAACAGGGGTGGAAGCATTCCAGTGAAGGTTCCGACCATGAGGAACAGCAGCAGCGAAGTCAAGAAGTGCTTGCTTATCTGAGTTTAGGTCAGCAATAACCAAACGAAGAAGAATGGCAATGGAAGCAAGAAAAGGAAGCAATGCATTCAAATAGAGCTTCATGGAGATTTTCCAGGAAAACAATAAGAATTTGACAAGGGAATTGAAAATATAACAGCTGCAAGCTGAGCTCTTTTCCTGGTTAAACACAAACAAAACAGAACAACATCAGCCACCCAGAACATGATGTTATAAGAGAGATATTCCTTCATATTGCATAAGGAACAGGCAAGAATTTTAGCAATGTCAAAAAAATAAAAATAAAATAACATAAGAATATTAATGTTTTAATACCAAATATCTATGATAAATAATAAATTAAGGAAAAAACCATTTCGTAAACCTTGACTCTCTCTCTCTCTCTCTGTGTGTGTTTGTGTGTAGGTCCACAAATCATGTTCAAATGTCACAAAAACTTGGATAAATTATGTTTGTATTTCAGAGTCCAGAAAGCCAAAGCCTAACACTCAGCAGTAACCAGCAAAAGAGAGAAGGGGAATTTGCATTATTCTCTGCAAGTTTCAACAATTCTGGCAGCTTAAATAAGTTAAAATGTATCTACCTATTCAAATTAGAAGTGAAAGCCTAACTTCAACAAAGGAAAAAAAAAAAAAAGGAAGTCTGAGAGAAACCAATTAGGAAGAACTGCATTGGAAGAATCCAATCTTAGAGATTGGAAGCCCCTTGCCAAGAAGACCAAGATAACAACAATTCCAGGGGAAAATTCGTCTGATTAGTCACCATTCTATTTGTCCTCTTCAGAGAAATTGTGAAGGACCTTTTTATCATAATATAAGTTAGAGGTAGCAGAGTCGTGTTTCTCTTATAACTGCCTAGCGTATCTTCTTGTAACTACCTATAGTTGATGTGTCTTCTTTTCATTGGTTTTTTTTTCATTTTCTGCTATGCAGTGCAGCTGCCTATACATAGCAGCTAGCACTGCCCATTATTGAATGTGAAGAGATTGTAATACATTAGCTGCAATATAGAGTTTCTCGTGTGTTTGATCAAGAACTCAATTTCCTTTCTTCTCTTGTTGTGTTCATCAACATTTCTCTCTTCTTCTCTTGCTATATTCATCTAAGGGGGATAGAAAAAAAAATGGGTAGAGCCTTGTTGGTAAGTCTAACCTAAAATGGCACATTTGGTGAAGTAATGAACAAACATAAAAATGAGTGGTTTAACAACCATGGCTATTGCAAGCACAAAAAAAAAGGTCATTTTTTGAGATGTATAAATATTATATTTGACATCTCCACAGAAGAAACATGCTGAAGGCATTAATCTTGAACCAAAATCATACCTACCAGAAAATATTAATAGCTATTTCCACTTAAAAGGAACGAAAGCATAATTTTCAAAACACATTTACCAAATTTAACAAGGTGGGTTAGAAGAAATTCATTCAGATACCTCATGCAAGTATTCCGTAAATCAGTTCCGAGTTAATAAAGAAATGGGTTTGAGCCAAAATTCCAATAATTGATAAAATTGATCAAAACCCACAACAATGACTCAGATCTAAAAGCATTATAACCGCTCAATGTATAGAAATATAACATAAGCAGAACTTGAAAAGATAAGAACCTGGATACAAAAGCAGCGAATCCCCCTCTATCCAACTATGTTAAGCTGGAGTGAACTAAGAAGCAACCATTAGAGCTACCTCGAGCTCAGAGAGACCAGCATTGAGTCTACCAAGCGGGTTTCTTCAGATCCCAGAAGTAGAGCTCTGAATTAACTTTCTAGACATACGAGGAAAACACCGGATTTCAAAGGATTCCATGAAAGGCCAACCAGCATTTTTCGCTAAATTTAAATATAAAAGTTTCTTGCAGCTTTGAACCTGTCTCTATTACCCACAAAAAGAAAAAAATAACAAATTTTTATGGAAAATTTAAGTAGAAATAAGATTTTTTAGAAGAGGGTAGTAACAAGAGAATTAAAAAGCTGTTAAAGTCCAAAAATAAAGCAGGAAAAAAAAACACGAAGTATTGGAATCTAGAGTTTGTCAATAAATGGGAGAAGGTGAGAAAGTGAAGAAGAGAGAGAAAGTGTACAGTATAAGACAGTAAGTGCGAGGGGAATTAGGTATGGCTAAGTATAATTGGCTCTTGGAGTCCTTAAGTTGGGTTGGAAAGTAAACTGTTACATAGGAAACAGTAATAACAGCTCATGTTGAAGTAACATACAGTTGGAAAAAAGAAGTCCAGTTTTGTTAATAACGTTATTTTGTATTTTTAATTTATTTTATTATATTTAATTTTATATAAGTTAATTAAAATTTCGTTTTTATAAGGTTATTTTTGTTACAAAAGGCTTAAATTTTTTATTCCAATTATTTTAATATCTGATAAATCGTAAAATTTTATAAAAAATCATAAATATTTTAATATCATATTTATTTATTTTTAAATAAATTTACATTTTGTATCTCTACCTTATTTGTATTTGTATCTCTACACTCTATGACTACACTACTCTCACTGTCTCACATAGCTGGCGTGGACTTGTCGATAGAATTGAAAGGGAAAAAAAAGACCCACCCGCATTTTCATTTTTCCAAATTATCAACTTTTTTTTTCTTTCAAAAATAATGAATTCAAATCATTTTTTAAACAAAATTATTAAAAAAATATTAATGATTATACAAAAATCAAATAATAAAAAATATTATTCATTATTTTTAAGTTATACTACTTATTAATTCAATTATTTTTTCTTTTATTTTTATTAAGTAATTATTTTTTAAAAAATTATATTAATTTTAAATTTTATAGATAAAAAATACACGTTATCATGAGTTAGGTTTTAAAATTTTGAATTCAACTTTAACATCAACAACAAAGAACAAAGAAGAATTCAAAACTTCGAAATGCTGTCCCAGGAAACTCTCTGACTAAACCACTTGTACTTTCTTCTTATTGTATTTTTTTAATAATTATTATTTGTATTATATATATATATATATATAATTTTATGATTCAATTAATTTTATTTTTAATCTTTTTTAATAAAAAACATACCTCAGTTAAAAATATAAGTTTTTTTAAGATATTTAGAAATAAAACTTAGTATATAAATGAAATTTTGGTATTCAATTAAACTTTTTTTATTTATTTTTAAATAAAAAACCACTTGCTCTTTACTTTGACTATAATGCACTCCTTTATTTATTTTTACTTTTTTACTTTGCTAATGACAGATTAGAATAAATAAAAATGAAATTGTTTTTAATTATGTTTAGTTATGTTATTACAAAATCTTAATAAAAATTGTTTTATTAAAATATCTTTTAAATCCAAAAAGTAATTATTTTTAAAGTTCGACTAATTGGGAAAATAGGTTCAGATTATTACGTAGGAATTTAAGTACGGATCCTTCTATGTTAATCAAGTTAACTTAATTATCTATATTTGGGTAGGGTCTTAAGTTTTAAAGACTTACACGTAAATATATAAAAGTAAATCATTATTGATAACTTAATTTTGATTATTAATAGCTAAACACGCTATAAAACTAACTTTAGCGTACAACAATGCGCTGCCACTTTAATTAGCCTGTCATCAGCATCATCTTAACTGGTTTTTAATGTTTTAATCTTGAAGGGTAGAGTTTAGGTTCTCAGTATTAGTTCGCTAACCATACATAGTTAATAAAATAAGCTAATTTAATAAAAAAATATGTTACGTGTTTCAATTTTATTGTTCCTATGTAAAATCTTAAGGTAGTACATAAAATAAGAACTTAATATCATTTTACTACCATTAATGGTTAACTGTAGCAATGCGCTGGGATGACTAGCGGAGATAATGTTAACAATCATGACTATTTTGTATTAATTTTAAATACATTCTGATAATGAATTGATAATAATTTTTTAATAATTTAATTACATATCTTATCTTTTAACATTTATTTAAAATAATATTTAGTTTTAAAAAATTAAATCTTATTACAAATCTTATTCTATTATGTTATTTAAAATGTTTACATTTAGTTTTGTTTTTTAATTATTTTGTATATATTTTTAAGTAAAATAAAATAAAATTTAATTAATTGTTTCAAATATTATATATTTTATTATCAAAAGTGTATTTTTTTCATGTAATTATATACATATAAAAAAATATATTAATATATGTTCATTTTTAATTAATGACAATTTTGATACTGAATAATCATCCCTGTCCCTTTCCTTATTGGTTACGGTTATTGTTACGGTTACTTTCGATTAAAAACCATAAAAATTTTACAATTAATTATAATTTTAGTTATTTATAGTTAAAATGTATATCCTTAATTATTGATAATATGTATACTAGATTTAATTTCTTTTTATGAAAATAATCATTTTAGATAGTACTGTTTTTAACTTTAACTGTGAGAAAGTAAAATGCTCTTTACAAATCAAAGAAGAAAAAATAGAAAAAAAGAGTTTAAAAGTATACGTGAGAGTTTTTCTCTAGGTAAATTAAGATATAATATTTTAATATTAGTAAATCTAATGTTATAAAAACTTTAATCATTTTTTAGAAAAGAGAAAAAAGCAAAGAGAGATAAAAGAGGAAAGTGGTCGAGAAAAATAAACTTAAAACTTAAAAGAGTTTATAATTTTGAGTTGTGAATATTGTAATTTATTTATTATAGTAAAATAATTGTATTAAAATTTTATTTGTTATTTTATCTATATTTATTTCACATCATCATAATTTTGGTTGCTCAAAAAATTTTTCATTTTCTTAGCAATTGGTATTAGAGCCTTGCTAAAAGATTATGATCTAAAGGTAACCATATTCGAGTATGAACGAAGGGGTTAGATGAAGGAAAGTTGAAATTTGAAAAATTTGACAATGCAAATTTTGGATTCTGAAAAATATAAATAGAGGACTATTTGTATCAGAAAAATCTATTGCATTAGTGATATTTTTGACATACAAGCCCTAGAAGTCATCCAATTGATGTTATCACGTAATGTATGAGAAGCCATCAGCCTCAAATACGATACATCATATGAGACAGTTGTTCAATTTACGGATAACAGAAAGTACATTGATGACTCAAATCAACTCAATATAATCTCAACTTAATTGAGTTCAGTGGAAATTAAATTCGATGAGAAAGTTCGAGCCTTGATTCTTTTATCATCTCTACCTAATAATTTGAATGCTACAATTATATTAGTGAGTATCTCAATAGAAAGTGAGAAGTTAAAAATTTGATAATGCTCAAGATCATATCCTCAATGAAGAAATTTGACAAAGAAGGTCGGGTGAAGCATCGACCTCTTTAGTTTTGCATATAAAATCTTGAGGAATAGCCATAAGTAATGTACATGCTATATCATGTCATCATACAATATCAAAGGATAAAAGGTCTAAATCCAAAAATTTCAACAATTCTTATAATTCTAGAACCATTGAGTGTTGGAATTAAGGGAGGGTTGGATTGATCAAATATGAATTTTGTAGGATGAATACGTAAGTATACATATCACAACAAGTAATATAATGATAAGAAAATATTGTTTCCATGGATATTATATTATTAAAAAAACTAATTTTTTAAAACATAAAAATAAAAATCAATTTTTTTGTATTTTTACATTTTAGAAAAGAAAAACTAAAATAACTAAAAATAAATAGTAATAATTAATTACCTCATATTTAGAAACTAAAAAGATATATGAGAAAATATCTAGAAATATTTAATCCCTAATTTTCTAAACATGTGAATCACTAAAATCTTTTAATATAATTATCAATTGAATCTAATCTAGTATGTATTTATCTCTCGAGTAAACTACATATCATATAATTATTAACCTAATCACATTCTAATATCAATTAAATTGGATACTACTTATTAAGTTCATCAATAATGGATCACAAACATAATAATCATACATCTCTGCCTAAAAACTATACATGTTATTTAATCAAGATAAATAATAAAATAATTCTCTCAAATCTATTTAATTGCTTCTATAGATCAATTGTTGGTCAAATAACTAATAGCATAAAAATTAAATTAAAATTATAATTGATGTAAAATATTAGATTATCACATGTTAAAAATTAGGTTCATAAGACTCTTAGATTAATAAATTAACTAGATATAATTTTGTTCATAAAGCTCATATTTTTCATAAAGAAAAACATAAAAGTTGATAAAGAAAGAAGAAGAAGAAGAAGTACAATCAATCTCTTGAATTGTAGTACCAATATTCTCCTGAATCTCCACCAAAATTATATCTACTTTTGAATTTTTTGTGTTTTTTCTCTTATTGGCTCCAAAAATTGATCAAAATTATGTTAATTTTAGCTCATTGGGATTTATGGGGCCATTAGGGATTAAATTAAGCTTAGGTAGAATCTAGCCTGTTAGATCAGCTCCAGATCAAGGGCTAAAATAAAAAAAAAGGAAAATTTTAACAATACCACCCAATAGGAGTGCGACATATAGTATGCTTATTTTATTGGATGAATTAGGACGTGACACGTGGCATGAGAGGATTGCTCTAGTTAACGCATGTTGAGTCATTGACACATGGTGCGACATGATTCGTAGTTATGGATGGTGTGGCACAACAATGGAAAGAATGGACGAATCGGTTTACAACATATGGCAAAACCTTTGATCGCCCGACCAACTCTGTATGAATGTCATGCTAACACGTGGCATAATTCTGCATTATTGGGAACATGCAACATTGCATGATTTGCTCTCTTCGATTGCTTAATGTCCACGTCGCTTGCTCGATCAACTCTCATGCTTGTGTGGTGGCCAAGTGGCGGCTTCTGATTAGTCTTGCATTAAAAATTCATACAAATTTCCAAAAATTATATTTTAACTAGAAAGTTCATGTTTTAATTTTTTTTAACTCAAAAATACTACTTATTGAATAAAACAAACAAATATTAAGTAAAAAAGTATACTAATAATTATACTTTCATAGAGTCATCATGGACATTACAAAAATCAATGCAATAGTGCACCGAAAAATCAGGTGGTCAAGGTAGAAGCAAATGTTATTTTTCACCTCAAGAGGAAGTGATGTATTGATATGCTCTTTGGAGAGTAAGCAAGAGTCATGGATGTTAAATTTTGGAGTATTGTTTCATGTTACTTCGTAGAAAGAACTCTTCAAGAACTATGTGCCAAGAAATCATGGTAAGGTATACCTTGATAATGACCAATGTTGCGATATTATTGGTAAATGTGTAATCAATATTAAGTTGAACGAGTCCAAATGACATATTCCTAACTTGAGGAAAAACTTAAGTTTAATAGGGCAATTAGCTAATGAAGGTTATGCCTTGACTTTTCATGATGATGATTGGAAGGTTTGGAAAGGTGCAATGATGATTGCACGTGGCAAGAAGAGTGGTACTCATTATATGAAAGCAAATTCATGTTGTTCAATTGCTGTTATAGTAGACAACAACAATCCCAACTTGTGGCACCATTGACTTGGTCACATGAGTGAAAAAGTGCTCATAATTATGCACTCAAAAGGAAAATTACCAAGTCTTTGGTTAATTGAAATTTAAATATGTGAGGATTGTATACTTGGAAAGCAGTAGAGAGTTAGCTTTCAGAAAAATTTCAAAATCCCAAAGAAAGAGAGATAAGAGCTTGTTCACTCTGATATTTGGGGACCAACGATTGTCTCGTTCATTAGTGGTAAACACTACTTCGTGACTTTCATTAACAATCACTTTAGAAAGGTATGTGTTTATTTTTTAAGTATAAGTTTAAAGTGTTTTAGGCTTTCAGAATATGGAAAACTATAATTGAAAATGAGACATGTTTGAAGATAAAAAAAACTTAAAATTGACAATGGTGATGAATATGAAGACACTAAATTCAAGACATTTTTCCTATGCGCATGAGATTAGAATAAGAGAATTGTGTCATGTACTCCTCAACACAACGGTGTAACTGAGAGTATGAATCATATGTTGATTGAAAGAGCCATAAGCATATGTATGCAGTCATGCCTACCAAAGTAATTATGAGTAGAAGTAGTTAATACAACAACTTACTTAATCAATTGAGGTTAATTGATTCTATTGGAGAATAAAATATTAGAAGAGGTATGGGGTAGAAAATAGGTAAAAATCTCACATCTAAAAGTTTTTTGTGGTA
This sequence comes from Hippophae gyantsensis, assembly GCA_030763125.1. Taxonomy (NCBI): domain Eukaryota; kingdom Viridiplantae; phylum Streptophyta; class Magnoliopsida; order Rosales; family Elaeagnaceae; genus Hippophae; species Hippophae gyantsensis. The sequence continues at coordinate 58,518,136 of CM061032.1, read as the reverse complement.
TAGCATACATTTATATTTGTGATCAAGGTAAGAATAATATTGATCCCAAGTTAAAGAAATGCACATTCATTGGCTATGGTGAGGATGAGTTTGGCTACCACATTTAGGATGATGAAAATAAAAAGATGATCTATAATAGAGATGCAATGTTCAATGAAAGAGTGATATATATAGAGATATACATACTACAAGTGTCAGTAACTCAGAGCATAGTGGGTGAGTGCATATAAAAGTAGACAATGTCCCAAATTAGAGAAACCAATTAGACAAAGTAGTATGTAGCAGTCTCACATAACTAAACTTCCTATTATAACTCATGTACTTAGGAGGTGAGCTATATATCATTGACTGATGAATGATAGCCTAAATGTTATAATGAAGCATGTCATACTGAATATACCAACAAGTGGAAGTTTACTATGAAAGATGAGAGAAATTCTTTGATCTCCAATCATACATATGAACTAGCAGATTACCTATAGCAAAGAAGGCACTTCACAACAAAATATATATAGGTGTACTGCATCAAAGATGATCATGATAGAACCAAGAGATACAAAGCTTAGCTAGTTGTTAAAGGATTTCAACAGAAAAAAGGAATTGACTACACTGATACTTTTGCTTATGTTGTGAAGCTCAATACTATTTGAATAGTCCTGAGCATTGTTACTAGTAAAGATCTATATTTTGAGTAATTGGATGTGAAGATTGTATTTCTTCATGGAGACTTAGAAGAAGAGATATACATGCACCAATTAGAGGGTTTCTTAGAAAAAGGACAAGGAAAGTTTGGTATGCAGACTATAGAAGAGTTTGTATGAATTGAAATATCAATGATATATTAATGATAGGATTAGATACGAAGGAGATTAAAAGTTTGAAGCAACAATTATCAAAATAATTTGACATGAAAGACCTTGGACTAGCAAAAAAGATTCTTAGGATGCAAATCACTAAAGATAAGCAAATTGGGACTTTGAAGTTATCTCAAGAGGAGTATATTAAACGTGTTTTGCAAAGTTTTAACATGGGCAATGCCAAGGTAGTTAGCACACCCTTGGTCAGTCACTTTCGTCTATTCAATGATCAATATCCTCAGATAGAGGAAGAGAAAAACTTTATGACTAAGGTTCCTTACATCCCAACCATTAGAAGTTTGATTTATGCAATAGTTTGTATAAGACCAGACATTGTCCATATAGTGGGAGCTATTAGTAGGCTCATGTCAAATCCATGAAAAACTCACTAAGAAGTAGTGAAGTGGATCTTAAGGTATAGAAGATTGTTGCATTATCTTAAGGTATCTTCGAGTAACCACAAAGAACCGTTTGTACTTTTCTAAGGAGAGTTAAAAGTACGAGGATACGTAGATGCAAACTTTATAGGGGAAGTCGATAAGTAGATGAGCACCATTAGTTATGTGTTCCCTATGAGTACTACAATTGTTAGTTAAATGTCACAGATATATAAGATTGTTGTATTATCCACTACAAAGCTGAGTTTATAGTAGTGACATAAACCAATAAAAAGATAATTTGGCTTTAAGTATTGTTCACTGAGCTAGAATTCAAGCATGAGAAGAATGTTTTGTATAATGACAATCAAAGTGTGATAAATATGACAAAGAATGTAACATTTTACTTCAAAACCAAACATATCAGATTTCATTATCACTTCATCAGGTCTTTATTAAAAGATAGGGTGTTAAACCAAGAAAATATCCATGGCTGCAAAAATCATACAAACATGTTGATAAAGTAATGACTATCGATAAATTGAAGTTATGTTCAATTTTAATGGCTCTACAAGAGTGATAATCTTAAAAAATATTTGTATTGATTAAGGTATGAAGATAATTGAAATCAATCTTTAAGTGAAAAATTATTAGAAATTCAAATATCAATTAAAAAACAAAGAAAAAATGAAAAAAAAAGCGTAAAAAAATAGAAAGCATATGTGAGAGTTTTTCTCTAAGCAAATTAATATATGATATTTTAATATTATTAAATCTAATATTGTAAAGCCTTCTAACAATATCATTTTTTTTAGAGTAGATAAGAAAGAAAAGAAAGAGAAAAGAGGGAAGATAGAGTAATGTTGTACTATGTCGACCTATTATTTTAAAATTATATTATATTTATATATTATCGAACGTGAGCGTAATTTATTAGATAAAATGGGTACATGAGAAGCAAGTTTTTCAGTCAACTGTCGATATTTTTATCAAATAATGGGATATTCAGACCACAGACTATACCGATCCGATGAGTAAGGCATGATAGACACAGCATAGTAAAATCCACGAATTAAGACCCAATGGATAAGGCACAATAGAAACAGCACAGTGAAATCCACGTATTAAGAATAAAGACACGACGCGATTCATTAGTAAATGAGACACAGACTGACATATCATGCTAATTCATAGGTCGATTGTGTCGTACCGATCCAACTTCCTTGGGATATCTAGCTGAAGACAATAACTACTATCTAAAACGGTTATTCTCGATTTTTAAAAAAAGAAAAGCAGCTAAAACAATGCGAACAAATTTTCATGAATTAATGGGAAAGCAAAAACTTTCGTCAATGGCTTGATTATTATTAGGCCTCTTATTAGGTGGTCATATACGTTTAAGAAAAACCCCTCACCAAACCCCTTCACCAACTTCAATTTGTTATATTAATTATCAGTTACTACAAGTTAGAATTAATTGCTTACAACAATAGCATGCATGAAAACTTAAACTTAATAGGTGGAAGGCATTTTGACATTTCATTTTTATAATAAACATTTTGCATAAAATATTGTATCTAATATTAATGGTATAAAATAAGAATATATGTCCTTAATAAAAATATATTTCATATTAATTGTATATTTAATAGAAGGGAGTCATCTTGCTCTTTTATTTTTATAATATTTTTTTGCATATAATATATTATTTTTTATTAATTAACTATATTGATATTAATAAAATATATATAATATATTCTATATAAGATTTTATGAGTAAACAAAAAGGGTGGGTTCCATGTGATGTCAAATATGTGCAAAATTTTCTTTTTATGAATTAAATCAAGTGTTATTATTATTTATTTAAATGTAAAGTTAAAAATATATAATATGTTAAGATAATTATGGAATTATTATTAACATAAGTGATTAATTATATTATTACATATAAATTACATATTTATCAAATTTTCATGTAAAAATATGCCAGAGTTTTATATTTTTTTTAAATGCACGAGTTCCACTTTTATTTGAAATTTTTTAGATTTTTTTTATTATATAAATTTGAAGTTTTAAAAATAATGATTGTTAAGGGCCTTCTTTTGGGTCGTGCAAAGTACATAAATAATTTCTATCATTTTAATTTGCGGTTGTTATGATGTTTGGTTGTTTTTCTTTTAAAATTCAGAAAAGGGATACTAAAGACAAGAGAATGGACAAACATCATGTGATTTTAAGTGTGTGTTTCTGTTATTAAGTTATGATGTTAAGTATTGATTCTTCTTCTTTTTCCTAAGAATATTAAATGAGGTAATTATCACTCTCTTCTCTAAGGTTTCAAAAACTATCTATTTAATCAATCAAATTTGAGAAAACGGAAATACCTTATAATTAATTAAGTTTTTTCGAGAAATGATGTATTTAAATTTGTTTGAAAACTATTTAAATAACACCGAGTGACCCTTAAGAACAAAAGTAGCACAATTTTAGTATGAGTTAGTATTAGAAGTTATTGTTGTTGTTGTTATGGGTTTTAGTAGTATTAGATTTGTTATTTATCTTTTAAGCATTTTGTTTTTTAAAATTATATTTTGATAATTATTTTTGACATTAATATTTTGTTAAATGAGTTAAGAAAAATGGTTATGAGTTAAAATAATTCAGCTCATAAGTTTATAAGAGTTAAATTTCTCTCTCTCATAAACTCATTGAATTAACTAGTTTTAAATAAATTAAGATAACAACTCATTTTATACCTCTATGTTATCTAATATAGGCAAAGATGAAGAATTTATAATCTTAAAATATCACTTTTATTTTGAATATTAGATTATAAATTAATATTAAGATTATTATTTTTATTCTTATAAAATTTAAAGATATTAATTTTATTTATTTTTACTTATATATTTTTTGAGTTAGTGTAAGGAAAACTTGGTAGATTTAGTTTTTAAAAATAATAATTTGGTAGATTTAATTATGTAATTTCATTTTTGAGTCGATTAATTTAAATTTTTTAAGTATAAAATTGAATTTTTCTTTTTTTATTTAAAACAAAAAAAATTATCCAACGATGTTTTATTTTTATCTCATTAATGGTAATCCAAAATTAAATACTTTTATGTTCAATTTGCATCAAAATGTTATAATTTTTTTTTGTTTTAATTAAAAAAATTAATTTATTATTAAAAAATTAAATCAAACTTATTTGACCCAATGATAAAATTATAACACTAAATAAACTTACCATAATAATTATAAAATTAAAATACTGATCTAATAAAGATACACTAATACGTCCACCTATAACTTTTGATATTTCGTTTTTTTCAAATCCAATAATTAGCTTCTTATGTACCATACTTAAACTAGTAAATTAAATTGTTCAAAATGACCAAACCTATTCTTATTGGGCTCTTTTTCCCTTACAGATCGGTAGGAAATATATATATCTTATTGGTCTCATTAAGATTTTTTTGGTAAATTCTATGTCGATCATATAAAAGCTTCAAATATAATGTATTTAGAATTGTATTTTTTTTATTATGTAATTTTTGAGTGTGAACTTGAAAATTGATTAAGTATACTATCTTGATATGGCAACTAATGTGGATTTATAGATTGAACATTTGCAACGGAAGCTTCAACATTTAAGTTTACATATTTTAATAAATAAACGTAAATTGTTTATTTTGAATAAAAAAAAAACTCGTGAAAATGACCGTAAAGGGATGTGGATCTAGGACTTCAGTGCCATCCAACGAAACACAATTATAAAAGTAGTAGAAGTATATATTGTTATATTTTAATTATTATTTTTTCACAATTATTTTTATAGATAATAATATTAACACAAAAAATTAATTAATTATATAAAAATAAACAAGTTAGATAATAATAAATATATATAAGACTATCATTTAACTTTTAAATGAGAAGATTCAAGTCTATTACAAATCACTTAAACATTGTAAAGAAAAAATATTCATTATTTTTAAAATATTAATGATATAATACTCTATGATAATTAAATATAATAAATTTTATTAATTAAAAACTATATGCAAACGGCTCACTACCTTGTTGAAAGATAAAAGATTATTAGGAATTATCATATTACATATTCTAAAAAAATAAAGAATAACGTATTTAACTTAAAAATAGAAAATAAAACAAGCAAAATTGAGTTCTATATGGTAGGTTAGGATAAATTATTTATTTTTCGCTAAAGTATTAATGATGTAGTAATTTAATTTAGGATGAAAATTTGTGTTACAATTCGATTGTTTAAATCGAATACGAATATAAAAACATGAATGAACACGAAAGAATTAAATTTGGACCAACTCCAATGGCACGAAAAAATTAGAACTAGGTTAGAACCGATCCAACAACATAAAAATAAAATAAAATAATAATTATTGTTATATATTATTACTATTTATTTTTATATGTTAAGTTTGTTTGTATCATAAAAAAATTGTTACATTTCTCTTACTATTTTTATTATAATAATTTTCGTTGTCATATATTGATTATTCGCTTATTCATAATAATTATTTTGTATTTTATCAATAATGAACGTGACTAGTTATATGAACATTTCTCACTTATTTTAAAAATAAGATATATTATAGTTTCTTTGAAACTTTTTGCTTTTTAATTTTATGAAAACTCGTAACAAAATTTTTATTTTATATTTAATATTTTTAGAATACATTGATTTTGATTCAAATTTTTTATTATTTTAATTAATAAATGATCATAAAAAAATTATAATATTTTAAATTAACATGGGTTAAATAAGATAAGAAAGATTTAATACATATAAATAAAAATTTGGATCAATTTAGACTAGTTTGAATTACCTCAAATTTTTTAATTTAAGTTAAGATTAACTATTTATGATAAGAATTGAATTTGATTTGGTTTAAAGTTTGATAAATTTGAACTGTATTAATTTAAAATAACTTTAATTAATTCAATTTGTATGAATTAACGTCATACCTTAAACTAGTTAAAATATAAAATTAATTTAATAAATAGTTAATAATTGATTAAAACAAGTAGTAAGGAAGTGGCATGTCATTCACTCTCAATGTGGAAGGTTTTTTTTTAAATGCACTAATTATTTTTACAGTAAGGAATAATATATATGATTGAAGTAATAATGTAAATATTTTTTAAAAACCACAATTAATAAAAGCAATTGAGATGTAATTAATAATGAATAACCTATATTTCTTTTGGTTTCGGGTACTTTTAGGAGGGATTTACTAAACGTTACAATTGGGATGGAAAACATGAATTAGGATAGAAAGATTGAGTGTACAATTCAGTGTATATATATATATTTTTTTTTGTTTAAAATAAAAATATTAATTAATTTAAATATTATTTTAAAATAAAAATAAAAAATGTTAAAATAAAAGAGAATTTTGTAATTGTATATTATAAATTTGAAAAATAGAATCAATACTAAGAGAGAAATATGAAACAATTAATGAGAATGACTGTAGAATTTTATTCATTTTTTATAATGTTCTTTAAAAAGTAAATTAGACAACATTAATGATTCTATTTTTCCCAATTCTTTTTTATTTAGTAGACATGAAGTTGTACTCGTTATTTTTAGAGTGACAAATGTTAATATAATTTAATTTTATATAATTTTTTGCACTCATATTCTTTATGTCTTATTATATGTTATAATTATTTAAAATTTATAAAAATAATTCTTTTTATATAATATTGGCACTTTTCAAAATTAAGTAATACATTTGTAAACGTAGATGTAAATTTATATGTCCATAACATCCCTCCTTTTGAAGTACACTTTAAATCAATCACATTGTTATTCTATTGTTATCAAGTATTGAATATTTATATTTTTTCAAAAAATTATTATACTAATTTTACATTTTATTAATCTAAATATCATGTAATTACATATTTTAAGCAATAAATAATTTCTTAAACATACCTTTAATTCATGAAAAAATTTAAATATTTTTGTTAATATTTTATCATTATTCTATCTTATTTAAAAATGAATTAATTAACCTTTCACTAATTATTATGAATCACATCTAATATAATAAAGACTTTTATTTATAATAATTAATAAAAATATACATTAATAATTATATATATAAATATATATAAAATAAGTTGTTATCTTCTAAGCAAGAAACATAATAATATTTTTTATAATTTAATAATAAATTTTTTACTCTAATATTAATAAAAATAGATAAGATATTATTTATAAATTCACGAGATAATATACAAAACTATGATAATAATTTGTACTTGTAGGACCTTAACGAAATTAAATGGTTTGACCAAAATATTGCAATCTTAATCTTGATATTAATGGTATTGGTGGTCCTCTTCGGCCACATGTATAACATTTAATGATTGTCGATTGTCTTCCATAATTACTGATACTCTCCACTCAGCAAGGACAACGAGTTCCAACTGCCAGACGTGTATTGAGAAATTAATACATATTTTCAAAATAAAAAAAAAGTTTGCATGACAAACTTTTGATAGTATGTTAATGCATGTATCTTTTGACTAATACTAAAACTATACGAGCCCCGTATAAAATACATCGCATTAATGAAACAGGTGGGGCAATAGCGTTCTACTTATAATATTTGTACGTAGTCTATATAATACTAACACCAAAAAAAGAAAAGAAAAGAAAAAAAAATGATTTTTATCTAAACATAAAATATCCAAGATTTTTTTGTATTAACGTTATAAATATTATTATATATATAGTTTTAGATATACATTTATTTACATTTATATATAATTTATTATTATAATATCATAAAATTATTTATTTTATACTTATTGTAATCTCACGCATGGACACGTGTATACTCGAAAATCACTTCTACATAATGATTCACATGCAGTCTTATTTACGTTCTAATTCAACGGTCCTTAAAATCTAATTTTTTTTATTAAATATTCCAATTACAATCCAAGTAGTAAAAATAAGCAAAAAATGAGAATTTCTTTTAACAACAATCGATTTTTATATTATTCTTGAATATTTTTTAAGAAAGATCGAAGAGAAAGTTTAAGATTATTTTTTTTTTGTTCTTTTGGTTCTAATAATTCATCTAAATTAGATTATTTTTTTATCTTTTTTTATTTATGAATTTCACACTATCTAGTTAAATAATTTATTATGGATGTGATAAAATTTCAAACAATATACTATAATTAAATTAATTTAATGTCATGAACTGTTTTAGTTTTAATTTTTAATTTTTGATATGTTTAATTTTATATTTAAATGTCAAAATTTTACATGTATGAATTAAGTTATATAACTAATTTATTGTATAAATATGTTTATTTTTAATTTAAAATGTTATTATATAATTACTAATATTTTTATTTAAAGTTATATTTAAAAATTACATTAAAGATTATCAAAATGTTATTATATGATCTAAAATGTTATTTGAAATTACATTAAAGATTATTAATGATTTATATATATTATTATATTTTTCTTATTTATCTATAAAGTTTTATTGATTTTTTATAATTTTTTTAACATACTTCACATGCATGTTAAAATCATACAATACCATGCAATTTTAAAAATAAAAATATAACATATGAATATAAGAAAAATACATTTTTTACTTGAACAAATAAATTATTTAAAAAAATATTTATATCTCAAATGATTTAACAAAAAATTATTAATTAATACAATCAAATTTATACTATATTTAATAATAAATGTTAAATTAATTATAATTATAATATATAATATTATTCAAATTATTTAGCAACCCAAATTAAGCAATACAACATTACAATACCAACATACAATATTAAAGAAAAGGAATGAAGTAAATTTCCACTAATAAAATTCAAAAAACAAACAAATCATTATCATCTTTATCTTCTAACGTATGATCAAAATACAAACAAATTACGACTTAAGAAATAGAAAACCTTCTTCTTCTAGGCTTGGTAAGATCAATACCATTCTCAATATTAGAAGTATCGTCCTTAGAACCATGCTTAAACGGATTCAACTTGCCTAGCTTCTTTGATACAGACGAAAAGAAAGTGGGCTTTTTGGGCCCACTTGATCCACTAGGCCCATGTTTGATAGACATCGCAGTCCCCTGACCATTCTTCTGCAAGTCCGTTACGTAAAGCTTCATCTTCATAAGCTCCGTTCTTAAAGCTTCATTCTCTCTCACTAACGACACGTCGTTTTGAAGATTATTACTCCTCGGAACTATGGCTTCTTGAACATCATCGACGACACCACTTCGTAACTTTAACTGATCGTAGTAAAGAGCGTGAAGCACTATATTTACAGGCAATCGTTTGTTCTTTGAAGCATGGAGTCTCGCTTCGTACGACAGCTTTAATGGGTCCATTACACTGCATACCTTCTCTCTTTCTATCTCATCAAGATTTGGATGGTCCTGTAAAAAAAAAAACCATGTCCCCCATTAGACCAAAGCGAAAAAAAGCTTTTTATCAACGGTGATTTCAGAGTTTTCGAATGTCAGTTTGTTAGATGTGATTTGATTACCTTCAAGTAGATGTCAATGGCGCGGTAGAGATCATCATCGACTTTCCTAGCTCCTTTGGGAATGAGAACGGCAATGCCGTTGAACTTTGGGATGCTGAGTTCCGTACTATTTGCGATTTCTCCGAGATATGCGTCGACAGTTTTGGCTACTCTTAGCATTGCAGTACTTGAAGTGACGGATTTGAAATTTCCGCCACTAAAGATCGCCATGCTCTTCTCTTTTTCTACAAAACCCGAAATGATCTTCCTCACGCTTTCAAGATCGAACAGATTCTCGCCGTCGTAGGTGAAAGAAAGAATAAGTAAGTCATCCACGGTCACGTGCTCTAAGATCACTGAGATTCGCTTCTCGAGTTCGCTTTTGCAACTTTTTGGAGTTTTGAGGAAAATAGCTGATCGGAGAAGACAGCAGAGGAAGTTGATAGGAAAAGCAGCTTTCTCCGAAGGTAATAGAGCCACGATTGACTCTAAAATATCCCGTTGCAGATGTCTGGTATCGGAATCACAGATCTCCAACAATTTCGTGCCGTTTCCGGTACGGTCTCGAACGAGATCTCGGAGCGATCGCTCTGTGTAGGTAATCAGAGCGCTCGCAATTATTAGGGCTTTTGCCCCACGTTGTTTCATAGCAGAAATCACTTTTCCGAAGAAATTAATTTCTAAAACTGAAAGCTCCTCTGTCCACCAATTCGGTGGAGTACGGCTCGGAAATTTAGCTTCATTACATGCCTTAGAACTGATCACATCTACACATCTTTGAACAATTTTGAGATCTTCAGCCAACGGAAGCAAATCATTACAAGATTTGAGGACAACAACAGCACCGGAGAGGCTAAACAAGGCCACTTGTGAAAGGAATTCTTCAGTACGACCAGCCAAATTGTTGTCGCAGTATATGTCAGTCATTTGGAGATACTCTGCGGCACAACGAAGAGCTGCTACGTTGTGAACTGTGATCTCAAAGTTGACGCCGTAGCAGAATTTGGCTGCTTTCTCGAAGATGACAGGTCCTCCGGGAATCTCAGAGAGATCAATTTTTGTTAAGTCAGGTTCTTTTGATTCCACAATCAGTTTTCTTACGTAGTTGCTCTTTGCTACTAGCATGAACTGCCAATACAACATAATAATAATTGTGATTAATTAATGCCAGGAAACTAGGGAACCTAGATAGAAATAAGGGTACAGAAAAAGTTAAACACATTCGTAGTATACCTTATGAAGAGCGAAATTAGCCTCACAAACTTGAACGATAATATCAGTTGGAATTTCTTGAGTGAAAACCCTGTAACAAAGCAAAAGTTAGAACTTCATTTATTTGATATTAAAATGTAAATGTGTTTGATATGCAGTGGGTGAATAGGTACCATTGGTCTGTTCTCTCCATGGCAAGGGAGAGTCTGTTGTTATTGCTCCTAGTAGAAGAAGCCATGTTCGATATCAAGAAGTAAGAACGAAAGAGAGAGTTTAGAATAGTAATAGGAAGCCTTTATTTTGTTTTATAAGGGTTTACAATTATCTCAAGACGTTGAAATGGGTTTTAATATTTTTTTTTAAGTTTGTTACAATCAATTGAAACTTTTCCTTTTTTGAGATAGATATGTAATTATCAGTTGATGAAATAGACCATTCTAACCCATTTGGACGTTAGCTGATAAGTTGAAGTGCACATTGGCTTGGCTCCAGTTGGTTCATAGCTATGTAAGATTGAGAAATTGTTATTTTGTCAGCTACTTTAATAATTATGTATAGAGAAAAATAACACGATAGTTATTTAAATTAGTTTATTTGCGTTTTTTAATCCCTTAGATTAAAACAGTATCATTTAGTTCCTTAACTTAGTGAAAAGAATAAATTAAGTGTAAATTATATTATTTATTTTTTTATCAAGTCATTATATGCGATTAAAATACGAGTCTTTAATAATGAAGTCACGATTAACATAAAAGAAAATTCATAAAATATTTGTTTTTTTAACATTTGTTAATTGTCATTATTTTATTTTAATATTTTATTAATTGTTAAATTTTTTAAAAAATTTAAATAATTTTTGTTTGAATTTTATTATTATTTATTTTTTAAGTTATCTCATAATAAATTTCATTTTTATTCTTGTTAAAGACTTATGAGGTTAACCTGATCACTCAACCTAACAGGTCAGGGACGAGTCGACCATAGGTTCAAATCTTGTCCCCTTTCTTGTGGATCATCCTGTGGTTATCAAATGATTGATTCTAAGGGCGACAATGTTCTTAAACGAAATATATTTGAACCGAAGTAGCACTTCTCAGTCTCTCCAACGGAGTCGGGCATTGGGACTCTAGATGCACTTGCAATCAACACACAAGGGAGTGGTTGTTCGGGTTATAACTTTTTGTTTGAATTTTATTATTATTTATTTTTTAAGCTATCTCATAATAAATTTTATTTTTATTCTTGTTAAAGATTAGTATTTTAATTAATTAATAGAAAATAATAACATTTTAAATGAAAAGTCATTAAAATAATATAATTTATCTTTAATTAACCCTTTTTATAATGTTAAAGGATTAAATTACACTGTTTTTAATATAAAAGACTAAATGACATAAATTACATATCTAAGTGACTTATGTAATACCCCATCTTATAGTATATATAGTACTCTTATTTTGTTTTTGATAGATTATAGTATAATACTCTAAATTATAATGAAAATATTTCTCCAAATGTCTCTTAACCCTCAATTTTTTCTTTTTTGAAAAACAACAAAAAATAAATAAATAATAAAAATAGCATCCCTTACTTGTTTTTATTTTTTATCTAGTGTATTTTTTCTATTAAAAACAATTAACACATAATTTTATTTTGAACGTTATCTAATTAAATACAGTTTAAATTAAACTATAATCATTCAGATTCATCAAAGATTAAACATAATCTAATTAAATTCTATTTAGTATTATTAAGATGTTATTCTTATTGTTATAAGTTTTAAGATATCATGTTTTTTTTTTGTAATTTTTTAAAAAATTTCAACTTATAAATATTAAAGTATAAAAATATTGTCTTTAGCTTAACCATCTGTTTAAACTTGAGGCTTAATGTACTTCCTATATTCTAGGATAAATTTCAAACAGTTCCTTTGAAGTTTTCACATATCAACCAAATATTACACGTTTGAAAGATGAGTACATAGTTGCTTCCTAATAACGTTGAAAATTTCAGTTGACACCACACACTAAAATAGTAACAAATAGTGTGTAAAAGTATGGCAAAATTACCTTACCCGATTTCCTAAATGTGTAAAATAGTTGGGGATTCCATCAACTTCATGATCACAAGAAAGCTAACCAGTAAGTTTTCAGATTATAGTTATACTAGGTCTGAACTTTGGAGAAAAAGGTCCTATTGAGAAAACTACTTTAACGATATATTTGCTTTAGATTGTTTTTCTTTTTTTTACACTCATGTACTTGGCGTAATGGGAGGAATTTCTGAAGCTAGAACTACTAATGGAAAAACTTGAAGTTAGGCTCGAACTCACAATCTCAAAACTATAGGGCATCCTTTTACCACTAGACGAGTATGTGATGTATGCTTGAGATTATTGTTCTTATGGTCTGCTTAATAATGAACAATGAACATGAGAAGAATCCTTTTGACGAAATAACTGAGTAAACAATAGTTTCTTACTTCTTTTTTTCCTTCCTTCCCTTTTTGATGAAATAATTGAGTAACTTAATAAGAATCCTTTTTGCATGTAGTTTTTATCTAGCTTTTAATTTGGCTATAAGATCACGTTAACTGTGTCTTGTCACTTTAAAAGACTTATAAGGCCATGAATAAGCCAACACTTCATGGCTTTGTTTGATTATGTGAGGAAAACAGAGAGGTAAAGATTCGATAGTTAATTGGTACAGCTCTACATCAGTTTATGTGAGAATAATGGACATTGAGGCTTCGGCTCCAGCCTTCAGCTTCATAGTGGCTACTGGCCAATAAAGACCACAGGTCAAGGATAAGACTGAGAATTCCTCTCGACATCTCAAAATTATTGGTAGATGTTAACACATGCAACGGCTCAAGGATATGACTCCAATAGTTGGAGCAATGATCCATTCTCGAAGAGATATCCTATGCCACTTATAAGAAGTGGCTAGGACTTGTCCAGCTACAACACCACAAAGTTATGGTCTCTTAAACGCCACGTCGTCCAGTGGAATCTTTTATTGGCCCGATGTCTAACCAAGCTTCGTGACATGTTGGGGCCATGAACAGGATGCTAAAGTCTAGGATAACAAGGTGGATTCCTATAGGAATTTGTATCCATCTCTACGGCCAATGTTATGTTTACAGGTGGAACTTTCGTCCACGTTGTTCACTACCTTTGAAGAAACATATGTACATCTAAATTAATACCTATTGTGACATTGAAAGTAACACAATCGATCAGTCTTCAATGGCATACACCTTGGAATAATGGTCGAATTTCAAATATTCAGATTGAATTATGGTTCTTTCCAAGGGTTCATCAATCTTGACGATTGATCATATTTTATTTTATTTTGATATTGACAATTTCTATTTAATTCCTTGTATGTGTTTTATAAATGACGTGATTAAATTACAATTGTTCCCATTTTTTCTAGTCTAGTTAGTAAGATTATTTTGGCTTCATGTAAAGTTCTAAGATTCAATTTCAAACCTTTACTCAAAATGGGTACTTATAGTTTGAATTATCTAAAAAACAATTGTTCTCACTTTCTTCTTCTAGCATGTAAGGCCATACATAAAATAGAATACGAGTCAAACTTTCTGTATGTATATTACATATAAGAAGAATGTTGTACTTACACAATAATTATGTATAGCGTGTCAAGTATTCATATCTTATGCTGGGCAATTGGTGCATTCAAGCTACTGCAAATGGAAAAAGTATTCTAAGAGAGGTAAAGATGCAGGGAGCTCGTTTGGTAATTTTGGTCTCAAAATGCTGCAAGTTGCAAGTCGGTGATAAGATAACCAAGACAAGTTGGTTCAATGGGACCATCCTCTTTCTCGGTTGCCAGAATATGGCAAGAATTAGTCGAACCTTTCTTTGAAATCAATGTTATGATTGTGTCTTTTTCAAATCTGCTTCATGACCACCGCTCCTCCACATATTTGTAACATGTACATAATTAATTATTTTATAATTATATCCGTAGAATTTTATTTTATTTTATTTTTGTTACTTTTATAAACACTAAATGTTAATACCACAATTTTTTATTTTATTATAATTTAATATTTTAATTTTTGAAATTGGCCTCTTGGTAATTAATTGATGGGTTCGCCTCTTGTCTGGACATGAACAATAGTATTTTTGAGTATCAGTGAATGGAATATTAAGTATTTTTTTATCAAGTAGCCGCCTGCTTATGCTTTTGAGATCAGTAAAAGTGCTTCTAACTTTAAATAGGGGCAATTTTGTCATAAACTAAAATGAAAAATAATATTAAAATGATTACATCATGTGAAGGGAATAAACAACTGGTATTTTATGCGGAATCAATTTGGCTCAAAGTTATGAATAACTGTAATTTGGAAAGCTCTTCATTCTCAAAAAAATAAATAAATTAGCATAATTTTTTATGATATAAATTAAGTTTTATTTTAAGATCTCATTTACATATGGATATTTTGTTCGTATAACTAAAAAAATATAAAGTATATATATATATATATATTTATATATGGTAAAAAAATATGTTTTTAAAGGATAATTAAAAATAAAATTATATGAATATATGAAAAGAAAACTTAGAAAAGGAAATCAATTATATTCATATATTATGTTTCGCATGCACTTATAATTTGACTTGAAATTAGTTCTCATTTTATAAATCATTACAAATTAATCATCCAAAATTTAAAAGTTGATATGGGAAAATCAAATATTAAAATAAAGTAAGCATTTTATTTATTTATTATTATTTTTTTGTAATAACAATTGGAATGTGGTAGTCTGGTAGATATAGTTTTGACTTTATCGCGTGTTCCTCACCCTCTCTGTTCTTCAGACTGTAGCTTTCCCTTCACCGACATTTGGTATAAACGCAGAAAAACATGTAGTTAGGTGTGATTGTGTGAACTGATAGTTGACTTTAATCTTCGTAGTTACGTTGTGATTTGCTTACTCTTTTTAATTACTTTTTATTTTTATAAGCGATAATATGGTACTTAATTAGTTATCACAGTCTATTCAGCTAAGTGGGTTTTTTTTTCTTTCTTTTTTCATTTTATAAACCACCACCAATTATACCGTAATAAAAAAATAGCATTAAAATAAACGAAAGCGTTGTTATAACTTCAAAATACAATAACATGACTATATGTGTTTGGTAGTATATTTCGTGGTACTATTACATATGAATTGATTCCTTTGTAGGGTGTTTGTAAGTACTTAAAATCAAACTAGAATGTTTAAGTTCGAATGTCAACCCCTTTCTTCACAATTAAAAAAAAAAAAAACCTTCTCCACACCTCTTACAATTTGATTAAGACTTCAATTTTTAATTGAATTGAGAGTAGACGAAAGTAAATATTATATAGTTAACAAGAGTTGTTTATTACAAGGTGTTTTTCTTTAACAAAAAGACAAAACTTAGTTATTCTCTCTGTGTAGAAAGAGATCCATTTTTTAGTTCAATGAACGTTCTTAATTTATAATAGGGTATAAACTTACCCAAAATAAAAAAGTATTGAATTATATATCGTGAATGTTTCGTTCATAAAATTATATTATTTTTCATTTCGTTAATATAACTTAACTTATAAAAAATTTCATTTATATCATTTAATCTTTGTCTAACATCATCACAAATCATAATATTACAAATTGTTATTATAAATGTACCACTTGATCATATAATTATTTTAAATATATCATAAGTCATTAGACAAAAACTAATAATCTAATATAAATGTAATTTTTTTTATAAGTTGAATAATACAAAGGAGATGAAAAATAATTTAATATTATAAAGAAAACAAACCAATAATTAAGTTCTATTTTTTTCTAAGGTTTTCTCTTTATAATATTCTTAGGGCATATGTATTGAATTAATGGTATTAGGATTTCAGTTTGATCATTTTCTCTATTTGTGTCGGTGTATATTAGATAATATTTATATGATTATACTTTTAAATATTTTTTAAAAAATATTTTTTTGTTATAATATATATAATTGATATATTATTTTTTATAATTAAATAATGATAAATTAGTCATATTATTATTAAATGGTGGGAAAAGATGACGTGAAATGTTAATTTTGTTATATGTAAGGATTACAAATATTAGTTATTTTTGTAGAAAAAATATTTGTATATAAATTTGTTTTTAAGTTTGTTATCAAATCTATTAAATAAAGTCGAACAAACAGTAGAATATCAGATAATCGTACTTTAAGTATATTTGTTATAACTATGATACATATGATTGCACTCATGCATTTAATATCATATGTTATAATTTAGGTTAATTTTGTTTGTCATGTAACTGTTCAAACATTACCCATATTCATGATAGTATTTGACATTGTATTCTTCTTTATTTATTTTTAAATATTTTCTCAAACTGTTTATTTTATTGTGTTTTTTTTTCTTTTATGTAAAGTTGGTTGTTATTGATGAATAATGCACACACATATAGTTAGATACATTATATTTGAAAGCATATTATACACATATTATGGGTTAGTTTCTCATTATACATGTTAGGTTGTGAGTAACGATTTTTGTTTTTTTGTGTGCAAAAATTTATAGAAATCACTCGATAATTTTGAAAACAAAAAATTGAAGTTTTTGGAACCTCAACGAGACCTTCGTTGGACCTCTCATCAGATCCCTAGTGAGGTGGTTGGCGAGGAACCTCAACGGGGTTGGCTGTTGTTACTCGGTTGTTTTTATAAATACTCTCATTCTCTCATTTTTAAGCATTGAATCCATACCAAAACGTTGCCAAAATTATTTATGAAATTTGTTTTTGTATCACAAATTATTTTGAATGTATTGTAGTATTTGTGCTACATTGTTGCGAGTAAAATAGAGTGATTGAGTGTTGAGAACTCTTGACTATTTTACAAATATTGTGAGAATAAAATTGTGAGATTGGGTTGGTTAATATTGATTTAGTTTCCAAATTAATGGTTGTTCATGATTGGGTGTTCTTTCCTCGATTGATTTTTGGTAGTTGAGTGTATTTTTTAGGATTAGTTATTCTATTTTTATTTTACTTTATTGATATTCGATTATTGATTATATTACCTAGTATAGTATTGGCTTTGAAGGAAAGTCGAGCTCGTATGTCAGACTAAGTTATTACAAAGGTAGTAAGGGAGGATAGTAATAGACAAATATGGTAGATTTTTTGACTAATAAAAGTATCTGTATTTATATTTTTATTAAGTTGTATTTGTCTATTATTGATGAATTTTTAGCTTTCGAGTGGTTATAATAGACAATCTAAGGGTTTATCATATAGACATAAGTTTTATATAGGTTTGACTTTTACATATGACATTGTGCATGATCTATTGTTTGGTTAATACAACCTAGATTTAAATTATATATATTTCAATATATTAAAGTTTAAATTTTGATTAATTTTTTTTTAATATTTATCGTTTATTTTTCTATTTATTGAAAAATATATCTATTTTTTAATATATTTTTTCTATTTGTAATTATTATTTGTTAATGTTGTAATTGTTTATTAAGTATTTATCTTTCTGTTACTTGTTTATTAAGTATTTATTTTTCTGTTACTTGTGAGACGAGTTCTTAAAGAGTTAATATGTTCTTACCTAATCATGTACCATATCTTAGACTCTTTCTGTTATGCACATCATTGATATCTTCGTTGTCTTTGTCAATTAATCTACTTGTTCTTACTACTCTCACCACCTTTGCATGATGTACTTTGTTGGCAACTCGAAGATTTATTTTACAAGAAAGTATGCATCTATAAGGAATTCTTTTAAACTCAATAGTTTACAACTACATGATACTAAATCTGTAATTTTATTGTAAATAAGTTTACGGAATTTTGAGTGACTTATTTAAGCCATTTTGATAGTATAAATAATGAACTCTTGATCTTCAAATTGTTGGGTAATAAGATAATAATCTCTTTTTGAAAGCTTCAATTGAAAGTCGATGAATATTTTATTTATATACACCTTTACCATTTGAGCTCCCATTGATAACGGTGATTTTAATCTTCGTTACTTATTGATATCTGCATGATTTGCTTGAAGTTCTTGATGTTGTTGGTATCCAAGTTCATATCAGAACATGTAATATATAAAGTCCACTAGTGAGTTTCTCATAAAATTAGACATATGTTTTTGAAAAATGCATGGGAATTTTTCGCCCTTTAATTACTAGATACTCCAGCGTACGTTAAATACGTGTTCAATATAAGTTAAAGACCCATCTACGCATGCAACTCATATAATTGGCACATCCATTCATTTTCTTCTAATTTGGTATCATGCAACACATCCTTCTAATTATTATCAAATTCTTCGATATATAGTCTTTGAGTTCATTATAACAATTTTCAACTTGTGATACTGATCACTGTAAATTACTAGACTAATGTTTTTTGAAAACCCATTCAAAATGTTCCATATCCAACAACTATGGATGTATTAATTTGGTAAATTTGGACTAACTTTTGCCATTGCAAGATATTGATTAGTAATAATCACTATAAGAGCACTCTTAATTTGGTATTGCATCTAACTACTTGTTAAATAACCAAACAAATGATTTTATTTCCTCATCTCTTAAGAATCCATATCCAAACGCTAATGTTTGATCATGATGTAGACTTTGGTTAAGGAAGCAAAAATCATTCCATACTTATTTTTGTTATAAGTAGTACGTGTCCAAAATCACAACATCCAAAAAAAATATATATGTAATAAGATGTTCTTAATTGCAATTAAGTCAGTGCAAAAACATCTTGTAAATTTATTTTATAAATCTATCTCATATTCAAAGAAAAATTTAGCATTTTTGTCTTCCTTTGATGTAAATGCATCAAATCTTTTACGTTTTTCTCTAATTTTTTTTCTTCATAATTTATAATATTTTTATCAGTGCATCCAATGTTTTATGGACTATTAGATTCAATTTCTATCAAACTTACTTGCTACATGTTTAAATATTTACTTCAGATAATTGAAATGATAATAATTTTTTTTAGTAAATAGATTATAATGTGATCTCAAAAGATTTCTTCTTATAACAAACAAATTATTTAGAGATAAGTTCATTTTTACATTTCTTCTTATTGTTATGACTTATTATAGTATTAAATCAACGTATTTGCATATACACTGTAAAATATAAATGCTTGCTCATCGTTCGTGTCAATATCGATCTCCCATTTATCAAGACGTTTCGTTATTATTCAAATGCTTACTCCGGTATGAATATATAGAAACGAATTCTTCTCCATCTTATAAAGTATAACTATTATGTCTTGAAATTTCTTTGATGGCTATAACATATATCAAAAAGAAAAAAAAAGTTAAAAACATAACACCAACAAAAAAAAATATAATATTATATTATCTAATAAATTTTGCATTTTGATGGCAAGCGTCCAGTTAATAAAAACATCATTTCATACACAAAATATTAGTATTCAAAATATTAAAAGACTAAACACACTTTTTGAGCACATAAAACAAATGAAATGCCTCTTACGGGGGTTAGTTTTAATTTTTTTTTCATAAATATTTTCTACAACGTACACTAAAAAAAGTTATATATCTTGCAGAATTTGAATTTCTTTTTTGTTCAGTAAAAAACACAGATTTTTATCTTTTCCTATTTAATGTTACTATGATTTAACTTACCAGTTATAACATACAAATTAAGATTCTTAAATAAATATAATAACTCTTGTGCTATTTGCATTGAATTTTAGTAGTTATTGGATATAAAGTAACGTTAATGTAAAATAGAAAATATCAACATAGAAAAAAAATTATGGAGGTCGGGATTAATTTAATATAAATATAATTTTTATTATTTAATTAAACTCACTATTTAGAATATATGAGTAAAAATTGCTAATTTGAATATGCTATTAATTATTGAAAATTAAAAAAATGAAGAAGTTGAAAGTAAGCGTCGGAAAAAAAAATGAACAACAATGAAAAACATGATGTGCAAGTAGAGAATTAAGAGAAAAGAAAAGTAGAGTACCTTTTGGACTTAATTTCTCTTGAAGCAACCATTAGTTTATTGAGAGAGAAAAAAATAAAAAAAATAATTAGTTGTTAGAATTTAGAATGTCAAGTAACTGATTAGATTATTGCAGAATTATAGAGCACTAATTTTTTATAATGATATTATTATTATAATAAAAATATTTAAATTATTTATTATATTTTAATATTATATAAAATTATTATTAATAAAAAATTATTATGATAATCATTAAGTTTTTTTATTTGCTTTATATATGCATATATATATATATATATATATTGATAAGCGTCATAAGATAAGTTTATGATGTGAGTAGGTCCATAGAAAGAGAAATAGAGAATTACTTACCTTTTGTCCTCTGACTTGCTTTAGTGTTTGAGTTCATATGCAGCGTAGAAAGTGATCTACGTTATCCTTACCCGGTATATAATAAGTGATGCCAAATATATTGGAGTTGTATGTGTATAATATTTTTAAATATTTTTGTTATGTTATAAAAAAATATATAACAGATAAAATAATTAAAAAATAAAATTTTATATATAAATATAATTATATAATTCAGTTAAACCATAAAATAAATAATAAAAAAATAACTTAAATTTTTGTGTACAATTTTTACCTATTATTTAGGTGCATTTTTTTTAAATAGAATTTAATTAAAGATTTAAAAGTATAATTTTGATAAAAAATTATTAATTTAAATACATCAATAATTAAAATTATTGAATTAAAATTTTATCTTGAGATTTTTATCTCATCAATGGTATTTTAATTGATATATTAATCGATTTATTAGAAAAATAAAATCTTAATATTATATTATAGTTTTTATAATCTTTGGACGTAAGTAAAGATTTAAATTGATATGAAAATATAAATTATATATGCATAAATAAGACATGAATCATTATAAATACATAAATAAGACATGAATCATTATAAATAAATATAAAGATTGATAAAAATCGTTATAGAATTGGATCTAAGTAAAAAGAAAAAATATGTGTTTTTAATCAAAATAAGTAATAATAAGAAAGAAAAATATAAACAAAAAAAATCCACTTAAGATGATTCATGTATAAAAAGATAAATTTTTGATAAAAATAAATAATTTTTTTAAAAATTTTAAAAAAGTATCTAGGATTTTTAGAACGTGCAAAATTATTTAGCTGGATTAAAAAAACAAATAATGTTATTTGAACTTATATAAACAGTCACTTTCATTAAAAAAAAAAAAACTTCTAACCTAACAACTACCTTAACTAGCCTATTATTTGAAAAAATATCAAAACAAATATTACAGCAAACTAAAAAAAATAAAATCATATTATAACATTAAATAATTTAATTGATACCATCAAAACTAATTAAGCTTATAATAACAGTGTTCAATAATTTTCATCATGTTCAAGCATGACACTTGAACTAAATTTAATCTTGGTTTTTATTGATTTCTTTAATTGTAAATAAGCTTATGATTAAACTGTATGTGTTAATTAAAAATTAAAGAAAAGAAATTTGATTTGTGAGTTATTTTGTATTAAAAATAATTTTTTAATATATATTGAGGTAAATTGATTATAGAAAAAATATTATTTAATTGTAATATTTTCTTATATGATTATGGATGGTTTTTCTTTCAATTTCATATATTACTTATTTAAGTATATTTTATTTTTAGTGTTATTTAAAAAATACATTATTTAATTTTTTCATACATTTTAAATATTTGTTCGATATAAATTTTTAATTTAATTTTTTATATTAACATATTTTTTATAAACATAATAATAAGTGATTCATATTATAAAATATATATTCAAAATGTTATCTAAATTGAAGATATTCTTAATATATTTAGAAATATACATTAAATTTATATTTATAATATTATAAAAAATTGAATATATGTCTAATATTTAAAAAGAAATTATAAATAAAATTATATTTATCAAGAGAAGTTATCATTTCTCTCTCTCTATGTAGTATATAGAATAGCGTTTCTAAAAATTGAGTATATTTTTAGTAAAATAAAAACAGATGATGGTTTGGAAATAGTTTTCAACATATATTATAATTTAAATTTTTAGCATTATATGAATAACCAGATACCAAGCAGTTTGTCAAAATAGTTTTTTTTTATTTGTTATGTTTGTCGATTATTATTTTATCCTTACACTTTTTTATTTTTTTTATTTACTTAATTTGATAAATTTTAATTTATGTATAAAGTTTAATTTCTTTTAATCTATTATTATAAAAAGATGATATTTTTAGATAAAAATTACTAATATTAGAATAATTTAATATTTTATTTCATAATTTAATACTTTAAAATTTTTAAAAATAAAAATATTATTCTAATATAAATAAAATTTGCTTTGAAAATAAAACTATTCTTATTATATCTTATGATCATGTAAAATAATTACCTTATATAAAAATTAAAGGATATAAATTATTTTACTAATTTTCTATTTCATAACATTTCACTGATTACCGTAATAATAAAAAATAATATTTTTACGTAAATAAAGTTGAGACTAAAAAAATGTCAAATAAATTAGTTTATCTGCCTCTGCACGTTTGGTAGTTGGCCTGGCCCTATGGATGAATACGTTAACGTCGTGCTATGGGAGACTCTGATTGCTGCAATAAAGAAATATAAAGCCAACCTAAGGGCAACCAGCCTTCAAAGTCAACAACGCCGAGCTCACTAGTCACTACGATTACTCCTTTTTATCTTTTCCTTATTTTATTTTGTATTTCTTACACTGTACTTGATAACGATGTCTATCATCTTCATCGCTGAAATCAGCTATTCGTGTTGCCTTTATACTGGCGATCCAGTCAAAAAAGATAACAACTTTAAGGTCCCAATTTCTAACTTCTTATTCCCCTTTAATTATCTTCTCCAGCTTTCTATGTTGTTCTGTAGCCTGTTGCTTAGATGATCTTTCTATGTCATTCATTTCCATTTTCAAGCATTCCGCTAATGTAATATAAAGTATTTGGGCAAAATTCCCTTTTCTTTTAATTTGATTTTTTAAAAAATATTTATGTAATTTTATTGTTATTTCTAGTAATTGGGTTGCTTGATTTCGTGTGAAGCTTCCATGGGTTTGTATTTGTTTAGTCGTTTGTTTGATTCTGCTTTGGGTTTCTTATGAATTCCATGTTGTAAATACTTGACTATTTTTGTTGATATCAGGAGGATCTTTCTGTTATTAGGGAATTTCAGGAGTTGGGATTTAGGAAAAACAACAGAATTTCAGTAAATTGTGTAGTCTCAGGATGAATCAGTTAAGAAACTGCTCATATGCAGCTGTTTTGGTTGCCTTTTTGTGCTGGTCTTCACTACTTGTTGGGGCAGAAGATCTCATGACACACCCTGCAGAAGGTGATTTTGATTTAGTAGCTACATAGCGTTTCGTTTCCCGTTATGGCAATCTTTCTTTTGTAATTTGTATTTTCAAGGAATGCTTTTAGGATTTAGTAGCTAGTACAATTCTTCCTCATGGTATGTCAATTTTGTTTCCGCAGAGATTTGTGAACTACTGTTAGTGATTATGTGATAGCTTCAATTCCCAAATAAGATGACCCTACCATAATCATTTTCATCGCTTTGGACATGATGGCTATGTCTTACCCTAGTGCATTGATACAATTACAAGATTGATTTTTTACTAAATCAGTTGCTCATTTGATATTTATGCTAAAATTTGGAGGTAATTTGCATACAAAGTGATATTGTTTCTGTAGTTTAATTTCTAATAACCTTATACCATCTAAGGACACAAGCGGCAACCAACAAATATTGTCATGTATTTGTCATGATGAAGTACTGACGACACTCTCTGTATTAAATTTCAGTGAAGGCATTGAAGGACATCAAGAGAAGTTTGATTGATCCCAATAAGAACCTAAGTAATTGGAATCGAGGTGACCCATGTATAGCAAATTGGACAGGGGTTTTATGCTACAATAGGACACTCTATGATGGTTATCTACATGTCAGGGCATTGTATGGTTTCAATTATTCTTTTCTACCTCATAGCAATGTTGAGATTGATGAATTCTGCTCTCTGTTGTTTCTTTATTCTCTTCATTTGTTGTGAAAGGTTTTATATAGTAACATTTTCACAGTTATACAACTTACTTGAGGTAGAATTAGGTCTGACAAAATTTCCCGAGTTTTAAATATTTACCTCTGATCATTTTACTTGTATAGGTCTCATAATATGTAATCTGCTTATGTGTAGATAAGAGATTAGGACTAAACTCATCTTCTTGGTAAAATTTTCAAAGTCAAACCATTGTTGTTGCAATTGAATGATTATTTAAACCATGTATTGGGGTTGCATGTTAAGCCTTCAAAATAATCTCTTTATAATAAGACGTGCCCATCTTCTTGTTGCAGGCAACTATTAAATGTAAATCTATCAGGAATTCTATCGCCGGAGCTTGGTCGTTTATCTTTCATGAAAATATTGTAAGAGAATATGTTGTTTTGCTTCATGTGATCAAACAGGAGAGAATAGACTTCCTTGTATTCTTTATTTTGACCTTTCAAATCGTAGAAAGATTTTTTACTCTCAACCCAGAGTAGGCATCCCTGAATTTCTCTGTGTATTTATATATAGGGACTTTATGTGGAACAACATAGGTGGGAGTATACCAAAGGAGATAAGCAATGTCAAGTCATTGGAACTCTTGTAAGTTACTTTGTTTGGCTCTGGTGGATACCTTTACCTTTTGTACTATACTTAAACGGTGATTCTCTCAATGCACCATTTTGTGGTGAAACCATATAAAATTTATGGCAGCTATATCAGTCTTATTCTTTTGTATTTTTAACTTGTTACTTAGTATTTCTACTCTTAGTAGGGTTGAACAGTAGATCGAAACTGTAATTTTTTTGACAATTTAAATCCGATTCGATCCGAATGGGTTTGAAGATTTTCAATCTGAATCCGATCTGAAGATATAATTAATCCGAACCAATCTGAATCCGAATAGATCGGATTTTTTCGGATCAGAGATCTATTCGGATCAGATTGGGGCATTGAAATTTATTTATGAATTATTGTCACATATAAAACAGACATATACAAACTTCAATTTTAAATTTATATTTTTGTAACAAATATTATTATTTTTATTCACAATTAAAAAAATTAAAAGAATAAGAAATATGCATGTACAATTATTAAATTATTATAAATATTTATATTTATTTTTTAAGCTAAATAATAATCTAATATAATTATGGTATGCATAATATTTAAATATAATATAATATAAAATAAAATATGTATTTATTTATAATTTAATAGTAATTTGGTCCAGATCGGATACAGTGGATTATAAAATCTATCAATCTAAAGCTGATCCGAATTCGAACGGATTGTATAATTTTCAATCCGATTCGACTGTAAAATTTATTAATCCAATCCGATCCGAATCCGATGGATCGGATCGGATTTTTCAATTTAAGTGGATTGATCAGATTATTTGCTCACCTTTAACTCTTAGTCTAAAATGTCCTCAATATCATTGGCACACAGTGTGTCAACTTGGCTTTTCATTTTAGTGTAGTAACCTCTTCTTTTCAGGCTTCTGAATGGAAACCAATTATCAGGTTCCTTGCCGGAAGAGCTTGGTTATCTTCCAAACTTGAACAGAATACAAATTGACCAGAACCAAATATCAGGGCCAATCCCAAAATCATACGCAAACTTGAAGAAAGCGAGGCACTTGTGAGGATTTATTTATTTTATCACTTTTCATTTGCATTTCTACTATGTTTTGACATGCTTCATGCCCTCTTTCTCCTCTTTGAGCAGTCACATGAACAACAATTCAATTAGTGGGCAAATACCGACTGAGCTTTCCACGTTACCTAATCTAGTTCACTTGTAAGTAAATATTAGCTATTTACTTAATTTGTCATTATCTTTCCCTGCAGTGAGGTCTGCAAGCAATTAACTTGTATTCCCTCTGTGGTTATGTTTATATGTTATTCCATCTTTGTACTAATCAAATGAATCTCTGCTCTCTGCAGCCTTCTTGATAACAACAACTTATCTGGGTATCTTCCACCTGAATTCTCCAAACTTCCGAACTTACTTATACTGTATGGTCTCTTACCTTCTTGGAAAAATGTGGAACATCTTGTATTTGTGCATTTAGCACTATATTACCTTGCTAGGTTTCGTAGTTTGTAGACATACTTTGTTAATAGTTTTGTTTCGATCTCTAGTATTACTAGACTCTAAGATAGTAACCAAGTATTAAATTTTGTTTGTTTTTTTGATAATCACATTTTTTTTACCCAGTTTTCCTTCTTGTAAATTACCTTTTCAGAGTGACGATCTCTTTTTTATTCAAAGTTTAATATCTTCTCATTTTCTCTCTTCCAATGCAACAAAGTTTTCTTCTGCCTTTTTTTTCCATCATTCAAAGCAATATTACTTTTGTAATGTTCTCTCTAACTTTCAAGAAGGCTCATTCTTTTTGTTTCGCAGCCAACTTGATAACAACAATTTTGATGGGAGTACAATTCCAGATTCATATGGCAGCATGTCAAAGTTGTTAAAAATGTAAGTGGTAATTATGATATCTGCTTCTGTCCGTTTACCAAAGTTGATGCTAAGTACCAACATTTCTATTTATTTATACGAAGGATATAAGTATATATAATCTTATATTTAAGTGGTAGAAAGAATCATTATTTCTATTTCTAATTTACAGCTAATAATAAAATATTGATATTAGATGAAAAATGGCCAATTACAAGATAGCATCTTCATGTTCAATGGTAAATCACTTGAATTTAAGTCATCGAATAGAAGAAAGAAAAGGGTAAATGGTACTCAAACTTAGACCATTGAGATGCTTGGCCTCAATTGGATTTCAAGGATTGTTTTAACTGCCTTTTTCGTACATATATGGAATCCTGTAGTATGCCTATAAACACGGGATTCTTCATTTCTTCATAATTGTATCTTTATTATATGATTTTATTTCCTAAGGGTATCTATTTTAGATTAATTCTTTTTAATAACATCACTGTATCATGGTTGTTTAGGAGTCTGAGGAACTGCAGCTTACAGGGACCAATCCCTGATTTGAGCAGGATACCAAAACTAGGTTATTTGTAAGTTCATTAAGTGAATCTTCCTTTATATGTCCTTACATAGCAACGTGTTGGTATGTTATTGTGGGAATAATGAATCCACCTAAAAGTTTGTAACCTTATTTATTATAGAGGATGATGATTCTGCTGGCTGTGTATATTTATTATATGTTTCATGCAAAATTTCAGAGACCTTAGTTTGAATCACCTAAATGGATCCATACCTCCAAATAAGCTTTCTGATGACATCACAACTATGTAAGTTCATCTCACCTTATAAAAAAGATATGTCATACGGATCATCTTTCATTCAACTTTTTCTTTGACCTTTAATTGTTTCAACTGATGGTTATGTGCAGCAACTTATCCAGCAACAATCTTACTGGAACTATTCCAACCAACTTTTCAGGTCTTCCCCGCCTTCAAAAACTGTAAGTAATTTTTTGGTCACTCTTTAGTATTTTGCATTCATGTAATGTTTTTGTAGTATATTTGGTAATTCTTTATGCCGAAAGACATAAATTTTGGAGTTGTTATTGTATGGCAGGTCTCTTGCCAGCAATTCATTGAATGGCTCTGTTCCATCCTCACTCTGGCAAGATAGGACTTTCAAAGCAACAGAAAGACTCAAACTGTAAGATCTGAAATGACAATATCAAAAATATTATCCATTCATGGATGGATGTCTGATTTTGAATGCATTGCCCCAAATGTATGTGTGTTTGATTCTTCGGGTGGCATTTTGTTTTTGCTTGTATGTGTTCAAGCAAAGGTTGGATCTGTGTCTCCAATTACAGTGTGCTTTAACCCTCTTAAATTTTAAGGTGGGTTTTAGAATATTCTATAGCATTTGATGTAGGATTTTCTAAGCATAGGAATGTTGCTTTTGATACTGCAGGGAATTCCAGAACAATAAGCTTACCAACATTAGTGGAAGTACCAAGACTCCTTCCAATGTCACTGTCTGGTTTGTTTCTATTCTTAATTTTTTTTAACTCCAAATGAAAGCATAGCTGATAACTGATTATGCAAGATTCAAAATGTATCTTCAAACTTACGGTCATGCTTGGTTTGTAGAATGAAAACGTAACGAGAATGAGAATGGTAACAGGAATTAAATTCAATAGAAACAATAATACTATTATTATGTTTGTTTGTTTGAGCAGTGGAATTAAAATATTAAAAATATTAAACTAAATTTTATAAAATTATAAATGAAGCAAAAATAGAAAATAATTTTTTTTTATTTTTAAATGAGATAAAAATAAGAAAATAATAATAAATGATTATACAAATATAACATTCCAACATATTCTTGAGAGATGTTAGAGGAATGAGCATTTCTGTTATTAGCGGAATGTTTTACGTTCCATTTCCGATGAATAGTCAAACCAAATAGGAGATTTGTCTATATAAGGCATATTTTATATCATAGTTTAAAAAAGGGCTAAAGTCAATTTTAGTTTAAAAATAAGTAAATTAAAACTCATTCAACAGTTTATCTCTTTCCTTACTTTTTTTTTTCCAACTCACCATTCCACTCTCTTATCTCTCCTTCCTTCTTTTCCAACTCACCATTCCACTCTCTTTTCTCTCCTTCCTTACTTTCCAACACTATTTTCTTTTTCTTTCTTCTTATTTTCCAAAAGAAAACCAAAAATAAAATACTCATATCCACCAATTTTTAATAAATAATAATGTTCATTTTAATTATAAATAAAAAATAATAAAAATAATTTATATTTATATAATAAAAAAAAATATTTTTTATAACAAATAACTTATCAAAATTTTATTATAAAAGTTTAAAATAATAATAATATATTATAAAATTTTAAATTATTAAAAACTTTACTAAATAGTTACAATAATTTTACATAAAAATTATTAACATTTTAAAAAATAAATTATTTAAGATTAAAAAAATAAAAATAAATTACATTATAACACATATCTCTAATATTATTATAATTTTAATTATTACTAAGATAACAAATATTTATTAATAATAATTTTATTTAATTATTAAAATATAATTAATTAGATATAATTTATATATATTATTATATTAATAATAATAATAATAACATTATTATTATTATATTAGATAATACTTTTACTAAAATTTGTGATATAATGTTCTATGTTTGTATTGTATCTTGTATAAAATTGGATATATAAGCTTCACATTTTTTTTAATAATTTAATTATTTTTATGAATATTATTTTTTATATCATAATCATAATTATAATTAATATTATAATTATTTATTAAATATAATTATAATTATATTTATTATTAATAATAATAACGTATTATATTATATTTAAAATTAATTATAAATTTATAAGATATTAATATTTTTTATGTTTATAATAATTATGTTTTGTAAAATGAGACTCTTTTTTATTTTATTTTTAAATAAAATTAACTAAAGAATGAGCTTTCAAGTTTAAGGTTAAATTTTGCCCATTTTTAAACTAAAAAACAATTCAATCCTTTTCTAAACTATTATATGGGATATGTCTTTTATAGACAAAATCCCAACCAAATACAGGAATACATTCTCATTACTATTTTTATTACTGTCAACCAAATATGACTTATATGTTTTCTATGTCAGAATAATTGTGCTATTTTAGCTTTTTATTTTGTATCATGTGAAAGTGTTGAACCTTATTCTTCTCTCTCCCTCTTCCCTCTCTTCAAATCTCAGGCTTGAGGGAAATCCCATGTGTAATGATGCCAACCTAGTGAATTTTTGTGGATATGCAAATGAAGAGGAGAATAACACATTAAGTTCGACAAACGCCACTGATAAATGTTTAAGTCAGTCCTGTCCATTTCCTTATGAATACTCCAAAGCCTCTCCGATGCCATGTTTCTGTGCTGCTCCTTTGCTTTTTGGATACCGGTTGAAGAGTCCTGGATTCTCTGATTTTGTTCCCTACAAAAGTGAATTTGAGGAGTTTCTTACCTCTGGCCTTGACTTGCACCTTTATCAACTGGAGATTGATTCCTTTGCTTGGGAAAAGGGACCTCGACTTAGAATGTATCTGAAGTTCTTTCCTGTATACAATGTTAACAACCAAACATCAAATACCTTCAATAGGAGTGAGGTTCGCCGAATCATAGGCAAGTTCTGGTCATGGAGTCTTCCAAATAGTGCAGTATTTGGACCTTATGAACTTCTGAACTCCACTCTGCTGGATCCTTACAAGGATGGTTTGTCTTATAATCCTTATTTAATTTTCTCAAGAGTTTGTCAAATATCAGAGTTAAACTTATTTCATTGCTTTTCGGTTTACCTTTAAAAAAGAATACAAGTTTAATAAATGCATCTGTTATTGAAGTTTTTCTTTACATGATACACCTGGTTATATGCATTGCTATCATGCTCAAATGTCAGAAAGACCTCTTGATGCTTTGCGTGACATGAATAAGTTGGAGTTTCAGTTGCTTAATTTGCTTTGAACCTAAATGGTACTCATGTGACGTGTGTCTTATTGTTGAGCAATGTGTTAACTGTGCTCATAGCATGCATATTCAGATCAGAATCACATTTCTTAAGTTTTCCCTTACCTTGAAATTTCCTTAGTACGAAAAACTGTAATTCCTTCAATGTGGCAGAATCATACAAATACTGTAGCCGATGCAATTGTGCTACTGATAAGGACATAACTGAATAGCTGGCAATGCTTGGTTTCATTTATTTGAAGCTACTTTTTGTTCCTTTTCAGTTTAATGACTGCTTATCTAGATGAGCTATTCTTCATGTATATGTTATCTCTAATTGCTGCATGTACCAGATGAATGAAGCTCGACGTTGGTTTGTTTATTCTCGTGTTTCTTATTGATGTTGCAGTTATTTTGCCATCTTCAAGGTCTGGTATAAGCAAGGGCACTCTGGCTGGCATAGTATCAGGGGCTATTGCTGTCGCTGTAATATTATCAGCTATTGTTTCTCTTTTTATATTGAGAAAACGCATGAAATACTATCACAGAATGTCAAGAAGACGTCACTGTGAGTATATTATTATTATTGTAGGAAAACAACAGAAACATTAATCTTTAGTCTGAAACGCTTGTTTTGATTATCCTGAGGCATGTTTCAATGAGATTATGGAATAGTTATATTATCCTAATAAATTAGTCTTTTTTATTTTTTTTTATTCTTTTATTCTTTTTGTTAACAAGATTTTGTTTGTTATATGTTTAAGTTTAATAAGGGAAAATTACAATCTGAGTATCAAAGGCAATATAACAAGATTTTTTTTCGTTTGGTTATTTCTATAAAATTTACATTTTAGGTATTTCAAGGACCTAACTACAAGAAGTAACTAAAAAGTGTCATACAGGGAGATGAGGAAAACTTTTATTGTCCTAAAGAATTGATACAACGCTCCTTTTCCCTTTTGTTTCTATTTTGACTCATGAGCTAGTTGATAAGTTTTGCTAGCAGTAAGCATCGACCAAAGCTAGAAGCTTTATTTATTTTCTCCTGGATAAATAAGTAGCTGCCTAATTAGTTTTTCTGGGTTAAAAAGACTTTGAAATTTAATTACTAACTGAAATGTCGATTGTTTCCTCTGACTGTACTGGCTGAACTACTACTCAGAGTTAACTCCAATAAAGATGGAAATTTATTTTATTCAATTGTATCGAAATGAAAATACAGGTATATTGGTTTGAATAAATCTATTGTTAACATTGGAACTCCATACATATGCAGCTTCTAAGGTCTCCATAAAAATTGATGGAGTCAAGGGTTTCGCTTTTGGAGAAATGGCCTTGGCTACAAACAACTTCAACAGTTCTAGTCAGGTTGGTAAAGGAGGTTATGGAAAGGTTCATAAAGGCATTTTGGCAAATGGCATCATTGTAGCCATAAAGCGTGCAGAAGAAGGATCATTGCAGGGTGAGAAGGAGTTCTTAACAGAAATAGAGTTGTTATCACGGTTACATCACAGGAATCTCGTGTCCTTGGTTGGTTACTGTGATGAAGAAGCCGAACAGGTACTTTGCTGCACTTGAAACTTCAGTTGTAATTTTTCATTTAAATGGCAGAAAAAGTTGCTGATGAAAAAGAGTAGTTCTATATAGCCCAACAGCAACACTACTGAC
The DNA here is from genome assembly GCA_030763125.1 of Hippophae gyantsensis. NCBI lineage: Eukaryota > Viridiplantae > Streptophyta > Magnoliopsida > Rosales > Elaeagnaceae > Hippophae > Hippophae gyantsensis. The sequence continues at coordinate 58,484,796 of CM061032.1, read as the reverse complement.
ATGGATGCACATATGATCATTAATGAAAATTCATTAAAATATACATGACCATTAGATACATAACACATATCTGGTATTAAGTGGTTTAGTTGTGCTGCCAAGGATTTTCCGATGGAAAAAGTTGAAAGAAAACAGGTTTTTTAAGTCATAGTTCGAATCACATTAATTATTGTTTTGATTTAAAAACAAATAGTTGTAAGTGGTTTATATAATAATCTAATAGTAAGAATTATCTTTCTTTGTTCGGAATCATAAGTTCAAAATATGCCAAATACAGTTGGATCTATAAAAAATTAAACAAATAAATATATTTTTCCTTCTCTTAGAATTGTATTGACATTTACATCATCTTGTTCTTTTTTGTGGATATAAGCCAATAACTATTATTTATTGAGAAAGTCTAATGTCATCTTTTTTTTACTGCAGATGTTGGTCTATGAATATATGTCAAATGGTAGTCTAAGGGATCACCTTTCCGGTACACATCTTATTTTTCCCTCGAATATGCCTTTTGCTTATTTTCCATTATGGATATTCTCCATTACAATTTAATGCAAGTTTATGTAGTAATTAAAAACCAATTCAATTCAAGTTATTTATCTGTGAACAAGGCTTATATTTTGAAAATTTACATGCTATTTGTACTACCTCTAAAGTAGTTGTTGATATTTGGTTTTGCAGCTAAGTCGAAAGAACCTCTGAGTTTTGCTACGAGATTGAGAATTGCCCTCGGAACAGCCAGGGGCATCCTTTATCTTCATACAGAAGCCAATCCTCCAATATTTCACCGTGATATCAAAGCTAGTAACATATTATTGGATTCCAAGTTTACTGCAAAGGTTGCTGATTTTGGACTTTCACGACTTGCACCTCTTCCAGACATTGAAGGGATGGTTCCGGCGCATGTATCCACAGTAGTAAAAGGGACTCCGGTATGGCTTTTGAACTATTAACATGATTCTTTGATAAAACACATTCAAATATACCACATTATATTAATACTAAAAATCTCAGCAAAATGATGATAAAATAAAAGTTGTGGTTATGAGATATACAGGCGACCAATTGTTGTTAAATTGTGACACTATAGAGATTTTGTATTCCACTAAAGCAGGACAAAATCCTTGTTCATCTTGATAAAGGAAACTGTAATTTTGTTTATGCTGAGTTTTGTCCTCTTTTTTTCTATACTCCAGATTGTGTAAAATTTATTCATTTTAATTTTTGTCTTTATTTTTTTTAATCAGCTAACTAATAAATCTTTATATTAACAATGCAGGGTTACCTTGATCCAGAGTACTTTTTAACTCATAAATTAACAGACAAGAGTGATGTTTACAGCCTTGGTGTCGTGTTTCTGGAGCTCTTAACTGGAATGCAGCCTATCTCGCATGGGAAAAATATTGTTCGGGAGGTAAAATCTTTTCTCTGCACTATCACTAACTAGTAACGTGAAATATGCTTTGTAATGCTGCTCTTCTTTCCATTAACAAATTCTTGATGGTTTGACCAATGACAATAAATGACATGTAAATAATTGTACACACGTTTTTCATCTTGTGATCTAGTGGATAAGGTTCCTTTCTCATATTTTAAGTTACAAGTTGAAACAACACAGTTTCATTTTATGCACTTGTCAACCTCAATACACCCTAGGTATACTTTCTTGTTAATCATAGTTTTTGATGTGCATCAGGTTAATATCGCATTTCAAACTGGTAGGATCTTTTCGGTTATTGATGAGCGGATGGGCTCATATCCGTATGAGAGTGTGGAAAAGCTTTTGGCATTGGCCCTCAAGTGTTGCCAGGATGAGACAGATGCAAGACCTTCAATGGCAAAGGTGGTCCAGGAACTTGAAAATATATGGCTGATGATGCCTGATTCAGACACTAGAACAACAGAATCAGATGTCACAGATTCCGGGAAGGTAGTGCCATCACCACCTTCATCCTCTGCTGTCAAAAATTGTTATGTGTCATCAGATGTCTCGGGCAGTAACCTTGACAGCGAAGTCATTCCTACCATTCTACCTAGATAATAAGAAACATCTGAGTTTTATAGGTCTCTTAGAGTTTTGGATTACTCTAGAAAATCTTGTGGCTTTCTAAATCCTGATATATGTACAGTAAAGTACAGCTTCCTCTATGAAAAAAAATAGTCCATACTTATACTAAGAGTGACACATATGTCATGTACTTATTTTTTGTAACAATTTAATCATATTGTTATAAAAAAGTAATTGCATAAAAACAAATAATTATTTTTTATGTTTTTATTTTATTTTTTCTTCGGTTCATTTAGTTATATTTTATTTAAATTATAAGTATGTAATTTAATTAAAAAAATTAAAAAATAAAATAAATTAAAATTATATTTGTTCTTGTGTGGTCACTTATTTTGTAACAATAGAACTAAATTATTATAAAAATTAAGTACATGATTTAAGTATTATTTTTACGATGAAGAAAAGACCTTGGTATTTTTCTCAGAGAAAAAAATTACTAGGAATATCTATGATCACAAATAAGGAAATGCATAGTCTATATATGTAAATATTTTTATGTTTAAATGTATTTAAATTTTACTATTGTTAATAATTTAATAAAAATAAATAATGTACAGATATTTTATATTTAATATTGAAGCTGTTTTTATTTTACAGAAAAATTACTTCCTTTATTTCTTAATATCAAATCCATTTATATATACATTTGTTATGCCTAATCCACTGCTGGAAGTTATTAGTATCTGGTAAATCATCTGAAAATCAGAAACTAACATCTAAAAGCAGAGGTTGGTTCCACACGGAAATCAGCTGTCATCCTAAAATCGGGGGTTGGTTCTGCAAATCGAGAACTAACCATACTCTAGGTTGATTTCCTACACTCCCCTGGTAGGCAATATATGTTTTCCAAACCAAGTGCTACATTTAACTTCTGTGAAATTAGGTCGAAACAAAGCTTTGGTTAAGATATACGCTGTACTTGTTGCCTAGATGGAACATAGTTGAGGAGATCATCTTGTCTTCAATTTTCTCCGATGAAGTGTCTATCAATTTCCACGTGTTTGGATTCGATCATGGTGGGTGGATTTTAGCAATTGCAATTCTTTGTTGGATTTGTCACCGATTCTAATAGATTAGAATGTTCAACCTTGAGTTCGTTTATAAAGGGATCGTTTTAGCCAAATTCCTTCCACGGATGCCCAAAGCCAATGCACGAAAATCGCAACCTTCTATGTGCTACCAACCTTGCTTTTGTTGTCCATGTCACCAAATTTCCCCGAATAAATGACAATATCGAGATGTGGATTTTTCGGTCCATTAGGAGATCCGCCCAATCGGCGTCGTATAAATTTCCAATTTCCTATTAATTGTTTTCTTGAACATGAGCCCACTCCAGATCCTTCTTCAAGTATCTTAGAATACGATTTCTTGCCTCCAGTGATCTGCGATGGGTTGCCAGAAAATGACTAACAACACCTTGTTGAAAAACTTATATGCGGACGTGTATGGGTCAAATAAATTAACACCTACCAAACGTTGATGTGCCCCTTGTCGGTTGCCAATTCATCGATTCGAGGCATTAGTTTGGTGTTAGGATCCATGGGTGTTTCAAGGCTTACACCAGCTCGTGCAGGTCTCACGCGAGAGATGCAAGAACATATTTGCGTTGGCCAGATTCCTTTAATTACTACGTGCCACTCCGTCCCACAGAAATATTTCAAATATCCCAGTCTTTAATCTCGAATTCCTTGGATAATAGCATCTTAAGTCTCTTCATTTCTCCTACATGATTTCCTGTAAGAACTATATCATCAACATATACAATCAAAGTTGTAATTCTCCCATCTAGCAAGTGTTTGACAAATAAAGTGTGAATGCGTGTCTGAGAGTATCCGTCTGTTTGAGGACCTTGGTGAATTTTTCGAACCATGCTCTCACAGGTGATTGTTTAAGTCCATATAGTGCCTTTCTCCAACTTGCGTACCTCTCTTGTGTATCTTTGGTCTCGGCTTCGGAGGCACGTCCATATGTAACAACTTCGATCAAATCTCCATTTAAGAATCGTTCTTGACATCAAGTTGAAGCGGTGGCCAATCCTCGTTAAGCTGCGATAGATAGCAAGACACGAAGCGTGTTAAGTTTTGCTACGGGAGCAAAAGTCTCTTGATAATCAATTCCATATGATTGGGTGAACCACTTTGTAGCCCTAGTCGAGCTTTATATCATCGATATTTCCATCGCATACATTTTAGCGAGAATATCCATTTGACAACCCACGTCCCTCTTTCCATTGTGGTAGCTTTGTTAACATCCATGTACCATTCTTTTCAAGTGCGTGTATTCTTCTAAGGTTGCCTTGCGCCCGTTCAGGAACTTTTAGAGCCTCGTTGTGAGAATTAGGAATCTTGGTATTGTCCCAGGGATGTCCACCAATGCGAAATTTTGGGGAATGATTTAACGTAAATGTAACTTTGAAGAGGATGTTGGGTGCATGATCGACGCCTTTTCTTTGTGCGATAGGAAGATCTAACTCGAGTCGAACCAAGTTTTGGACTAGATTACCTTCATCTTGTAATCTTTTCAGTTCGGTCGCTCGGGAGAGTTTCTTGGCTTTCTTTGATTTCGTGTGGGCAAGTCGGGATTCTCTTTCTTTCATAAACTTTTATGGCATCGTTAGGAAGGAGAAGATGTTTAGGATAGACAATGGGAGATTGATCGGGTTTGGTTTTTGAAGGAGAATGCGGAATGGGTATCGGGTTGGAAGAGGACAAGATTGTGGAGGGTAAATGAGATGATAAATTCGGTTCGATGAGTGATGACCAATCCCATTGCAATTCATTAGTGTGATTCTCCCCCGAATTGCGGAGGTAGAATAGAATGGAGTTTCTTCGAAGAAAGTAACGTCCGTGGAATGGTAAAACTTACAGTGATGGGAGAGAAACATTTGTAGCCTTTTTGATTGGTGAAGTAACCAACGAAGATGCATTTAATGTGCACAGGCATCAAGTTTGCCACGATATTGTGAATGAATATGGACAAAAGCGGTCTGCAACACAAAAACCTTGAAAGGAATTGGTGACCTGAGTTGTGAGGTAGAATATTGACTCTGAAGCACTTGTAAAGGTGAATGAAAGTTGAGAACTCGAGAAGGCATTCGGTTGATCAAGTGTGTTGCGATAAGAATGGCTTCACCCAAAATTTTTTAGGAACATTGGTTTGAAAAAGTAAAGTTCGGGCAACCCTCAGTATATGGACGGTTTTTGCGTTCGGCTACACCGTTTTGTTGTGGTGTGTCAACGCGAGAACTTTGTTGGACAATACCATGTGATTTGAGATATCCACAAGATCGGAATTAAAGAAATCCCTAGCATTATCGGTTTAGGATTTGAATATTGGTATTGAGCGAGTTTGGATCATGGCATGAAAAAGTTGAAATATGTGCTTGGTTTGGTTGTCTTTCATAAGAAATGTCCAATAATCGAGGTATGATCATCAACTAACGGTAAGAACCATCGAGCACCCGATATCTGGAACGCGACATGGTCCCAAATATCACCGTGAATGAGGAAAATGGGTGACTTGGTTTGTGCGTGCGTGGTGAAAAAGTGTTTCGAGTATGTTTTGCCAATCGACAAACTTCACAATGAAATAAATTGGGATTTTTATTGATGAATAAGGATGAAACAAAGCGTTTCAAATATGAAAAATTTGGATGACTGAAGCGAAAATGCCATCATGATTTCACTTTCATATGAGTATGTATGAGAGTTAAGATTATGACTCAATTGACATTGATGACTAACGGAGAATGATTTGAAGGAGTGTTGATATCAAGAACATGAGGCCACTGCAGTAAATCAGCCACCTTGATCATTTTCCCGAGCTTAGAGTCTGAAAAACACAAGATTTAGCCAAGAATTTAGTTTCTGATTAAAGGTCATGATTTAATCTACTAAGCGATATGAGATTGCAATGACAAAATCCAGGCCTGAAATAACACCTGGTTGAGAATGAGATTGTTTGAGAGGCAAATGGTCCACTGATTAGACTGCTTTGTGGTGCGAGTACCATTGGCGACACCGCAGTTGTTTGATGCATTTGCAAGGTGAATAGGTTGTGAAAAGTGATTGATCACTTGTCATGTGATTGGAGAGCACCTGCAGTCTACTATCCAAGATGAGGAGGAAATTTTCCGGCATACTTTGTTGAATTACGGAAATATGTGTGGAGTTATTCTGCTACTAAATGTGGTGTTGATACTTGCCTTTGTATAAGTTGTTGGAGAAGTTCTTGTTCCTTAGTGAATGGGATAGGATTACCGGAAAATGCACTTGAGTTTGAAAGTGAGTTTATCTTGATGGTTGGGCCCAGGCCCGAAAAGATGAGGCCAAAATAGCTCTCCTTGAGAATTTGATGCTTGTTAAAGGAGAAGCGAAACATTAATAGTTGCATTGTTAAATAGACCACCAAAAGGATTATGTTTAGGAGCGGGATCAAGAATGGATCCAAGCATTTACTGAATTTCCCATATTGAATTCAATTCGTTGCCTTGTCTCTGGAACCTGTTTCGGTGTACTAAGAACATTTAAATTTTCGGTTTTTCATAGCTCTCATGCCCAAAATTTGAAACTTGAGTTAAATTGAAAAGGTGCATTCCTTGCACGTATTTGACATCATACTAGGTGAACTTCTGAGCTAGTTGAACAAAGAGGCTAAGAGCGGTTATGAGCCTAAGGCTACGATACCATGAACTTGTTTTTATTTCTGAGAAAAATTACTTCCTTTATTTCTTAATATCAAATCCATTTATATATACATTTGTTATGCCTAATCCTTCTTGGAAGTTATTAGTATACTGTTGTAAATCATCTGAAAATCGAAACTAACATCCCTAAAAGCGGGGTTGGTTCCACCACTGGAAATCGAGCTGTCATGCTAAAATCAGGGGTTGGTTCTACCCTGGAAATCAGGAAACTAACCATACTCCTAGGTTGATTTCCTACAAATATTAATAAATATTAATGAAAATAAAATAAATATTCAAATCATATTAAGAGAAGTAAATATATTTCAATAAAAATCTACCTATACTTGAACAAATAAAGATATATTTAAAAACATAATGATACATTATTATTATGAGAACTTTAAACATGTAATTTTTATAAATATTTTGTTAACTTTATTCTAATAAAAATAATTTTAAAAAATTCATTCTTTAGATATTTCAAAGATCGTTAATATTTATGGTTTTATTATTTGTTCAAATTTTTAAAAAGTTTTATCTATTTCTATGAACATTAAATCTCCTCTTTGAAATTTATGGACTAAACTTAATATTTGTTTAATTTTTTATAATTAATATTAATGGTAAACTTAGAATATGTTGTGAATTTTAATTTATGGTATCTTAGGTTTTAATGGATATATTTTATATTTATTATTGTATATTGGTGTGGGGAACTCACTTAAGGCTGCATTTCCGGTGGATGAGATTGATAGTAAAATATTACTCACTAGCCGTAATGGGGCTTTTGCTCTCAGTGTAGATAGTAATGGCACCACTTTTGAACCTAGACTGCTTCATGACGAACAAAGTTGGGAGTTGCCCCAGAAAATAGCATGTTTTGAAAGGAATCTGGAAGGTAATCTTCAATACTTTATCTCTACTTTCTCCCTAATTTTCATTTGGTATAATTCACTTAAATCAGTCATATTTGATAAACATTCTGATTTATGATTTACAATTTTGATTAAATAATTGATTTTGTGATTTTTGATTCTTTTATAAAGAATTAGAGAATCTAACTCTATAACTTAGAACCTTTAGATGAATTATAAGAATCTAGAAACCTTTTGATGAATTATAAGAATCTAGGTATATACTTTAAAAGATAATGGATTAAAGTGTATCTTTTTATAAATTACAGGAACTTAGGTGTATAGCTTAAAAAGTAGAGAATTAAAAGGTATCTTTTAAAGAATTATAAAACTTTAGAGACCTTAACCTTATTTTATTTGTAGAAAAATATCATCAAGGTTTGGATTCAGTCCAATTTCATAAGATAAAAATTGAAGAAATTTTCATTAGCAATCTCTCCTGTCTCTCTATTTATTGATGTCTTAGAAGACAGGGTTAATGTAAACCTATATTTAATTAATTACAGTATTATATACTGATGTTTTATTGCAAGAAAAAGAAAAATTCTCACTTTTTGTTGCTGCTAAGAAAAACTCTCTCATGCCCACAGCCCCATAACAAAAGTGGTGGCAGTTTGTGGTGTCCTGGGAACCAACCCAGGTTCAAATCCCCTCAGAAATAGGGGGGGTGGGGTGAGGAGAAGAAGCAAAACTCTCTTTAAAATTTCTCCTATTTTCTATCTGCACCTCTCACTCCATTTTGCTCCTAAAATTTATGTTCAGGGAATAATGATTTTCTGCTTATAATTGGCAGTAAGAAGGAAGTGTTAATTCCTCATTTTCTCTAAGATGGGTCAAGTTTGTTCGATTCATTAAATGAAGTGTATGACAAATATCTTTTACTGAAAGAATTACATTGACATCAAAGATAACTATTTGTACACTTCATTGATCGATCAATGATTTGCCAATATAGGAAGACCGAAATGAAGAGCCCTACCAAGCACGCTCAGGAGGCCTCTCCATGAAAATATTAGGCATTGCTTCGATCATCACTTCCTTGAGAGTACTAATATATTTTATTCCATCAGCCATTGCAAACAGTTTATGACAATTCCGAATCTGCAACCAACAGAGACTAGGCAAGGCCCCTAATTTCACAATCCACTCCTCTAAAATGTACAAAGATGTGAGGGATAGAGATTCCAGATTAGGAAAGCCTCCTTCTGAGCAAACCATTTTCTTTCCCATGAAGGCATCCTCGTTAAGGCAAAGGGTTCTTAGCATAGGCAGTCTTTCAAGGGTAAGCATTGAGTCGATCCATAAACAAGTATCCTTTACCACTAAGTTCACCATACCTACAAAGAAATGGTGACTTTCTGGTAAGTTCATTATTTTTCCTTCTAGAGACAATTTGTAAATTCGAGAGCAACTTAATATAATTGGAATTGTATTTGTTTTCAAGTTGGAATCATTCACCGTAGAAAGAGAACGAATTGATCAAAATGAGACTCTTCTATCCTCAAAGAATTCTCCAAAATGTTCATTTACAAATATTTTAAGTTTCACAACATTGGTCAATTCTAAAAGATCATTGTGATCCAAATCTTTAAACGAAATATTCATTAATGTTTGTAAATTGTCGAGATTCGTCAACTAAAATTTACTATCAACAAGAATATACCTTTTTGATAAATATAGAGGTTTAAGCTTTTCCAACTTCCATATCACATTTGGTATTACACAATAAATATGTCTTTTAGACTCAATACCTTCAAGGAAAAGAGCATTCATATTTCAACAAGCAACCTTCCAACATAAAAATCTTTTCAAACTTTAAAATTCTAAGCAAGCGAAACTTGTTGAACATGGTTGCCATCATGTGCTGATTTAACTCCACTCGTAGGTTGAAGATTATTAGAAATTTAAGATGACTATCTCTTATCTTCTTAAATTGGGAGAGTATTTCTTCTCTTAAAAAATGGACAACTCCTCTACGGAATTGACCTTGCAACGACATATTTGTAGAGCCCCAAAATAAAGATTCTATTTTCATATTTTGATCCAAAGAACCTACAACTTGTAAAAAATTCATATCTTTGGACTTTGTCAAGCAAAACTCATGAATAATATCATGGATGCAACATGTCTTAATTTTGCCGGTTGAACCTTGTTTTCCTACTTGAACCATGCCCCTTTGTACCAAATCACTTAAGCATTTGTATGCTATGTCTTCCACCACTTGCACCTTTTCTTCTTCCTGTTCCAATGGCATGAAGTCCTCTGCCACCCATATCTGACACAACTCCTTTACTCTAATCTCCAAATCTAGTGAAAAATAGCTTAGATATAAAAAACATGATTTTAAGTAATATGGAAGCTCTCTATAACGTAAATCTAACATCCATTTCAAACCAGCTTGCTTATCAGTTATATGCTCCTGAACCCTCTTACACAACATCTCCCAATCATCAAACATAGAAAGGAGTCAGCTAAGCATAAAGATAGCTAAAGGTAACCCATGAGAATTTTTAATTATCGAGCGCACCTGGTAATAACCTTTTATGTCTGCAAAAGAACAAAGGCTAGAAACAAAAATATTTCCTTAAAACCAGAACATACATCACCGTCACAATATTAATATTAACTAGTTTTTCAATATATTTCCATATTATTTAAAAACTAGTTAACATTAATATTGTGATGGACATACCACATCCATGATATTATTCATGAATTTTACTTGACAAAGTCCAAAGATATGAACTTTTTACAAGTTGTAGGTTCTTTGGATCAAAATATGAAAATAAAATATTCATTTTGGGGCTTTACAAGTACATCGCAAGGTCAATTCCGTAGAGTTGTTGTCCATTTTTTAAGAGATGAAATACTCCCCCTATTTGAGAAGATAAGAGATAACCATTTTAGATCTCTAATGGTCTTCAACCTACGAATGGAGTTAAATCAGTACATGATGGCAACCATGTTCAACAATTTTCGCTTGCTTAGAATTTTAAAGTTTGAAAAGATTTTTATGTTGGAAGGTTACCCGCTGAAATAAGAATGCTCTTTTCCTTGAAGTTCTTGAGTCTAAAAGACATTTGAGGGTACAATTTAAAGTTGTCATCATCAATAAGAAATTTGAAAGGCTTGAAAACCTTAGAAATACTGTCAGAGCATGCTTGTGTAATACCAAATGTTATATAGAAGTTGAAAAAGCTTAGACATTTATATTTATCAAAAAGATATATTCTTGTAGGTGGTAAATTTCAGTTGATGAATCTTAACAATTTGTAAACATTAGTGAATATTTTGTTTAAAGATTTGGATTTCAATGATCTTTTAGAATTGATTGATGTTGTGAAACTTGATATAAATGAATATTTTGGAAAATTCTTTGAGGACAGAAGAATCTCATTTTTATCAATTCGTTCTCTTTCTATGGTGAATGATTCTAACTTGAAAACAGATACAATTCCAATTATATTAAGTTAGCTCTGAGTTTGCAAATTATCTCTAGAATGAAAAATAATGTACTTACAAGAAAGTCACCATTTCATGTCAAAATGTCAGAATATTATAAGCAAAGAAAAAGATGGTTATAGTAATTTGAGTAATAAAGACACTAATAGACCAAGTCACCAATCCAACACTTTCAATGACTTAAGCTATGAAGTTTTACATAGTCATAGAAGCTGGGTATATATCACTATATATATATATATATAGCATACAATTACTATATATAACAAATTAATAAATGGCAATCATGAAATTTCTAATGCTAAATTACTCTTCAAGGAGAGGAAAGAGCAATAATAACAGGCAACAGCTTTGACAACGGTTAATAAAAGAAAGCTGGTAAACAAAGCTAAAATATTAGGTGAAGACGCATAAAAGTTACTATAAAAATAACATATTTTATTCCCCTAATATTTAGATTATCTATTACTAATTCTATCATTATAGAAAGTAAAAAAATATATAATAATTATTAAAAATTATTACTCAAAATATCATAACTATTCAAAAATTAATGTAATTTAGTTTTATTGAAGTGCATTTTTTAGACTAAAATATCTAATTTTCATAAATAACGTATTAAAAATACTAAATCATAAATTATAAAATTAAATTACATTTTTCACATTATAGAAACCCTACTAATATCTTTGTATATTAAAATACTTAACTTTTCATTTGAACAACTTTTGTATGCATAAATAAGTTACTTTTCATTTCAACTTCTTTTGTTTGCCTAAACAACTGATTTAAGTTTAAACATTTCAACTAATTAAACTTAAGCAATAAAAAAATTAAAAATTACTTAATATCGGCGTGAGTTTATAAGTTGAATTTCCCATTGTAACAAATTTAACTTGATTACAAACTCAATTAATTCGGTTTTTTATGTAACAGAGTTTAGATTGTTGCATTGCACAATTTGGACATCCAATAGTATGCCATATAAATAATCCATACAAATGTATTTTTTTTTCCTAAGGCACGTAACGATTCTCCAATGCTGGTCTAGTTCTAGTACTAATTGCCAAAGGAGCTTTTGTATTCCCAAAATATTTCATTTGTAAATGCTCACTTCTATCTATTGCTCCTACCATTTCCTGCATTTTCTTTCCATTCCTCCACTGTCTAGCTCTAATAATCAAAAACCCAATCAGAATAAATAAAATCAGTAAACCAATCACTCCAATCAAAGGTCCAACTATTTTCCACACTTTGGACTTTACCTTTTTGTCATCACTAGCATTAGGTGAAGGACTCTCTGCATAAGGAGCTGGTGATGGAGCATAAGTTTCTGAGACAATAGATAAATGACCTTGTTGAATCATTTTACACACATTTCCGGGCAACAATTTCTCAAATTCCACTGAACCATCTAAACCAAAATACACACATTTTGGAGACGACAACATTGACCCATTGGGTACCAATTTGAAGTCTTGAAATTTGACTAAGATTGGCTCTTCTGATGCCCTTATATCCAATTCTGGTAAATTTACTCCAGATATGTTAAAAGCATCATAAGCTAAAAGACCCAAAACAGGAGCTAAAGAGGAGAAACCAGGTAAAGGGTAAAAGAGAGAAGACCAATTGCCCAAATTGTGATAGACTAATGCAAGCCTTTTCACATATGGTTGCTCAGCAACTCCAAGTGGGATCTGAAACTCTTTGTAACTTTGAACGCCTCTTGTTCTCAAACTTCCACTTCTAAGCCTCAAGATTGAAACTTTAATACCTTTGAGATTGTCGGGCATTTGGGCATCATAAGAAATTCCAGTTTTTGGATTCACAATGTCCTTGAAAGCATAATTTTGAAGCAGAGCATCTAGTGACCGTGTTGAAATTCTAAGAGGCTGAACACTGAAGACTGTCAGAGAGAGAAGGTAGTACAATGTGATGCATATGAAACTTTGGACTTTGACCCTTATATATATACATCCCCAATACTCAAATATCTGATTTTTCATAGCAGGTAGATAAATTTGAGCTTTTTGGTTCTGTTTATATCAAAATCATTGGAGTCTTATAAAGAAAGGAAATTAAAGAACCCATAATTTTTTACCCATTTCTCTATCAATTCCTTCAACATTTTCTCCAATTCAGAGAAACGAGACCACAGTAAATTACTTGTTGATAGTCAAAATTGGTAGCAGAGTATTTGTTAAAAATGAAGAAAACAGAAAGGGGAAGAGCCTCTAAAATAGAACCAAAATTAAAGAGCTTCATTGAACGGCATTGAAATTTGAAACTCACCGTAAATTTCGAGAAATGGGTTTGGTTTGGTTACTTGGTTAATGAATCGTTCTTAGTGAGTTGGGAGTCTTTATCTCTCTGATTTTCCCCATGAATCACGTAATTCAAAGGAGATAAAATTGGGATTTTTCAGGTGAGAAGTATTGGAAATAAATGAGATGAAAAAGATAACTCACCTAGTTATTTGGAGCTTTATTCTGACAAAAGTGTGCTTCTGTTGTGGGTATTCAATTTTAGTTCGTATGCATGGTTGTTACAGCTGTTGCTAACTTACACTTAAACTAGATAAGCTTTGTTACACTTTTAGATGATGTTTGGTGGAAGTAAATGAAAAAAAATTAGAATTGATTTTTTTTATTTTATGTGTTTGGTTTACGAAATGTAGAGATGAAATAGAATCGATTATTGACGTAGAAGGAATCACAATTCTTTCTCTACTTTAGTAATTATGATTTCATTCTCAAATAAATTTTTTTTTCCAATTTTACCTACATCCTAAATATAACTCTAAACTCAAATCCTAAATCTACAAACCTAAATCCCAAAACCCTAAACCCCAAATCCTTAAACTTTAAATTCCAAATCTCAAATCTCAAATCCCTAAATCTTAAATCCTAAATCTTAAATCCTAAATCCTAAACCCTAAATCCCCAAACCCTAAACCCTAAATCCTAAAACCCTAAACCTTAAACCTTAAACCCCAAATTCCAAATCCTAAAACCCTAAAACCCTAAATCCAAAATTCCAAATTCTAAAACCCTAAACTCTTTTTAGAAAAATAATAATTTTAACCCTAAACCTTAACTCATAAATATAACCCTAAACCCCAAATCTTAAATCCTAAATCCCAAACCTCAAAACTCTAAATCCTATTTAGAAAAATAATAATTTTAATAATATATTTCTTTTTAATTAAGTAATAATTATTTAGAAAAATAATGATTTCAATAATGTATTTTGTCTAACGAAAAAATAGTAATTAAATGACATTATTTGAACTTTACTAAATGTAGGAGTATTAAGGTAATTTACAGCTTTTTCTATTCTATTCCAGTGACAAACCAAACACTGTAATCCTGATTCCGAGCCTGATTCTAAGCTTGATTCCAGTGGTCAAACCAAACAAGATTGTTTCCTTTTCGTTCCATTCTCATTCTCATTCCCATTTCGATTCTGATTCTATTCTACGAACCAAATGCCACCTTAGATCGAAGATTTATTACTTTATTACAAATTTTAAATTCAAAAGAATTACTGCGCACATTCGTAAGGTTTATAAGTTTTATATCCATAATGTTTATGTTAAAATTATAGGTATAATTAATTTTTTTTTGTCTATTTACTAAATAAAAATATTGTTGAAAATAAATGTGAATTAAAAAAAATACCTATATTAATTTACAACTCAATTTGTGAGAAGACAGATAACTATTGATTTATCATACATGCACACTTTCGACATGTTGAATTGAATCTGACTACGTAATGTGACACTTTATTTTTTATAAATGTTTTCCTCAATGTTTTTTTTATAAATGTTATTCCTATGTTTCTCTCAATTTTTTTATGAATGTTCACTCCCACGTTTTCCTTTCTAGTAGCTTCAGTTCTCACCATAAGTAAAGACACTAACCTTATCCTTTCTAGTAGTTTTAGTTTTCACTATAAGTAAAGACACTGACCTCATTAATTAAACACAACAAAACTAGTTTTTTCTACACAACTATCTTTACATAGTTTATGTTTCTTTTTTTATTCTTTGCTTCTGAGTAAGCTAATTTAATATAGGTGTAGTATTTCGATTTTTTACAGTGTAATAGACTTCCAAAACAGAGTCAGATTTTAGGTTATTTTATCTTGGGGATGACAGACTCATAACTATTTGCATAATTTGGACAGAGGCGCAAAACATTTTAAAGATATCAATCTAATCTGTGACTCAATTCAAGCAGTAACTTTGATAACTTCGTTCCTTACTTTATTACTTGTGAAGTAACAATTTTAAGACATACTTATCTACCATGTCTATTGAAATTTCTACTATTGATTTCGACAAACTCTTCCATTTTGAAGGGTTACATTTTAAAAAAATGGAGACAAAAAATACAATGAAAATGGTTGCTTATTTTTTAGATACTGTTAAACCTGAATTGCCAGTTAAATCGATTGAAACTCAAACTACGTATTATCAGTATTGGGTAGAAGATGACTTCTTGTGTAAAAAAATTATTCTTAATGGTTTAATTGATGATTTGTATGATTACTATAATTCTGATAAGTCTACTAAGAAAATTTGGGATGTACTTAAAAAAGTTATGACAATAAAAAAGTTGGAACAAAGAAGTATGATATCAGTAGATACCTGAAATACTAAATGACTGACGATAAATCTGTGGAAGCTCAACCACTTGAATTGAAAAAATGATACATGAAATAATTAAATTTTGACGAATCAGTTACCCAAAATATCTCTTCATATTTCTAAAAAATAAGTAATTGATGTGATGAGAATAAGAATTTTTTATATATTATTATTTATATTAATATTTTTTATCGAGAATAGTAGCAGGGATAAAAAAATTGATTAAAAGGAAAAAAAATAATGTTATAATATTGATCAGATAGTAAAAATACAAAGAAAATATACTCCATTTAAGTTGTTAAATTAAATTAAATGAAAATATATCATAATAATATTATTTTTACATGTAAAAAATTAAAGGTATCATAATAATAGTATCTTTAATATTAAAGTATAAATTTTACATGTTAAAAAATAATATAATCATATTCACAACTTACATATTGGGGATGTAATTTGTAACTAAGCTTCTTTTTATTTTTATTTTTTCTCAATAATCGAAAATCATATAATGTAGTAGATTTTATGTGATGAATTTAATATTGTAAAACCAACTTCATATCCATTAAGTCACTTCGGAGCACCCAATAAAATTGGAAAGATACTCTATCGCAGACTTAGTAAAAAAAGTCATAATTTAATTACTGCTATCATTTTATAATTAATTATAAACATAATTATATAATAAATTTTTTATTAATGAAAACAATAATAATTTAAGTGATAATAATATCGTTACCTTGAGAAATTTGAAATATGACATAAAATTTATTAATGATACTTTTGTTAGATTTTTTACCTCGTATCTCATACTAAATATATATGTTTACAATATTTCAAATATTCTTAATTTTTATGCATCTTAACTTATTTTTTTAATTAGATTTTTCCATCTTATCTCATGCTAAATATATATGTTTACAATGTTTCAAATATATTCTTAATTTTTATAATTCTTTTTACTTTAAAAAAAAGTTAAACATAAAACTTTACGCATATTTTTATGATTTATTTTAAAAAATTACAAAAAACTAACCCTTAAAACTTATAATAATAAATATAATAACATAATAATGTTAAAAGATATTCAATTAGACGACGTTTAATACTAAACGTATCTAAATAACTTTAAACTATATTTAATTAGATATTATTCAATATAAAATAATATATTAAATTTTTTCTAACTACTTTATAAACACATGCTTTTAACTTTGAGACACAAAAGAATAAATTATTGAATTTATACATAAAACTATATTTTTAATTTATTTTAAATATGATTTTAATCAAATAATTTGAGTACGTATGATGCATAAGTTGTAAAATAATTCATATTATGTAACGTGACATGAAAGATTTTAGTTAGTAAATAATTTATATGTCAGTCCAACCAACACTTCATCAGTAGATAAACCTCAATATCTACTAAATATCTAATGATAAATGACTGACAATCAAATTTTTAATTATTAATAATGAGATAATTAAGTAGATAAAATTTCAACATTTAAATATAAGTTTATCACTATAGGTAAGGATCATAAGTTGATATATTCTTTCTTATAAATATTCATCATTGCTCATCATTAAAGATAATAACTTCTACATACAACTTTTTTCTTTCAACTATTGACATTAAGTTCTAAACTCTTTCTAAATATCTCTCTGCATCTTTCAACATCACAAGGAAAGACAATGGTCTTCTCCTTCTTCTCATTACCCAAAATTACTTAAGCATCAAGGGCCAAAGGCCACCACACCATTGGTGGTTCAACGTCGTAATAATGTATTCTATGTTCTTAGGTACACAAGATGCAAGAGGTGCACCAATCATTGATATTGAAAAAAAAGGCATCAACACTTGGCATCATCTATGGGAACAAGTATGCTCAACTAGTTAAATCACAACTAGAAAGGAAAATATTTACAGTATCCTTTAACATTCTGAATTAGATGGTCCTTGAAAAAAGATCCTAAAGTTTAGAAGAAAATTGCTCCAGAAGAAGTTCACTCTACACGGTCTCTAAAGGCTACACCTTTCTGTCCTTTCAAGATGAACCAACCTCTTGACTTAGATAGCCAATCTTTTCAAGGACAATGAGGTCCCACTCATGTTTAACAAGTCACGTAACCACTTATACAAGTTGTTAAAACCAAAACTCCATCCTTGATAAAGGATATAGAAAAGTGGTTCACACTTATTTTGGCCTTGCCAATAGAGTCACTTGATAGGCACACATATCACATAATCACTGCCCAAGATATGATCAGACATGGAACATCTAGCACCATCCAAAGAGTGGTTGGAAAAATGTGTTGGACATATAGTGGTCGACCAAACTCAATAGTACTGTCAAAGCATCACCAATAGACCCTCTAAGGACTAGAAAATATCCATGTGGCATCTTTCAATGCTCACAGAACACCGAATATGGTTCACGGCCACACAAAGTTCAGATTGGAAATGCCACTCACCCCAATGAGGTCTAAGCCTACTGGTTGGACAGATATGTTAAGTTCATACAATATATTAGCCAATGTGCATGCACCATAGCCACCACCACCAAACAATGGCTCAGTTTTTGACACCTTTAATAAGTAAAGCATCCTTGGCTACCATACATGAAAAGTCATCCAATAATGGTAGCTTAACTCGAAATAGACCTACCTTCTACTTTTCTTTTTGATCGAGTGTCCTTTATCTGGCTCTCAAAATCTGTGAATCATTTGAAAAATTCAAGACCACCATCAGAAAGAACACATGCCCAATTGCCTCTCTACAAAATTTCACGTTGAACATCCACCAGAGTTTTCTAAACGCACCACCATATGTCGCCATTGTGAGTGGGCACCGAAAAAGATAATTTTGGATAGGATAAGGAGAAAAATTAGTCTGGTTGGCCGAACAGGCCCATAACCCAAATGAGGGTCAATTCATCCACTTTCGAGTAGTTCTCAAAGAAATAAAATCTATTCCAGAATCTTCTCGACGAGAAGATTCCAACGACTATATATTTGACATTTTTTCACATTCTTACAAAAATAAATGTGTAAAAATACATGTATAGAGAGACCACTCACACATCCAATTCAATCAAAAATATAGGGAAATGATTACCCACTATTCTATTCATCTAATGCATCCACATAATATTTGCTCTTTTAGTCATTATCATTATAGCGTTCTTAAATAGTGATTAGTCATTTTTCAAAAATGAATGAAGTAATGAACTTGTTCCTCATACAAAGTAGAGACATGTCCATATGGTCCCATGTTGACATACCTAACACCGATGTGAGTAGCCCCATACACCGTTTCAATGTAATTTTAAAGTTCAAGCCTGACAAAGAGAGTACACAAAGACATCCACCTATGGATGTCCAAGAAATTTCCATTCGACCATCCACACTAGACCAATTGGGACCCTCTCAAATATCTTCTATCCATCACGATCCAAATGACCATCTCGAGATCCGTATGCATGGACACTTTGTCCAAGCCAACCATGTTAATCATATGGCCTTAGTGGCTAATTATTGCCCAAAAAATCATCACCTATGATGATACTAAAAAATCTTGAAGTATATGAAAAACTTCAAGGGATGGGACTATGTGTCTACCTTGACATTATGAAGAATACACCTCATACTATTTTGGAGTGCCTATATAGTCTATAAGATATGTAACCACTTTTCATCAACAATGACCCCTTATGGCATTTTCCAATTCCCAAAGCACTGTAGTGTCCACTCACATACTGTATGATATCACAAATAGATGAGACCATGATCAGGTTCAAAAATAAAGCTACAAGTAAAAAAGTGTATGGATTATAGCTAAGGACATACATGATATGTATGGAACATTAATGCAATGACATAAAGCGTGCAACCTAAGATTGCACCCTACCAACAAATTGGGTTGTGTGGTGTACAACCATCACATATCATCCAAGGGTGCACATCTCCCCATGGATTATTTTAAAAATAATTATGTGAGAATGTCCCCAAAGTACACTTCAGAAATCCACCAAAGTCTTTTATGAGAACACTTGGTGTGATCAACATAATCAACTAAGTTTGTACACAAACTTAATAAAGTAACACATCGTGTATAACTAAAGAAAAAAATATGCATCTATTCACATATCGAAAGTCTAGAACAATGTTTCAACTCCTCTAAGATTACATAAGTTCACATGATGTTCAAGAGACACACACCCAAAAGGTAAGTATAGGCCAAGAAGAGCTCATAATAAAGTTTCAAAAAGGTCATTCCTAAACAAGGCTACAGGCTTTTATCCTTACATATAATCTCCAACAAAATATTTAAAGATAATAATTGTCTTCAAAAAGTATAATGTTGCACAAGATGCCACTCATAAGGAACAACATGAGAAAAAAACAACGCCCCACTATGATAAAAAGACAATCAATGTTTCAAACTACAAAGGGACTTGTAGGTGTGGACTATGAAAAGTCACACACCAGTATCATTAGAGTTAGAAGTTGCTACAACTTATATGCCTTACCTTTACGGGCCATGCTTTACCTTTGAATAGGAAGCAACTATACCCCAGTTTCAAGAGTTGCTACAACTTATGTGCTCTACCTTTACGGGTCATGCTTGACCTTTGACTATGAAGCATTTATGCCCCAATTTAAGAGTTGTTACAACTTATGTTCCTAACCTTTATGAGCCATACTGGACCTTTGAACAAGTAGCAACTACACCATGAATTTAGGAGTTGCTACAACTTCTGTTCCCCACCTCTATGGATCATGTTGAACCTTTGAATAGGTAGTAATTATGCCTTAGGTCTAGGAATTACTACAACTTCTGCATCTCATCCATGCAAACACAAATTTGCTTATGTTGGAGACCTTAAGTCTTTAACCCTATAATTCTAATAGTTGATAAAAACTACCAAGCACGAACAGAGTGCAACAACACTCACGATAGGATGGAATAATCCATCTAAGATTACAAAAGTTTTTTAAGTCTCAAGACCAATTGCTTGGATGACTTGATAAATTAAAGCACACCAAGTAAGGGGCTGGTATACTAAGAACACCTTAGTTCAAACAAACCACCCTTACTTAGACAAAATGAAAACAAATAATCCAAAAGTGATAAAGTCCAAGCATAAGCTCAATGGGAACATGATCTAACTGAAAATGACAGAACTAGTTAATGGACACTTGACATGGTACATGGCTGGATATGACACATGTGACCCAATATGGTACATGGTTAGACATGGCATATATGACCCGATATAGACCATATGGTACATTATCGGGCACGATACATGTGACTCGATATGGTAGATGGGTAGATATAGCACATATGACCCAATATGGTACACGATTGAACACGATATATGTGACCAGACATGGTACATGATTGGATATGATACACGTGACCCAATATGGTATATAGCCAGACATAACACATGTGACAAGACATGGTATATGAGAAGACACAATATAGTTAACCCAATATGGCACACATATTCGAACAAGATCGAACATAGCATATGTAGTATGATATAATGTATATGGACAATTAGGGTTCTTGTATATGGACATACAACCATTTGAATCACCCTAGATCTGCTCCCCAATAAGTACACACCATCGGGTACTAATGTAATGGATCATAGATCCCAACAAATGATGTGTTCAAAAAGCACCCATCATATTAAAACAAATGAGATCATAGATGAACCTCACCAAAAAGTAAAATAAGTATATGGATGCAGTATAAGTACATGATTCAAAAGTACAAAAATAGTTGAACAATATGGCATATGTATATGCCCAAAATTTCCTTACAAAATCTTGAACTCTAATATCATGATCCAGGCATATGGTATAAAATTAGATCTTGGAAACTCCACTGGGCATGCCATAGTTTCCAAGCTCCATAAACTTTGAAAATCTAGAATATGGGATGACTTTGATGAAGTCATAGTGGGAGTACCTAACTCAATGGGTTAGGAACCTGTACTATCTACAATCGGCACTAAGTATTCCAAAAATAATTAAACAAAAATAAAGGGCTAAAACTTATTATTTAAGCCCAGGGGGTTATCACCCTTAAATATGGTCTCTACAAGGTGCAAACCTTAGTAAGAAAGTCATTTAGGAAGTAAAAATTCTGAAGCATATGAAGTGTAAAGACATCTATGGTCTCTAAGACCAATTGAAGTTTGTGAGGCACAAACTTTCACTTTATATGGACTTTTATCTAATAGGCCATAATGCCTTATTCACTGCCTTCCTAAGTCTTGCCACATCATGTGTCCTCTCAAAGAACAGACACCTCCAATAGTCCATTTATACATGTCCTTCCTTATTGGTACATTTTTAAAGTGTTTAACCACATGTCTATATTTTGAACAAAGTCTAGACACGAGTCAAGCACAAAATTTGTTAAGTAGACCAAGATATTAATCATACTAGAAACTTAAGGCGATGAAAACAAGATCCTCCACGATCTACACCTCTCAAAAAAGGTCCAGACATCTATGCATCCATAACACTTTGCTTCTACAAAGGATAGAAATGCACAAGTTAGAAAAATAATTACAACAAAGAAAAGCCTAAGTGTTAAAAAGTTGGGATATCTACAAGAGTAGTTTCAAAACCACCGCACTTATGCAATCCTTTTAGAAAATGGTGGTCATGTCATCGAAAAATCCTGTAAGGATTTTAGAACCATCATTATGGACAAAACTGCATTATCGAGATGGTCGAGAACCATCACCTAGCTTGATGCACGTCATCATCGTATGCACCCGAGCTGCCAACACCATAGTCGGACACTTCATAAGTGGTCAGACCATGATGGAAATACCATGACTAGACCATAGTTAGACACTCTATAAGTAACCAAACCATGATGGACACACCATGATTGAACCAAGGTCAGACACTCCATGAGTGGTCGGACCATGATGGATACACTATGAGTGGTCGGACCAAAATTGGACACACCATGGCTAGACACTTCATAAATGGTTAGACTATGATTTGAATATGGCCAATTGGATCTTAGTCATCCATTCCTCTATTGACCCTCCATTCGAAGATCACCTCACGTGATCCATTCCATTCCATTCCATGTATGCTTAATCTCATGACGATAGAGTCCAATCATGTTCATTAGTCACTTTTTCTTTCATCAAGCTCTTAGATAGCTCGTGGGCTCATAAGTCTACACATTTGGATCCATGTCCTCCCTCCAACAATAGGAATGTGAACCTATTAAGTAATGGTTTTGATGTCAATATAACTCCCTAATTAAGAGTTTGATTAAGAATCCGTAAAAATCACAGACAATAGGACATTGCATCGCACATTTTAAGTGCTCAAGAAAAACAAGAAATTCATCATACAGGAAAATAATGCCCATGTAAGAATGAACTTGACACTATTGGTGGATTCAGAAGATAATGAATACAGATGGTGATGTAATGGCAAAATTGACCTTCTACCCCATATACACAAGCCTAGCAAGTCTAGGGGTTGATGTTAGATGTAAAATAATTTATGCCATATGATATGATATGAGAGATCCTAATCAACAAATAACTTAAAGGTAAACCCAATCAATGTTGAATCACTAGGTAAGCAACAATATCTATGAAATATCTAATAGATAAATGATCGATTTTTAAACTTATAATTATCCGATAATGAGACAATTGTGAGGATAAAACTCTTACATTTAAATTTAAATTTATCTATATAGGTAAGGGTCATCATTAGATATATTCTTTCTTATAAATATTTACTATTATTCAACATTAAAGAGAATACTTCTACATACAACTTCTTCTTCTCTCAATTATAAACATTGAGATTTAGACTCTCTTCTTAAATATTTTTGCATCTCTCGTGATGGTTCAAGGTTCTAACGGTATGTTTTTTGTTCTTAGGTATACAAGAAATAAGAACTACGATAAAAAATGACATCAACACATACTATTTATTATGAGATTGAATATAACTTATATATCTTTATTCTTTAAAATTTAGTAAAATTCATGTATCTCACGTTATTTCCTACTAATTAAAATAAACAAAGTAATAGCTACATTGATTACTCTTCGTGTTTATATATTGTAAGGAAAGAAATCTACTCGACTAGAAGCATACAAACTTTTATTTTTATTTGGTTTAGTATAGTGTAAAAGCAATTGTATCCTTATTTTTCACTCTAATACAAAAGCAATTGTATCATGACTCATACAAACATAAAAATATATATATATAATTAAATCATATATAAATTTTAACTTAATCTATACTTAACAAAATAAACTATAATGGTATAAAATAATTTAACTTATAAACTATCAATCCATTTTAAAGATAACTTCATTTCAGAGCTTTGTTTTTGCTCAACAGACAACATAAACACTTCTAGGAAATAGTTGAAAGTTTGCATCGTCCAATGAAAGGAAAACATAGTAGATTATGAATCAACATAAAAATTAAACCTAAACCATTCAAATTAAATGTCTTTAAAAAAATCGTTATTCTTGTGAGAAAAATTATATTGATTCTGGTAGAGAGAAAGAGTATATATAATTTAGTTGGGTCTTTTATCCATTTAGTAAGCAATAAGTCAATATGTTAATTTGTATAAATGAAATAGTAATTAAAGTCATAATCAGTCGACACATTTACTAGCTAATTAACCTTTAGTATTTTTCTCTCCTATTATACATTGTGTTATTACAATAATTAACTTCTAATTTAATTCTTTGGTGAGATATGATAACTTTTATATTTCACTATAATTTGTGTATTATTATAAAAATAAAACTACAAATTTTTGTGTGCATATTTTTTAGATATAAACTTATTAGTATCAATATTTTAATTTACTTATTGTGGTATATATGTTGATGTGTTTCTAATAAGATGGTAAAGGATTGATATTTTTTAAGGGAATAATTCAGAGTGAATTCTTTTTTTTTTTTGAATTATGAATTATGAATTAAATTAATTTTTTATGAATATCAATGAATTAATCTAACAAGTTATTCAAAATAATAATTATTATATAATTAAATGACATCTAAAATTTATAAGAAAAGTAACAATAAATATATTAGTAAATGGATATTCGTCCTCGCACCTTCTCCTTCTCTTTTTTCATTAGCTTTTTTTTTTTGGGTTTACTCTTTAAGAAGTATTATACTACTTTTTAGTTTAATTTATTATTAAATAATAAAAATTATAAAAATAAAAATAAATTCAACTGATTATATTTAATAGATTTTATTAAATTTATTTCAATTGCAAGAAAATATAAATAAAATAGTAACATATAATATTTTTAAAGATAAAAATTACATTTATCTATTTTTTTGAATTTTTTTATTGAAATATTCAATGATAATAATAACCAATAATATAATAGATTAATTTTTCACTTCATATAACTATATAACTATAGTATAAATGTAGAGTTTAATTTATGCAAATATTGAATATTAAAGATTATTATACAAATACTCAAATTTATGAGTTTTTTAATGATACAATTTTTATTCTATTTGAAATACAAAATAGTATTATTTGATTAAATAAAAGTGCAAAAAAATATCAATAAAAAAAAATAATTTAAATGTAATTTTCTTTTCTTTTGCCAAAGCCTTAATATAGGACTTGAATATCGTAATCATACTTAATGATATTTAAATTTGTAAAGGAAAGTTATTATGAATAGAGTGAGTTAATTATTAAATAATAAATTAAAATTAACGTTACAAACTTATGATAATAAGCCTATTAAGCAAATGAATTAATATAATAATTACGAAAAATAATTATTACTATTGAATTACATGATATCTATAATTTATAAGAAAAAGTAATAATAATAATAAATAGATAAACTTATTCATCTCCTTGTCTTTTCTTTTAGGTTACTATTTAAACCATTTTTTAGTGTAATATATTATTAAATAATAAAAATATAAAAAATAAATAAATTAAACCGATTAATTTAATAGAATTTATTAAATTGAATTCAAATGCAAGAAAGTATATAACAAAAAGATAACATGTGATATTTTTAAATGAAAGAATTATATTTATTTAAAAAATTTTAAAGATTTTATTAAAATATTAAATGGTCATAACTACTAATAATATAATAAGCTATTTTTTTATAAATTTTTATTTTTATAATTATTATATTTGAAATTTGAATGATAATTATTTTTAAATTTTTTTTAAAGAAAGTGCAGTCTATTATACAATAGATTGTAAATAAGATTGATAATATATTATTTAATTTTTATTTAATTAAACATATAATTAGTAAATTTTGTACAAAAATAAATATATTAAGATATTTTACATTTTTATAGTGATAATAGGTAATAGTTAACAGGTACATGTTAGATGATAGATGATAGATAATAAATAATATATGATAAAAGTAGATTATTGAGTTAGATGTAAAAATAAATTATTTTTATGATTATAAATTTAAAAGGTATAATTTTTATTATTTTATAAAATAATTGTATTTTAAAATAATAAATACTTTTATTATAATATAATTTGAAAAAAAGTATTTCTTAAAACATACATTTTTTTTTTCAAAATAGGAAGTATTTCTTTCTTAAAACTAGCAAGCACATTTGGGGAGTAGCAAATCTGTTAGTTAATTACAAATATATTTTTTCAAGATTTTTTATTTTTATTTTTATTTTTAAAATATTACATAGATTTTTATATTAAATTAAATGGATTATTTAATCCTCAATAAAAAATATAATATTTAATCTTTTAATTTTAAAAAAAAGTCAAAGAAAAATTAAATATTTTTTTATTAATATTTTGATTAAAATATTATTATTTTTATAATATTAGTAAATAAAAATTATAAAAATAATTTTTTGTTATTATATTTTAACATAAAAATTATAAAAATATTAAATAAATAGTTAAATTTTTATTGTAAAATTATCAAAATATTGAATGAATGATAAATTTATATATTTTTATAAAATACAATAGAATTAAATATTTATTTCATAATATAAGAGATTAATTTATATAAATTTTTTAATATAAAATATTTTTATAATATTTTTTGATTAGTTACAATAAAATTAAAAAATAAAATAATTTGTTATAATAAACTATTATTTTTGAAATACAAGAGTTTGATAGTACATGAAAGTGTTGTAATAAAATGTAAAATAAGAATTTATTATTTTTATTCCAGTTTAATATATATATATATTTTAAAATGTAGTTAAATTAGTAAAATTTTATTTTTTATTTTTTTTACAAAAGTCCGTTAAATTTTTATGAATTGGATTACCGACTTGAATGGGGCCCAGAGCTGAGTAACGCGTAGGACTCTCCTAAATCCGCGTTTAGCCGAAAGCATAGAAAGCAGCACAAAAGCCAGTGTGTTAAGTCCTTACTTTCTTTCTCCAATAAAAAAGTAAAGAACAAAACGAAGACGACCTGTAAAAATTGGAGGAAATTAGATAGATAGAGACAACTACTCCCACTCTTTCCAAACCCAAAATCAAAGGTCCTATAAACTATTTCATCTCAATTTTCAGCTACTTTTTCTTGGTTCTCTTTCAATTTTAACTTTTATCCATCCAAGATCCATAGCTTACATCTTATCTTCAAAAAAAAAAAATTTAGGGTTTTAAAATTTACGACTATGATTAATTGATTATCTGTTCGTGAGATTAGAAATTCGTATATGGATATGTCGTCGACCTATCCTGAAATTTCCAGAAGATTCCGTTTTCAAATCTCGAATTTTGTTAGGGCTCCATTGACGGCTTTGTTGGAGCAAACCGGTGCATTCGGAGGAGGTAGGTCAGTTTCTGAAGGTTCGCCGGCCTTTATCACGACTCCTAATTCAAGGCGTGTTTTTGAAAGAAATAACGACGATGTTGGTAATGAAGTTGGGATGGATGAGGAGGAGGTATCTATTCGGATTATTGGTGCGATAGAGAGTGGGGGTGAACATAATCGTTTGGACGAATCGAATGCCGTCCGGAGTAATGCCGATAGAAATTCCGTACATGGTTCGGCAAACGACGGTGGCGATGTTGACGTTGAGTCTGAAAATGGGGGTATTAATAGTACTAATAGGGATTCTACTTCTTCCTCTCAGCGATTTGATATTCAGCAGCTGGCGAGGTGGTTTGAGCAGATTTTGCCTTTCTCTTTGCTTCTTCTCCTTGTCTTCATTCGACAACATCTCCAAGGTATTTTCTTTGGACATTTTTGTTGGAATTGTAGGGATTCCGTAAAAGATTGATTTTATTGCGCAGTATGTAAAACAATGCGTATTGAAATTGAGGTTATGGTGTGGTTGGTTTGTAGGTTTCTCCGTCACAATTTGGATTGCCGCTGTAATGTTCAAATCCAATGATATAGTGCGAAAACAGACGGCATTGAAGGTGCTTTAAATTGCATTTCATAGTTAGTTTTTGATATTTGTCAGGTTTATTTGGATATTGAAGCGTTGCACTTTCTGTAGGGGGAGAGAAGGATTGCTGTTCTTGTGGGCATCGATTTGGTGTTCGTGGCTCATGTGATCTGTGTTTACTGGTGGTATCGAAATGATGACCTTCTATACCCACTGATTCTACTTCCTCCTAAATCAATACCTCCTTTTTGGCATGCCATGTTCATCATCATGGTGAATGGTAATTACCTCTGAATCATTATTCATGATTACAATACTATTGATTTACTTAAAGTTTTCCCTTAGTAGCATGCCTCTTTTTGTCATTCACATCTTATCATGGATATTTTATTTTCATTGCTTAAAAATTTGAAAACTCGTTCTCTTTTTATTGCCAGTGACTTGGGTAATTTGCTTTTGCTGCTAGAAAGAATAGAGGGGTTTTGATTTTGATTGATATAATAGTGGCAAACTGAACTTCCTTTGTGATGTGAAATACTTTTATAGTATGGAATATTCTAAAATGCTGTACTCTGTTGATTGATACTTTCTGAGGGGCAAAAGGGTTGTAATTGGGAAAATAAGTATGCTGACACGTGCTATTATATCCCTATCTTGAGAGCTATTGCATTCTCAATGTTCATCAAATAATAATTTAGAAATTTGTGCTTACACTGTTTTACTTTTTCCACCTTCTTTTAGTGACTCGCTGTTCCTAACTCCGAACTCAAAACAAAATTGTTATTCTTCATTCAGAGGTTAAATTGTTTTCTATAGTATGCTGACACATGCTATTATATCCCTATCTTGAGAGCTATTGCATTCTCAATGATTTAGAAATTTGTGCTTACACTGTTTTACTGGTACTTTTTCCACCTTTTAGTGATTCGCTGTTCCTAACTCCGAACTCAAAACAAAATTGTTATTCTTCATTCAGAGGTTAAATTGTTTTCTATAGTATGCTGACACATGCTATTGTATCCCTATCTTGAGAGCTATTGCATTCTCAATGTTCATCAAATAATGATTTAGAAATTTGTGCTTACACTGTTTTACTTTTTCCACCTTCTTTTAGTGACTCGCTGTTCCTAACTCCGAACTCAAAACAAAATTGTTATTCTTCATTCAGAGGTTAAATTGTTTTTATAGAATGGTGTCTTGATATGCCTTAACGCATCATTCTCATTTGGCAGATATAATGGTACGGCAAGCGGCTATGACTATTAAAAGTATTCTTTTAATGTCTTACAAGAATAGTAGGCCTCGTGATTATCGTAAGCAGGTTAGATTTAATATTCTGAAATTCTCCGTATCTGTTGAAATTTCTTCCATGAATCTCAAATATCTCGCTATGTTGTTGTATTTCTTCCAGGGTCAAATGTTAACTCTTATAGAGTACATGTTGTTGCTGTATCGTGCCTTGCTGCCAACTCCTGTCTGGTATCGATTTTTTTTAAACAAAGAATATGGGAGTTTATTTTCCTCATTAACTACAGGGTTATATTTAACCTTCAAGCTTACATCGGTTGTAGAGAAGGTATTATTTTAACAAGATGCAGAAAT
This sequence comes from Hippophae gyantsensis, assembly GCA_030763125.1. Taxonomy (NCBI): domain Eukaryota; kingdom Viridiplantae; phylum Streptophyta; class Magnoliopsida; order Rosales; family Elaeagnaceae; genus Hippophae; species Hippophae gyantsensis. The sequence goes on along the minus strand of CM061032.1, from coordinate 58,454,970 downwards.
CCATGCATATTTATCTTAGGCTTTCAAAAATTTAATATGTACCATTTCCATTCGTGCAATTATGGTCACAATACTTTGTGTTTCTAGGTTCAGTACTTTTTTGCTGCAGTAAGAGTCCTATCACGTAAGGAAGTGCATTATGGATCTTATGCCACATCTGAACAGGTTAGTGCTTCAGCATGTATTTCTTTGAATTTCTTTCCTGACTGTTCCTCTCCTTTCTCTTGTACACACAATTTGTTCATATAGATAGCACCTTAAGCTTTCTGATGCTATGAATATTGGTTTCTTGTGGGCAAGCTGTTGCATTCTCATTTGTTTGGGATTAAGTGGATATAGGTAAGCGCAGTTGGAGATATCTGTGCCATTTGCCAGGAGAAGATGCATGCTCCCATATTGCTTCGCTGTAAACACATATTTTGTGAGGATTGTGTATCAGAATGGTAATCCTGTTCACTTTTGACCTTTAAAAATTTGGAGAATGCTTCCTTTTACATTTTTTTTTTCAAATTATTTTGCATCCGACCGACTAGTATTTATTTTTTCTTGTTTTCTCAACTAAGATGCTTATACTACTTCAATTGAAGCTTAAGTAATAGTCTGCAATGATTATGATCTTGTTGCATATGCCATTTATTCGTTCAGATTTTAACATCTAGCTTGTTTTGACTACACTCTAAGAAGACTCGCAACCTCAGAATTTGGGCCATATAAAGGTTCCTTTTAGCATCTAGTTAACCATTATCTGTAGTTTCGACCTTATATGTTATGCTACTTGCTGTGAGGCCATTGCAGGAGTAATGATGTCAAATACATTGCTGTTTTACTTTAACCTGGATAGGAATCTAACTATTCTAGGAACTGATCAAATTATGTACCATCTTAATTATGGCATTCATCGATTTGCATGATAACATTCATTATAAAATTGCATAGTAGGAGCTTTTTTTCTTTTACATCATATAGAGGCAAAAGGTTCCTTCATGAACTTCACTTTCACTGCAAGTGATGCCTATGTCATCTGCAAAACTTTGGATTGCCTTAGAAAAACTTAAGATGCTTATCTTCTAACTGGTATTTTACTGAACCACCATCTTTCAGGTTTGAGCGAGAAAGGACTTGCCCATTATGTAGAGCCTTGGTTAAACCTGCAGGTATCAAATCATATGGTGATGGATCAACCATTTTGTTCTTCCAGATATTTTGAGATGTTTCCGTGTTTGTGCTTTGGAAAAAGAACACACAATAGCGGTGTACAGCTTGCGTCTGATGCATGTTCGGTACTTAATACTAGTAACTTGTACTTGATGTCCGGTCCGGTATACCATGGGCAGTCTATCATTTAAAGTGGTGCTAACCCTATATTTAAACCCCATATTGTAACTTGTCAATTACACAATAAACACTTACAGATTCATAAAATGAGTCTTACTGAGACGCCTCAAATTTGAATTGTATGCCAAATGCATATCAGAGATTCTACATTTCATGCCAAAATTTTTAATTTTGCTTTGGCAAATCATTTTTCTCTAAACTGCCAATTTCAAATTTAGTGAATGATATTTAGAGCTGATGGAGTAATGAAGTATATCCATTAATACATTTTACTAAAGGAAGATTTGACAATGGTTCTATCTAGGCTTATGACCTAACAAGTGGGTTTGAGCTTAATTCTCAATAGAAGTACAAATGGGGGAAACTCAATCGTAAATTTGAAGTATATCCATTAATACATTTTACTAAAGGAAGATTTGACAATGGTTCTATCTAGGCTTATGACCTAACAAGTGGGTTTGAACTTAATTCTCAATAGAAGTACAAATGGGGGAAAACTCAATCGTAAATTTGAAATACTGTCATGCTATGATAAATATTAAGCGAGAATAATGACTTTGAAGGGAGGAAACAGTTATTGCATCATAGTAAGTCACTTTTGGGTTAATAAAAATCCAAGTACGAACTTTGTTGATGGATAGGTACAACATTGGCAACGTCAACTATTTTTTATTTTATAATATTGTAAATGAATTGTCAAATCTACTTTACATAAATTTGAGTTTTCAAAAAAATTTGTCTTATATTTCTTTACGAAATGATCCTATGATCAATTCTCTATGACGTCATAAAATCAGTTCAAATATTCAGGGTGATGAAACCTCGTAAAAATGCAAAAAAACAAATCACTCTTAAAAAGAATCAAGTGATCTTCTATATTTGAAGAAGATTGTTAAGTATAAATAAATTATTAAACCCATGTATTATAGCTTGGGGTTTTAAGAGAATTGGTATGCACACTTCTTCAATTTAACTAATGTTTTCCAAAAATAATGGTGGATCAACTTTACGGGTTCAGCTAAGTGAAAAAATACATTACAATATCAACTATGCAATGTGGAAGGCTTCACAACTTCAAATTGATGAAAATACACATAAATGCCACTCAGAGTGATGTATCAGCGAGTTTTATCAGCCTTCAAGGTGGGAATATAAGAGCTTCATTCCGCAACACTTGGATGGACCCCTTTGGCATCTTGTGATGGCAAGGGGTTAGAAGCGATGACCTAGGTAATGCACAAAACTTATATCAAAGAAGGGCCAAAGATTGTGAAATGGGTTCACAGTGAAAACTGAGATGAGATTAAAATAGAAGGTACCTTAGTGGGATAAACCTCGGTAACTTCTTCAGTACTCTCATCCAAATATACCACATCTTGCATAGTAAGTTGGTGGTATTCAACTATCTCCCTCAAGAACCGATTCTCGCGGGCATAAACAGAGTTCTCATGCGCTAGTCTTGCCTTTTCTGCTAAAAGTGATTCAAGTTGAAGCCGTATCTGTGAGCCACAATACTAACGTGAGAAAATGTAATTATTTGAAGCAGAACAATGAGCTTGTCTTACTAAAGACTTCTTATATGTCCTACTTAATATATCAAATTCATGATAGTTAACTATTGTCATACTTGAAATTTGTTTTCAAATATCATAAAGATAACTGAATTTTGAGTCTAGAATCTCTCATACTTTTAAGCGAGCTAAAATGTAAATTTAGAGGAAAGGAGCAGGAATAGTTGTACCAAATCATCATCTTCTGGGTTATCTCCCCTTTCCCGGTTCTCATGAAGGATTTTATTTTCTTCTTCTAGGTGAGCACATCGCTCCTTTGCAAAAGCAAGATCTGCTTTGACAGTCTTCAACTCACGGAGAAGAAGTTTGGCTTTGGCAGCCATTGCCATTGCAACCTGCAGTGCCGGCCCAAAGGCAAACCATGTTTCTAAGAACATTAAAAATATATTTTTTTTTGCACTCTTAATTAAAAATATTAAGCTACCACAGAAATCAATTGTTCATCTACAATAACCACACCTCCTTTCAGATCACATTTATATTTTAAATGTAAAGTCCAGAAAAAGAAAACAGATCACATATCTCACTAGTGGAAACAAAAATAGATGGGGAATAGGGCCCCTAGCAACCTTCACAATATTTTAGCTCAACTCTGAAAGCTGACAGGAACGAACTTGGTAGCACAGCCACTTCAGAGGGTTCAAAGGTAAATTTATGCAGTAAAATACATCATATGCCTTAATTGTCATAAATTGAGAAGACACCAATAAGTGCTCATTAAACACTGTAGATGACATGGGATAGGGGAACAAAATGCAGACATCTCTACTATATGAACTAGTGACAAAGTTAGCACCTTACGTCGCGAGATGCCTTCAATTGGAGATCTATGTCAGTTTGCATCTGGGATTGCCATTTTTGTGCTTGACCGAATTGGCCTGGATTTTTCTTGATATGTTTACGAGTTTCTTCAATTATGCCCGCTGTTCGATTCTCTACAACTGATAGACCCTCCTGCCAACATGTTAAGCAGCAAAATACAGTCAAATGGTTTCAAAATAGAGTATCAAATCATGAAGGTAAACCGGGTTTGTATTGTGTAATCATGATTGTTCTATGGGGCTGTTTATTATTATAGTAGGTAATATCAAAAAGTTTATGAGCACAAAACAACTAATCAATGTTGGCAGAAAAAAAATTATGTTTGTGAAGTGTCCATATTGGTGTAGAGTGAACAGGATTGTGCCATCCCTTTCAAATAAGGATTACTGGACTGTTTCGAAGGTGTGGTAAGAGAGGATAAACAGATGTATGCTGAAGACAAGCATATTACATGTGCATATAAGAAAAATACTTTCAAAATTTTCGCACACATGCTAATGTGTCTCATAAGCACACAACAGAAGGTAACCACAAGCTGCACTCTATACTAGATACGTCAAACTACTAGAAAAATAGCATATGGGAAAGCTTACCTCAAGAGCATTCCCAATGGTGCCACCAATATGATTAATTGATGATGTGAATGCACTCAATTTCTTCTGTATGGATGGACCGTCAGCTTTTTGATGATTCTCATGTGACTGATCTGGAGCAAAGTTCTGTCATGGACAATCAACAACCAAATAGCACCAAGAAAATAATCTTGTGAGTTAGCGGAAATGAAGTCACCTATTTATGAAGCATTAACAACATGAACTGCAATGAACGAATATATAGTTAATGTGAGCAGCCAAAAAAAAGAAGACATTTTTTTTTTATTTTTCCAACTTAAAAGAGTTATTCTATATACTATTTCTCAACCTTTGAGTAATCTCAGTTAACAGTGACATTGGTCAAAATCAACTAAAAGCTAACCTTGGCTCGTGTTGCACTTGCAGTAGTCCGCATAGTTGTTCTTTCAGGTGAGTCAAATTGTTGAGAATCATTATCATCGTCAAGAAAGGCTTTAGCTTTTCTTGCCAATACACCCCACAAACCATTCTTGGATTCATTGCGTCTGGGTTCATTCAATTTTTTCATTGATGTATACTCGTAGGATTTTGAATCCTGCATACATGAAAGCAACAAAAAGTTAAAGACAGTTAACTCGCAGATTGCAACATGGAAATGATGCAAGTGCTCTTAGATTAAGAAAATCGAGAGCCAATCAAGAGGAGAAATAATGCACAATCTTGCGTTTTTAATCATTAACATTCCCCTTATTATCTCCTCTACTAATAACCATTGACTAGATAGCTGCCACCCATGCAAAATTTCACAAAATAAATTATTTAATGGTGGATTTGCAATTGGTTCAAAAGAATGGTATACATAAACATATATATTCAGCATAACTAACATCCAGCAGAAACCTAGAATCAGAACAAAAGTAAATCTATATAGAAATTTAATGAAAGGAACGAAGAAGAAGATTAGACCTTGGAAGTGTAAGCGGGGGCTGAAGAAGAGGGAGATGAAAGCGTGGTGGGATTAGAATTGGAATATCGTGAAGCAAAGGAGGTTGATGTCGGGCTTGTGTTCATAGATGGTGAGTCCCCACGGCCACCACCGACACCACCACCAGTAACATAAGCAGAAGAGAGAGAAGAGTCCCGATGAGCTGAAGATGCTCTTATTGCTTTAGCGGCAAGCGAAACTGACGAAGTTGAAGAATCCCAATTCCAATCATCATCCGGAGAAGGGGCAGGATTGTGAAGATTCCCAATTTGTTGTTTTTCAATGGCTGTGCTTATGGGTTTCGATGTCTGCTGATGTCTCCTTCTATACGACATTTCCGATCAATTTTAGAATTATCCCCAATTGATGTGATTATATCATAACCAAATGGCAATTGGAGAAAAAAATTGATTGTTAGAGATGGAGATGGAATCGAAGGGTTTTCGAATTTTATCAACAATGGAGCTCTGAAAACCCTAATCTTACAATTCCAAACTCTCAAAATTGAACTATTCTAACAGATCCACAAATACATAGAACAGAAAATTTGCCTTTTTCTGGGTAAAACTCCTTCCTTTCTTCTCTCTTCTCTCTCTCTCTCTTCGTCAACGCCTATTTTTCCTCATTTTCCCAATTCGTGAATCGTGATTGAGGATCCGACATCCGAATTCCAGACCCGGTTTTATGTATAATCTCGAAACCAGAAATAAAGCCCAATATTCACAAGCTCAATTGGATCTGTCATGTACTCTTTTGATAATAAGGCCCATTTATTTCTTGTCATGTCCAATATATTTTCCCTATAGGGACCATCCTTTTCATGTACTTGTGAAATGAATGCCCTTCGATCCAATCTTCACTACATAATTATCTTATTAGTTGTACCAATATATATGCTCTTGCTTGAATTTGAATCCTTCATTATATAACATTTTCTCGAGTAAACTTCTTTTATTATTATGTTTCAGTATGGGCATTAGAAACATAAAACTTCTTGAACAAACATCATGCCTTTAACAACTGTATTAGAAGGAAGTTGATGAATTTGTTTTTTTAAAAAAGATTAGCACGTCAGACAAAAATTAAAGCTGAATAATAGTGATCATCTATAGCAAGGATGGCCTAATGGGACCATTAGAATGTTAATCACGCTCACATAATCCTTGTTCTTGCACATGACATTGTTTCCAGTCCACTTATAACTTAAGAGGCATAGGTATGAGCCTATAGAAAAAGCTAGAATTCATCCCCTTATAGAAAAATCTATATTGTAATCCTTACAATTCTAGAGTTTAACTTATTTTGTGAGTGAATTTACAGTATTCATGACTGTAACATACATTATTTGAAATGAATTAAAAAAATTTCCATTTAAATTTTCTAAACAATATATACATGATCTAGTTATTCAATAGATTTTATTTTTAAACTCCTTGGTAAAATATATATATATATTCATTTTATTACAATGTTAAAAAATATATGTTTGTTTATATTGTACAAAAAATTAATATATTTTTTCAAGAAGATTAAAAATAAAATTTTATTTATAAAAAAATGTTATATCATATAATTAAATTTTAAACTTTTTCATAATTTATGTAGTTATTTTACACTAACGTAAATCAATCATTTAAGGGGGGAAAGAAAAGAAAATATTCGTTAAAGAAAATAAAGAAAGTATTGAAAACATAATTTAGATTGACTGTTTATTAATATAATACTAACAATCCACTTTTCACTTTCTTTACATTAGAAACAATTACATGTTTTTTTTTCTTTCTTAATTTTAAGATTCATTATCATTGATTCCATGTTTAACAAAATGCAACCTTTGCCATTTGATTTACTTTTCAAATTATGAAATTGTTGCTTCTTAAATGATAATACATTTTACAACGATTAAATTACTTATTTCTTTTGAACTAAGTTGATATGGTAGTTTATAACATATGAGAGAGAAAATGATAAAAATATAAAATTATACATTTTTTTTATTTTTATCTGTAATCATATTAAGTCAATCTTTTTTTTTACCATCTTGATATATTATTTTACACTTTTAACCCCGTTGATAATTTATTCTCCTCATGACCAATATTCAACTTATAAGAAAGAAAATGAAAAAAGTATAAACTTTTACATTTTCTCCCTTGTTACCTCTAATCATTATAGGACAATTTTCTTTTTTGACAATCTTAATACATTATTTTACATTTTTAATCTCATTGATAATTTATTCTCTAAACTAAATACATGTTCAACAATATAGTTAGGGGTCAAAAATGAGAGCACCCCTTTCAAGGGGGTCATTTCAAGTATTTTTCCATTTTTTTTCAAGTTGATTGGCCTATACAAGCACGTAACTTTGGTATATGACCAATCAATAATTCCTCCCCCTATGAAACAAAGAAAAGTTTAGAAAATTTTGAATCATAGGTAGCAAGTCCATTAAATATGGATAAGCCAAAAGCTTGAAACATAACTAGAAAAAAAAATTAACTCAAATAATCAACTTAGTTAAGACATTTTAAAGCATTTCCTTGCTTCTTATATATTGTCAAAATAATGAAGAAGAAAAAAGAAGCTTTAACCTCATTGGTGATTTTGTAAATAACGTAAAAAAAAAAATAAAGTTATCGTAAAAGGCAAATCTAAACTCTTGATTAGTCTCAATTTTATATTTTTCTAAGTTTACAACCTTGTAACCAAACATTCTAACCATCCATTTTATTCTCTATCCAATTATTTTTGGTAATAAGATTGTTTCAACTCAAAAATTCAAATAACAACAAATTACTATTGATTTAAAAAGTAATGTATTAATAATGATGGTGGTTCAAAATATTTACAAAGTAAGAGAGGAATTAAATTGCAAGTATGAAAGCAATTGTTGATAGAATGCTTCCTTATACAACGTAAGATGTATCTTGGATTTTAGCTTTTAGAATTAATAAACATGACATCTTTCGCATGGGATGCAACAAGTTGCTGTTTCGGTTGATATAAGCAATAAAGATGCAATTTCTTAAACTACATTATGAGTAACATACATAACACTCAAAATCAAAGAACATGAAATGGGAAGGAAAAAATGTGTGAGAAAAGATTATTAATGGAAGAAAACATAACATGGAAGATGGAGTTAGAAGATGAATAAGATAGTACAATAGAGAGAGAACTGGGAGTTAGGAAAGTTAACTTTAAATAAATGAAAAGTTTTAAATATGCATGTTTGGTTCTTAAGTTAGTATTTTTTAGATTTCATGTACACTATAAATAAACAAATAACTTGTAAATAATTTATATATATATATATATATATATATATATATATATAAGTAACACTAAATGATAAATTAAATTAATTTATTTCTTACAATATTAACATATTGAGTGATTATTAACTAGTATCCATCAAAGTTGATAAGATGTATTGTGAATTATTATTTACCAATGTTTACTAGATATTGATTACCATTTTTTAGGGGCAACGAGGTTGTTAAACCGTTAATCACATCTTTAGATGAAGTAGATTTTATTTAATTGAAAGTTGATAAAATTAATTTTATGTAATTTAATATATAAGAAGTGAAAATTATTTTATTTCGTGAGTTCAAACGAAACTAAAGTAAATAAAGTTAGATGTAATTTGAAATGAGTCTAGATAAATTCAATATTTAATTGAAAGAAAGTGTGGAGGAGTATTGTGATATTTAAGAAGGATGATAATTTTTTCTATCTTTGTTATATTAGGTTAAAAAAAATCCAATAAATAAATCAAAAATTTAGAAAAGGTGTTAGGGTGTTACTTTTTTAAGTTGTATTTTATTAATTTGATCTAAAATATAAAAATTTCAATATAACAATCAGATTTAACATTTAAAATTAATTCTTTCTTATAATTATTTTTTAATTTTTCAAATTTAACACATTTAATCTTTTTTGGATCATATTTGTGAAAATTAAAAATTTAATGAACCAAAATAACTAAAAAAAGAGTTCACGGATCAAAGTATAAAAATAGTAAAAATTAAAGGCCTATAGATATTATTTATCCATTTTTGTTTTTATTTTTCATTTTCTACTGTATATTTGAAATTATGTGATAGAATTACAAACAAATAAATAATAAAAATTAATCCCAAGTAAATTATAAATATATTATTGTACAAAATTCTTAACAAAATGAATACTTGTATATCTAAAATATATATCATAATTAATGTTCATCTAAAATTTAAAATAAAATGTAAATGAAAAGATATTTCATTACTTTACTTTATGGTATAACTGTTTGTTTAGGTAAAAAATTCTTAACAAGATATTAGAAAAAATTTTAAATTTAATAACTATTTAAAATATATAATGGGTGATTCTACGTCCTCTACTTAAAACTAAATACATATCTCATATTTTTTTATAAATACTTACAAAATAAAAGTAAGAATTTGTAAGCCTTATAAATAAAATATTTTTCACATTATTCTTAAAATTTTATAAATCATAAAAATAGAAATGCAATATATCTCGTGATGTTTTTAAACAAGTTATAATTAGCAAAAAAAATTAGAAGAAATATAAAAATAAAAATTAAACCTTAATGAAAAAAATGAATTTAAAGATTCATTATTTTAAAGAAGTAAAAATAATTCAAGAAAATATATACTTTGTTATAAAATAAATAATAAATTAATTAATATTAATACTAAAAGATTTTGAAGTAAACATAGATGTTAAAGAAAAAAATTTAATATAATAAAAAAAATATATCAAAATTTAAGTTTATAGATTCTCGAAAAGAAACCTTTTAAAGATTTAGTTTTTGAAGTAATATTAGGAAGATGATAATATTACTATTATTCCAATAATATTCAAAAACAAGTTATAGGATATATAATTTGATTATAATAAAAACCTAACAAGCATCTTAAATAGCTACAATGAAAGCATTAATTCTTTTACCAAAAGGAATAGATACAACACAAGAGTAATACATCAAATCCTTACAAGACATAAATGAAACACAAAAAGAACTTTTTTGATCCAAACTTCTAAGCAATAAAATTATGATTTCTTAATTCATAGGATTATGGAGTAGTATTTCTTTTTGGAAGTGACTTCTTTTGAAAAAAAAAAAGGACAAATAAGATAAAACAATGGAATTGAAGCTAAGAAAACTTCTATGAGTTTTACTTAATTTCTTTACAAATAGTTTCATACATATTTATATGAAATTGACTAACTAAATATAGAAAACTAAAAATGATAAATCATTTTTTAAACCATTTATTTTAATGGTTAACGACTTTAGTTTGTCCATTAGTATATGGATAAAATGCAATACTACACTTCAACTTGGTGTACATCATTACCTATAATGGCCTCCAAAAATGGCCTAAGAACCAACTATCTCTATGTAAAATAATTGATGTAAAAAAGCCAAAATGATTCCATACAGTTATAATCTTCTTGCATGGAATAATAATCACCATCTTATTGAAACAATCCACTACTACAAACAAACAATCATTTCCAGATTTGGTTTTAAGTAATTTCCCAAGAAAGTTCATTGAAATTCTCTCCTAAGATTGGCTAGGTACTGGCAATGCAAGATGTAGTCCAAATTTCCTACCAGAAGGCTTTGGAGTATTGCATAAAATACAACCACTATGTATTGTGAAACATCAAGTTGTATTTTTGACCAAAAGACATAACAACGAAGATTCAATAATATTTTCTCCACTCTAAAATGTACTATTACTTTGGAAGTATAAGGTTCACGAATCCATTGTAATCTTTCTTCATCTTTAGGAATGCATAATTGTACTTCCTTGTATATTAGTCCATCTTTCAGTTGGAACTCACTAGTCTTTCTTTATTGTAGCTTAGCAAGGGGTGAACTAAAATTAGCATCTATGTCATACCCTTTTGTGTACTCTAAAAGAACTATAGGTTGGATTTGTATAGCCACTAGCATTGCAGAACTAACTCGTGTAGAGGATCAAGATAATATATCTGCCAACTTATTTCATGCTTCTTTCTTGTACTTGATGAGAATATTGAGTTTTGTAGATAAGACATCTATTTCGTATGGCATGCTTGCTACAACTTAGACTATGTTGTTAAAAACGAAAAGGTTTATGATCTGAGTGAACCACAACTTTTTTTCCCAATAAATGAGCTCTCCAATGTTTCACTACTTGATGCAAGATATATAGTTCTTTGTCATAAGTTGAATAGTTTATTAATGTTCCACTAAACATATCAAAATGGTATGCAATTAATTTTACATCTTGAAACAAAATGGCTCACATAATATAGTTAAATGTATCTACTTCAACTTCAAAGAATTTCTGTAGATTTGGTAATATTAATACTAAGGTTTCGATAATCTTTTATTTAATGACTGGAAAGATTTCTTATGGTTTTTAGACCATTCAAATTTTTGATTGTCCTTTGTAAGGAGTATAATGGTGCTACAGTTTGTGAAAAGTATCAAATAAATTTTACAAAACTTCAAACTTCAATCATGAATTAAAGTCTAGGCCATTGAGAAATTAAATGCAATTTTTTTAGATCCAATTTTAGCTCTCATGTACTACCAATATAAGTAAGGAATTTTTTTTTTTTACCTAAGAAATCACCAGTCTTATATAATTAATCAATTTAAAGGAATTTGAAAAGAATAGTAAAAAGAACCGATCAAAAATTGAGGGAATTGAAGAGAAGATTAATCAAAATTAAATTACTTTTGATTATGTTCATTTATATTGTTTTAGAATAGGAATAAAAACAATTATTTTACTAAAATGTCTTATTAATCTAATAATAATTATATTAAAAACGTTAATTTGGGAATATATTTTTGCAATTTTCCAAAGAAATTTAATTCCAAATCTCAAGTTAATGAAAAATTAGGAAATTGATTATCAATATGTGTGGAGCCTTAATTCCTAAAATGCTTATATTATAAGTAAATAAATGAAAGACAATTATCACTAGGAATTTAATTTACTTTTCTAAAAAGTAAACTTGTTAAAAATATTAAGTTAGTAGAGACAAATGATATTAACGCTCACATTCATCGAATTAGTTCCCTTTGGTAACAGTGAACAATATACTAGGCTAAAAGCACAAAAGAAGCTAAAATTAACTTTACCTGTATTACTTTTATAGATTATGCTTTTCTTAAGTTTCTGATCTTTAATATTTGACTGGTATTAGCAGATTAAGTGAATCTTAGATAGTGCTTGCTCATTTCTTCACAATGGAATGATGGCATGCCATTAATGCTAATTGCGCGTGTTTGTGAGTGTTTAATTGAGTTACATTTGTGTTTGTATTTTTAAACCTAAATTTACATATTTTCGATAGTAAAAGAGACTCAAAATTTTACAATTTATAGTCTTTTAGTCCTTCATATTTTAAAAGATATTTTTTAATTATTTAACTTTACGAGAATGTCAAATTAATGGTAAATAATATTTTTTTTACCATTTAGTGATTAAAATGAGATGAACAGACTCATTGATAAAGATAAAATTAGTTATAAAATAACAATAATAAAAGTATAATTTAATATGAAATTATTTTAAAAAATCAAAAATTATAATATTTCAATAAAAAATATTTAAATACATATTTTTATTTAAAAAAAATAAATAAAAATAATAATCAAATATTAAAATAAAAATATTTTAGGAAGAAAGTTTCCTAATATCTATCATTTTATCATAATTAAAAATCAAATTATAATTACGTTTTAATTATTTTAATCATTTTATAAGAAACGATTATATTTTAATAAAAAATATTAAAATAATATTATTTATTTTTATATCATCATTTTCTAAAAAATAAGAGACTTCGAAATAACTTTTTTTTCAATGTATACAAACTTAATTGAGAAACTTAAGCAACACTTTTCAATTTCTAATATTATAAAAAAAATTAAATTACTTTTAATGATTATATTTTTTATAAAGGTAAAAAAGTTCAATATTTTTATAAATATAAAACAATTTATATATAATTAATTTTAATTAAAAAGTAATTTATATCTTAACATATTGAATTCATTGAGTAAAATGTTATCCCCTGCAATTTATCGTTTTCTTTTTCTTCCATCAATAATTTCATCTCAACTTTTAACAAAATAAAAGCAGTTGAAAGTTGTTTACCAAAAAAAAAAAAAGAACAAAAGAAGAGAGAAACGGCAGAAAATATACAAGACGTGAGCTAAAATTTTGGATGCACAAAAGCACTTTTTATGTATTTGTTAATAAAAAAAAGCGTTTTTCATATATATGAGCCTAGCTATATTTAAAATATAGGAGGTCTTCTTTTTTTACATAAATACCCCTTATATATATAAACAACTTCTATTAATTAGAAATAATTTGCATCTAAAGTACTATTAATATATTTTGAATTTTTTTGTCGAAAAGTGAAGGAATGATTTTATTCACTATAGAAAATGGAGGCACTTGAGAAAGCAAATTTAGTTTCAAAATAAGGCATCATTTGATTTTATTAGTTATTACCATAAATTCATAATGCAAATACATCTTGAAATACTAATTGGTATAACAAATATTTGTATGAAAACCGTACTAGAAGCAGTTAAAATTTATGACTTATAACATGAAAAAAAAAGTTTTATTGATTATAGTACCATTCATTGAATTTGAATATAATTACCCAACTTTTATTAATAATTTTAATAAAAATTAAGCCTTTTAAATTCACAATAATAAGCTAAACATAGCACGTGGGTATTACATGGTGTCAAATGATGTCTAGATAGGGCAATTTCAAATTTCTAAACATTCAAGCCGAAAAAGGAGACCAAATATATATATATAATCGCAATTTTCCATAAGCCTATAACGACATCTAATTTAGTAAACACGTTTTTCAGAAAAGGAAAATTACCACAGCTTAAATTGTGATAAATATTTAAATTATTTTATTTTTTATGGATATATTGAAGTAACAATTTTTTAAAATAAATAAAATAAAATTATATAATTTTAATTAAATTATTTCTATTAATTAAAAGTGATGTTTTAATTAAAATTACATGATTAAAATGTATTTATTTTAAAAAGTATATCAGTTGAAAATATAATCTTTAAAGCGTTTAAAATACATAAATAAAATAACTTGAAAATTATATCTTTCTTTTAAAAACGTGGTGAAATGTTTTGCAACACCTTCATAATCGTAATCAAAAATTAAATGGCATTTTAGACTGGTTTATGTGCAAAATGATGTGAACGAATACTGAAAAATGAATGGTAGGTGAAGAGGCAAGGAATGGCGGTGAACACCCATTGGCTAGACAAACAAACATGAAGTAGTTGTGGCTGCGTTGTCTAACAAAATGTCCAAATCCTATTCATTTTGGTATAAATTAAGATATAAAAAATAAACAATTCTTAAAATAATTAGCTTTTTTTATTCTTTAAATTATGTACACAATTAATATAAATTATTTATCTTAATAATATGATGACTTTGTTTTTGATATTTTTTTAAACAGTTTTTTAAAGTGGTATGTTAATGATAACATATTTAAAAAAATGTATTAATTTAATATAATTTATTTATTTTATATGTATAATAATATATATTTAAAGGATATTTTTGAATAATTAATTATTTTAAAATATTATCTGAATATCATTTAATTAATTTATTATTTAAAAATATCTTATAAATATTACATGTATTATTATATATGTGAAAAAAATTTGATTAAATAATAAATTTTATATATTTTTTAAATAGAATATAATTAAGATATTATTTTAAAAATCTCAATAAAAAAATAAAATTATATTAATATTAAAATATCCAACTCCAATTAATATTGTTTGCTTCTTCTTTTTTCCTCCCTTTAAGAAACAGAAGGCCATAATATTGTTGGCTTTAATTAGTGTAATTATATACAGCAGAGAGACATAATCAAACGTGATAACCATACATGTTTTAACATGAGAGCCAGATTTAATTCGCAGCGAATCCTGGACAAGGTCTCCTAATCATAATCCCTTATTATTAGTATTAATTGCAATAATAATGCTATCTAGCTCATGACTATACATTTTAATATTAATTAATAATAATAGAACTAATTCTTAAATCTTTTTGCCCCAACCACTTTTTTTAAGTTAATTTATATTCATAATCATAAAAATAATATAAGGTATGTAAAATTTATAGTTTTTTAATATTAAAAAAATTAGTTCAATCATTTACATTGAATTTTATTAAATTAGATAATGATTTCAATTAAATTTTTATCATTTAAATTTATTTAATTTAATCATGTTTAATATTATTGAATATTATTATAAATTTAAAATATATAATCAACTTAATATAACTTACATTTTGGAATATTTATACTAACATATATATATAATTTTAATGTATTATTAGTATATATGCCGAGGGATCATATAACTGAGTTTAGGGGTTTTGATATCTTTATCATTCTAGGGAGGAATTAATGCTACCTGTACACATCTTTACCAACATGAGTCGTTATGTTTTATGATGTACTTAAATTTCATAATATCACAAATTTTTCAAGATTAAACACAAAAAATGATTCCATTATTTTACATGTAAAAATTAATGCAACAAATTATTCAATAAATCTTTTTTTGTTTATTACATCAATAAGAAAGTAATATAATTCTAAAAATTTAAATTAATTGATTGAGACACATATAATTTTTAAATTATAATAATACAGAGATAAAATTAAATAAATAAGAAAGTAAAATAGGTAGTAGAAATTAAAGTTCTCAATTTTTTTTATATAACTAGCTTTTACATGAACTTCGTGAGAAACTTTTCACATATAAATAGGAAATCACATTCAATGTATTAACCTCCAAGAATAAATAATATACTTCTTATTAATAAAAAATGTCTATTCTATTTTTTTTATATATTCTTAATTGTTTAAAAATATTTCTCTCTTCTATTTAGAAGTTAAATTGTCTTATTTCATGAGATAAATAAATATATTTAAGATAATCACGTTCTATAATTATTAGAATGATCGGTTAGAGATAAAGATTATATAATTAAGTTATATATATTTTAATGTTACTATAGTGATAGTCCGTGATCTTACTAAGGTAAATTATATTCTAAATTTGTTAAAATATTTGGGATCTTACTAAGGTAAATTATATTCAAAATTTGTTAAAATATTTATCTAGTTAATTATTTTTTTTGTGTTTATGTTATTATAGTTACGAGGATATCTTGTTATAGAATAAGTGTGACTACTTTAAATTTTGTTTACTCATCATATATTATAAGTATGCACCATCATGTATCAAGTAATATTGTTTTTAATCATTTAAGGATATTATGCTACCATTTCTTTTAATTTTGTGTTATTATTTCTTATAAAATTCACCACTTAAATTTTTTATAACAAAGAATATAAATTTAGTTTAAATAATTTGATTTAATTCAAAATACAATTAAATTTGAATAAATTTAACTCAACATTATTACGAGTTACTATAAAACGGGTTAAAAATAAAGGTTAAGTTTATATATATATATATATATATATATTTTAAATTTATACTAATTTAAGCTTACTTAAATCTATATCCATATTTTCAACTTTATGTTGTGTTTAATACAAAAGAGCACTACGCAGAGAGAATTGGGGTTGGAATTAGGAAGGTACGGTTGTGATTGGTTAATAATTTATCTCGTATGTGATAATTGATGACCTTGTTTAGTGGTAAAACCACTTATTTGGTTCAATGTGAAGCATTAATTTTCTGTACATTCAATGTAGAGTATTAATTTCTTGTGCATTCAATATGGAGCACTAATTTCTTGTTCATTAATGTGGAGTACTAATTTCTTGTCCATTCACAGTGGAGATGAACATGGAGTCTTTGCTACCATAAGTTCTTCAAGGATGTTACCTATAAATACATTGTTTCATTTGTGAAAAATATAAGAGCAAATGAATTAGAGAGGATCCATAAAAAAGATAGTAAAAATCTTTGTAAGAGTTATCTTGTAAGTTACTACTTAGAAAGGAAAATTTGTTCCTTTTCTGTAAGTAATATTTTTTCTATTTTGTGAGAGAGTTATTTCTCCTATTACAATAGATATTAAAATTGTTATCTCATTGTAACTAGAGAGAAGGTATTATAATTCCTATTTTACAATAGTGAAATCCTCTTATACTTGCCCGTTGTTTTTTTCCCCAATTTATTTGGAGAGTTTTTTCATGTAAAATATTTGTGTCTATTTTATTTTCATTATTCTCAATTTCATTTTAATTGTGTTTTAGTTTCAATTGGGTAATTTTTTCTAACATTGTATAATCATTCGATTTTTTAAAATCACTTTAAATACCCTAATTTTACTAAAATATGATTTTTACGTCATAATAATACGACTTAAATTATTATTATCAAAATAAATTTTTATTATTAATAATTTTATTCAATTTTATATTATGATAATAATTTTTACATGATTATTTAATTCATACAATTAATTATATATTATTTAGTTAAATTAAATAATTTATAAAATAGTTAAAATATTAAATTTAAATGTTTGATAAGCATATAATGTATTTGTGAGAAAAGTAAAAATATTTTAATAATGATCAAATTTGATTTATTAATTAAATAATTTAACTGGATTAAACTAACGGAGGTGTGATGGATAATTAGTTGATAATATAATTATCACCGGTAGACAATTTGATTGTAGTAAGGACTTCTTATATTAGTTACTAAATAACGTCAAAAGTAATCATCTTACATCTTATATGTTATAATTTCTTTTTATTAAAAAATAAATAAAAATATAAAAATAATATACTTAAAACTTATAAACATAAAAATAATACTCTTATAGTAAGTTCATATATATGTACTCATTATTAAAAAAAAATTTAACCTATCATTTTATATTAAATCTCGTTCAATTAGATGTTATTTATATTAAATTATAATCATTTATATTCTTTCGATACTAAATATCGTTCAATTAAAAATTATTTAATATTATTTACGTATTAATTTAAGAGTATTATTATATGAAATTAAATTTTTTTATTAACAATAAATAATTATAAGCTCACATAATCAGATATTAATACCAATAATTTTTTTTCCCTGAAATAAACATTTTATAAATTTTTTATGGAGGTTACTTATTTCATTTTTTATCACTTTTCAATGATATTGCAAAGTACTTATTTTTTATTTTTTATAAATAATTTACTTTGTAAGATTTAAAAAGTTCCAGTAAGAAAATATAATACAAGTCTAAAAGAGTCTTCAAATTCATAGGAAGAAAAAAAAGACTAGAGAATTGTTAACATAATTAAAACCAAAACAAGGCATCACTTAGAGAGAGAAAGGGGGGACCCAAAAAAGAAAGAAAGAAAAGGTAATAACACTAATCCAATGTAAGAACAAACTACATCTCTAAGATAGTACGATGTGAAAATGTTTCAATTTTTCAAGAATCATATACAAAAACTATTGCAAAATTTATTAATTTTAAATATTAGACATATTTCTTGAAGTTTTCTCAATTGGATTCTTCGCTTTATCCGGAAGTTTGTTTGCTTTTTTATTAAAAAAAAAATAAGGAAAGAAATCTCATTATTCATCAACCTTTAAGTTTGTCTTTTCTTAATTATATTGTAAATTAAAAAATTTTAAGCCATTTTTAATAACAATTTTGATTTGTTATTTTTAATTTTTTTATAAAAATAATTATTATGTGTTTGATAATAATTTTTATTTAATGAATTAAAAATCACCTATAAGTTGTTTGATAACAAAAAAACAATTGTTTGATAACAATTTCTGTTTTTCAAATTTTTCAAAAAATTAAAAATAATTTTAGTTATTATTTAAAAGATTTAAGTTTCATCGTTTTCTTATACATAGTTGCACATAATACAAAAATAATAAGACTTTAAATATTCTCTAGAAAAATATTCTGTAAAAATGAAAAAAAAAACTGAAACCAAAAAACTAAATGAATTTTTTTAAATTTTTTTATGAATTATCATATATTTTGTTAATAATTCATTAAAAAATAAAAATAAAAATAAAATTTATTATCAAACTTACATATTAAAGAACTACTTTAAAAAAATTAAAAATTAAAAATCAAAATACCTATCATACACACATTAAATAATCAAAAGTTTTTTGGGATGTAGTTATTGATTTGTTCTACCGACTAGCTAGGCACCTCCCAGTAATATTGGGTCTTTGTATTGTGCTTGTAGATGTTTAAAAGACAATCGATTTTTATTATTAGCGTAAATTAAAAATAACTTCTTCCACATTTTACTAAATAATACAAAGTTATCTAAGTTTATTAAATAATAATTACATTAGGGTTGTAATTGCATTTTTTTTATATTAATAGATTCTTTTGTAATTTTAGAATCTTCAAGTGGTCTGCATAATTTTTCATTCTATATAATAATTAGATTAATTTTTCGTTGAAAAATGATATTAAATTTTAGACCAACTCAAAAGAAAATAGTTCAGTACGTCTCAGCTACTTTTGTTTACCATATACAGGGAAACTATAAATAAATAAAGAGTTTATTTTTTTTTGAAAATAAAATCTGGGGTATTTGGAAAGCTTAAAAAAATATATACTAAATGCATATAAAATTATAAAAAATTGTGGGTTTTTCTTTTTAAACAACATATTTCATACTCTCTTGTACATTTATATCGGAAGATATTTAAAATCACATTATGGACGGATCACTTGAATCACATGTCATAACACAATTATCAAAATTCATAATAATTATAAATATTTTAATATTAAAAAGGTAAACATAAAAATATTAATGATTTTTATAAATTTTATCATATAATTATATAAATGTGATTGTTTGTTATCTTATATTTTTATTAAAGTGGAGTTATTTTATAAATATTTTATATCTTTTCTTTTCTTTTTACAATACTCATATTTTTTTTTTGTAAAGAGGCTCATCATTTTTTTTTCTTTCATCATTTATTGGCTGAAATTTTAACATCATGAGAAAGTACATTAAAAAATTTCAATTTCACAAGATTAACTCAATAAAACACACCTAATTATTATAAATCCAATATCTTTTAACGTCAGACTTTTATTTTATAAGCAAGAAGTCAATTGGATTGCTCATCATGGTTGTTGGTTAACAATTTACTCCACATTGACGGATCTTTTTTTTTTTATAACGAATTGAAGGTATAATTTTATAGGTAAAATAAAAATTTAGAATTAACGAGGTATAATAATTCATGCTTCATCATCCCAGTGAAATTAGCAGAAACTTGGCTTTCAAACCAGCCTTTAATTCTGCTCTCTCAGATATTGTTGTTTACATTAAAGGAGACTATAAGGACTTCATTCAATATTTTATGAATATAACTGAGGGGAGGTTCATCTACGATGTGAGTCTAAAGATTATAAGTTTTATGAAATAACATCTTGTTGAGTCGGACACTCTAAGCGAACAACATTAAGAACTTACAAACTTAAAGGAATAAAAATGATTAAATTGTTAAGAATGTATCAGAGATGATCAGATTATAACTCTAAAAAAACAAAATCTTTAAAACCCTAGTCTTTAGATGTCATAAAGGATTATTATTATTTTTTAATAAGTCGAATTCAATTATTCAATCAAAAACATAAGAAGACAAAATAAAAACATTCTAAAATATATTTTTTATTAACGATATTCGTTATTATTTTCAAATTACATAGTTATTCTTTCGTAGGTAAGAAAACCTAATAGAAAAACCTTAAATAACATAGATTTTGTTTAGTGTTGTATTGGACTTTATTCAATCTTAAAAAATAAAAAAATAAAATATTTAAAATTAAAAAATTAAAATTAATTAAAACAATTTCTATCGTTAGTTATCGAACAATCAATTCCTTGTAAAGGATTTTAAGAATAATTGAGAACATTAACTTGATTATCACTTATAAATATCAATTTAATTGACACCTCAATTTTTATTATTTTTAAAAAGATTTATCTTCAAAACTTAGTTCTATAAAGAGATCGATTTAATATAACAGTGTAAAGTTTATTTGATTTTTAATTTCTCTCAAATGAGATAATTTATGAATTTTTTTTGAAAAATTGATCCTTAAAAGATATAATAACAAAAAAACCTTCGTGGAAACAAATCACGCACCCACAGAGACATCCAAATTAATACACTTCGCATATAGGCAAGAAAAAAGATAACTAAGGGTGAAAATGGGGAAGATGACGTGAGGGCTATAAATGAAAACAAAAATTAATGGTGCGAAATGGGAGGTATGTGGTGAGAGGTGGGGTCAGACGGGGATTTTAATGGTAGAAATGTGGAACGGAAAGGAGGACTTTGTGGAGTAGAAATAGAATTTTTGTTTTGATATTTCAAAAATGCTCCTAAGAAAATTTAACACATGCCAAACATATACAATACAAATATAATATTTTAACCTATTTGAAATTTTTTATAAAATTATTTTCTTGTGTTACTTAACCTAAAAATCACAATATCAAATTGTATTTTTCTTGAAGTTACGTTGGTAACTTGGCTTCTCGTAAAAACATTGAAGGCAACATTCGTTTTTAATCTTGTTCTTAATGTTTTAGTCTGTAAAAGTTGGCTTATTCCTGAAAGTGCTTATAGTTTTTGTCTTAGAAAATAAAAGTTTTAATTAAACCATTAAAAATGATTTAATAAAATCTAAGAAATAAATTTAAATAATACACTTAAAATATATAACATTTAATTAGTTGTATTAATCATTAAATGAGTTTAAATTATTAAAATTAAATTTAAAGATATTCAAACTTATTAATATTTAATGTTAAATATTTGATTAAAGAATTTTTTATAATAAAAAATATATTTTATGAGTTATAAATTTTAATTAATGTTATAAATATTATTTTTTTCAATGTTTTTAACATGTTTACTCAGAAAAGAAATCTAGTTACTTTTACGATAGAAAATTGTTTGTCTTCATTGTTCACACATCAATTGGCACCGATTTTACGCAGGGAGCTCTCTGGTCTGTACAACAAATGACAAATCAATAACTTCATAGCAGATAGCTTTTAATTTATTTAAAAAATATAACAAACGACAAACAAACTTCAGGAAAAAGCAAAGAATCCTATTAATTATCAGTAAATAACAATAAAGGTAACCGAGATTTATCGTTATTTATTATTACAATTTAAATTATTTCTAACATATTTATTTTCATTAATATTTAATTTAATGCAATATTAAGTTATAATTAATTATAATATTCAAAAATTAACACATATAAGTTAGAGTTATGAAATAATATTTTAACTCTATAATTTATTTTAATAAAACTATATAATTAATTATTAAGTAAGATTATTATCATAATTATTTATATTTTTATCTTTAATATATTTATTTTATAAACAATAAAGGTATGTCAATATATTCATCTTTAATTATATTTAGTTAATATTATTATTAATAATTAATTTTTTCAATATTTTTATACTAATTTTATTAATGGTAATATTATTACTTTATTTTTACAATAATACTATTAACATAATTTAAATTAAATATTTAAAAACTCTTTTAATTATGTATGTTTGAAATGTATAATGTTTTAAAAAAGTAATTATTTGTAATAGAAGGTTAAACAATAAATTTTTTTTTTAATTTGGAAAAATTTGTATTGTCGTAAACGTGTATCAAACGAATCAAACGTCAATCAATAATGTCTGATAAAAAAAACAGTAGGCTTTAATATTGACACGACATATTTCACTTAAGACAGGATAACTAGCTGACGAGATTAAACACTGTTTTGGTATTTGCTTTTTAGCCTCTCAGAACTCCCTTCGTACCTTAACACCCAAAATAGGT
This sequence comes from Hippophae gyantsensis, assembly GCA_030763125.1. Taxonomy (NCBI): domain Eukaryota; kingdom Viridiplantae; phylum Streptophyta; class Magnoliopsida; order Rosales; family Elaeagnaceae; genus Hippophae; species Hippophae gyantsensis. The sequence continues at coordinate 58,431,713 of CM061032.1, read as the reverse complement.
GGAAGTAAAAGCCAAAATGCCTAATATTGTTATTTTGAAAAACATGCAGGGTATTTTAGTAATTTCATTTCCAGGTCTCGTTCTTCCATTCTCCCCAAAAACCCTATAAATAGTCTACCTTGCTTCTACGAAGAATCCACAGCAAGTGACTGACGTTGAGAGTAGTGCAACACTGTAGATAGTAAAATTCTAAAAGAGAGATTGGAGTCAGCTTTAAGTGAGAGAAAAAAACGGGGTTTACATTTCACAATCTTTGAAACCTAAGTTTTTGAGCGAGTGAGAGATTTTAACAGGAAATTACCTTCCTTTTGGTCTTATAATTTTTAGGAAATTACAGAAAAGTTTCAATATTCAATTTTTGTTAAATTTCCCCCCTTTTTTTCTTAATAGTTTTTGGTGTTTAATAAACTGGAGTACTTTTCCAGATTTGTGTTGTAGTTATGTGTGAGATTTTCGATCGCTTTCCTCTTCTCTGACTAACACGAAGAAAGCGACTTTACTTTGCTGTTTCTCTTTGTTCTATTTATATAAATTCCTTCCCGAGATTTTCGCAACTTCTGTTCAATCTTTTCTCTTGTTTTTGCATTAACATCCTTACAAGCTTTCTACTTTCTAGGGCATTTTAACATTGTGTTTTCTTCTAAGATATTTTCCCACTTTTTTTCTTTTTTGTTTTTTCTTCCTTTTAGGTTTTCTTTTTTGTATTTTTAGAGATAGTTAACTGTATTAGCATGTCTTATAATGCTAATTCATTCTCTTTCATCTTGATCTTCCAGGTTTGTAATTTCAGATGGTGTGGTATTATCTGCTGAAGTGCTGACTATGGAAACTGAATGCAAGCATTATTTCTCATATTAACATTTAATTTACCTCTTGCATCTATACATGCTGCTCATACTCTAAACCCTAAAGATTTAAATTTTGTTCCAATGAAAGCTTTCATTTTTTCCCCGGATTTCTTAACAAAAAGAAAACTGTGTAAGAGGTGGCATAAGAGAGCTCTCTTCAGTCCACTCATAGGGGCAAAGGGCTTGGTATATCTGCCGACTCATTCATTCAAACCTCAGTAGATTTATGAGACCAGACTTACTACTGCGGGGACTGTGTGAATGATGCGGGAGATAATATTCAACCTTTTCGTCTCTTTGCTTGGACTGAAGGGAGCTCCCTTTTCTCATTGTCTTTCTTTTCTGCTTTTTTCATTCATTTTGCTTTATTATTCTTTTTTGTATTTGGGAAATTTTTAGGGTTTGTGATTTAATTTTTTATTTTTGAAATTCTTAGTAGTGTTTTTCTAATTTAGCTCTTGTATTTGAGATATATATTAATTCTGTTTAAATATTTTAAATACTTTTTGGTTTGAATCTTGATTATACAGGAATTCAACATTGGTGGGGGAAATTAAGATTAAAGGTTTAGCCATTGCTCACAATTTCATGATTTGGAAATGAAAGTGGAGTCACTTTTACACTGTTTGACTTTTGGTCAAGTTTGTAGTGAATCTCATTTCATTTTTCTGTATTTATTCTATGAATGATTCAGACATTCTTTGTACTATGAACATGTAACCTAATATCAGCTTCTTCTTTTTCATTTATGTATCTTCTGATATTGTTTGTATTAAATTATTTTAATAATTAGAGAAAAACGATGTGACTTAATTCAAGTATAGTGAAATTAAATGATATATATTGATATTAACATTCTCAATTGTGCTTGGGTTCATTGTCACGAACCTGTGGAATCTGGATGATATCTGTATCTAAGTTACGAATGCTCTTAGGGATTCCGTTTTACTTTTATGAACGTGAGTCATGTATGGAATTTGATTAATTTTGGGAGAGATTATTTTTAATCTCAATGAATCATATCATTTATTTCTCTTTAATTAGAATTTTACTATTCTTTAGTTGAAACATTTTTTCTTGCTCTTCATTAGAGTTTTCAATTTCCTATTTTTTTAATCTATGAAGAAATGAGGGTTATTTTCATGGTGGTGTTCTTTGTGGCATATACGGTAGGAAATCTTTTAGCCAAGTATTGTACCAAATGGGCAAATAAATATTAATTATTTTTAAAATAATCAACAAAAGGACAATTAACAAGACGTGTCATCAAATATATTAATATAGCTGCTAGTTAAAGAAAATATAAAAAGTTCTTGATTTGTCATAAGCTTTCTATGAACATGTCTATGATAAGAATAAAATAAAATAACGTAGAAACAAGGAGATATGGCTCTCTAGTATAGTTGTCATTATACTTTTGGTCTGCATGTCTTAAGTAATAAATATAAAAAAGAGCCCTAGCTAGCATTTTGGCATTATAAAGCCCCCCTGTTGATATTTGTAGAGGGTTTCAACGCAGTTTCAGATACAGAGGTTGGAACTTGGAACTATTATTCATTATGCTTTCTTGGTTTGTTGGCTTTCGTGATGCTTTATTTTTTTAATATTTTATATTTCCACATTTGAAGATATTTATCATTCTAAATCCACTTAGCATTTTTTAACCCTTCTTTTCAGGTGTGCATATATATATAAATATAAAGAGTGTTATTTTGTATCTTATATTTGCTGATGATATTGATCATTAACTTATTTGTCCAAGTATTGTTTTGAAAGCCTAATTAACTATGAATCAATACAATTTTTTTTTATATAATTTGGCTAACTTTAAATACTTTGTTTTAAGTACAAAGCTTATCCTTCCTAGGAAAATGATAAATAAATTAAAGTTGATCCTTAGTATTTCTAATGTGACAGTTTTCCAAATGAAGTTGCAGACAAGTAGGGTTTTAATGTTGTATTTGTGGTATTGTCTGATGTTTAAATTATGGGCCCATATTTACAACTTTTTTTCTTTCAATAATTCTAAAAATTCTGATAAATTTATGGTATCCTATTTTCAAATCTAATTTATCAGTATTGTACCATATCAAATATTAGTTAAGTTTGAAAAATAGAATATATCTTTTGACTTTTTTCAATAGATGGTTATTGTTTTTGTTCCCCTTATATATATATATAATAACTAAATATTTATCATTTTCCAATCCAAAAAAAAAAAAAAGGAGCTAACAGTTCGAAAATAACAGAAATCCTTTCACAGAGATTAAAAACTCTATTCTGTAGTATTTTGACATCATATCAAAACAATATGTAATTTAAGAATTAATTTTTTTTATAGATTATTGAAGTCTTTAAACCTAAACTAGTAAAACAGAGTATAACGTTTGAAAATAGTTTTTGATTTTTCTGAACGATCGTTATTTTCAACCTTGAGTTTCATTAATGCAAAAGGTTCTGAAATAACCCTACTAAGGGAATGAATCACCCAAAATGTATATATTCAATGCCAATTTGGTATTTATATTTAATAATAATAATGATGAAAGTAGTATCTTTGATAAAAAAACAAAAATATACAGTTTATATATTTAAAATGTATAGTATATATATATATATATATATTAAAAATATTAAAATAATTTTAAATCGATTTAATATTTAGGGTTTAAGATATTTAATTTTTATGATTTAGAATTTATGATAAGATTTAAAGTTTATAATTTAGAGTTTAAGATTTATGTTTTATAATTTAACGTTTAATAAAAGAGTATATTAATAATTTAATATTTTTTTCTTATTTAAAGTGTATTTTAATTATTAATTTTTATTTTTATTATAATAATATGTTTATCAATGTAAAAACTTCAAAATAGTATATAATATCATTAAAGTTTGGCCTGTATGTGGGAAAAATTATTGAAAAAGTAAAAATATGTTACTACACATATATTTCAATTTTGTTTTCTTAAAAAAAAATACTGAGATCTAGAAATATGTAATGTGATAAGTACCCCTCTCAATTATAACGTCCCTTATGAGTATTATTTGATTTTTTTATAAATTTTATATTTATGATTTAAATTATCTTTTAAAATTTTAATAATATTAACAATATTATTACAATTAAAATTTTTAAAGATAAAAAACAAAAATAATAATTTTAAATTTTATAATTATAAATATAACGGATCTTATGTAAAATTCATATATTTTTATTATTAAATAAATTATGAGAAATCATTTTATATTTAATGTTGTTTAATTAAATAACATTTAAATTAAATCATAATCATTTTAAATAAATTATATGTTCAATGTTATTCATTTAGATCCTATTTAATATTATTGAAATGTTAATATAAATTTTAAAGTAATATATTTTGTAATTTTTTAATTTTTATTACTATAATAATTTGTTATTAGTAATAATTTTATCTAATAATAATAATATAAAAAATTGATAATTTATATAATTTTGTTGTGAGAATAAAAAAATATTGTAATAATTTAATTACCTTTTATTAATTATTTAATATGATAGTTTAATCTTAAAAATAAGAGTAAAATATCAAATAAGATAAAAAAAGATACAATTCATTAAATTTATTCTTCGATTATCTGTATATTTTTTCTTTTCTTTATCAGTCTAAATTTTTATTCCTTACTTGTAAAAGGATACAATTCATTAAAAGAAAAGTGTTATATTGGCGGGGTCATACATTCATTACTTGTTTCATTCTTACTTAAAATATTTACGAAAAATATCAGAAATCCTCAATGAAAAATACAGACCATAAATAAGAAATGAGATTTAAGTAATATTTCAATATTATTTTTTATTTTAACTAAAAGGATTTTTTTAAAAAAAGTAATCCCGTAATAAATATTTTATAATAAAAAAATAAAATTATGAATCAATAAAAATAAAAATAACAAGAAAGAATAATAAAATATATTTAACAATAAATATATAATTTTTTATATTAGACAATAGTAATAAAATATTGTTATAAACTAACTTGAAATAATAATATAAATTATAAAATAATTATAAGATTTTAAATTATTAAAATTTAAATAAATTTTTAATAGAAAAATTATTAAAATTTTAATAGATTAAAAACATAAGTTAAAGATAAAATATAAAATTTATAATAAACAACTTATATAAAATTTATAATAAATCACTTAAAATTATTTTAAATTTAAATATAATTTAATTTATAAAAAAAAATTAAAAAAATATGATTTTATAATTATTTATTAAAATAAGATATATAAAATATGGATTCCCATTCCTTATTTTGTTATTTGAACCTTACTTCAAAGTTCAAACCACATAATTCATACAGTATTATACCCACAGAAGAAATAAACAACCTGACTAATTCCAGTAAAATATATATTACATTTGTTCCTTTCTTTTATTTTGTTATGGGCGCGCGTGATTAACTCTTGAAGGACTGAATTAACATAGAAAAGAAAGCAGTTCATTGGGGCTTTCAAGGGTGGGAACTGGAAAGTACGATTGAACTGTTATATTATAATACTTGTGACTTTATTTTTCGGGTTATGCAAATTCATTAATCAAATTTATTCATTTTAAATAAATATTTATAATTTGATTCCATGTTGTCATATCTTTATTATTATATTTGTTTTACATGTCATTGTGTCGTTATAAATTATCCTTCATCTCATTGGCTTAGTTTCGATCCGTAACACAAAATTTCAAAACTATATTGTAATTTTAAAATTTTAAAATAAGACATATAACAAACATTTGTGTAACGCTTTGAAATATTTTCCCCTTTTTAATTTATATAAAGGGTCCAACATTTTTTAAATTTTGACAAATATGTGATGTGTACGTTAAAATATGTATCTTACATACACATTATGTTACATCTGACATTTTAACAACATCCACTTATAAACAAGTAACTTTCTTTATTTTTTTTGTTGTAAGTGACATCAAAAATTAGATTTAAAATTTAAATATTTAAATACATTTTGTATTACTAAAATGTTTTCACCATTTATCCGATAAAGATATACTTTTCCATCACTTTTTAGCGAAGGCAATGCTTTTTTGTCACCGACTCTTCCCAGTAAAGGTAATAATAACTTGCATTGGTCTCCTTTCTTAATTACTTTTCAATGGAGAAGCTTTTGGTTTAATTCAGAGAATAAAATTAGAGAACTTTTTGATTCTCAGCTTCAATTCTTCCAAACTATATGATGACTTTTACCTTTGGGACATTGAGAGTTTGGATCCTAAATATCTTTCTTTAAAAATATGTCTAATAATTTATATCATTTTATGTTATTAAATAAAACTTTTATTATAAAAAAATTAAAAAATATATAATGATTGGTTGATAAAGATTAAAAAAATAATTAAAATATCGACTCTTATTGACATTTTGATTATATATATTATAATTTGTAAAATTTGAATTATAGTTATGAGAATTGAATTATTTACTTTCTAGAATTAAGATTTAATCTACAAAATTTTTGAACAAATTTTGAAAATTTGGTATTTCTTTTTACTAAAATTGACCGAGGGTTTTGAATTTTGGGTAAGTTGATCTTATTATAAGCATTGGATACAAATCCTATCATTTTAAGTAGAGGTAAACAATAGATTAAAATTGTTAATTTTTAATCAATTTAAATCTAATTCAATCTAAATAGATTTGAAGATTTTCAATCTGAATCCAAATATATTGAATTTTTTTTATCGGATAAGATCATATTGATATTAAAATTTATTTATGAATTATTATCATATATAAAATATGACATTTATATATTTAAATTTTAAATTGATATTTTTTTAACAAATATTATTATTTATAATCATAATTAAAAAAATCAAAAGAATAAGAAGTACGTTAACATAATTATTAAATTATTATAAATATTTATATTTATTTTTATGTGATAAAATGGATTATAAAATCTATTAATCTGAATTTAAATATATTATATAATTTTTAATTTAAATATGACGTGATTATAAAATTTATCAATTAAATCTGATATGAATCAAACAGATAAAAATTTTTAATTTAAACAAATTTATCCTATTATTCATATACTCTTGGATACTAATGGTTGTTTATAAAGCGGCTTTCATGGACTCTTCAAAAGTGGACATACACGTTAATGTTGATGAAGATAATGAGTTGATTTTTTATTTTTTATTTTTTTGCTAATGAAAAATTGGATGGATATATAATGAAGATAGAAACAGTATATACTTAATTACCTCACAGATTTGACGGTGAAATTGATATTTTATTGCCACAATGAGGGCTATCCAATAAAAATAATAATTGGAAATTACAAAGGAACCGGAAACTAGAAAGCCATTGGAAATTTGGAATGTTAGGAATGAAAGCATCAATGAACTAGAGAAACCGGTAAACATTTAATTGCTAATACATTTATTTAGGGTATTTGATACAAATTCACTTTAGTTTGTGATTACAAGTCCATAACTTCTTTTTGAAAGGATTAGCTGAGTATAATTAAAAAAATTAGGAGAAATTTTTAGAAATAAAATTTATATTTTTATTATAAATAACATCAATAAATATTTAAATAATTGTTTTTTTCATTCATATCTGTACTATGTTTAATCTTCTTACCATCTCAATTATATCTTTTTAATATTTAAATTTTTATTTTCTTATTATTTAAAACTATAAATTATTCATTTTGTTAAAAAAACTATTATTTAAATACTTACTGTTGCTAATTTTGGTAAAAATAAATAAATAAATAAATTTCAAAATATAGATTTTATTATCTAAAATTTAACCTAAATCTTTTAAATATATTTTGATGATCATTGATACTATCACACCAAATAAATAATAAATTAAAGCATAATTTAACAAAAATAATAGAATTATGTTACGGGTGAGATTAGTTGTATTAATCTAATGGTTTTAAATGAAAAGATATATGTTATATTTTTTTATAAGTTAACGGAGCATCATAAATTATTTATCTTTATAAAATAAATTTTTGTGATTTATTTTATAAATATAATATATTTGTGTCGTCTAAAATAACAAAAATTAAGTATTAAAGTATAAATTCGGTAAAATTAACGAATTTTGATTATCCTTTTTCATTAGTAGAATATCTTATGTTTGATAACACAAAAATAAATGTCCCTCCTTAGTCCGATGCACAGAGTTATACTAAGTTGTTTATACAATTATTTTAGTTCACTGTTCAACTATTATTAATATTTAATTTTTTTATCAAAAAAAATATACTAAACCATGTGCATTACTCACTCCTTATGCTGTCCAAGTGGGGGACTAAATAGCTCTAAAATTTAATAAAATCCATCAAACCCTAAATTAGTCTAATAATGTGTGGGCAGTACTTGATATGAAATTATGAATGGCCAAAAATTCATGGGACTAAATCGAATAAAATGTTCGTTATGGTCATTTATGATAACATGTTTTGGATTTTTGTTTTCGACTTCGATCTGACCATCATTTTCATTTATCTTCTCTTTTATTTATTTATATATTATTTATTTATTTTTCTCTCCCTGTCTTCTGAGAACATTTTTAATGCTTGGGAAAGTACTTATTTGTTATTTTGCCTATACTGTTACAGGCACGTAGGAAAGATCGTATACTTATGTGAACATTTTTTTATTTTCTTTATATTTTTCTATTTTTAGCTCACTGCCACAAAATTCTGGTATGCTAATTATTTAACATGATTCTCACGAAAGATTAAAAACAAATATATATATAAAGGCCCAGAAACAATGAAGAAGTCCCTCAGCTTTGTTCATCCTTCTTTAGTAAGACAAGATGTCCTTTGTCCTTTAAGTACAGAGAGTTTTAGTTTTCATGTCCTTGTTCGTAATGATAATAAGTTAACATAAGTGAACTGTTCATTTCTGTCTAATGAAATGTTTAAACTCATAAATTCTACTTAATCGCTTGTAATTATTTATTGGTAGATCTCTCTAGATTTCAATTGTAATAATTTAATCAAAAAAATTTAAAAATATACACTTTAATTTTATAATGATACATTTTGTTCTTAAAAGTGATACTAACTTTGAACTTTAATTATAACTTTAAATTTTAGGATCAAAATATATATTTTTTCAAAATTATGAGACTAAAATAGTCTAATCGAAAGTAATAAGATTAAAATATTTATTTTATAATAATCGTAAATTTTTTACAATATAATTCACTAACATATCTCAAATAATATAACATATTATATTTAAATATATTTAAGTTATATTATTTTAGTTCCTTGTTCATGCATATATTCTTTTCAATTTCGTGTCTACCTTGTTAAATTTTCTTGCTATTCTTCTATTTTTCTCTATATACACAACAATGTTATATATATATATATATAAATAATGTTTCATCTGTATATAAAACATTGTTACGAATATGATTTCAAAAGTTTAAATCTCTTATAAACGGTGGCTTTTAAATATTTAAGTTGTTATCATAAAGATTATTTAAAAAGATATGATTGTCATAGCAGTTACATTTGTGGTTGTGATGATTTCAAATAGATGAAGAAGAGAGTGATTTTACATCTTTTCTTTCTCTGCTTTCTTTACTAGCTCAATAAGGTCCACCAACTTTCAAAGCTTATTTGATCAAGTTTCTTAAAATGGTTACCATTTAAAAGTACTAGTTTCAAAGTATAATAACATGTATTCCCAACTAACTTGTAGGAAAGTTCAAAAAGGACTGCTTCCTATGTGTTTTACTAATTACTACAGCTGTGTTGAGAATAGTACCAATGCTTGATTTGAAAACTGTAACTCTTCATTTTATAAAAGTTCACGAAGAAAACGTATTTATAGCTTCTATTTCCAATAGCCTCAACTGTCAAACTTTTTCTATTCTCTTTAGTTTTTTTTTTTTTTGGATTTTAGCATTAACTGGCTGATTCCTATTTTCTGAGTCTTTGCTAAGGTTGTGCACGCTTTTTTTGTTTAACATTTATTTGGTAGTTTTGTTTAGATTTATACCAACAAAAATATTATCTATCTATTTTTTATCTCGTTTATACTATATAATCATTATATTTGTTTAATTTATATCATTTTGTTAGTTTCCATCTAACTGAATTACACGTCAAATAATTAATGTTAAATTTGAAACAATTCAGATAATTAATGATATAATTGAAAAAACTCATATAGTCAATTTATATATTTGGAACAAAAATTTGTTTCAAAATAATACTTAAATATCTGAATTATTTTAAATATATCAATTAATTGTTATAATTTTTTCAAATATATCACTTACGTGTGACGTAATTAGTCGAAGATTAACGAAATGATATAAATGGATTAAATAGAATAGTTGGTAGTATAAACGAGACAAAAAATAATTTAATGATATGAATAAAATAAATGTAATTATCAGTGCTATTTTTGTAGGTTTAGCTGTAGGTTATTTGAAATCCAGTAAAAGTTATACAATGAGTTCCTGATTTGGATTTATTTGTCTTCTTCCTCTTCACTTTCAATGTCCAATAAGAGAGAAGAACTCAGAAGAGGCTTTAATAATGGATTTATGTAGTGTGGTCCTAGCTCTCATCTTTTTAATGTTTATTCGAATTTATAGGGTAGAGATTGATTTTAGTTTTCAAAACAGGTGTGTGATTATGTTGTTTAATTGCTCATTCTTGTTCTTCATTGTAATTTGATGAGTAAGAATCTACTTTGGACAATGCAGGGTCCTTATAATCATGAAAATAAAATGACTTAACTAATGAGCTGAGAAGGTACTTTTGGCTGGAACTAAAGTGCTTTTGATGATGCTTCTTTATTATTGTGTTAGGTATCAAAAACTCTATAGGTAATGCAATTTCATGTTTTGAAAGAGGAAATTTGTTAGAGAAATTATTCAATGTTTAATGGAGCTAACCAAGGTTGAAATCAAACCTTGGGATATTGTTTTTGTGTTGAGATAACTATTTTTTTCCTTTTGTCAACCAGAGAAATGTATTGAGATAACATTGTAATTTGCAATTTTGCTAAAATGGGATTTTAATGTTTGTAAATTGTAATTAATATTATGGGTGGTCAAAAGGTTACAGTATGATGCAGATATGCAGAGGACAGATGAACATAAAGGACAAAAAAGATATTGTCATATTGAAATTTAAAAAGATGGAAAATGATTTATATTTAAATTATGCATCAATTCAAAATTTTAAATAATACATTATAATTAATTTTGTATCAGTAAGTGGTCATTCACAGCGCATATTTAGTGACATTGCTGGTCTGACCTATTTCTATTTATCTAGTTGTGATCCAAATGATTAAAGTACTTTAATAACATATCTAACTAAGTAAATATGACTACTTCCATAAGATAATCCTTCAATTCACGTAATAACTTTAAAATTCTACATTCTATACATTTTAAACATATAATATAACGATCACATCTTAGTTTAATTCTATATTCGCATTAATGTTACGTTTGATGGGAGGAAATAAAAATAAATTATAATTGATTCCTTCCATTTGTGTGTTTTATTGGACTGAAAAATGAGCCAAGATTAGAATCGATTCCTAGAGAAGGAATCACAATTCCTTCTTCTCCTTTAAGAATCTTGATTCCATTCTCATCTCAATTTTTTTTTTCAATTTTACTCTCACCCCAAATATAATCCAAAACCCAAAATCTAAAATCTTAAACCAAAATCCCAAAACCCTAAATCTAAAATCCTAAAATCTTAAACCCTAAATCCCAAATCCCAAAACCCTAAATCCCAAAACCCTAAAACCTAAATCCTTAAACCCCAAATCCCAAATCCTAAAACCCTAAACCCCAAATCCCTAAATCCTAAATCGCAAATCCCTAAATCCTAAATCTCAAATCCCAAACCTCAAAACCCTATTTAGAAAAATAATAATTTTAATAATATATATTTTTTAAGTAATAATTATTTAAAAAAATAATGATTTCAATAATATATTTTGTATTACAAAAAAAAATAATTAAATGATATTATTTAAACGTTACTTAATATAGTAGTATTAAGGTAATTTATAGTTTTTTTCATTCCATTGACAAACTAAATACTTTAATATTGATTCTTTCTTTGATTTCAATAGTTAAACCAAACAACATTGTTTCCTTTTCATTCCATTCCATTCTCATTCACATTCACATTCACATTCACATTCCGATTCTGATTTTATTTTATAAACCAAACGCCACCTAATTTGTAAAGGTTCATTTGCTTGTATTTATATTAAAAATAATTTTAGACAAAAAGCGGTTTCAATAAACATAAAATGTGTTTTTTAAACCTTGAAAGCATTTTTGACAAAAAAATTTAATGTTTGGTCCTTAAAGCACTTTTTTGCGATAAAAAACACTTTTATAGAATCATAAACAAAGATTCTAACAACTTCCCGGAGCCACAGTTAGAGAATCAAAATCAGGTTGTTGAGGGTATCCAGTGAGGAGCCCAAATGGTTTTTTGGGGTCATATAACAGAAATTTAGTCATTTAAGGTGCCTAAATGATTTCTTTCTATCATTTCTATGTCTGCAATTTTGTAGTTTCATTTAATAGGATTTACTGTTATTGATTTCATTAATAGTTAATCCAAATTCCAAATATTGCTTTTGAGGCTTTTGACAAGATAGAGCATCCTTGCAAAACAATCAGAATGTATGTAAATTAACATTTGAAATAGAAAACTAAAGCAAATGTACAAAGAATCATTAGATTACTCTCCTAAAATGTTCTCAAAGACAATCATAATTCACAATATCCATTGAAGAATTCTCAAAGACTAGTAGTGCATGGTTCATGGAATCCAATAAAGGGTTCTCCTCAAGCACTTTCTACCACCATTTCATTCTAACAGAACTTTCAAATAAGATCACATCAAACTCAGAGTAGTTGCTGAGTTTCCAAAGATGGTTCTTGTTGGTTATCCTGAAAATACTGAGAAGCAGCTCCCATTTGTAGGTATTCTATAGTGGCTCTTTCAATTATACTTTTAGCATTAAACAAGAAAATTATTCCTAGAGCTGATTTAGGCTGCAGTGGCAGACTTAATGGATTTCCTCAATCAACTGCAATGAAAAATTGACTTGATCATTAACAGGCTGTGTAACCCATGGATTTGGTAGACTCCATCTAACAGGTCATGTGTCTCAGTAGAATATGGTTTGTAATTGGAGGTTAATGAATCAAGGTAGTCTGATCCAAAGTCTTGTGAGGATGCCAAAGCCCTATTCAAACCTGGAAAGTTTTCAGCTAGGGAGGACAATTGAGATCCATAAGAGTAATTACTGGCTTTAGGTATGGTTTGGTTGCTTACTTGTAGTCTTGGCGTTTGTATCATGTTTATAGTCTTGTACCTTTTGTGAAACTTTGAGGTCCCTGGAACATTCAAATCATTAACTTCAATGACATGGAGATGCAAAGCTAATGAAACCTTGTGTTGATTTTTGTGAGCAATGTTTTCTCCAACATTCCCATGAAGAAATTCCATATGGTTACTTATACAACTCCCTTGTCTCCTAAAGGATCCAAAAATGTCAAAAATTTTGCCTCTTTCTTCGGCCATTTTTCCCTGCCACACATTCTTTCTATAGTTTTCTTTGGTAGAGTGATCCACTGTTTGAGGCAAACTACTGTAATGTTCTGTTATGTCATATGCTGCTACAGGACCTAGTAGGCAAGTTCGCTCTTTCTTCCTACCTCCTGTGACACCAGTTGTATTACTATTTCCTCCTTCACCATCACTATTATTGGTTCTTGTAAAAGGTGTATTGTTGATATCAAATTTAAACCCCTTGTTTACATTACTGTACAAGTCCCTGTTAGACTGAGAGCAGTATCAGGTATTTTGCCAATGTTAACATTGAAGATGAGCTGGCTTTTGTGGAGATAATGATTGTGAAGGAAATAGGCTCTTTTGTATTTGAGCTGAAGAGATTGGAGTCTGACATCTTAGACTATTATCCTCAAAATTTTGATGAGCCAATTGATGCGAAGATGATGATGTAGGCATAAGGCTTTGTTGCATCTGCTGAGAAGCAAAAAATAAAGAAACAAGGCTTTGTAGTGTTCCATCGGATGGGTTTGAATAAGCCTCAAGCTGAGAATTTGGAGTTTGATCAACTAGAAGTTGCCTAGTTTCCTACTAGCAGCTGATTGAGCTGTTGGCCCCAAACCTTTAACAAACTGTAGACGGCTTTATTTGTATCCAAAACCTTCACAATCAATCTGCAATTACATTGTTTTTAATCAGAATAGTACAGATGTAACTAGATCAGTAACAAAAAGATTGACATCATGTCATTCATGAAGCATACACGAACAAGCGGTTTTGGGAGTTTGTTAAGGATGAAACTAATGATTCATTCTCATTGGAAAACATAGTCTCCGGCATATAAGTTTTACACTTGTCATTGTCAAGCAAATTTGAACTCCTGACAAGTGTGCTAGTTCTTTTATTCCACAAGCCTGAAAATTACTCTCAAAGTTTTAACCATACATGAATAAAATGTGATTTCTCAGAAGATTAAGTACAAACCTAAATCACTATATACAGTCAAAATACATACTAATCCCAAATGATAACCTTTTAGTTAAAAGAGAAAAATCATAACTAACAAACTAGAAGATTTTGATCAACATACCTCTTTATAATATATGGTGGTTGATGCATTGGAATGCATATCATTGCTGGATATTACTGGATATTAGAAACACATCATGCCCTAAATAGACAATTGACTTATCAGTTAATGAAATTGGCAATTAGTGTTCCCAAAATCAATTTGCTTCATATTTTCACAAGGATAAGCAACTTGGTAAATCTATACATGTTTGACGTTGAGTTAAGGTCAACAATCACAATTTCTTTTCTTTTCTTTTTAATCCAGCAAAAGTTGGCATAAAATTGCAAGATTTTTGCTATGTATGTGTACAAATATGTAAGGTTGCACCTGAGTTATGTAGATGTTGTTGTACCCATGATTTTTGGCTATATGCAGCCCAAAGTCCAAAAAAATACACAATTTAGGGCCCAATTTATTACACGATTTTTTTTAGTTTGAGTAAAAATTGATTGACACGAATTTGTTTTTATATTATTATTATGTTCTCAAAAGGAGGACAGGTAAAAAGAAAAGAAGAATTGTGGTCAAGAATAGGGTTCTCATTTAGAAGCATACCTCAAATTGTTCCAAGTTTGTGTACATTCCTTCATGAAGTTTATAGCTCTCATTGTGCCAAAATCCATTGGTGTTTTGATAATCTCTAATAAGTCAACCTTTCATTGAAAGTAAGAGCACCGTTGAGAACTAAAGGGAACTAACAAAAACATATATGACATTAGTGTTTACAAATTAAAAGACAACTAACTTGTTCAGGGTCAACAGGGTCAGCAAATATTTCAAGTGTTCTCTCTTGCATCAGAAGCAAAAAGGAAAAATTATCCTAGAGGTCATTAAAAATGTTATTTGGATACTTTGATCACGTAGCTTTTGTAAGGAACACATAAGTCATTCAATTTTTAAAATTGATATACTTTGATTGAATGTTCATTTTCTTCATAATTATGTGACTAAAGTGTTCCTTTTAACGATAGAAAATGGACACTTTAGTCATATAACTAAGTGTCTTAAATTTAAAAATCAGGTAACTTGTGTATTTTTTGTAAAAGTTACGTGATCAAAGTGTTCTAATGACACAAATAAAGTGATTTAAAAGATTGGTCACCCCAAAAAAATACCATGTTAATAAAAATATCCACAGATCCTGCTACTAAATATTTTGCAATTACTAGTTGTAGATTTTCAGAGAATATTATTAGTGTTGTACAGGCTGTAGAGTTAATGTAAATCAAGCTGTATTTTCATTATTGTTACCAGCTGTTTTATTCCTAGAATTAGTGGACACTTTGTATTTCTATATATAGATTGTATTATAGTGTTATAAAGAAGAAGAAGAGAAAACAGAGAATACATATTCCAGATTATCTCCATCATATCTCTCGGAGTACATTCAACATGGTATCAGAGCATTTCTGAAATCCAGAAATCCAATTTTGTGTTATATCAATTCTGTCCAAGGAACACTGATTTCTGTCCTCATCATTTCAGAAATCCAAAAATCCAGAAATCCAAAAATCCAAAAATCCAAAAATCCAAAAATCCATTTCCTGCAGCTTGCATTCCAGAGGCAAAGCAGAAATCCATTTTCTGCAGCAGCTTGCATTCTAGAGGCAAAGCAGAAATCCATTTTCTGCAGCTTGCTTTCCATCTCAGTCATCGTCGCCATCGCCAGTCATCATCGCCGACCATCTCTTCATCGTCGGCGTCGATCATCAATCAGTAAGTCTCACAGTCTTGCAGTCACATTCTACTTTGTTTTTTTCTTTTCTGTTTCCCGTACCAGTAAGCTGTTTTAATATATCCCTACCCGACCCGGTAAAACCCTACCAAAACCTGATCATACTAAGGAAACCTGCTGGAAAATTCATGGTAAGCCCACTGATTGGAAACCACCGTTCACACAGCACATCAACAAAGAAAGTCATGGAAAAATTGCCTCTAAATCTCAAGGCAATGAGTCACCTGAATCTGCTCTGTTTAGCAAGGAACAGATTGATCTCCTCCAGAAATTATTTGGACAATCCTTGACCACATCATCTGCCACTATAGCTCAATCAGGTAACACCCTCAATGCTCTTAATGTGAAACAGGTTATGAGACCATGGATTGTTGATTCCGGTGCTTCAGACCACATGACGGGTGATGCTTCTCTTCTCATGAATCTTAAATTCTACCAGAATGGACACACAGTCCGAATTGCCGACGGTTCAGTATCCAAAGTAACAGGAATTGGTTCAGCCAAAATTTCAAACTCCTTTATTCTAGATTCTGTCCTTCTTGTTCCTACACTTGATTGTAATCTTGTATCAATTACTAAACTCACCCGTGATAAAAATTGTATGGCTAAATTTGTTCATAACCTATGTGAATTTCAGGAACTGCATTCGGGGAAGATGATTGGCAGTGCTAAGGAATGCTCGGGACTCTATCTCCTCAGCAGTGAAGAACCTTCAACAAGACAAGCCCACCAAGTTGTATCCGAAGTTTCTAATCAGAATAAAGCTTTGTTAAACCTTAAGTCCAATAAAGATGGTGAAATCATGTTGAATCACTATTGTTTAGGTCATCCTAATTTCAAGTATTTACAGAAACTTTTTCCTTCATCATTTAGAAATAAAAATTCAGAAGTTTTTCAGTGTGAAGTATGTCAATTTTCAAAACATGTTAGAACTTCATATCCTCATCTTCCACATAAAAAATCACATCCTTTCTCATTAATTCACACTGATATATGGGGACCTTCTCGAATCAAAAACATCACAGGAACACGTTGGTTCATTTCATTTGTGGATGATCATACTCGAACCACTTGGTTATTCCTAATGAAAGAAAAATCTGAAGCATGTCAAATTTTTAAAAATTTTAATACCATGATTCAAACCCAATTTCAAACAAAAATCCAGGTATTGAAATCCGACAATGCTAAAGAATACTTCACTTCCACCCTTACTGATTATCTGTTAAGTCAAGGGATTGTCCATCTAAGCTCATGTGTTGACACACCTCAACAAAATGGGGTGGCTGAAAGAAAGAATAGGCATCTTCTCAAGGTAGCTAGATCCCTCATGTTCACAACTCATGTCCCTCAACATTTTTGGTGGGATGCTGTTCTTACAGCTACCTATCTTATCAATAGGATGTCATCTCGTGTCCTCTTGTTTAAAACACCTATCAATACTCTACTTGAGTCATACCTACACACCAAAATCGTGTCCCATGTTCCCTTTAAAATTTTCGGCTGTTCTGCTTATGTCCATGTACATCATAGTGGCAAACTTGATCCTCGAGCCATCAAATGCATATTCCTAGGGTATTCATCATACCAAAAAGGATACAAATGTTTTTCTCCTATCACAAAACGATTCTATAATACAATGGATGTCATATTTTTTGAACAATATCCGTACTATTCCAAATCTGTCATTCAGGGGGAGAACATAGGCAATGAATACCAGCTTTCGAATATCATAAGTACTCAGTCTCTCACAAATCCTATTCCGCAACCTCTAGAAAGTGAATCAATATCTCAAATAAATATTCTTACTACTCCCAATGAACCCTCAACTTCTCTACCAACAGATCCAAACTTTCTTGTCCCAAACAATGATCTCCTTGTCTACTCTAGAAGGAAAACAACTCAAGAAAGAGCAGAGAACCGAGCATATCTTGAGCCCTTCCAAGAATCCAACTCGAATACAGGCCACTTTGACAATTCACAAGGTAACACCACTGAACCTCATATTATTGAATTACCTCCTAATGATTTGAATTTGCCAATTGCTATAAGGAAAGGTGTAAGATCATGCACAAACCACCCATCTACAACTTTATTTCCTATAAAAATCTCTCACCAGGGTATAAGGCATTTATCAGCAACCTCGATCAAATAAAGGTTCCAAATTCTCTTCATGAAGCATTTCAAATACCTGAATGGAAGATAGCTATTCGTGAAGAACTCAGTACCCTAGAGAAAAACAAGACTTGGGAGATCACAGAACTACCATCGGGAAAACAAACTGTTGGGTGTAAATGGATCTTTACAATCAAACACAAAGCAGACGGTAGTGTAGAAAGACTCAAAGCTCGCCTTGTGGCTAAAGGATTCACTCAGACATATGGGCTTGATTATCAGGAGACTTTTGCACCTGTAGCAAAACTCAACACTATTCGTGTTCTTCTCTCCATAGCATCTAACTTGGATTGGCCTCTCTACCAATTAGATGTCAAGAATGCATTCCTTAATGGTGATCTCGAAGAAGAAGTCTACATGGACATTCCTACTGGAATTGAATCTCCTGTTCTAACCAATAGAGTCTGCAAACTTAAGAAATCCTTATATGGATTGAAACAGTCTCCACGTGCCTAGTTTGATAAGTTCTCTAAAGTTTTGAAGAGATATGGGTACAATCAATGCCAATCAGATCACACACTATTCGTCAAACACTTCTCCAATGACAGAATAGTTATCCTAATTGTGTACGTAGATGATATTGTTTTAACAGGTAATTCTACAATTGAGATGGATAAACTCAAAGAATTCCTTGCTAAGGAATTTGAGATCAAAGATCTAGGCAATCTCAAATATTTTCTAGGGATGGAAGTAGCACGAACAAAAAAGGGCATATCTATATCTCAAAGGAAGTATGTACTTGATCTTCTCAAGGAAACTGGAATGATGGGGTGTAAACCAGCAGAAACTCCGATGGATTCTACAATAAAACTCGGAATCAAAGAAAATAGTACACCTGTGGACAAAGGTCGTTATCAAAGATTAGTGGGAAAACTCATTTACCTATCTCACACTAGACCAGATATTGGTTTTTCAGTAAGTGTTGTAAGTCAATTTATGAACAGTCCTACTGAAGAACACATGGAAGCAGTCTATCGTATACTCAAGTATCTCAAGATGACACCAGGAAAAGGATTATATTTCAGTAAGAATCTCACTAGAAAAATTGAAGTCTTTGCAGATGCTGACTGGGCAGGTTCTATAGTGGATCGCAGATCTACCACTGGATATTGTACATTCGTATGGAGAAACCTTGTAACTTGGCGAAGTAAAAAACAGTCAGTAGTCGCTCGAAGTAGTGCAGAAGCTGAATTTAGAGCCATGACTCATGGGATTTGTGAAGGAATGTGGTTAAGAAGGCTACTCAATGAACTGGACTTCACAACTCTCGAACCTATCAGCATGCATTGTGACAATCAAGCTGCAATAAGAATTGCGAAAAATCCAGTTCATCATGATCGAACCAAACATGTAGAAATTGATCGTCATTTCATTAAAGAAAAGATAGATGAAAAAATTGTGGACCTACCATATACATCTAGTAAACATCAAATTGCAGATATCCTTACCAAAGCATTACCTCGAACAATCTTCAAAGAATTGAGTTGCAAGTTAGGAATGATTAATATCTATTACCCAACTTGAGGGGGAGTGTAGATTTTCAGAGAATATTATTAGTGTTGTACAGGCTGTAGAGTTAGTGTAAATCAAGCTGTATTTTCATTATTGTTACCAACTGTTTTATTCCTAGAATTAGTGGACACTTTGTATTTCTATATATAGATTGTATTATAGTGTTGTAAAGAAGAAGAGAAAACAAAGAATACATATTCCAGATTATCTCCATCATATCTCTCGGAGTACATTCAACACTAGTTTGTGGCCTTTTTGCTTTGTCATCCATTCAATGGAAAGAAAATTAAATGAAACTTTGCAACTTTGCACTGTATCAAGAATAAACTCAAGTGTACGTTTCTTGGCCATCTGTGCCATGGGTGATTTATGCCCTTTGATCTAGGTGGCATAAACGATCATTGACCCAATACTCTTTCAAAATCAACAATAATAGTCAAGAATATGTATCTCTGTAAGAATATTAATTTCATGCTCACCATTTTTGATTGAATAATTTTCATTTTCTGTGTTTCCTCCAGCCTGCATGCAAATTAAATTAAATGCAACAGAAACAGGGAATACACATTGTAAACAGGAAAATTTAATCAACCACGTTGTCCTCACTCTAACCACAAAAGCTAAGCCAATCTTGAACATAATATCTGTGCGCAAATAAATTTAACTATATGAAATGAATTCATGTGAATTTCAGTCTGTAGCAATTTTCTAGCGTTTCATCCAAAAACTTGTGATAGAACAAATAATCATGCATCCATTTCTCTGTACAAAAGCCAAATAGGTCAGATCATATGTGTTTTAATATTGACCATAAAGGAGGGAAAAAGTAACAATGAAACCTGTATGAGAAACAAGTCATTTTCAACAGATATGTATTCGATCACATTGTATGAAACCAGTATAACCAACAATTTCCACTGAACACCTACTTTTTTCTCAATAAAAGAACAAATGAAACATTAGCAAGACAGATTTTGTGAGACAATAGACATAAGTAAAAACGCTCACCTTTTTCTTTAACCACAGCAAATATAGAAGTGAAAGGGGATGTGGGTTGGTTAAAACTTAAAATACACCAAGTCCCCATATTTAGGTATTTAGGTAAAGAGATCACAAATAATAAGCAAATGTCAACAATGTTAGATTTCCGTCAGTTTTTTCATACTATTGTACTAATTGGATGCAAGTGTCTCCAGTTCTTATAAATAACAGGGCTCTATTAAAAACAAAAGGAATAATGTGTTCTTTTATCTAAACAAATGAACTTGTTCCTCACCTGCTATGGGTTACATAAGGGAAAGAAATATAGTTCTATGCAGAAGCTATTCTACTAACAATTCAAAACCATAATTACTGAGAGATCTACAAAGAAGCAAAATTACTTGTTTAGGTGGGTTAAGCGGAACAGAGAATGAGCAACCCTTCTTGTGATGTGATGTCGCTGAAGTATTAGCTCCTAAGAAGAAACCATCATGTAGCTGCTGAGAGTGAAAATCCTCATTCCCAAACAGAGGAGCTTTGCCTATGTTGAATTTGGAGTGCTGACTTTGAATATTACTTTCAAAATCATTTATAAGAAAAGTGCATTAGTTTTGCTGCTCTTTTTCCTCTTCTCTTCTAATGCTACTATTCTGGCACTTTTCCTTCTGTCTCCTGTTGCTTCACCTCCCATCCACATTCTATAATCCCTTACATTTTATATTTTGTAACTCTCTTATTACAAAGGTTCAAACAAGACACAGTTATAGAAAAACAGTACAGCTTGTAACTAATCTAACTATTAAAGCAATTTAAAAGCTTTAAATATGTACCTTTATAATTCTTTTACTTACCTTTAAAGCAGAATCTGATTTCACCTGAAGTAAAGTGCTCTTTGCTTTGGCTTTATGTTATGTGTTATTTTAAAACCTCCCTGCAAATAAGAAAAAGACAAATTGGATTAGAGATTGATGGTCATTGACTAGAGAAAAAGAGAAAATAAATAAAATGGTATTCAGCACATGAATCTTATGTGCTAACCCCCCTCAGCCTCAGCCACAGAAGTAACTTGTCCTTTTTGTATGTTTTTTGGCTAAAGGTAAAAGAATAATAACTGGCTAGTTATTATCAGCAGGCACAAATCATATGGAATTGCGTACTTTTTTGTTTCTACTGACCAAGAAATGAATCATGTTAATTATCGTAAATTTATATGATAGATACCGTAAGAAAAGAAGAACATAAGAAAATAGAATTATCATTTATTAGGACTCTTTTGAATGAATGCTAAATCAGATTTACTTATTTTGATGCTCATTAGGTTCTCTTCTTTTCATCTTCTTCCCTCAGGAGCTACATATGGTGTTTTTTCACCTGTTCTGGGCAATTTCTTAGCTTTAAAACAAAAATGAATTCTAAAGCCACAGGAAATAAAGCTGTACAATGAAAATAGAAGAGATAGAGTACTTGGACAACCACATCTCATTCTGTAATTTGAGGGTAAGAAAGACCGTTTTTAGCAAAGGATGGAAGAAGAAACCATTTGTGAGAGCTGTCTTTTCCCTAAACAACACAATACAATTTAAAAACAATTAAATAAAAATAAATAGATAACAGGAAAATTTACCAGATCAGCTTTTATCTCCACAAGGAAAAGAAATCACCTCACTCCTTCAACGCTTCTATGGTAGAGTCCCTCTAAAATGGAAGAAAAGTCATACTAATAGCTACATTAAACCTAACATGGAAAGTCAAGGCTTACTCGAGAACCAACTCATCCAGAGAGTGATTCCCAACCCTTTAAATTTGAAGGCTAGGCACAATTTTTGTTGCTGCAATCGTTACATGCAACGATCAATTTGACAAATGTACAGTGATCAGTTCATCAAAAAATGCCAGTAACTTCCACTTTGGTTCAACATGAAATTGTTCAAGACAACTATGAATTAGTGCTGTCATTATGGATACGACAAAATTGAAATGGTAATCTCATTAACTCCATAATAACCAAACATAAAAAGGAGAAAGTAGAGTCTAAAGAGAGGAAATAAATGAATAAATGCTACACAAGGAACATTACTTTTTATTATTGGAATTTTTTTCCAATGATGAAAAAATATATAAATACAATGTCAAAATGTATCATCTAAAGTACATGTTGCTTTTCTCAGCTCACTGCTGCTTTCAGGAGCTCAGACTACAATTTCAGCATTCTGCAGGTATCATGAGTATAGACTGTTACAAAAAACGTATCATAAATATATTGTTCTGTAGATAAATGTAAGGAATTCAGGACAATCCTATGCATTGTCAGCTTAGTTTGGAGATCAAAGCATAGGCTTCCTCAAAGTGTATCTTTTGAAACTACCAGCTTTTATAGATCTTTGATGAGAGGATGTTTACGATACAACATAGAACTTCTTAAATTTCCTTCTCCATCTAGCTTTCTTAGAAGGCGCTGCTGTAGGAAGAGGAAAACTATACAACCACTTCGACAGCAGAGTTGTGTGCATCCACTGTCTTATTTTGTTGTCCCCAGAGTTGTGCATATCTTCCAGCCTTAGACAAGAGAATTTTGTGGGATCCCTGTTCTATTACCTTCCCATTCTCCAGAACAACAATCTGAGAATCACATTTGAAAAGATTCAAGTAATGAGTAATAAGAGGTTGAACAACAACAGGGAAAAAAAATAGCAAATTTATACAAAAATATTTTATTTTATAAAAGTATGAAATATAAGCTGTGACTATGGTTGGTTAATATTGACTAGAGCTCCATGGTTTACTACTGGTATATTACACACAGTTCCTCTATTTCTCCACAACCACTATCCAAGACCCTGCACTTACTCTCGCCCTTTAGCCCCTCCCCCACACAAAAAAAAGTAAATAAATAAAGATCACAATATTAGAGGTGGGAAAAGACATTCAAATTAAGTGATTATGGTGTTAAATTAATGGAATGCTATTCTTGACTTGTCGGATCAGAATATAACAAAATCATGTGATCAAGTAGCTGAGGCCAATTAGTAAGAACCTGACACAACAAAAAGGCTCCACTAGGGTTTTGATTCTCTTCCCAAATTTTCATTGTTTTTTCTCTGATTTTCATCAATTCTTCATCTTGCTCCTACTATTTCTCCTATTTGTCCTTAATTGCTTGACCTTGTGAGGTTAAGTGAGGCTTGCTATTGTAAGACATTGTTGCAAAAGGCGCTCTGGTATGGTTTACTAAAATTGAGGTCTTGTTTCAATAATTGTGATTCATCTTGTTTCGTGGATGACTTCTCTTATGCTCTTTGGTTGAGTTGTGTCCTAGCATATTGAAATCATCTTAACTTGAGTTGTGTAAGTCTTGGATTCTAGAGTAAGCTTTATTTGCTTGATACAAGTTTGCTTTCTGTCACGACTCATCTTCTCTTACCACTAATCATCATTGCAACCCTTCATTGAGAGTCCACGAATCTTCCTCGCGTTCATCAGCTAAATTTTTCTTCGATCAACATTGTGTCTTAGCTTGCAAGCAAGTGATTAGTTCACAGGTTGTTAGTTTCTTTTTGAGGGCTATACTTGTGCTTTTGCTTAGTTTTTTGGAATCGTTCTAAATCTCTCTTTGCGAATCAAGACCCTGGCTTGCAATCTTAATGTGTAAGGAAGGTGTAAAAAAGTTGTGATCAAGTAGTGATGTCTTTGAAGGAAAGTGGTGAATCTCCTTGAGAGCGGACTCTTGCTTTCTTACTATTCTCAGAGATTTTCCTCTTTGGTAATTTTCTCCAGTATATTACTAGTTCTCTCTCTAATTTGTTGATTGATTGTGAAGGTTACTTTGTTGTTTGATGATAGAAGATTTAGAAGAGGTTGTTTCAATTCTAGAACTGGAGAACTTGATAGTTCTAGAGTATGATTCTCTTGATTTGATTTGGAGGAAGTGTGTTGACTTGGTTGTGAAGGCTTTGGATTGTCCTGTTGTAATCCTTTATTTTAGAGATGCTGAAGGGCTGATTAAGGATCTGATTCGCGCTATGTGGAACCTTAGGCATTGGTTGGTTTCTTTTGCAGCAATCTGGTGTTGAACTTGGTGTTGTTTGGTAACAATCTGATGATTGCAGGGCGTATGGAATCAGGTGTGGTAATTGTAATTATTCTTTCCTTGCTGAGTGTGAGCCCTATGAAGGAGCAGGGCTGGTTGGTGTGTAATTTATCATTTGGTTTTGAGCTTTGTGCATGTTCGTAAAAGCCTGAAAATTTTTGGTTCAAGATTCCATTTATGTTGTGAATATCTTATGGCTGGTATGGAACTGTTAAGCCTTGCTTTTGATGGCAACGAGAGAGTAGTATGGGATCCTGTAAGCTTGGATGGTTGTGTCTCCACCTCTTGCTTACTGGATTGGATGGTTGTGCCATTGAGTGTGTGGAGGTTGAAGAGTTGGACTCTAATGGGGACTCTTGTTTCTCAAGCTGCAATTCTGTGATAGATAGCCTTGTTGTATTTACTATTTTGGTTGTGTTTAGTTTTCCTTTGAGGTGTGATGTTTTGTTTTTTGACATGATTCCCTTCAAGGTTGGATTTTTCATGCTCCTAACCGGATGGATAGTATAGGTTATGTTGTTTACCTCTTACAATCTTGCTTGAGGTTAGTCTAGGATATTAGCAACACCAAAGCTTCCTTCTCACTGTTTTTAATACAGTGGATTGATAGGAGGTTGAACAGGGCAGTTGCCCTACTTGCAAGGTATTGTTTCACTCAGAATTGTGAGTTTGTCTTCTGCTCTATACTCCCAAATGTTGTATGGGATGTAGAGAAGGTGGCCTTTTTTGGGATTTAGGTGTAATGTGTTTTTCATTTTAATACAATGGTTTTGGTGGACCAAAAAAAAAATAGCTGAGGCCAAATAAGGCAAAGGGTCAAGGGGAGAAGGGTGCCTAAAATAATAATACTAAACAGCCACAGTTGTAGGACAGAAGCAGAACAAGAGAAAGCGTGTTCTGAAAGTAATTCTATTAGCAAAAGTTGAAGCAAACCTAGAAATGTAGAAAATAAAAATAGCAGAACAGTATCTCCTAATAAGCAACCTTTCAATATTAGCACCATGTAGCACTTTGTTTTTCCCTTCACAAAAAATTCTTACCTCATCACACTGCATTGCAGTTGTCAGCCTGTGAGCAATGAAGACTGAAGTTCGATTATCTGCCAAGGACTTCAAAGCACTTAAAATTTCTGCCTCTGTCGTGCTGTCTAGTGCACTTGTAGCCTCATCACATAACCTGAGGTTTCAGAACATGCAATTAATGTTCATGCTTTAAAGTTTCTAAAAGAAACATGATTCATATAAACGGGACTATATATTTATATAAACTCTGTTTCTCTAGGCAGAAAACTATGTTACAGAGTTGGCAGTCGAAATTCATAAATAAGGTGACCCACGGTCATGTATATGCTGCAAATTTTGAGAAAAAAATCAGTTGTAAATTGATGTTGAGGGTCTGACCAAAAAATAATTGATGTTGAGGAAAGATAATGCCTACGTTGAAAGGTTTTTAATCTATCCATTGTGAAAGAGTTTATGAATTTGGGCTTGAAAAATAAATTAGTTAGAGAATACTTCTTACTTCATTTGTAAGTAGAACAAGCAAGAGTTTTCACTAAGATTAAAAAAAACAAAAAACCACATAGCATTAGCATAAAACAAACTTAAAGCTAGATGAAATAAAGAATCACTTCGTCAGAATTACTCTACTCTTCTAATTACTCTACTCTTCTAAGTGCCAAAGATCCACATAGGAAGAAACAAAGTTCATAGAAAATATGACATACAAGGATAAACTTCATTAATAGTGTCCATTGATGACTCTATAAAAGTTGAGTCATTAGCGCATTTTTTTACTTAATATTTACTTTTTTTTATTCAATAAACAGTATTTTTTAGGTTAAAAATATTAAAATATAAACTTTTTAATGAAAATGGATGAAAATATAATTTTTGGCAGAAGCTTCCACATGGCTTGCCATGCAAGCAGAGGAGCCGACTGGACAAACCATACGAACGCTAAGTAAGCAAGGACAACGAATCGTAGACCGCTATGTGTGAGAAGCGACACACCGCGTGCCACGTGTCGGCACAACATTCAACTCGAATTTAAGCGTGGTCAAATCTTTACGACACGTGTCACCACTCTACTCGCCCTGTCATCCCACTTGTGCACCACGTCATCCGTTATTGCGAATCACGTTGCGCCGCATGGCGCTGACTCAGCATGAGTTAACTCAGACTGGTCTCACCTGCCATGCGTCGCTCTTTGTTCGCCCTATAATTTCTGCATGCTACGTGTCTAATTCTGATTAGCTGGTGTTGATTTTTTTCTTCATCTTAGCCCTTGATATGAAGTTGATCTAATGGCTCATATTCCACCTGAGCTATATTTAAGCCTCTAATCACCTCATAAACCCTAATGAGCTAACATTAGTATAATTTTGATAAGTTTTTGGAGCTAAAAAGAGAAAAAAATACAAAAAAATTTAAAAAGAGATACAATTTTAGTGGAGATTTAAGATAAAATTAATATTGCAATTCAAAAGATTGATTGTATTTTTTCTTTACTCTTTTCTTTATCAATTTTTTTGTCTTTCTTTATAAAAAATATAAGCTTAATGAACAAAATTATGTCTAGTTAATTTATTAATCTAGGGATCTTATGAACCCAATTTTAACCATGTGATGATCTAATATTTTACCTCAATTATAATTTTAATTTGATTATATTATTTAATCTGATTTTTATGCTATTACTTGTTTGGTTAACAATTTATCTATATAAGTAATTAAATAGATTTGAGAGAATTATTTAATTGTTTGTTTTGATTAAATAACATGCATAGTTTTTAGGTAGAGATGTATGATTCTTATGTATGTGATCCATAATTAATAAACTTAACGAATAGTATGCAATTTCATTGGTACGAGAGTGATTAAATTAATTACTATATGGTGTGTAGTTTACTTGAGAGAGGAATACATGCTAAATTAGATTCAATTGATAATGTAATTAATTGATAATTATATTGGGAGGATTTTAGTTATTCACATGTTTAAAAAATTGGGGGATTAAGTATTTTTAGATATTTTTTCATATATTTTCTTAGTTATCAAATCTGATTTAATTAATTATTGTTATTTATTTTTAGATATTTTAATTTTGCTTCCTTAAAATATAAAAATACAAAAAAATTGATTTTTATTTTTTATTTTTAGTTTTAAAAATTAGTTTTTAATAAAATAATCCTCGTGGAGACGATCTTTTCTTATCATTGTATTACTTGTTGCGATACGTACACTTACGTATTCATTGTACACAATTTGTGTGGCGATCATCTGTACAGTCCAAATAGCAATTGTACAATGAGCTTAAAAGGAGACGATAACAAGATTACTCTAAACATACGACAGTTTAACCTAAAGCCAAATTAACAAAGTTTATAAAGAAAATGTCTCCAAGGTAAAATTGGCAAAGAACTCACTTACAAAATTGGAGGTGCTTTTAAAAATGCCCGAGCTAGTGCCACTCGCTGCTTCTCTCCGCCACTTAACTGCAGGGAAAATTGCAAATTATCTTAAATTCAAGGTTCTGATCTACCATAGTTTTTCTATCGTTAATGGGATATAAAATAATTAGCGATTCTAAGGACTGCGTAAAGCAGCTCGGAAAAAAGTACACATGCTAGTGTGATTGCAGTACTTTTCATACAAGTTAACCAAAGCTTTTCAAAACTATGAAATTATAAGTTATAGAAGATTTCTCTTATTATAAAGCATCTCACCTTGAGTCCTCTTTCCCCTACAACAGTAAAATACTTCTCAGGAAACCTCATGATAGTGTCATGTATTGCTGCACGTCTAGCAGCATCATATACCTAATTGAAAAAAATAACTTTTAGGACAAGAATTAAGGATTAGCCTAGTGATTTCAGCAGTTCATAATGTGCGACAACAAAGAACCAAGTTGAACATCATTTACCTCCTCTTCTGTTGCTGAAAGACGACCATAATGAATATTATGAAATATAGTATCATTGAAAAGCACCTGTCAATGAAGCACCACAAGTTACCTTAGTACAACAAGACCTCACCTAATGACCTATCACTCATAGAAATAACCAAACCAGACTTGATCATACAGTATCTTGAGGCACAACACCAATAGACTTCCGTAGACTCTCTAGTGTCACCTCCCTCAGGTCTTGACCATCAATTCTTATCTGTCAGGGCAAATTATTGGGCATTAAGGGACAGCTCATCAATGTGAACACAACAGAAAGAAACATATGCTCCCATATTTGATACTTTTTGAGAAAAAGGAACCATTTTTCAGATTATGACAGCAATACTAGGAACTTCTAGATAATACAAAGATGCAGGAAAAACAGAAGAATATCACAAGATTGACATTTAACTTAAAATGATTTCAAGTGGTCAAACAGAAAACAATATGGTGAATCATGATGATAAGTAGGTAAAGCTGCAAGGAAAATGTTATGTGCACTCTAAAAACTGAATGATAATATAGTGCATAGAAGGAAAAAAATAATTAGATGATAATTCGGAGTGGAAAACTCCTGGGCAAGTGTTGGATCATAATCATCTACTTACTCCTTTCCAAATAAAATGTATCATGTAGTTGACAAGATTATTAAGCAGCTTTATAATTAATAGAAGAATAATGCAAAATATCTAGCATATAGCACTCCAGATCATATTTTATGGATCTAATATAAGATAGCATGCAATAGAAAAGAGAAGAGAATCTGATCTTACTCTTCCAATATGGGTGTCAAAAAACCTAAAAAGCAATCTAAGAATTGTTGATTTGCCTGCAATACATCAATTTTGAGGTAAAAACATTAAGTGAAAGGATCATATGATGCATCAAGCATTAATGCAATGAACTACTTATACAAAACATAATAGAAATATGTAAGGAATTCACTTTGCTGCTTATTAAATGAAAGTTTAGCTGCAAGTAATATCGAGCTTATGTATCAGAAAATCAGAATCGTAGATTTCTGTGTATGTAGGGATAAAAAAGAATGATTGGCTGAGTTTAACATATAAAGATGCATGAAAATCACTTAAGAATAAAGCATTACATAGATGACGTAAGCATTGCATAGCAACTAGCACGTGAAAAGAAGTATGATTAGGAACCCTGAGTTACTTAAGCCTTACCACTGCCACTGGTTCCAACAATAGCAACACTTTTCCCAGCCGGCACAACAAAAGATACCCCATCAAGGATCTTTCTTTCTGTTAAGTAACTGTATTAAGTAGAAAAGTACATGAGCATTCATGGTTACAAACTTATGATATCATAATAGTCAAGAAGATTAGCTACGATATGTACACCTCTTGATAATTGTGGACAGTAGTATACCCTTTTATCCTTTTAACATAACTTTCAACCCAAAGTTTTTCCATGTGCAAACCATTTATTTACATGTTTTTTAAACCTTAAGCAACAACATAAGCAAGTATAGGCTGAATTTAAATTCTTAAATGAAAAACATATGTATGATGCTTGGCTTGGATGGTGATATGCCATGAGTTTTCTAGCAAAATACAAACTACTGACCTCTAGCAAGCAAAAATGCAAAATGAAAATTATTGATCAAAAAGGCATACACCCATGCTATCTATCCACTATTAATTCCTAGAAACCAAAACATCCTGCTATTTTCAGATACTCCACTATCTGATGAAGAGAAAGAAAACAATACACACCTAAAGTGTACATTGTCAAATTGGATGCTCCCCCCACTCAACTTTAGATGCTTAGCATCATCCTTATCCCTGATGTCAGCCCTCTCCTGAAATAAAAATAAAACGAAGATATCATAATTTGACAGGAAAAGGGCACCAATGGACTACTAGCAAACCATATTATCAGTTTGGTAATAAGACAAGTTAACCCAGCATGTGCACATCCTAGTATACAAGATCAAGTGAAAATTAAATTTCAAGCATATTGTAGGCAAGTTCCACTAATATTAGTCTATTACCTCCAGCAATTCAAACATGGCTTTCATATCAATAAGGCTCTGCACAGTCTCACGATATACACCACCAAGAAAATTCAGAGGAAGAGACAGCTGGAAGAGAAGACCATTTACCATGACCTGATTCAATTTAATTCATGATTTTCTCCAACCATCATTAATAACTTCGCAAGGTTCAGACAAAGTACTAAACGAAACATGCAGACAGCTTACCAAATCACCAACAGTCATGTTGCCACTCATAATACCTTGTGAACAAAAGACCATAGCTGTTGACAGAGCTATGCTAAATATAACAGTTTGACCAAAGTTTAAGTAGGCAAGACTATTTTGTGTTTTCAAAGCAGCATCTTCATATCCTGAAAGATAAGATTATCAGCATGAATAACAAAAGAAAGTAACTTTAAAGAAAATGAAGACACAATAAACACATAGAATGTGTCAATATTCGGCTAAAACCAGATTAAGTGTTTGGAACAACAAAACACACCCTAACACAGCAAACATACTCTGAAACTACAAGAATAAATAGATAAACTAGATATTATCTATCTATTTTTTGAATATATTTTATTATTTTATATTCTATTATAGTGGACCTCGCTACCTGCAACTGTTAGAATCAAATTACAACTAGTCACACAAAATCATCAGCATATGTTCCATGAACCTTGAACCAGCAGGCAAGTTGTTTCCTTTACGGTTACTTATTAGCTGGTAAACATACAGGCTTTTAGACAAACATCCAACTGTCTCAAGCCAATGCAAATTTTCAAATTCTAAGTCCCCCATACCATAGAGAACTACAAGATTATAAGGAAAAGCTAGGAAAACACAGCTGAAGAGCAGAAGACACACACATGAATTGTTGATAAGATAAGATGTCCTTTCCATATATAGCAAAGCATAATATATGTGTAGGCTGAGATACAAAAAGCTGACATTTGGAATCAATCTCTAGTCCAGTAGTAAAACAGAACATAGTATGCATTAAACATGCGTTCATTTAAGCTTCCAGTTCACCAATTTACTTATTTCAGGATAGATAATTACACATGAAACTAAAAAAAAGTTAAAAGACTTACTTTTTAGGAACTCATCATATTTATCCGTCTCAAAAGCTTCATTATTGAAATATTTAACTGTCTGACAATCAAAACAACACAAAATCATAAAAGGGACATAAAGGTTAGATTAAACAAGAAAAAATAGGAGTCAAATTGGTGCAGAGCACAGAAGATACAGAAGATAGATCACAGTCTCACCTCATAATTGATAAGGGAATCTATCGCCCTTGTACCCGCATCATTATCAGCTTTATTCATGGCTTTCCTGAATTTGGTCCTCCACTAGAAAGATAAATAAAACCTTTTAGTACATTTTCTATACTTCAATTAAAAGAAGGCAAAAGACAACCAAGCTACAAGAGAGCATGTAGATCTGAATGCACTGAAATGGTTGATATTACATTTGGATATAAGGCCATTAGAAATAAATGTGAAATGAGAAAATAGTAAGGTGAGACTTGGGAACAACGAACAAGATACAAAATGCACAATTAATTCTTAAGAAAATCACTTATATAATACGGATAAAGAATTGGTAGGAGAAAAAGAGTACTTGGGTCACTGTCAACGTAAAAGCTATGTAAGCAGCAACAGATAGAGATGTAATCCATGCAAAAGGTGCTCCAAACTTGTAAGCCAATATACCTGAGACCATACATATCTGAAAGGATTCGCGATATATCAATTGAAGTTGTTCAAAACAAAAGAAACAATATGTAGAAATGCTATGGACAGATGTAGATTTTGAAATGATATAGAAAATTGTATTTTTTGGTCTATTGTTTGAACAAATATGAGCTCTAATTTACATTACAAGTAGAAGACTAACAAGGAAATGCTATAAAAAATTCATTTTTTGGTCTATTGTTTGTACAAATATCAACTCTAATTTATATTACAAGTTAATTAATACAAAATTATTCCCTAATTGATATCCTGATAAAATCCTAATCAATAGAATATTATCCACACTTACCATAATTACAAGATCTGATTTACTTTAATTCAAAGATTTTAACACTCTCGTTAAAGTTGGATCATAAATGTTAATCATATCCAACTTATAAATAAATCATCGAAGTTTGATCGAAAAAATCCTTTGATAAACATATCTTTTGTTTGTTCCTTTATGGAAACATGTCATGCATATAGTCTTATCTTCAATCTTTTTGTTTGATGAAATGTCTATCCATTTCTACATGCTTGATCTTGTCATGTTAAACTAGATTCAGAAATCTATTGATAACGACTTTATTGTCACAGTAAAATTTAATTTGAGACTTTACAATAACCTGAATTTCATTTAGGAGTTTTTTCAACCATAAGGTTTTACAAAGTCCTTGGGCAACTGTTCTAAATTCTACTTCAATATTGCTCATGGCTATTACATTTTGCTTCTTACTTCTCTAGTTTACTGAGTTCTCATAAACAAAGTACGATATCCGATAGTGGACCTTTTATCTTCTACTGATCCAGACCAATTAGCATCAGTAAAGACTTTTATATCATTTGTTTCACTAATCTTAAAGAGCAATTTTCTACCTGGTGACCCTTTGAGATACTTGAGAATTTCATAAACAACTTTCAAGTGGACTTCTTATAGAGAATGCATGTGTTGACTTGCAATAATGACTGCAAATGCGATATTAGCTATGGTGTGAAACAAATATACCAACTTTCCTACTAGTCTTTGATATCTATCTTTGTCCACTAGTTTTCCAAATCTTCATTATTCTTCCTAACTTCTATCAGAGTATCACTTGATTTACGTCCAAGTATGTCCGTTTCAGTGAGAAGATCGAGAATGTAATTTAATTGAGACACGTTAATTCCTTTTCTCCATCTTGCAACTCCATCCCTAAAAAATACTTCATTTGTCCCAGATCCTTGAACTCGAATTATGTAGACAGGGTTTTTTTCAATCTCTTAATTTCATTCAAATTATCTCCTATCATGATTATATCAATATACACTATCAAAATTGTTTTCTCCCTTTTTTGTGTCAAAAAATGGTATGATTTGATTGTCCCAAATGGTATCCTTGTTTTTTATTACCTTTACAAATATATCAAACCAAGTTCTAGGTAATTGTTTACGATTAGAGTGATTTTTTTAGTTTACACCGTATTTACTCTTTGTAGAATTCTGGAGGCATGGTCATGAAAACCTCTTATTCTAATTCTCCGTTAAGGAATGTTTTTTTATGTTCAGTTGATGAAGTGGTCAATCTAAATTTCCTGCTAGGGATATAAGAGCTCGAACTGTATTAAGTTTGGCTACCGGTGCAAATGTTTCAGTGTAGTCAATTCCATAGATTTATGTAAATCCTTTTGCAACCAGGTAGGCTTTCTATCGTTTTATTGTCCCATCAACCTTATATTTTATTGTGAAAATCCACTTACATCCAATTGAGTTTTTCCTTTGGATAGTTCTGTCACATCACATGTTCCATATTTTTCAAGTGCCTATAACTCTTCCATTATAGTTTCTTTTCACTTTGGGATTTCCAAAATCTCATAATATTCTTTGTATTTTATATATATTAAGATTAGTGGTAAAACACGAAATTCAAAGGATAAAGATTTATATGAGACAAATCTAGAAGTAGGATAGATAGTATGCGACTATTTTTGTTTTCTAAGGGCAATATGTAAATCAGAAGACTTAGGGAATTCAAAGTTACCAAGACTCGATGTAGACTCATGGATATTAGAATCTACCACCAATTTTGACTCTATTAGTGCTTCAAGTGTGAAGTTCTTCTTACATTTTAATTTTGGCATTCGCAAGTAAATAATTATCTCTCTAGCACGTTGTTACTTAGTTTCTCATCCTAAGTTCAAGTTACTCTTTGTAGATGGTAAAATAGTACAAAAAAGAGTTTTTGGCTCGGTGTGTTTTGCTCTAACTTGGACTCTCTTTTTGAGTTATTACTTTGATCACGAGGAATATTGAGTGAAGCAAGTTTGAGAGGAGTGAGACTAAGGTCCAAGAATTGATTAAAAATTCTTTCAAAAGTTATATCCTTTCTTGTACCATTCTCCCATTGAGGATAGGACTTTTGGTAGTAGGGGATGTTTTCAAAGAACATAACATCGAGACTTACAAAGATTTTGTTTGTGAAGGGATCATAGCATTTGAACACTTTTTGAGTAAGTGAATACCCAATAAAAACACATTTAACAGCTTTTGGTTGAAGTTTGGACTTGGTTTTTGAATGATCCTGAACAAAAGTAATACATCCAAACACTTTTAAGGTCAAATTAGACTGGAGATGAGATGTGTGAAAGAAATCTTGTAATTTTTGAAGTGAAGTTACAAAAGAAAGAACTCGACTGGGCATACGTTTGATGGAATATGTTGAAGTTAGAATAACATCTCTCCAAAATGTTTTTTGACATATTTTTGATAAACATTAAAGCTCGAGCTACTTCGAGGAGGTGTCAACTATCACATTTTTGTTGAGGGATGTCAACACAAGAACTTGATGGATTATCCTATGATTTTAAAGATAATCTTATAAGGTATGATTGAAATATTTCATACAGTATGT
Organism: Hippophae gyantsensis; assembly: GCA_030763125.1. Classification (NCBI taxonomy): domain Eukaryota; kingdom Viridiplantae; phylum Streptophyta; class Magnoliopsida; order Rosales; family Elaeagnaceae; genus Hippophae; species Hippophae gyantsensis. Next base: position 58,396,100 of record CM061032.1, on the reverse strand, counting down.
ATAATTTGTATTTGTGTTTGAAATTGAGTTTGAATCATTGTGGAAAAGTTAATGAAAATGTTTCGAACCTCAGTTTTTTCTTTTAATAGGTATCCAACAAACCCAGTTATGATCATCTATAAAACTAACAAACCATTTACTGTACAATTAGAGATACGATATGGTCCACACCCATCACTATGAATTAAAGGATTTTAGAGGTTTATATGGGACTTCTGTAAAAAATATACACTTAAATTTTCACAAATCTCATACAAAAAATTAGATGTCTTATTATTCAAAAACATAAAAGGAAATAACTATTTTACATATTAAAAGTTGAGATGCATCATTGGATAATGCCATAATAAAATTTCATTATCCCTAGAAACATAAATAGAATCACAAATAGCAATTTGATTACATTGACTCACTTTACCCCATCAAAGTAGTATAAACTTTTACACTATTTGACATTGTCAATCAATAATGCCAAGTTTTTGTCAGTTGGCTAATAGAAATTAGATTATAAGGACAAATTTGGAACATGTAGTATAGAATTTAGAGTGATAGAATTTAAAATTTGAATACTCCCTTTTTCGGCAACAAACGAAAGAGATCTATCTACAATTTTAATTTTAAAATTTTTAACACAAGGTAAGTATGTGGTAAATAAATGGAAGGCATCAATCATGTAATCTGATGTACTAGAAGCAATAATCTAAATTGTGGTTTTAAAAGTGATAACGAGAACACTTAAGTGGTTACCTTTATAGGTTAATTAGGAAGATGATACATTTGTGGATGATTGACCAGAATTTTGAAAATAGTAAAATAGCTTGTAAAGTTGATCCAATTGCTCTAGATTAAAAAAAAAACCCTATCTAGTGATTAACGGAGGCTTAGTAACTTCAAGATTTATTTTGTCTCAATTTCCAATCTATTAGCTTATCATAAATTTTCCAACATATATCTTTTGAATGTTTCGGTTTACAACAATAGTCACAAAAAATACCTTTTCTTTATGAATTTGGGTTATATGCAGTTCAATTTCCATAGAGCTCATAGATTAAATTTGTTGATGATCTAGTATCCATAAAAGGCCTATTTTCTGATTGGAACACATAGGCTGAATATATTTCAGGTCTAGGCACACTCCCAGATTTATTATACATGTTTTTTGGCCCATAAGAGATAAAGAGGCATTGAGGCCTATCAAGTCTTTTTTTCCTTCCCTTTTTCCCAACCTAAAGGGCTGAGTATTCTGATATTACCATTTCATGGCCACGAGAGAGGATATCACGAGATAGTGCATCGCGAGAGAGTACCATCCACATCTCAAGAAGCCCCATCGAGCATGACCCATCACTCGTTTCAAGCCTACTAGAATTCAAAAACTCGTTTGGATTCAACCTTAACGAGTGATGTTGCTGGAGTACTTCCACTCCTTATCTAAACTCAAGTCCATATCTTGCCATATAGTTTGCATTTCCATCTAATATTTAGTAACTCATTCTTCTCCCTATTTCATTTTCCATAATCGAGTTTTTAACTCAAAAAATTGTGATAAATCCTCATCATTTGAGTAGGTTTCCTTGACATCATAGAATTGACGAGCGACACAATCACCATTAAGTTCTTAGAACTCCACCATTATATTACACTGATATTAGTTGAGGTAGGTTTCTTTGTTTCCCCTGTCAAGTATCCCATCATTCCCTTTTCGTTTATAACAAGCTTTACGAATTGAGCCCATTCTCTGTAGTTTTTTCCGTTTAATTTTTCAACAATGAATTGGAATGAGAAATTATCCAATCCACTAGAATTCACAATGGGTATGGATTCTGTTTCTATATAGGTATTTTCGATTATTGTTTTTGAATTTTGATTTGAGTTTGAATCAACCATAGTTAGGTTTTAACCTTGCTCTGATACTATGTAGAAATGCTATGGACAGATGTAGATTTTGAAATAATACAGAAAATTGTATTGGTCTATTTTTTGTACATATATCAGCTCTAATTCATAATAAAAGTAAGTGACTAAAAAAGTAGTTAATTAATATAAAATCATTCCCTAATCAAATCCTAGCGATTAAATCCTAATCAATAGATTATTTTCCATAATTACCATAATTATAAGATCTGATTTACTTTAATTCATAATTCATAGATTTCAACACAATATTAGGAAATAAAGCAACTATGGAGACTATAAGTGAAAACAGACCAATATAGAACTGCATATTTCCACATATGTCAAAGAGCTTGATACAAATAATCATGCAAAAAATACACATACCTCCAAGAAGGTGGGGACAACATTGAACACCATAGCTGAGAGAACCCAATTTATTGCTCGACTACCTCGATCAATTATTCTATTTAGTGCACCTGTTTCTCGACTGGAAATTTAGAAGCATGGTAAGAAATAAAGAAGCATAAGCTAAAATGTATAAAGACTTGCTAAATAACCACTTAATTGAACTAACTAACAAACAGAAAAGGATTTCTAGAGAGTATCAATAATATATACCTAAGATGATATTGAAGGTCAAGTTCATGCAAATGCGAAAAGACCTGCAAGACAGATAACAAGACATACATGAAACGAAAGGATTTGAGATAAACAATCAAAGATCATTCACTCAATTTTTTCCCGACCAAAGAGAAAAGGAAGGAAAGGTTTTTGGCAGTTGTATACCTTCCTAGAGACCGATCGAATTGTTCTAAGAGCCACCTTAGAAAATAAGGCAGTTCGTAGTTCTGCCAATATACGGTTGAATTAAATTTAAAGAATAGGCAATAAAATATAAACAAAGGAAATATGCAGAGACACAAATACTTCTACAATAAATTTTACGCAATAACAAAAACATGTTTTGATGTTAAGCAGTATACACTATACACTATACATGCTTGCATTCATGCGTAGTACCATTGAAAGCAGAAGCTCCAGAACGTGCTATCCCATATCCAATCAAAGCTGCTGATGGAGTTGCAAAAACAGCTAACATAGCCGGATTAGCTGCCCTAAAGGAAGCAAGATCACCTGCATGTCCAGTTGTTGTAGTTAACCAGTCAACAGCAAGCTTGAAAAGGAAGGGCACTTGAACATTAATGACCTGGAAATACAATAGCACTATTAGCCTTCCAACTTTACATCTACAAAAGAAGATCTTTTTAATGGAACAGAAGGTAAAAGCTAGATTGAAGGATGACCCAAGAAAAAGCCGAACTTAAATGACCTTTGCTCCAACCAATAAACCCAAAGCTGTAATGACCCTCAAACGAAATTCGGTATTGTCTCTCATCCACAAGTAACCGGCAAGAGTACGAAGGATTTTTATGTTGGCCACTTGTTGTTCCGGGGGTCCCTTAGTGACGCTTGTGCTCAATATGCTCTGCTCCTCAGCTTGCTTTGGTGCTGACCCATCATTGTTCGAGGAAGTTGAAATCCATGCGCTCCCATTTACCATCGAACCCACTCGTTCTCCATTCTACAAAAAAAAAAGATAATTGAAAAAAAAAACAAAGTCAGAAAATATGGTGAAAGGGGCATCAAATTAAAGGAACTAAGTAGCAAACAGATACACTAACAGGTTTTGGCTGAAAGAAAGTAGAAGAAGAATCTGAGAAGAAAGCGTTGACTTGGGTTGTTGTCGATGTATGAATGACGTTCGACGAAGTGCGACAGTGTAGAACCGGATTGCCATAAAAGCCGCTTCTGCTTCTGCTTCTGCTTCTGCTACTGCCTTGGGCATTACGAAGGCATTGTAATCGAACCTTTTGGCCGCTATTCCAATTACTTCGGAACTTATAAACGACCTTGTGCTTCTTATTGGATTCTCGAAGGAGAAGTTCACTGGTTCTATACAATCTCGTTGGTGTAGCTCGCAGCATTGTTTGTCTGTTGCTGGTTTATTCTATCAAAAAATTGGTTTTTTGATATCGATGAGGAAAAGGACCAATACAGAGCCCACTAAACTAAATTGGGTGCGGTCATAGAGGATCGATAACTGAAGAATATATATGAAAATTTTAGAATAAAAAGCCCTTTAGAGGAAGGAGGAAGAAAAAAAAACAGAGACAAAGAGAATGAATGTTGTTTATAGGATGATAGGAAGACGTCTCCTTCGGTAGTTCTTTCAAAAGTCAACTAGAATAGGTTTTTTTGTCGCTAATATACACATTTGTTTAGTTGTGAACTTACCAAAACTTATCAACTAGAATAAGTTTTTTTATTCTTTATTGTAGAAAAAAAATCATTATCAAAACTTAAAGGGTATTTGTCTTTAAAAGGGGCATAAGTTTTGTAGCAACAAAAAAAAAGGGGGCATAAATATGAAAAAAGAAGAAGAAGCCTTATAGGTGATTTTTTTATTAAAAAATGATTGATAATAGGTTATATTACTTGAAACAATAATACATTAAAATATTAATCAAATATTATATTTTTATCTATCATTATTATTATTTTTGATCTATTTTTCATATTTTAATTATATTGATTTTTATTAATCCTATATCAATTATAAGTGATGAACTTTATAATCATTTAAAATTAACTGAGAATTCCTTTTAACTGAAAAAGATTATATATATATATATATATATATGGCGTTAAGTGAAGTTTTTCTCCACTCTGATCCGTTACGGCAAATACCCAAATTTAAATGTAGCCTTTTTAAAAAAAAACAGAGTGCAGTCTTTATAATCTAGCAAATATCAACCAAGAAAATTGGATTTTCTAGTCCTTTTTCCAATAATTTTACAAATTTAGAGTGGAACATAAGTAGTTGGCAAAATTCTTAGGGGGGGAAAAGAATGGTTTGCAAAATAAAAAGAGAATGGAGAATCTCATAAGAAGAAATTAAATTAGGATACGACACCTAACAATAAGAAAATGATAAAAGAAATATTTCTATACAAACTAAATTTGTTTTTTTTATATAATAAATATATAAAATATCATTAAAAAATAAATAAATTTTACATTTTAATCTATCTTAATAACAATGAGTTAGATACTTCAAAATTGACGAGTACTAACACACCTTGAAAACCTATTAGAGAAATTTTTAGATTCATTCAAATAGTTTCATATTACTTATCATCTTAATATTTAAATATATCAATCTAAATATTGTTAGTGTTTCAAAACAATATAAAAAATATACATTTTTTTAAAAATATTTACACCCAATATAACCACAAAATGAAAAATATGTAAAAATAATTATGACTATCCATAAGCACCTAGCAAACAAGAACCATACGTAAATAATGTAATACATAATACATACCTATAAATCAATGATAGATAAAATAGTTAATAAACTAAATATAAAATAAGACGTTAAAATAAAACAACAAAACATACTACAAGTAGAAACCGCCAGATCCCAAACAAAACCACCAACGTCCAAACTGAAATCCACCAGTGTTGGAGGTGAGACAATACCACCAACAATTACTGAACCACGACGCGAAGGAATGTTAAACACAACGAACTTAACAACAATATCAATTTATTTTATTATTATTAAATTTATTAATACAATAAAATAATAATTGAATTATGAAGTTATTTTTTAAAGACCCTATTTTGGTTTTGAACACAACATGAACAAAATAAGTTAGATATAAATATAACTCTTTAATAAGTATTAACACAACATTTATTAAATTAATCAAAACGACACAACATAAATAAATTAATACCCTAATTAAAATATCAAAAAGAGATTACATATATAATTATCCTAATACTCGTAATAAAAGTAATTGCATTCCTTTAAATTAACACCATATGTTGCAACTAATAGCTTGTCATGCTTAATACCTTTTATTTTGATAATTTTGTACATCTTATATGGTAGTCAAAGAGTAATTTCGGTTAACAAATAACCTTATGAGCCAAATTTAATAAGTATCTAATCATCATATAAGTATAAACGTCATCATACAAGTGTAAACGTAATGTAATTATCCTTAAAGGATAAGGTCGATAATTATCCAATAATTATCATTTAGTTATTATAAAAAGATAAAATCTCAAATATTATTCTTTATTTATCTTAAAAAATAATCTAACAAATAATTAATAATAGGTGTCTATAAACAATGGATGTCGATAATAGATAACTGTCTACAATAGACAAGTATCTACAAAGTTACAACATTTCAATCAAAATCAAACAATAATAAGCTACCAAGTTCATTCTTTTTCCTATATATAATCACATATGCATAACATAATATTTATCTATCATCTAATATCTTACATCACCTTGAAATTATTATATCTCATAACAGAGAATCACAGTTAATCACTCTCTTTTCTTGATAATTACTAGAGCAAAATTGATATTTTGTATACCATTCATCTTACAGTTATTAACTTAATGATAATAAGGTCAAAAACCACTTACAAGGTAGTCCAAGGTCCTAACAGTTTATTCCTCTTGCAGATTCTATGAAGAATAATTTTATTGACAAAAATTAATATCAATATCTAACATCATCTGTAGGAAAGAAGTGTGTTCTATTTAACCAAAAAAATTAAAAAATGTAGGACTCTCAAAATAATTCTCTATGTTCTTGATCTCTTAAGAAAGAAATTAAAAATATATATTTAAAAAAAAGATACCATAGACCTTAGCACTAGTGTTCTTTAAAAAAGAAAACTTCAAAATTTTCTGATCTATTATTTTTATCTATTTTTCTAGACTTGTAAAAAAATTCGTAGATCAGACAACTCTCCCCACCTTTCAAACCTTGAAAATTAGTCAAGAGGTCCAGCCTATTAACTAGCAAATCATCCTTCTAGCTCCACTATAATATGCCAGAAATTTGGGCACTATACCTGGACCTGCCTACTTTTAATGGGCCATTCAAGCCAAAAAGGTAAAGCGTGCTCGGACACAAGCTTACCTAGACAAGATGATATATGCACAACAAGCCATCCTAAAGCGACTATAAGAGCCAATTTTCTAGACCAGTTGTGATCCCATAAAACATTATCGAGGCATTCTCTATTGCCTAGAGTGCTCCCACAACTATCCATGGCTTTGTTTGCAAGTTGATTGTCCACGGTGGGACCTAAGTCATGTGATCGGCCACACTTTATCTGCTTATCATACATCTAGCCTTAGATTCTATATCACAGTCTCATTGACTCTTTATAAAATTAAACAATGAAAAAATTAAATAATAAAAATATAATAATTCACGTACAAAGTACTTATCTTTAAGAAATTAGAAAAACAATAAAAAAACATCCTTTAAAATTTATAACTTATTTTATGTATTATTTATGTCTAACTTATGTTTTTTTACTGTTAAAAAATTTTAACTCATTATTTTCCATTATACACCATCTAATTAGAACATATTCAACTTAAACCATATCTATTTATACTTATTCAATATTAAACATTATTTAATTTTATCACATTTAATATTATTTGAGTTCGCTTTTTATTATTGTAAGCTTTAAAAATATTAGTTTATATAATATATATAAAAAAATCTATCCATTGTGTTTAATAATATACCCCAAAATTTAATTCTAATGGACATTAATTATAAACAGAAATCTTTATACAAATGTATCATATATTAACATCACTTATATAATAATTTGTTGTGATTAAATACCTGTCTAAAATCGTTTTTTCGTCAAAGTTCACTACTACAAAAAGGGGCATTAAAGTCGGTAAAAAATCGACTTTAAACCAATTTAAAGTCGGTTCGTTGAACCGACTTTAAATTAAACGACTTTACGTTGTAAAATTTTTTTTTTTTTAATTTATTTATTTTCTATTTTATTCAAATAAAAACCTATATTCGAGCAGAAAAAAAAACAAAATCAGTTTAGCAAATAGTTCAAATAATACAAATATTTGAAAAATAAAATATTAATTAATACCAGAAAAATTACCATAGTTTTGTTCTAATTTATTCAAGATCATCATATTCTTCTCCTTATGTTATAATACAAACCTACATATATAATACAAAAATTTATACACATAATAACAGAAAAAAATATGAATAATAGGGGATCTAAAAGATTAGTTAAAGAGGAAGAAAACTCACTAATCGGTGCTAGAAATGGTAGTCGTAAGTGGCCGGAAAATGAGAAAGAGTGGAGGAGGTTTTCGATTTTTTAGAGTTCTGTAACGCCGAAAATAGTTTTTATCTGGGAAGAAAGAAGAGAAAAGAATTTATCCACGTGGATAGCGTCGGTTCCACGTGTCAACCGACGCTATGCTACGTGGATAGCGTCGGTTCCAAGTGTCAACCGACGCTACGCTACGTGTATAGCGTCGGTTCACCACGTCAACCGACGCTACATCCATGTGTAGCGTCAGTTCGCCACGTCAACCGACTCTACATCCTACGAAACGACGCTACACATGGACGTAGCGTCGGTTGACGTGGTGAACCGATGCTATCCACGTAGCGTAGCGTCGGTTGACACCTGGAACCGACGCTATCCACGTAGCACAGCGTCGGTTGACACCTGGAACCGACTATACGTCCATGCATAGCGTCGGTTCGACACGTCAACCAACTCTACATCCTACGTGGATAGCATCGGTTCTACACCGAACCGACTTTAAACCAATTTAAAGTCGATTTTTTCTAAAAATCGATTTTACGTATCGACTTAAATACCTATTTTTGTAGTAGTGGTTATGTTGAACACTTATTATCTGTGTTCTCAACTGTCCTAAAAATATTTAAAATTTAAGAGTCCGATCTTCAAATTCATAGTTGTATAGTCCATATAACATAGTTAGGCACAAAAACTAATTAATCATTTATTGTAAGTTTCTACTGTCGGTTTTAAATGACATCCACGAGCAATTTTATTTTTTGCATGAAGTAATATGGTGCCAAGTGCTTTCTTTGCAGGTTCTCTTGGAGTCATAATTGCAGTTTCTTGCTTTGCTTCCTCTTTAACGCCAAAAGTCAGGGTCCTTGTCGAGTGCTAACGGGTAGCTAGGTTTAGTTTTAGGTTCATTTTTTTATTTTATATCATAAATATAAATCATATAAATATTATTTGATATATATATAAAAAATTATAATTTATAGATTTTGAGCACTAAAAAATATGTACAAATTTATAACGTACAACCTTTATGTATCCATGTAACATGTAAGGTATAGAGATCTGTTATTTTTCTTTTTAAGTATTGGGATCTTATATAAGTCATCTATTGTCTTTAGACTTCTTTACGTTACCACTTTGGGTTTTTGAACTTCAACAACAAACGCTTGATATTTTGTAATTAAATCTTCATATATAACTTAAATAAATTGGTAATTAAACGATATATAATTTATTAAAATATGTAAAAAGTATGAAATTTAAATCTTAATTAGAGTTGTGTAAATATTGTAATTATTTTAAAAAAAATTGGATATACATATAAAGTTATATCAATAACTCAAACCATTATTATTATTATTATTATTATTTACACCAAAGTCAAGTTTTAGACACACTTTAATGTATCAGAATATCAAAAAAATTATAAGTTGGATAATAATTAATTTTTTTTTATATTTAGAAAAGTTCTTGTATACTAATGAACCTAGTATTGTTCTAAATTCCTTATTAGTTAATTATATATAACAAAGTAAATGAAACCAAAGCATAAGAAACCTTTAATTTAAGAGATTTAGTTTTATAAATATTAAATTTAATATAAGAGGTTCTATAATTTTAAAAAAATATCATAGTATTTATATTATATACAAATAAGTATTTTAATCTCATAATTTTTAAATTAAAAACCTATCTATTATTTATGAATGAAATTTAGACGTTAAAAATACTCGATTTTAATATTTGTATGGACAATTAAATATGTTTTTTTTATAAATTATAGAACTAAAAATATTTATTTTAATAATAACAAGACTACTATTACCTAATACATAGATTATTAGACTAAAATACTTATTTTAAAAAATTATAAAACTTATTGTGTCTTTTAATAATTATGAAACTAATATATTTATTTAATAAAAATTGAAGACTTTTTGTCCAAAATAAATCATATTAGTTGTTTTTACATAGTGTATTTTTGTATAATTTTATCTTTGAATAAAAAATATCACGATATACACCCATACCTTATATTTGTAAGGGTGAATTGTACAAATGATGCATATATTTTTATATATTCTATACTTTAGTTTTTTTATTATTTTTTATGATTTTATCGCTTTATTTTTTTAATTTTGACACTTTGACTCCTTGATTTTTTTCTTTATAATTTATAATCTTTATATTTTTACACTTTAATTCTCTTTCTTTTTTATACTTTTAAAATTTAATTTTAAATTGATGTCAAATTTTGAATTAAAGTATGAAAATTAAAAATTAAATGGATTAATTTATAAAAAATAAAAATAAGATTACTAAAGTGTAAAATTTTAAAAAATAGTTACCAAATGAAAATGAAAATTATAAGGGATCAAAATGTAGAATGTAAAAAAAAATATTGATCATTTGTATAGTTCGGCCTTAAAAGAATAAATAAAAATAATAGATATTAAGTATAAAAATTAAAAAAATAGATTAAATTATGAAAAAAAAATAAGGGGATCATGTCAAAATTAAAAAATAAATTACTAAATCATTAGAAAAAATAATAAAGGAATTAAAGTTTATAATATATAAAAATATATGGATCATTTGTATAAATATGTATAAACTATTTGTTTGTTTGTTTTTTATATTTATTTCACTCAAAATCAATTACATTAATAATTAAATAAAAAAATTAAATTCTTTAAATCATCATATAAAATCTAAAACAAGAACAAACATTTCATTTGACACTAAAATTATCATTTTAATTTTAATTTTAATATACTTACTGCTTCACGTATTTAATTTCATTTCAATTAAATATTGTTTTAGTATTATCATCCAAATTAACAGTTTCCTCCTTAGTTGATCACGTTGTCTTTCTCCGAGGAATCTATTTGCAATAAAATCAATAAAAAGTCATGAAAATGAAGAAAAATATTATAATAAAGCTATAGGAGAATGGTGTAATTATCTATATTTCAAACTTACATGATGTTTTTATAGTTTTAAAAATTTAATGGGTTTTGTAATATTTTTTAGCTTGGTCATAAATAACACTTATAATATATAAATAATTAAATTAATCTCAAAATAACATTTCAATGACATATAAGTTAAATATAAGATACATGATTTATAAAATATACATTAAATTAAATATTTATATTCTTTATATATAAAATAAAATATTATTTTAAAATAAATTTAATTATGTAAAAATTAACATATTGGACTTCAAATCCATTGTCCCTTGAAATAAAAAATCATAGTTTTAGTATTGTATAAAATGTTTACAGATATATTTTGCAGTTTATGTAGCTCACAATATTAATTAACACTAAGTCCCTGACTTTGTCAAAATTATATTCCACGTACAGACAATATTATAAAATATTTTTTAACTTATACAATTTATTTATAGTGGATTACTTTAAAATTTTAATATTTTTCAGAAAAGAAAATTATATTAGAACAATTACATTAAAGAAATTAAACGCGGTTGCAAGTTCAAATGAAATATTATTAATCGAAGCTTAGAAAATAAAAGTTCAAATAAAACTAGTTATAACTTTGGAAACGTTAGGAAAATTAAGTAAACAAAATATCTTAAAATTTATAATAATTTTAAATATGAAATAATAAATTATGTATTTTTTAATAATAATTTTTATAATTATAAATTTTATTATTTTTTAAAAATTTTGGTCATGTTTTAAAAGAAACTGTCAACTAAAATGAAAAGGCTGTTAAAAAAAAAAGGTCTTAGTCTCATTCTTTATGGTTATTTTTAATTTCACTTACAAACTAGAGTTTTCTAAGTCACTTCTAAACCAGATAAAAAAATATACCAATTATTGAACAGAACGCAATCTCAAAATGCTAGTTTTTAAACAGTGGAATAGGTCATAAGGAATGAAAAGGGATTTTATTAGTGGAACGGTTCAACTGGTACACAACATAAAATAAAATTAAAAAAATTCTAAGCAGGCAATTTTGACCACGAAAGTAAATTAAGTCGTTTTGGTAATAGATTTTATTTGTATAATTTTATTACAGTAATATATTTAATTAAAAAATAATATCATATTATATAAAATAAAAACTATTAACTATATAAAAATTTAATATTAATAATAAATGTGAATTTTTATTTATCTTGTTTTAAAACTCAATACTAAAAATATATATTTCTATTTTTAAAATATAAAAAAAAATATTAATTTAAATAAATTTTTATAGTAAAATTATTTTAATAAATAAAAAATTACAAATAATAAAATATAAATTATTTTATTAAAAATAATTACCATCTCTTTTATTTGAATATATTATATCTCATAAATTAACATTATAAATACTCTAACGGTTAATTTTATATTAACTTTTAGTATAGTTAGATTTAAAAATCTTGTGTTCAAAATCTTAATTATTTTAATTGTTGAATTTTAAGTATTTTACATACATGACGTATAAAATCAACATTTATGAATAACAACGTATAAAATCAACATTTATGAATAACAATAGAGGTATAAAAGTATTATCGACAACAACTTCTAATATAGTATCAACATTTATAAATAACAATAGATGTATAAAAGTATTATTAATAACAACTTCTAATATAGTATCAGAATTTAAGATTTTGTACTCAATATCAATAAACTTAATCGTTAAATTTGAAACTTATGGAAAGTAAAAGAGTAATATATATATATATATAAGTATTATTAATTATCCTCTTAATAATTTAAATTATTACTATAATTAATTTTTCATAACTTTTAATATAATATTGAAATTAAATTTAACGTAAAAAACCATAATCCTTAAATTGAGAATGTTTCCTTGCATTATTCATAGAATTAGTTTGGTTCGCAATAAACTTCTTTTAACAGGTGAAATCCTAATCTTTAGTTCCATTAAGTCATTTATTTTTAGATTAGCGATCACAAAATGAACCCAATATTCTTTGTGATTCGTTTAGTGGTACATCGGTAAGATTTATGTCTCATCATTTTCAAATTGTAATTTTGAATCACATAAAAATATAATTTGATTAATTAAAAAAAATAATACTCCACACTTAATTTTCTTCTGGTCATAAGCTTATTGCCAAACATTTTAGAGAAATAATATGTCTAGCACATGCATTTTAATTCATCATCATCTTTTTAATTATTTATCTTGAAAGTGTATTTCGAAATGATAATAGTGCATTGATTCACACACATTATTTATAACATGTTATTTGTTAAAGCTATTTAAAAAAAATTACTTTATTATTTTTAAAAATTATTTAATTCGTCCTGTGAAATTTATAAGTATACAAACATATATAAACTTTGCGTATGCTATGAATATTAAAACTCAGAATATATTGTCATCGTTATGGCTTAGTTTTTTGAGACTATATGTCTCCTTTAATACAAAGTCTTTTTGTATAAGAAGTTGTAAAATAAATTATGTGTATGGTACGTTATTATAAGCTAAAAAATATATTTAATTATTTAATTAATAATAAATTATTATATTAATTATTATTATATAATAATTTAATGTATATAGAATTGATTGCTAAAAAATTGTGGCATATATGCCTGCATGCAATAAAATTTTTGGATCGGTTCAACGATGACGTATTGTGAATTGTGACCTTCCACTATATTTGACTATTTGGTCATTTTTATAATAAAACAAATTAGTTATAAAGCTAACCAAAAAATAGGTTGGTGTTATATTCAACCAAAAAATATTTGTGACGGGTATGTTACATGTTAATGTAATGTGATGATATATTATTATTATTAAAAATATACTATTATATTTAATAAAAATTATTACATTGGTTATAATTATAATATAATTATGATAAAAATAAAATTTATACGTATAACTCAATTATTGATGTTATTGATGCTATCTTTAGTAAAATAATAATAAGATAATGATATTATAAAGATAAAATTATTATTATTTTAAGAATAATAATCAATTTAAAATAATAATGTTATATATTTTTATTATGATAATAATAAATTAATTTAAGATGATATTATTATTTTACTAATATTAATCTTTAGATATTAATAATTTTTTTTTGAAAAATAAAAATAATTTCATTAAAATTTATAACTACATTAATAATACCACGTATATATATTCATCTCATAATTTTTCTACTATTTAAAAAAATTTGTTACATTATTTCATTTTAAATATTATTCAATTAAATAACGTTTAAATTAAACTATAATTATTTAGATTTATTGAATATTGAATATCGTTTAATTAAAATTCGTTTAATATTATTGTTATGTTATTTTTGTTATTATAAACTTTAAGGGTATTATTTTTTATAATTTTCATTTTTTTGTTATGACATTGACACAATGTAAATTGCTATTATTATAAAAATATTTCATTAATTAATGATTATTTTATCAAACAATATTTACAATAAATTGTAATTAATATCAAAGATAAAATAAATATTTAATGTATTTTATTGTAACTATAACAAAAATTATTTTGACAATATCATTATTTTTTTAATATATTTAAAAGATAATATTATCTTATTATTAAAATTATCATTAAATAAATATAATAATATTACACACAATTATTTTTTATACTACAATAAAAATATATAAAATATCTATCTTGTTCTTATTATTAATGAATAAATTTATTATTAATAAATTATTTTTATAATAATAATAATTTAAATTATAATAATATATATATACATACACTAAATAAAATCTTATTATCACAATAAAATACATGAAAATTTATTTTATTGACAATATTACTTACAAAAAGAGTAAGGTTATTTTATTTCGATAAAAGATTCGCTCTCAAATTTCTTAGCTTGCGGTCCGTAATCTCTACCACTACTTTCCTTCCCGCAAAGGTAAAGGTCTTCTTGTTTTTTTTTTTTTTGGCCGGCTGTAAGCTAGAATGATGAATTTATATAATAAAATATAATAATAATAATTTACATTATAATAATATAACATTTGCGTCGTTACCAAAATTAATTGTAAAATAGTAATAATAATAAGGCAGTGTAATGACTTACTCTATGGACTCAAAAATCAAAATAGATGGCGATATTATTTATATAACACTAAATTAGGACATGTGCGTAGTTATTAGTTTTTCTTATTTAGTTTAATATTTACGAGTTTATTATTTCTTTTTTATTTTTTCAAATCAATTAGCTTAATTAATTAATTAATTGCTTTCCATGAGTTGAATATATTGGGTCTCTAGAAGTCTAGCTAAAGACCTGTAAGTTAACGAGGACTTGACCTAAAAAAAAACAGCTGATATTATTATATTAATAGTATAAGATTATGAGAATCTAAAAAAACAGTATAAAAATATAATAATAATAATAATTTATTTTATAATAATAATGATTTATCATTAATAAAATATAATAATGATTATGAGAATCTAAAAAAACAGTATAAAAATATAAGGTTCGATTAGTGCACATGAGATGACTCATTAGGTAGACCCTAAAATATCGATGGAAATAAAATAAAAGAGAAAATACTAAACTAGTCCAAAATTCAAACCTTTTTAAGATTCAATAATAATATATTTTTTTAATTTTAATAATAATTATATAGTATATATTTTACAGAATTTATACAATATATTGAGTCAAACTTAAATATACAAAGAAACATAATTATGTTTCTTTGTTTATTGTTTTTTCACGAGAAATCACATTTTCGTTTAGAGCATTGTTCTATTTAGAAGCATTTTAAGAGATAGAAAACTTTTTTCTTTCGTGTTTGAAAATAAACATTAAATCACTTTTAAGATTTTTTTAAATAATATTATACAATTCATAAATATAAGAGATATATACAATTACACACAAGCCTAGCTCCTTTTTAAAATTATAGACATTTAAGCCGTATAAAGCGTTCTTATAAAATTAAATCTTTATTTTAAAAATGTTTTAAAAGAATCATTTAGATATAATTAGACATGTTAAAATTATAAATATTTACATGAAAAATTTAGTAATCTATAATAGAGCTTGAAAAAAACTTAATAAGATACAAAAGCAATTGAACAATTGAAAATAAATTATTTTTGGTTGTGTATCATAATAAAAATGATAGTCTTAGGACTATATATAGATATTAGTAATATTAGTAATAAAATAATATTATTTGATATATTTTAATAAAATATTATTATTTGAATGATAAAAAATGATAATTAAAATAAAAAAATAAAATAGAGAGTTAAAAATAATACAATTTTTATAAGGATTGTTGTTAAATGACGTAAAGATTCATTAAAATTAAATTTATTTTAATTCTTTTAATGTAATTATGTAGAAATCATATCACTTATAAATTAATTTTATCATTTCTCAATTATTTTTTCAAAAAAGTATAAGACAAAAAAATGTTATTTTTGAACCATAAAACTAATGGATATAAATATCATAATATAAAATTACTATCAATTATTCACCCTATTTCCAAAAGGTATAATTTGAGAATATATATTTAAATTTTGATTTTAACTCAGGACTCTCCAATGACGACTAAATTACTAAAAAAAAATCAATATAATTTTTATATTTATTTGGGACCTGATTATTTGAATGCTTATTTACGAGTAAGTAATTAGTTAAAGAGAATTATAAACGATACTGTAACTAATTATATATAAAAATTAGAGATATTTAGGTAAAACCTAAAAGTGAAGGTAAAAATAATAATAATTACATAAATATGTAAACAAATGTAAAATTGTGATAGTTCTTGCGTTTTATGATGTAATTAAATGTAAAATTGTTATAAACTAGGGAAAAAAACAAAATTGAGATTCGTGACCAATAAAGTTTTATAAAGCGACCTCGATAGTCGTTGATCTAGATCATTTATTTAAAAAAAATGTAAATATATTTTAATTTATATTATTATATTTAAATAAAAAAATTCAGATTAAAAAACATTATTAAAAATTAACTAATTTTTTTATTTTCTATCAAATTTTCTTAAATATTATTTTTTATATAATAATTTTATACTCACAAATATATCATATTATATACAATTTTTTAACAAATTTGTTTAATGTTATATGGATTTGAATTTGTGTTTGTTAAAAAATTATGTCTCACATCGGAATGTAATAACAGTGTTATTTATAAATATGTATAATCCTTTAATTCACAAATTAATTTTTAGATTATAAATTAAGCTTGATTTTCTTAACATAATATCAAATTTACTTAAAATATTCGTCAATGCATGTCGATATAAGAAGAAATATTAAAGAATTAAGTCTCACATCGATCAAAAATATTTAAAAAAATAATCAACAAAAAAAGAAATTAGTTGATAATAATGTTTTTTTATTATATAAATATTTTTCTTTAATTTAAATATAATAATATAAATTTACTTAATTTTAAAATAAAATGATCGTAATCAACGATGCCATCATTTTTTTGTAATTTTTATTTTTTAATTCTAACCGTAAAAGGAAAAGAAAACGTGTTGGTCTAACTTATTTAAACTTTTAATTTTCTCTTTTTTCTTTTGTTCTCAATGGTGGCTTGGTAGTTCGGTACAGTCTGAATAGAGTTACTACAAAAGCATCGTGGCCTCGTGGGGCCGCTATTAAATACAATAATTTAATTATTATTTTTAGAAAAATAATTTAATCAAACTAGTTTTTGCTTTTTTTTTAATATCTCGTTTTCTCAACATATACAAGGATTAAAGGTGATTTCAAATAAAAAGCAATTTTAAGAAAAGTTGTTTTAAAAAAATCGTATATATTTTACTGTTCATGAGCTTAAAAGTAAAAAAAAAAGAATTTGATTCAATATACTATTTTTTTATGTCATAATCATTTTTAAACAATATAGAAACATAAACAAATAGAAGTATGAAAAATAGACATTTTCTTTTTCAAACACTTTGATAACAAAATCAAATACAACCCCTCCACGTGAATAAAGTTGATCTCACAAATCCATAGTGAGATTGATAAAGACAAAGCTCAAGTCAGGTTCAACTCTGATATTATGTTATAAACTCAGATCTAATTTAACCCAATAACATCTCATTGAATTAAGGGTTGTCCAAACTCATAAATAGTATTACTGTCAAACTCTTAGTTGACGTGAAACCGAAAGAAACTTAACAAAACAAATATTGCACAAAAAGAACTCAAATATCTTGAGCTTCATCCAATATGAAAAAGAGAAAAGTGATCAAACACATACTAATTGCAAATAGATAAGAAACCATAACTTCAAGAAACAAACTAGGAAACTAACAATTTAACTACTATTCAAAGAAATCAAATCCATTTCCAAAGCATGAATGCCATCATTTTTTCCAACAAAATTGGTAGGAGACACCTCAAACCCAAGTCACCTTACTTAGTCCATCTTTTATGATGCACTCGATGCAGATCCAAAATAAAGCTTTACTAGATCAAAAAAGAAACGAGTATAAAAAATTAATCAACACAAGACTAAAAAAGTGAGTCTAGAGAGAATCAAACTCTTTGAGAATTATTAACAAACAAATCGAATAAAAGCAACGAAGTCAAGTGAGAATTGATTGACACTGAAAATCTAAATTAAGCTAGAGAAATCATAAGTGGCAGCATGATATGTTGACAAATTCAAAAGTTCTGGGATCTTATCCACTAGCTTGGAACATGGTGGCAGCATGAGAACTGATTAGTGATTGAAACGCTTGAGAATTAGTGAGTGATTCTAGCCGAAACGCTTCGCTGACTAGAGCTGTAAAAGGTTGGCCTGTTGAGACATTGTCGTCGAGTGCGAGGTGAGACTTCAAGGGTGAGGGGGTCGTGAGTCATGATTTCGTGAGCAGCGGTCGCAGACTTGTAGCACGAGGTTGGAAAACTATTAGGGTCTTTATTGTAAACTATTTTTCTTCAAAATAGAACTTAAAACTTCAAGTTTGTAACTTAGAAAATGAAATATGATTATTTTTTTATTTTATTTTTATTATGAAAGTATTTGAATTATCTATATATTTCATTCCTATATTAATTATATTATAATGATATTAGTATTAAATAAAATAATTGTGTCAATTACAAATTGAATCGGTCAATATGAGCACCCCTTAAAAAATTATTAAGTTAAAAAAAGAAAAAGAAAAAAAAAGATTCAAGCATGCAATCACCAAAATGCCTTGCCACTGCACTATATATAGCTATGCTTCCAGCTTCTATACAACAAACGAAAAGCTACTAATCTCAGAAATAACAGTTCCATTTCTCAAAGAAAGAAAAGAGAAGTAGAACAAAAACAGAAGAGAATTAAGGGATTCGAAAGAAAATAGCTAGACATGGCTCTAGAGTACTTCCAATATTTTGATATGAAGATGTTTGTGTCAATTGGTTTTATTGGGTTTTTTGCAATGTTGATGCGTCTGTTCAATTCATTGGTGGTAAAACCAGGGAAGCTGAGAAGAAAGATAGCCAAACAAGGCATAAGAGGACCACCACAAACATTAATACTTGGAAATATAATGGAGATCAAGAAAGCCAGAAACCCTCGAACCACACAAATAGCTCCTGCTGGTCAATCACCTCAAGAACACAACTGTGCCACTCTTCTCTTTCCTTTCTTTGGAAAATGGAGGAAACAATACGGTACTTTAGAGAGGAAAATGATTTATAATATCAGCCTTAATTATATAAATTCTCAAAATAGATTACAAAATAAAAGTGGGTTATTTTTTGGAGATTAAGAAAATAAAAATACATTAATTCATCATTATATCCATTTTTTCCCTCTCTACCCTCTCATTTTAGTTTTTCGAAAGTATAACATTATTTTATGTTATAAAAAGGAATTTAATGTAATATTTTGAACTACAGTTGACAAGTTGTGAAAAACAATGTAATTGCAGGAGATGTGTTTATGTTTGCACTGGGTAACACTCAGATCATATACGTA
The DNA here is from genome assembly GCA_030763125.1 of Hippophae gyantsensis. Lineage (NCBI taxonomy): Eukaryota > Viridiplantae > Streptophyta > Magnoliopsida > Rosales > Elaeagnaceae > Hippophae > Hippophae gyantsensis. The sequence continues at coordinate 58,376,008 of CM061032.1, read as the reverse complement.
AACCAACCAGATGTTGTTAGGGAGATAACAACCTGTACATCCTTGGATTTGGGCAAGCCTTTATATCAATTCAAGGAACGTGGTCCTTTGCTTGGCCAAGGTATTCTTACTTCAAACGGCACCGTTTGGGCCCATCAGAGGAAAATCCTTGCTCCTGAACTCTACATGGAGAAAGTTAAGGTATAATATTAATAATATTAAGGAAAACTCTAAATCTTTTATTTTTCAAGTTAATACTAAATTCAATGGACAAGATTAACTCAAACAAATACAAACAAAGTTGAATAGAAAATAAAAGTCATAATTTGTTAATTATTTTTTAATTTAAATTCGTGTTATTAATTAATGACTCTTACAGGGAATGATGAAGTTAATTACTGAATCTGCACTAAATTTGCTGGATACATGGAAGAGTAAGATTGAATCAGAAGGAGGTGTGGCTGATATTAAAATAGACAATTACATGAGAAGCTTTTCTGGAGATGTTATCTCAAGAGCTTGTTTTGGAAGCAATTTTGCTAAAGGAGAAGAAATTTTCCATAAATTAAGAGCTCTCCAAGAGGCTATGTCCAAGAAGATCTTTTCCACTGGAATTCCCGGAATGAGGTAAATTAACTAATCATCGGCCTTGGTTTTGCAAAACTTAAGATTTTTGTGCTTGTGCTTGTGTTAAAAGGGGTTACAGACATTATTGATTTAAAAAAAGGGGTCAAGCATAAGCACTAAATGTGCTTTCAGACAACTTCTTCTGAAACCACTACTAACATGACCGCAAGCAAGGGAAGGCATGTAAGCTAAGCTATAGATAATGATTGATGGATACTAATATTTTGTGATACAACAGATATATTCCAAGCAAGCACAACAGGGAAGCTTGGGCATTAGAAAAGGAAGTGGCTAGTCTGATCTTGCAAGTAGTGAAGGAGAGAAAGGAAGCTGGGTATGAGAAAGACTTATTACAGATGGTTCTTGAGGGTGCTCAAAACAGTGACTTTAGCCAAGAAGCCACTGACCGTTTCATTGTAGACAACTGCAAGAACATTTACTTGGCTGGCTATGAAACCACTGCGGTATCAGCCACTTGGTGCTTCATGCTCTTGGCTGCAAATCAAGATTGGCAAGATCGCGTCCGCAAAGAGGTTCTTGAAATCTCTGGTGGCCATACCCCAGATAACGATATGCTTCGCAAGATGAAACAGGTACTTTTATTAGTTTTGAGGCACAAACTATACATGAGTTATGTACAATTGTTATTACTTGATATATGTTTTGTTACAACTCTATTAGAAATGCTTAGGAGTGTTTCAACATGATTTGGGGATCAAAATGGCATCTTTTTGGAGATTTGACCAAAAATGCCTCAAAATTGAGTATTTTTGCTATATACATGCAGCATATTAATATTACTGTGTTATGTACTGTACGAGTTATGTACACATGATTTTTGGACATTTTTGGATCAAATTTTCAAAAAGGCATTATCTAGTGCCCGCACGCCTTTAACATTGCTCTTGACGAAGCTCCAACGTTAATTTTTCTTTCCTAATCTTTGGATGTGCAGTTGACAATGGTGATCCAAGAAGCATTGAGGCTTTACCCACCAGTGACAGTTGTATCAAGAGAGGCTTTTAAGGACATGAAATTTGGAGACGTTCATGTTCCGAAGGGTGTTAACGTTTGGACAATGGTGGCAACAATACACACAGACCCAGAAATTTGGGGACCTGATGCCTACAAATTCAATCCAGATAGATTTGCAAATGGAATAACGGGTGCTTGCAAGCTTCCTCACTTGTACATGCCTTTTGGAGTTGGACCAAGAGTTTGTCTTGGCCAAAACTTAGCCATGATTGAGCTTAAGATGTTGTTGGCTCTGATTTTATCAAACTTTTCTCTGTCACTCTCTCCTAAATATAACCATGGACCTGCTCTTAGATTGGTAGTTGAGCCAGAACATGGCGTGGACCTTTTGGTTAAGAAGATTTGAGGTTTAGATCTGTTTATTTTAATTTGTTACTGATAGAAATTACAGTCTCTTCAATCTCAGTGCATTCACACTTTATATTGTTCATTTGTTCCCACTTTTGTTTGTTCATTTTTGTACATGCCTTTATTTAATGAATAATACCACATTTTTACTTGTTCTTGAATATTTCACTTCTCCTTTTTGCTATCCAATCAAGGATTTTAATCAATCTATTTATTTAGATCTTTCCCAAGTTTATTTGCTCGTTTGTTTTTCTCTTTCTTTGGATACTTGGAACAAATTCAAAATCTTGTTTCAAGGAACTTTTCAAGTTTTTAATATGATTTAATAGCACTACATAATCCCTAATACACCTTACTTAAATTGCCACTACATAGATGGCTAAGAACCATACATATGGGACAAACAATATTGATGGCAAGGAATCACTCTCTCATATGCCATTGTTAACCTCCGCACTTTTCTTCCTAATACATTCATTTCCTTTCCAAATTACTCTCTTCAAAAAGACAAGAAGAAGAAGTAAAAAAAGAAAACAGCAATGCACCTTGTGGGCGCTAAGAAAGCATAAGCTCAACAGTGTATATGTGTGCGTGAGTGTGACTGTAAAAGAGGGTAACTGTCATTTAAAAAATAAAACTTAAAAAAAGAAGAAGGTAATGTTGGTGTGTGTTGTGGTGCATGCTGCAACAGTGGCAGACACCAATGTTTAGTGGAGCAAAACATGAAGCAGACAATAATATTAGTGAAGCCAATAAACATGGATGTGCAGCTATTAAGGTTATTGTTTAATTTTTGTTTTCATTGTATACATATAGTTAAACTCTTGTATAGAAAACAGAACAAAAATAAGATGAAATATACATGATAATTATCAAAGAAACACAATATTTGACATGATATCAGAACAAGTTATTGCTGACTAATGGAATTATCGGCTATACGTATTTTCTGTTATACTACCATTGTGATTTTTGATTTTGATTTGCTGATTTGTTGATTTTTGATTTCTGGTGTGGTTGTTGATTGTGGCTGCTGATTTCTGATTTCTGATTTATATGTTTCCTCGAAGCTGATTTATGTTTTACTCGTTGAAACCTATCAGTTGCAATACTGAAAAAAAAATACCATCAAGTAAAATCAGTGTGCTCCAGAAGGGAATAAGTACAAAGAACATTGTTGTAAGGCTTAACCACAGAGGTTGAAACCTGACAGTGAAACCTCACTAGTGCTGCGACCATCTAGTATCCAGAGTCGCCATTTTTGCTCAACATTAGTTCCGCCGTTGCAATCTCAACAGAACCCTTCAGGGAGCCATACTGATCTAGCTGCTCATTGGAACCGTCGCAATTGCCCAACGTCGCTTACTCGTTGGGGCTGGTGCAATCTCTCTACGTACCAGTCTAGCTGCCGTCATGGAGAAACTTGGAACGAAGCAGATGAAGAGCGCCGCTTCATAGAGACGGAGACGGAGGAACAGGAAGAGGGCTAACTCTGGATGGATGCTGTAGTCGGCTAAGGTTCTTCCATCAGAAGAAGAAAGGCACCGCAGAGGGCAGCGTGAAGAAAGGCGCCGCAGAGGGCAGCGTGAAGAAAGCGTGCAGAGGGCTGCACAAATGGAGAAGAAAATGAGTTAGGGTTACGAAATGTTCTAGAGATTTAACCACTAATTTCATATTGAAAGATTTGACGACAAAAATGACAGAAGTTCTAACTAGAGCTCAGATCACCTCACAATCTCCGCTAACTGAAGTGTCGACTGCTCCCATTAGTATCAAGTTGGAAGGATCCAACCATGCCTTGTGGTCCCAGGTGGTGGAGATGTATATCTCTGGCAAAGACAAACTGGGATATATTAATGAGGAGTTTCCTCAACCTGTTGAAACCGATCCCTCATTCAGGAGATGGCGCACTGAAAATGCCATTGTTAAAGGATGGTTGATCAATTCGATGGACCCCTCCTTGATTGCAAATTTTATTCGATTCCCAACTGCGAAACAAGTTTAGGATTCTGCTGCTACCACCTACTATGATGGGATGGACACATCTCAAGTGTATGATCTTCACCGTCAAGTTACTCGTATGAAGCAGGCGGGTGGATCCATTGAAAAATACTACAATGACCTTCAAGGGTTGTGGCGAGAAATTGATTTCCGTCGTCCTAATCTAATGGAGTGTGCGACTGACATACAAAAATACAACTCCATAGTATAAGAAGATCGAGTGTATACCTTCCTTAATGGACTTGATGACAGACTCGACAAAACTCGAAGTGATGTGCTTCAAATCAAACCATTCCCTACGGTAGAACAAGCCTATGGATTCATACGTAGGGAAGAGGTCCGGCAGACCGTGATGATCACGGGTATGGATACAACACCCGGAGCAGTTATGGCTTTTAAAGGGGTCAAGGGACACCATAATCTGATGCCACCAAAAACAGGAGCTTCTTTGGGTAGCAAGAAATCCACGAGAAATCCACCATCTCTTGACATGAAATGTGGCCATTGCGGAAACTCCAAACACACCCGTGAAAACTGCTTCAAACTACATGGGTATCCAGAATGGTGGAATGATCTTCAAGCACGGAAGAAACGGGACATCACTGGGCGAGCCGCTGTGGCTACCAATAATGCCTCACTATCCCTTACTCCTCAGGCCGAATCTTCCCAAGATCCAGGTATTTCAAATAAAGCATTTCACATCTCTACTCGTAGTGATAAGCAGGATTGGATTCTGGACTCTGGAGCTACAGATCACATGACATTTCACCCAAAAGATCTCTCCAATACAACCCAGCCAAGACAGAGCCGTGTTGCCAATGCAAATGGGGTCACTTATCCAGTTACAGGAGCTGGAACAATGACCTTATCTCCTTCATTATCATTATCTAATACTTTACTTTTACCCTCTCTTTAAAATCGACTAATGTCTGTAAGTCAGGTCACTTCAGATCTTAAATGTGTAGTATTGATGTATTCTACTTTTTGCCTTCTACATGATATTATCACCAAGAGATCATTGGGCGTGGTAATAAGAGAGGAGGGTTATATTATGTGGATGACCTCAGTTCAGGAAGAGCCAATCACATGCAACACACTGTTGGTAACAAGGAACGACAGATTTGGCTATGTCATCGTAGATTTGGGCATCCATCATTCGGGTATTTAAAGCACCTACTCCCCAGTTTATTTTCAAATATCACACACTCAGATTTCAAATGTGATACTTGTATCCTAGCAAAAAGTCATAGGGCATCTTATCCTATGAGTATGAATAAAAGTATGACTCATTTTGCTTTGGTACATTCTGATGTTTTGGGACCTTCCATAGTCACTACGTCATCAGGTCATCATTGGTTTGTTATTTTTGTTGATGATTGTACACGAATGACATGGCTTTACCTTCTCAAACATAAAGATGAAGTATTCTCTACGTTTCACTTGTTTCACACCATGGTTCAGACACAATTTTATGAAAAAATTAAGATTCTTAGGTCTGATAATGGAGGGGAGTATGTTAATCAACAATTTCGGACATACTTGGACAACCATGGTATTCTCCATGAAACCTCGTGTTCAAAAACCCCACAACAAAATGGGACTGCGGAGAGGAAGAATAGGCATATTTTAGAAACTGCTCGGGCCTTACTAATTGGTACATATATGCCTAGTAGATACTGGAGTGATGTTGTTACTATAACTGTGTATCTACTGAACTGTATGCCCACAAAACCTTACAATTTCAAACTCCATTAAAGGTGCTATCTGATCATGTTCCTTTGCCTACTATTTTGATGCTTCCACCCCGAATTTTTAGATGTGTTGCTTTTGTCCACCTCCATAAAATCAACGAACTAAGTTGGATCCATGTGCTATCCGATGTGTATTCTTGGGGTATGGCGTACAAAAAAAGGGTTACCGATGCTATGATCCAATTACTAAAAGAACCTATATTACCATGGATGTCACTTTCCTCGAATCAGAATGTTTTTTCCCATCACCGGTATCCAATTACACTCTTCAGGAGAAGAGTTATGGTGAAGAACGAAATTGGCTTGATGTTGAAATATTAGACATTAGTCCAACATACTCGGATCGTGCCAATAATATGGAGGAGCCAGTATCTAGCCCGAGCTTGAACTTCCAAGAACTGAAGCTGAAGTAGTAATTGAATCTCCAGAAGATGAAGTGGTTGATGTACCCTTCCACTCTCTAGTACCCAATGATCCTCCTGTTGAGAATACTCCTGAGGTAAGCTATCCTATCACACCTTTACAAACTAATGCTATAGATACATCTGTTGGTTATGTTTTACCTTTCAGACACAATCGAGGCAAACCTCCAAATCGATACTCCCCAGAAAGAGAAGAACGACAATCCAAGTATCCAATAGCAAATTATGTATCTACTCAAAGGTTATCAGAACCTATCAGGGCATTTGCACAAACACTCTCCTCGTGTCAAATTCCAAGTAGCATTGAAGAAGCCTTATCTGATCCAAAATGGGCTCAAGCTATAAAAGAGAAATTTGAGGCATTGCAGAAGAATAACATATGGGTGTTAAGCAAGTTGCCTCAAGGGAGGAAGATGGTAGGATGCAAGTGGATTTTCTCCATTAAGTATAAAACAGATGGGTTAGTTGATCGATACAAGGCGAGGCTTGTAGCAAAAGGATATGCACAGAAACACGGGATAGATTATCAAGAAACCTTCTCACATGTGGCTAAACTAAAAACCGTTAGAGTCTTGTTATCTCTTGTGGCAAATTTAGATTGGCCATTGCACCAACTTGACGTAAAAAATGCCTTCCTTCATGATGATCTTGAAGAAGAGATTTACATGGATATCACACCAGGATATATTGTTACATCAGGAAAAGAAACTGCATATATATTACAACGAGCATTGTATGGACTAAAACAATCACCTCGAGCATGGTTTGGTAGGTTGAGTTCAGCAATGAAGAAATATGGGTTCCAACAAAGCAACTCTGATCATACTCTTTTCTGAAAACATCGATTAGGGAAGATAACAGCCCTTATAGTCTATGTAGATGACATGATCATTACAAGGGATGATAAATAAGAAATCTCTAAGCTTCAAGAACAACTGTCAAATGAGTTTGAAATGAAGAATTTGGGAGGGCTCAAATACTTCTTAGGTATTGAGGTAACAAGATCAAAACAAGGCATATATCTTTCCCAAAGGAAATATACTTTGGACCTACTGGCAGAGGCAGGACTACTAGATTATAAACCTATCGATATTCCAATGGTTCAAAATCATAAACTCGGAGAATATGTGGACCAAGTATCAGCAGATAAATAGAGATATCAACGGTTAGTAGGTAAACTCATATATTTATCTCATACTCGACCTGATATTGCTTATGCTGTGAGTGTCGTGATTCAGTTCATGCACTACCCAAGTGAAGACCATATGGATGCGGTCATGCCAATACTTTGTTATTTAAAATCCTCCCTTGAGAAAGAACTTATGTTTTCAAAGAATGGTCAATTGGAAGTCCTTGGATATACAGATTCAGACTAGGCAGGGAATATGAAGGATATGAAATCTACTGCTGGGTACTTTACTTTTGTGGGGGGCAATCTTGTTACATGGAGGAGCAAGAAGTAAAAGGTAGTTGCCTTATCTAGTACTGAAGCTGAATTTCGAGGAATGGTCAAGGGAATATGTGAGCTCCTTTGGTTGAAAAAACTTCTAACTGAGATTGGTGTTGCTCCTAACTTTGAAATGAACTTATTTTGTGATAACAAAGCAGTCATTGTCATCTCTCACAATCCAGTTCAACATGATCGCATGAAGCACGTTGAAGTGGATCGAAACTTCATCAAACAGAATCTTGAAGAAAAGATTATTAAGCTTCCATTTGTTAAATCAGAAGATCAATTGGCTGATATACTCATAAAATCTGTGTCTGCAAGGAACTTTTACAACTCACTTGATAAGTTGGGCATAAGAGACATATATGCACCAACTTGAGAGGGAGTGTTGGTGTGTGTTGTGGTGCATGCTGCAACAGTGGCAGACACCAATGCTTAGTAGAGCAAAACATGAAGTAGACAATAATATTAGTGGAGCCATAAAACATGGATGTGCAGCTATTAGGGTTATTGTTTAATTTTCGTTTTCATTGTATACATATAGTTAAACTCTTGTATAGAAAACAAAACATAAATAAGATGAAATATACATGATAATTATCAGAGAAACACAATATTTGACAGGTGAAAGGAACATATTTTGAGGGGCAATGTTTTTTGTGTAGCACCAAATTGTTGGAAGCATCGGTAACATGTCATTGTTGAAATTAACGTAAAGTTAGAAAGTTAGAAAGTGAGATATTAAAATAATTATAAGATCACTTGTTTATGAAATTTCAATACTAGTTACATTATGTCATGTAAATTGCATGTATCAAGTTGTAATATAAATCATTTTTGTATTAAGGATATATGTTGCAAATATTCTAAATATAAAATGAATTTTGAAAAAAGAAAAAAAAGTGTATATTGTAAATTTATTATTTTCATTGTAGTTGTCATAGGTTACTTAGAAACATCTCTTTAAAGGTGGTTATAAGATGATAAGTTTAGATTTGAAATTAAACCTCAAATAGTACCTATTTATATGGAGGGGAGGGGAGATAGACAATTGTTGGTCTACCTTACACACGCACATGTTGTTGTTATCTAGCCGAATGGAATTATGTGACAGACACTTCATTTTTTAAATATATTTTATTTAATTATTTTTTAATTCAAAATTAAATTTATATCGAATCTTTCTCTACCTATTTTCTCCCACGTTTTCCTCCACTCTCAATAGTCATATTATGATCGTTACTTCTCCAACATCTTTAATTTCTTCTCTAAATATAGGTAGTGGTTGTAGTCATTTTCATAATAAAAATAATATAACTCTTTTTAATGAGTTCGAAAATAAATTCTTAACTTCTACTTTTGTTCTTTGATTTCGAGCAACTTCATATTAGTAGGTGTAGTATTCCAGTATTCTATAAAAAATATTTTCTAGACTGTTTCATCTTATGAACGACTTGATTGTATGCTTCTTGTACATCTTAAGCATAGTCGCAAAACGTCTTAAAGAAAACACCTAGTCCGCGACTCATCTTAAGCATATTTTGATAACTTCGTTCATTTTTATATTATTCTATAGCAACAATTATAGGACGTTATTTCATTCGTCTTATCGGTTGATTTAATGACTGTCAATCTGATTAAACATTTTTTTGTTTTGAAGACTCCATTTTAAAAGATGGAGATAGAAATGATATTTTCCCTTGTCATGAAAAAGTCGCGTATGTTTTAAATAATGCCAAATCTGAATTGCCTATTGAACATACTGAAACTCAAATTAAGGATTGTGAGTATTGGGTAGAAAATGAATTCCTAAGTAAGAATTTCATTTTAAATAGTTTGTTTGATGATCTATATGATTATTACAATTCTAATAAGAAGATACTCATACATAGGAACAATTACGCGAAGGACAATTATTCTTCCGACTCAAATAGGTAACTGAGACCTAAATGAGGATGGAGATACCAACCCATATAATATTTTCATAAGCTCTATATCAACTAGGCCAAGTCGGCCTTGTGAACATGAATTAAACAAATTACACAATGAAAGTACAAAACAATATGCTCAATTCAACATACAATTAAAATACTCAACATATACGAAATCTACAATCTACATTAAACACACTAGTGATAGTGTGCCTCAAAGGCTTCTATCTAAACTAAAAATAAGTATGCATAACAATCAACACACAACATGTGAGACATGAATGCATACTAAACAATGAAGGATTTTCAATCACTTCTAGACTTCATATGTGAGAACATATTCGGTAAATGATGATTGTGCTTTCATAGCATGTTATCAAACTAAACATAGCAAACTAATTAAATAGTTTGACACTTAGGACACAACTAGGATAAGAAGATATAGATTCCTTATAGACTCATACCAAACTCATATGCATATAACAAACATAGACAATATAAATTAATTAAAAAAATAGGCAGATTAATTTAATACATTATAAGAAATGATTAGAAAGTTATAATCATGCTACATTGAAAGGAAAGAAAGGATGCTACAACGTATAACCAATTCGATTTCTAATCAGAGTCTACATTTAGTATATTAGAATATAAATGATAGAAACTCAAAGCATACTAACTAACATATTGATCATGCATAACACCATTGAAGGAGTCTAAGACCCAATACACAATCAAGTTAAGGAGATACTGACTCTTTAACAACTCAACTCATAAAACAACTGCAATACATGTAAACAAAGATAGGCAGTATCATAAAACAACAGATATAAAATTTTAAATAAAAGACATGATAAATATCAAAAGCTTTTTAATCAGAGTTTAAACTTCAATACGTAGAAACATATATCATTTAAACTCTAATTATACTAGTCACACATTCAAGCATATAAAATATCAGATATAACGAGATAAACCTATATAGAAATCCTATTTATATGGTAACATCCTTGGGTTGCTTAAGGCAACTACTCAATAACAAACAATTTATTAAAAACAAAAAATAGATACAAATCAATAGAAAAGTATAAACTCAAATACTTTTATTAGTCGAGACACCTACCCTAACTGTCTATTGTTGTTCTCGTTTGTTGTGTCTGCAACAACTTGGTTCAACATATGAATCCGACTCATATTCAAAACCAATACTACCCAAAGTAGTGTGACCAATAACTGAAGACAAGTAATATGTAAAGTGAATAAGAAAAAATTATCTAAGTGCAACTACCAACCGACACACAACTTTACATGTAAGAACCCACTCGCTAACATCGCCTTAAGTACTCACCAATCATAAGTACGATTTAGTTCACATAGTCATGAATCACTAATATCGAACAACACTCAAGGTATTAATGATTCAAAAATAGAAAAACAAGAAGTCAATTTGATAGAACTTTGCTACATTTTTCTAGATACAAAATAAGAAGAAATAAGGGTATTTATAGAACTCAGATTTTTCACATCGCCAGCCACCTCCTCAATCACCTCGCCAAGGGTGGTGACGAGCTGCTAAAAGTCATATTTTTTTCATTTTAAAAATTATTGAATACTTTTCATAAATACATGCACTCAAAGCGAACTAAAAACACAAGTAATATTATCGACGAGCAAGCATGCGAGCAAAAGCCAACCTTGTGGTGTGTACAAATATGCTTGCATACAAAGTATACCTAACTATGTATGTGTATGTATTATTGATCTATAGTAACCAACCTTATACAGAGGAATACAGACACACTAAGTAAAATAATTAGACATTGTGTTTAATACACGGGAAGCCAACACATGGATATGAGTATAACAAGAGTTACATGATAAAATTGTTAAAGCAATCTAGGATCAAAAGAAATATGATACTAAGGAAGTTGGAACCAAAAAGTACGTAGTCAATTGATATTTGAAATACTAAATGACTGAAGACAAATATATGAAAGCACAGTCACATGAACTCCAAAAAATAGCACATAAAATACTATACGAATGTATGTCTTTAGATGAACAATATCAAGTTGCTATTTTGATTAATAAATTACCCTCTGGTTGGAAGGACATTAAAATTGTTTTTAGACATAAAACTAAGGAGTTCTCATTAGAAAGTCTTCTCACTCGTCTTCGTATTAAGAAAGAATCTCAAAAACAAGATAAAAAATATGAAGAACTTATTGCTTCCAATAGTAGTACAAATAAAAAATCCACCTCTATCACTCTAAAACCCAAAGGGAAAAACATAAAGTATTAGAATCGCAACACCATCTAGAACAACGACAACCAAAATCAAAAACAGGAATCCTCCATGAAATGGATATCAACCCCCAAAGGAATGACACCAGTGAAGAGCAACTTATTACTATGATAATTAAAATCAACTTTATTGGTGGATCTAAGGGGCGATGGGTAGACACTAGCGCTAATCGCTAAATAATATGACTGTGATTCATTCAAGTCCTATTCTAAAGCTGTGGAATTTATTCCCACTCTACTATAATCACTAGTACTGGTAAGTTGGAATTAAAGTTTACCATTGGAAATACTATCATACTGAAGGATGTGTTGCATACTCTGGATATAAGGAAGAACTTAATTTTGGATTATCTTCTCAACAGTGATGGTTGTACTCAAACAATTAGGACTGATTTATATTCAATTACTAAAAATAATATTTTTATTAGGAAAAGGTATACTATTGATGCCATGTTTAAATTAAATTTTGAGATGATTACATGTTGTGCACTTTTAATACTTAGCATGCTAAACTTTATCACTTCAATAAACACATAATTAAGAATATGAGTAGCTTAGGATTCATTTCTAAATTATCTTTGAATATTTTAAAAAAATTGATGTTCGTATTCAAGCTAAAATTACAAAAACCTCACATAAATCAATAGTTAGAGATCTAAACCGCTTGATTCAATTCATTTTGATATTTGTGAATTTGATGGTATTTTGACTATAAATAAAAAACATTATTTTATTATTTTCATTGAGGACTATTTTGATTATACTTTTGTGTATCTTATAAAAAATAAAAATGAAGCGTTTGACATGTTCAAACTATTTTTGATTGAATTTGAAAATCAATTTAATAAAAAAATAAAGAGATTTCGTAGTGATAGGAACATTGAATATGATTTTAGTATTTTCAATGATTTTTATAAAACGCATTGAATTATTTATAAAAAACTACACCTTATTCTTCTAAAATGAATGGTAAAATTGAAGGAAAAATAGAACCTTTACTGAATTAGTTGTTTCTATTTAACTTAAATGCATCTCATTGGTAAAGAAAAATTCTATTGACTGTTTGTTATATGCTTAATAGAGTTCGTTAATCTAAAAGTAAAGTTTCTCCTTCCGAAGCTTTAAAAAATAAAAAATCTAACTTGTCTTATTTTAAAACTTGTGTTTGTTTGGTTTGTGTTTGTATTCTTGATCCTCAAAGAAATAAACTTGTTAATAAAACTTATAAATGTGTGTTTATTGAATACATTGTAAATAGTAAAGCCTATAGATTTTTTGACTTGAATGATCGTGTTATTATTGAATCAAATGATGCCCATTTTTATGAACATATGTTTCATTTTAAATTGAAGAATAATGGGAGCTCGACTAGATTTCTAGTAATTTACCAACGATTAGAACTAATGAACCTAATGAAGAATTAGATCCTTAATTTAGGAGTAAACGAGTTTGAACCACTAAGAATTTTGGATTTGATTTTTATGTTTTTATCTTAGAGGAAAATCCCTAAACTTTTCAAAAAAAATTGTCTTCTTTAGATGCCAACTTTTGAGAAGAAGCTATTAATGATGAAATGAACTCTCTTGAGTCTAATAGAACTTAATTGATTTGCCTCTAAGTTGCAAGGCAATGGGCAATAAATGGATACTGAAGAAGAAATTGAAACCTAATAGTATGGCTGATAAGTATTTGTCTCTTATCTAAAGGGTAAAGACATAAAAAAGATATAGATTTTTTTGACACTTTTTCACCTATCAATAGAATAACTTCTTCTCTTACTACTATTCATGATCTTGTTATGCACCAAATGGATATTAAAATTGTTAAGTTAAATGGTGATTTAGAAGAAGAGATTTGCATGAAACCTAGAGGTTTTGTTATCCCTCGTTAAGAAAATAAAGTTTGTAAATTAAATAAATCTCTCTATGGTTTGAAACAAACACCTAGGCAATGTCATGAAAAATTTGATAATCATGTTATCTTATATGGTTTCAAGGTGAATGAATGTGATAAATGCATTTACTATAAATATTTAAATGATATTTGCACTATTATATCTCTTTATGTGGATGACTCGCTTAATTTTTGTTCTAATATTTATGTCATGAATAATATGAAATATTTGTTATGTGCTAATTTTGATATAAAAGATCTTAACAAAGCGAATATGATCTTTAGAATAAAGATTATTAGGTCTAAAAAATGGACTTTCTTTATATCAACCCCATTACATTAAGAAGAACTTAAAGAACTACAATTACTTTAACTACAAACCTATATGTAATCTTTATGATCCTAGTGTAAAATTGTTCAAAAACATTGGATACATTGTTAGACAATTTGAGTATGCGAGCATCATTAATAGCCTACATTACGCTATTGATTATACTAGACCCAATATAGTTTATGTTATGAGATTACTATGTAGGTTTACTAGTAGTCCTAGTTTTGAGCATTGGAAAGTTATTGAAAGGTTCATGAGATACCCAAAAAACTAAGAATCTTAGATTACATTATCAAAATTTTCCTGTTATCCTAAAAGAATAAAATAATGCTGATTGGAATACCTTTTCAAAAGACTTCAAAACAACTAGCGAGTATATATTTAACGTGGTTGGTGGAGCTATTTCTTGGAACCCTAAGAAACAAACTACTTTGGTTCAATCTACAATAGAGTTTGAGATGATGGCACTAGCTACTGCTAGTGCAAAAGCAGGCTGGTTAAGAAGCCTATTAGTTGATACCCTTTATAGGAAACATCAATTCCAATTGTTTTGATCCATTGTGATAGTACTACGGCTATTGCAAAGATTCAAAATCATTATTATAACAACAAGAGATGACAGATATGTCGTACGCACATTCCTGTTAGAGAATTTCTCTCTAGTTTATAAGAGTGGATCATGTATGTACTGATGATAACTTGGTTCATCTTTTAACAAAAGGACTAGATAGAGAGAAGGTTTTCAAAACCTCGAAAGGAATGTGACTAAAACCTTTAAAGTGATGAGTCACTCAAGACGATAACCCAATATATGAACTAGAGATCCCAAGAAATAGGTTCAATGGATAATAATATGAGATGAATCATGCTATGATTAGAAGCATAAAATCATGAAGCGATACAAGCATGAGTTAATAATTAACTCTTAATGGGTGTTATACTCTATGTAAAGTTGAGTATATAGCTACATAGTTATAAGATTACTCTTGATAGACCCACCTATGTGAATATGAAAGTATCTCTACTTATAAAAATTTTCATAAAAATTTACTAGAGTATTCACTATATTCGAAAAAACGTGTATAGTCATATAGCAAAGGTTTTTGAACTATACCTTAGAAAGGTTGTGTGTAATGTTGATAGAGATAGAGTTTAAAACTACAAGTTACTCTAGTATATTTTAAAACATATTCACTATGCAAAGGCTCAAGTCGATAGACACATTCTGCTTATGTAAAATCTTATATTTTGGTTGGTTGCTCAATGAAAACTATTTTAAAAAATTCAAATAGAAAATTGTTGAAAATATTATAAATATAAAATAAATTTTAAAAAAAATGAAGAAAAGAGTATATTTATTTGTCTCACATTACTTAAAAACATCTTTTTTGGGGTGTTATAAGATGCCAAGTTGAGACTTAGGATTGAGCCCCAAGGGATATCCACTTTTGTGGAGAGGATAAAAGATAAGCAAATGTTGGTCAATCTCACATGCTATCGTTGTCATCGTCCAACCAACCGAACTGAGTGCTAGTGTTACGTGGTGAGGTGACAAACACTATATTTTATTTAATTATTTTTAATTCAAAATTAAATATTTTCTTGAACCATTTAGAAAAGACTTAGTTTGTTAAACCGTATCTTTCTCTACCTACTCTCTCACACATTTTCCTCCACTCTCAACAGTCACATTATGATATTTACTTCTCTAACAATTTTGATTTTTTTTTTTTGCTATAAATAAAGCAAAGGCCCATTATGATTTTTACTTCTCTAAAAACTTTGATTTTTTCCTATAAATAGAAGCAATAGCCTTAGTCATTTTCACAACAAAAACAACTATCTCTGATCAGTTCAAAAATAAATTCTTAGCTTCTACTTTCGTTCTTTGGTTCCAAGCAACTTAATATTAATAGGTATAATATTCCGATCCTCTACAGTGCAGTAGAGTTCCAAGACAAAAAAGGTTTTCTGGGTTGTTTTATACTTCGGATGATGAGACTGTAGACTACTTGTATATCTTGAACAAAGTCACAAAACGTCTTAAATAGAACAACTTAGTCTACGACTTAACCTAAGCAAATTTTGGTAATATCGTTCCGTTTTATACTATTCTACAACAACATAAATGTCTAACAACATAAATGTCTAACTTTTAACAAGTTAATAATCTTTGTGTAAGACATCATGAGATGTTAAAATAATTGTAAAATCACTTGTTTACAGAATGTCAATGCTAATTACATTATATCATGTGAATTGATACATGTATCAAATTGTCATATAAATCATTTTTTTGTGTACACAAGTATTCCACTTTTAACATGTTAATGATCCTTGTGCAAGGCATCGTCAAGTTCTAGTTCAAACCCGGTTCGTTTTTTGATTAAGGAAGCAGCATCTAAAGGTGTTATACATTTTCTCTGCAGCTCCTTCATTCTTTGAACATCAAAATTGTATCTCTTTAACAGCTTCCTCTGCCTATTGAGGAAGAGTCTCTTCATTAAGTCTACATAAGTTGGATCTCTTGAAGTGAATAGAAAGTAGGCATAACCTATGACTATACCAGTTGATGTAGTGAAAAATGCTATGGGTTCCATCACATCCCAAGAGAACTCCCAGAAGGTTAACCGCAAGAAAAGCATAAGTTGCAACAGAGATAGCCCTAACCCTACCCAGAGGATGCGACGTACCTGTTTATGTGCCAACATATCTATTTCTTCCTTCTTTCCCAGCAACGTCTTTAGTTCTTCCCGTATAGGGTCATTCTCTGGGGTTAGAGCAAGGGGCACTGCCCTTCTAACCAAAGCTACTACCTGAACATAAGGAGCACAATAGGTCAATACAATCAATAACTATAAGTAACATAACTCCAAGCTAATACAGACATAGACTAGGTACGGAAAGCACAAACAATCAAGAACTTATAGGTTTTGGAATCTTAATGCATTGGAATGGTACATGAGTGAACCAAAACCTCCAAAACAGAGGTATCCATGGTTCAATGGTAACTTGGTCAAACAACTTGAAACGGAGCACAGACTACGCAAATGCAAGTGGAGATGGATAACAATTGGAGAGAAGCAAAGATGTTATACAGATCACAAACTTTAGGCCCGTTATTTAAAGAAATGAATAAGTGTTCGAAAAAATTAGTAAAGAGCTTTCAACTTAAAGCAACCATCTAAACTTTCACTACCTTTCCTTGTGAGGCCAAACAATTCAATCTTGAACTGTGCACTTAAGACTCCAATGAAGTAGGGAACAAAAGAGAAACAAACACATAAAACACAAAGAATATACTCGTGAATCACAACATGAAAGTGCAAAAAGAAAGCCCCACTTGACCTTTCACAGCAACAAGAAAAAAGAGCATCAATCGGCTTTCACGGTTACTATAAAGCAGCGTCACAATGCAGTCTATAGCCCTCACACAACACACAAGGTCTGCCCTCACTCAAATTGCTTCTAAGGTGACAATGTCAAAAGCGAAAAGCAATTGAAAGTGGAATTTGTACAAAAAGGAAGAAACTTTATACCTTATCAGGGTGAAGATAAACCTTGTCACGGAAGAGCAGGACCACACCAGCCTCATCAAGCACTCTTACAAAAGCAATAGCCTCTTCTAGAGATCTTGCGACCCCAATATTCTCACAAGCTTCAAGAAGCTCAGTGTAACTGATAACCTCTTTGCCTTTTATCCCAAGTTTCACCTTCAAGGATTCCACATTCACCAATCTCATTAGCTTCTTTGCCTCCTCGAATGATATTATATCCTCTTCACCAGTTACCCTTTTGCCTCTTTTCTGGTCAGCATTGGAACCCGAATTCGATTTCCCAGATTTTGTTGAAGATTGGGACGATGAAGAAGGAGGAGAAGAAGAAGAAGAAGAGGAAGGAGAATCTGACGATAATGCCCTTGTTGATCCAACGGGCAAAAAAGCAGGGAAACAAAGGGTTCTAGTTTCTCCATAGCAAATGGTAAGCATAGCCCTCAAACCCAATAAACTGCAACATTTTGGGGAAATGCCAGTATTAAAGTTGAAGTTCCTACCTTGAAAAAAGCCATGGGCAACCACCGCATTGAAGCTTTGCTTCAACGTTGGACTACCGTAAACCCACCATCTCCTCCACATTTTCTCCCCTTTACTTTCTGCAGTATAGAAACATTAATGATAACCCAGGTGGAGAAAAGTCATCAAAACCACACACAAAACTGATACTTATAACATAGGATAAAGATAGTAAAAATTTATTAACTTTGACAAAAATATACATCATTCTTTAAGTTGCTTAGCACAAATTTATTGTTAAAAAAAATGTCAAGCATGCATTTTACACGCGCTATGTGCTTCATTTAAAAGAATATTTATGTCAAAACAACTACTTCCCCCAACCCATTTCCTATTGCCCCCTAACGGCCATTAATAACAAGTTTTAAAGCTTTAAAAAGAGAAATCGGACAAACAAACAAAAAACCGTGATACATGGTCTATTTCTTTGTTACCAGTTACCTCCCAAACACCTTTCTTTTTTTCTTTTTCTTTTTCTTTTAATAATCTCGTAACTATTACATAATCAAATGACGTAAATACCTCTTTAGATCAAGCACATTGCATGCAAAATACGACATGTTTTTAAAAAATAAACTTCTACAATTTTAATTATAAAAATAATAAATTTATGTTGTAACACAACAAAAATAGTGTATTTTTATTGAAAGTAACTAAATTTTATTACCTTTTATCCTTTATTATATTAGCGCTTCTACTACAGCATCCTAATGGCGATTAGCTTGGAGTAATTATATATATCAACACAGCCAACAAGATCACTTTCAGTGCTTTTTATTAATTTGTAACAGGATGAATAGGAAATGTATTTAACATCAAAAATAATAGTGTAAATCTCAATATCTTAATTAAGATTCTCATTTTTTTATAGCGGGTATATTTGATTAGAAATAAGAATGAAAATAAAAAATAAGAATTCATATTTTATAACATAGTACAAGAACTTAGATCGTATTCTTTATTCAGTTTTTCGAAATTATATACTATATTTTAATAATTATATAAAAAATTAATTTTTTTATAAATTTAATTACACTTAAATTTAAATTAATCATAAATAATATATTATATATTGTATTTTTTTATTTTTTATTCTATTAAAACAATAATAATTTTTCTTTTATAAAAATTATTGGCTTTTTACAATGTTTTTGAGGATTAAATAAGTGAAATGAGAATGAAGATCTTCTCATTCCTTCATTTTTCTTGCAAGTAAATAAATGTTTGTGATATATTTGATTGTTCATTTTTCTTGTAAGTAAATACATGTTTGGGATTATTTGATTGGTAAAAATAAATTAATAATATAATACGTATTTATATTATTTTAATCGTTTTAACAGGTAAGGTTATGAATTACCTTTTTTTTTAATTTTATATTCTTTTAGGATAAGAAATATGTATCAATCATTTAAGATTCCATTATATTTTAAATCTCTCAATTATTAATAAAAATATATTGAAATTTTTGAGCACAAATACGTGATAAATTAAAGTAATCTTTTATCCTTTATTTTTATAAAAATTAAAAAGAGGTAAAAGGTTGTAACAATATCAACTTAATATTAATAAAAATATATATATATTGTTAAATATATAAGTTATTTTAGAAAAAAAATTAAATAAAATTAATTAATAATTTTTAACTATTTAGTAAAAGAGTAATAATTATTAGGGGTGTTCATGGTTCGATTCGATCCTGTTTTGAGTAAAAAGAATTAATTGGATCAGACCATTTATATTACTAAAATCGGATCAGATTGGACCGTTTGATTATTAAAAATATTGAACCGAACGGTTTGGTTAACGGTTTTCAACGATTGATCGAGTTAATAATACATAAATATAATACACGTAATGATATATATTTAATTAAAATATGAAAAATTTAATCAACGATTTATAAAAAATAAAAAAAAATTAATATATTATTAAATCAGTTCAATCCGATCCAATCGATTTAAAAATTAATATAACTGAACTAAACTATTTAAAAAATAATTTTAATTTATATAAACTAGATCGAATCATTTGATTTATAAAATCATTTAATCTAATCTGATTCAATTTTTTAATTTAATTTGATTCGGAGTAATTTTTTAACACTCGTAATTAATAACTGTTACCACAATTTTCTTAAACTAGGATGAGGTTTCGTGGGGTCATACCACATTTGTCCCTAGCTTTCTTCTACTTCTTTAAGAGAGAGATGGAACGCACTAGAATGCTAACAGAACCCAAACATTGGGCAAGTGAGAACCGGAATTAAAAACATAGAGATGTATTATTTTTCTTTATTTTATATTTTAATAAATTTATAATATAATATTATCTATTTTATTTAAATATAATCTTATTTTATTTTATTTTATATAGATATTAGTCTTAACCTACTTAATTTTAAACATATTTTTATTAAAATTATATTATAATTTATAACTTATAATTTATAATTTATTATATTTTTTATCATTTTTATATTATTACATATCTCATTAAAACTTATTAAAAATAAACAAATTATTTTAATTAATATTATGTTATTTTATTAAAAATTAAATACAATAAAATGAAATAAATTTTAAAAATTAAACAATTATTTCGTAAATTTTATCCGCATAGTATTTTAATTTATATCTCCATTGGGAAAATTAAATAAGGTCCTTTGTCAGTAAGATGAGTGATATATATATATATATTATGAAAAAACAAAAAAAGATACGCCATTCTTCAATCTTCACATTTCACAATGAGCAAGTGAGATTTTTGAAAAATGAAATGACGAATAAAATAATCAACCTGACCGACTACTGAAAAATGAGTTAGAAGACAAAGTTCACGTGTTTTCGATGAATATTTATATATATTATAATTATAATTAATGTTAATTTTGTATTAAATATATTTATATAAATTATATTATATTTATTAATAATATTATGATATATTTGTGATACTCTAATCCTTACTTTCTGTGGGTCTGCTTATCTGTCAGCGTGAATCGTGAAGCAAAATGGAGACACAAACACGTTACACGGACTGACGCACAGCACCAAACAAATACGTAAATTTCAGACGTGCTTTTATGGACACAAAACTTTGAAAATAAAGATCTTATAAAGAAAAAAAAATGAAAAAATATATTTGTTTTCTTTTGTTTTTGGTATGATAATGATAATGATTTTATATTAAATAATTTATTTTTATTTTTTATTTATTTTTTAAAAAAATCATAAGTAGATTTAATTATAATTTTTTACTTGAATTTTATTTAATAATAACTTTAATTTATAATTTATGATTAAATAATTAATTTTATAATTTATGATTATTTGTAAAAATAAATATCAATATATTTGATAATAATTTTTAATAAAAAAATCAAAAATTACTTACAAATTATTTGGTAATGTTTTATGATTTTTTTGATTTTTTTTTCAACAACTTAAAAAATGAAAAATATTATTATTATTTATCATTTTTATGTTTTTTATCATTTTTAAATATTTATAAATACAAAAGTAGTAAGATTTGATTTATTCTCTAAAATAATATTTGATGAAAATAAAAAAAAATCAAAAATTTAATAAAAAATTCTATTTTTAAAGATTATGAATTATCTTATATTTTGGTAGTGATTTTTTTAAAAAATAAAAATAAAAATAAAAAATTATTTTCAAACATACTCGATTTAAAAATCATTTAAAATATCAAAAATTTAGAATCAAAATTATTATCAAACAAGACATTTAGTAATTAAAAAAAAACTTACAACTTATTTGATACAACTTTCCTTTTTCTTTAAACTTGAAAAATTAAGAAAAAAAAATTATTGTTGGAAATTTTTAAGTTTTAATTATTTTACATATAAAAATTATAAGATTTGATTTATTTTTCTAAAAAATGTTGGTAAAAATAAAAAAAATTAAAATTTGATAAAAAAATATTATTTTTAGAGATTTATAAATCAATATTTTAGTAATGATATATTAAAAATATAAAAATTAAAATTCACCCTTATTACTTTGTATAATCTTTTTTTTTTCTCTACATATTTTCTCTCTTTTTTTCTTTTTTACAAATGGGAATCTTTATTCCTAAATAATTTATTATCACTGATTCTTATAGTTGACTTCTTTACATCTGTTTCAACAATGGTTAGATCAATATTTTTATATCTTAGTTTATTATTGTGTTGTCTACATTTATTTGTATATTTTTATAACTGTAGTATTCATAAAAATTTATTATGATATATATAATTTGTTTAATGTGTATTTTTATTCATACATCTATTCAAATAATCATGATTGGTTTGGTACGAAGATAACTAAAAATAAGAAAGATGAAAAACTTACGATGACTCTTAATAGAATCTTATTTTTTGTGTTTAATTAATGTTTATTTAGTTTTTAAATATATGTTAATAAATTTTATTTAAAAAATATAATCTTTTATATTTTTTAAAATTAAATTTTAATTAAATATCTCTAACTTTCTTGAAAAAATTACAATTTAATTAATAAATTAAATAGAATAACAAGTGAAACAAAAGTATGATTTCTTCTTTTTATATATATATTTATATATATATGTATGGGTGTATATAAGTAAGTAATTTTAATACAATCTATTCAAAGTTTAAATAACTTAACATGATCTAATTCAATTTAAAATCCAATTAAGTTCGAAAAAATCTAATTCTTTCATACTCAAATAGTTTTATAGTTGGTTTATGACCAAATTTTTTTAATATGAAACTAATTAAAATATAAATTAAATTTGAATCTATAAAATATAAGTACATTTAAAAATTATATAAAATCATTTATGATCACACTCACTTAAGTTTGTGTGAGATTGCATATCTTGTAGACTTAAAATTAAAAATACATATTAGAAGTGGTATTCACTTTTTTTTTAATAAATTGTATATTTTAATCTACTAATTTACAGATAATAAGTACTCACAGGTCCATCAAGTTTGTAAAGTAAAACAACAAAAATCACCTATAATATCCCATTTTCAAATCTAATGATTTATAATGTATTACAAAATGGTATGTTGTACACTAAATGTCCGTTAAGATTGAAAAATAATACATCTGATGTTTGTTAAATTTGAAAATTATGAAATTAGAGATATTTATAGATTTTTAATATCATATTTGGAAGAATAGGAGTGGAAGTTGTGCATGATTTATATAATATTATTTAAAAAAAATTGTATAATATGAATAATAACTTTTTAAATATATTACTCCTTATCAGCATAAAAAAAGGTAAATATTCCTTCAAATATAATATTTATGTACAAGTCTAACGTGGCGATATTCACATTCTGAAAAGAAGAAGAAATTTATGTTTGGAGAGCAAAGAAAGTTTCATGAGAAAGAAGATCTCCCATTCAACCTATGTTTTGAATTCATAAAATACATATATAAAGCATACACTAGATTCGATATAAAAGTACGTGTAAAATAATATTTATAAAATAATAACCACTGAAAATTTGAAAATTGTCTGTGACCCAAAAAAAATCAAATACATCTTCTAGATTCACCTGTACTAAAGAAGCAAAGTACCAAAGTCATATTAACAACACCACTTAGGTAAATGTACAGTTGAAGAATCAGGGACCTATCTTTAAACAATCCTATCACTAAGTATGTTTCGCCTTAGAAAGGGTTTTAATCAAGCCTTTTGTTATCTTCCAAAACCAGAGCAGGTTCAACATTGATAACATAGGAGGCACCACAAGCAAGCTGTAGAAACCCAAAGGAAAGATTGTCTTCACCTGAAACAAAAGAAAGAAAAACATAGATATCAAACGACGAGATAAATATTCTCATACATAGAAAACATTACATAATACAGTATACTCGAACTGGTTACATAACCAACATGTAAGTTTGGTAGTGTTTTTATTGCCTTTTTTGGATGCCCGTTAATTCGACCGACCTAATAGTGTAATTCGATTCATATCAAATGGTTCACTGAAGTGGAATGAGTACTTCTTAACCGGCTATTACATCACTTAATTACAGGGGCGTCACATTTTAGACACAAGTAGCTGGTATGAGTAGATAAGTGAGAATATTAAGCATTTGAGAACTTATAGGATAAAACTCTATATTGGAATTATATTATTATGATGCTCATGTTTTTCTTCTTCATGAACTTGCCTATGGATACACAAAGTGAGCATATATTATTAAGATGCTAATGCTTTTCTTCTCTAAGAACTTGCTTATGGAGACACCAAACGAGCAAATATGTCAATATGTGTTCACTTTGAAATGATTAATGCATGATCACCAAACACGATTTATATTCTAAAATTGAAAAATTGAAAGAAAATTCTCTTATTTTGTACTCAGATGAAATCTGGTAAAAAAATGTATAAATTGAGGAATAAAAACAGTAAAATTTGGTAAACTGAAAGCAAATTTGGATTAAAGATAGCATTACACCACTAAGATGGTTATATATCACTTATCAGATCCCTTAAATAGTAGAAATTGGAGGATGTACTTACCTGATCAAAATGAGCAACCATGTGGATGAAGAAGTAAACGAACAAAAGTACTCTTGCAATCTAAAGGAAGTGAAATTAAATGTCACAATGCTTGAAAGGAGGAGAGAGTTCTGAAATTTGCAAAAAATGTTCAAAAATATTATATGGTAATTCATGAACTGAGATTTGAGATACGTTATAACATTACACATACCAGCCACCCAAAGAATAATGCGACACCATTAAGGACGTAAAGAGTCGAACTTTTCCCACCACCAATATCCAAGTACCTGAATTCATTTTTGCAAGATGAACCAAATTTACTAAATAAGATAAATGATGACAATCAAGAACAAGGACTAATGAAAAAAAATGGATTTTATTATGCCAACTCTACCATCTTAGATTAACAAATGGAGTAGTACTCTCTGTGAACAGAACCATGAGGATGTAAATCTGCGCTTTTCCACTCACAAGAGCTAGGACAATTGAAAACATGGATAACCCATGGTGTAAAATCTGGTAACAAGAAATATATGTAATTAGCAGAACTTATGCACCGATTTGCATTAACTTTTTCGGTTTATGTATTCATTTTTTCTTGAAAAAGCCACTCTTAAACCTTGAAAAAAAATGCAAACATTATACAGTCAATTCGCAAATCGCATATGGATAATGAAATTAGAGAAATTTAACGAAGAATAAAGGAGTTATCACTTTCACACTTACATACTCCAGACCACCTAAAGCTGGGAAATGCCATAAAATCATAGCCAAGTCTGAAAGGAAATAGCCAGTAGAGATCTGCATTAAATATTGAAAATCAAGATAAAATTACATTTAATAACAAAAAATGAACAAACTGCATAAAGAAAAATGACAACAACATGGCAAACTTATTTCTATGGTCAGCCTGAACAACATGTCATAGACTCATAGTTTGTCAGTGGATATAGCTTTAGCTCTGATCCGGAAAGAAAATAAGGGAAAGAGTCACACAAATAAATGAACACCAGTTTATAGTAATGTTGCATAGAGGTAACTATGTGACAATGAATGTCCGTAAGAATGAGAAGATATGCAAATCATAGCAAGAAGATGACGAAGGTTTTTGATACTACCAGTGAACTGAACTATGACTGTTTACTACTACTACTTCAAATTAATCATGACCAACATAACACACAATCAATTCGGCATGCTCATATTCACCTTCCCATATCGGAACCATTTCCAGTTTATCTAAATAAATCCACTAAAACAGTATCGAAAGACCAATATATAATTCAATTATCTCTTTTTAATGACTTGGAACTGTTTTGAAAGATAAAATGAAAAATGACCAATTTTTAGGAGTCATTTCAAAACTTCCTCAAGGACTCCAACATCTATGGAATTGACAAGCTGATGACTTGCATTTTAATGTGAGAAATTATAATTAGAAAGTCTAGTCCTGCAACTACTTACCCCCAAGATTGTACTTGATAAAGTAGATGTCCTATCAACAATCAGCTTATCATGAGAGTCCTCTCGAAATAAATCCGACACTACTAGAAGGTAGAAAGATGCAAATGCTACAATGATAGCATGAACCGTAGAGAATCCCCTATTCACAAAAAGCCATCAACTGTGAAGAAAAGGAAGAAACTTGTCCCTACAATAACAAGAATTTTTGCACGAGCTAAGACATGGAAGTAATTTCACCTGTTGTTCCATTCAACTTTCTCTGGTTTGCTCAGTTTTCCATATGCCTTGAAGCAACGAAGGCTGATAAAACCTGTTAATTTGTATGCCTTCAAGAACAAAAACTCATCATCTTACTAACAATAATGGAATCAATCAAACTGTTTTCATTGTTCTTCATATCAAAGAACAATATTATTTAACCAAATTCTTGAAATTTTCTTTTCTTTTCATCTTGGGGCAAGATAAAATTCAGAACTTGGGAAAAATTTAGATTAACTTCTAATTGCACCTTTCTTCAATAGGCTAAACAGATTCCAAGATACCCAAACTTTGGTCAATTTTACACAAAGATTACGATTTTTTTCTCTACACAAAAGTACCTAAAATTTGATTGTTTTAAAAGTCTGGATATTTGTATGGAGAAAAGAATTCAGATGTCTTATCTAAAATGAACAAAAGTTTGGGTCGCTTGGAAGTTGTTTAGCCTTGTACAATATGCAAGATTCAACAGTTTCTTGTACATGGAAACAATTACATTTCTAGGTTTAACGAAATATCAATGAAGTGTAAGCATGTAAAAATTACAAAATAAAGAAAACTTACAATACCACATAGAGCGATGCCAAAGAAAACAGGAGGTAGGCGGTGAATCTCTTGGTCAAGTTCAACATAGCCGATACTGGATAACAGATTGTCAAGAAAGGAAACTCCAACCATTTTGCCTAGGTTTCAAAACCCCCAAAAACAAACAGAGCCAAATTCAAAGTCTTAATCAAGCATAAACAAAACTAATTCCAACTAAGAAACTTATCTACTATCCAATTCTACTTGTCTATTAAAAAATAATAATTAAGCCCAAAAATACTGAATAATATACTGATAAAAAACTCAAAATAACCATAAAAAATGAATTAAATAGCTTACTTTTTAGATATATGGAAGAAATATAAAGAAAAGGAAGAAAAAAAAGTTGATTCCTTTACCTTTTTTTTTCTTTTTTTCTTTTTTTTAATTGCGTTGTATGAGGTTGAAAAAAATTGCAAAAAGGTATATGCTTTAAAAGTTAATACTATAAAAATAACATACATTATCTTAATTTTATGTATTTTTGATATTTAAAAAATTTATATTATTTTATTTTATAAGTTATTTAATTAAATATTTTTTAAATTAAATTATAATTATTTAAATTTATTTAATATTAAATTTTATATAATTAAATTCATTAAATATTATAAAAATATTGTTATTATTATTATAAATATTAAAAATATTTTTTTGTAATTTAATTGAACTAATTTAATCTATCTTATATCATATAATCACATCGTTAAATATATATACATTATACAAAAAAGCAGTAGAAAGACTTGTCAAAATAAAAGTCCACCTGAGAAAACTTCAACGACTATATAATTTATGATAATTAATAATTAATAAATAACTTGTTGAGTTTTTACCATTTTAGGTAAATGAAAGGAATCCAGGAAAGGAGGAGCGAAAGAAAATGAATAATGTTATGTGATTGTACATTTATAGTTTATCTTTTTATTTGTTCTTTAAAATATTAAAATTTTGCTGTATTTCAATCTTTTTTAAGAGATATAAGTACCACCATTTAAATATAAAATTTTGATTAGGAAAATATATATTAAATAGTAAATATCATACGAATATAATAATATATATTTAACTTTTATTTAGTATAAAATTATTGTTCTATTTAGTAATAATATAAACATATTGATTATATAATAATAAAAATATAATTTTTATATAATTATATATTTAATTTTAAAATAATATAACATTATATAGAATAAAAATTATTTAATTACATAGAAATTTATCTAAAATTTAATTATAAAATTATTTATTTTAATTTTTTTTAATTTAAATTAAAAAAATTATTTTTAAAAATTTTAAAAAATAAAAATTAAATTAAATAAATTTTTATAATAAAAATATTTTATTTAATATTAAATAAAATAACCTAAAAAAATTTATGAAAATATTTATCATTTATAATATCCAATTATATTATACATAATATCATCAAATATTATATATATAATTTAATATAATCATATTTATCTTATTCATGCGTAAATATGCATTATAAAAACTTGATTTCCCACAAGTCGTTAGATTTTTGGAGTGTTTACTAAAAGGAATATTAAAAATGTATTCTTTCTTTTTTTCTTCGTAAAACTATAAAACTTAATTTTTTTATTTTTATAAAAATAAATAATCAAGACATACAACTTCATTCTACCAAATATCTATATCCTATTTGTAAGTAAGATTATTTTTATACCTTCTCTTAATATTTATTCTATTTTACAAATTTACCACGTATAATTACAAAAATATAGTAAAATGTTTTTTATTTTATATTAATAATTATTATTTTTATATAAAATTTAAGCACATCAATATTATGTATTAAAGTTTCTTATAAAATATATATAAATTAAATCATTTTTACAACCTTTTTTATTTTTATTCTATTTCATGATAATAAATATGGTTTAAATTAATAAATACATTCTTACTTAACCAAAATATAATTTTTTTATCTAATAATAATATGATTTAAATACATATTATAACTACTTTAAATATATAATTTCTTTTTTAATCTTCTTTCACGCATATATTTTTAGTGATTTTCTTTTTTACTCTATTGTTATCTTTTATTTTTAAACAAGATAATTTACCTTAAAAAATGAACACGTGTTAAAAAAATAAAACTTATTTGAACATATATTTTAAAAATATCTAATTTTAGGATGTTAGAAAGGAAATCAATTGAGTACATTAGTCACATAAAAATTAAAAGAATTTTTTAGTTTTAATTATATGGTATAACATTTTCATATAGGGTATTATTTTTAATTAATCTTCTTTATAATATACATATATTTTTTTCAATATATATTTTTCCTAACATTTTTTTATGGCTAGCTACATCATATAACAACAGGGAATTTTATATCATCATTTTAATTAATTTTGGGTAATTCTATTTACACTTTCAAAATATGTTTTATTAAATTTTAATTATGGTTTTTTTTTGTCTCATGCTTTATTTCTTTTTGAACATGATAGTCTTTTTAAACCTCAATGTAGCATTTTTTAATTTAGAAATAAGCTTACCCTTGATACTTTTAGTTGTGAATTTGAAAGGTAATGTTTTTTTAATTTTTAATTTTTTAAATAACATATCGAATTAAAAATGGATTGTTATTTATAAAATTTTAGTTTTAACCATTTTGTGTCAACATCTGTCCATAAAAGTTTATTGGACTCTATTTATTATTTAAAAAATAATTTGATAAATCAAAAATATATTTTTTAAGCCAATGGTCTTGAAAACATGAGTGTAAACTCAAATGAGTGATTTATATGTGACGAGCTACCTACTATTGAGAGAAATAAATCATATCTATATTGTTGTATAATTGTTATTTTAAAATAAAAATAAATAAAAATTGATCAATTGTATTATATAATTTTCTAAAATTAATAAAAATAAAATAATATAAATAAGTAAATCATATATGTATGAAAGTTTCATGTTCGTCAAAATCATATTCATAATCTTGAATTGTGTTTGAAGTTGAAGATCTGATTCTGAATCATAGGTTACGAATTGAGAGTTTGAGTTGCATTAAAAATAGTTTCAATTACAAATATATATTTTTTAATTTTTTTAAAAATAACAAAAATACATACATAAATTTAAAAAATAACAAATATATCAATTATTATTATTATTATTTAACTTTTTAAGGAATTATATGTAATAAAATTAATAAAACATGAAATTCAAAAGATAATATTATAATAAAAAATATAATTAATTATTTTTCAAATTTAAAGAATATTTTTATAGTTTTAAAATACTTCAAGAATAACATAATAATTTTCCTAAAAAATATGAAGCTTTGCAAGGCAAACTGATAATAGACGTTCTACTTAATCAATGATGGTCAGTTAGCCAAACTTTCATCTAAACACCCAACAAATCTTGTGTCGTATGCGTTTCCTGATGGCTAAGTCGTTATTTTACAATGACAAGAGCTCCAACATTGTGATGAGTCGTCTGCAACAATTGGGTACGGTAAGTCCATCTTGTGGCTAATATTAACTCTTGGGGGCATGACATTTTACTACGTGTCACAGTAGATGCAAGCCCACCTAGTACTAATATAGTTCATATAAACTCTTAGCGGCATGACATGTTACTACGTGGTACCGTTAGAAATGAGCGCGGAAACTGACCGAAAGATTAAGTTTTTAATTATAATCATTTCATACTAATTTTAAATATACTTGAAAAGAATGGTTAATTATGCATAGTAAATTTTTACTATTTAATTCTATCTTTAATATATTATTTAAAATATTTATATTAATTTTCATCATTTAACTATTTAATTTTAAATAAAAAAAATCAATCTAATTATTTAAAATATTATATATTTTATCATTAAAAATATATTTTTCTATGTAATTATATAACTATATATATATATAAATATTAACATATGTTTGATTTTAGTTAATATAGTTTGATATTACAATAATTATTCCTGTTTCGTACCTTATTGTTAAAGGTTATTTTTAAGAAAAA
This sequence comes from Hippophae gyantsensis, assembly GCA_030763125.1. Lineage (NCBI taxonomy): Eukaryota > Viridiplantae > Streptophyta > Magnoliopsida > Rosales > Elaeagnaceae > Hippophae > Hippophae gyantsensis. The sequence goes on along the minus strand of CM061032.1, from coordinate 58,345,021 downwards.
ATTATCGATTTTTAATGATAATCATAATTTTAATTACATATTGTTAAATCAAAATGACAATTCTGTATGATGTTCCAAGGTAACATAACATAATAAAGATTTAGTAACTTGGTAGTACTATAATTTTATTTTTGATATATTTTAATACTTATTATTAATTAGTACTTAGTGATAGTACAATTTTTTCACATGATTAATGCATGCAATTTTAATGAAAGATATTTTTAGCATTTTTTTCCTTTTCATGTCCTTATAACAGAAATTAAGGTTATTTTTGGCCAATTCGAATCCAATTCGATCCGAACGGATTTGAAGATTTTCAATCCGAATCCGATCCAATAATATAATTAATATATAAAAAAAAAATTTGGATCGGATAAAGTTAGATTTATAGTATAATTTATTTATGAATTATTGTCATATATATAAATTATAACATAAATAAATTAAAATTTTAAATTGATATTTTATAATAAATATTATTATTTACCGTTACAACTAAAAAAAGAATAAAAAATATATATGTATAATTATTAAATTATTATAAACATGTATATTTATTTTAATCTGAAATAATAATATAATATAATTATGGTGTGTATAATATTTAGATATAATATATTATAAAATAAAATATGTATTTATTTATAATTTGATCAAGATCGGATACAGTAGATTATAAAATATATCAATTTGAATCTTATCCGAATTTAAACGAATCGTATAATTTTCGATCTGAATCTAATTCAACAATAAAATTTATTAATTCAGTCTAATAAAAATTCAACGAACTTAATCAGATTATTTGTTCACTCTAAACTTAATCTTAAAATAGAGAAAGATATTATATAATAGATGAGATACAAGGAAATAGAAATTGAGAAAAAAAGAGACAAAAAAGAGAAAAAAAATATTAAAAGAAAAAAGTGTAGATGATAACACAACTCACATTTTAGTCTATTTATTATTTTTATAATAGTTTATTTATTTTATTTTAAAAATATGACAACATAACGACAAGTGGTTAATTTTTTCATTTTATTTTTATTTGTTTCATATAGTTTTTCAATTGTTGTTAATATATGACATATATCATGTTTAATAAGACACAACAATGACTATAAAATTGATTAAAAAATAAAATATAAATATAAATTTTTTATAATAGATCAATTATCCTTATAGTATCACTTTAACAAAATGATTAAATTATAAAAAAAAATAAAAAGACTAAATTATTCAAAGTGTCATAAGTGTCATAACTAAGTAATCATGCATGTATTTTTATCTCAAGATAAAAATATCCTTTAAAAAATATCATATGTATACATGTCAAAATTTCTAATTTGAATTTCAATTTTGTACTTAATTGACATTTTTTTTAAACGTAGGTATCAATAAGGTATAAATTAATAATAAGGATAAAAAATGATACCAAAAATAAAATTAAAGTACTGTACCAAATCCATAGAGTGACACATTATTTTCAAAAAATGCAGCCTACTTTTCTATTTTATCAGAGCTCTAAGATCTTTAGGTCATATGAAATCAATGAAATAACAAGTCAGAAAAAGATGATAGGGAGAATAATACTGAAGTATAAAACCAGAACAAGCAACATAAATTGAGCAAAAGGTAGAAACAAGGTTCTCTGTTTAATACATTTGAATCACAAATATATTACAAATAAAGACAAATTTTACAGAAATGATGTTATGGGAGTTGATCCCTGTGTACTGCAGCCCACCAAAACAAAAACGAAATACCACAGCAAGGAGTGGGAGCAAACAAAATTTGATAAGACGTGCCCGATCACTGGCAGCAAACGAAATTGCAGCCTCAGACTCATTGTAGCCGAAGAAGAGCTGACATGGAATCGGGCAGGCTTAAAAACCTTTCTTGTCAGGGCAATCTGATGCCTTGTGCCCCGATCCTCCACAGTTAAAACAAGAACCTCCAAAACTTCTGCATGCAAGTTCAGGCACCATGTCAATTGACCATGCATGACACAATTTTTTCATTCATCAGTTATACATAAAACCATTTTAATTACCCTTGTTTTGAAAGATGGTAATTTATTTTATAATGTAATAGATATATGACATGGTGCAATAAAGCAATCAGATTGGTCATGCAATACACTCTTGTGCTTTTACTTAAAATGTTTAAAATAAAATAAAAAATAAAAACACAAAAGATTGTTCGTTATTGTAGGACAAAGACATAGACTCTAATGTAACTCTAATGTAGGGAATTACCAGTTTCAAGAAAAGAACAAGACAAAAGGGAAAACCAACCTGTCCCCAGATGAGAACCTGTTTGACTGTCTGCCTCCAATAAGCCAATCATCTCCAGACGTTCTACTTCTACTACTACCACGTCCTCGACCACCACTACTAGTATTACCACGACCACGACTACTACTACTACGACGTCCACCACCGAAAAAATCATCATCTGAGCTTTGGTGACTGTCCCAACTCCTGGAACTTCTGAAGCCACCACGGTTGCTAGAACCCCGCTGACTATTCCTATCCCTGCCAGAAAACCTACCATAATAATCACTGGCAGGCCCATCATCTTGCAGAGCTGGCAACTGTCAAGGCCAAAAACAAAACACGCATTCAAAATATCCACCAATTATTCCTAGTGCAGCAATCATTTTTGTTTGTGCGCGCATGTGTACATGGGGGAGACTGTGTGTGTGTGTGTTGAAAGAGATGAGAGAGAGAGGGTGTGTCTTGAAAGACGTGAGAGAGGTTGTGTGTGTTGAAAGAATAGGCAAGTGCATGCAAATAAAATTTTCACCAATTCAAGCAACATATTAACCCATGGAAGTACGGCTATAATGAGGAAGCAACCAAAATTCAAAATTGACCTTAGCGATCTTCGAAATAGTGTTTCCAGGTGGTACTTGCATGTTAAGCAACACTTTTGCAATCTCTTCAGGAAGATCAAAAACTGCTCCTTGAACCTGATCTCAAAAGTATAAGTGGCATGTAATGGGAAAAAAAACCACAAGGAGATCAGAATAAAATATTAGACACACTATGCATGTTGTATTTTAGACACATACCTTCTCATCTGCAAGTAAATGAATTTTTCCAACTTCATCTGCTGCAGTAGAGTAAACATCTGAAAGAAACCCGGTGACAGACCTAGCAGATAGGTACCCTCTAGATAGAGCTGGATCCCGAGTCAGTTGCAATGTAATCCAACCCTAGATTGGAAAGGTTTCATGTTTAAAGGAAACAATCAGATGCAATTTCGAATATAGTAATAGCTACTGCATTGCAGACATATAACACTACCTAATTAACATAGGAAATTGTCCAAGACAAACTGACAAACAACGAAGAATGCCTTAAAGAGAACACAAGTTAGAAAAACTGATGCCTTTGCAGCATAAATATATGAAAATTTTCGGAAACAACAGAGGTATGTTCAAGAGGACTAGATGAAAGAAGGATGAGCAACGTTTGTGAAGTACCACATATTACAGTCATGACTGGATTTTAAAACTTGAACTGCTCCATGCAGTACAAACTTTTAAAGCAACAGGCCCGGAGAATAGGATGACTTCAAATAATTGTCCTTATTATTACTCATTACAAATAGTTAAAGGATGACTTCAAATAACTAGTCATCAAACTTATGGACTTCAGTGCAATATTTAAGAATTCAATTTCTCCTCCTTCTAAAGCAGTTTTCTATACAATTTGCATCATTTATTTTGTACGAAAAGCTCAGATGCAAGTTCATTTGAAGAGAGCAACGTAGGTTTAAAAATATTTTTAGAATTTATTAGCATCCGTCCAGTTGTTTTTTTCAATCTGGAGGAAAGTAAAAGGTTAAAAGGAAATTCCCCCTTTGCTTCAATTATATACCTGTTCATGGGTGATCAGAGACTTGGAAGAAGGTGGTCGAGAAAATCCACTTAGTTGAGCAAGGGCAGCAGCAAGAGCATTTGTACCTTGTTCTTCAAACAACTTTTGTGCAGTTGGGATGAAAAACTCAATTGATTCAGGATGAACTCCATTAAGAGTGGCCACCACTTGCTGAGCAGATGACTCCAGAATTTCTTCAATGCTTGGAGGACTAACGAATTCAAATTTGCATCCAACATCACGCTCAAGGGATCTAACAGTCCTTCGTTGACTGCTAGTAAACATCAGGATAGCAGAACCTTGTTTTCCAGCGCGTCCAGTACGACCGGAACGATGCACAAATGTTTCTGGATCATTGGGAAGCTCATAGTGTATGATCTAGAGAAACAAGTAGGGAAGGAAAAATGTATAATAAGCTGGAACAACTATTTCAAAAGAGGCATAGAAGACCATTAGGGAAAATTTTCACTAAAAGTCAAATACAAGAACTTGAAAGCTCGACTTTTTTTAGGAAATAAGACTGAAATATATGCCATAGAATTGTTGCTATAAATTAACATTATTACAGTTACACCTTTTTAATCATTGCATAAATGTTGGTATATGGTTGATAAATTTTATTTATAGAAGTCATATGCATTGAAAAACCCAACTTCACAATTCTAATGAAAAAAAACCCATAACAACCAGAATATTCAAGAAATAATTACAAGTACTCTTTACCAAATCAACATTAGGAATATCAAGTCCTCGAGCTGCAACATCAGTTGCAACAAGCACAGTGAATTTCCCTTGTCTGAAACCATTTAATGTTCTCTCCCTCTGATGCTGAGATATATCTCCATGTAATGCTTCAGAAGCTATACTGCTTGTTAGAGCCATTGAGACTTCATCGGCATCGCGTTTTGTTTGAGTAAATACAATGGCTTTCCCGCCTTTAGCATAAGCCTGACAAATAATAGTATTTTCAATGGCTTAGTGCAATTAAAAAAAATCTCTTTCTAGCTCTACGAATAATCTCAAGCATTGGTACATGCTTAAATGCTACAAAAAGAAAAAAAATAGAAGTTAACAATGTATTCAGTTCATTAGTAAGCTAGAGAGTATAGATCAAAATACTACTCTTAACCAAGATACAAATTAAAAAAGAAATTAACTAAAATCAAATTGTAGGGACAGACCAGAGTGAAAACATAAAATGTAATGCACTGACTATAAGATGCATTAAGCAACGTCACAGCAAACGAATAGAAAAGCTGAGGCCTAAAATATACCAGAGCTTAATGATTAATTAAATCATGCAAATTATGTCAAATGTAAAATAATCGGATAACTGCTAACATACCGTTATAAGATCACTAAGAATGGTCCGCTTTGAGGTTGCTGTTGTTGATATGGCATAAAGCTTGATACCCTCTGCAAGCTTCTCATCTTCATCGCCAACCTTTGAGCATGACAAAAATAGGATAGCAGCTAAATTAAAAATCTATGCATTAATATACAATGAACCCGGCTGTAATATTGTCATTAAACATGTGGAAGGAAAACTATTCATGCCTATGTTTCATTCATATAGTAAGGCACCTTCTATCTTACGATTCTACCCTTATGACAATGACATGCCTAAAGTCCAATGAGTAAAATATGGACAAGCATATCTACATCTGCTCTTAACACTGATCTAAAAATGCTGAGTCCCCGAATTTTATAATAAAATATGGTTACATGGACAAATCGTTTCATATTATCATCATAAAACCATGTAAACAATAAGGCACTTTTCTTCAATAAAGAAGCATAAATACCAGATCTATTGTCATCGGACGGTCTAAGTACTTCCTTGCTAGTTTTTGCACCCATCGAGGCATAGTGGCAGAAAAGAGCATACTCTGTCTTTCAGATGGAAGTTTTCCCAAAATTAATTCTACATCCTCCTCAAATCCAACGGCAAGCATCTGATCAGCTTCATCAAGAACCATGTACTTAACTTCCCCCAATTTTAGACTGTTACCCTTTATCAGATCAATAATTCGACCAGGTGTTCCCACCACTACATCAACTCCACGAGACAGGGCACTCTGTTGTGTAACATAAGAAACACCTCCATATACACAAACTGTGTTTAAGTGAGGAGCAGATTCTTTAATCTCTTTTTCTACCTGCTTTGCCAACTCACGTGTAGGTGCTAGAACCAAACCTCGAGGAAGACAACCACCTCGCCTGAGAAGAAAAATGCATGTCATTCTTCAGCAAAGAAATTCAAAAGTAGGTATAGGTTAGATGATGTAATTATACCTCCCAGAGCCTCTATCTTCATCTTCTTCAGTAAGGCGCTTAATCATTGGGATTCCAAAGGCTAGTGTCTTGCCGGTACCAGTCTTTGCACGAGCAATGATGTCTCGACCCTCTAGTGCTGGAACTAAAACAGCTCTCTAATAGTTGCAAGATAGACAAAAAAAAAGAGCGGAGTTCATTAAGATTGTAGAACTCTAGCGTCAAAAAGAAAATCTGTAAAAGAAGCCAAATATTACTTGCACCCAATAAAGTACAAAACTCTAACAAAGTGTAATCTTCAACTTTAAACAGATCTACGGCCAGCTTATGGAAAGGATAAACCTCAATAAATCCCAAATGGAGGAAAAGAAACTAGATTTTCAAGAACAAACTAAGAAATGAAAAGGGGAGATTGGGTTTAAGCCATACAAATGTCAGTATTTGTTTGGATGGAAAGCTTAACATAGAGGGAACTGGTAAGCTTGAAAATACAATCAAAGTATTGAAGGCATGCTCTTTTACAGAATAAGACTAAATGCGTGGAATAACGTAACCAAAGAAAAACAGGCAACTAATGTCGGTAACCGAGTTGTTAATATCATGAGGATGCTAGTCTAACAGAAAAGCAGGCCAAATTAGCATACAAATGAAATGAAACATGGCATAACAAAGAACAAAACTGAACAATAACCTTACAATTTACCCAACTGCCACAGAGACCGAAGTGAAAACATAAAGCAAAGTTCAAACAAGAAAGAACTTACTTGGATGGGAAAAAGGTGTGTAATCCCACGTTTCTCGAGGGCATACACGAGGCGCTTAGGCAAGCGCAATTTGGAAACAGCAAGCTCATCTTCACCACCAGTTTCATTTGCAAAAGACCCCTCAGCTTCAGACTCTTCATAGTCTTCGCCTTCACTGACATCCAGAGAGTCTTCCTCAAACCCACCAAGCCCTTTAAATGCTTCCTCACTGAGCACCGAATTGGGCGTCGCAATTGCAGAAGATACTAAACTGTGACTCTGTCTAATACCACCCTTGTTGTTGTTGCTGCTATTGTTATATGCTCTCAAAACACTATTGAAATGAGTCCTTTCAGGAAAAGGCATGGAATTTGAAATATTTGTCGAAGCTGTAGCACAAGTTGTAGCCTTTTTGTACAGTTCGAGATTGGGAGTTTGGTAAATAGACGAAACACCTATAATAGAAGACATGTTTGAAGCTTCCTCTTTGTTTCTCAAACTATACACTTCACTTGCTTGCTTAATTTGATTCCTGGTTTACTTTGAGCACCAAGTGTTCGGTGAAAGTAGTAAGAGAAGAGAGAAACAGCTATGAAGAAAATGCAGAGTAGAGAGCAAAGCACTGTGGAGGTTCAACGGGTAGGTTTAAAGTTGTGGAACGGTGTACGAGAGTATAGAGGAGAAGATAAGGCCACACTCGAAAACGTATGGCTTTCTAAACCTCCAACTGGGTTTTATGGAGAAGAGATAACAAGATAAATATATATTAGCCCGGGAGGCTTCGGATATTTTTGGGGCGAGTCTTGCGGGCATTTTGGCACGGGTAAACGGAATCAAAGTAGCGGGTTGAACCGAATCTCGCTTCGTTTTGCTTTTTAAATCTAGGTTTTGACACTGATAGATTAGTTGGTTATATATTAACGTATTTACAAATCTATCTCGCATTTGTGATTTTAAGAAAATCAAAACCTTTGTAAATATATAAAATCTCAAAGTTTACTTTCTAATGACCTATAATATCGATTTAATTACGGTCGGTTTTTATAGTTTTTGAACTATAATTTTAAACAAAAAATTATTTATAAGAACGTGACCTAAAATTTTAAAAAATTATTAATATTATATATTTTTATATTTTATTATTTAAAAATATTTAACTTTTTTAAAATTAAAGTTACCTAATAAGAAAAAGTTACTTGTAATCGTCTTATTTTAAATAATTTTTCTTTTTATTAATAAAATCGTTGAAGGTATAGATTATTATAATCTTACCACGATAATGATAATTTTTAATTATGAATGATTTTGGTAAAAAAAAAATAGTAATAAGACATTGTTTTAATATGAAAAAATTTATCACTAGTATTTTATCACGATAATGTAATATTTTAACACAATAATGGTAAGTCTTTTTTTGAAGTAATTTTGATAAAAAAAATATTGGTAAAGCATTGACCTAGTGTAAGAATGTCTTAAAAAAACATCTTGTCTTGTGTTAAGTTTTACCACAAAAGTGTAAGAGCTTTACGTCAAAATGATTTTGATAAAAAATTTAATTTAACTTAAATATTCTACCAATTTAATAAATCACTTAGTTTAATAAGGATTTTAAAATGTATATGATATTTTAAATTAACATGGAGTGAATAATAACAATCAAGATCATCAAAATAACTTAAATTTATAATCAAATAATAAATAAATCTCATGTAAATTTACTAGAAAAAATTTCATGTTTATCTTCCCCTCCCAAAAAGAAAGAAAAAAATATTTTTTTAACATTAACATAATTAATTTTAGAAATTTAAATTTATAAAAAATAATAAATATATTAATTAATACGTATAAATATAATAAAATTAAAATTTATATAACAGTGTTAAGTCGGTTCAATTTTTGTTAGTTTTATAAAATAAAATCCTTTAACTAACCAATAGATTTACCTTTTAAATTTTAAAACTTACTTAGAAGATAAACCAATATATAAAATATAAGTTTGATTTAAATTTAGATTCTATCGGTTGATTAATTTTTTAACAAAAATACTGAACATTCCAATCCTACAGTAATCCAAATTCAATTTAATTATATTAAAATAAAAATAAAAAAACTATTCAAAAATCATTCCAACAATAATTTGGTTGAAAGGATATCCAATCTAATTAAAATTAAAATTAATTTGAATTAAAATCAATTATTTAAAATTTTATAATATATTTCATTATTTCAGAATTATATTATAATAGCAAAAAATTGTTTTTTCTTAAAATACATAATTGATAGGCATTTAATATATGATAATCGAAATTATACTTATTTAAAAAATTTAACAATTTTCTTCAAAAATAACTTTAACATAATAAATGTAGAATGAAAATGTTATTATAATGCTAAAATCTTAGTTATCGAAACTAAGCTTCATTAATAATATATATTTTTATGTACATTTATTTACATGATAAAACACTTTTAATATTAACTACATGATATTTTTATTTTAATTTTTTATTTTATATAAAAACACTTTTAAAACATACTATAAATGGCTAAAAAATGTAAAAAAAATAATAATTAAATAATGTAAATATTTTGTGAATAAAAAAAATTGTTAAACCTTAAGGAAATTAATACCCTCATCATTGATGATTATTCTCTAAAATAACTAGTATGAAATAGTTATGACTATTACTTATTAACACAACCATCATACATTTCATCATTGAGGTTTTTTTTTTTAAATGTGTTGAATAATTAAGCTTAAATATTGTTGTAAAAGGTTATTTTGAGACATGCCTAAATATGAGGCTTAAGAAAAGATTGTAAGGTTATAATCTAGTAAGATAAAATAAGTTTTGTGTCTTTTTGTATAAGATGCATGATTCAAGACAATTAATGTTGTAGTCTTAAGTAGTTCTTTTCGTAGAATTACCTATAAAATTTTGATTCAATTATATTAATATTTATAAAAGATAATAAGTTATATTTAATAAAAAAATATCAAAATCATACAAATAAACATAATTAATATTAATTTATTTATATTCTTTGATCCTTTTCCATCTCTCACTTTTCCTTCTCATTGCTTATAACAACATTGAATTTGACAATTATTAAGTCCTAACAATTCAAGCAACATTTTTTTATATTTGTCTATTTATATTTATATTTCTTCTTATTTTTTTAAGTTAATAATTTCATATTCTATATGCACATTGCTAAAACATTTAGGTTTTAACTTTAATTTTGTATTCTATTTTTATTATAGATGATACATCTAATAGCTCTAAATTGAATTTGAAAAATAAAACTACAATTCTATATGATATACTATGTGTATTTTATTATTACTAAAAGTTTACAATATGACCAAAATTTTATAAATGGGGTAAATATGTTATTACGAGCCCTTATTTTATCTTCACATTTTTTAAGATTAGCGTAAGACATATCTAAATCAATGTTCTAATTAACTACTCATCAATTAGACACATTCAATAACCTTTAAAATATTAACATAGAAAAACATAAATACTATTACGTGTTCTAAATAAATTTCAATAAGAGACAAATCTTAACCTAGTTCAAAACATGTACCATCAATCAAGAACATAGGATTTTTAGAATAGATTATAAAGCATTAATCTTAGTGATTTATGAATTAAATAGAAATTAAAAATATTAAGAATTAATCTAACTAGAATAGTTGTTGAGTGAAGAAGCATGGAAAAGAAGACAATAATTCTCAAAAATTATATATTTTGTGTCGTCTTAAAGTGAGCCAAAGTTTGTATAGTTATAGGGTTTGAATTGTTAAACCAAGATCTCAATGGCAATTATTAAAATACTTTTATTAGGATTTTTAAAGCACTTAATCAAAACAAAGGCTATTTTATAAAATCACTTAGAGGTCAATTTTAAAAAAAAATTGTAACTCTCAATTACTACTAACTTGATCGATTGAGTCTTTTGATTAATTAATCGAGATATATTAAGTATTTTACTTGAGAGGTCTCGACAAAAGTTGATTGAAGCTCAATCGATCTAACCATTGGATCGATTGACCAACGCAAACTATTGCACAAAAAGTAATTGTAAGTGTTGTGAATATATCCAAGTGAGTACATGAGTATAACAATATATGTGATGGTTATGAAGGATATATCATAATTATAACTATTTAGAATTTGAATATTTCTTCTAGCTTGATAGACTTAATAACGAATTTAAAAGTTACTTTACGAATAAACGTTTACGAAAATCGTCAACATTCATAATTTTTTATAATTATTTTCATATTTATTCCATATTTTATTTTTATTTTTTTAAAAGATTTAAGGTAAATTTTGAGGCTTATATATGAGACTGCTTTAAGATTTATGTCTAGTCAAAAATTAAAAATAAAAATCTAGATAAGATATATACTTATTATAGAATTACATGTAAATTTTTCAATATTATAAGGTGAGCTAGCTCCCTAACCCCGGGTAGGTCCGGCCAGTGGGCTTAAGTTTATTGTCACAAAATGATACATTGTATGGAAAACTAAACGGTTATAGTGCAAGGCTTTGTCATGGATAAAGTTTTTTTCTCAAAATTTATGATGGAGTCGATATTGAATGGCATAATTATGTAGCATTGGAAGATATAGGTTTCAATTGGCTTCGAATATGATGCACCAGGAACTTTTCTCAAATATAATTTCGATTGAATAGATAATTTCTTCAAAATTGTAGGTTGTAGTTGTGGGAAATTTTTGTTTTCCTGTCTCTCTTGAAGAAAAGCTCGTAGGTAATTGAATTTTCTTTTATATTTAGATGTTTTAATCTAATGTCCCGTAATTGCTGCATCATTTTACTATAATTAAAATGATTTCATTTTCTGTTAAAAAAAAAAAGAAAAAAAACTTCCATTGATAATCAAGATAGAGAAAAAAAAAAATGCCAAAATTTATCAATTGTCATGAACAGCAGTTCTTCTTACAAAATTGCTCAAATTATTTATTTATTTTAACAATTTTCTTTTGTAAAAATATTTTTGGTGCAAGAGTAGAGCCGTACGAAGCCGCCATTATTTTATGCCTGTCAAGCAATTTCGCTTGTGCTTCTTCTTTTCTTCCTAAGTAAGAAGACGAAGTTATTACAATTCCGAAGCAGATCTGAGAAATTTCCCAGATTTCAATCCTCCGCATCTACAATTAGGTCAGAAATTCCTAAAGACCCTACGTGGTTCGATTCAATTGGGCTAATTTCAATTTTCGAAACTGATTCAGTTACCCTTAACAGCTTTGGTATTTATTGGTTTCCCCCCTGTTTTCTTTTATTTTTTTATCATTAGTGAAGAGTTACGGTTTACGATTTTTCTGTTCAACGGTGGCCTGGCTTTGAGATTTGATTATGGTATTCTCTATAAAATTTTGTTTCTAGCAAAAAGTTAAGAGGCGAAGTATTGTTTGAGGTGCAGAGAACGCTGCTCAGGTTTTATTTTTAGCACTTTCATTGTTTGTGTTTATACATGTTGGCCGGGTTTTGGATTTGCTTCTTTGGGTTCACCATTGTTGTTTTCAATGTGCAGAGAGATTTATAGCAAAAATGGGAGTAGCAGTTTCAATTTACACTTATATTATCGCCTTCTTCTGTACCGCTGGAGCCATTGTTCTTGCCCTTTTGCATATCTACAGACACCTATTGAACTATACGGAACCTACTTACCAGAGATTTATCGTTCGCATTATCTGTATGGTCCCTGTGAGTAATTTATTCATATCATAACTTTATGTTGTCTGTGGTGCTTGACGTGTTGTGGCATCTTACTACTGTGTCTAGCATAATGTTTGTTCCTGTTCAGTTTCTGTGACCCAAAGGTGCTAAAATTTGAAGAGAAATGCGGGGAAATTCTTATTATGACTTTAATACATGTAACTTGCGTGATAGATTAATTAGGAAGAGAACAAATATGGTTTAAGGTGGATGCATTTAGTTTCGGATGTAATAGCTGTACTAGTACAAGAGTAACGCAAATAGGATATGAAAAAAGTGGACATTGAATAAGTAGCATGTTAATAGATAATTCAATGTGTCTCGATAAATCTATCCATGTAAGATTGAAAGGGGAAAATATGGACTTTGAGGAACCTAATCATTATCTTGATCTTTAATCGTATTGATTGAACATCGATTTGTTAACATGCCTCTGTCTTGTTTACTGATGCTGAAAATCATGTTTACATTTCATTCTTGTTTATATTGCATGTTTGTCTGTTGGTTTTCGTTTATCCTTTAGTTTTTTGCAATATGTGACATACTACTTTTTGGAATGCTAGTTTGTGCAACGTTTCTGTAACCAGTTTGACTTGCTTTCATATTTGACAGGTTTATGCATTGACGTCTTTCTTGTCCCTCGTTTTTCAAGAGAGCTCAATCTATTTTAATTCCATAAGAGAAGTGTAAGTTTATCCTATTTTAGTTACTAGTGTACAAACATAGACTTCAGTAACATTCTGTTTAGGGTTCATATGAATTTGTATCATGTGCTTTATATTCCTGGCTTATCTGCCTAGATTTCGCTTGACCTAGATAAATATGCATGTATTTATTTTGAGAGGATGATGAGTTGTATGTGTATGCATGACATAATCTATGTTGTTACTATGAGTTATGAGATGTAACATGACATATTACATGAGAAACGTCAAAGTAGGAGAAAATGATAGCAATAGCTGATTATGTCGGCAAACTGTTCAGCGTCAGCATGCAGGAGATATCTAATATTTTCATGCAATATTTCTTTGTTTGTATGGATATCACTTATAGCAGGAAGTGGTATATTTTATGCAAAAATAATTTTCAGTTTTGCTCTGTAAGTATATCTTTGTATTTTGTAGTTTATAACTTTTGCATGTGGATTAAGTATTGTTTAGCAATTGTGATGATTCTCCCAGTTTTTCTTTTATTTCATTGGTCTTAAATTGACTTAAGCTTGTGACGAGTCTCAAATTAACAATGCTTGTCTTACGACCAAAGAAAGACAATAGCAGTAACAATGAAATCCTCTGTTACAAGCTGAAAATTTAATACTCTCTCTCTCTCTTAAAACTGAGGATAATAGAAACTTGCTGTATTATATTTTTTTGCTTTTCATAATTCTTATTTTTTTTTCACTTGTTCAGTTATGAAGCTTGGGTCATATACAATTTTTTGTCACTGTGCCTTGCATGGGTTGGTGGCCCAGGTGCTGTTGCGCTTAGTTTACATGGTCGAGTTCTAAAGCCTTCTTGGTGTCTGATGACATGTTGCTTCCCTCCTATGCCTCTTGATGGGTGAGTTTGTTGGAACAGCTATGTTCTTTGCTTGGTCAGATTGTTTATTTTCAATGAGAACCTTTTGATAGTGGACAAATTGCAGAATGCATACTTAAATTTCGTCATCCCTGAAATTTTTGGAGTGTCAGCAACGTATTATCTTTATTTCTTTGAGATTATGTTATACATACATCAGTATTGCTTCTTAATTTTGTGATCAAAGGCCTTGCATAACTCTTACTTTTGTTGATGCAGGCGCTTTATCCGAAGGTGCAAGCAAGGCTGTTTGCAGTTTGTGATTCTGAAGCCTATATTAGTTGTTGTGACACTCATACTTTATGAAAAAGGGAAATATAAAGACGGGAATTTTAGCCCAAGACAATCATATCTTTATCTTACAATCATCTATACATTCTCATACACAATGGCTCTGTATGCTTTGGCATTGTTTTATTTTGCCTGTAGAGATCTGCTTCAGCCATTTAATCCAGTTCCAAAATTCATAATAATAAAATCAGTTGTTTTTCTGACTTATTGGCAGGTAAAATGTTATTCAGCCTTCTAACTTAGTTGAAAATTTTGAGTGATATGACTTTATTATCAACTTTTGATGTTTTATGTTATAGTATTAAGCACGTAAATTGCATGCTTATGTTTGGATGCAAATGGAAGATTGTGTTTTTAAATGCATGAATAAGACAGATTGAATCCTTTTTGGCTTTTTTTTAATATGGTTTTCATTATTTTTTTACGCACCATTTCCTTAGCACCTACCTAAAACCGCAAGGGATGCTGGATGTAGCATACGTTGAATAATGGATATTTCTCATAATCTGATTTTTATTTTTTGGTAATTGAGGTGAACTAGTTGCTTTTAAAAAAAAAAAAAAAGTGTTACTACACCGTTAACTTATTTGCCTTCCATCTTTTGAAATGCAGCTACGCCTACACTTTTTTTTGGTGAGGGTTGTCAAATGGGTGATGTTAAGTACTCTCATTTTTTAACATTCAGAAGGTAGAAATGTTTCAGTTAACAGATCATGGATCCTGCAAATTGTAGTTTGATACTAACACAGTCTGATGAATCTCAATGAAATTAACTCAAACCACTCTTTTGGTTTATCATTTTCAAATGATAAACTTTTGCAGTGCATTTTGATCATTTATATTTTGCTTGTAGGGTGTATTGGTTTTCCTTGCTGCAAAATATAGATTCATAGAGAATGCAGATGAAGCTGCTCAGTTTCAAAATTTCATCATATGTCTTGAGATGCTTATTGCAGCTGCTGGTCATCTTTATGCATTTCCATACAAGGAGTATGCTGGTGCGAATATTGGCTCATCACCTAATTTTTCACGAAGCCTTGGACATGCTTTAAAGTTAAATGACTTTTACCATGACACTGTGCACCAGGTGAACCTTGTATTTTGTTATTTCTGTATATTTGCTCTAGAAACTTAAATATCATCATTTTGCTGCTCAAGCTGCCCTATGACTGTGACTCCTTTTCTGTAGTTTGCACCAACCTATCATGATTATGTACTCTACAACAATAATGATGGTGATGAAGGTACAAGAAAATACCGGTCCCGCACCTTTGTGCCAACTGGCCCTGAGATGGATGCTGTCCGACAAAACAAACCGATCTCTGGAAACAAGTTGGATGACATACAGCTCTCGAGTCTCTCATATTCCATTTCAAGCAATCCAACAAACTTTAGTTCAGTGCCCGATTCTTCAGATTCTGATACAATAAAATCTTCCTTGCTTGTGGATACGTTAACTTCTCTTACTGTGCCAGGTGACATGACACTTATTGACTTGGACATCTCCAGTTACCCTGAAAAGGTTCCAGCTGCTAAGGAAAGTGAGCTGAGGTGACAAAAACTATGAATTCTGTTAGACAGGTTAGATGAGTGTCTTTGCTAGGGAAAGATGATTTGGTGGGTTCACGTGTACTTTTACGCAGCAGGAAAACCTTAATGTGTGCTGATTTGGGGATAATACGCTCCTTCAATCTGATTGGCTAAAGTAATTGAAATTAGGCTTTGTCTTTACTCTTTAGTGGTTTATACGTTCATTGTGCAACTATGCTATGTAGATATATACATCTTCTTCTCAATTGTCATACATGCAAAAGGAATAATGTGATGTATAAAACTGACATGTTACCATCCATTCATGTTTATTCTATTGCAGGCTCAAACGTTCTCTTTACCTTAATTTTTCATAGCATGTTCCTTTCTCAGTGAAAACTTGGGTCCATGGCAATTGGCAACTTTCTTACTAGAAAAAAAGATCAATTGATATGGTTTTATTTTGGCTAGTTAATGGTTGCTATTTTGGCATTGCTAAGTGCATTTTATAAATTTCATAATATTACAATTTGGCATGCAAGAGATAATTGTATCGTCTTCTTGTTATCATCGTCTCTCCCTTGCATGTGCTCCCTTTTATTTCACTTAGTTGGAGGCAATTGTGTCTTCACAAAGTGGAGGTATTTAAGGTGATTTTGGTAGAGAGGTTGGTTGCCGATGGATACACGGTATGGCAGAGTATGGCTAACATTGTTGACAAGGAGGGCAGACCTGCCTAATTATATTAAGCTACTAAGTTGTCCTCTACAGTCTGCACTTAAAAGTAGTTATATATGCCCTATTAATACCTTGATACTATGATTGGTTTGAACATTTCATGAGATGCAGATCCAATATGAATGTAACGATGCTTCCGTAAGGAGATAATATGATTACATTCTCTTCTCCTTGACTAATTGCTTGTTTAAGATAAGATGATCTTCTATGGGTCTCATATACACGAGATGTTATATGTTATATGGTGAATGTGATGACTGGTACGAGCATGTTTGGATGTGCTTTTTAGGAGTAGTTTTAATTGGTTTGAAGAGTAGCATAATATTATTTAAATTGATTTTGAGATGAGTTGATGTATTTGTAATTTTTTTTCTCTTAAAAGTAAGTATTACTTCTCTTTAAAAACACAAATAATGTGGGTCAAAATTATACTTTTAGATCGCCAAATGCACTTAAATTAGTTCCATACGGACCTGACATTAAGAGGTTTACAAAAGTTCTAAATGCATCTCTAGCCATTATTGATCTTTTGAGATTTCTACCATGAAATTGGAATAGAATTTTTTTACTTTCAGCTGACTTTTAATGCTAATATTTGCTGGATTGGTTCAGAAGTACGGGTATAACTGGTTTTTTAAGGAAGAAATTTATTAATAAATCCCTTTTTCCAGATTGATAATGATAGGTTCATCCATTAATCTTGTAGATAGTTGATATTTAATATTTTTGAAGTTGACACGTATACGTAAACTGAAGGGACCAAATTAGCAATAAAAGGTCTGGAATTTGTTCTTAAAAGAAAACGAAAAGAGGGTGCATGATCTTCCATATGAATGAGAATGCTTGCAAGGTAGTGAAAATTGTAAATTACGGAAGCGTGTAAGTTTCAAGTAAATTTTTTCAATTAAAAATTAATTATCACAGGCGCCGAAGCATGCAATAATTTATGAAGATAAATATGCAAAAAATATAATATTTACGTTGGAAACAAATTATACTAACGTAACTTAAAAGAAAAATGATTGATCTTTAGACTACTTAATCTATTTATTATGAAAATCAATGTTAAATACAGAGAATATCTTAGATCGTCTTATTATGGTAAAGCTCAATTATATTATATTAACAACCCAAGTCTAAAGCTATTGAAAACATTAACTTTAGCACTTAAAAAATTAATACAAATAATAAAAGTATAAAGTGTGTCATAGGTTTTACAACAAATAATCCTAAACTATTGGCAGTAAAATATGAATAAATTATCAAAGATCAAGTAATAATTTTTAGAACAATCAATTAAATTTAAGTTCAATAAAAATAATTTTTTTTTATCAAGCAGACTCTATATATATTAGTCCAAAAAGATTATAAATCATATATATCTTTGATTCAACGTTATTTTGGAATACATATATACTACTACCTATTAACTACTATCTTTCATAAATATTTCTTTTCGATTTAGATCATGATACGAATAAACTTCTTATTTTTATTATTATATATCTAAGTTCGAATCTCACTCATTTAATATTTCTTTTATTCAATAAAAATATGAATTTTAATACAATCTTTTTAAAAAAAAATATGTAAGAATATGATATAAATTGTCTAGATGTATGAGAAAATAGATATGCAGTTTTTATTGAAAGCATGATGAGAGTTACTATCTATTTATAATTAAACTCTAATAACTTAGTAAAACTTATGAAAAACATCCCAATACGATGTAGCATTAAAATAATGACTGTTGGGAAATGATAAGGCTTAAAAAATGGAGTTAAAATATCAAAAATATTGGAACTGATAAAGTTGCACATAAAATGCACATAAATTTTGAAATATATATCAGAATCACTTGAACGGGACCTTTGTAAAGTATTAAAATGGAGAATGTTCTACTTTTCCGAGAGGTACATGAAAAAATTTGAAAAAAATCAAAATATATAACTTAATGCGGTGGATAAAATAACTTACTACAAGGGTTTCGCATAAGTTTGATTTTATTCGATATTTTAATTCTATCAATTCAAATTATTAAGAATAATTCTACTTATCCAAATGAATTCGATTAAGTAAGAAAATTTATAAAAGTAAAAAATAAGTTAATGCAAATGATCGACATAAATTGTTTTTTGTTCAACATTTTAACTCCATCAATTTTAAATTATTAAGACTAAGTCTACTTATCCAAAAGGATCCAAGTAAGAAAGTTTAAGAAAATAAAAAATAACTTACTACCAGGAATTTGTGTAAGTTTTTTTTTTCAATACTTTTAATTCTATCAATTTCAAAAATACAACTTCAATAAATTTATACCAGTGACATGACGAACTTCTCAACCTAAAGAGTTATATGACAAGATGAAAAATTGATTTATTTTTTATAAAAATGTTTAAAAAAATGCTCTTAAATAAATGCATAAATAATTTGTGATTTTAATGAAGAGTAAATATATAACAAGAATTATTTTATTTATAAATAATTAATTAACTTATTAATTTAATGAAATATATACAATAATTATTATTTTATAAGTAATAGATGTGATACTTTGTGACAGTGTCACACAATCTAAATATATGTGATGTTTTATTTAGTAAATAAATCAAATATAACATAACAATTATACACATAAACTTAATTAAATTTAATAAACATTTAATAAACATTTTTTGTTTAAAATTAATGTAGGTTAGTTGATTATTTTTTAATTGATATTGGATGAATAGATGTAAAATAATCTCAACATGAAAAAATAATTAGTTTAATAATAATTTAATATTTATAATGTAAAGTTAATATAATTAAAATTATTAAATATAAATTATATAATAATTATTATTATAAAATATTTTAATATTTACTAGTGTATAAGAACGAAATAATTAAAATTAAAGCTTAAAAAAAATCAAAAGGTAGGAAGGAAAAAAATAAAAGGAAAGAAATAACGATCCAAGATTTTTTTTTTTTTTACTTTTTAAGTTTTCGTATATAAAAGATGTTAATTTAGTGATAAAAACAAAGTCATACCCACTAATATTATTCTTTATATTATATATATATATTAAAAAGTAAATTTATTTTTCAAATAGATAATTTTATTTTTTTAGTAGTTTATCTTAAATTATTTTATTTTTAAAAAGAAGTAAACTTATTTTAATTTATATTATTATATTTAAATTTTAAAAAATTTATATGGATGATGAAGGATATTTTTTAAAATTAACTTATCTTTTTTTTAGGTTCATTTATCTTATTTTTATAAGAGATATATTTAATTTTATGAAGTTTATTTTTTTGTGGTATTTAATCTTATCCCACGTATAGATATATACGTGGTTTTACAAATCATCTTAACTATAAAATAACATAAATTAATTTTGTAAATATTATCATATTTTAAAATTTAATTTTAATGATGCGACTAAAACTTTTACTTAAGTTACGATAGGATATGAGATCATAGGTATTCCTTAGTGAATTTGAATTGTGCACATTACGTGCCTGTGGCTAAGTCTATTTATTTGTGAATCCTTTATCGAGTTGGATTACAATTAGGACATATAACAAGCCTATATATATATATATTCCATAGCACTAACGTACCGAATTACTTGGGAGTTATAAGCCTCAGATCAATCAGCAGCCGCCTTTTGATATTAGATTTGATATAAGTAGGGTTGCGTTCGACAATTAGCAAGCAATAATTACATACATGTTTAGTCTACAATTTGTTGCCCCCATTGAAGATCATAGATCTTTGTTCGTGTAGCATCGTATTGTTTCGATAATATTTGTCTTTCTTTGGCAAGGTTTGTTTTATGTTACCGAACTATTTGTATATATGAGAGATTTGGTTGTATTAATTATTTTAGGGTTTTGGTTTCTGAGTTTTTTCTTTTCTTTTTTTGAATATTGGTATTAATTAATTGAAGAGTAGTTTAAATATTAATATGTTCTTTATCTTCTGTTTTAGGGAAGAGAGTTCAAAGGAGCGCATACAATCTTCATCCTCTTAGATCTCTTTTTTGTCATGGCAATGTTGGCAGCACTACACAACTCAGTACCATTAAGCATGAGTGAATCTGATGGAGGAGGGTCTGGAAATCACAACAACTTTTTGGAGTACAACATTAATAATAATAATAATAATAATAATAATAATAATAATTATAATAATAATAATAATAACTATTATTATTATTATAAACACTGCAACAATAACAATGTGATGATGGAGAAAAGACAGATTTTTCTCAAAAGCTATCAGTTCAGTAGAAAGAAGAGCTTAACAGAGAGAATCAAGAGTTCTTTCATTAGGTTGAAGAAAATTTTCTGATCATCAGAAACTATCATCGCCAACATAATTGCAATAAATCATACTGCTTCTAATAGCTAGCGTTTATTTTTAATTGATATTTTTCATCATTTTTGTTTCTAATTGATGTAATATATAATAGTGACGTATATTATTGAATTCAACCGAATAAATATTACTTATTTTGGGAACATTCATCGGTTCGTTTTTATTCAATCGTTCATTACGATATTACATGTATGAAAATACACAGAAACAATAACGAAAATTCAATAGGATTGATCTTTTGAACCCATTTAAGTTATTGGGAACATTCCTATAATGAATTCCTTAAAAACTTCTCCTTGTGATGGTAAATGATTACTTTTAATATCG
The DNA here is from genome assembly GCA_030763125.1 of Hippophae gyantsensis. NCBI lineage: Eukaryota > Viridiplantae > Streptophyta > Magnoliopsida > Rosales > Elaeagnaceae > Hippophae > Hippophae gyantsensis. Next base: position 58,323,529 of record CM061032.1, on the reverse strand, counting down.
AATTAGGATCAAGTAAGATAAAAATAAAATATTGGGTCGAATTTGACACCAGATTATATTTTATTATAAATAGAATGTAAAATAATAAAATATTTTTAATTTATTATTATTTTGAATGAAGTTCGATTGTTTTAAGTTTTGAACGTGTGGAGAATCACATAGATAATTTAAGTTTATTGGCTAATAATAATAATTATTATTTTTAAAAAGAAAAGAAAAAAAGCCTTTAAATATAATTCTTTTACTATTTTTTTTTTGTTCAATTGAGTTACTTTTATTATGATAAGATAAAAAATTGATATTTTTTTATATAAATGTTTTAAAAAATACTCATAAATAAATAATTAATTAATTCAAGATTTTAATAAAATGTAAATATACAAAAATAATTATTTTATGAGTAATAATTGTGTTACTTTGTGATAGTACTACACAATTTAAATATAAGTGATATTTTATTTAATAAATAAATAAAATATAACAGAACGACGACACACATAAACTTGACATGATAGATAAAATTTGATCAAACTTAATAATTATTTTTATAAATATTTTTAACTTAAAATTAACTTAGTTTAATTGATTATTGTTTAATTGATATGAGATGAATAAATGTAAAGTAATATGGATATGAAAAAATAATTAGTTTAATAATAATTTAAGATTTAGAATGTAAAGTTGATATAATTAAAATTATTAAATATAAATTATATAATAATTATTATTATAAAATATTTTAATATTTATCAGTGTATAAAAATAAAAATAATTAAAATTAAAGCTTAAAAAAATCAGAAGGTAGGATGGAAGAAATAAAAGGAAAGAAGAGTTTGAATAACGATCAAAGATTTTTTTTAAGTTTTTATATATAATAGATGTTAATTTAGTGATAAAAACAAAGTCATACCCACTAATATTATTCTTTATATTATATATGGCTCAGTGATCGTAGTTTTTCTTTTTTAATATATATATATATCAATTGTTTTTTACCAAAAAGATACGGCAAGTATATATATATATATATATGAATGGATGAAGGGCATAAGTAAATTTATTTTTCAAATAGATGATTTTATTTTTTTTAATTTTTTTAGTAGTTTATCTTAAATTATTTTATTTCTAAAAAAAAGTAAATTTATTTTAATTTATATTATTATATTTAAATTAAAAAAAATTATATGATAAAGGATATTTTTTGAATTAACTCATCTTTTATATTTTTTAGTTCATCTGTAAACAGATGCATGTAATTTTATAAAGTTTATTTTTTGATTAAAAACTTATAAATAATATGTGATATTTATAAACATTAGATTATTATGTTAATAATAATATTTTTAAAAAATTGATAGAAAATAAAATAAATTAATTGATTTATAATAATATCTTTTTTATATGAGTATTTTTTTAAATTTAAATATAATAACATAAACTAAATTAAATTCATTCATATTTAAAAATAAAATACTTTAAATTGACACACTTAAAAAAATTACTAAAATTAATTGATTTATAATAATATCCGTTAAAATATGAATTGTATTCCACTGTGGAAATGTAAAGCTTTTTATTTTATTTTTTACGAGTGTTGCTGTTTAGTCTGACTAAACGGGTTAAACGGCTTCTTCTAATTTTGTTTTGTTCAAATATTAATTATTTTTTAAAGAATAAAAAGTATTAGAAAAATATTGATAGATCAAAACAATTTCCTTTATTCATGAGAATGCTTTAATTATTAGTAAGTAAAATTATATTTATATAATTATATTTAATTAAAAATATTATCTTATTAATAATAAATTTGTGATATAATAATGTTTTTTTGTTTAATATCATTACGCAATGATTTTATAAAAATATAATGAATATGTTTTATAACGATTTTGATTTTATTTTTTAAGAGATTTTTTAATTATATATGTTTTATAATGGTTTTTTATTTTTTTTATATTTTTAAGAAATTTATAAAAAAATTGGAATGATTCATAAATATTTAAAATCAAGATTATTTAATAATTTTATTTAATAATAAGAATATTAAAACGTAGTTATTATCCCTTTCAAGTGGGTGAATATTTTCTTTTACTTATGATAGGTGTGAGAATTTGAGAAAATGTTAGATATTTATTACTTGTAGGAGTAGTCAGCGGATAATACATTTCAATAGTAATTCTGCTTCTTAATTTGAAAAATATAAATTAAAGAGTAGTATCACGTACATAAACTAATATGTTCATATTTAATTGGAGGTAAAGTTGGGATATAAAATATTAAAATAACGAGTTAATTATATTATGATATATAAATTAATACATATATTAACTTCAAATAAAAATTCAAAAAAGGTCATAAAAGTCGCCCATATTTCAAAATCGGTATTATTTAATCTTAAGATTATAAAAATGCATTTTTTAATTCATCAAATTTAAAAAAAGTTATCAGTTTAATATAATTATATTGTTTTAATAAATTTTATGTTAAAATGTTATTTTCACTTATAAAGTAACTAAATACAGTAAACACTAGTCATTAAAATAAATAAAAATTCATTTAAGAAATAATAAGAAATAATAAGAAATAATAATATTTTAATAAAAAAAATTATTTAAATACATTATTTTTGTTTCTCAAGAAAAAAAATATTAAAAATACTTATTTATTGTATTCTATTATGTTATTAAAAGAATATACATGATATTTTTATATAAGAGTTAAAGTAAACTAGATATAAATATGACTAAATTAAATAAATATACATTAGTAAATATATACATTAATCTGTTTACTAGATATACATTAACAATTCTTCTCAAACTCAAGGTGGATGTGAGACCAGTTTGAGGTTGTCAACCAAATTACGAATACGTCATTTAAGAAGTGTCTTAGTAAAGATATCTACAGGTTGATCGTTGGAGGAGACAAGGAAAAGCTTGAGAGCACCATGGATAAGATGAAAGCGATTAAAATGACAATCAATCTCAATCTGTTTAGTCCGTTCATGGAAGACATCGTTGTGAGTAATATGAATAGTACTCTAATTATCACAATAAAGAGGAGTAGCAGAGGATGTGGACACACCCAAATCCTTAAGAAGACATCATAGCCAAAAGAGCTCAGATGTGGTATCAATAAGAGCACGATATTCTGCTTCAGTACTGGAGCGAGCCACACAAGTTTATTTCTTATTTCGTCAAGAAATCAAAGAAGAACCAAGGAGAAAGCAATAACCTGTAGTGGATCTGCGATCAGTGGGATCTCCTACCCAATCAGCATCAGAGAATGCACGAAGTACTAGAGGAGACTAAGCTGAGTAGAAAAGGCCATGGAAGATGATACCTTTCAAGTATTGTAGAATCTGCATAATAGTAGCATAATGAGTCGATCATGGAGCAGATAGATACTGGCTTACCTGATGAACAACATAAGAAATGTCTAGATGAGTAACTGTAAGATAGACTTGGCTTCCAACAATCGTCTGTAAAGAAAGGGATTAGACAATGGTTCCCCCCACTCCCGAGGGTGTCAGATGCATATTAAGTTCAATATTGGAGAATAAAGATGAGTGAGGTGTCATGTGATTACAACATGTAGAGTCAAAAAGTCAAGTTTGAGACTTACCTGGTAGAACTGAGAGAGTAGTGGAAAGAGATGCATTACCAACCATTTGAACAACCTAAGTTATGATCTTCTGTAGTTCAGTGGAAGAGAGGTTGTTAGTGGATCCAGAAGACTTGGACTCTGCTGAACTAGAAGGCATCAGTGGAGTAGGCTCAGTATTAGCAACAACATCAGTAGATTTGTTACGATGGTAACAAGTCTCAATGGGGTGGCCATGACGCTTGCAATAATTGCAGAACCTTTTGTTGCTCTGCTTGTGATGATTGTTAAAGCGAGAGGAATCACCTTATTGCTAAGGTTGTTCAATGGTAGAAGTAGGAGGAGTAATAGCCAAAACATTGAACTTATTCTAGGCTTGAAGAGTTGCAAGTCAAGCTTCTTCTCTAACCAACTCGTTTACAACATTATCAAGAGAGGAAAGACAACTACGATTAAGAAGCTGACCTCATATGGGCTCAAAGTCCTTGTGAAGTAACATCAAGAACTCATAGAGACGAAATTCATCCCTAACTGTAGCATATTGTTGAGCATCCGTTGAGCATGCCCAAATTGGATCATAAAGGTCAATTTGGTCCCAAAGAAAGCGAAGTTGATCAAAGTAGTCATTGATGGATTGCCCTGTTTACTGTTGAAGTTGATGTAATTCAACTATTAATTGATATTTTATGGATCCATTAGTAGTGAAGTACCTTTTGGCCAACATATCCCATGCTGATTTGGCATCATCAAAGATGCCCAATAGATTGAAGATGGAAGGAATGGAAGTATTCTGAATCCATGTGAGGATCATGTGGTTGTGACTATCCCATTCAACAATGCGACCAAGGAAGGTAGCATCTTTTTCACTTGCTTCTTTGACATGAATGATAATTGCACCAGTACAGTAATGTCAGAGCATACGACACTTAAGAAAATTGCGCATAGCTTGAGACCATGATAAGTAATTCTTGGTCCCCTCCAATATAATATTGATGGGTTAAGAAATAAAAACATATTTTTTATCCATTTGGAAACACAATATGCAAAAACGGTATGCAAAAACGAGGTTTACGCAAAAAATTGGGTAGGGAGGACCCAAACTACAAAAATCAACAATCAACAGGTCAGGTCAATGATCAACCAACAAAGTCAATGGGCAACACGGTCACTGTGATGCCAGCTAAAGGCGATGATGACATCAGCCTTAGAGATATGTCAATGATGACGTTACTGGACCAGAGTGAGGTGCATGAATCTAACACGTGGTTTCTTTTGGCGGCGCGTACAGAGTCCGATGATTGTGATACTTCCATGGTTGTGTAGATCTGGTGGAGCCGATCATATTGGTATCTACATAAAGGTTATCAGAGCAAGATGCACGATAGTGTTTGGTTTGAGTGGCGGTGCGTGAAAAGATGTGCTGAGCAGCGCGTGCAAACTCTGATGGTTGTGAGACTTTCACGGTTGTGTAGATCTAGTCGAGCCGATCACAGTGGTATCTACATAAAGGTTATCGGAGCAAGATGCACAGTGACGACGGTTTTTGTAGTGGTCTGTGTGGTGCAGGACTTCTTAATAACGAAGATTATAGGCCCAAAACTTAAGGACAATGGCTTAAAGATGTCAAAGGTTCAATGGTGAGTGGTTGTAATGACTGTTGTGACAACAGAAGTTATAAGAGTGGTAGCATCTTCTTCACTTGCTCCTTTGACAGGCATGATAATTGCACCAATACAATAATGTTAGGGCATACGACCCTTAAGAAAACTGCACATAGCTTAGATACCATATTAGAAATATCTATTGATTGTTTTTTATTCTGTTATTAAAGGAATATACATGGTACTTTTATATAGGAGTTTCAAGTAAACTAGATATGATTAAAGTAACTAGATATAAATATGCCTAAAATAAATAGATATACATTAACAAAAAAAAATCAACAAAATTATAGAATGAAAATGATGACAATCATCAAATATTAAAACATATATTTTGTAAAAAAAATTCATATAAACGGTCACTTTATTGTTATTAAATAATTAAATTTTAATTATTTAATAAAAAAATTAAATGGTATTAATTTTCTTTAATTTATCATTTTTACGAAAGATATGAAAGTGTGGAATAATAATATATTTTAAAATTTAAGGATTAAATCTATAATAAAATTTAATTTGATGGAGTTGCATATCTTTTCTAAAAAAAAAAAATGTTATTTTACTTAGCGTACTCAATTGAGCAATTCTATTCAGCTCGGGTTAATACTCCTGGCTTAATTCCCACTTACAAGAATTGGGGTCTACAGAAGAATACGAATCACTTGTTTTTTGATCGAGTTATTTAAGACTTTCCCTATTCAATGTATTTAAGATTCTAACACTCTCATCATATATTTTTTAATTTTAAATAAATTAAAATATTGACTCAATAAATAATAAAAAGTAAATGATATTTATATAAAAAATAAAATATATATAACAAAAAATACATAATTATTTTATATTAAACAAAGTTTATATAATCTTATTACAAATTAGCATGAAATAATAACTATAAATTATAAAATTATTATAAAACTTTAAATTTTTAAAATTTAAATAAATATTTTAAATAATTTTTATAAAATAAAAAACTAAAAAAAAATATAAAATATATAATATATTACTTATAATTAGTTTAAATTTAAATATAATTAAATCTATAAAAACATTAAAAGAATTAAATTTTTATACATTTATTAAAATATGATATATAATTTCGAGTAATGATATGAAAAATACAATATTTATCTTTATTTCGTCTCATATTATAAAATATGTTTTACATTCAATAGGATAATTCGACACAAATTTGTCCATCTAAAAATTTAACAACTTACTTAGAGATAATATTCATTATTTATAAATTATAACATTCGTCCATTTTCTTTAAATATGCATTTTAAAAAATAATAATTATATTAATTTTATATTTTATTAGTTTAAAGTATTATTCTAAAAATAATAAATTATTTTTCTTGAAGCATAAAATTTGCGTGTTGATTGATGGCTTTGCATTGACTTCATAAATTTCCCTAAAAGCTGTGTATGTTTGTTGGTGCTTTTATGTTTTTCTTTAGACTCCAACCTGAATATATCAACTTTCCCATCAACCAATAAAAATATTGCGTTGTTTTTGGTGAAAGATTGATTCAGGGTGTAATTGTAATTGAATCAATGAGTTTTGAGTGGTTGGTTCGATGATTTTATTTTTATAAAACAAATTGCCGATATATTCATTTTGACGAATTATATAGTATATTTTTCGGTGTCAATCTCAATAGCTGATATGGGTAATAATGACAATACACTCAGTAAGGATGTTAAAATCATTGTGGTGCTCACACAAATGGTGGTAGTCATACACATATGTTAGAACAAAGGAATCAAGTCTGCAATCTTCTTTTATTTTTGCTGCCAAGTGCTCACCATATGTTTGAAAAATTGCTTTAGTGAGTTTCTGTTTATACTTTTGCGTTTTCTGCAGCCCGATCAGGTGCTTTGGCTTCATCAAACATCATTTAGCTAACTTGCTTACCACAATCTAATTTTATACTTCAGCCTCAAAAACAAAGGCACAAGCTATCATGTCATATACACACAAAACAAAAAGCTAAAATTTTCCAGCAAATCAAAAGCTAAGAGTGAAACAAAGTTATGAAAGTTACAAAGCCATGTTCTCTAGTTGGCTAGGCTATATGTGAAGGGAGGGCTAAAGCATAAGAAGATTAGTACTGAAGGAGTCCACCAAAGCTACCTTTAGAAGAAAATCTAGCCATGAACAGAGCATATGACTCTTTGAAGCTGAATTGTGGCACCAAAAACTGTCCTGATCTCACAATAGCTTTAGAGCCATTCTTTTTTGTTCCCTTCTTAGTCAAGTCCCAAATAAGCCTTGGAGATTTAGACTCTTCTTCACATATGATCTCTGGCTCTTCCTTGATTGTTGCAAGCTTAGACTTGAGAATTTCTTCTATGTCCTTCCATGACTCTGTTGATCTCAGACCTTTTTTACTAGTACAAGGCACTACCCTCCACAATTTTCGACATGCCCTCCTCATTTTAACATCAGAAATTCAATTTCTTTGGCTTGTTAAATTGTAAACAAGTTTACTAATATAAACTCAAACTGTATAATATGTTGTTCTTTGTTATTATATAGATTGATGGGGAATGAAGGAGGGTTTCAATAAGGAAGTGAATGTGGGATTGTATAATTAGCTGGAAAGTAGCCGTTTGAAAAGGAAGGCCAGAGAGGCAGTTATTATACACCCCTAAAGTTTGTGTCTTTACCTCTCTTTACAGGGATGGTGTAATTATAATGTACCTTTGTTTGGTGGGTTTTGTACACTAATTAAAACTAGTTAATAGTTATGTCCTCTCACAGATATAAAGAATAATCAAAAGGATGTGCTCTCGCAGACATAATGAATAATCAAAATGATATCCTCTCTGACATAATGAATAATTAAAATGATGATCCATTTGTTAAATTTATTTTTGATTTTCAAAAGGCTAATTAATATTTGTTAGATTAACCGAAGAAGTGACGAATGGATTAAAAATAATATTAAGATAAAATTTATATAAATTTTGTGTGTTTTTACTTATTTAACTTTAAAAAAAAAATTGGACAGTATAATTCTTATATATGTTGACATCAGGGACGAAAATGTTACGTTATCGATAATACTATCGTGATAATGTCTTTTTTATACATCTTTATATCGAAACATAATGTTTATATTTTTTGGTTAAATTGTTGTAAAAATATTGATAATATCGCTAATATGTTGATGAAATGATGTTATAGTTAAAATATCACTTAAATATCTTTTTTTTACTAAAATATTTTAAATAATGTATATATTATCGCTAAAATGTCGAATAATATATCAAAAATATGAATTATTTATTAATTTTTTTCTTATTGAGTAATCATTTAAATTTAATTTTTTTCTTTTTATAATACATAATATATTCTTTTTTTAATATGTTTGCTATATATATAATTAAGTATTTTTAAAAACAAATAATTAATGAAATTTATTTTTGTTAATATTTTTCTATTTATAATAGTTACAATTAGATAATATACTTAATTATTTCAAAAACTTTAACCACTTACTCTATAATATTTAACAAAAAAGAATATATATTTTATTATACAATATTTTAATTAATTAATCAACTTATTAATTAATATAAATATTTTATGTATTTAAAAATACATGTATTAAATAAAAAATTAGTTTAAAATATATTAATCGATTGATTTTATATTTTTGATAAAAAAATTATAATTTTTATTTTTTTTAATTTTCATCGATAATGATAATATCTTCGATATTTTTATAAAAATTAAATTTTAATTTTTTTAACCATATCGATATTTCAAACCTTAGTTTACATAATATCATCATTTAATTAAAGTTGGTACCGAGGACACTTAATTTCTACTATTTTTATTAATATTTTTGTTATTTGATTTTATGATTCTAAATTCAATGAATTAATCTCTTAAGTTATTTATAGTTATTTATATTCAATCTTATCGTTATTTTTTATAATAATAAAAAAAATATAAATATAAATTAAATATATAAATATATATAATATAAACAATAAAACATGAATTGACACCTAAAACAAAAACTAACACCATTATATTATGGGTGAAAAGGTTAGATTTGGTATAGCTTTTTTTTATTCTTTTTTGGGTTTAGCAAAGTTAATTGTCCCTCTGTCACTTTCAAAGTTACAAACTAAAGACAATTAAGGAGTCTAATGAGTAATGCCACATGATTATCAATTAATTTATAACAAATTCTTTTTTTGTGGGCTCTGAATTCTCATACAAGATAGCTATTTATTCAACCCTATCATTACTTTTACATATACTTTTTTTAACATAGGTCATTTAAATATGTTTTAGTATTTTAATACATTTCTATTTATTTTAAACAAAAAAAAAGAGTTTACTCTATATTATTTATTTTGGTTTTTATTTTGTTTGATGTTTTTTTTTTTATTTTACAAAAAAGTGAGTTGTTTTTGGTTAGATGAATATCAATTTTTTGATAATTTTTTTGAAACTTTTACAAAATAAAAAAATGAAAAAATAGAGAGAGTTGAGTTTTTTTTTAAAATATATTTCTATTACTCTTATATATGATCCAAATCCTATCCAAAGTATCCTTGTATCTATACTTCTTTCTTATGATATATTATTATCTCTTTTATAAAAACAAATATATAGGCAATACAGAGTTTTAGAGCATAAATGTTGAAATTTTCTTACACTTTTATTATTTTTAAAACTCATTTATTTTTTTTACAAAAATTCTTTTACTCTAACCTACTCTCTTCTTAATTTAATTTCTAAATCAACCTTGACATGATCATTAGAGGCATATAAATTTATTTTTTTCTTATATCATCAAGAGAGCCAATGACTTTGATTTGGTTAAAATTTTACATTATCTATCTTCTTATTATTTTAAATCACAAAAAATTCAAATCTAAAAATAAATAAAAATAACTTTTATCACCATGTATCAATTTATATGTTATAATATAATTAAGCCTTTTAATTAAGAATTTTCATAATTACTTCAATTTCACACATTTCAAATTTAACTTCTAATCTAACATTGATATATTAATTAATATAAATAACAACTTGATATATATAATATTACTTAAAATAAAAAGACTAAGTTACGTTATTAATTAACTTAGTTTACACTTTATTCATTCAATTTTTTCATACACTATATTTAAAGTCTAAATTTATTAATTATAATAAATTGTACTATAATATTTAGAATTAACGCATTAAAAATCTTAACTCTCTTAACTTTTTAAAGTGTAACATATTTTATCAGTTATCTTTAAATATGAACTAATATTATTAAATTTTAAAAAGATAATAAATGTAATATTAGAAAGAAAAATTAAAGAATTAAAATATAAATTTGATAAAATTTAAACACTAGTTTAGTCAAAATAAAAAGAGAACCAACCCCGAACTTAGTATTTTAAAAAGTCATAAATAAAAATAACACAATTAAGTTTGCTGATTACTTTTATTTTATTTGTTTTTTCATTTTTTCGTTACATTAACAAATACTATTTTGATATAAATAATTAAAGTATTAAAATTAAATAAATAAATAAAATAAAATATATAATACTTACTCTAACCGTGTTATTTTTTTAACAAGTGAAGTAAATTATTTTAAAAATAGATAATAAAAAAATCTGGATATTTTATTTAGAATAGCTAATAGGAACTGCATTTATCTCAATAAAATTAAGCACCAAACAAGTACATTTTTAAAACCATATTATTTTACATAAATTAGTGATAAATTACCCTTTTGTTTAAATAATATATGTGATATATTGTTGGGTCATAGTATAGGAGGGTACGATAAATTATCATATTAATGGTTATCAAAAATTTGACAATTTGTTTTTTTTAAATCAATTAATTTAGTGATTGAATTCCTAAGTTATTTTCGGTCAGGAATATTCTCTCAATTCTTTTTTTTTTGTTCAAAATATTCTAAACTTTTTATTAAATAAACAATATTATATAAATAATATTTAAACTTAAATCTATAATAATAAAATAAATAATTCTATCATCTAAACCTCAAACACATCATATTCTCAATATTTGCTTACTCGTTTACTCAACGTTCAACAAAAAATGCCAGATCAACACGTAGCCGGTTTCTAGTTAGAAAGAATTTTTTTAATAATGTTTTTTCTTCTTTTTATAAATTAATTAATCATATACACATAATTTATTAAAATATTAAAAATAATTATTATTATTATGTTTTTATTAATATATAAAAATAAAAAAAAGTTTATTTGTTATTTAAATCGTTTTATTTGTAAAATGATATAAAATAAAATTAATTTTTATTTAATTATCTATTAAATATAATAAAATACCATAATAATATATACATATTTATATATTTTGATAGAAATATATCTAATAAAATAATTTTTCATTAAAAATTATTTAAATTTTTTTAACAAATCATTTTAATTAAATTTAAATAAATTTTTTATCGATTAATATATTAATATGTGTATTAGATAATAAATTTTTTGTTAAAATTAAAAAAAATCTTAAAAAAGTTGGGTAATATTTTTAATTAAATTTTATTTTATTTGTACATATTTATAGAAAAATACAAACATATATGTAATATATGTGTTATTTATTATATTTAAGAATTTGATAAAAAAATAATTTTTTCATTAACTATGTGATTTTTTACAAAAAAAAAAACTTAAAAACACATTTTTTAAATTATGATAATAAATAATATATTTGACCTAAACAAGTAATCGTAAAAATTGTTACCCATAAAAGAATTGAGAATACAACTAATATTTTAAATATTAATAATTTATAAAAGAATTGAGAATACAACTAATATTTTAAATATTAATAATTTATTACTTTATTGATAAAAAAATAAGATTCTTAAATAAATTATAAAACAACTAAAAAAAATAATAGTTATTATTTTAAAATATGAGAATAATTTTATTTAAAAATTTATTTAATATAATTTAAATTTTTATATATAATATACTTTAATTATATAATATAACTCCAAAAAAGATATAAGTTGTTTTTCACTAAAGTAAAATAAAGTGTATAAATAGAACTTAAAACAACATTTTTTTATGGAAAACATTTTTTTTATCATAAGATATGTTTTTTTAATGGAAATATGTATTGTTTTTAAAAAATATATATTATTTGATGCGTTAAGAAAAATAATATATTTATTTCTTGAGAGGAAAAAATCAAATCATGTAAATAAATGAGATATATATTTATCAAATAATATAATATATGTAGATTAAATATATTTTTCTTTCATTAAATTCTAAAAATTATTATAAAAATATCATTGATTTGTTATTTTTATATTATTAAATTTTATAAAATATTACAAAATTATTATTAAATTTTTTTATTACTTACATATCATTATATTTTGTAAAATATTACAATATATCGTCATGTTAATTAGTTACGAGCAAGTCATCCATACGTCGATATTTTATAATATTTATAAAATTTAATGATATCTAATTAATAATTTGAAATTCGATAATATTTATATATATATTAAATAATTATTAGTATAAACCAACGAGACGATGGTAGTCACCCACTCACCCTTATAAAGGAAATATTTTTCTTTGCAAAATATAGGTACCAGCTCCGTTACAATCTGAGAGAATTTGGTGTCCGGTTACATTGGCGTTGTAGTCGAACTTCAAGTCTTCTGTAATAGTTCAGACTGTAATCCCTATCATTCACAAAAACTTCAATTCGACTCGAATCGTATCGTTACTTTTTTGTCTACGAATCCTACTTTTTCCATAAAATCAGCGTAGTAAAATACTGAAAATTGGGTACTTTTTGGAATTTCCTTTTCTTTTCTGTGTTACACATTTGATACTTTCCCCAATTATATTCCAATCCTCAACAGGATTTCCTTCTTTTCCCTTTGAAACCGTTTCTTCACCAATTTTATAAAATTGGTCCCCTTTTGGATTTTCCTTTTGGTAATAGTATACACACATATATATTATTTGATGTCTATATCTGATAAAGAGATTTCCAGAATTGGGGGCACTGGTGTTGATAATGGTGGGGATGAAAATGGTGATAGTGAAGATGATGAGAATTGTGGGGTCTATTCCAAAGATGACTACAGAAAAAAGAAGATTGGAGGAAATGGATATGGTGGTAGATTTTCAAGAAATTTGGGCAAAGCAAAGAAAATGGTCCTACGTCCATTCACAAGGTCCAAGAAACAAATCCCCACGAAAATTCAGACAAGGGCTTCTTCTTCTTCTTCTTTGTCTGCTTCTGCTTCTGCTTCTGCAGCGAATATTGGTAATTTTCCAGGTAAGAGAACTTGGGTTGATACTACTAGGGTTAAAGGTTGTTGCTTTTGTTTCAGGCAACCTCTAACTTTAGAATCATCAATTGGGTCTTCGGTAAGAAACCCCAAAGATCCGAATTGGACTCATGATAAGCTGAAAGTTTTCATTGAGAAGAATGATTTCTATTCTAAAGAATGCAATCCCCACTTAGATATTGATTGTTCCCATCGAGAAGACTGATGGGCTTTTTTGATCAATTTGTTTATTATTGTTATGTCAGTGGTTTGGTTTAATGCAATAGAGGTAGTTCTTGTTGTATGGTTGCTCACTTGGAGAATTCTGTTTCCATATATGAAGTTGAAGATGTTGAGGGACTTTGATTTTGACGAAAAGGGTCAATAAATTTTCTAAATTTGGAGATTTTTTGTTCTCTGTTCTATTAAGTTGGTATATCATCTCTTGTGTATCTTGGAAGATTTGAGGAGTTTTTGGCAGTGTATAAAAGTCAGTGTTGTGAGAATTAGCAAATATGATTATACTTTAGGTTATATTGAATTTGATGCACCGAGGACAGCTTTTTGGTCACTTCGTAATTTTTTAAAGATCAAACGTGCTTGTTGTGGTTCGATTGTGACTTTAATGGGGAAGTGGATTGTTGACTGTCAAACTCTTGGTATGAAAGATACAACTCTTTGATGGAAAATATGATTGGTGAAGATAAAGCCATGTGACATCTTCAATTGCTCCCTGAAGAGGTAGAAGCTAATTTGATTTGATATTGAATTGCACACTTGGATGCTAAATGCTGTTGAATTGATGTTGTGCAGCCAAATCAGAGATTTGTATGGTAAACTGGAAAATTGGTTGGTTTGTACTGAAACCATTGGATTGTTTCCAGTTTGTTCTTCTTTTTCCGTAAAAAGTTCAATTAGAATTACTAGTTTTCCCTTTTTCGTTAATTGAAATGGAACATAAATTCATCATTGGACCCTAGCATCCTATTCCTAATTGTTACATTGGCTTCATGATCAGTCCATTGTTGTGAAAGATTTTTGTCAATGAGTAGCAGAAAATACTATCCTCCTTTGATCAGTTTGTGCATCACGCAGAAGGTATATATTCCACAAAGCACATACATGTTAAATGCATTATATCTATGTAGGAAACTTGATAAGAGACCTACCTGAGTGTTTTTGTTTGTGTGTGTCGCAGAATTCCTGAATATGTTTTATAAGTTGATGGATTCTTGATATTTATCTTAGGGAGGAAGGTCCTGTCAGTTTCCACTATAGGAGACAGTTCACACTCATTATTATTGTTTTCGACCGAGTCTAAAATTGCAGGATTTTTTAGTTTGAGCTGAAAATGGCCCAAATATGCAGGCCTTTGCTATGTACAAGCCATACATGAGTAAGGCTGGATACCCAAGAGACATATTTTGCCCAACTTTCAAAAACACGCAATTTAGGGCTCGAATTGATTATTGTCTATGAATTGCTTCATTGGCATGCTTCCAGCTAAAGAATTTTAGCCACATCAATTGCCATAACTAGTGGTTGATAGATTTTCGTATCAGATAGTATGACTAAACATGGTATGGTGATAGTTCCTTTCTGCAATCCTAGTTAGTATTTACTTCCCTCCACTTCTACATGTTGATGACATTGGAGAAGAAAATTCACTTATGTTGCTCAAAGCATCTGGTAGATTTTTTTTAATCTTCTCTCAACTGCCAACCAAAACGAAAGTGAAAAGTGCAAAATCTTGAGATAATGACCACGGATCATCTGTGATGTTTTGCATTTATTTAAGGCTGCTGGGATATTTCACTAAATTATCTACTACTTTGTGAAGAAACCATCTTCTACTTTCTAAAGTTTGTTCAGAAAATAGTCATCAGTTTGATTTGTAATTTGCTGAAATGTTTGGGTTCTTATATTTCTTGTGATCTGTATGGAGTGGGCAAAATACTCTTATATTTCTCTGAAATATTAAAATTTTGACTACTAAAATTGGTGAATGATATTAAAAAATAGCTTATTGCCTATGCTTGTAAAACTGAGTTCAAAATACTAGAAGAAAAAATTCACTTATGCATGACAAATAAGTTTTGCATTTAAATTGCTGATTTCTTGAATAACCGTCCTCATGTTGTCTGTTATCACATTTCTGAAATTAAATAAATTTTAAGTTTTCACACTTACTATTTCATCTTTGGTATTTTGTGAAGTAAGCACTGAAAAAATAGAGCTCTTTTAATTGATCATGGAATACGTTGAATTACAAAAAATCTGATGAATTATAAATCACATAGAGAAACCTCTATATGGCTAAGGATGCTTTAATGGAAGGGGGAAAGAATGAATAATATTCAATTAAATTTAAATTTAAGGTGAAAAGCCTATGTAATTTATACAAGTGGAGCATATAAATTATATTATTTTTCATAAAATTAACATTAAAATCTCATTTTGATAATCGATTCAAAAAATAAGTTAGATTCTAACACATGTCATAAAACCAAATTTAAAAAGTTATTTATAATCATTTATTTTTTATATATAATTTCATATAAATAATTTTAATAATTTCAATAAAATTATTATTAAAAATATATATTCATAAATTTCATCACATGATCGATCAATAAATGATATGATAACCTAATTTTTTAATTAATCATTAAAATATAATTTTAGTATTAATTTAAAAAAAAACTAAAATTATCGTGTTTCACGTAAAACAAAATTATATAACTTATACATTCTACTATATAAACTATATAACTTCTATTCTTCTTACTTAAATTTAATGTTAAGAAATAGAGAAAATAATAAAATGAATAGAGAATTAATCGCAATAATCGAGGAGAGACAAGATAATGACTTTATGCTTATAAAATTCCAAACATTAAAATAATATAAATTTATAAATATTATTAGATTACGTGATGTATTTCAGTTTAATGAAAATTAAAAATAGATTTTTTTTAAATAAAATAATTAAAAAAATAAAGAGATAAAATAATAATATATTTTAAGAATAATAAATAAAACTAATTGTAATGTTTTTAGTTGAATGTTGATTATCTTAAAAAGTTTATTAGCCCCATGCTTTGAATGCCGACTTATTGGGTTATGGTTCCGAGAGAGAGAAAGAAAAATAAAATGTAAAAGCAAAGCCAGCCCATAAAGAGAATCCTTTAGGTAGCAAGTAGCAAGTAGCATCCCAACATATTATTATATTTTATTAGTTTTAATTAGCAAACTTCTAAGAACAGACGTGACTGTCTAGTTAGTTAAAATAATATTATTTTCTTAAGGTGGTATTTTATCATTATCTAGTTATAATTAATTAGATTATATCTAATCCACCAAGTGTCTCCTTGTATTGCTACTTTTTTTTTTCCAATGTTATTTTTCCTATGCCTTTCTCATGCTGTATTCATTAAAGAAATAAATTAAACGGTCGATGAAAATAGGTTCAAAAAACAGAGAAGATTTGTTCTTTAGGCAATGCATATCAAGTTAGAAACCAATAAGACCCATTATTCATATGTTTTCGTCAAGTAATTAACAATTTTGATACCCTTGACACTTTCTTTCCATATTGTCCTTGCAGTGTCCAATTTTGCAAATCAGTTATTCTAAACAATAACATCCTCAAAAGTTGCCCTAAAATTATCCTAGTTAAGCATCTTACCCAAGAATTTTAAGAAGAAAATATATATTTATATCATGATAAATACACGTAATATATATATATATATATTATTTTAAGAAACATTGGTTTATTTAAGTCCAACTTAAACATCAATATCTTTAAGTAATATAAAAATCTAAAATTATAATAATTAATTCAAAAGAAATAATATTTAAAATAAACTTACATCTAATAACTTAACTGATGTAAGTATATTTTATTAGAATACAAGAAATATGATCAATCTAGATCAATAATATTATTTGTCTGTTATTAAAAAAACAGGAAATATAAAGAAAGAATTAATACATACCGAACAACTTTTGAATAAAGATGATAAAATAGCCCCAAGTTATTAAAATATCATTATTATCCCTTTAACAAATGCATTAAAATTTAAGAACAAACAGTATCTTGATAAACCCATTATTCACCTCTACTTTTTTGGAGCAAACCTAGACTTAATTTTCAAAACTTCTTTGGTATCAATTTGGAAAGCCTGAGCCAAAACATTGTCAGGAACAGGTGGATTGGCACCAAACAAAGTGGTAGCAAGAGACTGAGTACCAGCCAACTGGCTATTAAATGCAGCAATTACAGCAGCAGGAACATGCCCATTGTTCTTTTGGAAATGAACTAGACCTTTTGGGAACACATATACTTCACCCTTTTTAATATGTTTTGAAATAAGCACATTTGCTGTTGTAATAAAACCAACATCCAATTCTCCTTCAAGAACAAACACTATCTCTGTGGCTCTTGGGTGAGTGTGAGGAGGGTTAATACCATAAGGGGCATAGTCAATTCGAGCCAAGGAAACTCCAAGTGTGTTCAGGCCTGGAATGTTCTGCACATTGGCTCCAGTTACTAGTGAACCAAAGGTGTTGTTTGTAGCACCTGCTTTGGCTAGTCTAGTAGAGAAGAAGTCATCTGCTGTTATGTTCTCTTTGCATGTGAATCCATTGATTTTAATACCTGTTTGTTTTTAGAATAAATATTGGTAAGTTTTATCACAAACGAAGGGTTACTATCTCATCTCTGTAATCCCCAATTCCCAATCTCGTGTTATATTTCATTGTCTGTTTAGTTGGGCTTATGTTGAAAAATACTTTAAACCAAAAGTAGATTTTGAAGTAAACATTTTAAGGAAGAAACGAGTCATTTGTGCTTACGTACTTTATGACATTTAAGCACTTTTTGACCCCAAAAAACAAAAAAAAAATCTAATTTTGTTCCAAAGTATTATTTGTAGTCATAAGATGTTTTATATGGTATGGAAGTAGAACCAAAGAAACTCATAATTTTTTTTATCCAACAATATACAGGGATCCAAGGATTTCAACCAGGTATTGTCTGAAGAAATGCAAAGTCTTTACCAATTATACTAGAAGGCCCTTAATCTTTTTCCATCTAAGATTACATATACATCAGTGTTTCAGTTATTGCACTATGATTAATTAGCTTTAGTACATATATGATACTGAAGAGGGGGGGAAAAGAAGAAGCAGAAGAGGTAGATTCATGAAAGAACAAACAGGGATATTAAAGAAAGAAGTACCAGAAGAGAAATCAGCAACACAAACATCTTGAAGCAAGTCAGGATCAGCAAAAGAGTTGCCTAATAATGCAGCAATTGTAATAAGATACAGTGTCAATATAGCAGCCATGCTTGTATTCAAAATTATACTGAAGAAGAGAATGGACATGAAAGACTTGAGAAATGAGCTAAATTTATAAGATCGAAAACGAATTCGAATATGGGATTTTTATTATAAAAATAATTAATAAATAGGAGAAGACTTTGAAGGGTCCTCATTTTGCTCCCCTTGCGCGTCGGTTGGATCTTTCCAAATGCTGCTTCTTTAGTTTTCAAGTTAGAAAAATGTTACTGGTAATAAATTTATATGGTAAATTTTTAAAAACAACTATCCTTTTTTCATTTGAAATTTAATTTATATGTTGTTATACTATAATTCATGTGAGTGAAAATATACTTGAAAATTTTATATTTCTTTAAAAAAATTCTTAAATTTTTTTATTTTCTATCTCAACCATCTTTTAAATGGTATAACAATACTAATTTATTAAATGACCAGTTTAATATTTCATCATATTAAGCCAATTTTATTAAATATAATAAAAATTACCTTTATTTGTAAGGTTGAAAAAAAATAAAAAAAGACTATCCTCTTGTGAGTTTTTATTGCTAACAATTATAAGATTAAAATGTTAAGGGACGTGAAAAATCCTATAATTTTTAAGAAACGAGTATTTTAATTTCATTATTTTTAACTATAATATTTTAATTTTATAATTTAAAAAACATGCATACCTTAGTTTTAAAATAAAGCTATAAGATTTTTGTGTAATTATTTTGAAACTAAAGTCAAATATTTTAAAATTAAATTATATATTTTTAAAAAATTTATATGTTTAAAATACTTAAATTAAAAGTTACATTATTAAAACTCTCTTTTACTAATTTTCAAATCAACTTTAGGGACCATTCTCAAAGTTATTTTAACACCATTATCCACTATTTACACAACAAATTTTCGGAAGATAAACTTGATCGATGTAACCATTAACCCATGTAATCTTTAATTATTTATTTATTAATTTTTTATTGAATGTGAGCTTTAATTTTTTATAATTACAATTAAAATCATCGTTATTATTCTAAATAACTTTGAAATTTTGGGAGCATGGAAAACAAATAAATTGTAAACTTATTAAACTTGACAACGGATTGAGAGAAAACTACAACAGTACCAACTTTGACTAAGGAAAGTTGATGGAATTTCTTAATTTTTTTCAATTCCTATACTTAAAATACATAGATAACATCATTATAATTATTTAACTTAAAAATAAAATCATGAGATCAAATTTTTCGTTTACATATAATAATAAAATTATTGTGTTTTTTTTTCAAAAAATATATGATTTCTAATATTAAATATAATAATTATAATATTAAATAGTTTAAATTAAATAATTATAAAATTAGATTTCTAATTTATACGTTATAATAAAATATTATAATATTTAAAAAAATGGTGGAATGTGTAATATCTCTCATAATAATTATAAAATTAAATTATCTATGACCATTGTATTTTGTAACCGTGGAGTTGCCACATTGTATTTGTATGGAAAGGTAGTTATCATTACCAGGTATATATATATTTATTATCTAGTATGGTGAGCAGGGGTGGATGTATACAGAACAAGAGAGCCACGACCCCTTTTTTATTTTTTTTTATTTACAAAATTTTATTAAAATTAATATTTCTAAAACTATAAATAACTTTATGTATAAAAAAAATTATATTTTTTAAAATTTAAAATTTTTTTCACTCAAAAACTTAACATAATTCCTCTGTTATTCTTTAATTTTATGTGTTAAACTTAAATTCGATAGGATAGCTTTTCCATAATCATCTATAACAAAGTTAGCAACAAATTAAGTCACATCTTAAAAGAAAAAATCATATCCGCCGCCAGCTACTTGATAATAAATACTAATTAATATCTGTATTATAAAATATGCTACTTCTGCTTTGACATTTTAGAGTAGAAAGGCAACACATGTGACCAGAAAAAGCAGGATTTGTACAACTTGTGACTTTTCTTTACCAAATATATATATACTTGATTATATACGTTTTCTTCCTAATAGTATTTATTAGTTGTGATTTTCTTAAAAAAAAAAAATTCATTGACTTTTCTTTGCATTATCGATTATTATTTCCGCTTCCTTCTTATGGTTGATCTTGGAGGTGACAAAATATTGTTTTTTTATCAAAACATAATCGGGGATGAAGATATTTGAATCAATCATTATCTTAACGTCTTCTTATGTTAAGCGTTAAGGTGTTACATACTTTTACTAAATATCACCGTTAGTTTTCAATTCAAACCAAAAAAAAAAAAAAAATTAATATTGTTAACGTATATCTAGTAATATATTAATATCTACTATTGTATATCTATTTACTTCAGGGATATCTATATTTAATTACTTTAGACATATCTAGTTTACATGTAATTCTTATATAAATGCACCATGTATATTCATTTGATTACAGAATATAATACAATCATTAAGTATTTCTAACATGTTATCAAAGCCACTATTCTTTTCTTTCTAGCAGTGTTTTCTTTTTTGGTGTTATTCAACCCTCATAGCTTCCGCTGTCACAATAGCCGCTGCAATCATTCACCGTTTAACCTTCGACGTCTTTCAACCGTTGTCCTTAGGTTCTGGAATTACACTGGCCGTTGTTAAGGAGTTCCGCACCATACAAACAACTGCAATCACCGCGCCGCATTGCATATTGTTCCAAATTTTTTCTCGCATATACCATCGTGATCGGCCGATCTACACAATCGTGGAAGTATCGCAACCATCAGACACCGCACGCTCTCTCACGCGCCGCCAACATCCACTGCGCGTGGATCGACGCGCTGCCGCCGCGCTCGCCGTGACGTCATCGCATTTGCGTGGCCGACGCTCATCATCACCTCCATCTCGACGCCACAGAACTGACCACCGCTGACCGTGCCGACCAGATGTTGACCGATCCGGACCGCTGATTGGCTCCGACCGTACTTGCCCGTTGACCATGGACTTTCCATCCATCTCCAATTGCCAGGCGCCTTTGACGATGCCAAATCGCATGTGATACTGTTGGCCAAAAGGTACTCCACTACTCACGGATCCATGAAATATCAACTAATAGTTGAATTGCATAAACCGCAACAGGAACCGTGCAATCCATCAATGACTACTTTGATCAACTTCGCTTCTTGGGACCAAATTGACCTTTGTGATCCAATTTGGGCATGCTCACCGTATGCTCAAAAAATATGCTACTATTAGGGATGAATTTCGTCTCCTTGAAGTTCTTCGATGTCACTCCACAAGGACTTCTGGAGCCAATCCGAGGTCATCTTCTTAATCGTAGTCCTCCTCCTCTCTCGATCGTCGTAAATGAGTCAAGCTGGTTAGGCCAGCTCGACTTGCAACCCTTCAAGCCCAAAATAAGCTCAATGTTTTGGCTATTACTCCTCCCCGCTTCCCGCCATTGAACAACCTCAACAATCGGGTGATTCCTCCGGCTTTTACAATCGTCGCAGTGCAGCAATAAAAGTGTTCAGTAATTATTGCAAGGCCATGCCACACCATCGAGACTTGTTACCGTCGTAACAAATCTACCTGCCGGTGTAATATCTTGAGCCTACTTCGTCGCTGATGCTCTTCTAGTTCGGCCAGAGTCCTAGTCTTCTCGAATCCACTCATCAACCTCTCCTCCACGGAACTACGAAGATCATAACTCGTGTTCAAATGGTGGTAATGCATCTCTTTCCACTACTCCTCTCGCTTTGCTCCTGCAAGTCTCAAACTTGGCTTTTTGACTCTGCGTTGCAATCATATGACACCTCACTCATCTTTATTCTCCAAACTTGACCCCGCACCACATCCCCTTAATATTCATATACCGATGGTTCCACCATTCAAGGGAATAGTCTAGGTTTTGTTTCGAGCCTCTACACCTTTTCTCGTTCGGTTTTCCATGCAGACCGACCTATCCTATAATTTATGCTACGCGGGCCAATTAGTGAACTAGGATATCGCCTTATTTTCGACTATTCGGGTGTATTACGCAGATCCGAGGACAGCAAGAGCTTGGGACCGATCCTAGGATCGGGCGTATGTTTCCGTAAACAATCTTCATCTTCCACCACTGTTGCTCCTCGCTTCTATCATTGCCGCAATCCTGCCGATTTCTTCCTTACCTTCTCTCGCACTTTGGCATTCTTGTCTTGGTCACGCCATCCTCTCTGCACAACGCTTAGCTTCTAAAGGTCTATCGGTTCTGTGTCCAAAGATAATTTTGATTGTACTTCATGTCAAGTAGAAATGTCACTTTACCTTTCAATAATAGTAAATCTATCTCTAATAGTATTTTTGAGTTGATTCATTCGATGTTCGGGGAACCTTCTCCTCGTTACTAGTATTGGCAGATCTCGATATTTTGTTGTTTTTATTGATGATTATTCTCGTTATAAAGTTGGATCTTTCCAATGAAATCTTGTTCAAATCTTATCAATATATAGTAACTTTGCAAAAATGGTTGAAACACAATTCTCCAAACATATCAAAACTTTTCGATCCGATAATGCTCTCGAATATACTCAAAATGCTTTTCAAACTCGTTACACTCCTACGGCACTGTGACATCATCTAACTTGTCCAGGACCTCTCAACAAAATGGTCGAGCCGAAAGAAAACTTCGTCATATTCTCGACAATGTTTGTGCTTCTTCTTCTCTCTACCAAAGTTCCCGCCCCATTTTGTGAAGCCGTTTTTTCATGCCGTTTATGCCATTAATCGCATTCCAAGCGCCATTCATAATCGACCGTACGAGCGCCTTTTGGATCATCTCCCAACTATCATTACCTTCGCTCATTCTGGACTGCTTTGTTTCGTTCTTCGCTCATGAACACAACAAACTCGAGCCTCGATCTAGACTTTGTTGTTTTATTGGTTAATGGTGAAACTCAAAAAGGGTATCGATCATGATCCCGTCTCACATCGCCTCATTGTTTCCCGTAATGTTGTCTTTTGGGAACACCGCTTATTTGTTGAACTTTCACTTTCGTTCTTCCCTAACTAATTCAAATGTTTTGGAAATTTTCCAAATGAGTCTCTTTGCTCCTTCTACAAATACTTCTAATCCATCTTTGGACTTCACTATTCAATCTTAAGATATTTTTGATGATTCTCCTAGTATGTGTCGTAGAAGAACAGGTTGATAATGACTCCTACCTCACCTCAACATAGGTCCTCGCTCCGCTCCGCCCGAAGATCCTCAACAAGACATTCCACCTCGCCACTCAACCCGGTAAGATCCATTCCTACACATTTACTTGACTATCATTGTTACACCGCTCTGTTAAGACCTCCATGAGCCTCACACCCTATGGTGCATCTACTAACCCTTCTTGCGATTGCAATGAAAGAAGAAATTGATGCATTAACCAAAACCATACTGGGATCTTGCTACTTTCCCTCTCGGGTCAATCCGTGGTTTGGTAGTAAGTGGATCTATAAGATTAAGACTCGCTCCGATGTGGTCTATTGATCGCTACAAGGCTCGTCTTCAGAAAAGAGGTTTTACACAAGAGTACGAGATTGATTAAGAGACTTTGCTCCGTTGCCCGTATTTCTCCGTTCGCACCCTCTTAGTCGCCGGCCTAGTAAATGGGACCTTTTTCGATGGATGTTAAAAATGCATTCCTTTAACGGGGATCCGCATGAAGAAGTCTATACGCAACCTCCTCCTCGGTCTTTTTCGTCAAACAAATAAGGTTTGTCGCCTTCGACGTACAATTTATTGCCTTAAACAAGCTCCACGAGCATGGTTTGCCAAATTCGGGCCCACCATCCTTCGCTTGGGTTACACCTGCCGGCCCTTATGATTCGCTTATTTCTTCGTCGTAATGATAAAGGCACCATCTTGCTTCTTCTATACGTGAATGATATGATCATAACCTATGATAACCTCAACGGCATTCAAGAACTCATGGATTTTCTTAGTCGCAGCTTTTGAGATGAAAGACCTTGGACATTTAAGCTATTTCTTAGGTCTTGAGATCACTCGTTCTCCACGATGGTCTTTACATTACTCAAGCAAAGTATGCATCTCGCCTCATATCTCAAGTGGACTCACGGACAAAGAAGACTTGACACTCCGCTTGAACTTAATACGCATCTCGACACCATCGGAGGGCAACCATTGTCTAATCCTTCTCTTTATAGACAATTGGTTGGCGATGCACCGGTTTATCTTACGCTACTCGTCCGTACATCTCTTATGTTGTTCATCGGGTAAGATCGTCTGCATCCACGATCGACTCTATCAGGTCTTGCTGCGTATTCTACGATACTTGAAAGGCACTATCTTCCATGGCCTTTTCTACTCAACTCAAGATCCTTTAGTACTTCGTGCATTCTCTCGATGCGATTGGGCGAGATCCTCGATCGTAGGTCCACTACAGTTATTCTTTCTCCTTGGTACTTCTTTGATTTCTCGCGAAGTAAGAAACAAACCTTCTGTGGCCCGCTCCGATCGGGGTTAATATCGTGCTCTTGTTGATACCACATCCGAGCTCCTTTGGCTACGATGGCTCCTTGATTCGGGGTGTGTCCACATCTTCTCGCAACTCCTCCTCGTATTGTGATAATCGAAAGTGCCATCTCATATTGCTCACAACGATGTCTTCCACGAATCCGGACTAAACACATCGAGATTGATTGTCACTTTATTCGCTCTCATCTTATTCACAGGTGCTCTCAAGCTTTTCCCGTTTCCTCCAACGATCAACTTGCGAGATATTTTCACTAAGGCACTTCCCAAAGGACACACTCATAATTTAGTCAATAACCTGAAGTTGGTCTCACATCCACCTTGAGTTTGATGGCCGCACGTATATCTAGTAATATATTAATATCCATATTCAGATATCTATTTACTTTAGGGATATCTATATTTAATTACTTTAGACATATCTAGTTTACTTGTAATTCCTATATAAAGGCACCATGTATATTCATTTGATTACAGAATAGAATACAATCATTAAGTATTTCTAACAAATATCAAATAAGATAAGAATGATGGTAATTTTTTTAAAAAATTTATATGATTGATTTTATTATTAATTTAAAATAAAATAAAAAATATTTAATCGATAATAGAAAAACTCATTCTTTCGTACCTTAATTAAGAAATATTTAAAAATGCTACCTTAAGGTGTGACATATTTTTACATAATATCTTTATTCGTTTTAGATTCAAACCATAAAAAAAGTTAATATCATGTTTGGTTTAAAATAAATGAAAAAATATTTAATCGATAACATAAAAACTCATTCTTAATCTTAAGAAATATTTAGAAATGTTAACTTAAGATATGACATATTTTTATAAAATATCCTTGTTTGTTTCGATTCAAACCATAAAAAAAATTAATATCATGTTTGTTTTACGATAATAACGATAGTGAAAAGAATTTTAAGACTTTATATGATTGATTTTATTGTTAATTTAAAATAGAATAAAAAATATTTATTCTATAACAGAAAAACTAATTCCTTCGTACCTTAAAAAATATTTAAAAATGTTATATTTTTATTTTTATTTTTCTCTTTTTTCTCATTTAGAAGTAAAAAAATATTTTTTCCTTTTTTTGCTCTATTTATAATTTTTTAAGTTTTAAGTTTAAACTTTATTTTAATTATTACTTAAATAATAATAATAATAATAATAATAATAATAATAATAATTCTATTAAATTTAATTGATACTATCATTTTTATTCTAATTTTAATTGTGCACAGAATTTAATTGAAACATTCATAGTGGTAATGACCAAGACGAGGTTGGAGTACATATTACATAATAAGGATTTAATCCTCTTTGCATAATCAAGAAAAACTTTGCTCATTATGAAATATGTGTTGAATTATAAAAAATTTGATCATCCGATTAATCTGATCAAATTAGTTGAATATTTAATGGTTATAAATCAATAATTAGATTGCATTTTATTGAAATTCTAGTAGAATTGAACCTGAAATATAGTTTGAGTGGATTAAAGTATAAAAATTTCTTATACAAAATATAGTTTGAGTGAGTTAAATTATAAATTATATTTAAATATTTAGAGTAAAAAATAAGGGAAAATATTATAGGGTTTTTTTTTTCTAAAGGTTGTGTTTAATTCTTTAGGTTATAAGGTGTGTTATTTAATCATTTGTTCTTATGAAATATTTTTTCTTCTTCTTATAAAATAGTCTTTTTTTCTTATAAAAAGAGATATACTTCAGGATTTTTGACAAAGAATTCTAATAATAAAATAATATTCAAAAAATACCAAATGTTTTTCATAGTATTTTTTTATAAGCAAAAGTATTTGAAATCACTTTTTGTAACTTAGATGATTAAATGATACTTTTGTCTAAATAAAATAATCAATTTGATTCTTTATTTAAAAATATATCATGATTTTGATATAGTAAGAAGATAAGAGTTACAATGAACTATTCTCAATCAAAAACAATTTTCATGTCAAATTACGAGACATAGAATTAATATATTATAATCTATAATGAAAATTATCTAACATAAATAAAAATATAATAATTTAATAAGTATTAATATCATCCATGTGTAAATCTTAAAAATTAAACTTTAAAGAAACATATTAAAATATAAAGAATAAGATATTATTTAGTATTTTAAGCTTTTGAGTATTTAAAATATATATCGGTAAAAAAAATAAAGATTAATATATAAAAATATTTTTTCAATTATGTTTCTTTCTTTAATATTTTGAACAAACGAAATAAACCGGTTTTGTAATAATGGTAAAAATGAATGAAAAACAAAGAAAAAAATACTAAAAATTTAAAATAAAATATGAAATAATATAATATTAAATAAAAATAAAATTTTGAGTTATATAAAATATTAGAAATTTTGACGATATGAATTACAAAATCTTAGTAGCTTTAGTTTGAAATTTTTCATTATATATTTTTTATTTTAATTTTTATAATGTTTGATAATGTATTTTATTATCATGAATTAAATTTAAATATATTAAATATTTTTAGATTATATCATATTGTTTTAAGAAACATTTTTATATGATATATACTATTATAATCCTATGTATGTAATTAATTAATGTGTTAAATATATGAACACAAATGTCTCTCTTTAATCACTATACTCATAATTTATTTATCATTTTTGTTCACATGTTTGTTAAATATTGTTGATACATATAATAATATATCAAAATTGATACATATAATAATATATCAAAATATATATAGAAAAAATAAACACAATAAATTATTATAAATAAAATATTTATTTAACACTAAAAATATATATAAGTTAATTTTTTTGTAAGATTTTTAATCTAGATCAATGAAGCTCTTGTATTACTTATTTTTTTTTGTAAGATTTTTAATCTAGATCAATGAAGCTCTTGTATTACTTATTAAGTTATTAGTAATTAGCGTGAAATGAGTAGGTAGTTTTGCAAAATTCTCAAAGTTAAAACTCTAATTCATAAAATGGTTAGCATGTAATTGCATATTAAAAACTAAATGCATTGGGTAACATAAAAATGATATTTTTATAACCATCTAGTCTATTTACACTGATAAATTCAAAAGTGAATTTACTTTTTTTTTTGTCAAATATAAAAATATATTATTAAAAATAATGATTACAAATTCAAAAATTAAATTAAAATATTTAAACGTGAATGAATCAATCCAATTCAAATTTATAATCGGTATTCTATGCATTATTAGAGAGAGAAATCATATATTTTAAATTTAAAATTAGTTTTAACGTATTATAATATTATCAATAAATATAATCAAATTTATTATAAATATATTAATAATATATTTATGAAATTGTAATGGGAAAAATCACGTGACACTATTTTTTTACACAAAATTAACCTAAGTTCTAACACTTAGATTTATATTATTTTAAGTAGCTGAGATTTGATAAGGGTAAGGTCATACTATATTATCTTTCCTCAGTTATCCACATTGGTATTTTTGACTAATTCTCAATCCTCTTTATTACTTTCTCACTTTCTTATAATTAATGTAAATTGCAGTTACCTTTTGGTAAATTATTTACTCAAAATATTAACTCAGTCTTGATCCAAAAAAATATATTTAATCAAATCTAAATTAAATTGGTTTAGATTCACAAAAATATTCAAAATTTATTTAGCAGGAATGTTATTTTTTTCCCTTTTATATTTCTTTTTTTTTTATTTTTTCATTCTCAACTAAAACTTAAAAGATACACTTTAACATCTATTGTTAAAGAGATTGTTGCATGTAACCCTATTATTGATATGTGTTAGATAAGATTTATTTTTATTATTATTATAAAAAGTAAATAAATATTGCATGTGAAGAACAATGATTATTATTAAATATTATTAATAGGGAAAATGACGAGTTGTGATTGATAAATTTAATAGTAAAGCGATTTGTTTATTGGGAAAGTTGTCATCGAAACTCATCTTTTAAAATTTACTCCTATAATAAGGAAAACTCAACTTCGTAGAACCGGTGCTGAAGTCTTAAAAAATAACACATTATATTTGTGCTAACAATTTCTAATATTTATACTTTTTTAAGGATAATTTTAAGAGTCATAGGACATATGAAAAAATAATAATATTAACACAATTATTTTTATTAATGTTAAAATAAAAGTTTATAAAAATATTTTTTTAACATTATATTTTAATATTCTTACTGCTTTAGAAAGGTATCATTAATAAAAAAAATTGTGTGTATGTTAATTTGAGATTATAGTATTTATAAGGACTCGGTTTGAAGTCTTTTAGAATTATGGATAAATCATTTAATTATATTTATTTTTTGGCCATAACATACACAATAATATTACTTCTTTTCCTAATTTATGTTATATGGACGCAAAAAACGATTTTAAGTCGATGATTAATTAACTTTAATACGAGGACTTAAAAATATAAAGTTTATTTAACGTGTGAATCGATTTTAAATTTTAATTTTTTTTTATAAAATTTACTCATTTTTTATTATATTCAAATTAAAATTTGTATTCGATCATTACATAATAACATAAAAAAACCAAAATCTGTTTAACAAATAATTTAAATAATATAAAAAATTAAAAAATTAAATATTAATTAATAGCAGAAAAATTACCATGATGTTATCTTATGTTATTCACGATCATCATATTCTTTTTCTGATGTTATAATACAAACTTACATATATAATACAAAAAATTATACATAAATAATAACACATAATATACAAAAAAATATATGAATAATAAGTGTGTAAGATGAATAGAAATACTTACAAGAGTAAATGAAGTGACAAAATGAAAGAAATGAAGAAAAAATGTTGTTTTGTAAGTGAAAAATATATATAATTTTTTTTGAGTATTTTGCTCAAAAAATAGGGGATTTAAAAGATAAGTTATAGAGGAATAAAACCCACTAACCGACGCTGGAATTGGTGATCGTAGGTGGCCAAAAAATGAGAAAGAGTGGAAGAGGTTTTGAGTTTTTGAGAGTTATGCAACACTTGGAATAGTTTCTATCTGGGGAAGAAAAAAGAGAAAATGAAATATCTACGTGTGTAGCGTCGGTTCTACGTGTCAACTAACGTTATCCATGTAGTTCGTAACGTTAATTGACGTGTCGAACCGACGTTACACGTAGGACGTAGTGTCGGTTAACGTGGTGAATCGACGCTATCCACGTGTGTAGCATCGATTGACACGTAGAACCGACGCTACGTCCATGTGTAGCATTAGTTTGACATGTCAACTGACGCTATGTGTAGCATCAGTTCTACATCGAACTGACTTTAAATTTATTATAAGACAATTTTTTCCAAAAACTAATTGTACATATCGAATTAAATGCTACATTTTATAGTAGTGTTATAATCCTGTAATTATATGATTTATATGTTTTAGTTCTGTAATTTTGTAAGTGAATTCCATTAATTCTACAATTTAAAAATATATTCAATTAATAATTTTTAAAAATTAAGATTTTTTTAAGAATAAAATAAAAATTATATATTTTCTTTTTTAATTTTACTAATATTAAAATCTTATTTTACTAATATTAAAATCTTATTTTAATTATTGATTGAAAAATTAAACTAAATTTTAACATAGATTATATGATCAAGTTTATAAGATTATTTATAATCATTTATTTTTTCTATATATAATTCCATGTAACTTTAATTTAAATAATTTAAATAAAATTATTATTCTAAATATATACTCATAAATTTAACTATCAATAAATAATATGAACTAACCTAATTTTCTAATAAACCATTAAAATGTAATTTTAGTATTAATTAAAAAAAATTAGAAATATACGTGGTTCACAAAAAACAAAATTATATAACTTATGCATCCTTCTACGTAAACTATATGACTTCTACTCCTATACTTCGTCCTTAAATTTAATGTTAAGAAATAGAGAAAATAATAAAATGAATAGAGAATTGATCGCAAATACCAATATGATTAATGAAGGAGAGACAACAGAATGACTTTGCACTTATTAAATTTCAAATATTAAGATAATATAAATTTATAAAAATTATAGGAGTACGTGATGATCTAATGATATTATATTTTAAGTTAATACAAAATTTCTTTAAATAAATAAATATTTAGAGATAAAATAATAATATATTTTAACCCAATACTGTAGTGTTTTTAGTTAAATGTTGATTATCTTAAAAAATTTATTAGCTCCATGCTTTGAATGCCGACTTATTGGGTTATGGTTCCGAGAGAGGGAAAGAAAAATAAAATGTAAAAGCAAAGTCAGCCCATAAAGAGATTCCTTTAGGTTGCAAGTAGCATCCCAATATATTATTATGTTTTATTAGTTTTAATATGCTAAATAATTAGCAAACTTCTAAGAACACACGTGACTGTCTAGTTAGTTAAACCTAATCAAAATAATATTATTTTCTTTTATCATTATCTAGTTTTAGAGTATATCCAATCCACCAAGTGTCTCCTTGCATTGCTGTTTTTTTTTCCAATGTTATATTTCCTATGCCTTTCCCATGCTGTATTCATTAAAGAAATAAATTAGATGGTCGATGAACATGGGTTAAAAAAACAGAGAAGATTTGTTCTTTAGGCAATGCATATCAAGTTAGAAACCAATAAGTCCAACTTATTAAGTTATTAATATATCATTATTATAAAGGCAACTAAAATTTAACAAAAGAAACAAGAATTAAGCCCCATTATTCATATGTTTTCGTCAAGTAATTAACAATTTTGTTAAGCTTGACACTTTCTTTCCAAATTGTCCCAGTAGTGTCCAACTTTGCAAAATAGCTATCCTAAACTATAACATCCTAAAAAGTTACCCTAAAAGACAACTATCCTAGTTAAGCATTTCACCCAAGAATTTTAAGAGAAAAAATTTATTTATCATAATTTTATGATAAATCACAATTGATATGATATAATATTATTATGTACTCACTATATCTAATAAAAAATTGACACATCAATTGTGATTGTAATATATATATTGTTGTATATCTCTTTAGTAAGAAAATTTGAAAAAGTCTCACATTGATTAAGAATGAAGGTGAATGATCTATTTTGGACTATAAATAAAACCCCCTCATCCACTTCTAAAATATCTAAAAATTTCTAAATATTTCTCTCTTTTGTAAGGGTAATTAATTAGCTCAATTTTGATTAATTGATTGTAATTTTGGAGTTCAATCATTCAAAAATAATGGAAGTAGTCAACGATGTCTGAAGACATAGGTAACATTTATACAGAACCTCGTTAAATTTCTAGTATTTTTTATCTACTTTAATATATGTTTTAGTTTTTTTAACATTATATTTCTAATAGCATTATTTTATTGGACTAGTTTGAGTTATATTCATATAAATCATAAGTAAATAGTAACTACTTAGAATATGAAAAATATACCCAATTTTTCCAACAATTGGTATCAGAGCCAAAGATTTCTACGTAGGCATTTGTTTGTATTCTGTTTATTTGCTATTGGAATATAGTTGCTAGTCGTTGTAATATGAAGAAATGATGGAAGAAAAGTCTCCCTCAAATAAAGGCCAACCATCCACGTAAGGTATAACAATGGTTAGGAATGTAAGGTTCGAGATGGAAAAGTTTGATGAAATTGGTCATTTTGGCATACGGCAAGGCAAAGTTCTAGATGCTCTGTTTCAACAAAGTCTAGATATCGCCATTGAAGAAGAGAAACCAAATGAAGTGTATGAAGTCAAGGGAAAAAATATCAACCGATTGCATGAGGTATAATCCATTTGTGTCTCTCAAGAGAACAAAAGTACACGTTCATGGAGGAGACATCAGCAAGTAAGTTGTGGAAGGCGTTGGAGAATAAGTTTATGAAGAAGAACGAACATAATCGGCTCTATTTAAAGAAGAAATTGTTCCGTTTTGAATACCTTCTAGGTACCACAATAACGAACACATTACTGCTTTTAATCAATTAGTAGCAGATTTGTTAATATATGGATGAAACTTTTAAAGATAAAGATTTAGCCTTGATGTTGTAAGCTTCAATTCCTGATGAGTTTGATCACCTTATTACGAGCTTACTCATTGAGAAGGATAAAATGTCTTTTGAAGAATTTTGCACTACTTTGTATAGTTATGAAATTAGAAAAAAAAAGCAAGAATGAAGCAGCCGAGGCACTATTTGTAAAAGGGGGTCCACAAACTCAATAGAAACGAGGGAGAGACATATCTCATTCAAAAGGAAGTCTTGGTAAAGATGAATGTGCCTTTCGTCATAAAAAAGGTCATTGGAAGAAAAACTGTCTAAAGCTGCAGAAGAAAGGAAAAGATGTGTCGTCTGATGCATGTGTAGCTGAAAGCAATTCAAATTTTGCATTAGTTGGTTCGTCAATAGCATCCCATCCTAATGATTGGATTTTTAATTCAGCGTGTAACTTCTATATGTCTCCCAATAAGGAGTGTTTTTTTAAATTGAAGAACTAGATGTGAAGTTGTTTTCATGTGTAATGATTATCCATGCAAAATTTTGGGGATCGGTACAATTCATTTGAAGAATCAAGATGGTTCAACCAGAGTCTTGAAAGATGTTCATTATGTCCAAATATGAAGAAGAATCTCATTGTTGTGAGAGTCTTAGAATCAAAAGGTTTTACTATGACCATGCAAAATGGGCATTAAAGGTTACTTCAAGAGCACTTGTGGCGATGAAAGGTGTTCGGAATAATAACTTATACTACTACCTTGGTAGTACAGTTATTGGGATAACATCAGCAACAATTTCGGAGGAAGAAAAAGATTTAAAAACTACCAAGTTATGGCATATGCGTTTCGGACATGTTGGTGAAAAACTTTACAAATTCTTGTAAAGCAAGGCATGAGAACCAACAAGTTGGAATTTTGTGAGCATTTTGTATTGGGGAAGCAAAAAAGAGTAAGCTTTGACATTGCACTCTATAATACCAAAGACATCTTGGATTACATCCATACTGATGTATGAGGGCCAACAATAACTCTATCTATGAGTGGCAAACATTATTATATCACTTTCATTGATGACTTCTCTAGAAGAGTTTAGGTGTATCTCATGAAGAAAAAAGATAAAGTGTTGGGAATTTTTCTCAAATGCAAGAAGATGATCGAGACTCAGATTGGTAGAAAGATCAAGCATTTGAAAGTTTGTGAAGAAGGGATAGTGTGACACTTCGCTATTTGAAAAACACTACAACATAATGGAGTTGCAAAACATATGAATTAGACTTTGTTGGAAATCGTTCGGTATATGTTGTCAAATGCTGGGTTAGGCAAGCAATATTGGGCTGAGGTTGTGACATATGCATGTCATCTTATCAACCGTTTACCATCGTCTGCTCTTGA
This sequence comes from Hippophae gyantsensis, assembly GCA_030763125.1. NCBI lineage: Eukaryota > Viridiplantae > Streptophyta > Magnoliopsida > Rosales > Elaeagnaceae > Hippophae > Hippophae gyantsensis. Next base: position 58,288,682 of record CM061032.1, on the reverse strand, counting down.
AGGCAAAATGCCTATAGAGGTTTGGTCTGGAAAACCTGATAGAGATTACGATTTCTTAAATGTGTTTGGTTATATTGCATACTACCATGTAACAGAATCAAAGTTGGATCTAAGAGCCAAGAAAGCTATTTTTTTGGGATTCCTTCTGGTTTTAATGGATATCGACTATGGTGCCTTGAAATGAAAAAAACTAATCTTCAGTAGAAATGTTACCTTTGATGAATCTACCTTGTTGAGAAAGATAACTGAGAAGATTGATGACACTTTGTAGTGGGTGGAGAAAACTTCGAAGTAGATGGAATTTGAAAGTAGAATTGTTAATCTAGTTGGTAGAGATAAGACCGAAGCCCATCCTCCATTGGCAGAAGATGAATCAGATGAAGAAGAGGTTTTAACCCAAGTACCTCCACATCAACAAGAAAAATTACAATTGATAGGCCACAACCAAAAAATATCAAGGTGCCTACTTGATACAAAGATATGGAAGATCTACCTACTCAGTTTAAGAATACGGTGTCCTGTGCAATTTCAGTTGTGCATAATGATATTCCTTCCATATATAAAGAAACAATCAGAAGCCCTGAAGTTTAAAGATAGAAGGAAGCCGTGGATGAAGAACTTATGTCCCTTAAGAAGAATAAGACATGGAAGTTGACACAATTATCTAAGGCCTAGAAGGCAATTGGCTACAAATGAGTGTATGCAAAGAAAAAGGGATTTCTAAACAAAGATGGTGGTTGCTACAAGGCAATGTTGGCGACTAAGGGCTATGCTCAGAAGGAGGGAATCGATTATAATGAGGTATTTTCTCCAATTGTAAAACATTCTTCCATTAGAATTTTGTTGGCCTTGGTAGCACTTTTGAATTTGAAACTAATTCAACTTGATGTGAAAACTATGTTTCTACATAATGACTTGGAAGAGGAAATCTATGTCTCATCCAAAAATGTTTAATGTTACTGGTAAATAGAATTGAGTTTGCAAGCTGAACAAATCATTGTATGGATTGAAGCGATATTCGAGATAATGGTACAAATTATTTGATCAGTTTATGTTACAATAGAAGTATACTAGAAGTACACATGATCATTGTGTGTATTTTCGCAAGCTATAAGATGAGTCTTTTATCTATCTTCTAATGTACATCGATGATATATTAATTGCATTGAAGAGCCAAGCAAAAATTGAGAAGTTGAAGGCTCGACTAAATCAAGAGTTCGAGATAAAAGATCTAAGAGAAGCCAAGAAGATTCTTGATATGGAGATAAGTAGAGACAAAAAGAAGGAGAAGCTTAGTTTGACCCAGAGTCAATATTTGAAGAAGGTACTATAAATTTTGGTATGAATGAATAAACAAAACCTGTAAGTACTTGTTCCTCTTTCAAGCTTAGTGCTTACTTATCTCCTAAGAATGATGTGAAACGAGAATACATGGTAAGGGTACCGTATGCAAATGTTATTCGTAGCTTTATGTATGCAATAATGTGTACGAGAGCTGACATTTCACATACGGTTAGTACTGTAAGTAGGTATATGCATGATCTTGGTAAAGGACATTGGTTGGCTGTCAAATGGATTCTACAATATATTTTAAATATTGTAGATGTTGGTTTAATATTTCAACAGGATAATGTTGTTGGTCAATATGTAGTCGGATATTGTGATTCCAACTATGCAAGAGATTTATATAAGCATCGGTCAACTACTGGTTATGTATTTACTTTTGTTAGAGCACTAGTCAGTTGAAAGTCTACCTTGCAATCCACAGTGCTTTGTCTACTATAGAAGGAGAGTATATGGTAGTTACAAAGGATGTAAAAGAAGCTATTTGGTTATGAGGTTTTCTTGAAGACTTGGGAGTTGATCAACAACATATTAAGGTGTTTTGCGTTAGTGAGAGTGCTATTCATTTAGCAAAGAACCAAGTCTACAATGCACGTACAAAGAAAACTGACTTTCGTTATCATTTCATGCGAGAGATTATTGAAGAATGTGGAGTATTAGTTCAAAAGATTAATACAACAAAGAATCTCACGTATATGATGACCAAGGTGGTAACGATAATCAAGTTCAAACATTGTTTGGACTTGATTAACATCCTCCAAATTTGAATTGGCAATGACATCGTTAGTATAAAGATTGAAGAAATCATTTAAGAATCACTAAGTTGTTAAGGTGAAGATTTGTTGTATAGCTTCTTAGTGATCAAATTTGAAAAGGTCCCACAATGATTAGGAATAAAAATGGGTGTTTTATTTTATGTTATAAATAAAGTCTGCTCTTCTACTTCTAAGATATCCAAAAATTTGTAAATTTTTATCTCTTTTGTAAGGGTAATTAATTAACTCATTTTTGCTCAATTAATTGTAATTTTGGAGTTCATCTATTTGGTGATAGTGGAAGTGATAAACGATGTCTGATGACATAGGTAACATTTATACCGAACCTCGTTAAATTTCTAGTATTTTTATTCCGCTTTAATATCTGGTTTAATTTCTTTTAATATTATATTCAAAATAACATTATTTTGTCAAGTTACTTTGAATTATATTTATTTAAATCATAAGTTAATAGTAGGTATTTAGAATAGTAAAAATACACCTATTATATATGTGTGCTATTTTAAGAAACCTTGGTTTATTTAAGTCCACCTTTAACCATCACTATCTTTGAGTAATATAGAAATCTAAAAATGTAGTAAATAATTCAAAAGAAACAACATTTAGGGTAAATTTATATTATACAATAACTCAATTGATGTAAGTATATTTTTTTTAAAAGAAAGGAAATAATATCAATCTTTATCAATAATATTATTTGCTTGTTATTTATAAAAAAATCATGAAATATGAAGACAGAATAAGTAATTCAGACTGAACAACTTTTGAAGATCACACATAAAGATGATAAAATTGCCCCAAGTTATTAAAATATCATTATTATCCCTTTAACAAATGCATTAAAATTTAAGAACAAACAGTATCTTGATAAACCCATTATTCCCCTCTACTTCTTTGGAGCAAACCTTGACTTAATTTTCAAAACTTCTTTGGTACCAATTTGGAAAGCCTGAGCCAAAACATTGTCAGGAACAGGTGGATTGGCACCAAACAAAGTGGTAGCAAGAGACTGAGTACCAGCCAACTGGCTATTAAATGCAGCAATTACAGCAGCAGGAACATTCCCATTGTTCTTTTGGAAATGAACTAGACCTTTTGGGAACACATATACTTCACCCCTTTTAATATGTTTTGAAATAAGCACATTTGCTGTTGTAATAAAACCAACATCCAATTCTCCTTCAAGAACAAACACTATCTCTGTGGCTCTTGGGTGCGTGTGAGGAGGGTTAATACCATAAGGGGCATAGTCAATTCGAGCCAAGGAAACTCCAAGTGTGTTCAGGCCTGGAATGTTCTGCACATTGGCTCCAGTTACTAGTGAACCAAAGGTGTTGTTTGTAGCACCTGCTTTGGCTAGTCTAGTAGAGAAGAAGTCCTCTGCTGTTATGTTCTCTTTGCATGTGAATCCATTGATTTTAATACCTGTTTGTTTTTAGAATAAATATTGGTAAGTTTTATCACAAACGAAGGGTTACTATCTCATCTCTGTAATCCCCAATTCCCAATCTCGTGTTATGTTTGATTGTCTGTTTAGTTCGGCTTATGTTTGAAATACTTTAAACCAAAAGTGGATTTTGAAGTACACGTTTTAAAGAAGAAACGAATCATTTGTGCTTATGTACTTTACGACCTTTAAGCACTTTGGCAAAAACGATTGTGATAAAAGTGGTGTCCCATATCCTTTTAACTATTAGTTAATAAGTGTGTTTTGTGTATCTCAAAATTGATTATATCGATGGGAAAAAAATCACTAAGACTTCTTTGAAAATACTTTTTCCATCTAAGATTACATATACTTCAGTGTTTCGGTTATTGCACTATGATTAATTAGCTTTAGTCCATATGATACTGAAGAGGGGGGAAAAGAAGAAGCAGAAGAGGTAGATTCATGAAAGAACAAACAGGGATATTAAAGAAAGAAATACCAGAAGAGAAATCAGCAACACAAACATCTTGAAGCAAGTCAGGATCAGCAAAAGAGTTGCCTAATAATGCAGCAATTGTAATAAGATACAGTGTCAATATAGCAGCCATGCTTGTATTCAAAATTATACTGAAGAAGAGAATGGACATGAAAGACTTGAGAAATGAGCTAAATTTATAAGATCGAAAACGAATTCGAAGATGGGATTTTTATTATAAAAATAATTAATAAATAGGAGAAGACTTTGAAGGCTCCTCATTTTGCTCCCCTTGCGCGTCGGTTGGATCTTTCCAAATGCTGCTTCTTTAGTTTTCAAGTTAGAAATATGTTACTGGTAATAAATTTATATGGTAAAAATTTTAAAACAACTATCCTTTTTCATTTGAAATTTAATTTATATGGTGTTATAATATAATTAATGTGAGCGAAAATGAAAATTTTATATTTCTTTAAAAAAATTCTTAAAATTTTTTATTTTCTTTCTCAACCATCTTTTAAGTAGTATAACAATACTAATTTATTAAATGACTAGTTTAATATTTCATCATATTAAGCAAGTTTTATTAAATATAATAAAAATTATCTTTATTTTTAAGGTTGAAAAAAAAGAGAGTATCTTCTTGTGAGTTTTTATTACTAACTATTATAAGATTAAAGTGTTATTAACGAACATATTAAATTCTATAATTTTTAAAAAATGTATGTTTTAGTTTAGTTATTTTTAACTAGTTTATTTTAATCTTATAATTTTGAAAGTTATAAGATTTTTGTGTAATTATTTTAAAACTAAAATACAATATTTTAAAATTAAATTATGTATTTTTTTTAAATTTATATGTTTAAAATACTCAAATTAAAAGTTACATTATTAAAACTTTATTTTACTAATTTTCAAATCAACGTTAGTGACCACTCTCAAAGTTATTTTAACACCATTATCAGCTATTTACACAACCAATTTTCAGAAGATAAGCTTAATCGATCTTCCTATCTAAGTTGGTCATATGGGTTTAGCCCATGTAACCTTTAATTATTTATTTATTAATTTTTTATTGAATATGAGCTTTAATTTTTTAGTGTTACAACTAAAAGCATTGTTCTTATTCTAAATAACTTTGAAATTTTTGAGCATGTACAACAAATAAATTGTAAATTTATTAAACTTTACAACGGATTGAGAGAAAACTACAACAGTACCAACTTTGACTATGGAAAGTTGATGAAATTTCTTAATTTTTTTCAATTTTCATACTTAAAATATATCAATAATATCATTATAATTACTTAACTCAAAAATAAAATCATCTGATCAAAGTTTTCTTTACATATAATTACAAAATTATTGTAATTTTTTTTAAAAATATATATAATTTTTAATATTCAATATAATAATTACAAAATTAAAAGTTTAAATTAAATAATTATAAGATTAGTTTTCTCATTTATACATCGTAATAAAAATATTATAATATTTTAAAAAATAGTGGAATATTTAGTATCTCTCCTAATAATTATAAAATTAAATTATTTATGATACCTACATCATTGTTTCTACAATTGTCTTTTGTGACCGTGGAGTTGCCACATTGTATTTGTATGGAAAGGTAGTTATCGTTACCAGGTATATATATATTTATTATCTAGTATGGTGAGCAGGGGTGGATGTATACAGAACAAGAGAGCCACGACCCCTTTTTTTTATTTACAAAATTTTATTAGTTTTAATATTTCTAAAAATATAAATAAATTAATGTATAAAATGAAATTATATTTTTTAAAATTTTAAATTTTTTTTACTCAAAAACTCAATACAAATTATATAAATCTGTATTCATCAACAAATAAATAGTATGTAACATAGTTACTAACAAGCACCTACTACAGTTTGGGTCATAATTCCTCTGTTATTCTTTAATTTTATGTGTTAAACTTAAATTGGATGGGGATAGCTTTTCCATAATCATCTATAACAAAGTTAGCAACAAAGTCACGTCCTTAAAAAAAAAAAAATTCATATCCGCCGCCAGCTAATTGATAATAAATACTAATTAATATCTGGATTATAGACTATGCAACTCCTGCTTTGACATTTTAGAGTAGAAAGTTAACACCGGTGACCAGAAAAAGGCAGGATTTGTACAATTTGTGACTTTTCTTTACCAAATACATATTAAAATTACCAAATATATATATACTTGATTATATACGTTTTCTTCCTAATAGTATTTATTAGTTGTGATTTTCTTAAAAATAAAAATTTCATTGACTTTTCTTTGCATTATTGATTATTATTTCCGCTTCCTTCTTATGGTTGATCTTGGAGGTGACAAAATATTGTTTTTTTATCAAAACATAATCGGGGATGAAGATATTTGAATCAAGCATTTCTTGCCCGGTCTTTACTACTTTAATAGAAAGCAATCGGTCCTAAATATCAATTGGCTTTGAGGTCATAAGGTCTGTCATACTATTATTCAATATCCTGGTTCGTTTACTATTCAATCAAGGAGTTAATATTTTGATTTATCGATAATATCTGTTAATATATATCTTCTATTATTAATTTTAAATATATTTATTTTACTTATAATTTTTATATAAAAATAAAATATATATTTTTTAAGATATATAATATAATATAATCGTTCAATATTTTTAACAAATATTTTATATAATGGTTTCATATAATTTTATAATTTTATAAATTTTAATTTTAATTTTAATTATATTATTTAAATAAAAATAAAAATAATAATATTTTTTATTAAATTTGGTAACATGTTTTTATTTTAATTTTAATTGTGGGATGACTTAATTGAAATATTCATAGGGGGTAACGACGAACACGAGTCCAGAGTACATACTACATAATCAGGATTTAATCTTCTTTGCATCAGTGGAAGTCTCTGAATGGTCATATGATGCAATACCTTACGTCCCCTTGATGGGACTCACATGCCTTATGCTGGTTAATTTATTGTTTTTTTTAATATAACGGATTAATTAATTGTTGATTATATATACTGCTTTCGGAGGAGTTGTAAATTGTAATCCTTTAAAAGAATCTCAGGACTTGCAAATGGACTTATAACCTATCATTACCCTTATAATATAGAATGAAAGTTTTGAATTCGAGATTTAAAAATATAAATATTAAAAATTCATTTTTTTTATAAAAAAAAAAGAATTTCAAGACTTTTTAGGCTTATCTGTACCGTGTAACATGTTAGGTATGGTTTAAACAAGAAAACATAATTATGTAATTTATCAAAAGAGCAAGAAGAGTAGTTATTTTTTTCAATTATCAGTAACCAATAGTCTCCCGAAAAACAACATTTATTAGGATGTATTAATTAATTTTTTATTTAAAATAATATTTTTGATTTAAATTGAGATCATAAATTACTTGAAAATTTAATTCTAACAATTTTAACAAAAAGAACATCATTTTTCATCTCTAGAATTAAGAGAAACGTTCGGGGCTCCAACCAAGTTGCGTTGACCTAATTAGAGGTTGAAGACAACTTGTTAAGAAAAAAAAATTTCGTCTCTAGAATTAAGAGAAACGTTTGGGGCTTCAACCAAGTTACGTTGACTCAATTAGAGGTTGAAGACGACTTGTTAGGAAAAAAAATATTGCTCACGAGACTCAAACTCGGGTCTCTTAGGAGAGTGTTAAGTACCTAGACTATTGGGCCACAACACATATTGTTTTATTATTTGTATAGGGTTTATTATTATAAGTATTCAGAATTTAATTTTTATTAAAAAACTATTCATAGATTATTTATTTTAATATTTATATGTATAAATTTTGTAATTTATTATACATATAAAATTTGGTTAAATAATTTATATATAATGAAAGTAATTAATAAGGGCTCTTTATGAATTTAATTTCTATGTATATTATTTATTTTTGTTTGTATTATTTATTTATACATGTAATCTTAAGATAAATAATATTTGTACATTTGAAATTAAATTAATATTCCTTATGGTTTTATGCAAAAATTAAGCCTAAGGATTTAATTAATGTTTAAGTAATTCATATAGTTTAATTAATTAGGGAGTGACCACAACATCTTTAATTAATTAAAACTATAATAAAGTTTATTTAAGATCACATTAAGAAATATAAATATTAATTGTGATTAATCATATGTGATCTAATAAATTTTATCCCACAAGAATTTTTATTATATTTAGTGTGATTAATTATGATAAAATATTAAATTATATTTTCTAATTTACCCATAAATATTAGAAAAATGAACATAATTTGATAATTTTATCATAAAGTTAAGATGAATTTAATTAAATTAAAACCTTAGCCTACAAGTAAGTTTTATTTCACTAGATTCATATTTTTTTCATGATTTATATTGATAAAAAATGACTTTAATTTAGGTTTCAAACTTTGATAAGCATATAATCTTTAATTGTAACTTCACAACGTGTGCATTTCTTTTATATTCGTTGTGACATTCTCGAATTAAAAGGGATAATTATAAAGTATGGAATGAAATAATTCTACTTCATCTAGGGTGGATGAATATTGGCTATGCTATTAGGAAAAAGGAACCACCTAAAATTACTGAAACCATCACTCTAGCGAATATCACGCTTTATGAAAAATAAGAGCTATCCAATTACCTTAGCGTGATGTTCAGTAAGACTAAGATCTCTACTGGTATTTGTGGTTCTCTTGATTAGTATAACAATGTTCAAGACTTACTAAAAGTCATTGATGATTAGTTCGTCACTTCAAATAAGGCTTTGACAAGCACCTTTATTATAAAGTTCTCTTCCTTAAGACTCATTAGTGGGAAAGGTTAATCTCAAAACAAACATAAAGGGAAAGAGATAGTTACATCTCAAGATGATATTAAGAAAGAAACTAAGTGTTTCTTCTATAAAAAGAAGGGACATATAAAGAAAGAATATATCAAATTCCAAAAAGGCTTGAGGGAAAATGTAATCCAACCTCGTTTGTTTGTTATGAATGTAATATGTTTAATGTTAATATTAACACTTATTGGATTGATTCTGGATCTACAATCCATGTTACAAACTCTTTATAGGGTATGTGAAACCTAAGGAAGCCAATGTGAAGTGAGCAACACATGTAGAGACTGTAGGAACATAAAGTCTGATTTGTAGTGGTTTTGTTTTAGAATTAGAAAAGCCCTTTTATGTTCCAAGTTTCTCTAGAAACTTGATTTCAATTTCAAGGCTTGTACCTTCTAGTTATTCCTTTCACTTTTCAAAAACATATTTCAGTTTATTTAATAAATTTGATTGTGTTGGGAATGGTATTTTGTCTGATGATTTGTACTACATTAATTTACGAAATAATGCTACTCATAACGCTATGCATTTTCAAACTGGCACTAAAAGTCACTCATAAGAAAACATGTTAAGGAAAAGAAAGTGACATTGAGCACGTTAACACTGAGTTGATGATTGTTGATCCTTTGACTAAGGGCATGTCATCACTAAAATTTAAAGATTATGTAGAGAAAATGAGAATTGATTCTATTTTGTAAATATATATACATATACAATTTATTACTGAAACTCATATATTATGATATTTTCTCATATTTATGTGCACCTTAATTTATTTGAGAAAATATATTTTGTATAAGACAAAGAATAAATATAGGATTTATTTATTATGTTTTATTAGTACATGAATTATAATACTTGAGAAACTAAATATATTGTAATACATATAAGATAATACTCGCTCTTAGAAAACTTATTGTCATGATTCACGTATTTATTTCTTAAAAAAGATAACCGATGAGATTAAATTGAACGTTTTGACCAAGTGGAAGAATATAACAGATCATCCGTTTAAACTCTCCAATTTTCATTTATGTTTTTCTTTAACGGATCATTTAGTAGTCCAAACGTTGATGTCATTGAAGAACTCATCGGTTATGGTTGAAGTTAGTAATGGTGTCGATGTTTTGATAGGAAACACGATTATAAAAGGAGTGTTATGATGCCTAAACTCAATATATAATTTCAGTATAATACACTATCTATTTGAGTGCTATTAAGAGTTTAAAAGTTTCTAACACAAAGAGTAAATTAGTTTTAATCAGTTTAGAGCTTTAAGAACAATTTCAATGATCGGAACCGGAGGTAAGATTCGTGTTTTACTTGTTTTCAATTCCTTTAATTTATTTATTCTACATTTGAGTCGATTAATTTATTTTTACACTATGATCTCAATTTTCATATACTATGGACTATGATATTGAGCAAAAGTTTACTTCTTCATATGTAGCAGTCCACTTAAGCTCCTGTAACCCATCATTAGTAACGATTATTCAATAAGTGACATTAATATCAAGAGAATAATACTTCTTAAAATTTCAAAAATGTTTCCGCATGGTCCATCTCAAAAAAATATCACATGTAGCTTTCTTGGAAAATGAAACTAATATAGTACTAACAATGAAGTAAGAAAATAAAAGAGAGAGGGAGGTAGATCAAAATATTTGGCAAACAAAGATACCTAGTAACTTCACCAGCCACATTCTTCAGCATTTCAGTTCCACTTCTTACCACAGCAATCTACACAGATTGGAACAAACCAAAATCAAATTCACCTTAAAAAATGGTTCATACGCCTTACAATTACCATGTATATAAAATGAAAAGAAATGTGGCATACAAGGAACTGATAGATACTCATGCCGGCATCAATGGCGATTTTGCGCCCAAAATAGATCTCAAATTTCTGTTATTTTAAAGCCTTAGGAGCATTGTCCGTTAAACCCATTCATAAACCACAAAAACGATACGTATCGAAAATAATTTATTAAAAAATATATAAAAAAGACAAAAATGAGGTTGGAAATCAACTAAATTTATGCCCATTCTTTATCTTTATCAAATAAAGAGCGAGAGTGTGTCTGGAGTAAAGAGAATAACTGAAGCTTTCCTGGAGGTTGGGAATGAAACTGCTTCCCGCGTTTTCTCTTCCAAGACGACGTCGGATATAATACCTTACGTTTTACGTACAAAGTTAATTATAAATATATCCACGTGAGTATAATTGTAATTAAAATAATGCCCAATATTAAGTTTCTTTTTAACATTGTTAATACTTGTTATAGGTATAATTACGATTAATTAAAAGTTTTAAACATATTTATAACTAATTGTATACAATATAAAATATAATTAATTTTAAATTATTTATATCACAAGTGTGTCTATACATGTTGGGCCTTATGCCGGGATTGCCATCGTTTTTCTTGGACCAATTGGAGCCCACAATAAATTATGTTAATGAGATTCTAAATAAGCCCATTTCTTTTCCTAATTAAGTAGTTCTAATGTTTACCTTTTTAATGGAATAGTTTTTCTCTTCTTTGAAATTTTATATAGGTACAGTAACTACGCATTTTCTATAATTATTTTAAAAATTATATTTAATTTTTATACTTATTTTGTATAATTCTATTATTATAAAAAAATAATTATATAAAATAAATGATTATTTTTATGTTTTTATTTATTTATTTTCTATTTTTGTTTAATTTTTTCTTCCATTCTTTTAATTACAATTTATTCAAGTTAAAATAATATTTATTTAATATGGTTAAAAAAATTTAAAAAAATTTACTTTATCCTTGTGTAATTATTTTTTAATAACAATAGGACCAAACTATTATAAAAAATAAATATATAATCTAAATATTACTTTTATAATAATATAAGATACTAACAGTATTTATCTCTTTTATATAATTGAATATATTGTTTTATCATTTTTTATTTGTTTGCATGTTTGTTGTGGCCAGAAAATAGATATCTAATAATTAATTCAAGTAATTACGTTCACATTCACAATTCAATTAATTCAATTAATAAGAATGCAATGTCCCTAATTAAAAATCAAAATACAAGTCTAAACCTTACATCTCATGTCAAAAATGTGTAATTATCATTTAAATTAAAAATAATAATTTCAAATCAAACATCATTATTATATTTAATACAGAATTATTAAAAAAAAAGGTGCCTAATGTAAGCTTAGAATAAGTCTTTTTGTCATAGAGACTTACTCCAAAAGATAAAGGTAGTCATATAAATAAGAAATAAGGTAGAAAGTGATTTAGGGTATGTTGTTGGGCTGTACTAATAGTCCAGATTGTATGTTTGATGTATTCTTTATTTAAAGTTTCACCAAACATTGTATTGTATATTTATATCTCAATACCCAAATACACCAAACATAATTATGATTTACTATAATATTTTGTTCAATATAATCCAATACAATCACATCAATACTATACTAACAAACGATGCCTTAATGTGCTTGCAATATTTCTAGTATATCTGATTAAGTTTATGTTTGTTTTTACAATTAAATAAGATTTGTGCTTTAGAACAGCGCTCCTTGTGCAAAGAGAAACTCAATCTCTACATGTAATCTCTCTCTCTCTCTCTCTCTTCTGTATATTTTCTCACTTGATTTTTACTTTTAATTTATGACAATTAACCGAAAAATAGATTTTTTTTAATAGGAGTTTGTTCTCTTTACATGTATTGTTATTTTATCTTCTTTAATTTTTTTTATATTTAATAAGAGATCACTATAGTTGTATGTATTTATATCTAAATTTTAATTTAGTTAGTTTTGTTTTTAAGGTAAACTTATTTTGGTGCTATTTTTGGAATGTTTTTTTATTAGCTTTTGGCATGTTTTTTTAATATATACTTAGATTTAAATTTGTTGGTTTTTTTTAAAGTTATTTTTACCTTAAAGACTAAATACATATACTTAAGTTGTTGATTGAAGAGGTAAAAACAATGTTAGGAGTAATCTAGGTAAAAAGAAAAGAAGAAAGCCCATAAGCGCTATCACCAAATCGACGTAGAAGTTTGCTTGTGCTGTTTGTCAATTTTTACTTATTTATGTTAGGTAATTGGATAATCCCAATGTATTACAATTCCAATAAATGAAAGTAAATTTATTTTTCTAAAAATAATAAAATCGTATATCAATGTTCTCAAATAATGTTAGATTTCAACATAATTTTACCTCAAAATTTAAGTTATATGATGAAGAATTGTTTAAGGTTATATGTGCATCAAAAGCTTAACTCTTGATCAATGTAAGACATTAGGTTCCTTAACGCTCTCCTTCCATATTGGTGAGGATGAGCGGACATAGTTGTGCCCTGAGTGCTGACGTGAATGAACTTCATGGGTGTCCAAGAGCCTAATTCTGATATCATATTAGACTTAAGATTAACTTTACCTCAAAACTTAAGTTATAAAATGAATGATTGTTCAAAATTATATGTACAACAGAAGTTTAAATCTTGACCGATGTCAAATTTTAGTTTTTTTAACAATAGAAATGGTTAAGCTAAATTCAATTGTGTGTTTATTGATTTTTTTTAAAAAAATCAAACGTCAATTAACATGATTAGAATTTTGAATTAATGTAATAGAGGGGAAAAAATTTAACCACCAAATCACACTGAAGTGTGAATCATAAGTCGTTTTGTAAAAAGATGAAAACTTATGTATATACAACAAACTAATCGAAAAATAATAAGGTTGTTGATAGAAATTTTGACTTCTAAAATTGTATATATGCTTGCAAATTTTTTCCTTTATGGTTAAATGAAAATTTTATATTTAATTTATAAAATCAAAATTTTATTTACATTCACGTGAAAAATATAAATAAAAAAAATTATAAGTATACATTAGTATTTTGATCAATTTACACCATCTAAATAATTCTTTTTTAGTCTATTACCAAGAAATAATATTTTATATTGATTTGAGGTGCAATAATACATGTGATGTATATATTCTAAGAAGACAAAAAATGCTGCATGTGATCGATTGTGATACATGGGACCAAGAACACGATACCTCGATCACATGTATTCCTTCATTCTCTTTAACATGATCAACATATATTTATTTATATGCTCTAAAATTTGTTTCCTAGGTTAATATTTGTCTCTGTCAGGTAAAATTCTTATCAAAAATCATAATTTTTTATAAATTATATATTTATATCAAAATTATATAAAAATATATTATTAATCTTTTTTTACTGATATCATAAAAAAATTATTTTAAAAAAATGTGAATTGAAATACACTGAGAATCAACAACATCATAATAGTAAGTTTGGATTAAATTATATCTATTTAAAACAACATAATTTTTGATATTTTCATTAAAAAATATATTGTTTTTATATGTTTTTTTCTTAAAAATATGGTACCACTTCGTACCAGCCCTTTTATGTTTCTACAACTTACAATTTCAAAGCTATATCTTCTTCTCTATTTTTTTATTAAGTAAAGTATTAATAATATATAAATTTATATATTTATATTTATATTAATTATATAGTTTCTGAAGTTTTACATAAGTAGAAATGATAAATTTTTTAAAAAAACATGCATGTATATAATGTATAATTAATATAAGTTTAAATGATGTATTCTATGTATATATTAAATATTAAATGTAATATTAATTTTAATAAAGTATATTCAATAATTATTTATTAATTAAGTGGTATCCACATGCACTCACTCGAGCTTTTTATTTTTTTCCTTTTACCAAATATGATACTTGATGAGCAAATTGAAAGGAAAAATTCCCTCGTAAAATGTCATCATTTACCATTTTAGTAGTCTAAAAGGGGGTTGGCGAACTTTCAATATAAGGTGATTGGCGATGAGTTCCTATCCCTCAAATGGTACTTGCTTCCTCTTAAAATTGAATAATTTTTCCTGGCGCAATAATAGTTTTGATGTAATAATATTATTAAGGGGTTGAAATCTTTCAAATTTCAAAACCCTTGCCTGAAATTTATTTATTATTATTCTATCAACATAAATCAATATACAACCATAATTCATATTATTAATACACATTATCCTAATATAATTTATCCTATTTAAAGCAATGTAGTCAGTGGAAAAGATCTATAAAAAAAAACCCTAATTACACCTTAAAACACTATTTATGTAATTAATATTTTCTTAATATTACAAAAAGAATTGATAATTATACATTTAAATATTAAACCATAACATTATTTGAAGTTAAAAAAACACACGAAAGCAAAAAAAAGGTACAAAAATACTATTACAACCTGAAAATATAAATAAATTAGTCCAAAACACCATGACAAAGCTAAAACAAAACTCCATATAAGCCAAACAATACTAAGGTAAACTTAATCTACCAAAACAATAAACTAAACATCATAACGTGTTGAATGTAGCTTTCCATCGAACAAAAAATTGAAAAAATTCAACATCAATACCACATTTTAGAGCATCAAGGTTCCTTCAATAGACAGTAAACATATGAGTTGTAATCACCAATTAAGACGGTTCTTGATCTTCATCATTCTCACCTTTAAGTTCATGCATAGAATTAATATGATTCATATTTTTACCATTTAATTCGTATTAAAACAAAGACTCAATAACTTTAATCAAAACCACAAACCAAAATATCAAAGATTAATACCTCATTATTAGAATAATGATTAAAAGCAATTAACAAACTAGATAGCTCACGATAGAACAAAACATGAAAGAAATTATAGAGCTAATAAATTCACGAATAAGATAAACAAGAAACATGATGACCAACGAGAAGAAAACTTGTTGACCTATGAGTAGAAAGCTTGATAAACATAATCGAAAAAGATACATAAGAGGCTTTAATCATGACAAGATGAACTAGATAATCTATGATCAATAATTAGTGAAAGTGATTGCAAAAATGAAATTGATGATTGCGAAGATGGTCGATGATCAATTTCCAAAAAAACCCAAAGGTTATCAAATAGAGTTAAACAAACTAATAATAATTGCGCAAACAATGTAAAAAATATTTGAGGAATAGATGTAAGCAAATGGAAATGTAGATGAAAGCAAATCGTGGTACCGATGAAAATCAAGTAGAGCAAAACCAAAAATGGCGAAAAAACTTAGAGAATCATAAAGATGGGGATGAAATCACAAATGATCGCAAACCGTAATAGAGAAATATTATATATCTTTGCATCGTTTAAATACCACAACTTTTTACTATGAGATTACTAGTATCTTAGTTTTTGATATATGTATCCTATTAATCCATAACTTTTTAAAATAATAATTTATAACATCACATAAAATTTATAATAATAAAAATAACATCCAAATAATATAAAATGAGGTCTATTAGAAGAAATTTAATATTGAATAAGTTTAAATAATCGTTATTTAATTTAAATAGCTTTTAATTAGAAAACATTCAATATGAAATAATGAGTTAGACATTTTTAATAATAAAAACACACAAGATACTTATAATTGATACTATTTTTATTTGTTATAATTTTTAAAGAATATTATTTTTATTATTTTTTTAAATATTTTGAATACTTCGATTTTTTTTTACTTAAATGTACATTTTGCTTATTAAAGATGACCTTGGTATATCTTTTAAAACTTAATGGACACGGGATAAGTGGGAATAATTATACTAATAATCATAACTTTGTTATACTAAGATAAATTCAAATAATAATCATCGTTTATTAATGGATGATAATTTTTTAAAAATTTAACCATACTTATTATTTTTTTAATATTTTAATTAAAAAGTTAAAATATTAACATAATACTTATTCAATTACATCATTTAAAATATAAACATTAATTTTTATTCTTTAGTTATTTATATATTTTTTTAAATAAAATAAAATATATATACGTTATAATAAATAACATTTAATTTATTTATTTAAATTATTGTGTATATTAATGTTAAAATTATTTTTTGTGTAATCATATATAAAAATAATAATAATAATTTATTTTTAATTTTTATTAATCATTATTTTAATATTGTAATAATTATTATATTTTTATTTTTAATCGATCGGGATTATTTTCATGAATAATCATGATTTTAATTATTTACTTTAAAATATCCACCCTTTTACCATGCATTTTCTTTTTCAAATGCATGTTACTAAGCGGCAATTTTTCATTCTATTATATTCATGAACTTTTTGGTTAAATAAATACATAATTAAATAATTAATTGATATTTGTATAAAAGAAATTATATTTTAAGAAAAAATAAATAATATCTTAATAAATATTGATAGTCCAGTTTTAACCGTATCTTTAACCCTGGATTACATTAGCTAAGTTTGACTTATATAAACCAACCAAAGTAGAAAAAATGTGTAAACTAAAAAAATAAAGCATAAATGACTTTTAATATTAAGTTAAAAGTACTTGTAAACATTTTGTTTTCATTAGTTATTGAGAGCGGTGGGTTTTATGGTCTTCGGTGGAATCCACCCCCACCCATGTTTGAGAGGCTTCCAGCTGTATTTATTTTACAGAAAATACTTTACTTTCTAATTATATTATTCAACGTTATTTAAATATCAAAATCTTACTATATATTTTATTATTTTATCAAATTTATTTCATATCTTAACGTACATTTAAATATGTAAAAATATCGATTAATATTATATAATAATAAAGAAAATGTTGACAAAGGCCACATACCTACTGCTTTTTATTATCAATTATAATCATAAAACTGATGGTGGTCACAGTTCCTGAAGTTATCAACAAATTGCATCCTTTTACACGGTCTCTTTGAAATTTATATTTGTCTCTATCATCGATTTAACGGCAATACTAATAGGACAATTTAATAATTTGTCTTTTTTAATTTTTTTTATCTACAATAATACAATTAATAAAATAAAAATAAGATAACATTTCCATCAAATTTTTGTATATAACATGTATTTAACCTAGTTACTTTAGAAGGCATTTTGTTTAAATAATACTTTAGAACCAATTATAAATGTGAAAATAGCACAAAAAAAAATACATGCTTGAGAAAAATGATGATTTAATCCCTTAAATTTAAACATATTTATTTTAAATTTTTAAAATTAAAAAATGATTATTGTAATTTATAAATCAATTAGTCTTTTAAATATTAAAAATTAGTTTTTTTATCCAAATCTTAGAGAGCTTAAAAACCAATTTTTGAATAAAGAATTGCTTTGCCAATTTAAAATACAAATATTCAAAACTAATGTAACAATAAATACATATTCTCTAACATGATAAATTATTTTGACACTTCACACCTTTATAAAAGGATTGAACTATGCAAGTTTTTGGCATAAATAATTAATATTGTGGTTCATTCTTTAACTCAGATATTTAACTGTAGAGGATCGTCGGTGACGATGACAATGGCTTGGGTCCTTTGGGATATATATAGAAGAAAAACATAAATTAATTAATTTTTGAAACAAAAAATCAAAAATATATATTTTTTAAATTTATAATTATAATTATTATTTTTTATTTCAATCTAAATTATAAGTATATTTAATATTAAATAAATATTTTACTTACAATAATATATTGTATTTACATGATAATATATTGTGTGCATATTTTAATATATTATTGTATGTATCAATAATATTTAATAGACATGTAGATAAAAATGATTTAAATAAATCGTAAGTAAAATATTTAAACATAAGTATTTTTATTCACGTATTTATCAAATATTAATTTATTGTACATATAGAATATAATAGTATATATTATATAAAAATATTTATTAAGGTCATTATAATCCAAAAAAGTTAATATATTTAACTTAATTTTAATTCATGATAATATAATATCAACGTTAAATATTATAAAAATAAAAATAAAAAAGTATGATAATAAACTTAAAAATTAAAATTATTAAAATTTTTCATTCATATATTGAAAGTTTATTATATTTTATTTAACTTTAATTATTATTTTTTTAATATTATATTATTTTATATTTTATTTTAAAAAAATTAATATAAATTTTTTAATAATTTTTTATTCATTTTTATCATTACAATAAAATATGTTCATTTCACCGGTTAAAGAAAACAGATGCAATAAACACAGATAAAAAATATTTATATTTGCTATTTTTTTATTTTTTAATAATATATATTTTTAAATATATTCTAAATATTCTTTATATTTTAACACGTTTTTTAGTTTTAATACTTACATATATATATATATATATAATAAATTATTAAATTATTATATTTTTATTTATGTTAGATAATTTTTGTTATAATTTATGATTTGGTATCTCTATATCTATTTTATAACATAACATAATTTTTTTATCTTTAATTAAAAATAGTCAACTATAGCTCTCATATCTATATCATAATATAATTTTTACTCCTAAATATTTAAATATAATTTTCTATTTTATCTTTTAAAAATTTTATACTTAAACCGTCGTCATAATATATTTCTCGCTTCACTCATAATCTATCTTATATATTTTTACTATTAAAAAAGTTTGACACATTATTTTATTTTAAATATTATTTAATTAGATACTATTTAAATTAAAATATGATTATTTAGATCTATTTAATATTAAATATCATTTAATTAAACTATATTTAATATTATTATAATGTTATTTTGATTCTTATAAGTTTTAAATATTTTTTTATATTCTCAGGAAAGATATATTATCTAATAAATATATTAAAATAATATATTATGTAAGTTTTTTTTAGATTTATGTCAAATCATTGACATTTTTTATAGATAAATTAAATTTTAATAATAAAAATTAATATATAATTAAGATTAAAATTCATCTATTTAAATATATCAATAATTTAATTTATAAACCAAAACTAATACCATTTTTTGACATATGAATAAAAACTTAAGCTTTAATCATGCATTCTATAATAAAATCCTCAAATTGAATATTTAATTAATATATTTGATATTTTTAAAAATAATTGAATCTTCATATTATTTTGTAATATTTAAGATTTTGAAAATAATACATTTAGATAAATATCTAGATTTTCAATTAAACATATTAAAAACTAACATAAATATATCAAAATTAGCTTATATTAATATTTAGATAAAAAAAATCATTCTAAAATAATATTTAAATAAAGAAACATGAATATATATTTTTATTTAAAATAATAAAAATAAGACGATGAAGAAAGTTGAATGGGGTCATAATAAATTTCGAAGAGAGAGAGGAGAGAACAATCATTAGGATTTTGAGATTTTTTTAAATTAAAATATATAATTATTTAAAATATTTAATAATATATAAATATTATTCATATAAATGTATATTTATATTCATTCTTATATTACTTATACTATAATATATATTTAATTTTTTTAAAAAATTAAATATTATTTTTTATTTTTAAAGTTATTTAATCATGTAACATTAAATGTAAATATATATGTAAATTTATAATATTTTTTCATATTTAATTTAAAATAATAGAAGTATCATTTTTGTACTAAAACTAATAGTTACCGAAAAATATCGATCTTATTTTTTTTTAAAAAGTAAGTTATAATTATTTAAGAATATTGGTCACATATCTTAACATTTCTTTTTCTTGTGACTTCCGCTATTTGTATAATTTCTTTATTATACATTTTTATTTACATAATAAGATTCCAAACGTGACCACCGTAAAATTAAACCCTTAAAAAGCCCGGCAAAGAGTGGTCTCTGACTCTCTATAAAGCTCTTTCTCCCGGCTCCTGCCTCTCTCTCTCTATCTCTCTTTTTCTATCACTTTACTTTTCGTTATTTTCTTCCATTTTTAGCTCCCAAGCTCCAAACTTGGGAGAATATCCAATAATTGCAATTACATCTTTGTTAATGGAAATTTATTAACGCAGTTCAAATTATTTAGTAAAGTATAAATCCAGGCTGTTTCAAAGTTGGCCCTTTTCATATTACTATATTTACTCTTTCGAAACTTGGGGTTAGTGGAGTTTTGAGGCAGAGGAGGTAAAAATGAAGTTTTTGTTAGTTGGTATTCTAGTGCTGCTTGTTAACAGCAAGTGGGTTTATGGGTTTGTAGAGTTTAGTCTCAATGAAACAGAGCTGTCTTTGATGGAAGGTTATACAGATTCCAAAGCCCAGCAAGCTAATTTTTTGATGGTGGGAATCACCCTTATTCAAGGAGCTGATGCAAAACAAGCAGGTTAATTGCTTATTTTTTAGAAGTTTCATTTTGTTTTTATTCTACAAATCGTTTTTTTCTCTTTAATATACATTTGGAAGGTGTTTTTAGTCAGATGCGTTTGGGACTTTTTTATTCTTCTCTTTTCCCATTTGAGGTTTTGAAAAGGAAAATAGCTGAGTGAAGTGTCACTCTGTAAATGGTATTATTCGTCTGCTACTTAAATTGTCTCCCTTTAGTAAAAATCTTCATTTACATATGGTTTGTTCTGTTCAATTTCTATTGTTTTTCACTTTTTTTGTTATTTATTTTCCTTAAAGATCACATACCATTCCAATTCTCTTGATGTTTCTGTCTCAATCTTATTGCCTGCTGATGAAATCAAGAAATTCTTGTTCCTAACGCTGTTTTTTTATTGGAAAACAATAAAAAGGGAATGATTATTGCCAAAAATATTTGACTTTGTCCAAGGAAATGATAAGTTTGTTTGGAAAATTTACTTGGACAAAGTTAAATCTTTCTTGGCATATTGTTCCTAAATGACGTTTATTTAAACTTTTCCTTGATTTTTCTCGTGCGAAATCGCTTGCTTCTCTTTGTAGCCACCTAACTATTATATGTCAAATTTCATATTTTATATTTTATATTCACATTGTAGATCTTTAACAACTGTCAATAATATTGAATTTGACATTTATTGTCTGCATTATGAGTTGTGTCTTAATGTTTGTCCTTGTTATATTTCAATTGTAGTATGCCTCGATGGAACCTTACCGGGCTACCATCTGCATCGTGGATATGGGTCTGGAGCAAATAGTTGGCTCATTCAATTGGAGGTTTGTGTGATAAATCAGATGCAAAGGTAGCATTAATTTTAAAGAATTGCTGGTTCAATAATGATTTTTTGGATACTAATGTTAGAGAGAATGAAAATTTCACATTAATTAAAAGATAATATTATGGAAGAATTTATAAGAAACATGGTATCGAGTTTACATTTTGGGATTGAAAGATCCATAATTCTTGTAAAATTTGACATGATATTAGAACTTCAGTCGATTAATAGGTTAAAGATAAAAAAACTAATGGGTCTCTTCACAAAAAAAAGAGAAAGATATATAGGACTTGTAAAAAAAAAATGACAAGTAATTTAAATAAAAATAAAATCTTATAAAAATAGATTGGAAATACAAAGTGTGGGTTATTAGGTTAAATGACTCACACTTTGAGGGAGAATATAAGACAAAATGAAAGTTCTACATTGATCGAAGATAATACTATAATACAATTTATAAGAATTATATATGTTTTCACCTCATTGGGTTAATCCTTTTGGATTGAAAATTCCATAGTTCTTGTGGACTTTGCAACTAAATTATGTATGCTTGATTGACATTTAGCTAAACTCTTATGGGATCCAAACTTCCATCTTGGCTCACTTAGGACAAAGAAAAAAGTTTGGATTTGGTACCTAAACTTTTAGATTGTCAATTTTAAGTACTAAATTAGTAATTTGACATCAATTTGCGTACTTATCTAGGCCATATATGATTATTAACAATAATCATTCAATTGTTCACTTGAATGATTATTATTTATCATCTTATGTGGAAAAAATTAATATGTCAATTGATGAAAGGCTAATTTAGGAGTTAAATAGGACAATCAAAAAGTTAAGGGACTAGATTTGAACTTTTTTTCCTTTGAGGAGCTGGTGAATGTTTGGGAACTATAACTTTCTTACTCACGATAATCAAAATTACATGCTCCTGAAATGCAGTTCTTCATTCTTAGTCATGTTTTAGCTATTAGAACAAGTTGTTTTAAGACATTTTTGGTGTTTAGGAAGATTTAGTTTTTCTTACGAATTTATTTTAGCAATCTTATTAAATTATTAACTCAAATAAATATCTTGTTTTAGGGTGGTGGATGGTGTAACACTATCAAAAGTTGTGTTTACCGTAAAACAACACGACGAGGTTCATCAAAGTTCATGGAAAAACGGATAGCATTTACTGGAATATTGAGCAATAAAGCTGAAGAAAATCCAGGTTTGTTTTCGAGCTTCATAACCAAAGGGAGAAAATGAACAATATTCTCCTATTACCTTTTGACAATTTTCCCCTTAGTAGGTTCTTCCTTTAGCTCCCATGACCATTATTCTTTTCAATCTTTTTCAGACTTTTTCAACTGGAATAGAGTGAAGCTTCGTTACTGTGATGGTGCTTCTTTTATTGGTGATGGTGAAGATGAGGTTTGTTGGATGTTCTTTCCATGTAGTCTTTGTTTATGGCATGTTGTTGAATAGGTTAAACGTTAGATGATAAGTTGGAATGGTGCATGCATTATTGTTGATGTGGTTTGGTGATATATGGACAAAGTGAAATTATGCAGGTAATGCAAGGCCATTTAGTGGTGAAAGTTGGTGACTCTATCAAGTTAGTTATTATAGCCTATAAATGTAATTATTATGTGTGGTAGCCAGTTCGTTTTTAGTTAATGATTATTGTGTGTTCAATACTTGAAATCAAGAGGTAGTTAGTGAGGGACAAGAAACAGTTGTAATTGAAACCGATAAGTTCTTATTCCCTTTGAGTAAGGTTTGATCAAAAGTCTTGAGTGCTGTAATTCTCTAGTATCTAGGCAGAGATCATTTGATCATCACTAGCTTTGGTGGAGTTGTATAATTATTGGTGAATCAATAAAGGAGGGGTTGTTGTGATTGGGATAGTGGAGTAGGCTTTAATGGTTGAACTACTTTAAAGATTGTGTCATTGTTCTTATCTTTCCATTGCCATTGCATTCAAGTTAAGCTGGTCATCTATTTGTTGTGCATATCATAACAAATAGGTATCATAGCCTTCAAGGCTAAAAGAAGACTGCCAATTGTCAGTTCTCGATCAAGGTCTTGATCGCAGAACAAGAAGACATCAAGAATAGGTACATTGAAGTTGGATATTGAAAAATTTGATGGGACAGATGGCTTTGGCATTTGGAGGAAGAAGATGCGAATTGTGTTGGTTTAAGAGAAGGTTGCTATAGGTTTAACTAAGACACCACAATTCGCAGAAACAACAATATCACAAAAGAAACAGGAGATCTTAGATGCGACATTCACAAGCATCATCCTCAACCTCTTAGATTTTATGCTCAAGCAGTAAATGCTGAAACTTCTGCTTATGGGCTATGGGGAAAATTAGAAGACTTATTCTTGAGGAAAACTTTGTCTAATAAAATATATTGCAAGAAGAAATTATTTTGATATAAAATGGACACATCAAAGACCCTTAAAACAAATCTTGATGAGTTCAAGAATATTACTATTGAGTTGTCTAGCATTGCAGAATAAACAAGTGATGAAAATTAGGCAATAATATTGTTGAATTCACTGCTTGAATCTTTTGAAGCAATTGGAGCTGCCATTGAATATGGCCATGAAGAATTGACATTGGGGGTAGTTGTTTTAGCCCTTAGGTCTAAGGAATTCTATATGAACTCAACAAATAAAACAATGTTTGGAAATAATAATAGTGATGCATTGTTCACTAGGGGAAGGAGTGAAAAGAGAGACTCAAAGAATGTCAAATCTTCTTCAAGATCCAAATCAAGAAATAAGAAATAGGTGAGGTATTTCATATGCTATAAGAAGGGACATTTAAAACGAAATTGCCTAAAAAGAAGGAAGAGATAATAGGGATAAAGAAAATGACTCCACCAATTCACAAGCTTCTGTGGCACATGAGGGCTATGACAGTGTAAATGAACTTACTGTGGTGGATGTGTGTTGCCAGAATGATTGGATCTTGATTCAAGATGTTCAATTCACATGATACCCTGCAGGGAATGATTTGTAGATTATGTGATAGTTACAAAAAGGTTGGTGCATATGGGTAACAATCAATCTTGTGAAGTGGTTGGTATAGGTACTGTTAACCTGAAACTCAAAAAGATGGCACTGAGAGAGTTTTAAAGAATGTAAGGCATGTGCCTTCATCAAAGAAAAATATGATTTCCCTTAGGGGTGGGAGTGGATTGAAGATCACAAGAGGATCTATGGCATACTTCAGAGGGGAAATGAAGAATGAAACTTGCCTACTTAAAGGTGGACAGGTTATGCCATCTGTTGCTGTTGGTGAAGAAGGATCAGAAACACAAGTTCAGTTATGGCATAAAAGACTTACTCATGTAAATGAGAAAAGGTTGATTGAACTAAACATGCAATGATTGTTGGGTGACTTAAGAGATGTGAAGTTACCATTTTGTGAAAACTGTGTTCTTGGAAAAGCTAAAAGAATAAAGTTTGCAAAGAGTGTAAGTGTCACGGGGGAGAAACTAAGCTATGTATGGGGACCTTCATGAAACTCATCAATGAGTGGCTCTAAATATTTTTTGTCATTCATTGATGACTACTCAAGGAGAAAATGGGTATGTCCTTTGAAAAGTAAGGATGAGACACTTGACAAATTTAAGCTTTGGAAGAAACAGGTTGAGCTACAAACTGGTAAGAAAATTAAGTACCGTAGAACAGACAATGGACTTGAATATTGTAACGAAAACTTGAACAAATTCTACATGGAGTATGGTATAATAAGGTATATAATAGTTACATATACCTCACAACAAAATGGGTTTACAGAGAGGATGAATAGAACTCTCAATGAAAGGGTGAGATTTATGTTGGTTAGTGTAGGGTTAGGTAAGAGGTATTGGGTTGAAGCATTACACACTGCCTGCCATTGCATCAATAAATCACCTTCTACTGCATTGAATTTCAAATCACTTGAAGAAATGTTGACAGGTAAGCCACTATCTTATGACTCTATTATAATATTTGGGAGTTTTGCATACATGCACAAAATGGTGAGAAAATTGGAACTAAGAGTTGTGAAATGTTTTTTCTTGGGTTATGATGGAGTAAAGGGTTTCAAGTTGTGGGATCTAGTTAACAAGAAGTGTGTAATTGGTAGAGATGTGGTATTTAGAGAAAAAGATATGTCTATACAGCAGCTAGACAAGTCAAAACAAATTGATGGTGGAACATTAGAGGTTCCTACGCCTCATATTGATGTGAAGATAGGTACTATTGATCAAGAAATTGTACCTGGTGGTTCTGTTGATACACAAGCTCTTCACGAAAGACAAGAGCAAGACAACTATCAACTAACTAGAGATAGGCAAAGAAGAGAAATAAGGAGACCTATAAGGTTCAATAATACAATCATGGTTAATATAGTAGATAAAGTCAATATGATTTAATTTTCCTTCACCATAGACATACTCAAAGGTAGTGAACATATGGGATAGTGATATGTAGAAGAAATCTAAGGAAGAAGAGATGTATTCATTGATAAAGAATGATACATGGATCCTTGTAAAAGACCATAGGGATAAAAAACTATGGCTTATAAATGGCTTTACAAAAGGAAGGTGGGTATGCTTGATTGGGAAAACCTAGGTACGAGTCTAGGTTGGTGGCAAAGGGTTTCACACAACGTGAAGACAGATTATTAAGAAGTGTTTTTCGCAGTTGTAAAGCACACTTCAATCGGAATTTTGTTGTCTATTGTGGCACTTGAAGACATGGAATTGTAACAGTTGGATGTCAAGACAACTTTCCTACATAGCACACTAAAGGAGATCATCTATATGGACCAAATTATAGGGTTGAAGTCCCAAAATAGGAAGGATATGTTTGTAGGTTATAGAAATCCTTCTATAGGTTAAAACAGTCACCTAGACACTGGTACAAATGATTTGATAAATATATGTTGAAGACTGGTTTTCATAGAAGGGATTTCGATCACTATGTATATATGAAGAATATGAACACAGAGAATGCAGTTTTTCTGCTACTTTATATAGATGACATGTTGTTGGCTAATAAGATTAAGTTGAAGGTAGGTAGAATAAGGTTTCTCTTTGGCATTGGGTTTGACATGAAAAAGCTGGGCCAAGCTAAGAGGATTATGGAAATGGAAATCTTCAGGGAGAGAAATCAAAGGAGAAGTACACTTACTCAGACAACATACATTGAGAAATTAGTTGAGAAATTTGGAATGGGAACTGCTAATGTCTCAACACCCCTTGCTCAACTCTTCAAACTTTCAAGTGCACTTTTCCTACCAACAAAAGAAGAATTGGATTATATGAGTAGAGTGCCTTACTTAAATGTAATGGGTTGTTTGATGTATTTGATGGTACGTACAAGACTAGATTTAGCTCACAATGCTAGTCTAGTAAGCAGGTTTATGAGCAAGCCTAGGAAGGCTCATTGGGAGGTAGTTAAATGGGTATTTAGATATCTTAAAGGTACAATCACAATTAGGTCGATTTTTGAAGGTATGACAGAGGCAACTAGAGGTAGTAGTGTATGTTGATTCTGATTATGCAGGAGATCTCGATAAGAGTAGATCTTTAACTGGTTATTGTTTATGTTGGTTGGTGGATTGATCAGCTAAAAGAAAAATTTACAGAAAATGGTAGTTCTATCTTCCAAAGAGGTTGAGTATATTGTAGCTACTGAGGCTATCAAGAAAGCACTATGGTTAAAAGGAATAGCTAAGGATATAGGATACGAGCAAGGCACTACTGTCCTTTACTGCGACAATTAATGTGCAATTCAACTGTCGAAGAGTCCATAACATCATACAAGAAACTAAACATGTGAATATCAGGTACCATTTCATAAAAAAATGGACACAGAATTCAACCCAGTTGATATGGTTACAAAAGCTGTTACATTTGCCAAATTGCCTTGCTGCATGAGTTTGGTAAATATTGCAGATATCACTGGTCACTAAGTAGTGGTAAGTCCAGTCATGGCAGGCAAACCTCAATCTTGGCACCAAAGTGGAGATTTGTTGATGTGGAACCAAGCCTTAGGCGACCCATGGATAAGTGGAATTGTGCAGCCAATGCAAGGCCATTTAGTGGTGAAAATCGGTGACTCTATCAAGCTAGTTATTGTAGCTTATAAAAGTAACTATCATGTATGGTAGCTAGGTAGTTTTTAGTTAATGATCATTGTGTGTGCAATACTTGAAATCAGGAGATAGTTAGTGAGTGACAAGGAACATTTGTAACTGAAACTGAGAAGTTCTTGTTCCCTTTGAGTAAGGCTTGATCAAGAGTATTTGAGTGTTGTTATTGTTTGGTATCTAGGCAGATATCATTTGATTATCACTAGCTGTGGTAGAGTTGTATAATTGTTAGTGAATCAATAAAGGAGGGATTGTTGTGATTGGGATAGCGAGGTAGGCTTTAATGGCTAAACCACTTTAAAGATTGTGTCATTATTCTTATCTTTTCATTGCCATTGCATTCAAGTTAAATTTGTCATCTATTTGTTACCCATATCACAACAATTATGTTAGACTATATAAGATATGTTAGTCTTATCACCGTTAACTTGAGCTTTTAGAAGATTTATGACTAATATAATCAAAAATGGTATCAAAGGGGACGTCCTGTTTTCAAATCCTGTTGTATTTCAAGTAATTTACATATAATGTGTATAGAACTCAAGCTTGAAGGAAAGAGCATTAGACTATACATGATTTGTGGGCTCATCTCCTATCAACTTAAGTTTTTGGGATGATTAATGATAACATAATCTATAACATCCCACATTATTCCAGCTGAAAATTGTTGCTTTGGTCGTATTTTTTTTCTCTATAAGTACAATTTGCTGTCATTCATGATTTCTGATTATACAAAATGGTGCGCCGGCTTGGGGTGGGAGGAGGAGGATGGACAAAGGATGGCATGATCATATCTTTAGCTGTTTTATCTAATTATGCCTCAGTTAATGATGAAAATGACTTATCTAAAGTATTGTGATTTTTCTCTAGGCTGCAAAATTGCATTTTAGAGGACAGCGCATATGGTTGGCTGGAATGGAAGATTTAATGTCAAAAGGAATGAAAAATGCCAAGCAGGTATACTATTTTTATGCTAACATTTATTCCTACTCTTTCTTATCCCCATTCCTTCTTTTGGTTCCTTATATCATAACATGATCAGAACATACTTAAAGATTATTAATACATGTTAGGCTCTTCTTTCTGGATGCTCTGCCGGAGGTTTAGCATCTATTTTGCATTGCGATGAATTCCGGAGCTTATTTCCAAGTAGTGCTAAAGTGAAATGCCTGAGTGATGCCGGTCTGTTTCTTGATGCGTAAGTAGTCTTTCACACATTTCTCTTTCTTGCATCACTATTTAACTTGCAGAGATCTATTTTCTGCATCTTCAGTTGTCTGTGTCTTGATGGATTTTTATGCTTCGCTTTTATTCTTCAAACTTATGATTGGCAATCTTGCATGGAAATTCAGGAAGGACGTCTCTGGAGGAACAACTCTTAGAAACATGTACAATGGCGTGGTAGGCTTGCAGGTAATTTTATAATCTTCCTCAAATTCCCATTCGTTCAAATTTTCTACTGAGTATGGCTATTAATCGGTTGCTTTGGAACCTTTACTTGCAATCCAATCTCTTTTCACAAGTTGGTTGCAACTCTTAGAAACTTAAGGTCATTTGTAATTGCCATTATTATTCCTAAAAATGATTGTTAATTTGCATTATATCTATCAAGTTAACATGATCTTTCACAGAATTTCAACTAACTAATTGCCTTTTCCAATAATGTGCCATATCCCATAGTTGAGAGTTGAGACAAAGTGCTAAAAAATTTTCCACCTTCATCCATTACATTTTTCAGTTATAGTTTTTGGCCACTTTATATTCTTGGTTTCATGACTATAGATATATCATTTACTTCTATAATCATTTCAGGGAGTGCAAAAGAATCTTCCTCAAATCTGTACTAACCACCTCGACCCAACTTCGGTAATCCTTTTTGTACTTTTCTTGGGCATATATCTGATTCCTGGATTTGTTTTCTTCAAAACTGACTGTGCTCTTTTTTGGTGTGCTTTTTCATTTTTCTTGTTCAGTGTTTCTTCCCCCAGAACATAATCGACAGCATTAAAACTCCACTTTTTATTCTCAATGCAGCCTATGATTCATGGCAGGTAAATTGAGGGATTTTTTTTAATAGATCAAACGGTACTTGATATGGTTTAAAATGTTACTAATTGCAACTCTTGTTTATTAGCTTTCATCTTAAAAGGCACTTTATTGGAAAAAAATAAATGAACTATCTTCCCTTTTGATATCAGATTCAATCCAGTTTAGCACCAGCCTCAGCAGATCCTGCTGGCTATTGGCATGATTGCAGATTAAACCATGTAAAATGTACTCCATCCCAAATTCAATTTCTGCAAGGTGATGATCTTATATGAATATAAACTTATTATGCTTACTTATAATGACTTTGAAAATATCCATTTAAGTACATTTGGTAGGATAATATATATTATTATATGCATCTGTTTTGTTTTTTGGAACAGGATTCAGGAACCAAATGCTAAATGTTATCAAACAGTTCTCCATGTCTAAGCAAAATGGTCTATTTATAAATTCATGTTTTGCACACTGCCAAACTGAGAGGCAGGACACCTGGTTTGCTGACAATTCCCCTGTCCTTGGAAAGAAGGTGAGAAGCCTCATCCAACTCATTACTTTTCAATTTCATAATGCATAATCGAAATTTCTTCCATCACATCTTATTCTTTTTGTGCATAAGCCACACCATTCTTACAAATTGCAAAAATTTCACTACAATTCTCATCATCTATAATCACATGAATTCATTAAGCATTCTATTTCACGTCATTTTATATCAACCTTACAACAAATAGATATGCATTTTTTATGAAAATAGATACAGAGAAATCCTTGTAGTGGATGAATGAGGTTAGGATCTATTTCATTATGTACATGTTTGAGACGTTATCATCAAAAATAGTTGTAAAGTGATTTGGAAGTTGAACGGTATCTTGGTTTATGTGCCTGCATATTTTCTGATAGCTGAGAACTGAGAGAGAGAGATATATTGAGGGCTTATTTGGTTGTGTTGTGATTGATTAAAAATAATATTAGGTTTGTTAGTTAAAATAGGAGATGCCTAATTTAAAAGAAAATTCATGAAAAGTGGCTTACCATATTGTCAAAGATAGAGGTGCCTAACCTTGTTTGAATAAAGAATAGGAAAATTAAGTAACCTAATTTTGTTGAATGAAAAAATGTTTGACATATGAAATGAAAACTTGAATGCTATAAATATGACTTCATTTTTTTATTGTTAATCATCCCAAAAATAGAGAAAAAATTATATGAGAAGTTTTTGAGTGAGAGAATTTTGTGGGAAAATTCTCTTGGGCTTGTAATTGCTTTTGTCTTTTGGGTGTGTAAGGAAATTATTGAGAGTGGTTGTAACAATTTTCCACATAGTAAATTTCTTTCTATAGTTGTCTTTTGACAACGAAAATGATTTTTTTCCAATTTAGAGTTTCCACTATAATTCTTGTGTTGTGTATTCTCTATTTCTCTGTTATTTGATATTCTGCTAAGGAGTATCTTCTGAGGGGGAATTTGTGATTATACCATTTGATCCAAATTTTCTAACAACTGGTATCAGAGCCAATTTCAAAGAAAGAATGAGAAATGTTAGAAGTCAAAATTGAAATTGAGAAATTTGATGCTTGTTATTGGTATTGAGTCTAGTAAAACCAACATAAGTGATAGAGATTGCGAAGATCTTGATTTAAGAGCTGTAAGTGCAATTCGGTTTTGTTTGGCCAAAAATATTCTTACAAATGTGCATGGAATATCTATGGCCAAAGAACTCTGGGAAAAGCTTGAAGAATTGTATCATGCCAAAGGCGTTTCAAATCGTGTGTCTTTGAAAGAGCAGTTTCATACTTTGCGTATGAATGAGGAACTTTTATGTTTGACCATCTCAATGTTCTCAATGGTATTGTCTCTGAACTGGAAACCATTGGAGTTAAACTTGATGATGAAGATATAGCTTTAAGGCTCATTTGGTCTCTTCCATCTTCTTATGATCACATGAAACCTATCTTGACTCATGGAAAAGAGAAAATAATTTTTTCAGAAGTTACTAGCAAAACTGTTTTATGAAGAAAAAAGGCTGAGTGGTGGAAATAATGTTTTACTAAAACTCAACAAGCATTAACAAAACTGTCAAGAAAAAGGCCGAAAGTGGTAATTTTTCGGGTTACTAGCAAAACTGTTTTCTGAAGAAAAAAGGCTGAGTGGTGGAAATAATGTTTCGCCTGAAAACTCAGCATTGGTAGCTGACAACCGAAAGAAAAACAATTTCATGAAAAAGAAGATAGTGTGCTGGAGGTGTGGACAATCTGGGCACCTTAAAAAAAATTGTCCGAAAGGTGGAGCTAATTTGGCAAGAAGCTCAAATACCGATGGTGATGCTAACAATATGTCTGTTTTCAAAGACTATAGTGATGCTCTTTGAAAAGAGCATGTACATCCTCATGGCATGCCACTAGTCTCTAAATATTGCCATGAAAGAGGGTGTGTTACTGGTAACGGATCCACAAGTTTGCACACAGGCATTGGTTTGGTATAGATGCAAGGTGTGTGGTGGAAAGAATGTCGATGGCTAATAAACTCTCGGGAAAACCAAGTGTGAGAGTTGCACCATAAATTTCAGCAAGTTTTTTTTTCCGACATGAGTCGATGTGAAATTCTTAGAATTAGTGATTAATTCTAAGTGGGTGTACTCTTTATGGTAGATTATGATAATTCTTGGTGTAGAGAATTATGATTGTTGGAGTAGACAATGTCGTAGTGGTAACTATGTTTATTTTTTAATCAAGGTGGAGATTGTTGTGATTTTTTAAAAATAATATTAGGTTTGTTAGTCAAAATAGGAGGTGTCTAATTTAGAAGAAAATTTATGGAAGGTGGCTTACCATATTGTTAAAGATGGAGGTGCCTAACCTTGTTTGAATAAAAAGGAAAATTAGGTAGCCTAATTTTGTTGAATGAAAAAATGTTTGACATATGAAATGGGAGCTTGAAGGCTATAAATATTACTTTATTTCTTCATTGTTAATCATCCCAAAAATAGAAAAAAACTTATATGAGAAATTTTTGAATGAGAGAATTTTGTTGGAAAATTTTCTTGGGCTTGTAATTGCTCGTTTTTTGGGTGTGAGAAAATTATTGAGAGTATGGTTCTAACAATTTTCTACATAGTAAATTTCTTTCTCTGGTTGTCTTTTGACAACGAAAGTAATTTTTCTCCAATTTAGAGTTTTTATTATAATTTGTGTTGTATATTCTTTATTTCTCTGTTATTTGATATTCTGTTAAGTAGGATCTTGTGAGGGGAAATTTGTGATTATACCATTTGATCCAAATTTTCTAACTGGTTGTACTTATTGGTTAATTAGAAGTGGTTTGAAATGAATTGATTTTGTTAAAAGTGGTTTGAAGAGTAGCTTTTAGGTGTTTTGCATGAAATTGATAAAAAGTATTTTAGTTGGCATTTTAGTAATTATTATAGGAAGGGAACATACATTCAAAACTACTTTTTCCAATTATAAGTATTATTTATCTTGAAAGCACTTTCATTGGAGATCTTTAGAAGTGTTTTTGGATCACTTGAAAGCACTTTTAACCAAAAGGAGAAATATTTCTAACAATTTGCAATTTCTTTTAAATAAACGATTACACATGCACGTACCTTTACATGGCGTGATTCAAACCGGAACCATTGAAGTTTCCAGGAACATGTAGGCAATTGACGCAACTTGTATGTTTTCATGATAACTGCATTTTTGAAGAATTTCTTACTTAGCATAATAAATGTGGATTTTTAATGTTCAAAAATCTAATCCTATGTTACTGATTATATGCAGTCAATTGCAATTGCTGTTGGAGATTGGTACTTCGAACGAGACGATGTTAAGGAAATTGATTGCCCCTACCCTTGTGACAATACTTGCCACAATCTTGTTTTCAAATGAGCCTGCTTCTCTTTAGCATCATCTCATCCTCTGAATTATTTATATCTTTAAGCAATTGGAAAAAATTACAATTCAGTTAAAAATCAAAAGGAGAACAAATAAGAATGAAGGCTGCTAAGAGGTGCAAATATACTCACCCTGCAGTTCACATCGATATGGCATTCTTTTGTAAAAGTTCTTTACATCTATGATTATTGTGTACTCATAAAATAATTACTGTATCGTTAATTATGGTGTAGCATTTTGTAATGGATTCTCACATTGTTTTAAGAATCAAATTTGCTACAAATCTTAGTGACTGTATTGTTCTCTGTTTTCACATAAATATATGGTTCCAATATTATGCAAGTGATGTCAGCTTATTGATTTTTGTAAAGGTGTGGTAGTATAAAGATTCCTTCTAAAATAAGAGAACCTTCTTTTTTTCCCTTTCAATTGTTACAAATGTTGTATGTTCTTTCATCAATTTTGTTAATAAAGTTTAATTAAATTACATACTTCGGAAATTTAGTTAACAACATTGACAAAAATAACATATATAATACATAACAATATATAATAACATAGTTTTAAAAAATTAGAAGAGTAGAATCATAGTTAGAACTACCCTAATATTTTAGAGAAAGAAAACATAAATTACTCCTAAAATAACTCTATTATTAAATTATTAAAGAAAATTTCTTTTATCTTCCTTCAATTCAATAAAAGATCGATATGATCGTCAAATAAGAGAAACTGAGATAATAGTATGACTTGAAAGGAAAAAAATATGCTCTTTTTTTGGATTTAAGAATTTCAAATGCATAGTGAATTTGTTTTTATAAAATGGTACCCTTTTATCTAGTTGACGTTTTTGCTTGCTTTCATTCATATGATTTTTGGGCTCACAAGGGAAGATCGTATTCAGTAGTTTTCTTAACTCACTAACCCTTTATATTTTATGTTTAGGTAAGATAGATAAGATGGTTGAGACGGCAAGAAAAGAGAATTGGAAAAGATATCATTAGATGAAAAAAAAAACACATTCCTTTCAAAGATACATTTGATAATTATACTTAGCATAAAAATCTTACTAATTTTTTATTTTTATTATATTAATTACATTCTAAAATTTCATAGTAATTATACTATTATTCTAACTAATTGTGATGAAATTAATGCTTTAAACTACAGGGTAAGAAGTACTTACATTGGGAATTGCATTTTACAAAGTTCTCACCAACCCTTTTAGATAGATATTCTATCATTGTTTTTCGTTGACAAAGTTGGAAAAACAACGGTAATGTCTGTCTCTTAAGAATTTGACTGTCTCTTGATTTTTATATACAACCCAAGCAACAAAGCCAGCTTTCTTACATGCATTTCTCTGGATTCAGTGGATTTTTTATTTTATTTTATTGCCATAAATCTCGTTTGCTAATCTGTTTCCCACCAAAATATCTTTAAAAACATACAAATAACACGTAATGATGAATATAAATCATTATTATAAAAAAATTATAAATAATAATTTTATCCAATAAAATTAAAATATAATTAATATTAAAGATAAAAAAAATAATATTATTTAACATTAATGGATATAATTATACACTTAATTGTACGAAAGTGAGGTTAATATAATAATAAAAAATTGTAAGATTTTGACACTTAAATAATACAAAATAATGTAATTAATATATAAGGTATTTTTTTTTTCTCCATAAAATTGATATTTTATATATTTTTATTATGATAATAATAAAATTATTTTAAAAATATCACTACTTATAATATTTCTAAAGAATTTGCATTAAACATCCAATTATCCAACTATCATGCTACCCTCTATATTTCCCAAAATATTTTAATACGGATATATTCGATCATGCTTCTAAGTTCTAGTAACCTATAGGTTTCGGATTCCAAAACCCAAATATTTGTGCGTGTTTGAATATATTATTTAAAAAGTTGTATTATACTTTTTTAAAAAATGTGAATTTAAATCACATCCGATGTATGTATTCGTGTAAATATGTTTCAAGTGTAACTGTTTATTAAAATACCTTCAAATAGCGACTTAGTCCAAATTCAATGTAGGAGGCACCAATCAAGGCTTTTGAATTTACCTTAATTATGTTACGAAAAAAATAATAATAAATAAAGTTTACCTGCACTAGATGCAGTACATTATAGTATCTTCTTATTTGATATTTTTAGATTAAAGTAAAGAACCCAAAAAAAAAAACATGATAGAGAAGTTGAATAGATGAGCATTTTGTAGTCAATATATGTTTTCATTTTTTCAATTTGTAGTTATAATTCTCTATACTAAACATAATTTATGCAACTAATATATCAATTTTGATTAAAAAAGTTATGAGAAAAATAAATATAAAAAAATAAAAATATTAACAATTTATTCTTCTACTGTCACATTTTCGTAACAAAAAAACTAAATTCTTACAAAAATAACAAAAAAATTACACCGTTTAAATTAACATAAATAATAAATGTGATTTCACACGCTCTAAAAATAAGTTTGCAAGATAGAGTAATAGAAGTAAAAATTGAAATATGCCTATATTTTGGTGGAAATAAAGTATGGATATTGAATTGAATTAACATGCAAAATATTAATATCTATTGAAAAATATCGGTTATTTGATGTTGGTTCATGCTTTATTGTATTTCTCAAATGAATATCTGGTTTTATATAATTTACTTATTTAAATAAAATTTTGAAAATTTTTTTATTCTATTTCTCAAATAAAATTATGATTTTATATAATTTACTTATTCATATGATTTTATTTTTCACTTTATTCTAAAATATGTGATATTATATTTTTTAACATGAAAAAAATATGTTTTTTACATTATACCAAAGAAAAAATATATATTATGTAAAAGATGATTAAAATTGATTAAAAATAAAATTTTATGTGTAAAAAAAAATTATATTATCCAATTAAATCTATATTTTTAAGATGTTTAAAACTATTTTTCACATACTCATATCGAAGTCTCGTATACGATCTTGAATATATGCTTGTATACATTTTATTTCAGGGGAAAAAAAATTCTTCATAGTGATATTTCTCTCTTATTAATCATCAACCAGTGTTTCTTTTTCTAATAATCATCAACCCCCCTGTTATCATAATCATAATCATAATCATTCTTCACATTGATTTCAATTAACAATACTCCATTAATAATATAATCTTTGCCTTTGAATATATTAAGAAAATAAATCCCAAAATTCCTATTTAAAATAATTAATTTGTTTATTTCAACTTGAATTTTTTAAAAACTGGCAATATTTGGCATCTTAAATTATTATTATCACAACTATTTTTCATTAATAAATTATTGTGATAAATTATAATTAATTATATAAATAAAATAAATAATTTATTTATTTTTATTAATATCATTACAAATTAATAAAACTCGGGACTATGATATGTTCATCTCATGATTATTTCCTCTCAAGTCTTCTATATTAAGGCAATGCTTTTTGTTCTTTTCCAACTCTTTTGATTCTTAGGTCATTACAGGGCCCAACAAAGACAACTAATAATTTGGTTCACATGCACATGTAATACAATTATATATATATATATATATATATATATATTTAATCCATAAATAATTTTTGAATGTGATGAAAAAATGCATTAGTAAGATTCAATCATAAAAACAAAAACAAAAAAGTCTACGGCCTGTTTTTCCGTATAATTAGAAAATAATTTTTGGATTTTAAATATATTCTTAAAAATATTTTAATTTTGGCCATTGCTTCAAAGTTAAAATTTTCAAAACTTAAATAATTAGAAAACAAGTTTAGGTTGTTTTCAATGTTCCTGAATTATCTATATTTTATACTAAAAAAATAGTGGATGAATTATAAATTTTTTAAAATATTTAAATAATTGTAATTATGTTTGTATATATATCAATCTTTAACCTTCATTTGATTTTTTAATAGAAGTATATCACATATATTTTTTGATGATATTATAATAAAATATTGAGTGGATTTTGATGATATTATAATAAAATATTGAGTGGATTAATTATGTTTTATGTTTATAGTGTATAAATAAGTTACGAATTTTTTTAAATTTTTTTAAGTAATTATAATTATAATAAAATAAATGTGAAATGTAATTGATACAATTATGTTAATTTATTTTTTCAAACAACTTATTAATTATGTTATTGATTTTTTTAAAAATAATTAACATTTTTTATAAAAGTATAGAAATTATTTTTTTAATAATAATTTAAAAATAATTTTTAAATTAAACAGTAAAACATATATTTAAGTTACATAAAATAATTCATCTCTAACTCATATTCATATGTAAGTCTTTTTTTTCTTTCTAAAAACATATTGATTGAGTTTTATGAACATGCATGTTTGTTTTATCCCAATAATAATAATAATAATAATAATAATAATAATAATAATAATAATAACTACACAATCATACATTTAAATATATAATAACAAAATATAAACTGATGTCATATAAAAATATGTATTATATTATACCACAAATTAATTAATATAATTCATAAACGGGCGGGTTAAGGTGTCATCTTTGAGTTAATTTGGTATTTTTTTTTTCTTTTTCACTTCTCTTCTTACTCCCTTTTTGTTTTGTTTCGTTTCCTTCTTACTCCTTTTTTATTTTGTTTTCAAGCACATATATTTGGGGTGTAAACACAACAATAAATACACTAATTAATGTATTAATATTTTTTTTTATATTTTATATTATTAAAATATTTTATTTTATTTTATTATTTTAATTTTAATTTAAATATTTATTTTAAATATTTTAAATAATATTTATTATTTTTTGGTCAAACTTAAACATATGTATGAGATTATTTT
Organism: Hippophae gyantsensis; assembly: GCA_030763125.1. Lineage (NCBI taxonomy): Eukaryota > Viridiplantae > Streptophyta > Magnoliopsida > Rosales > Elaeagnaceae > Hippophae > Hippophae gyantsensis. Next base: position 58,249,730 of record CM061032.1, on the reverse strand, counting down.
TGAAAAATTTAAGAAAAAGAAAAAGATAATAAAAAAACTAAGTTTATATTTCTTATGGGATGAAAAAATTAATAAGATAACTACTTCCTTTGTAATATATGAAAATTTTAATAATAAAATAGTATTTATTTATGATTAATATAACAAAAATGTATGAATCAAATTTATTAGCTTTAATAATTAGTCATAATTTTATGTTATTATTGTTGAATAAATATATCATTAATAAAAAATTATGACAATAATATTTTAAATTGTGATAATATTATCACTCTAAAATTATAATAAATAAGCAATTTTAATTTTTTAATTCTAATTTTTTATGTTTAACCTAAGATGGTTAGTTGTAATAGTAATGTATTGAGATATAAAAATAAACAATAAATTTGAATTATAATAAATATTATTGTATGGGATTCGATACCTTGATTAATGAATTGATGTTCTTCATGCCCTATGATATTAAAAATGTTATTTTAATAACAAATTTAATTATTGATATTCTTTTTAATCATTAAATTATTATTTTTTGTTATTATCTTTTTATTTTTCTTAAATCCTCACAAATTTTTTTATTTAATTTGATACGTAAGATATATATTAGATCGAGAAAGTTTTATTCTCTAAAATAATTATTTTTAAATCAAGTGATTATGTGTCCAAGTGACTCGTCAAATACAGCTCAACAGACCAAGAATGATATGACACATTATGATAAAACTCACGAGTCAAGAATCCAAGCATGACATAACCCATGTCCAAGTCACGGATTGACACGATATGTTAATTAATAGGTTATATGCTAACATAACACATTAATTAACAACACAAATATGATAAATGATAAATTTATACTCTAATTTTTTTTCAACTAATTTTATCTTATAAAATTAACTATATCAATTCAATTTCTTAGTTTTTTTTTTTAATTTGTTTATAGTATAATACTTAAATTTTTCAGTTTTACTGATACGTTATCACATCTTCTCTAATTTGATTAATACCTTAAAAATATTAGAATGATTAAATTGAAAAAGGTTGAGATAATAAAATTAGAAAATTCAGGTAAGAAATTAATTAAACTAATTTTCAGAACTAATTTGATCGAATCACGGGTACCAAATTAATCATTCACAAGAAAATATAATGAAAAAGTACTTTGAAGATATTCCAAGATGAATACTGCCACATTCGATGCACATGGGCACACAAAAACGGTGCCTTTCTTGTTTGTATATATGATAGAAAAACAGAACGGGATGAACATATAAAAAAATAATACATAATACGCAAGAATGGGCCTTCCCTGAGATATATCAGTAAACATATAGTATATAGATATAATTTATTAATGATATATTCAACTTTTTTTTTCTCTTCTGTGAGAATATGAATACATGTATATATTTTATTATCAATCAATATTAAATTTAATCAATTTTGTCTTCTAACTAAACATAATGGCATTGTAAATAAGATAATGATTAACCATAATTTGATTGGTTATTAATTAGTAATATTCTATATAAAGTTTCATATGATGCTTAAAACCAAATAAATTTAAATACATGTATAGTAATATTAATATAAAAAATTTCAACACACGCACCCATAAAAAAAAAAGTAAAAAAATTCAACATACACAATGAGCTTCTTTGTTTTCTTGTTCTTTATACTTGTGTCGGCATATATTGTGTTTGATTTTTTTTTTAACCTAAGTGGTCTGTAAATTAATTTCTTACATCAATGAAATAATTGAAAATCACTGCTATCTCAATTTGCTTACTACGTACTCTTTATGAGGGGGAAAGCATGATGCAATCTCATCATCTCCATCTAATACCAAAGAATATTACATGAGAAGTCGTTTTCTAATGAGTACTCTCACTTTTAATCTTTTTATTATTTTTAAATACATATTTATTAATATTTTTTACTTACATTTAAAATCACAAAGTTTTAATAATTATAATAAATATCGACAATTTATGTTATGTATATAATAAAAATTTTAAATCATAGATAATAATATTATGTTCAAATAAATTTCATTTTAAAGGCACGCTTAGTAAAAGAGAGTAAAAGAGGATAAATAATATTGATATATCAATGTTCCCACACTAACAAAACTTTGTTGTTGAATTTTCCTAAAGTAACAAAACTTTATTGTTGAATTTTCCTAAAGTAACAAAACTTTATTTCAAAAATTATTACTTTATATTTAAAAGATACTGATATATATATTTATATTTAATATATTATATTTATTATAACTTCAACTATCACATAATATAATATATTATATTCAAATATATTTTTATAAATAATATGTTACATTAATATGTATTTTTTATATAATACATTACATCCATCGTATTTTTGGTGATCTACTCATATAATTTATTATATCTATATATATCTTTGTATTTCATTCACTCGTGTCTTTTATATATTTTTATTTTTATATGTAACTTATTACATGCACTTTTGATCGAATAGTCGATAGTGGATGTCGAGCATTAATGATATTATTGGTGATGATTATCGGAGAACTCTAACGAAATCTAAGTTCAAAATCTACTAAGATCGTTGGTAGTAACTCTTAGATATGTAATGAAATTTGATATTAATTTTATTTTATTAAAGTTATAAAATACGAATAATTTAATTTTTTTATTAAATAATTTGATATAAAACTATAAATTTTAAAATAAATTATTATTAGTTAAGTAAAATTGATTAATTTAACATAGATAAAACTATTTAAATCATAATTAAATAAAAAAAACCTTTATTTTATTTGATTTGAAAAATCTAATATATCTCAAAAATATATGTATAGCCAATAGTGTCTCACTCAATATCGACCCAAATTCGAAGTATTTGGCTTGAAGTAGCCAGACCCACCAAAATTTCTCCGGGAGTTGCATTGAGTTATACAAAGATGATCAAACCGACATTGCCAATTTCCCCCACGCGAGGAAAATGGTCCATATGGAGATAAATTCCCTTCTTCAATTAGCTGGTTTAAGTAAGAAAAACTATAAATCAAATTCTTGTTGTTTTCGTAATTTTTTTCCTGTCAAATTTACATATTTTAATCATTATAAAAAATTAAATTATTTTATCAAATTATTTATTTGTAATATTATTAATATATTTACTAGAATAAAATAGATAGAAATAAATAAAAATAATTTATACGTGTTTGTGTTGTGTGACTGTGCGGTGACTTAAATAATCATCTGTTAATTTGTTTATGAATATGTGTTATCCTTTATTATAACAAAAAAAAAAATTACTTTTTAACCGTCACTAATATAATTAGAATAATGTCATGATTTTCCTGCTACAACTTTACACTTTTTTCCACTATTAGTTATCAAAAGCCCTAGGACTTCCATTGATATTAAAAGTTCTAAGTTTGGAATAAACTAAAATTTAAACTATGCAATAAACATTTTACTGATATTGAATTGCGGATTAACTGGCAATCCCTTTTCTTTTCTTTGCCCATCAATTTTTCTAGCTACTAATGCCCTCCTACCTAGTCCTATTGAACCCTTTAGCAACTTTATACATCATGGTGAATCACTATTGGATTTTCATCTTATTGCTTAATCTTTCTTGGTTTTGTGAAACATGATTTTACCGATGTTTTATAGACAAATGGATGACTCTTGTTGAAAAATTTAACTATGTAAAATATAAATCACTTAAAATATTAAATACTAAAAAATTCACTTTAAATTTGTACTATTTATAAAAATTATACTAATATTTTTCTTAATAAATATAATACATTATCTTTATATACTAATATTTACTCAAAATATAAATCATTTAATATATCATTTTATATTTTTATTATATTATAATTTTATTTGAATTAATTGTTTTTTTACAAAGCTTGTATTTCTTTTTATGTGAGAGTTTCATTAGTTTTTTATATGTTTATTATCATGTAAATTTTATATTACGTATAGAGATTTTAAATCTTAATCTCAAAAGAAAATAAATTTCGTAATATTTATTATCACGTGTAAATGAAAGAGATATTTTGTTTAATTTAAAATCACATATAAAAGTTAAATAATTTAATAATTTAATATTATATTATTATTAAATAACATTATCATTTTTCACACTTAACGTTACCCTATCTCACACAATATCTCAGTTATTTTCTCAACTCAAACTTAATAAGGTAAGCAGCTTGTACTTATATACATCTTAATAGCATTTTAATACATTTAAGATATTCTACAAAAATCTACACACATACATTTTAATACATAATTATCGAGATATTAATTAGGATTTTTTTAGATAAATTATTCTCGATCAATATTATTAAAACGATTAATATAGAAGACTCTAGAAAGATGAAGAGAGTGGTGATGTTGTTATTATTATTATCATTATTATCATTATTTAATACTACCACTTAATGTCAACTCTCTCTTAAATTTCATCTACTTAAAATTCGTTGGTGGTGGTTTATCAATCCTCACCCTTAGTACCGACATCATTACTTTATGATTCATCTCCCATTTTGCTCTCCATTTAAATTGGCCTCAATTCATTCGGTTGAATTTGTAGTGTAAGATATGTCTCCATTTTTCTCCATTATCACCTCCTTGACATTGCTTACTTTAATAAAAACAATAACTTTTTCTTTGATCACAATTACATTGGGTATGATAAAAGATTTTTCTAAATCTTCATTTTTAAACACTCATGCAGTAATGTCACACGCTTCTCTTGGTGTAGCCATGCACTTTTTGTATTTTTAAGAGCAACTCTTTGGATACAAGACATTTTATATAGTATAAAGATTTATTGGGCTTTGCACTTCTAATTATGATACATTTTTGTATCTTTTTGTAGAGATGGTGTGGCCTCATTTTAGTAAATAATTGCATCAAAACATTTTCACTAAAAAAACTCTATCATGCAATCATAACATTCTTGATAGTTCTAGCCAACAATAAATTTTTCTCCAAATTTTTTAAAATCTAACATTATAACTTGACTTTCAAGAAAATAAAAAACTCACTAACTTCACAATTCTTATCGATTGTATTAGTGCATGATTTGACTTAAGTCAATCATTGATTAATACTCACTTCACTCATACTCTGACTACTTTTACAAAACCAACCCTATGTAGTTTTACAATTCATACGTGATTCTCCTCGATCACTTTGCTTTGTCTTAGATTGTTCTGCTCTCTCAAGTGATCATCCACGATTACTTGCTTGCTCTAAATAGTATTTTTTTTATGATATCCTCTTCGATTATTGATTTTGTTAGTCTTGAATTATCCGTTCTGATTGTTAAGTTAAAAGTTATACATGCAAAAATCAAATACTTTAATAAATTAATGTTATATTATTATTAAATAACATTAACATGTTATAATACTTTATATACTATCTTACTCGCAAATACCAAGACATTAATTAAGATTTTTCTAAGTATTACTAGAACAATTAATATAGATCTCTATAAAAGTAGAGAAAGATGGTAATGATATTATTATTATTATTATAACACATTATTACCTCATAGAATTATAAGTTATATGATTGGAATATTATCGATTGTATATCTATGTATAAAATTTGTAGAAATAATATCTATTAATTTATTACGGATAACTTTTATAATTTCAGATGATATGGATGTCTAATATAATAATAACACTTACTTCTTATGAGGTTTTTTATTCAAATAAAAAAAAAAATTATGAACATCTTCTGTCCCTTTTATCATATTTGTACCTAAATAAGGAATACCCCGTTTCCTTTTAGTTACGAGATTTCAGCATCTAGCCTGTAAAGTGAACCCCCGTTCTTTCTTACTGACACGAGTAGTAAAAAGCTTTAGGCCCACTAAGGGGACAGCACACAGTATGAGGTATCCTCTTGTGATAATTGTACAAATATTGTCACCTCCTTGTGCAATATTGTTATCAAATTATATATCCTTATTTCCTTTATATTGAGTTGAACTTTTTGTTTGCCCATAGCTTGGTTTTTTTATTTATTCATTAGGTTGAATTGGGAGTTTTTTTTTTACCCTGTTGCCATAATATGATTAGCAGTAAACAAATGAATAAATAAATAAAATTGCGGACAGGTTCTTTTGGTATTCATGTAAATGGTTAATACCCAATTCCTAATTTTCTTTGCTTGTAAGCTGTTTGTTAAAAGTTCTCTGTGTTCTTTTTTGGGGCGGGGGGGGGGGGGGGGCTGTTGTTGGTTTCTTACATTTATTCATTTGGTTGGAAAATTATTTCATTTTTGCTTGGAAAATGGGACTTTATAGTTATGTACAGGCTTTCTAAAATGAAGTAAACGAAGCTCGGAAAACAGCCATAATTTCTTGTCTTCAGACCATAGAATCTTAAAGGTATAGGAAGTGACTTAAAGATTATTAAAAAGTGAAAAACATCTCTATCTGTTTAGGAGACAATGATAGACTGATTAAAATTGGCCCCTGAATTTATTTATGTCATTAAACTCTTTATATATTTCAATGTGAAAAGGATCAAGTAAGAAAACAATGGCATAAATGTTTTTCCTAAGGATACCACATAAATATTTGAATATATATTTATTTATTTTGTGGATATGCTAGTCGCCATCACCATGGATTTTAGATTTTGAAAAAGATGAACATAAAGGTGATGATCTGGTTTAAAACTCATAATTTCCATTTGAAAAACTTTAATATTATTCTTTATCTTCAATTCTTTATTATTTAAGTTATAATCTGTCTATCCAGAAGAATAGAACGACTGAGTGATATATGTATAAGCAGAAAATAATAAATTTAATTTTATGTGTTTTCATAGACAAAAGGATGAACATTATAACAATATCAGATAATAAATCACAATCATATAAATATCAAAAGCCTGAGGTTGAAGTTTTGTATCAGACACTTATACAAAACGAAAAAAGAGAAAACTCTATCCCCACACACCTGTAAATCTGAGGATGTCCTTTTTTCAATCTTTTTCAAACATAACTTGTAAAAACTCCATAAATGTTTCCCCCCCCCCTCCCTTAAATAATTGATTAGAAGCTACCCATGTTGAATACAGACTAAAGGGTTTGTCCAAAAGCTACAGCAAGTCTCTGCAGATCCTTTGTATGTAGTTCTGACGCCTGTAAAGCTTGTTGCTGATGCTGGTTCTGATGCCAAGTGTCACATGACCCATTTGTTAAGAAGTTTGTTTCTGGTTTTACATTACTGTACATTGGCTGAGAACTGTGGTTTCCAAGAGGAAATGGGCAATGGAGGTATTCTGACCATTTAATCTCTTCTGGGTCATCATCTAGTGAATTGACTTGTACCTCTTTGTCAGATTTTACAGTGTCTGGTAATGCCCATGAGTAAGTATTTGTGCTCTCAAAGAAGCTATTGTTGCTTTGTAGTTCAACAGTGCTAGTGCTTCCATTGCTGTTACTGCAATTGTTAGCTTCCCAGTTTTGAACTCCATTAACATCACAAACTGTTGATGTGTTTTCAGAAAGAAGACTCATGGAAGGCTTTACACGTTGAGTTGGAAACATTGAGCTTGATATAGATGAGAGAACTGATGGTGTCATATTAGAATTGAACTCAGAAGCAATTTCAGGAGGCCTTGAATTCTGAATGAAGTAGAAACTTGTATTTTGGTTCACTTCAAACCCCATATCCGAACCATAATTTGAATTCTGAAAAGTGAAATACCCAGCTAAATCAGAAGGCCTGCAATTGATTGTTGAGCTTTCATGTGAAGCCCCTGATCTGTCTAGATAGAATTCATGGGTTGGAGGAGAAACTGTACTCCAACTGTTGCTTCTGTTATTGCTCTTAATCTTTGAACTAGAAGAGGCTTTTATTGAGTTATATCTCTCCATACAAATTGTTTGTGTCTTGGAATTCACTACTTCAGGGAGATTCAGTTCGTTAGAACCAAGTGAAGTTTTCTCATTATTTTTGTTGGTAGCAGACTGTTTCTCTTTGTCATTTTCAACATCTGAAAGTGGCTTATGAGTATTTGGGTCAATGCCTCTTTGCCTAAGCTTCTTTTTAATGCAAGAATTCCATAAATTCTTTATCTCATTATCTGTTCTTCCAGGCAACTGAGCTGCAATCTGGGACCATCTGATAGATGAAGCAACATAGTTACATAGATGAAAACAAAATAACTCAATTATACATCTACTGCCCAGTGCCCAGAAGAGAAAAAAGTAAATTATTTAAGACAAAACCCAAGAAATTAAGAGTACCTGTTTCCAAGAACTGCATGCAATTCTATTATCAAATTCTCTTCCTGCTGTGAAAATGGTCCTCTCTTCAAGTCAGGCCTCAGGTAATTAATCCACCTTAATCTGCAACTCTTTCCACACCTTTGTAGACCTGCCAATATTGAATTGAATATCATATATAGAAAGAGAACATCATGTGCATATAAATGTTGATTTGTATTGCCCCTTTAAAAGTACAAACTATACAATAATAGTGGAGAGAGAAAGAGATAGAGAACAAAGTAGTGTACCTGCTTGCTTAGGGACAGAGCTCCAACAGCCATGTCCATGGTTAGTGATATAATTCAGAAGTTTCTCATCTTCCTCAGGAGACCATAAGCCTTTTCTTAGCTTCTGCTTATAGCAACAAGAGTGCCTCCCCATGTGGAATCCAACCTACTAGTGAAGCTGGCAAGAGCTTTGTAAAAAATGGCAAAAGTTTATATAGAGATCAAATGTGAATTGTCAGCAACAAGAAAGATATATAGATTTGAGGAATTGGGATGATGGAAATGTGAAGAAAGAGAAAGAAGGGAAGATAGAAGGAGGTTAAGAAAATGAAATAGCAGTCAGATAGGAAATCAAATTAATAGGAGGAGCCTCAAAGAGAGAAGTAGTCATATTCAAGAGTTTCATTGGGAGACTTTTGTTTTGAATTTATATAATTTCATTTTCTAGATTTTTTTTTAATGATGATTCAAGTCAGCCTAAGGGCCCATCTTATGGTAGGGCTCCATCATTAGTGAACGGTCCAGATGCAATTTGATTCTCCCAAGTAGATGAACAAGATTTTGGTACATGGAAATGGAGAGATAATTATTTGGCTTGTTTATGTCTTGTTAAGGTATTAGAATTTAAGAATTTAGAAGAAAATAAAAATGTGGGGCAAAATTTCTTAGTTTTGTTCAATTAATGATGAAATTGAACTTGAGAATTATAATGAAAATCTTGAGTAAATGTTTGTAGGTGATGAAAATGAAACCATATGTAAAAGAGCAGGATTTCGAAAATGGAATATAGATTACCTTGTAGATTGTATTGAGTTTTAAGCAATTAGACTATTTCATCCGACTATACCCTAAGATTCCAAATACAAAAGAAGACACAAGATTTTGAAAATAGAAAAAATTATTTAAAAAAAAGGAATACCCATGAGTAGTAAATATGAGTAAATATAGAATGCAATTAATTGTATAAATGAAAAAAAATACATTTTATAATTGTTTTTTTTAACGGAGAAAATTATCACATTTTTGAATACTCCACTAGTGTTCTTAAATTCTATATAAATCATATTTTGTTATAGAAGAATTCTTGATTCGTCATTGATATTATTGATATGTTTATCATGTCAATCAATACAAAGATTAATAGTTAAAACTACAAAGAATAGAAACGTAAATTTATATATTTCATCATTTTTTTTATATTTATGTTAACTTTAAACCTTAGTTAGAATTAATTAATTTATAATTTTTTTTCTCAAATGTATCTATATTTATAATCCCCCTTCTTTCTTTTTGACTTTTGGGCAATTTTCCGAAATCATGATTATTTCATATTAAAAAGTTAAAAAATTGATTGCAAAACAAATAAATACATAATGTAAAGTTGAGAAAACATGCTGGGTATACATGGTTTAGAACATATGTTGATAATATTAGGACACATGTTGATAATATACAAAATCCTACCAATTTGAAATTTGTTCTAATTTCATAAATCCATGTATTTTTAATATAACGTTATAATTGCACCTCTTGACTTAGTACAAGTTGTATATGACTATTGCCATGCTACATCTTAAAAAAATGGAAGAAGTAAATTGGTACACTCTTCATATATAAATACGACAATCACAATAATGTAGTTGTCCTTTTTTTTTCTTATTATTTTTTTTTATCAAAGCCCTTTTTGTTTAAGAGCATGCATCTTTGAAAGTTGAGCCAAGACAAATATAAATGTAAGAAATAAATATAAATGTAAGAAAAAATAATATTTAAGTTTGTTATTTTTAATAAAAATATATTTTAATTTTATATTTATTAAATAGGGTATCATATATTTAAAAAGTAACAAAATTACAGTAATCGGTATAAATATATTATTTTTTAAAAATAAATTTTTATTATACTATTGTAAAGATAATAAATTTACGCTAATCTCGTTTAATAAATATAAATAAATAATATATTTTCCTTCAAATTAACATATTTTAGACTACACACCATCCTAAATGCAGTGTCATTACAAGTTAAAAGTACACATATTCTAAAAGACTTAAAATATTAATTGCTCATTAGTTCAACATTAGCTATTGAAACTGTTTCTTAAATATCCCTTAATTTCAATTTCTTTATTACCCTTGTGTACTTGCATACGCAGAAAGTTACATATCAAGAATATGTATAAATTTCTTCTGGATGAGGCACCTATGAAAATAGTACAAGTGATAGCATACTGATGACAATCAATTAACATAACACTTTTGATTCTGTGTAGAAATAATATGAGATTAATAACACATAATTAAATTTACCTTTCATATACCCTAAATTTAAACCCTAATTAATACCTGATGCAGAGCTTTTTATGCGGTTGATCACATCAAAGATATTAGATTTCTAATTCTTCGAGGTCACAATCATGAAAGAGTAACATATGAATGTCACATAGATGAGGTGATTGTGATTTAAAACATAGGGTGTCGGACAAGATAACATGTTCGATGTTAGTAAAATATTATCTTCTTTAGTTTTTCTTTTTTTCTTTTGTTAGTGTCGGTAGAAGATCATATGTGATTGATCAATTAGAATATTGCAAGTTATAATTATTTTAATTTTTAATTTATTATAATTTTTTAGTTTTTATAACTAATTTATCGATTCAATTATGAAAATTTGAAATTGTAAATTTAATACTGTTTGTTTGATAATTAATTTTTAATTTTTAAGTTATAAATTTTTTAATTCTAAAATTCGATTTCAAACTTATTTTGTTAAAATTATCTTTAAATTTTAAATCTTTAATTATTTTGAATATAATTAAGTGTGATTAAATTATTAAGTTTTAGTGTTAAGAAATTAAAAAACTGAAATTCAACTCCATTTTTTTAATTTTATAATTTGATTGAATTTTAAAATTTAAAAAATAATAATTGAAAATAAGTTATCAAACATACATGAGAATTTTAAAATAATAAAAAATTCAAAATTGACATTATTGTCCAACAAACCCTTAAATAAGTTGATTGAAAATATTGTCACATTTGTGACTTTTCCAAGCCACAGGAGGCAGTTTTTTTGGTAAAACCTGGCAATGTAATTAGGTCAAAGACTCATAATTTGGGATCCTCATAGTTGTATCAGAGATTGATCATCTCTAAGCCTCTGCATGAACACCTTTGTAAAATTCTTTTCTATTGGTTTATATATGATTTCTTGTACATAATAATATTATAGGGTATGTAGTTGTATTGGCGTAACAATTTTAATTAATGTTATATTTTTAAAAACACTTAAATATTAAATTTATTAAGAAAATTATTTAATTACTTTTGTATTAGTTTTTTTTTTTTTTGCTTTGGTAAAAATAGCAATTCGCTAATGTTATAAAGCTGCAAGAAAAAGTTGCCTAGCAAAAATAATTGTTTCTTTATATACCTCCAATTAGCTTTATAAAATGCAAGCACAAAAAACCAAAGATGACAATTAGGACATTATTGGTGTATGACTAATAAATTTGTCAATCAAATTTTAGTATAGTGATAAAGGTGGTTCGTATACTTCGATATCCGATTAACTTTTGGATAAAAGAAAAATTATTTAAATTTATATGAAAATTAAATTAAAAAAAAAGTTAATGGGTTGCCTAATTTGTCACCTCCTTTGTTTTAATGCTGAAAATATTTAGGGTTTGTAAGGTTTTTTTTTTTTTAATAATGAAGAAGGATCAAGCTTATAAGCATCTCATATAGAAGGAAACTGATGCCACCTCCATTGTTCTGCTCGATGACAAAATATATATTATTTTATATATTTAATAAATGTATGCATTGCATGGACTCAAAACATTTAGAATAGTAAATTCTTCTTGATTATTTAATTTGTTTCCTTAAACACATTCCAAACTTTAGAAAGAAGTTTCATCGATCTGTATATTAAAATAGAAACAAAAAAGCCATTAACAAAATATTAATAATAATAATAACAATAACAATTATAAGAGTAATAATTAGAAAAGAGAACAATAACAATAATAGTATTTGATTAGAAAGAAAGAAAAATAAAATAAAATAAAATAGTATTTAACAACATTTGTATCTTTCTGTGTGATAGCCTGTCTGCTATTCTAACAGTGTGAAGCTTCCCTGTTCTTAGCTATGTCTTAATTCAGACATCCTATTGGACATTGATTAAATATTAATTAAATTAAAAGATACTTGAAATCCCCATAACTCATCATGAGGCTCCTAAGCTTATCTTATAGCATCATATGAGCTGTTCTGTGAAGTCAACTACAAGAACATATATTTTTTTTTGCCCTTCTTCTGTTTTGCTTAATATTTTTTTTTTATTAAAACTTTTTTTATTTAATAAGTAAATATGTAGTCTTTGCTGTCATTTTTCAATTTTCTTTTCCATTGGGTATTTTATCATTTCACCAAAAATGGAATATTCAGTTAACAATTCCTTATCTTTTCATAAAGCACCTCTGTTCTTTTCTCTGTAGTCATTATCCAAAGTCTCCTAAGCTTCTATGAACAATTTAAATAGTCTCTCCATTTTCGGGAATAAATCTCTTTCTTCAAATGATTAGAAAGTTTTAAAAAATTTCATTGAGTTAAATTCTACTTTATTAAATTCAGCACATGCATTTCCGAATCATCTTGGTTCATTAATATATATATATTTTTTCTTTCCAATTAACATCAATACACTGATAGATGATACTTTTCTTTGTTCATTGAAAATTGTGGTTGTTGGGATAAGACTATCTCACATTATTACACAAACTTGAATCACATTTATTAATTTGATCAAAAAAGAAAATTCAATCCGTGGCTTTTTCATGAGTAACGAGTACGAAATATAGGGTTTTTGGTATAAATAGTATAAATTTGTTTGTATGTTTTTTTTTAAATTAATCAACTTTTTTTAACTAGTAAATATTTAATTAAAATTCCATAATCTTATATTAAAGTGAAAAACTTTATAGACGCAACTTAGATTAAGTTATTTATGTTGTTTAGTTTCGTTTTAACAAGAATTAATTACGAATAAATTATATTATTTTAATATTTTTTCTATTAAAATATTTTTTATCAAATGATTAAATGTGATTAAAATATTAATATTTAACAATGATAAATATGAAAAGTTCACAACATATTCATTTTTAGTATTTATTAATTATCACTGTTTTGTTTTAATGGTGTATTATTTTTAAATTTTTATTAAAAATTAAAAAAATATATTTAAATAACTTTTTGTTTTAATTTTATTATTGTTTATTTTTTTTAAACTATTTCATATTAAATTTGACTTTTATTCTTGTTAAAGACACGTATTTTAATTACTTGATAATAATAATAATATTTTAAATAAAAATCATTAAAATAATATAATTTGTCCTTAATTAATCATTTTTACAAAGTTAAAGAACTAAATGACACTATTTTTAATCTAAGGGACTAAGTGATACAAATGACATAATCTAAGAGACTTACGTGGCACCTCAAATTATATTAAATTACTTAATAAAAGATCAAAAGACTATCATTGTCTAGTTTTAATAAAATGAGGCTAAGGTTAGATCCCATCACATATTTGATAGTTACTACCGAAAATCTTATAAGATCTTAACTCGCTACCCCATCGGTGCTTTGATAATCATCGCCAACGACCCATCGAAGGAAGAGACAGATGTAACATGTTACATAAAAAAATATTGGTAGATGTAATAAGTTATTTAAAAAGATATAGGTAGATATAATCTAATGGATTATTAGAATTATGATGGATGTAATATGTTACATACAAAAATACATATGAATATAAAATATTACATCTGATGGGTTACCAACGACAATTTTAAGAGCAATGGTAGATGTTGGTAATTATTCTTGGAACTTTGCCAATGGTGGATGCCAAAGATCTTATAGGATCTAACTTTTTTATTTTATAAAATTACGTTGCAAGAATATTTTATCATTTATAATTATAAAGTTATGATTATTATGTTAAGTTTTTACTAGTTTGAAAATTGATTAAAAAAAAGATCTATAAAAATATTCTTCCAAAAATCACTAGTACAAACTCAATTCCAGACTAGTTCGAACGTAATAAGTTACATCTTGTAGAAATCAAGAGCACAAATTTAGAGAGAATAAAAGATAGTGGGGTTTTTATTTCAGAAGTTCAATGAAGTATAAGCAAAGAAGGGTTTACATAGATTTATAACTAATAGACTATAATACCCTTAATAAAGTTAACAAATATAATAAAATATACTAATTATTCTAACATCTTTAGACTCACTACTTGGTAGCAAAAAATATCAAAAATTTTTTAAACAATAAACGAAAACAAAAGGTCGAGTGTGCCTTCGTAAACAAGTCTACAATTTGCATGGAGGAACAAACAAAATGCAACATGAAATTGCCATTCAGAAGATGATGTCAGATAATATATCAATCAATTTCAACATGTTTAATTTTTTCATGAAATATCGCATTACGTGTAATCTGAATAGTACTTTTGTTTTCACAATACATATGAGTAGAAAGAGGAAGAGAAGCACCCATATTATCATTTAACCAACATAGCAAAATTATCTTATAATTAGTAGATATCATATCACGATACTTTATCTTGTGGAAGATCTTAAAATAATATCTTGTTTCTTAGTCTTCCTAGAAATAAGACAATTACCCAAGAAGATCCAAAAGCATATGGTAGATCTATGATGGGTATGATTAGTATCCCAATTAGTATAACAATATCATGTAGCTCTAATGATGAATTAGACGAAGGTAAAATACTTTGAAATTGGATCACTTAAAGATACCTTAAAATGCGAAGAATAATTGCCTAATTAACTATAGTAAGAAAAGCAACAAATTGGCTAACAACATGAACAATATAGATAATTTTTGGGTGAGTGATAATGAGATAAACCAAGTTGTCAACAACAATGTTATATAAACTACGATCTAGCAAATGGGGTCTATCAGAAAGAATTTATTAAGCATTAGTCTCAATAGAAGTATCCATAACCTTATTATCAAAAAATTAAGTACGATTAAATATGTCTGATATATGCTTAGACTGTGAGAAAAAATAACCTTTAGAAAAAGAGATATAACTTTAATAGGAAAAAAATAATATAACGGGCCCCAATTCTTCATTACAAATTGGCAAGCTAATGCTACCTTCAACATTACAATACCAACCACATCATTTAACAATAATAATGTCATCATAACATAAAAAAAAAGTACATATGTAAAACAACACAGAATTATAATGGCTAAAAGAGAAAAATGTACAAGGTTAGTTACAAATATGTCTAAAACTTTTACTTACGTATTGATAACGATAAAAACATGCCCAATGTTAGACATGCTTTTATATTGTGGGTATAATCATGAATTTAAAAATGCACAATATTGATCATGTTTTTATCGTTATACATACATTATAGGCATAAATATAACTAAATAAACATTTTGAGCATATTATAACTAATCCTATATGTTATGGGCATAAAACATAATTAATCTGAGATCATAAAGATCTTTTCTTAACTTATAAATTTTACCATGTTTATGAAAAATACCAAGTGTAGATACAATGTAACTTCTTCTTGAAGGTCACTATAAGTCTTATTGTACTTTATATCTGTGTACAAAATACGATCATTTATTTTTACTCAGTGTACAACTTTTATTTTTGTAAGGTTGGTTAATATAAATCAGTAACACACACACGACCATAGTTAGGTACATTTTATATGTGAGCATATTTACATATGCCACGAGGTTGGTTTTCGTAGTGTATATCCAAGGTTGATTGTATACTCTCTTGTCAACGTTATCACTTGTGTTTTTGTTTCATTTTGGGTGTAGGTATTTATGAAAATTACTCAAAATTTTGGAAATGAAAAATATGATTTTCTAGCACCCTGCCACCACCCTTGGCAAGGTGGTCGGCGAGATGGTTGATCGAGTGCTATAAATACTCCCTTATTAATTGTTTAATTAATTCAAAAATTATACCAAAACTATGCCAATTTTTTTGATCATTTTGAATTTCATTTTTCACTTCAATGTTATGATATTACTGATACATTTGATAAGCATAAAATAGTGAGATAAACTATTTTTACTAAATTATGAGAATCTCATTATAAGAGTGAGCTAAGTTAAATTCTTTGAGTTATCGTATGTCTTACTGTGTGTAATAATAGATATGTTGTTTTGAGTTTGAGGGTAGTCCTTAAAATTATAAGTAATTACACTTCTTGTTATTGATGTATAGTTATTGATCACACCATATTGTGTGGTGTTGAAGAGAGTTAGGTTCGTGTATTGAACTGGGTCATTGCGAAAAAAACAAGTAAGAGCAACAATAGACAATTCAGATAAAGGTCAAGATTGATGAAGGTAATAGTGGTTTTATTTATTTCAAAGCTATAATTGTTTATTACTTAGTGAATTTTTTGCTACTAACAATCTTGACCCAGATATTTGTTTGATGTAAAATAGTAAATTCTTCAACTATATATTGCTACCGATGGGGATCAACAACTGCCTCTTTATAAGACATAAGATTAGAGATACTATGAATATTTGTTAAGATAGAAACAAATGAGCTAGAATAACAAGTGTAAATAAAATTGGGCAACTGAGATAACGTACTAGAGTGCTGAGGATATTAAGGAGAAGGAGGAGGAATGGAAGAGCCATTATCTCAAAAGTTGCTTGAGAAGTCATAAGAGAGGAGGAATTAGTGGAAGCATCAAAGAGTAAAGTATTAGTATTTATTAAACTATTAGTGTTAACCCTACAATAATCATGATCTAAAATGAAAGAAAGAAAGCAAGTGAAATAATAGGTGTTACCATTTTTGTATCATCTCTAAAGAGATCAATATGAATGAGATCAAACTTACTAACATTATTAGAACTAACATGTAGAAAATAAAGGTATATATGCGCAAGGAACACAACATGATGAGAAACATACAATTTTTGGTTAATTGGATGAAAATAACAATATCTTTTTTAACGTGTAACATAACTTAGAAAAACATAAATTGTAGATCGAATATAATTTTTTGCTTCAACGTGAGGTCGAAGAACAAAACATATAGACCCAATGACACACATTGTAGAGTAATTAGGAGTAGATTGATACAATTTTTCAAAAGCAGAAAAATCTAAGTTATTTGAGATTGAAATTCTATTAATCAAATAGGTAACAGTAATGACTGCTTGTCTTTAAAATTCACTTGTAACATTGGTGGACAATAAAAGAGAGTGAGAAATTTCAACAATATGCTTATATTTCATTTTAACAACACCATTTTGCTCATTAGTGTATGTACAAGTAGTTTGGTAGATAAACATATCTAAGGTAAGAAGTTCAATAAAAGACTTAGATGTATACTCACAACCCAAATCACACCAAGAATGTTGAGTTTTATCAAAGGCTCAAAAATTATTGTAAATAACAAAAAAAATAGAATGAAACTACATAAAATAAAATCAATAATATTGAGTGTAAACATCAATATAACAAGACTCCCTTCTGTAGTGACATGAGAAGTTCCTGGCATATGAAAATGAATTAGGTCAAAAGGTGTAATAGAAGAAAAAATACTATTATCAAAAGATAAGATAGAAAATTTTGCCAATTTATAATTACTGTCATAAATATGATAAGTTTTAAGTCCCTTAATACTTATGTAGAAATAATATTTTAAACGAAATGTAAAAACATGACCTAGGAAAGAATGCTACAAATAAAAACTAGAGAATAAAGGACTCAAATGAAAAGATGAAAGATTAATACAAGAGTTGTAACATCTTATACTTTAAGTTGATTTAAAATATAAAGTCTCATTCCTTATAGTTGGTCTCAATTAGATTCTGATATTGTGGGTCCTACACATGATAATTAGTATAAGAAAATAAGATTAAGAATCCATAATCTCACAATTGAATAATATAAATAAGATTTAAAATAAGACTAGGGATATGGTCGACATTTTGGAGAGACAAACTAGACGTATAAATGGAATCAACACATGTTGAAGGCATGTGATCAGTACCATTAGCAACCATAAATGATATAGATGGTTTGGAAGATAAAGATATAAATGATGAAAAATTATGTGATATGTGGTGAGACGCGATAGAGTATAAGACCCATAAGGAAGACGACATACTTGAAGATGACAAACCTATATTAGAGGAGACAGATATAGTATATGATTGTGTTGCAAGAAAATTTTAAAATTGATCAAACATGACTAGTCTAATTATGGAGCAATTGTTGCAGTATTAGATTAAGGTGGCTTATAAGGTAATTGCTTTTACTATAATGGATTTTCAACTTTCTGTCATTGGTTGGCTCTATTCAACTTACGACATCAAGCCTTCTAGTAAACCTTCTGCTTACAAAAGATACATTCATCATATACAACCCTTGAAGAATTTACATGCTGCTTACTGAGATGTAATCTTTGAAATGTTACTAAGATGAGTTGGGTGTTGTAAGAATGCTCTTCCCAACTTGTGATATAAAACATATATTTTCAACCAATAATTTACTAACTATTGAATCAATAGAAGAGAGTAGATTGCGATGTAAACTACTTCAATGAAGTCCTTCAGAATCATTATGAAGAGCTATCAAAAACTAAACTAATCATTGATATTCTGTACATGCAATGTAAGGTGTAAAAGTTTGCAATTATGTTGATTCTATTAGTACTAATTGGTCTCATAGATCTATCATAATTGAATAAAATTATTGAATATTCAGATTCTTTTATTCTAGGATTCGAATATCATATTCTAATTAATATTTTTTTTCAAATTAGATTGTGTATACTAGCTAAATGATTCCTAACAAATGTATTACATAATTATTAATTCAAGTTATAATTTTTGAATTATCAATATCCCAAGCTTCTAACAACTAAATATACTTATTAGCTTTTGTGCATGTAGGTTTTGTATAGATACTAGTAACAAAACCCCACATTTGAACCAACAAATTATGATTAATTATAGATTTTGGAAGAAAGAATAGATTGTATAAAAAGAAAAATCAATGAACAACCGCTAGCAAAAAAATCTTAAATTTGTCAAATGAATAAAACAACAAAATACTCATTGCGATCAATAAAAGAAGATCCGAACAATCATAACGTATACAATATCGCCTCAAAAAAATTTATAATTTTGATATATGTAGGTAGAATTCAAGAACACAAATTTAAGAAAATAAAAGATAATATAATTTATAAATAAAAAAAATTCTCTTGATATGTGTTAAAAATAAAAATATATGTATAAAAGGATATACTATGTAATTCAACCAAGATTATAATACTCTAAGTAAAATTAATAAATATAATAAAATAGTTCGAATAATCTAACATTTCATACAAGCTTTACTTGTGTACGACCTTACGTGTATGATTATGGTAATTTTTTTAATGACCTCCAAAATCACAAAAATTACAGAGGTTTATGATCTATCCTTTCGTGAATATGTTTAATAACTCTAAATCCACTACTAAAACCAAGAGATGCATAAAACAGGCTATGTTTTAATGGTTGTGCATATTCATCAAAAGGGCCAAGAGATAAACCAAAAGCACTTGAGAAAAAAATTGGTGATTACAGGCAGACAAAATGCTAAGGACAAACTAAGCCACATTGAATAATAGGACTTTAAGCGTGCTAATAGTACAAGTTGCTTAGCTGGGATTCTCTTTACAAGATTAAAGATAATCAAAATACTCAAGAACTTACAATTAGGGACTAGTTGGACCCACTAGATTAAATGTTGCAATTAGAACATATAATATAGTGAGGGAAATTGCATTGAAGAGAGAGATTGTGGGGACTTTATAAATTGTTTATTCAAAGTAGGACCTTAGCTTCTTAGATAGCTTTAACTTATTAATTAATTACGACTTGCCGACTTGGGCCACTCCAAATTGCAGTGAAAGAAAAACTTTTGGGTAAAAAAGAGTCGTTAATCATCTTCCTGAGATCACAACTTTTGCTGCATATATTGTTGCAGTCATTTTTTGAATATTGGTTTAAGTGTAGGAAATGATCCACTTCCCCGGCCGGTGAGGAAGTGGTACCATTAGATCAACTTTATTTTTATTTTGATATTTTTTTATTTTATTTTCAATTAATATATATTACATATATATATATATTTAAATTATTATTATATATTTTTATCAAAATATATTTAAATTATCTTAATTTTTTTAAATTATTATTAAAATTGATCAAAATATGTCTAAATAAAGATATTTAATTTATTTTAATTAAGAATAAGTTAAAAAATTTATAAAAAAAATCAAAAAAGATAATCTAAAATTATAACACATGGTGAGTTATTAAATTTTACTACATATGTTTCTCTTTTCAACTTCTTCCACTAAGTTTTTTTTTTCTTTCTCATTTTCTCTTTTTCAATCTAAAAAAAACATAATTTAATAAAAAAAATAATAGAAATAGTATTCTTAAAATTTGTAACCATAAAAATAAAACTATTTATTTTCAACTTATATATTTTTTATTAAAAAAATTTGACATATTATTTTAATATTAAATACGGTTTAAATTAAAACATTTAAATCTTTCGATATTAAAATTTGTTCAATTAAATTATATTTAATATTATTAGTTAATATTTTATAAATTTTAAAGATATTATTTTTTATAATTTTAAAATATTTTTATTATAAAAGATTACTTTAATTTGTTCTAAAAATGTGTATTTTAGTTGTTTATTCTTTTTAAGTGGATACATTAAATCATTTACCTTTCGCAGAAGGATCAAATTAACTTTGAAGTTTTACCAATCACGGTTCTGAGCAAAACAAAAAGTTTTAACATTCACGGGAAATTGGGTAAATATTGTGGGGATTTTAAGTGTGAATTGTCATGTGAAAATAAAAGAGAGGAGATCGATGAGAGATTGTATAACATCTCTGAATGTCTCAAAAACAAGATATGTAATTGCATTTGGTGAGATGGGATTCATTTTAACTTTAGTCACTTTCCTTATTAAATATGATCCCGTCTAAAATTCTTAATTTCCCTTAATTTTTTAATGAATAGTACAAATTTAAATTATTTTCTTCCTTTTAAAAGATCGAATTTAAAAAATATAAAATGATTAAAAAATATTTCTTTTTTCATTATAAAAGTTTAATTTTTTTATATAATCCAACACATACACTTATAAATAAAACTCAAAACTAAAATGAAAAATTACTATAATATGTAATATGTAATTTTTTTTATATAATCCAACACATACACTTATAACATAATTAAATAAAATTCATCCTAGACACAATCGTTTGCAATAAATCAATTAAATTTGTACAACTAAAATGATAACTTCCAATATTTCATGGAAAGGAAGTTGGCAATTGGAGAAACATAAAGTGGAAAATTACTATACTTGTCAGCTGGGCTGCTTGAAGAAGGTAATAAAACAGTTAAAAATAATCACAATTAACGTTAGAATTTATTGTTGTGTAAAATTTTGTGTGATTTTAATAATTATTATCAATAATATTGTTACATGAGTATTTATAAATTTGTGATGATTATAATTTTTCAAGATATATTATTGATAGGGTCAGATTAATTATAGAGATGATGAGTGACACATTTCATTTCATATTTATTTACAAAGAAAATTTTAAAAGTAATATTTATAAATTTAATAATTTAAATAAAAAATAAAAAATTGGATATATTCTTTACCATAAAAAGAATGAAACTTTAAATAACAGTTAGTTAGTTTCAGATTCAATCAGCATTACATCTTAATTCTAGATTTCCAGTTAATTTCAGTCTCAGAAAAACGAAGTCTTATCAGAATATTTTGACATCTATCAATATCTTGAAGTGCTGGCCTACAAAAGGACAAGCTTTAATAAACATCATTTCTAGTTTAACAATAATTCATCATTAAAAGGAAGCATCAATTATAAACATCCTGAATTACATCATTTACAAAGCACAGAGGCCCTATAACTATGGTGTTTTGATGGGAAATTTCTCAAAATGCATGCCATCAGAGAACATGTATTTAAAGGATCGTAATAAAAAAACCTATGAAAATCAGGAAAAAAAAAATGGAGGTAGGCATAATCCATATGCCCTTGAAAAGTAAAGATTGCTTGCGATCTTTTTATAAGTTAATTTAAAATATACATTATGTAATCCTGAAACTAATATTTATAAACATTACGATTATTATATATTTTAATCAATTTAAGATATATTTTTTTATTAAAATTTCTTTAAAATATTGATTATTTGATCCAACAATTTGAATAAAAATAATTAAAAAAAATAAAAATAATTATATATATAATCTATATGCCTTGAAAAATAGAGATCATTATTTGCTATCTTCAAAGTAACATTTTCATAAATTAATATAAAATAAACATAAATTTCATATTATTTATAATTATTATATTATTATATATTTTTAATTAATATAAGACATTTTTTTTTATATTAACATTCCCTCAAAGTATAATTATTTGACTTAATAATTTATATATATATATATATATATATTAATCAATATAAGACATTCTTTTTATACTAATATCTCCGATTATTAGGTTACGATCATCGTGTTATACTTTGCTTGCAAGGAATTTTCTATGATATGATTGACTTGCTAATGTTTTTAAATCTATTCTTCAAAAATTTCTTAATTGCCATAAAATAAAACTAAATATCGGTACTTATACTACTACTTTCTACACATCTTGTGCACTTACTAAAACACATATATTACCTTTTGTTTCTATTCATGTTAATGTTAATAAATCTTTTGAACTTATATATATTGATATTTGGGGACCTTTACTTCAAATTAGTGTAAATAGAGACAAATATTTTCTATTGATTGTTAATGATTTCACCAGATTTTGTTAGATTTATTTTTTACAAATTAGTGATTAATATATCTTTATTTTTCTTAAGTTTAAAACAATAGTTTAATGTAAATATAATGCAAAGATTAAAAGAGTTTAAAGTGATGGTATTTATGAGTACAAACTTTTGGCTAAACTTTTGAAAATTTTAGTGTCATATATTGATTAACCTACCTGTATACCTCACAATAAAATGGTATGGTTGAATCTCATCATAGATGAGTTGTTAATGTTAAGTTAGCTATGTTGTTCAGATCATATATGCCTCTATCATATTGGCCCTTTGCTTTTAGGTCAACGATCTATACTTTGAATAGAATTACCATTAAAGTTATAAACTATTCTTCACCTTATTCATGCCTATATAGTACTTGGTCTTATTGTAATTTTCTTAAAGTTTTTAGTTTTTTGAGTGTTTTTTTTATCTCAAGCCTTTTAATGATAAGAAGTTGCAAGCCTTTTCTTCAATTTATGTATTTTTTGGCTATGCCCCTAATTATAAGAGCTATTTGTGTATGGATATGACTACTAAAAAGATAATTACTAGTAGGCATATCTTGCTCTTTGAGAATGAATTTCCTTTTCATACTTTTATTTTGTCTTCTTCTCAACATGTTCCTTCGAATTTTGCACTGTGATGTACCTTCTTGGTTGTCTCCTGCTATTTCATGTCTTGACATGCCAGTAACCAATGCTAAGCATACTACTTATGTTGTGTCTAATCATGTTCTAGTGCTTAGTCCTGTGCAAGAGTCTAGTTCTCAACATGTCCCTTTCCATTCCCAGTTTGTGTCACAATCTAGTTCTTTGTTTGGTTCTAAGCCTTTATCCTCTAGTGGTTAGTCTTCATCTACATCTTCTTTGTAGTCTTTGTCACCTAGCCAAGTGCCTATTGGAGCATATCATCTAGGGATTGATTTGGAAGTTTATCTTCCTAGCATACCTTCGATTTATATGCCTGCCTCACATCCAACATCTTCCTCAATCTATTCTTCTTCCTACTCCAAAATATTTTAAAGATGTAGTTAAAATACCAGAATGGAAAAAAGCCATGACAATAGATTACAATGCTCTTGTTAAAAATAATACTTGTTCTTTGGTTGATCCTCTACCTCATGTTAAGATTATTAGTAATATGTAGGTTTATACAACCAAGGAAAAGACAAATGGAACATTAGATAAATACAACTCACTTGGTAGCACAAGGGTATTTACAAACACTTGGACTAGATTTTACAGAAACATTTAGCCCAGTGATAAAACTCAACACTATACGTATTATTCTATCCATTGCATTGCATTTTAATAGGGATATTATGTAGCTTGACATCAATAATTCCTTCCTCAATGATGAACTAGAGGATGCAGTTTACATGCATCAACCACAAAGCTTTGTCAATGCATCACATCCCACAAAATTTTGTAAACTTCATAAGGCACTCTATGGGCTTAAGTAAGCTCCAAAAGCTTGGCTCCATAAGTTGCAACAATGCCTTCTATCTTGGGGTTTTGCGAGTACTAAAAGTGATATTAGCTTGTTTGTCAAGGGATCTTCTACGAAAGTCTTGTTTGTTTTTATCTATGTTGATGACATTGTTTTCACAAGTTTCAATCCTTCTTGCTTGAAAGAATTTGCCACAACTCTTCGTGATAAATTTGCATTAAAAGATATAGGTTCATTTACATTCTTTTTAAGCATTCAAGTTACTCAAACATCTCAGGATCTACATTTAGAATGGGTTAAGTATATTATCGATCTGCTACAAAGAGTTGGTTTGATGCACACCAAACCTACTTCTACTTCTATGGCTTCATGGGGAGTACTTGAAAAAAAAAGAGGTAATGTTTTAACAGATCCTACAGATTATAAAAGTTTAGTAGGTGCTCTTCAAAATTGTGTATTATCAAGGCTTGATAATACTTTTTTTAGTGAGAAAATTGTGTATTATCAAGGCTTGATGTGTATACGAAGGCATCCAAGAGGATGCTAAGGTATCTCAAAGGTACAATTGATTATGGTTTGGTGTTGATGAAACTAAGGGAACTCTACACCAATTCTGAATGGGCAAGCAATCCAGATAATAGGAGAAGTACAAGTGGGTATTGCATGGTGTTTAATGGTAACATTGTTAGCTAGTCCTCCACAAAATAGAAGGTGGTCGCTAGATCTTTAGCAGAAGTTTAGTATAGAGCCCTAACAACTAGCTCAGTTAAGGTAGTGTGGATTTAGTCATTACTCAATGAGATATGGTTTCCTCTTACAGGGAAATCAAAGATGTTAATTGAAAATATCAATACATAACAGTTAGTTGGGAACCCAATGTAGCATTCTCGAACAAGCATATAGAATTTGACTATCACTTTGTGTGAGATTCGTTCTTGCAGAAAAACCTTGACATTGAATTTTGTAACTCTTCTAAACAGTTGGATGATATGTTCATTAAGCCCTTCCAAGGCAACTCATGGTATTGTGTAAACCATGAGTTTTCAGGGGAAGTAATACCACTTTTTGTTAAATGATTAGCTTGTAATATTGATACTTATACTTTAGTGATTGGTTTTTATTATTGTTAAGTAAAATAGTTATGAATAGAGTGGATAAATAATTCTATTATGATTTGGTTTTGTTGTAACAAGAAGCAAACTCATGGTATTATGTATACCATGAGTTTAAGGGAAAATATTATCACTTTTTGTTAAATAATTGGCTTGTAATATTGATACTTATACTTTAGTGACCGACTTTTATTATTGTTAAGTGAAATAGTTGTAAATATAATGGATAAACAATTCTGTCATAACAAAATTGTTAACTACATAGGCATCCTTATTTAAAAAGACGATATTACATGTATACAATTCAATGAAATCAATTATTTGAAATTTCTTAAATTGTCTCTCATGTGTTTTTCATCTATTCTTGAGTTCTTGTGATGAGGTTTGCATGTGTTATGGTTTATTTAGTATACAAATTTTAATATGATTGTGGGTACAAAATATTAAATTATTTTTCAATGGTTCAAATATAAATTTATAATTTTTTATTTTATTATCTTATAAATCTCAATAGTTGAAATGAGTTATAGTAAGAAATTGTTTAAATATCAATTTAATTTGATTATATATGTATTTGGGATTTGGAGAGAACTCTTTTTTATAGATTTTTATATATTTTAAAACACAGTGTAAACACCTAATACACAAGATCTTGACACTAATAGCTTGTAACAAAAATAACCAAGTATTTTATACAGTGTAGGAAAAGTTTATTTATTTATTTTAAACTGTTAGAGTGAAAGCAAGATACAAGTTAAAAGATTTAGTATATTCTTATTTAAAAAAAATATATTAAAATAATTATTTAATTTTAAGTATAATAAAGATTTAAAATCAAGATTTAATTTGAGACATAATAAACTCGTTTTTAAAATAATTAAATAAAAAAAGTTATTTAATTATTATTAATTCAAAAAAATTTAAATTAATCTAACACTTAACGAAAGAAAGTCTAAAAAAATACTAAATTAATTGAATCTTATTAAATATAATGATATTGAAAGAAAAATCAAAGTAAAATGGATGGATATTTTTAAAAAATTTATAGTTTTTATATCGAATAAACACTTAATAAAATTTATAATTTATAACATTTTTAATACTTTTAAAAATAGTGAGTTAAAGATTAAAAAATGATTTACTTGCACAAAATAATTTTAAGGATATGTTTTTTATTTATTTTTTGGTCATGTGCTTGGTGTTAAAATCTTAAATTAAATATTAATTTAAAATTATTAATAATTTCTATAACATAAATATCTTTTATTCAATATAACTATTATTAAAGTGACCCGCAACTTTGAGAAAAAATTGACTTTATTAGGAAGGTAACGTTATAAAGACTTAGAAGTGATTTAACACCATCATCAACTATGATCATAAAAAAGTTTGTCTGGTTGAATTCCACACTTCATACCCCAAATTTAAATAATTACATTTTGCTTTTGCTTTATAGTGGGCAAATGAAAGTCAATTTTGTTGCCTCTCATTTGCATAATTACTTTAAATTTTGTAGTTATAACATATGCGTTTAATAGTTTTTTTTTTATTTATGAAAAAATTTAATTATAATTTATGATATTATTATAATTAATGTAATAATTAATTGTATATTAAAAAAATAAATTTTATTATTTTAATTAATAATTATATATTATATCAATTATATTATAATTTATTTATTTAAATTGGGATGTTACTTTAAACATGAAGTACTCACAATGATCGAGACTCTGCTTTAAATTTTGGGTTTCTACAAAGTAACCGGCCCTTATTACATTGAAAAACAACATGTGGCACATTTTCGTTAGATCTTGAATAACAGACTTTGATTATAGATGTCTAATCAAATTCATAAAAAAGAGAATATAGCAATGAACCAAGAGGCAAAAGCCAAGAAGTCCCAGGAAGACACTCGAGTATCAAATCCATTATACTTGGGACAACTAGTACACTCATCTTTAATTTGTGAACCAATTTGATTCAAATATCTCAACCACGACTCTATTTATGAAGTTTAAGTTTTGAGTAATTTGTTAAGATGAATAAAAATTAAATATATTTATAAATTTTTTATAAATATCATAATTTCTTAACAGTAATAATAACAATAAAGAAAATTAAACTAACTAAAAAATATTTAAATTTTATTTAAAAATAATGTTATATTTGTGAGTATTATACTTAATAAAAGAAATAAACTTTATTTAAATTACACTCTAAAATGTTTCCTAACATAAAATTCATTTATAACTCAATTTAAATCAATATTTTTAACAAAATTTCTTTAAATATAAAAAATTATATAATCTATTAAAAATTCTTTCTCCATTTTATTAGGGAGATAAGTTTTGATAAATTTTATAGATAAAAATGTATATTTTGTAGTTATAGTTGATACATAAAGAATTAATACTGAATGAATCAATCTGTTAATTAACAAATATATCTTTAATTATCTATTTTTAATTATTTTTAACTAATTCTTGTAACAAGATTGGAAAAAATAATGTTTTTTTAAAATTTTGAATTGTTGACATCATTTATCTCATAATGTATTAATTGTTTCTCAAGTCCTCAAGTTCTTTATGTGTAAAGTCCTCGAAATAAAATTTCTTTATAAGATTGTAAATATCATTAATGTTGAATGATTTAAAATAATGAATAGAATCCAAATTAAAGTTAAGAGTGAAAAATCCATTGTATTATTCAAAAATCTCTTATTTATCTCCACCGATTGAAAATCAATTACAACATTAAATATGTCAATCATATAATGATGTTTCACTGTGAGATGATCTTTTACAATACATGATCGTCGTGTACCATCAAGTAAATATTACTCGTAATAAATATATTAATGTCACATTTTTCACAAAAGGATAACATAAGTTGTAAAAAGATCATCTTAATCACATTTTCTTAATTTTTCTAGAAGTAATTTTGTAGGCTTGACAAGTCTTGTAACATTCAAAAAAGCTTAAAATTTGGATTACTATACTTGATATAGAAAGTTAGTAACTCCCATAACTTTATCCATCAATAGTAAAATAAAAATAAATTCAAAACATTTAATTGCTTTAAATGCTCTTTCAACTTCTCTTCTTACATTATAATTAGGCTCGTCTTTAACAATGTTATCAAAAATAACATATATTACACCAAATATTTCAATTAACATATTGACAGAAACAAAATGAGAACTCCACTTTGTAAGTGCAAGTCGTTGTAATATGTGAATTAAAACGAGAGCTCTACCTTGTAAGTGCAAGTCGTTGTAATATGTGAATTAAAACGAGAGCTCCACCTTGTAAGTGCAAGTCGTTGTAATATGTGAATTAAAACGAGAGCTCCACCTTGTAAGTACAAATCGTTGTGATATGCGAATTTGATTAGCTCTACTTTCAATCTTGAGTTCCCTATGGTATAACAACTTTGCTAATTCAATTTATCTTGCAAATTTAAGTTCTGAGCAACATTTTGTTGAAGCTCTAACAACATTAGCAACTAAGCTTAACTTTGAAAAGAAAGCTTCCACATCATGAAAATCTTTAGATGTTGTTACCAAATCTAATTAAAAACGATGTGCAAAGAAATGAGTATAATGTGAAGATGGAGAATCTTTAATAAATAAAGCTCGTAACATGTTCTATGCACACCGCATATTACTAACACCGTCATATCCTTGACCTTAAATGTCCTTAATTTGAAGATTATGCTTAGAAAGAGTTAAACATATTTTCTCTTTCAGATTTGTAGTAGTTTGTTAAACATGAATGATATCAATAAAACGCTCTTGAGTAAAGCTATCACAATCAACAAATCTTAAGATAATTGCTATCTACTTTTTGGTGGACTCATCAACAGTTTCATTAACAAGAATAAATTTTAATACATCTCTAACTTCTTGGCTATTTCGTTTCGAATGTTTGCAATAATATTTAATTACTTTTTGAATAAGTGGAAAAATATATTTTGCATTTGTTGGAGCATAATTTAAGGTAATATTAGCAATATTATCACCAATTACTCCAAACAGTTTGATCATTGTAATAAAGTTATCATGGTTAGATAATGTACTAGATTCATTCGGACCTCTAAAAGCATGTTTGCTTTGCAAACCACTTAATGGTCTTTATTGAAGCTTTGAGTCATAAACGATTCTACATTATTTATTATGAAGATTTTTCATGGATCATTTTGTCATTACGTGTCGTTGGATTTTTCAAAATATGCCATTATTGCATAGTTAAAAAATTCTTCCTTAATTTTGTTTTGAAGAGATGTTTTAATAAGCTTCATAGTTAAAAATATACATTATGTAGTTGCAGTTGATACATGAAGATTTAATACTAAACGAATTAATCTATCAATTAACAAATATATCTCTAACCACCCATCTTTAACTAATTCATGTAGCAAGATTGAAAAAGATAAAATTTCTTAAAATTTTGAATTGTTGGTGACATTAATCTCATAATGTATTAATTGCTTGGAGGATGCTTTGGAGGATTATACTCAAAAAAGAAAACATGGAAAGCAAAATACTTTATCATTTTCTACAAAATACTCTAACCAAGAAAATTTTGTGAACCATGAATATTGAAACCGACATTGTTGACATCCAAAAGAAGTGGGTGGATACAAATCTAATTTAGGTTAATATAATCTCATGTCAATATATTTCCTTCATACATCATTTTGTTCATTAACTCATATCACTATTAAGATAACATAAACTTGGATCTCTTTTAAGAGAAATAATATCATTTTTTTCAAGTTCATTTATTTGAGATTTAGAACAATTAATTTCATCAAGATTTGAAGTATCGATAGACATATTTTTTTATTGATTTTGCTTCCATTTTCTTAAAAAAATAATGAAGAGTTTTGGTTAACTTTGAATTGTTATATTGATATTCTATTATAAATTACAATATAATATAAATTCACAAATAACCAAAATAACATATTTAGTAAAGAATTTTGTATTTTAACTTATGTTACTCAAAGACTTTTAGGACACTCGGAGTCATAAATGTTGGATACATGTTCAAGTGTTGGACATGTCAATTTAAAAAAAAAAATCACCAAATTGGAGTGTTCTAATGCCTACACCTATATCCATATCATGACGTTTGAATACAAGTATTTCATAAAATACAAAGAGTCTAAATAAAATATATTTTAACAAGTAAATTAATGTATATTTCATAAAAAATCATTTTGATACACTACTACAAAACGGACTATTAAAATTGGTTAAAAATTGACTTTAAATTAATTTAAAGTCGATTTACGCGTTGAATCGACTTTAAATTTTTAATGTTTTTTTTTATAAAATTTACATATTTTCTATTATACTCAAATTAAAACCTGTATTCGATCACTACATAATATCAGGAAAAAAACAAAATTTATTTAACAAATAGTTTAAATAATACAAATAATTGAAAAATTAAATATTAATTAATTGTAAAAAAATTATCATGATGTTGTTCTATGTTATTCAAGATCATCATATTCTTCTCCTGATATTATAATACAAAACCTACATATATAATACAAAAAATTATACACATAAGAGCAGAAAAATATGAATAATAAGTGCGTAGGATTAATAGAAATACTTATAAGAGTAAATGAAGTGACAAAATGATAGAAATAAAGAAATAATAGTGTTTTGTAAGTGAGAAATGTGTATAAAAAATTTGAGTATTTTACTCAAAAAAAATAGAGGATTTAAAAGATAAGTTAAAGAGGAAGAAAATCTACTAACCTGCGTTGGAATTGGTGGTCATAGGTGACCGAAAAATGAGAAAGAGTGGAGCATGTTTTGGGGTTTTGAGAGTTATGCAGCACTTAAAATAGTTTCTGTCTGAGGAAGAAAAAAAATATATATATCCACGTGTGTAACGTCCGTTCTACGTGTCAACCGACACTATCCACGTAGTTCGTAACGTCGGTTGACGTGTGAAACCAACGCTACACGTGGACGTAGAGTCAGTTATACACCGAACCGATTTTAAATTCATTATAAGTCATTTTTTTTTAAAAAATCGATTTTACATATCGACTTAAATGTCACTACTACAAAATGTGTCATTTACAGTGACATTTATAGATAGAGAAGTTTCTCTCAATAATGATCCAATATATGAATACAGTAACTTAAAACTATACGGAAGAAAATCTTTAGACAACGGATCTTAGGATTTTCAAAAGATAATGGGCAATCTGGTTGAAGACTTAAGTAAATGAAGAACCCTGTGCAAACGCAAGGCAATAGAGAAACAGAGAGCTTAAAATATATTAAAAAAAAATCAAAATTTGAGATTATTAATCTAATAAAACCGTAATACATTAATTTCAACTTTAAGTGTAGCTTGAAGGTCTCATCTCTACTTAGTTGTTTGAAACTCTAGTCTTATGTTTGGATGATATGAAAATAAAGTATGGTATAACCGTTATATTGAGAGTTCTTTGTCTAAGATAAGCATCCTAAAAATTGCTTAGTCTTGATATAAAAATAATAAGTTCTAAGCCATCTCCACACAGAGAGGAACTGAAATGATTCGGTGCCATTAATCTTTACAATTTAGGCAAATAAAACCTAAAATTGAAAAATCTCAGTACCAAGCCATCAACCATGAACAAAAAATAAAAGCTAAAATCATAATTAAACATAGCTTTCACTCTGAAATTCAAAATATCCATCCCAGGACATCCCAAAATCAGAATTAATAGAGACAACAAACGAAAATAACAAATTATAGTACGAAAATTTTCCTTAGAAGCTAATTATAGATGATTAAAACCGTAAATTCAGAGGCACATCATTTTCTCTAACTATATTGAATCTCAAGAATTGTATCAAAGTAAAGGAGTGGATGGAGTCAAGAAGATTACCTGTTATTGACTGTTGTTGTTGTTGTCTTGTTGAGGAGGTGCAGCGACGGCATGGCAAAGAGGCAAGAAAAATAGGGAAAGAAAGATATAGAAGGATTTTTGTCTAAAATAAGATTTTCCGTACAATAGTTTAAAAAATAAGTAAAAATTAACTTCCCATTTTCTTCTTCTATCCTTCTCTAGCTTTCAATTTCTCTTCCTTGATTTTCTATCATTTTCTTACATCAAGTAAAGATTTCCTGTAATTATTATATAAATTAGATAAATTAATATTGATTTTTCTTACATAAAAGTAAAGAAGAATTTTTTTTCCAGATTTATAAATCATTAGGAAGTTATCGTTGGATTGAAATTTTTTTTAAATTTTTTCAATTATTTGGATGATTTTTTTTTCTCTTAAATTGATTTAATTTAAAAATAAGTAAAAAGTAACTCCCCGATCAAGTGATTGATATTTCCTATTTTACCCACCCCATTGTTTTTTCTCATTTTCTTCTTATCTATGCTCCCATCCTTTTTTTTTTCTTTTTTTTCATTTTCTTCTTCTCTTCTTCTCTACACTCCCATCTCATTTTTTTTTCTTCTCTTTTCCCATTTTTTTTCTCTCTTTCTCTATGTTCCTTTCACTTCTCTTCTCTGATTTTTTTATCTCTTTCTACATTACAAGTAAAAAATTTCTAGCACTAATTATATAAATTAGGTAAATTAATATTGATTTTATTTTGAATATTTTTTCTTCATATTTATAAACCTTTGGGAAGCCATTGTTAGGTTGAGAAATTTTTGAAATTTTTACATCTATTTGGATGATTGTTTTTCTTCTAAATTTATTTAATTTAAAAATAGGTAAACCCACCTCATTTTTTTTTCTTTTTTCCCATTTTTTCTTTCTATCTCTTTCTCTAAGCTCATTCCATTTCTCTTCCTTGATTTTCTATCATTTTCTCCCTTACAAGTGAAAGATTCATAATACTAATTATATAAGTTGGGTAAATTGATATTAGTTTTATTAGCATGTAAATATTGAATTTTGTTTTTTAGATATATAAATTTTTTCAATTATTTAGATGATTGTTTTTCTTCTAAATTAATTTTATTTAAAAATAGGTAAAAAGTAACTCCCCAATCAAGTGGCCGCTATTTCTTATTTTACCTACCTCATTTTTTTCTCATTTTCTTCTTCTCTATGCTCCCATCCTATTTTTTTCTTCTCTTTTTCCATTTTTTTCTTCTCTCTCCTTCTCTATGCTCCTTCCACTTCTCTTCTTTGATTTTCTATCCCTTTCTTCATTGCAAGCGAAAGATTTCTAGTACTAATTATATAAGTTAGGTAAATTAATATTGGTTTTAGTAGCATATAAATGTTAAATTTTTTTTCTAGATTTATAGACCTTCAGGAAGTCATTATTGGGTTGAGAAATTTTTAAAAATTTTCCAACTATTTGGATGATTGTTTTTCTCCTAAACTAATTTGGGGTTATTTAATGAGATTTTTAGTTAAAAAATTATATTATCTATCATGTTTATCTATTTGCATTGTTTTTATTAAATATCTATATAATTTTACTTCTTATTACATTTATTATGTACTAATGATGATACTTGGAACCCTTTTAGGTTATACACGATGACAATAGTGACAATGCAGATCTAATTAATAAAATTTGTAGTTGTAGAGAGTTTGATGTTCATAAGATCTCATGTTGTCATGCCATCGTAATTGCTCGGTTTCAAGATGTTAATGTGTATTCTTTCGTTGATAATAAATACACCGTAAATTGTTATATTATAGCATATGTTGAGTCCATTTTTTTGACAACTTACAATGGTGAATGGACCATTCCACTAGAGATAATGGACCTAGTTTAACTTCCTCTTAACACTAAGAGGAAGTGTAGTAGACCACGAAAGCAATACATATGTTCACGTGGAGAGGTAATTAAAAAGTCATATTGGGCAATAGGTGTGAAAGGGGTGGGCATAACATAATGATTTGTAATCAGTTCCTTCATATGATTGTAGAACATTCTCTGTCTTCTCACTCTTGAACATTATTGAGATATATGCAAGATATTCTTGTTTTTTATATTGGTCACAATTTTGTAAACATTGTTATATAATGATATAATAAATATTATATTCTTTATTTACCAAAATATATCATGCTACTTGTATATTTTTAAATAGAATCGATATTTTGGGTGAATAAAAGATAAATATTTAAATATAAATTTTTAGTTGCTTTTATTATAATAAGATAAAAAATTAATGTTATAATTTTTTTGCAAAATAAGTATGAAAGTTATAGTTTATTAAAAAAATTATAGTTTTTATCTCTTATATAATTTAGTTATTCTTTATTATATCATGTATAAATATATAAATATTCATTGTTATGCATACTATATACATAATATTGTTGTAATCTATTTTTATATTTGGATCCTTTTATGTATTTATTAATCTATGTTGTTTAATTTTTGAATTATTTTATTAATTTATATAAATATGGAACTATATTATTCAAAGTTGATAAATAACTTTAAAAATGTTAAAGGGCTAAAACCGGTTAAAAAATTAATAAATTTCAAGTTAAATTTTGATTCTTTTTAAACTAAAACATAAATAGTATTTTTTTAAAACTATTTATATGAGATATGTCCATTTTGAACAAAATCCAATAGGGTAGAGATCGTTGGTTATTAGATATGTACAAAGATAAAATTATAATTTTCATTTAAAAAAAGTCAGGGTTGTAGCCTCTTCTCAGCCCCTGATATACTCGTCTCTGGTTGTAAAGATTCAGGATCTCTTTCTTTGTGTTTTTGAAAGCGTTTATGGTTGAAATATATATATACATAAAAAAAATAATGGTCTATAATTATGAAAAAAGAATAATGTGTCTCTATAAGTTCACTAATTATTATAAAAATTGAATCAGAAATTCAAAACTTCAAAATTATCAAAAATAATAAAACAATATACACATATATACATATTTTTTTTATATTGATATGTATTTCTTAATTCAATTGTAACTCAAAAAATATAAATTTAAATATATTTAAACACATAGATTTTGATTTAAAAACATATTATAACTGAAAGTAATATGTAAAATGTATGTTTATGTGTTTTATTTATGATATTTTTGAATTTTGGACTCTGATCCAATTTTCAATAGTTAACATGATTGTAATATCTACTTAAAAATTAGTAGATATTTATATATTTTGATCATAGTTAATAAATCGTTATTAAATTTTATTAAAAAAAATATTTCAAAATCAATTAGAAAAACTTTATCATAAGTGTTTTTAAGACTTATAAAGCATTTTTCTTTTAAAAATCAATTCTATATAAAATCACTTTTAACAAAAGTAGAAGTAAACATGCCCTCAATATTATCCTAAAAAAGCCATGCTTCGGTTCCTTGCACTTAAAAGAAAAAATCAACTTGGGTGAGGGGCTAAATTTCTCCCATTGTTTTTTGAAAATGAGTAATTTTATTTTGGGTTGGTTTAATTAGTCTAATAATTTTTAAGAAAAAATCAAACAAATTCAAATCATAGGTATCGTTTAAATAAAATAAAAAAATACATGTAATAAACCCATAATCTTCCTAATCGTAGGTATTAAATGGATTTTATCTATTTTGTTGTCTAAGAAAGCTAAAATATTTTTAAATTTTATCTTTTTTAATTTAAAGTTTTTTTTACATCGAGAAAAGAGATTTTAAGGTTTTTTTGTTACATATAAAATATTTTTTAATTTTTATAATTTGACACATGTATTTTTTTTATATTTATAATGTCTAATTTAGATGATGTTATATTAATTGAATCAATTCGATTATTATTTTAATCTAATGAACTAATAAATCGAAATATATAACTAAATTAATAATTATCTAAGTAAACTTAACCTTTTCCACTTTCAACTTAGTATATGCATTTTGGATAGGACCAGCTAGTTTGTGTGCCCAAAACAATCTCAACTTATCATATGCATTTTGGATAGGACCAGCTAGTTTGTGTGCCCAAAACAATCTCAACTTATCCTTCAATTTTACGAGTGTTAACTTATTCTATAATTTTGTGTCAATTACTGTAGAATGTCAAATAGCGTAGTCTCTCAATCATATAGATGTGAGATGTAGTATTTCAGTATTATCAATAAAGATAAAGTTACTTTTTCTACATTTTCTAATTATTTGATAATGTATGTTTTAGGTTGCTAACGAGTAGTGCAGGGCGTAGTCAAGACACCCTTTTCATTCTCTATTTTTCAATTAATATTTATCTCCCTATTTTTACTTAATATTTTGCTGATATTCCCAATGAAAAATGAGGAATTGGGAGATTTAAAACATATTTTAAATATTATTTTTTAAATTATTTTAGTAAAGGCAAAAGTTATTTAAAAAAAATAAGTAATGACAAATATTTTATGGTAAAAGGAAATGATAAATTTGAGACAATAAAAAATAAACAATTTAGAGAAAAATTAAAAATACTTAATAATAAATATATAAGCTCTTTATATTAAATAAATTTGATAGGTTTTTAATACAAATTAGTTGAAAATTATATGATTAAAATATACAATAATTATATGATTTTAGAAAATAAAAATTATAGATGTTAAAAAAGAATAAAAATTTATATTTATTAAAATAAGACATATAATTTGAAGAACAATACAAAAAATACAATTCTTATATGAGTAGTGTTATGAAAATGCAGATTATTATTCACTTTCTTCATTTCTCATTTTATTATCCATATATTATATAAACTTCAATTTTTACAAAGAGACAATATAAAATAGGCATAAGAGCTTCACTCTAAACCCTAGTTAAAAAGTAGTGCTCCAATTTCAAGCTACAATATTAAACTTAGGATTTGGTATTTGAAAAGTTTTATATCTTTTAAAATGTAAAATTAATCTATTTTGTTTTGATAATAGCTAAAAAAAATTGCTTTTAAGCGGTATATCAAAAATTTCTAATTTTTCAAAAGGTATTTAATTTTAAAAATATTGATATTTTTTTCACCTATAAATCACATTATTTTCTAATGTATTACTTTAAATATATCATGATATATACCATCAATAAATATCAAATACTTTAAAAAAAAAGTGAATGAAAAGTTGAAATTTATTGTATAAAAGATGCAACTTCTCTCGATGTATTTGCTAATACTATTACAAAATATATATATGGTTTCAGTTTTTAACTGTGATTTACGTCTATGATTACGGTTATCATAATCGAGGTTTAAGTAAGAGAGACCATAGATCGTTACCTATTACCTTGATTTTATAACTACACCTTATGGCCTTGGGTTTCTAATAACCGTGACTATAGGTATAACTTATGACTTCGGTTTTCTAATAACCGTAGTCATAAACTTGTAATAAAAATAATATCTATTGATCATGTACATCTCAATTAACTTCATTTGTAAATATAAATTAAAAAAATTAAAAAAATTAAGAGTCATTATATTAAACTTAAGAAGGATATTACATTAATTGAGAGTTTAATAGATACATTAAACATAATAAAACCTTAATATAACTAGCTAATTAAAGTGTTTTAAAAATATAAAAATATACATGAAAAAAATTTACTAATATAATTAATCAAATTATCTACAATCTAAATCAATCTAAAAATATTTTACATGTCCTATTGTAATACTTTTTTTTAAAATCTTCTTCCTTGATAGCACCTGCTATGAGCATACCAACATACAGATTTTATTAATATAATTCTGCATATACAACGCCTAAAATACAAGAGTCCTTTCTTCTTATTATTATTTAGTACTACTAATATCAATAACAACAGTAACATTATTATCATTAGATCGAATAGTTTTAAAAAGAAACAATAGTAGTAGGAAAAATAATAAAAAGAAAGTAAAGGAATAATAAAATGAGGAATTCCAAATTGCTGGACATCCCGTAAACATTGTGGATCAAATTAGTACAAAGGTTAACTTAATATAAAAGCAAGAAATTAAGACGTAGGTAGTAGGATAATGTGCATACTTGAGAACTTGAACCTCTACCAGATGAGTAATAACGTTTGTCATCAGCATCAAAGTAAGACATGTTTTCAACAACAGAAACACATGGCACCTAGATAGATGAAAATACCACAAGAGTTCATTAGATAATGAACAATTATCGAAATTTAGCATCTTGCCATTTTAGTGAAATTTGTTTCTTTAGCTTGTGAATCTAGAATTTCATGTGTCGATATAATAATAGCTAAAGATGATTAAATTATAGAATGCACGCCTTAAGCTTCGAAAACATGCGAGCTCCTTTTGCAACATCAATGAACACTATCTTTTGAGGGGTAGTAATAATTACAGCAGCAGTTAAGGGAACCACCAGGAGCAGTAATCTGATTAATCACAAAATGAAATAATCCAATCAGACTCTACGCACCAAATTAAGAAATAAGAAAGCTCCCAAAAAGGCTCATTTGAAGGGGATGAAAATGTAAATTCATCAAACTCTGTTTCATATGAACTTAGAGAGAGTAATAATATGGAGATCAAAAACAGCTCAATCATGATAAACTGTAATTCTGAAGTAGCAGGTGAGAAGAAATTTGAGTGCCAATATTGTTTCAAATAATTTGCAAATTCATAAGC
The DNA here is from genome assembly GCA_030763125.1 of Hippophae gyantsensis. Classification (NCBI taxonomy): domain Eukaryota; kingdom Viridiplantae; phylum Streptophyta; class Magnoliopsida; order Rosales; family Elaeagnaceae; genus Hippophae; species Hippophae gyantsensis. Next base: position 58,210,055 of record CM061032.1, on the reverse strand, counting down.
ATTAGGTGGCCATCAAAATGCCCCCAAAAAAGGAGATAATGAAAAAGAAAAGATTGCAGCTTCAAGCCAAAAAGGCAAGCATAACCAAAATAGTCAGGTGGGTTATGCCTTTCAAGGATCCAATAATAATTATAATGATTCATGGTTTTATGCTCCTCAACAAATTAGCTTCAATCCCTGTGATAATCCATATTCCCAATTTCAAGATTCTGATTTAACTAAGTGGTATTCATCTTCAGAACCTAATTATTATTCTAATAATGACACAAAGAAGTTCACTTTAACATATACCAATTCTGTCTGATAGAATTGTACTTGACCCTATTGCACTAATGGCCTATTGAGTCCTTTTTTTTGTGCTTGTTTGAAAAAAACTAGCTTAATATTTGTGCCTATTTTTCATCAAATAATGCATATGTTTGAACAGATGCAAGCACTACTTATTGGATTCACCGATTGAGTATTAATTGAGCTATGTTGGTGTTCACGTGAAGAAGAAGAAATTAGAACATTGAGTATAGCTCTGGTCATATTAGCATCTTCAGTCAGCACCAAGCACCAACACAAGCATGGGTACCACCACCAGGCACAACATTAGGACCAAGCACCAGGCACCAACGCTAGTGCCACCATGTTAGCACCAGCACCAAGAAATTGTTGAAAATTAACACCAACATAATAATTAAAGATGTAGAGAAATAAATAAAGTAGTTGAAGAAGTAGAGAAATAAATGAAGTGGCTGAAGAATGTAGAGAAATAAATGAAGTGGTTGAAGAAGTAGAGAAATAAATGAGGTGGTTGAAGGTCGTAGAAAAGAGAAGTGTGTAAATAATATTTGCGTGGTTAGGATTGTTTCTTAGTTTTATATTTGTGTGGTGTAGATTGCATGGTAAGGACTATAAATAGCCTACCTTACATTTGGTTTAATTATTCCATCAAAAACAAATAAGCCTTTGTATTCTTAGTTTGAGTGTGAGTTGAGAGTGATAACTGTATTTTATATAGTTATTTTCACCTATTTTATTAATCATAATTGCTATGTTCTCTCTATTTTTAGTTAATTTTAGTTTAGTAAATTAGTATTTACTGTTTTTTATATATTATAAGAAAAATAAATAAATTGTATCGAAAACGTTCTTAATTTCAAATTTTTGTCCACAAATGTAATTTCAAATATTAGAGTTCTTAATTACAATTTATAAAAGTTGAAAATAGAAATTAAATTTAAATTTGGGCTTAATTGTAATTATTAAAAGTTGAAAATTTTAATTTAAAATTAAAAAAGGGGTCAACTGTAATTAAAGAAAGTTTAAAATGTAATTTGAATTAAATTTGTGGGTCAAAATATAATTAAATAAAGTTTAATATTCGTGCAGGAGAGAAGAATACACGCGTCATCATCCACGCGTTCAACGTGGACCGTCCGATCAAATCAAAAACGGCTAGGATTGGCGCGTGTAGATCAAACCCGACCAAAGCGAATGGATGCAGGGAAGATTCCTTCACGCGGCTCGGCGCCCGAGTGGGGCCCACCTGCCGCGCAGGCCGGCGTGCAGAGTGGGACCCACCCGTCTGACGCCGCGCAGACGCTGTCCCCCACGTTCGCGCGCCTCTGATCCCGTGCGTTGATCTCTGCGTGCAACCCGCTTTTCCTCCAATGAAGATATGACACGTGTCCCACTCAACTTTTCAGCTAATCATGTTGTGACACGTGGCATGTTACAATGAGCGCGACCGCGCTGGATCAAGCCCGTGTTGTAGCCGTTGGCTCCCGTGCGACCATTCATCGTGCGCCCGTTTCCCCTCAACCAATGAGACGCTGCCACGTGTCCCACTAATTGTGTCCGCGAATCAGAACGCGACACGTGGCAGCGTGGAAGAAAATTAAAACAGAACGCGCAGCGTTCCACCCACTCCCTCGATCCCATTTTCGATACACTTTTTGTCCCCCCACGCGTTTAATTTATTATTTTCGCCACACCATTTTGTCCCCCCGCGTAGATTTTAATTTAATATTTTATTAATGTATTTTTTTGCTATAAATAGGAGATAGTTTTTAGTTGTAAAAAAGTTTGGTTGGAGTAGTTTTTGGAGTAGAGTTTTAGTTTTAATTTCGAAAGTTTTTAGAGTGTTTTAGTTTTTTCAGTTTGTAATTTTTATTGTGTTTGTGTGTTGGACGGCAAAACACGCAGAAGCCATTTTTGGCTTTTGTTGTGTTCTGCGTGTACCAAATATTTTCATATTGAGATGTTTTAATTTTATTTCTGCTTCTTCTTAATTTTCTGTAGTTGTTGTAATTTTTATTTTAATTTTATGAAGTAATTTAATTTTTCTAGGGTTGCATTTAATCTAAATTTATGAAGCTTTAATTTTAATTATTTTTGATAGATTTATAAGACGTTAGATTTGTTCGTTCTATTTTGTGCTTAATGCTTTTTGATTATTTACGAATCTTATCAAAACGATCCGTGGCACATGAATAAACTTGAGAAAGGCATTTGTGTGTGTATTGCTCGTAAATAGAATGACATGTATGATGAAGGATAGAGATATACCCTAATTGTATGTGTGGCCATTTGAAAACTTAGAACGTAATGAATCTCGGTAAATTTAATTTTCATAGAGATATAGTAAATTAATTTAACGAGGTGTGTTTATACGGAGCTCGAAAGAGATGTATGAATAATAAAAAAAGAAGTTTTCGGTTGACAAATTAAATGTACTAAAAAATATAAATCAAAAGAAAATAACATGATTTGAGTGGATTAATTTGGTGAAAAATTGCAATCCTAGATTTCTTTTATTTTCTTATTTTACTTTTTTTTATTAACCAACGATTGTTTTGGATAAAATCAGAGAGATACAATTTTAGTACTCGACAAATTATGGTAACAAATCCTCGTGGGATCGATCTTTACTTACAAATCTTTATTACTTGTGACCGTGTATGCTTGCACGAGTTCGTGTGTTGAGAGCTTTCTCTTTGAGTGTTTGTATTTCTCTTAAATTTGTGAGTTGTCTTTGAAAGGTGTTATAGTGGGTATAATACAAGTAGTTTGTTTACTTGTTTGGATCTAATATTAGTAAATTTAGAGTTCTTTATTCTAAATTTTACTCCACAATTGGTATCAGAGTGGGACGGTCAGGGATCGTTCTTAGTGAAGTTATCTTCAGTCGTGAGGAGTTTGGTACTCTACAAATTTATTAGTCAAACTTGTTTGGTATAGTTGAAGTATTGCCGACATGATGGGTGATCTTCAAGTAGTTAGAGGAATCAAGAAACTCAACAACAAAAACTATAACACATGGGAAACATGTATGGAGTCTTACCTACAAGGTCAAGACTTGTGGAAGGTTGTTAGTGGTGATGAAGTTACACAACCAACAGTGGAAGATGCAAACGACATTTTGTGGAAGTGGAAAATTAAAACAGGCAAAACGATGTTTGCTTTGAAGACCACAATTGAAGAAGAAATGTTGGAGCACATTCGGGATGCAAAAATACTAAAGAAAGTATGGGAAATTCTTGTTACACTCTTTTCAAAGAAGAATGATACAATATTGCAACTCTTGGAGAACGAGTTACTATCAATGGCGCAAATACTTTCACAAGGTAAAGTCATTATGCCGCAAAATTTCAGAGTTAGATCCAAAAGCTCCTATTGGGGAAACGAGGATAAAGAGAATAATTATTCATGGTTTGAGACCCGAATATCGAGGGTTTGTTACCGCTATACAAGGATGGCCGACACAACCATCTCTTGTTAAGTTTGAGAATTTATTAGCCGATCAAGAAGCTATGGCTAAGCAAATGGGAAGAGTCTCCCTAAAGGGTGAAGAAGAAGCGTTCTACACTAGCAAAAGCAATGGCACTTTCAAGCGGTACAATGAAAATAAATATAAAAATGATGGCGACAAAGGAAAAATTCCTCAAGGAAAGGGAGGCTTTCGTCCAGGGGGAGCTTGAAAGAACCATAATAACAATAGAAAATTTGATGGTGAATGTTACAACTGCGGGAAGATGGGTCACATGGCAAAAGATTACTGGAGTAAGAAAAAACTTATTGAAAGCAATATAGCTACTTTCAGTTCTAAGGAGCATAGCGAAGATGATTAGGATGCCGAAGCATTATTCGTTACAGAGGAAGAAGAATTGACTCTTACGGTAACAACATCAAAACAGATTGACTACAAGAATGATTGGATTGTAGATTTGGACTGCTTAAATCATATGACAGGTGATAAACAAAAGTTGAAAAGCATGTCTGAGTACAAGGGAGGTCATGTAGTGGTGAAAGCTAACAACTCAAGGTTATCGATAGCCCACATTGGTAAGATGATAGTTACGCTTCGATATAGTAGTAACCAAGTACCACTTCAAGATGTTTATCATGTCCCAGGAATGAAGAAAAAATTGTTATCTGTGGCTCAATTAACATCATCAAGCCACTATGTCTTGTTCGGTCCTAGAGACGCGAAGGTGTATCGTGATCTCAAAATCTCAGAAACACCGATAATGGAGGGGCAACGATTGGAATTAGTCTATATAATGTCAGTAGAATCTGCATATATAGACAAGACAAGAAGAAATGAGACAGCAGATCTATAGCATATGCGATTAGGTCACGTTAGCTATTCCAAACTAAGTGTGATGGTGAAGAAATCGATGCTTAAAGGGCTTCCTCAACTAGACGTGCAAACATACACGGTATGTGCAGGATTCCAATGTGGTAAAGCTCACCAATTGCCATATGAGGAATCGAAGTTTAAAGCAAAAGAACCATTGAAGTTAGTTCATTCTGATGTATTCGGTCATGTTAAACAACCATCAATTGGCGGTATGTGATATATGGTGAGATTCATTGATGACATCTCAAGGTATGTGTGGGTTTTCTTTATGAAAGAAAAATCTGACGTATTCTCAAAGTTTAAAGAGTTTAGAGAGTCAAATGAAGGAGAAGTTGGAAAGAAGATCCGTTGCTTGCGCACAAACAACGACAGAGAATATAGCTCAAGCAAGTTCTCTCAATACCTAAGGGAATGTCAAATACGTCATCAATACACTTGTGCCAACACGCCACAACAAAATGGTGTAGTAGAGAGAAAGAACCGACATCTTGCAGAAATTTGTCAGAATATGCTATATGAAAAGAATGTACTTCGGAATTTTTGGGCTGAAGCGATGAGGACTGCAGCCTTTGTAATCAATATACTTCCTCAACCAAGGTTAGAATTTGTTTCACCCTTTGAGAAACTACGGAACATGAAACCTATAGTTAGCTACTTTCGAGTATTCAGCTGTGTATGTTATTTATTTGTTCCTGATCATTTACGGAGCAAATTTGACAAAAAAAGTTGTTAGATGTATCTTTGTGGGATACGATAGCTAGAGAAAAGGGTGGAAATGTTGTGATCCAACGAGTGGAAGATGTTACACTTCACGAGATATGGTGTTCGATGAAGCATCTTCTTGGTGGTCATCAGAGAAGGAAGCATTGCCAAACTCAAGAGAATTTGGAGATAAGTTACAACAAAAGATGAGGGAGCATTCTTTCAATTCCAACCAAGTTTAGATGAATCCAGAAATCCAAACGATGATGGTGTCAAACAAAGAGTAACTCAGAATCCTTGGTAAACTGGCATATATCAACAACTAAATGAAGAAGGTGGGCGTAGTGAAATAGAAAAATCAACTCCACAATCTCAAATCCCAAATATGCTAATGCAGCCATAATTGAAGAAGCAATTGAACCTAACACGTTTGAAGAAGCATCGTCAAGATCTGAATGGATGACAGCTATGAAAGAAGAGATCAATGCACTTCAGCAAAATCAAACTTGGGATATGGTGCAAAAGCCAAGAGATGTGAAACCCATATCCTGTAAGTGGGTTTACAAGATAAAGCGTAGACCAGATGGGTCAATCGAGAGGTACAAGGCACGATTGGTAGCTCGTGGTTTCTCTCAATAGTTTGGACTAGATTATGATGAAACGATTAGTCCAATGGTGAAACTTACAACTGTTCGAGTCCTACTTGCACTTGCAGCCAAAAAAGATTGGAAGTTGTGGCAGATGGATGTGAAGATTGCTTTTCTTCATGGAGAGTTGGATCAGGAGATCTATATAATACAACCAATGGGTTTTCAGAGCCAAGATCATCTTGAATATATGTGTAAGCTGCGAAAAGCACTCTACGGATTGAAACAAGCACCTAGGGCATGGTATGGTAAGATTGTTGAATTTCTAACACAAAGTGGTTATTCAGTAACACCTACAGATTTCAGCTTGTTTGTTAAAACCAATGAAGGAAAGCTAGCTATTGTGCTAGTGTATGTGGATGACTTAATCATAACCGGTGATGATAAGGTAGAAATTCTTCGAATGAAGGAGAATTTGTCAGTCCGTTTCCAGATGAAAGAACTTGGCCAGCTCAAGCACTTCTTTGATTTAGAGGTTGATCACACATAAGAAGGTATATTTCTTTATCAGCAAAAATATTCCAAAGATTTGATAAAGTGGTTCGAAATACTTGAATGCAAACCAATTTCGACACCGATGGAGCCAAATGCCAACATGTGTGCACATGAAGGAAAAGATTGTCAGATGCGACAATGTATCAAAAATTAGTAGGAAGTCTAATCTACTTAACCTTAACTCGGCCTGACATTTCTTATGCAGTTAGTGTAATGAGTCGGTACATGCAAAATCCAAAGAAGCCACATTTGGAAGCAGTTCGACGAATATTGAGATATGTGAAGAGTACAATTGACTATGGTATTTTGTACAAGAAAGGTGGAGACAACAAGTTAGCTGGTTACTACGATACTAACTATGCAGGAGATCAATAACTGGGTATGTGTTTAAGCTTGGTTTTGGAATAATTTCTTGGTGTAGCAAGAGACATCCGACAGTATCATTATCATCCACTGAAGTTGAGTATCGAGCAGCGACAATGGCAGCTCAAGAGTGTACATGGTTGATACAGTTAATGAATAATCTACATCAACGAGTAGATTATGTAGTACCGTTGTATTGTGAAAATAAATCAACAATTCGTTTGGCAGAGAATCTAGTTTTTCATGCAATAACTAAGCATGTTGAAGTGCACTATCACTTTATCAGAGACAAAATTCTACAAGAAGAAATTGAAATGAGGCAAATCAAGACAGATGATCAATTTCCGAAATTGTTCACAAAAAGCTTAAGCATTGGTAAGTTCTAAATGTTTAACCGTCAGCTTGACACAGTAAAAATAGTGAGAGTTGGTGTTGAGGTGGAGTGTTGAAAATCAACACCAACATAATAATTAAATATGTAGAGAAATAAATGAAGTAGTTGAAAAAGTAGGGAAATAAATGAAGTGGTTAAAGAAGTAAAGAAATAAATGAGGTGGTTAAAGGTTGTAGAAAAGAGAAGTGTGTAGATAATATTTGTGTGGCTAGGATTATTACTTAGTTTTATATTTGTATGGTGTAGATTGCATGGTAAGGACTATAAATAACCTACCCTGCATTTGGTTTAATCATTCTATCAAAAACAAATAAGTCTTTGTATTCTTAGTTTGAGTGTGAGTTGAGAGCTTTCTCTTTGAGTGTTTGTATTTCTCTTAAATTTGTGAGTTGCCTTTGAAAGATGTTATAGTGGGTATAATACAAGTAATTTGTTTATTTCTTTGGATCTAATATTAGTAAATTTAGAGTTGTTTATTCTAAATTTTACTCAACAAAAGCTGTTGAAATTAAAGAATTATGAACAAAAAAGACAAATATCATTTTTAGACAAACTGATCTTTAACTACTTACATAAACTACTTTTAAGATAAACACAAACAAACGGATCTTAAAATTGATTAAACAATCAAGGAAACAAAAGACTACCTTGAAAGGCTCATTGTTTGTTCTGAAGCTGTGATGTAAGGAACATACTTTAACCAAACATGAAACCCTTTAAACATATACAAATCAGAAAGGGGAAAAAACAAATTTGAAATATAGAATTTATTAGATCCGCTAGGAAAATCATTAATTTTGTTTTTGTCTTTCCATTTCCTTTCTAACTATTGGAAACTATTTAGAGGTCAAAATCAAATTCAGAATTCACAAAATAGATTACCACATTTGGTGTTTAACTCTTGCCCATGGCATAAGAGATGCATGAAGGATCTTTGGCTTGGTTATGAGATTGATAGAATCCAAGTAGTAATCGTGAAAAGTGTGGCCACATGGTAGAACAAAAACAAGCACAGAGTATATGAAGCCCTAAAATACAAAACAAAAGTAAAATATTAGAAAAATCGAGCATCGGAACGAACCCTAAATCTTGAAAAAATCAAATCAAATTAATCACGAAATTTAAGATCGAACTAGATTTTGGAAACAATACATACCGTAAAGAGGGTATCAAGTATCAACACATACCCAGAGTTGGGCCGCGAGTGACAACAATACAAACGGTCTGTCGACGTGGTATGAACAGGGGAAAATGAAAAGAAAAAAAGATAGAGAAAAGGAAGAAGGGAGGGGAAAGGAAGTTGTTGGTACCGATCGAGCGAGCGAGCTTCTGGTACTAGACACGATTGAACTGTTGAGGGAGAGAAGGAAATTATAAGGGCGCGGCACTGGCTCGAGGAGAGGGAAGTCGTAAGGGAAGGGGAGAAAAGAAAAGAAAAGAGAAAAAATAGAAATTAAGCTGGGGTGCCAGGGAAAGAAAAATTAAGGAGAGAACGAGAGAAAAGGAAAAAACGAGAAAAAAATAGAGAAAAAAAGAAAAAAATTGATAAATATGTATTATAAAATAAATAAAAAATATTAAATTAAATTGTTAGAGAAAAAATGAAAAAATTATAAAATAATTTTTGTATTTCTTTTAATGAATAACATACAGTATATTATTTTATTTCGATTTTAAAAATATTAAAAAATTTATTATTTTAATTATAATTACAATTATTTAATAATCATAACTATATAAATTTATTTATATATATTTAAATAATTTTTATAATTTAATTTATAATCATAATTACTGATAAAATCGAGATTATATGTAAAAACTATAGTCTCAGTTTTTATTAAACCATGACCAAAATCATATGATATCAGTTTTTACAAGATTTGAGGCTAAATTTTCGACATAAAAAACATGTATTATAATAATGTAACTATTAGAAGCAGATAAAGTGAAACACTGTTAGCACACATAATTTGTAGTTCCTAGGATGAAGCATTTTGGTATCTTTTTGTTTAACAGATACAATAAATCTTAAAATATACACACTCACGAACTATTTCAAATTTTAAAGAGAAGAACTCAAACCCATATCCAAAAGAATGTAAAACTTCACTTTATTACTAGGATACTTGAATGATAGAAAAAAATATTAGTGGTTCAATTTTTCCCAAATATCAGATAAATATCAACGTTATTATTCATTCAAGTAAAATGTCGAAAATAGAAAAGAATTACCTTAAATATAGAAACAATAGATGAAAGTTTTAAATTAAGTATAACAACATTTAAAGTGTAATGTGTTTTTAGAAAGAAATTTTCTACAAAGTAATATAATATAAAAAATATAAGAAACATACGTTAGTCATAAACAATTTATTAACACAAACTATAATATCAAATATTATTAAATAGAAATTTATATATATATTTTTTTAAAATATTATACTATTCATATATTTTAACTCGGACTCGAAGATAGATACTTTAAGTTGAAAAATTAAGAATGATAATAAATGAAAAGGAATGCACTTAAAAATTATAGTAAATAATATAACTTATCCTAAGACTAATAGATAAATATAAAATTAAGGTAAATTAAAATATATATATATATATATATATATATATATATATATATATATATATATATATATATATATATATATATATTTGTGCTGGTTAGATTTCTGGCCATGTCCAATTCTAAATTAAGCAATTATTTTATCTAAAAATAATTCAATTTTTAAATAGCAAATTCATCGAAATTTATGGATATTTTCTAAAATTTATTGATATTATAGCAGAAAACAATTTCTACCCATTTTTTTATGTATTTATTTAAAATTTTAAACGACTCGAATTTCTATATTTTCATCCGTGTAATAGTGGTGTACAAGAATCGTGCGTATCGAATTGATCAGAAAATTGGTACAATCCAAACCGTACGATTTATGTAATACTATGGTCTGATCATTTTATACTATGCAACACTGAACAAGCTGTACTCTGCATACGGTTTGAATTATTTAAAAAAATTGAAATTAAGTTATATAAAAACCCAAATTTAATTACCTTTTGTTGCAATAGTTTTTACATGCACTTACTTTATTTGTGGATTAATGTAAAAAGACTGACATGAATAATCCACAAATAATATTCGTGGTTATACAGGCACTTAATTCTAAGAGAACCTACATTTCTTCTAAGTTAATCCACAAATTTAACCTACATCTTTTTAATGGTATTACTTATTTGTGGATTAACTTAGAAGAGATGTAGGTTAGTTTAGCATATAAGACTTGTCGGTGGACAAACTCAAGTGTGTTTTTTTTAACAAAAGAATCAAGGAAAGTACTTTCACTGTAGGGTTTCACATCTGAAGAAGTTCTCAGAAAGTATCTTTCTATTTTGGGCTTTGAGGCCCATATTGATTTAATCTGCTCATATAATTACCGTGAAATTGCACAGAAGTGGTTTATTGAAACACTCCGATGAAATCAAATAGTACGTAGTTATTTAATTTCTAAACAAATAATCTGGTTTCTTAATTCAGGAAACAAAATAAATACTCAAAGATTAATCTAAGAATTTTTTTTAACTTTTAAGAAGCATTAGCACTTATATATATATATATCCTGGAACGATGAATAAACTTTTTGAACGTAATAAAGAAGCACCAACGACCGAGAAAAAGTTAGCACCTAAAATTGAAAAGGGAAAACCATTTTTTTTTTAATATCTTATAAGGAAAGTAGAAACTATACTTGTAAGAATTCAAGTTGAAACTGTTAACCAGAGACCCACAAAAACTAGGAAGAGAGACAAAGATGTCTTTGCCTATTTGATTTGTTTCTAAATTTTGAGATTATGTTTTTATTGATTTAATTTGTATTTTTATATGGTAATGAAAAAAATACAAAACTAAAAAATTTAATTACAGAAATGATTTGTATTTGGTGTTTGAATACATGGATTCTATTAGTTAAAGAATTAAGGATATTGATGAAAAAACGAATAATTTGATGAAAAATACTCTTAGTTTGATTTAATTATTCTTATCTAATGAAATTTTGGGTGAGATTGGTGATGGAAAATTCACTATTACTTTGTGACTTGAATTGGAAGGTGTGTATATGATCAAGTATTTGATCAATCGGATACATCTGAAGTAGTGCTTATATACATTTAGAATGTTAAAATATATTTTTTTACATGAATTTATTAAAATTATTCGTGATATGAGAAACATTAGTGTTAAAATTGATAACGAGGATCATGTCTTAGTTCTTTTATGTTTTTTTACCTTATTCTTTTGAACATTTTGTTGATATTATGATATATGAACGATATATTATTTCTTTTGGTGATGTTAGAGCAGCTTTAAATTCTAAAGAATTGAAGAGGAAGGTGCTTGCAAGTAACAATGATACTGGAATTGGTTTGTTTGTCAGAGATAGATTTAAAAAAAAGGCTCAAATAATAATAGAGGTAAATCTAGATCCAAGAACACATATAAATGTAACTATTGTCGTTAGGAAAGGCATTGGAAGTCAAATTGTCTTAAACTTAAAGATAAGTATGTCACAACATCTTTTGCTTCTAATGATGTTATTGGTGTCGTAGATAACATTTAGATTATTGATTTGGGTTATGCTTACCATATATTCTCTAATAAGGACTAATTCTTTGCTTATCAATCTATTGATATGAGTGTTTTCTTAATGGAAAATAATGTGTCTTGTTGATAGGAGTGTCGTCTCTACTTATCAATCTGTTGATATGGGTATTGCCTTTATTTATGAATGTGTTGCACTCACCATTTTTGTTCTGATAAGGTTATTGGTATTTGTACAATTCAAATTAAGATGCATGGTGATATTGTTAGAACTTTAGAAGATATTCGTCACACATCATATTTTAAAAAGAACTTAATATCTTTGAGTACTCTTGACTCATAAGGCTATCTACATTTAACTAAAGGTGAAGTATTAAGAGTTTTTAAGGATAAACTTGTTGTTATGAAAGGAAATTTACTTCATAACCTCAACGAGTTTCAAGGTAGCACTATTAATGGTGCTTTAAATCCATCCTCGTCATATTCAATCTCAAATGTTTCTTGCTTTTGTCTTAGATTGAGGCATGAATGTATATATTTGAGAATGTAAGGTTTATTTGATGGTCAAAAAGTCAAGCATTTTAGAATCAATAATTATTTGGTATTTTAGAAGAGTCAATTTGTTGAGTTATGTTAAAGAATTGGTATAGTGAGATATCACACTATATGTAGTGCACCATATCGACATGGAGTTGTCGAACAGTTATGTTTGACTCTTTTGGAAAGAGCACGTTGCATGCTCTTTTTAGGATGTTTTGGGTAGATCAATTTGGACTGAAGCTTATAATGCTTATTATTTGGTAAATTGGTCTTTGTCAATTACATTTGTGTTAAATACTTCATTTGAGAAAAAAATGAATATGCTTTTACAATTAAAGACAATAATGTTAGTAAACAGGTAGAGCTTAAAAGTGAATCTAGCTAGCAAATTAAGTGCATGTAGGCACCATGTTTAGCCTTTAGTGGACAAGTTAGGTTATTTTGTTAATTATTTAACAGAGGAGGAATTGAGGCTGTCATTTTGTATTATCATTTTCAAAAGGCAATTTTGGAACCCTTATTGGCTTCACATTGGTTCATTTATTTATTTGTTTATCTTTAGTTATGACATTAGCAATTTGATGTATGTTATGGTTTGTATTTATCCTGACATTTCACATGTAGTTTGTATTATCATTTGTTTCATGTGCAACTTTTATGAGAATCCTTTGGTAGCTATGAAATAAAATTTGATTGGTACTTTCAATTTTGACTTAATTTTTAGTATGAGTTCTAACACATGTTATGGTGTTATTGGTTTTATAGACTCCATTTATGTTGAAAATTTTATTGAAAGTTTTTTGTTAAATTTTGTCTTCATTCTTTATTGTGTTGTTAGTTAGGAGATAATTTTACAGTCTACAGTTGGTTTGAATACTACGGAAGCAAAATATATTCCACCAATAGAAATAATGAGTGAAATTGTTTTATTTGAATGTTTGGATTATAATATAGGTTTATAGTAGACTATTTATATTGTATTTTGTGATAGTCAGATATTGATATATTTGGCCTACCAAATGTATCTTGAGATAACCAAATATTTTGGTATCAGATATTACTTCACTATTGACATTATTCTTATTGTGGCATTGTTATCCAAAAGATAGTTACTTCATTGATTTTAACAATTGTATTCATCAAGCATATTCCTATTGACAAGTTCAACCATTGTATGGACTTGATTGGTATTCGTAACAGGTAATTTCCCTTCGAGTCTTTGGGGCAGTGGATATTATTTTGAGAATTTTTTTATTTGAAGAACTTGGTTATGTTTTGTGCCAAGGTGGATATTTGTTATTTGAGTGTCACAAAACAATACCACTCAACTTTTAATAGAAACCAAGTCGATAATTATTATAATATTAGATTATATATTTGTTAATCAAGTAAATATTCTTATACAATAAATATATTTAGTCATAAAGTAAGGACTATTATTCAAGTAATGTACTTGTTAATCAAGAAAAATACTTATATATATATATATTGAACTCCTTTTGATCATATATTATTATTTGACTCTTTTTTTGCAAGATTTGTTATCATATTCTTGCTTTGAATTGCTACCTTTGTTGATGAAAATTTGAGTGAATGTGGAGTTTGGGTTTTGAGTGTCTCTTAGATATTGGTATTTATACTATCCATTTGATAATGCGTGAATTTTCTTCGATGTATCATCGCTAGTAGAGTCGGCTTCTTACATTAAAAGATCGAATCACTTAAATTTTTGTATGTTATTTATTTTCTTTCCTTAACTCGTTATTATTTATTTATACAATCAAATTAGACTCTCGCTTATGCCAATTTATAACAAAGTGATATAAGAGCTAGGGCCTAATTTAAATTGCTTGGGCGCGTACAAGATGGATTCCCAAGGTGAAAGTAGTCTCGTATAGGTAGTACACATGGCCCACACTTGAACGAATGGTCTGTTCCCTATTGGATCGCAATGAAAATTGCGCAATATTGTTCTACAATCATTTGGACTCTCAAGGTTTGAATAAGGTAGTGTGGATTCTTTAACTATTTCTTACCATATGTGTAAACTCGAAGAAGTATGAATACACGTTTGGACAATGCACTTAAATAACTGGTCCTTAGTATTGGGGTGTGGTTGGAGTTTACGAGGGTAATATGTTTTCGTTTGAGAAAAGATTGTTAGGTATACAATCAAGTCCCACATTAAAATAATGAATAACAAATTAGATATATAATTAGGATGAGTTATTCTTTCTAATAAGTTAACCTTTGGGTTTGAAAATAATCACACTAATATGTAATTAGTGTTAAGGATAAAATGTTTAATAAAAAATATTAAAAATAAAATAAACATGTCATATATTTTTATTATAATCATAACAAAAATTATTTTACAATATCATTACCCTAAATAATATTAATTTTCTTGAAAAACAATGGTCAAAGTTATAATTTTTTATATTTTTTAAAAAATTATTAAAATGTTAATAGGTTGCATACTTTAACTTATGTAAGTTAAACAAGGGTGAATAGTATATGAAAATTATTTATTTTTTACAATTTTGAATCCAATTTTGATAATACAATCAATCTAAACTAATCTAAATTTGAGTAGAATGAATTATTATTTTTGAATTAGATAGGTTGATATAATTTATTTATAAATTATTGTCATATATAAAATACAATATATATAATATTTAAATTTTAAATTTGTATATCTCTAATGAAATTTATTATTTATAGAGAGTTAAAAAAAAAAAATAAATAAGAAACATGTTTAAACACTTGTTAAATTATTATAAAGAAATAACATTTATATTTATTTTTCAATTAAATAATAATTTCATATAATTGTGATATATATAGTGTTTAAATATAATACATATAATAAAATAATATATTTATTTATAATTTTAATATTAATTCAATATGAATCAAATTACATTTAATTATAAAATCTATTAATTTAAATCTGATCTAAATTAGGATTGATTGTATACTGTCAAATCTAAATTTGATTTAATTATAAAATTTGTCATTTTAATCCGACCTAAATCTATTAGGTTGTATCAAATTTCTTAATTGAACTAGATTAATAATTTTTTTTGCTCATTCTGTAATAATATAAGTAAGGTAGAATTTTTCTAATTTAATACAAAAATAAAAATTATAAAATTAAAACAAAAATAATTAATAGAAGTACAGGATAATAAGATGTAAACCCCTTCCAAAAAAAATTAACACATAACACTTGCTAAAAGTATAAGGGAAATTAGAAATCAAATTCTTGCCTCATAGACAAATAATCAATAATAATTTGAAATAATAGACACAGAAATAGAAAACCAAAATACAACGAGAATGAAAAAAACTAGATAAAAGCATAATGCATTTCTACTAAAAATTCAAAAAAAAGAAACCATTTCCTTTGCGAATGTCACTTATTTTGTTCGGGAGAAGTTGAAAATTAGGCTTGTCGATGAGGAACACGATGATTGTTTTGAAAATTTTAATTTTAAAACTTACAACAATAAAAATAAGACTTAATAATTTTGAATGGTTTTGATTGAATGACATTTAACATTAAATAAGTTTAAATAATCATGGTACAATTTGAACGACGTTTAATATAAATAAAATATCATATTTTTTTAATAGTAAAAATGTATAAATTACACATAAAAAGATACTGTTTTTATAGTTATAAGTTAAGGGTGCTATTTTTTTCTAGTTTTTTATTCAAAAAGATGAGAAAATTTTATTTTATGATTATAAGTTTTAATTGTGCTATTTTTTATTTTTTTCTAATTTTTTATTCAAAAAGATGAGGAAAATTAAGGGGCTAAAAAATATTAAGAAAGATGCACATATTTCACTTTATTTTTACAAATTGAATTTATTAGTTAGTTTACTTTAAATTAATACATTGTCATCTTAATGTTATATTTATTGACACTTTAGTTATTATAGATCAATTTTTATGATTGTAATTATTTTATTTTTTATTTTTTAAACTTTTCGAGACTTTTTCTTTTCACACATCTATCGATTCTTGTTAATAAGGTTCAATTTGATTTAATTTAAATTTTTTTAAAAAAATAATTAAAAAAAATTAAAATTAATAATGTAACTAAAAATATAATAACAAAGAGACTAAATACATTATTTAAAAACAACAACTATAAAAGAGACTAAAAACCTCGATCACCCTCAATTATCTAATCATATGCAATATTTATGAAAAAAAAAACCGATTAAACAAATTTAATGTTCGAATTAGAAAATGTTTTTTTTAAATGGATACTTTTACCAAAATAAGGTAAAATGTTACATAAAATTTAAAAGTAGTATTATTTAAGCAATGAATTCCATAAAATATATACATAGTGACACATTCTTTACATTTGTTGAAAGGACACCAATAATACTATAGATTTAAGTAAATAAATACATTAATTTTATAATTTTTAACTATAATATTTTAGGCTTATAATTTTCAAAGAAATTATACTTTAATTTTAAAATAATATATTTTAATTAAAAAAATACACATAAATTATATAATTTTGATATTTTATGAATAAATTTAATATATATTTTTAAAAATTATAATACTAACATTCTTCGGTTTGAAAGGAATGGAATTAAAACAATTATTTTATAAAAGTTATGGAACCTTATATGCTCATCACCCTTATGTTTAACATATGTTAATGATTTGTTTGCACTTTAATATCATGAATTAAATTTCTTGAAAGGGTATATATTGTTGGAGTTAATGGTTAAAATGTTTTGGCTTTGATTACGTACGTGTAATATAAAAGGATGGATTTGGAGATATTTGGATGTTTTGGATTTAAACTTTGGAAAGCCAAGAGATTATCTTCGTTTTGAAGGATAGTATATTCATTAAATATGAAATCAATGCTTGGTTAATGACTATTGGTGCTGTTAGAGAGAAATTTTTCAACCTTTCTGTATTGATAACATAACGTGATACTAAGAGAATATTAAATAAGTGGACTAGCAAACATTCTCTATTAATTATTGTATTAAGATTCTTATATTAAAAAATAATATTAATAAATTATATATTTTTGTGTGTTGATGAGATAATTGTTCAAATTAAATAAATTTCTTGTGTTCTTTGCTTGTGTATTCACTTTTGTTAATTTTATTGGTTTGTGTTTCTACCGTGTCGTGTCCAATAAGAATCTATTTTATGAAATATGTCAATAAAAATGTTTGAGACTCATAATAACAATATTAAGAGTATATGGGTTCAAAAATAGCTTCTTAAGGTGCATTTCATGAATAATCAATTATATACTTTGAAGATGGTGATATTAAAAGTCATGTGAACAAATTCAGAAGATGTGTTTTTGAATTAATACGTATTGATATGAAGATACAAGATGAATATCAGATAATGATTTTTTTATCTTTACTACTTGATTTATATGATGTATTTTTTTTCACTACTTAAAGGAAATACTACATTGAAAATGGATGAAGCGAAAACAACTTTCTTTTCTTGAAAACTGGTAATAAAAAGCAACTAGCTTGTTCCTTGAGATATGGAGATTGTTTTGTTATAAATGGTGATTCAAGAACAATTTCAAATAATGAAAGAAACAAAAATATCCAAGTAGAGATAAAAAAAAGTTCAAGCTTTGTCAAAGATGTAATAGGATCAAAAGATATTGTTAAGAAATATTAAAGAACATAAGAGACCTTGATGAGAAGAAACACAAGATGTTAAATAGACAAATGTAACTGAAACTTGTGATACTAAAAATGATGTAATTTATGTGATAAGTGGTAATAGTTTTTGAGATGATTGGATTTTAGATTATATTTGCTCATCTCTCATGTGTACAAATAAAATACTGTTTGATAAATACAAGCCTTGTAATGATTGTAATGTTATCATGGCTAATGGATCAAAGAGTAAGGTCAATGAAAAGGTATTGTGAGAATGAAGATGTTTGATTGGATTCTTTAGATTTTAAGTGATGTTAGACACGAATCCAACTTAAGAAAGAACTTGGTTTCATTAAGCTGGATAACTTGGGTCATGAGTTTTTTACAATGAATGAGTTCGTGGAGATAAATAAAAATTTATTGATTATTATAAAAGGGAAAAAGAAAATAATTTGTATAAGTTGATTGAAGATTATTTTTGAAGTAAGACTATAGACATTTTTTAGGATAAGTTGAATATTAACTAAAAATTTAAATCTTGTAATAATATTAATAATTTGAGGCAAGAAAAACACGTAAGTTCAATGATGTGGTTATAGTTTTGATGATAAAAATATAATATTTAAACTTATTCTCAAAGTAGAACATATTTGAGTAAATGGGGTGCAATGATGTGGTTACCCATAAATGAGGTGCAATGAAAACATGTGTGGACATGCCATGAATTGGTGATGATAGTTTTTGAGCAAATGTAGAGATTATTGGAGTTAATGGCTCAAAATTAAAATCATAAAAGCACAACCCATTTTGGCTTGGATTATGCGTAATATGAAAAGATGAATTAACTTATTTTTGGATGTTTTAAATTTAGATTTTGGAAAGCTAAGAGATTAGTTTTGTTTTAAATGATAATATATTGATTAAATATGATATCAATGCTTAGTTAATGATGATGGGTGCTATCAAAGAGAATCTTTTCAACTTCACATATCCATAACATAATGTGATATTAAGGAAATAATAAATGGTAGACTAGTAAATATTGGTATAAAATAGTTTGATGCACTTGGAAAAATGACAGAGCTAGAGCACCACGGCAAAACAAAGGAGTTGTTATGTGTGTATATATGATTTGGTGTATTTGAGTTTTTTTATTTATTGTATTTTTATGTATAAAATTTGGGTGTAAATAAGTTTTTGAGTTTGAATGTTATTTTAGAATATTAATATTATTCTTGGAATATATAATGTATTTGTTATTGTATTAAGACTCTTATATCAAGAAATAATATTAATAAAATATATATGATTTTTGTGTATGGATTAAACAATTCTCAAATCACCTAAATTTTTTATATTTTTGTTTCTCTTTGTTTTTTTATCATTGTTCAATTTTGTTAATATATATATATATATATATATATATATATATATATATATAGAATATTTAAGGTATTTTATAAAAATTAATAAAGTCTCAACAATTTCGATTATCTTGTAAAATAATATATGTTCTATGTGAAATAACATGAATTCGACTATTTCACCTGTAGCTATGTGAATGTATTATCTTTTATTAAATAAAAATTCCTATATAAATGGGATCCATAGGTGCTGTACAAGTACATAATTGGTTATACTAATTTTCACCCTCCAATCTTCATTAGAAGCTTGTCACTTTTTTTTTCTCGCTAATTTAAAAGATTATCACTTTATAATATCAATATATGATCACTTTGTATTAAATTTCTGATTTTATGTGAAAAAAAAAACATAGTGGGCGACTAAGGCTAATGATTCCAAGCATGCCAGATCATGTGACATAGACTTAGTGTTGTATCTTTTGACAACCTGTTCTTTCTTCTTTTTGCGGGAGTTTCTGCTTGATTTTCTTCTTCTTCACTAAAAAAAGGTTCAGTTGGGACTTTTTGGTTAATTAGTTCACGACCATATTATTCTATTTATATTCTTCTTCTTTTTCTTTCTCTCATCATCTTTAGCATTAAATTCTAAAACATTTCAACTCAACTTTTAAGTTTTTGCTCTTGAATTCTATGGCTTCTGAAACGTCTATTGAATCACACCAAACTTCTATTGTTGATGAGGTTAGTTCATGTACTCTCTACTTTGTTGTTCATACATTTATGTGAATAATCACTTAATCATGTGATTTTCTTTTTTTTAACCCCTCTTGATTTTCTTGTTATTTTGCAGTTTAATGAAATAAAAGTATACTTATTTCTTGGTATCTTAAGAATAATTAACAAACTTAAATGTCTTGATAAATATAATTTATCTTTAATTTGTATGTATAAAATTTTAAAAATTAAGAATTAAATTTTCTGATTTAAAAATTTAAGAATAAATATATGAAATTTTTAAAATTTAAAAACCAAATTATACGTTTTAAAAATTTAAATTTATATGTAAATTTAATCAAATTTTGAAAACCAATGATGTATTTTAACTTAATATCAATCTTTTAATTTTATTTTATTAGGATCTTTTCTACTAATAAGGACTTAAAAAATACTTTTGAGACAAGTACATAAAATTAAATTTGTTAGAAGCATTTTCAAGATCAAACATCACATCTATTAATTTTTTTTTGAAATCGTTTTTTAAAATTGCTTTTGACTAAAAAAACTTATAACAAAAATCAAAAGTAAGCTATACCTTATATCAACTCATCATTTTTCACTATCATTGTTTTTTAGTGGATATTGTATTGTGTTTTCCATAATATGATTAAAGAATAAATTAAATGAAGTTATAGCATGATGAGGGGAGGAGAAGAAATTGTGACATGTCATGCTATTTCTTTTTTTTTTTTAATATTTTTCTAATAGTATAATAACATTAGGTTCTACAATAAAATACATGCATGTAAATTTTGTATGAATTCTACAATAAAATCCATGCGAAATTTGCTATGACCTTTTTTACGTGATTTTTAAAACCTCAAACAAAAAATAAAGATTGTGAGAGGGTTATGGAAAAAAAATAATTAAGAAGGAAAAAAAGGGACATGAAAAAAAATAGTTATATACATTGTCGTAGTTGATTCATTAATTATAGTGTTAGATTTAATCTATAATACAATAAAACTCTTCATAAATGTTATATGCCATAAAAGTTCATTTAAACCTATGACAAATTTTATAATTTGATCAAATAATGTGTTTTTGTAATTTGAGTAAAATATGTCTTAAAACCACGAATATCTTATGTTTATCATGTAAGTAGTGTACAATCGTGCATAACTTATATAACCTTAGATACATCCTATGTTTAGCATATACATAAATAGTGTATAAACGTACATAACTTATATACATCTTATGCATAGCAAAAATTCATAATATTTGATAAAATTTTGTTCAAACTCAAAAACCAATGATATTATGACTTCGAATAAAGATTGATAAGTCGTAATTACAAAATAATGAGCAATTGTTTTACAAAATACATAAGAATTAAATTATTTTTCTTTATGTAGGAAATTGAACAGAAGGTCAAGGAAGATAAAGAGAAGTCTACAATTCAAGAGCGTCTTTCTCTTTTATTATCCAAAAAAATTGGAGAAGACGGCAATAAACAAAAAGACTTGTCAAGTATAACAACTTCACTTGAAACCACAGCTTTAGATGATAAAAAGATTGAACGTGATGTAGTTGAAGTTTTGAAGGCTATTGATCCTTTAGAATTGGATGTACAAAAAGAACCTTATGATTCTTCTTTATCCAAAGAAAGAGCAGAGAAATTCTCATACCAAACACAACCTTTCTCTAAGTTTGAATGTCAACAAAATAATAAGTTGATTCAGACTCAGTCATTTGAGGTTGATAAGGCTATTGATGCACCAAAATCAATTGTTCTAATGGAGAAAGAGAATGCTACTTTAGAGGAAGAAAAACTCAAAATTGAGAATATAACTAGTTTAGTGGAATCTTGCCCTGAATTTAAAGGCTCAGAAGCTAAGCTAGTAAAGCCTCTTATTGAATCAGAAACATTCATTGCCCCAAAGACGGTGGTTGAGATAATTGAGAGCCAAACAATGGATTTGGTCATCAGTAAGTCTAAAGAGAATAAAGAACCAAAAAAAGAGGCTGAAGAAAAAGGACAAGAGGAGAAACCAACTATGGTTGATTCTCTTGAGCCATCCATTCAAGCCATTAAGAAATCAATAAAGAAATTGGATGTAACTACTACCCGAGAGTCAAAAGAGACAATATTAAAAGAACATGTAGACTCAAAACTAAGAGGTGAAGAAAAAGAGGAAACCCTAAGAAAAACATTGGAACATGAACAAGTAGTTTCGAAAGGTAAAGTATCTTTGACTAATAAGGTTGAACATCATACAAAAATTTCCTCTCTTACAGCTGTCATGGAAAAGCTAGCTTCAGAGGAAGAAAAGAAAGAAGCATATGAAATCATCTTAACAACAAATGATGCAAAAACAAATATATTAGACATTGTAGAAACTTCTGTTACAGAGAATGTGGATGGTGATGAAGATGAAAAGAGTAATGCAAATGAAGAACGTATTGATAAATCAGTTTTTAGAAATAAAGTTATCAAAAATTTATTTGATTGTACTGATAAAAACGTTGAGCCAGTGGAAGAAAACAAGGAAACAGAATACATAAAAGATGAGATAGCAACTCTAGCTCAAAGCCAAAAGGATAAGCAAAATGAGGAAACTATTGTTAGTAAAGAAACACTTGAAAAAACTACAAGAACTGATACATTGAAATTAGAGGAAGAGAAAATTAATGATGGAAAAGCTAAGGAAGAGGAAAACACAAAATCGAATGAGACACCAATTTATGTTGAAGCTATCAAACATGAGATTACGGAAGAAAAGTATGATAAAATAGTGACTACTTTTAATGAAACACTTATTAAAAAAACTGAGAAACCTTTATATGAAGTGAAAGAAGAGGAAACTATAAAAAATGAAGCACAAAAATTAGAGAATGAAAAAGTTGACAAGTTTGATCTAAAATCCTCTAAAGACATGCCAAAGGAAATTCCAACAAAGACTACTTATAAGCAATCAAATAGTATTATATTAAAGTTGAAACATTCTTTTGGCAAAGTAAAGAAAGCTATTCTTGGAAAATCTCCTAGCTCTAAAACGATTATCTCACAAGCTAAGAGTGATATAGAAGTCAAGTAATGGGCATATAATATTCTGAAATCAATGTGTTCATACTAGTGGTATTGTATTCTACTTTCTTTCTATAATTGGCTATTGGCTTATAATATTGATTATATAGATGTGTGTACATAGGTTTATACTATGTAATGTTATTCTAGACATTGTAAAATTGGAAGTGATTGCTATTTTTATTTTATTTTCTCATTTTATTTCCTTGTTAATTGTTACTATATTGAGTTTATTATTGTGTATTGTCTTGTGTGGTAGTGGTGGTTGATTCTTGTCAATTGTGAAAACAAAAAAAAATTAGTGTTACACAAATGTAATATTGATATATGTTTTATTTGTGCCTATCATTATCAAAATTATACTTTATGTTGAAAATCAAGCTTTTGTCTTATAAGAACACTAAGAATTATCAAGTATAATTAGCGATTCACGTATAAATAATAACATAAAGTAAATGGTAAAGTAGATAAAGATTATTGCATAAAAATTTAGGTGATTCAGGTATTAATTCTTTAATCTAAAAGAAGGGAAGAAGAACAATACAATATAAAGAATCAAAATTACAAATTACATAACCAACTCAATATAACTAATATATAGGGATAAACACACCCATTAGACACTACACATTATAGAATGAACTCATACACTCAACTTTTCTCAAGGAAAACCAAGAGTTTATTAGAGAACCAAAAACCCTAAAATTAGAGAAAAATTATTAGAATGCATGAGAGAAGAGAAGAGTGACAACTTAACCTAATGGTGCTAAGAAAGAAAGCATATATATCATCTAATTTAATTGTCATTTTGCCTTTAACTAGATCAACTAATTACAACTATCCTAGTTGAAAAATCCAATCAAATGAACCCAAGTTCAATTTAATATCAATTTGGCTCAATCTAAAGCAAAGTGTAACAAGGTTATTAAATATCTTTATTAAAATTATCAAAACATTTCTACATATTTTAATACCTACTTTAATTTAAATGACATAATTTTAGAATATATATATATATTACATATCATCAACATTCAAGTCAAATACATCAGAATTAATAGATGATACAAAATTTTATATTTAAAATAAAAATATGAAAAAGTAGAAGAATTTATTAAAAAATCTCTCTAATAAAAGTGTAAAAAAATAATAATTTTTTTTCTTTTATAAAAGTGAAAAATAGCATAAAAAATTGGTAACATTAATAAAAAAAGATAAAGTAGATCCAATAAAATGAAAATGCATAATACAAAATTATATAATTTATTTTACTATGAGACTAAGAAATAAAATAAAATTGTCAAATAGCTAGATGCATCCATGTGCAACTAAAAAAAGAAAAATAAAATGTTATTTTTTACCAACATTTGTTTTAGCAAAAAATAGATTTAGCAAACATCAAATGAATCAAAGAATTTTTTTTAAGAATTAATATATAAAATTATCAAACAAATTAAAATATCAAATAAATATGACACCAATCCCTTTTTAATTTTTTATAAACACTAATAGACAAAGCTCGTAAAATCACTCTCACAAAGACACAAATGACGTACACCTTTTACCTCAGTTCAAAATTGGTGAATTGGGCTAACAATGACAATCCTTTATTCCCGTATGCTGAAAGTTCGGTAAGCCCATCCCATAAACATTGGCCCTTCAATGCATAGTATAGATTTTAAGAGTGCCAAGTGCCAACTTAATTAAAGAGAAAATTTATAATACGAAATAAAAGGCCTAATATAATATTAGTTATTTATATTTAAAAATAAAAATAATACGTTTAGTAATTAAAATATACAATTTTATAAAAATAAAATAACATTAAATATAATCAATTTAAGATTTAAATTTTATGATAATCAATAAATAAATATTATTAATAAATTAATTTTTTTTATATAAATATATCTTCTAACTCTTTATTTTTATTTATTTTTATATTGATAATAAATAATACTAATATTAATTTAAAACTCATATAATATGAATATTAATATTAATCTTAAACTCATATAATATGAGTATTTACTTATGGAAACAAATTTAATTTAGCTTTATATTTTTATATAATATAAATGAATGAACGATTATTACTAAGGAAATAAACTAACATAACTCTTCCACCCGTTAATCTAGCTTGTTCTAATATATATATATATATATATATATATATATATATATATATATATATATATATATATATATATATATATATATATATAACATCCTATTTATATTTTTTTTCTTACCTATAGAGATCACCTTAAATAACAATAATAAAAATGAATCATATGTTAACTTATTTCCCAAATTACTAAGGATATAAAACATGTATCGATATTTTATCCAACTTAGATAATAAAGAGAAGGTTTGCAAATGATAAGGACACGTTCTTGGATGAAAGATAAATTTGTATATTGGAAAATTTGATCGAAACATTTTCCATTTCTTGAGAGTCTCCGGTCCAAGTAAACAAGGATGCTTATAACTCAAGTTTGGTTAGTATAATAAAAATAAAATATAGATGATAATAATAATAATAACCAAACTTAATTCGGATGAAATGGTATTATTATTGTTATATTTGTTTGAATAGCATGATCAAAATAAATATAATATTTAAATAAATTTTATAAATTATAAATGAAATAAAATTAACTTTTTTACTTGTAAATGAAATAAAATGATAAAAATAATAAATGATTATATAAATATGTAAAAAAAAATATTATCTCATTTTTGTTATTGTCAGAATACTTTATATTCTATTACAGATTAATAATCAAACCAAACATCTAAATAATCAAAATTATTTTTATTATTATCAATCAAATATTATCTTAATGTCGTGTTTTAAGTGATTTTTAGAAGAAGAAAGTGAGGAGAATTCACATTTGTTAAAGTTTTTCCTTTTTACTTTTTTTCTTTGAAATAATTTTACTAATAAAATTTAAAGAATAATTTGCATTTTCAATTGCAAAAAGAATAGCAACGTGGAAAAAGTTCAAGAAAATTGAGATATCAAAATTAGAATGTTTATGAATTTTAAAAATTTTAATTTTAATTGAAGTATAAAAGTATCGTTGAGTCTTTTACAAATAACTTAATCTTTTAAAATAGTTAATTTTAAAATAACTTTTAATATAATATATTTTAAAATAGTTAATTTTAAAACAATTTTTAATATAATATAATAATAGAGTTGAAAAAAAATTATCACTTGATAAACGAAGGGAAAGATGAAAATTTTAAAAATATGATAAAATAATCAAAGAAGATAGGTAAAAGATAATTCCACGTGTAGAAAAAGGTATGTAGGAGTATTTAGTCTTCTAAACAACGGTTGTATTTGAACTTTTTTTCCCAATGACAATACTCATCAGTGATGTCGGCACTTAGGCTGGTGCATATTGACACCCTTCAAAGGATCAAGCGATCGACAGTGACTTGATTGTCATTGTTAAATTAAGTAGTTTTTTCCCTGTGGATTTAATTTCAAGGAATATATATCTTTAAAAAATAAAAATTAAGTCGGCAATGTGACCCCCTAAATTTATATTTACTTAATTTATTTATAAAACAACGTGTATATATTTTATTTTAATGTTGATAAGATTATACTCTCTATATATTTATAAAACCAACAATATTTTCAATAAACACTTTATCTCTCCCAAAAAAAAAGAATAATACTTTATCTTTAATTATATTGTTCGTGACTTTAATTTCTGTAATAAGATAACACTTTAAGTATCTCATTTCAATTATTATTATTATAAGATAACATTAAAATAATATTTGTTCACCTAGTATAATTTTAATAAAATTATAAAAGAGTTTTAAATTAAATAATTATTAATTAAATTTATTTAATAAAAAATTTAACTAAATAATTAAAAATTGAAGTATTATTTTTATTTTTTTTAATTTAGGTAATTAATCAAAATATAAATAATTAATGCACGCGGTAATAAAAATAGGTTTAAAAAAAATACATTGCTTCCTTAAGAACTAAGCGTGATGACGTAATCATGTATCTTAGATAATTATTAAATATAAAAAATAAATTAAATTATGTAACGCGGATGAGATGTCGACGATCGAGCATTCAACACGTGGAAATACTTCTTTTTAGTTCTATAAATATCACCCTCTATCTCATTTAGTTTCATTCAACCTCGAGACAGTTAACCATTTTCAACCATTTGATTATCTTAAAAACACCTCCCAAATATTTTCTTTTCCTAGGAAAAAAAAAAAAAAAAGTCCCAAGAAAGTGACAGAAAAAATGGCAGGCCATGGAAGTTTAAGCCACGGAACTTTAACATGCATAGACATCATTTTGGCCATCATCTTGCCTCCTCTGGGTGTCTTCCTCAGGTTTAATTGCAGGGTACGTACCTATACCGTCTTTTACTTGCTACTCTATACATAATTGATGATTTTTTTTTTGTGATTTTCATGATCAAAGAAGATCAAGTTTACAATTGTCTGTTTTAATTTGCAGATAGAGTTCTGGATCTGTGTGTTGCTGACTTTGCTGGGTTGGCTGCCTGGGATTATCTATGCAATATGGGTCCTCACCAAATAGAGTTACAACTTTCCTTCATGTAACTCATATGTAAGTATCATCTGTTTCAACTTCAGTTCAATCTTTCTTCTTTACAAAAAGATGTGCTGATTATTTTAAGGGATTTATTTGAGGTTATAGAATATTATTTAATTTCACATTATCTTTAATATTTATAAGAGATGTTTTAAAGTAATCAGCTTTATGCTGTTGATATCATGAAGTTTGGTAATACTATGTAACTATCAATACTGTTGATATATAAAAATATATAGTCTTCTCAATTTTATATAAGAAATTGAGATTTAATATATATCATTGAAATTCATTGATAGTCTAAATTGCTTGGAAAATGTACTTAAATGTGTAATTTAGTTAAAATTAATGCATTTCGTAGTGTTAAGTTTTTTTTCCTTCATTCGAAAGTGATTTTTATATAATTTTATCCTATAATTTAAAACGAATAAATGATATCAAGTACTTAACTAACGAAAAATGTACCCTTAAAGGAAAAATTATTGCATTTCCACTTCCATGGGCCCTTTTGAAGTACCAACCAAGGTAACGCACATAGACATAATTGTATGTGAAGGAAATTAAGGAGTCCACTGCACATAGGCGATCTTTCAAAAATAAATAAATATATATATGTGAGATATTTAATTATTCAATTATATCCATTATTTTGACAAAAATGCCCTTATTTTTTGTTACAGGTGGGCTGATTTGGGGGGGGAATTGTGTCTTTTCCTTCAAGAATATGATATTGTTTTTAGTCGTTTGATGGAGAGTGACTTGTTTGGCTTATCCAGATGTTTGTTTGATTATTCACTTAGTATTATAATACTGTGTCAAATGTATTCTTTAATAATACGATAGTATCTTATGTATCTGTTTATTTGCTGTATTTTGTGGTAAAGATGAATATTATATAACATTGTTACGTTAATATCTATTTTTAAATAATTCATTTTCTTCTAATTTTTTTTATCCGTATATATATTTACTTTTAGAAAGACAATTTTTTTTTTGTCACTTAGTTATTATCCAACACGCACACTATAAATTTGCCTATTTTGTACAAAATGCGTAAGTGTTATAATCCCTCGTCTACTTTGTGGTTTCGCTTAATACTTCATAGTACATAAGCTTATTTCTCCCCAAGTACATTTGATCTTAAATTTACAATAACTGCCAGCTATTCTTTTATGGTAATAAACTTTTTTTATTAAATTAAATATATATATATATATATATATATATATAT
Organism: Hippophae gyantsensis; assembly: GCA_030763125.1. Classification (NCBI taxonomy): domain Eukaryota; kingdom Viridiplantae; phylum Streptophyta; class Magnoliopsida; order Rosales; family Elaeagnaceae; genus Hippophae; species Hippophae gyantsensis. The sequence continues at coordinate 58,180,968 of CM061032.1, read as the reverse complement.
AAGCCGAAATTACGAAAGCATAACAAGAACAAATGTAGTACACATACAAGAGGAATACAGGATTAATACCCTATACTATTCACTTAGAATAAGTGGCTACATTTCTTAGATAATGACTAGTTGTTGTCCATAAGACCCATCTAACTTTCTCACTTGGCCAACGGATAGAAGGTTGGTCCTTTGTAATAAGAAGGACTAGGAAGCAAACATTGGGGATAATTTGATAGATAGAATGGTGGTAATTAGGTGATGTCTATGTCCAAAAAAACAAAAGTACGTAGAGATAACAATGAGATAAATTTTTAAATTATATTTTAAAAAAATTTATTTAATAAAATTTAATCAATTCAAAATATCTTTATTTAAAAACATAATTTAACAAATATTATTTAAATTAAAAATTATATATATAAACATTTTTTCTAATACAATTATACAAATGAAGCTAAAGTTTTGGTCTTCAAGTCGTGCATCTCTTTACAAACTCTAATCTAAAAAATAAGCTCAATAGGAGTAACATATATTAACAAGTAATGTGTGAGGAGATTATATCATAAAACATAAATATACTTGTAGTACTTGCTTCTGCAAAACCGGGAGTGTGTACATTCCATTCGAGGTTTGATGTCGATAAGGATGTTGAGATATTGGTGAGGATGTTGAGATATAATATATATCTATCGGTGAAGATGTTGAAATATAATTTTTATAGATATAATTTTTATAAAAATATAGAATATATTGTCATTTTTTTTATAAAAAAATAAAAAAAAATCATGAAAATTATATAATTTTTTATCAAAAATATAATGTTTTTTAATAAAAGTTTATAAAATATAAAAAAAATTAATTATTTATATTTTAAATTAATTTTTTTATTTATTATATATATTTATTTTTGTTAAATATTGTAAAATAAGCAATTAAATGTTTGAAATAATTTAGTAGATTATGTAATTGTATTAACTATTATAAATAGATAAATTTTGGTAATATGAAAATAAATTTTATTGATTATTTATTTTTAAAAACATAATTAGGAAGATATAATGAGTTTTATCAATGCAATCTTATAAGTATAATAAACATGTTACAAATAATAAAAAAAAAGAATTATAAATCAAAAATTGATATTTTTAACATTTTAGCGATAATATTTATAATATCTATGACATTTTAGTAAAAAAAAACATTTAAATGACAATGATATGTAAGTGACATTTTAATGATACTCTCGATAATTTTGTAATAATTTAGCCAAAAAATTTGGTCTCACTTTTCAATGTAGGATATTTAAAAAAGACATTGTCGATTTGAAATATAATAATGTTATTATTATTTTACTTTTACTCCATTTATGCTTAATAATTTTTTTTTTCAATTTCACTTTATTTTGATTTTGCAGTTCAAAACTTACATAAAAATAATAAATGTTATTTGCACTGAATTCAATAACATTTCTAATTATGTTTCCATTTGGTAAACTAAACATGATGGTAGCAAATAGCAATTTTCGTGGTGTTTTTTTCGTCAATCTTGAAGTATATTTCTCCTTAAATTTTCCCCAAAAGTTTTTTGTCTTCATAAGACCACATACATCTGAATGTACCAAATCAAGTATGTATTGTTTTCTTGAAGGAGGGAAACTCTTGAAAGAAACTCTATTTTTATAGATTGGAATGAAAATTCAATCAATGGGTTGCAAGGCGCTTTCTGCTTCGGTTGGCGCATTGCGCTCTTACACAGTATGGAGCCAACGTTAAGTTTAGTATAGCTGTAGAGTAACAGTGCCCACAACTTTGGCTACTGATCACAATACATATGGTATATATATCGATCAAATCAACGTTATATAAACCTTATTCTACGGGTATTCAACTCCAGGCCCAACTCTGAGACCCATGTACAATCAACACATTCATAATAGATGGCAAACTATAAACACAATAGGAAGTCAAACTCCAAGGTACGTGTGCGAGCAACAATCTACTGTTAATAACCTAAGACCACAACAATTCATAATTAACAATAAGAGGCATCATAGATAGAAAAACTTTTAGAATACATGTGTATACAATGTGTACTTGTAGTTAGTCAAAAATAGTTTACTGTAACTAGTAGCCCATAGGTATCGTACTTTGCAAACAATATATAAGTGTACTCCTCATGTATAAAACCTATGATACATGTATAAAATTTTCGGATATCATATCACATTTTTAATGCTCATTGCATATCAACATTTGATACTCGTTTTATATACAAAAAAATTTCAATGTATGAATAATAAAATATTTATAATAAGTATTTTATTTTTAAATAATATTTATAATATTATAACATTTTTAATAAAATCATGCTATCAGGTTTTTCACTTTTATTTATAACATATGATGCATGATATTTTATTTATAAAATTAATGCATGAGTTTAAAAAGTTTGGATAAGAACCCCTATCTCGAATCGTTGACCTAAACACTCAGATATTTATCCCCAAAACATACTCCAAAATGTATTAAAAATTTGAACACTTAGGAGAGAACTTTTAGATGGCGGGAAAGGAGAAGGAAAAATGGGTGGAGCTCGGCCCCCTTTTATAGGCATTTTGTGGAGCTTTCCATCAAGCTCGTCAATGGTGGTGGCGAGATAATGGTGGCAATGTGATAGATATTTTTGAATTTTTTTCATTTGATATGATTTTCACATAACTTTTCGACACCTTTTTATATTGTAAAACATTGTTTATAATTTCTTTTTGATACTTTAGTTATTTATTCTGAATTTTATGGGATTTCATATTCTTATCTCCTTAAAGAAAATTTCATCATCGAACTTTATAATTCCTCAAATAAGTAAGGATATTTCAAACCAACTTATGACTTTAACTCCCAAGTTGCGCCTTCAACATCATGATGTCTCCACTAAACTTTCACTAGCAGTATTGCTCTTGTACTCAAGTTCCTGATTTGAAAATAAATTATTGCCATCGGTTCTTCTTCATATGATGTGTTTTCTTATAATGACAATTCTATCCAATCCATGATAGCATTTTGATTCCGTTGACATTTTTGTAAGATAGATACGTGAAAAACATCATAAACTTGTGACAATTCTTAGGATGAATCCAAGTAGTATGCTAAATCATCAATTCTCTTTATAATTTTGAATGGTCTAATATAACAGGATGTTAAATTTCCTTTTATTTTAAAATGAGTTACTCCCTTTTGAGGTTGAACTTTCAAAAAAATGTAATCATCCACTTTAAAGTTCAATCGTCGTCGTCCATGATCAATATAACTCTTGTATCAACTTTTAGCTGTACGAAGTTTGTCTTGTGCAATACGAATATTTTCAATTGTTTCTTGAATAAGATCAATTCTCATTGTACTAAAATCTTTACATTTTGTCCAACATAATAGAGATCTACACGATTGTCCATACAAGCGTTCAGAAGTAGTCATCTCAATGCTGGCATGATAGTTATTATTATAGGTAAACTCAACCAATGATAGGTGTTCATTCTAATTTTAGTTGGTCTAAATATGTCAATTAATGAAGCTTTTCAAAAATGGGAAATTCTACTATATAATAAAATAAAATAAAAAATTTCATAGCATCATCACTAGGATATTCTTTTTTATTTGTACTTTTATAATTTATTCTATTTTTTGTAACTTAAAAATACTCTTAATACCCATTTTTACAAGTAATTATAAAAGTGTAAATTTTGGTGTCATTAGTATTCTCCATAATTGGATATATCCAAGTCAAACACATGAAGAAATTTGGTAGAACTTATTGTAAATTGCAATTCAAAAATATATAGGGGTTGAATTCGGGAATACTTGCCTACCAAACCGTTAAATATGATTAAGTGTGAATATTAGGAGTATCTTTTAAGATAAAAAAAATGATTAATATAATATTAAAAATAAATATATATAAGGTAAAAAATATGCATTTTTCTATTAAATTTTGCTTCAAAATTTTATGGACTAGTGTGAATATATCTAAAATTTCTTTATTGGGTTTTCTTAAGTAAGAGTTAATAATTTTTTTCATAACTCGTTGCAAAATTATCACTAAATTTTAAAATGTTACAAAATTATTGACAAATTTTAGTTTTTACCTTATGGTAAGTTCAGTCCTAATTTTGTAATAGTTTAAAGTTATTAGTATTGTTTTAATAACCATACCCATTTACTATTAAGTCATACATTTGGTTTCATTTTTGGTTTTCAATGTATGATAAAGTGTTTCTAATTTTTGTCAAATTACAAAAGTTCTTGGTAGGGAAATGAATTTTGAGTTATAATTATAATAAATTCAACCAAAATTTGAAAGGAAGAAAAAGTTTCTATGTGAGTTGAATTTTCAAAGAACTACTTCCTAAGTTCTGATACCATGTAAGAAATGATTTTTATTGATTGAATAAACGAATATTTACAATCTAATTTATACAAAAAAATAAAATTGTAATAATTAAAATAGACATAATTATAAGAAGTCATGCTCTTTGACAACCTGTTGCTCCCTACCAATCTGTTGTTGACTGTTTTCAGTTGATATGTTAGTTGCCACCAACTAGATCTTGAGTTCTTTAAGAGTAATGTTATGTTATTCTAATCACTGCTAATAAGTTGCAACTCCAAAAACTCAATAAGCGACTTTGGCACCATTATGTTGGACTATCACTATAGCTACTTAGGAACTCTTATAAAATCATTCTCACTCCTGACAATAATGAGGGAGTTGAGGATATGAGCAACGATTAGGTTTACTCAATTCATAGATGTTTGATGTAGAATAAAACAATTCCTAATTCAGGGTGATCGGGTTTATGATTAGGGTATCTTTTTAAATAGAATAACACTTTATCTTTTCCTTGAAAAAAAAAAGAGAAAAAGAAGAAAAAAATAATAATTAAAAAAGTGTTTATATGATGACTTTAATTTATCGTAATGAGATAATTCATTAATTCTCTTATTTTATTGTTCTGAACACCTTAATTCATACCGATTAATAATTATAAAAAAATATTTTTTAAAAAACTTATAAATATAAAAATAATATTTTTTATGTTCAAATTATATATATTTATTATTTAAAAAGTATGATACATCATTTTACATTGAATATCTTTGAAATTAAATTATAATCATTTTGATCCATTTAATATTAAATATAATTTAATTAAATCTCGACCAATATTATTAAAATATTATTTTAAGAATATTATTTTTTATAATTTACCTTTTTTTTCTTTTTATTATACCATACAACAAGCATTTTTCAATCTAACAATATCATAATATATATATAAGAAAAAAATAATATTTATAATATTACTTAAAACTTATAAATATAAAAATAACATTTAAATTTATATATTTTACTACGAAGAAAAATGATATAACAAAAAATTTAAATTAAATATTATTAAAGTTAAACACATGGTAATTAGATTTATTTAATGGGTATTATTTTATCTAATTTATCAAAATATAAATAATCAAAACATATCTAAACACGTGCAAATGCTAATAAAAATAGTTTTTTTTTTTTTTAAATACATTGCCTCCTCAGAAACTAACCGTTATCATGTATTCATATATCTTACACAATATTAAATATAAAAAACAATTAAATTATTAAACGCGTATGAGATGTTATATTCATAGTCGGCAAGCATCCAACACGTGGAATATTTTATCTTTTTTAGTTCCATAAATATCACCCGCTATCTAATGCAGTTTCATTCAACCTTGAGACGGTTAACCATTTTCAAGCATTTGCTTTTCTTTCTGATCTTCTAAAAGACTCCTCCCAAATCTCTGTTTTTCTTCAAGGAAAGAAAGTGACTGAAAAAATGCCAAGCGAAGGAACTTTAACATGCATAGACATCCTTCTGGCCATCATCTTGCCTCCTCTGGGTGTATTCCTCAAGTTTGGTTGCAGGGTACCTTTATAGTCTCTGACTTGCTATTCTCTCTTTCTCTCTCTCTCTCTACATAATCGATGAATTTCTTTTTCTTTATTTTTTTTTTCTGATTTTGATGACCAAAGAAGAAATAATAGTTAATTGTAAACTTGTCTGTTTTAATTTGCAGATAGAGTTCTGGATCTGTGTGTTGCTTACTTTGTTTGGTTGGCTTCCTGGGATTATCTATGCAATATGGGTCCTCACCAACTAGAGTTTCAATTTTTTTAATATGTAAGTATCTCTTTCAACCTTCGCTTCAATCTTCTTTACTTTATGATATGAAAAATGTTTCAAGTGATGATTATTTCATCACTTATTAAATTGAACGAATTTCATTAAGCATATGTTCAATTTAATGGATTCGATTTTATTTGTTATTCTTATGCTTAGAAGTAGCCCACATATATACGTTAAGAACAGTAAATTGGATATATGCTCCATTATCTATCTTTATTTTTCTAATTTTATTTTTTGAATCATTCTGTTCAAAAGAAAAGACACACGAATAAATTAAAAAAGAAATTGTAAACATACTAGTCATGCACGCAAGTTTAATAAATAAAAAAATTATAAACTGTAATTAAGTGTGAGAGAAAGAGAGTTGTTTAAATCATATGAGCCCGAGTTGAAGCATGTTTTTCATGATATAAAAATGTTTAGGGATGTTTATATAATTTTAAAATTAATCTTTGAAGAACACTTAATAATAAGAAAATAATGAAATAGAGATTCAATGATAAGTACCCATTTCTGGGAAAATGTACTAAGCTTAGTTGAAATTAATGCCTATAGTAGCTCTTGTTAGGTTGGGGTTGGTTAAAGTGTACGTTTTCTTTTTTTATTCTTTTGTTTCCTTCGAAAATTCAAATTAGGAATCACTCTATCATGTACAGTTGTACACCAAAGAAAAATTATTGTATTTCCACTTAATGGGCCCTTTTGAAGTACCCACCAAGCTACCGCACATGGAATTAATTACATTTGAAAGAAATTAAGGAGTTCAATGCTTGCTTTCAACAAATAAATAAATAAAATAAAATAATTATTATCAAATAATCTTTGATGATAATAAATATATATTTTTAATTACAGGTCAGCTAATTTGGGAGAATTATGTCTTTTCCTTCCAAGATTATGATATTGTGTTTAGTCGTTTGATGGAGTGTGGCTTGTTTGGTGTATCAAGATGTTTGTTTGATTCTTCTTCACTCAGTGTTACATCACTGTGTAGTTTTAATAATTTCATAGTATATTCTATTTCTGTTTATTTGCTGTATATTTTGATAAAGATGAAGATATGACATTGTTATGTCATTATCTTTTTTAAATAATTAATTTTATATTGATGACATGTTATCTTTTTTTAATTAATTTTATTTTAGATATCCGTATAGTTATTACTTTTAAGAATGATATCCATTCTTTAAAGTAATAATATGTGAATTGCTTATTTTGTATAATAAGTGAATTCTTCCACAAGTACATTTGATATCAAGTACTTGGTAATTTGGGTCTCAAATAAAAACAATTTATTTTTTATTTATAATAATTGCTGTTCTTTTATTATAATAAAGATACTAATTTTTCATAATATTATAAATAAATAACTTAATTTAAAATAATTTAATTTTTCATTAAATTGAAAAATATATGAACTTAAAGCCCAACATAGGAAAGCATAACAGGAACAAATATAAACAAACAACAGGATCGATACCCTATAAACGATAATGTGACTAGTTGTCCACGAGACCCATCAAACCTTCTCACCCTGCCGACGGATAGAAGGTCCACAAAACGTGCAGGGCCTTGGTAATGAGAGGTAGAATGGTGGTTATGATCTTTGTTTTCCACACTAAAAAGATTTAAGTGGCAATGGAGTAAGATCGTGGAAAGCACTTTACTAGACAATTTAGTTTTCTTTTTTTTACAAAGGATATTTAATTTATTCCCGATATAAAATAATACTTTAATTACTCGGTAAAATATTATTTTATTATTAAAAAAATTGATATAATAATAAAATAAATTTAATAGAAATAAAATTATTATATTATTTTTAATAATTTAAAATTAAATTTAAACAACACAATATTTTTTTATCAATTGTTTTTATATATTTTATATTTTATGAATTTTGTTATATACTCTTCTATAACACGTTTTTGTGGTTGTGTTTGGATTATAATTGTTAACTTTTTAATATAAAAAATAAGAGTTATAAAGATAATAAAATTACAAAATATCAATAACCTTAAAATTATAAGGATAAACACAAATGACACAATCACTATCCTAACTCAGAGCAAAATAATGAAAGTGTATTGTTCAATTTCTGATACTAATATCTAAAAATAGTGAATAGGAAAGAACTCATCCGTATGATCTCAATGACATTATTATTATAATTTTTTTTAACTTTTGTAACCCCTATTTTTATTATTGTAAAGTCTATAATTTCAATCCAATACGATATCTATAAAAAATACAATACATAAAAATATCTAAAAAATATAAAAAAATTCTATCAAATATAAAATTTACTAAAACTATTGACAAAAAATGCTATAATGTTTAAATTTAATTTTAAACAACATATGAACTATATTTTTTCCTTTTTCTCTAAAGATTAAGAAATTAATTTGTTTTTTACGAGAGAAAGATCTTTTACATATGCAATATATTAATTGAATTAGCGTAACAATCGATCAAAGAATATTAAAATTAAGGGAAAGATTTTTATGTGTTTAAGAATGTTTGTAATTTTGGTTTAATGATTTTGATTCTTGATGCATTTAAATTAATGATTTTTTATTTAGATTGTACCTTTTGATATTTAATGAAATTTCATTTTTTCAAAATTTATTTTATTATTAAAATAATATTTTATTATTTAAAAAATAATTAAAATGTTCTATTTTTAAGGAGATAATGACCAAAATAACTAAAATATTGTAGGAATATAAACAAAATGATTACTATACAACTTAACTTTTGCCCATTCATCAAACTTCAAGAAAGCCCAATCTAACAAAAAATACATAGTAAGAAAGCTACTGCTGCTAATGTAGAGAGAATGTCCAAATCAACAACCTTTTTGAATAAAATAATCAAACGCCAAAATGACAACTCTTTTCTGCGGATTTTGAAGAGAAAAAGAAAATCTTGATAGTGACTTGTGAATTATGACACATGGAAGCTATTATACAAATTACAAGCTGCAATGTTCTTCCTCAACCACCCAAAAACAATGTTCATGACTCATGCCAACTCAAACTCAAAAATTAATAATAATAATAATAATAATAATAAGTAACAGGGAGAAAGAAAATTAGAGTACACTTGGGAGAAGCTAAGTTGCTGTTTTTTTTTTCAATAAGAAACATCGTAATATAGTTATATATAAAATAATTACAAAAGTACAAAATGTGTACAAAAAGAAAAATCTAACAATAAGATAATCTATTCTTTAAAAATCACATAGCATATTCTTAACACATGGAAGCTCCCTAATTATAGCCTGTAAAAAACTGTTTAAACTCTTTTGAAATGGAAGCCCGAAGCCAAAAACAAATTTTCTCCTATCATAGATTGCTATCATCTTCAGTTTCCTCAAACATTCAACTATTCTTCTCAATTTACAACACTCAAATAATTGATCCAATCCCAGAACACCACAACACTGACCTTAAGGAGAAATTCATAATGAGAACACTGACCTTATGTTCAGAGACCACATATAAACAGAAAGGGCAAGGATTCAGGATTTTCATATTTCTTCTCATCCTTTGAAATGCCATTCCCTGCAACACAAGGGCAATGTGCCTGAGAAGTCTGCAAATTCACGCATTTTAAGATACAATTAAGATGGAAGGCATGGTTGATACACCCTAAAGGCCTAACTGCAAGACCAAACACAACGGCATGAACGCAAAAGACAAACTTTCAACTGTTGGAGATTATTATAAAGTTCATTAATTTAAGGAACAAATTAAGGACCAAAATATAAAGTAAAACAAGGAGCAAAACAAGGAGCAAAACATAGAGCAAAACAAGGAACAAAACATGTAACTTAATTTAAGAAGTAAAACATGGAGCTTAATTCAAGGAGCAATTCAAAGAACCATTAATTTAAGGAGTAATTCAAGGAGTGAATTTTCCTATAAATAGATGTGTAATTGTAATGAATTAATCATCAAAAATATTCATTCCAATTGAGAGAAAAGTTTAGAGAGCAAAGCTTTTGTGAGAGAAAATTGAGAGTAATTTTCTTGGGTGTAATTGGGTTGTGGGTTGTGAGTGTTGTAAACACCTTGTGTAATTTCTCCTCTTTCAGTAAAAAGATCTGCAGTAGGTCCGGAGACGTAAGCAAGATTGGCCGAACTCCGTTATCAAATTTGTGTGTTATTTTTCTATTCTTGCTTTCTCATAAGTTTGACTTATTGGGAATTTGCGTTATTTCCCAACAACTGGTATCAAAGCTTTTGGTGGTGATTTCTGTCAATTTCTTGCAAGGTTACTATTCACGTGAATAGTGAAATTTTGTTGACGATATTTGTTCGTTGACGGAGGCGTTCTAATACACGGTACTTTGTAGAAATAATCAGAAACGATACGGAGAAAGTCATATTTGAGTGGGAGTAATGGCCGCAGATGAAGGAAGGGTGAAACTCGAGAAATTCGATGGCACAGATTTCGGGTTTTGGAAAATGTAGATAGAAGATTATCTGTATCAAAGAAATCTATATCAATCTCTCTCAGGAAAAAAGCCAGAGGCTATGAAGGAAGAAGATTGAAATCTTCTAGACAGACAAGCCCTCGGAGTTATTCGATTGACGATATCCCGTAATGTTGCTTTCAACATAGCAAAGGAAAAGACCACGGCGGGTCTTATGGTAGCTCTTTCCAATATGTATAAGAAGCCATCAGCCTCAAACAAAGTGCACTTGATGAGGCGTTTGTTCAATTTCATGATGATGTAAGACTCATCGATGGCTCGACATCTCAATGAACTCAACACAATCACAACCTGAGTTCGGTGGAAATTGAATTCGATGAAGTACGAGCATTGATACTTTTGTCTTCTACCGTAAAGGCCGAATGCTCTTGTCACGGTTGTGAGTGAATTTCATCTGGGAAGCAATAAGTTAAAATTTGACGATGTTCGTGATTTGGTTCTCGGTGAAGAGATCCGACGCGTAGAGTCGGTGAATCGTCAACCTCTTCGCCTTTGCATACGAGTCGTAAGAGGAAGAAATTTAACCAAAGGGAATGGACGTGGTAGAACAGACTACCGAGGTAGATCAAAGGACAGGAGGTCCAAATCTAGGAATCCTAATAATTCCCAAAGCTCGAAGACTATCGAGTGTTGGAATTGTGGAAGAGTAAGAACCTTTACAAAAATCGAGCAAGAGTTCTGGGAAGGACAAACAAGTGAAGGCAGAGGCAAATGTTACTTCCACCTCGGCGAGATGATGCATTCGATATGCTCTTTGGAGAGCAAGGAAGAATCTTCAGTGTTACAGTCTTGAGCATCATTCCATCCTACTTCACAAAAAGAATTCTTCGAGAAATATGTCCTAAACCTTGGAAAGGTATATCTTGGTGATGATCAACCATGTGCTATTATTGGCAAAGGTGTAGTGAAGATTAAGTTAAACGAGTCTGTTTGGGAGCCCGAAGGATGTCGCATATTCCCGACCTCGAAGGAACTTAATCTCGATGTCAAAGTGAAGGCTACACTACGATCTTCCATGGTGATGATTGGAAGATTTCAAAGTGGTGCAATGACAAATTGTTCGAGGCAAGAAAAGTGGCACTCTTTACATGACAAACGAAGCACGTTGTTCAATCACACTTGCGAGGTAATGAAACACACCAAACCGAGCACCCTAGAGCCACATGAGTGAGAAGGGAATGAAAATTATGCACTCAAAAGGAAAACTTCCAAGCCTACAGTTTGTAGGCTAGAGCTTATTCACTCTGATGTTTGGGGACCAATAACCGTCTCATCCATTGGTGGGAAACAATACTTCGTGACTTTCATCGATGATCACTCTCGGAAGGTATGGGTTTACTTTCTAAAGCATAAGTCTGAAGTATTTGAGGCTTTCAGAAGATGGAAAGCTATGGTGGAAAATGAGACGGGTTTGAAGATCAAAAAGCTCAGATCCGATAATGGTGGTGAATATGAAGACACAAGATTCAAAAATTTCGCTATGAGCACGGATCGAATGGAAAGAACTGTGCCGGGCGAGGCCTCAACACAACAATGGTGTGGTGACGTATGAACCGAACGTTGACGAGAAAGAGCCGTAAGCATTCATATACAACGTCTGGCAAAGCGATTAAGCGCGAAGCGATCAACACGGCGGCTGCTTGATCAACCGAGGCCCATCTCGTTCCATTGGAGCATAGAATACCAAAGGAGGTATGGAGCGGAAAAGAGGTGAAACTATCACATCTAAAAGTTTTTAATTTGTATAGCATTTGTGCATATCGTTGATCAAGGCGGGGAATAAAGCTTTCGATCCCAAATCCAAGAAATGCACATTTATCGGCTATGGTGAGGATGAGTTTGGCTACCGCATTTGGGATGACGAAAACAAGAAAGTTATCAGTAGTAGAGATGTGATTTTCAACGAAAGGGTGATGTATAAGGACATGCATAAAATAGACGCCAATGACTCAGAGCAGAATGAGTCAGTATTTGCAGATACAAATGATGTCCCAGATAGTTCCGCAACAGCACCAATTGTAATAAGTCCTCGTGCCGGAGGAACTTGTTGGCGAGCAAAGACATAGCATTCTCGAAACACCACAACCTCTTACTCCGGCTCTGTATTAAGAAGGTCTTCTCGACCTCACGTGCCTAACGGAGATACATGGAACTATATGTTCTTTGGTGATGGAGGGAGCACGAATGCTATGATGAAGCTTGTCGGGACTCAAGATTCCAACAAGTGGGAGCTTGCTATGAAAGAAGAAATGAAATCTCTCATTTCCAACCGTATACATGGGAACTACCGAGTTACCTATGGGAAAGGCACTTCACAACAAATGGGTGTATGCGGGTGAAAGAAGAGTACGATGGTTCCAAGAGATACAAAGCCCGCCTAGTTGTTAAAGGGTTTCAACGAAGGAAGGAGCTTGACTACACCGACATTTTCGCTCCCGTTGTGAAGCTCAATACTATCGGTCGGTATTGAGTATTGTAGCTATCAAGATCTTCATCTTGAACGGAGTTGGATGTGAGAGACCGCATTCCTTCATGGAGATTTAGATGAAGAGATATACATGTACCGACAAGGTTTCTCGAGAAAGAGGGAAGAAGAATATGGTGTGTAGACTTAAGAAGAGTTTGTGTACCTCGAAACAAGCCCGAGACAATGGTACAGGAAAGTTTGGCAAATTCATGCACACAAGGAAGGTTTCGAGGAAGTGCATTGTTGACCATTGTTACTACTTCAAGAGATATAGGTCCAGTATATCATTTTACTACTTTATGTTGATGATATGTTAGTAGAAGTTCGAGATATGGATGATATTAAAAGGTTGAATCGAATTATCAAAGGAGTTTGACATGAAAGACTTGGGTCGAGGAGCAAAGAAGATTCTTGGAATGCAAATCACAAGAAATAAGAAGAAAGGATCCTTGCAGTTATCTCGAGTGACACGTCAATCGTGTTTACAGAGATTCAACACGGACGATGCGAGCCAGTCAACACACCCTTGGCTCATTTTTGCCTATCCAAGGATCGGTCCCTCGTGACAGAGGAAGAGAGAGAATTCATGGCTAAGGTTCCTTATGCCTCGGCCCATTGGAAGTTTGATGTACGCAATGGTAGTATGCGAGACCGGTTATGGCCATACGGTGGGAGTTGTTAGCGGTTATGTCAAATCCAAGAAAAATCATTGGGAAGCACCAAGTGGATTTTGAGGTATCTGCCGAGGCACCACGTAAAAGTGCTTGTACTTTAGTAAAGAAGATTTAAAAGTACAAGTGCGTAGATGCAGACTTTGGAGGTGAAGTTGATCCTTAAGAAGCACCTGTGGAGTTATATATTTCTTGTTGGAACTACAATTGTTAGTTGGATGTCACAAATATAGAAAATTGTCACTCTATCCACTATGTGGGAGTACGTAGCAAGAATCGAAGCTAGTAAAGAGATGATATGGCTTCAAGGTTTGTTAACTGAACTGAGATTCAAACAGGAGAAGAATGTTCTGCATAGTGATAGTTAAAGTGCAATACACTTGGCAAAGAATTCATCATTTCATTCTAGAACCAAACATATTGGAATTCGTTATCACTTCATCAGATCTCTATTGGAAGATGATGTGTTAATACTGGAGAAGATTCAAGGAAGCAAAAATCCAGCAGATATGTTAACAAAGATGGTGACTATTGACAAACTAAAGTTGTGCTCAACTTCAGTTGGTCTGCTAGAGTAACAAAGACTAGAAAAACTGTTGCATTGATCGAGATGTGAAGACAGATTGAAATCAGTCTTCAAGTGGGAGGTTGTTGGAGATTGTTATAAAGCTCCTTAATTTAAGGAGCAAAACATGGAGCAAAACATGGAGCTTAATTCAAGGAGCAATTCAAGGAACCATTAATTTAAGGAGTAATTCAAGGAGTGAATTTTCCTATAAATAGATGTGTAATTGTAATGAATTAATCATCCAAAATGTTCATTCCAATTGAGAGAAAAGCTTAGAGAGCAAAGCTTTTGTGAGAGAAAATTGAGAGTAATTTTCTTGGGTGTAATTGGGTTGTAGGTTGTGAGTGTTGTAAACACCTTGTGTAATTTCTCCTCTTTCAGTAAAAAGATCTGCAGCAGGTCCAGAGACGTAAGCAAGATTGGTCGAATTCCGTTATCAAATTTGTGTGTTATTTTTCTATTCTTGCTTTCTCATAAATTTGACTTATTGAGAATTTGCGTTATTTTTCAACATCAACATCCACTTGATTACGATGATCACATCTAATTTCTATGTTCATATACTGCTTGCACATAATATATTTTATAACGTTTTCACCCCACTTGGAAAATACTTGATGATCATTGAAAATGTATTTCGAGGTTGATTGCCTTGAAAACAATGAAGAAAAAAATAAATCAGAACTTCATTCTAGAAGTGACCTTGACGGTAGAATTTATAATGTGTTAAAAGGTAAATAGTGTGAGTAAACAGCTGAAGTATAGACCACATCAGAAATGTGCTTTGTTTCTCTAAAGTCAAATGAGGGAATGTATCACAATACATTTTACCCAAGCATGAAGTTATCTGCTGAGTTTACTCATAAGTGATAAAAAGTTACCATAATCAAATATAACGAAGCATGCTCTTCTGATGCAAATGTGTATATAATAGCACTATAACCATTAAACAATCAGGTATGAGTTATGCCTCATTCTACCTAGGGTTTGAAACCTTGTCTCCGAGAAAAGCATCTCACCAACTAATCTGCATTTTAAACATAATGAATTTTGAAAAGCATAGAAAGAAGTCGAATAATTGAAAACTCAAGAAAGATTCAAAAACTGGAAAAGGAGCTCCTATAGTTGGAGAGTTAGTGATGTAAAAGAGCATAAAATGAAAGAAAAACAAACCACAAAAGGAAAAAGACCACCGGATAGCGCATTAATTTTTAAGGGATGTCCAGAAAATTATCCACAAAAGATGTTTTCTAATAATAAATTCTTGTACTGATCAAAAAGGGAATGGCTATAAATAGTAGAGCCCATAACTGCCTGTAAGTAGCTCAATAAGCGACTTTGGCACCATTCTGCTGGAATATCACCATAGCTACTCAGGAACTCTTATAAAAGACATGATCATTCCTGACAATAATGAGGGAGTTGAGGATATGAGCAACGACTCGGTTTACTCAATTCAAACATGTTTAATGTAGGATAAAACAATTCCCAGTTCAGGATAATCAGGTTTATGATTAGGGTGTTAATTTTTCTTTAAGCATGTCGTTTTGTAATTAGTGCACCAGACATAATAAATACTGATTACCAAATACTCAGATTATTTGCCTTCCTTAATCTCGGATTCTTATTACCTCTCCAAAACCGATCTGGTCTTCTCAATTTCAGATAAGACCACCATCTCGAATGAGATTCTGTCAGGACTCTCACAATCTGCTTCTCAATATTTGATGTTCATTTCCCCATAAATCCTAATTCAAATTCATTCAATCTTGCACCATTCGTTTTGCAGCTACAGTAAAGATGACATTGACACCACGATCGGATATCCATCATAATCCTAATAAAACTACAAATACAAAACAGATAAATTCTAATAGAACATGATAAACAATAAACACTAATTATCCAAAACTAGAACTTATCTTCTTTGCAATAATGTCATTAAAAGTTTGGAGGTTTATGCGTATATAAACCTGAGACGCTTGGAGATTAGGGAGGGGGATTCATGAACAATCACTCTAAAATTGCGGAAAATTACAACTACAATGGAAAACATCGAACTAATAAAAGAAGCTACTGATACTTACCCTGAGAAATATTCCAAAACAGTTCAAACAAAACCAAATTCCCAATTTTCCAAAAAGAAACTTGCAACATGATTAAAACTTTTCTCATAAATGATTTAAATTCCAATAGCTGGATGAGAACCCAATTAGGCAACCTCACTTTTGCATCAGTTGGCAAGAGGCACGGCAATAACGACTGTCCGTGAAAACTTACTTAATGGGTGATCATCTCCTAGAAAATTACAATCAGGACAACTACCATCAAATGCTATCCTAAACTTCCTCAAATCTCATCATGTGCATCCCAAGTCCATGAAGGAACAGCATGCCACCTAGAGGTTCATATCACAGATAGAAGTTAAGGCCCCAAAGCAAATGACACAGAAACACGTTAGAAATTTTGCCAACATATTACTCCAAAGTATAAGCAATATTAGACTTGAAGGTAAAGCAAACAATCATGCAAATTTCATGTTGTAAGTTCTAAAAGATAAATCAAATACTAAAATATAGCAAAGCTGTCAACAATGACACACGGACAGCACCTGCATCTCAGGATCCATTGGAAGTCACAAAGCAGATACATAGGATATAAAAAGAACATTCTCTGTTAGTTGGTCAGTGGATATTCCCAAAGGCATTCAGTCAAGCAAAAACTGTTATTTATTAATCTACAAAATGCAAAATAAGAAACAAATACATTTCAAGAAACTAAATTCCTCTAAAGAAAAATGGAATTTTAATAGACATTATCATAATAAAATTTCATTGCTGAGCCTAAATTCTACACACAATTCGCTTACAGGAAAAGTAAAATCCAACCAGCGAAGGAAACTGTATAAGAGCCATTGAAGGAAATAAGGAGAAATTCACCATCTCTTCCATAAATTCCCACAGGTTTTTCCATTTATCTTTTCAAAAATCCTTAAACAGGATACCTATACTAACTCTGGGAATTCTGCGAATTCATCAAACCCACCACTACACGTAATTCTTAATAAAGCAAGTTAGCATAAATTGAACACGATCAAGCTCCAAAGAATAATACATGTACAAGCTGTTCTAGATAAATCAACTGTAACACATATAAAAACTATAAATTTGAAAAAAACTCCATCGTGTTCTTTTTCAAGACGAAGAACCCATTTGTCAGAACAGTCCATAACTACATTTAACACATACAGCTAAACCCACTCATATATCTACATAATGTCAGAAACGTGGAATTACAAATTGGAAGCAAAACAGGGAGTACGAATTGGACGTTACAAAATCCTAAAGTTATTTCTCTTTACTAAGCTTCTGTGCTAGATCATGCGACGACATTCTATTTCTTGCTTCTCTGTATAATTAATTTCTTAAAGTATCCTCCAGTTAACCGCCAATTGTCAACTATTCTAGCCTAATCAGCATTTATATATACCTAGATATTTTGCTTGTATATGTTTTTAGAGAATAAAATTCACTTTTTTAAAACAGATTTTACTTTAAAATCTGCATGATTGCATTCATATGTTGTTCATTGAAATTATGCATGAATTAACTAACAATACTTCATTTGTTAAATTTGTGTGAGTTAAATACATCAATCTTCTAACAAGTCATTGGTATCTTCTCTTATCCACCAGTATTTAACTTGTCACAATACATAACTTCATACTCTCTTCTTTTTAAGTGTCTAGTTGGCAAGTTGACATTCTAATTTAATGTAGTAGATCTAAAACATACTTTCTTTGAGATAAGAAATTTTTTTACTAGATAAAAATACTTCAATTTCCAAAAAATATTTTAAGAGGCCTAAATCTTTCATTTCAAATTCCTTGAATAGGTAATCTTACAAAGTTCTCATTTTTTTTGGATGGTGTGACGATCATGTTATATACGTATAAAATAAGTGCATTAATTTTCCCATGTTGCTTTTAAAAAAAATATGTGTGATTTGAATTACTTTGTCTATAACTAGAATTTGTCATGGATTTGACAAATTGTTTGAACCAAACTCTAAAGGATTTTTTTAATCCATATAGTTATTTTTTTAATCTTTCCTTTTTGTTTTGTCTTTCTGTTACCATGCACCCTAATAGGAAATCTATGTAGACTTTTTCAGATAATTCACTATGTAAGAATGTGTTTTTCACATCAAATTGTTGTATAAGCTAATCAAAATTTACAACTAAGGATAACAAGACTTAAACTGTGTTGATTTTGGCTACATGTGCAAACATTTTAGTGTGGTCAATTCTATAAGTTTGAGTGTATTCTTTTACCATTAATCTCGTTTTAAAATCTTTGATCATACTATCAGCTTTGTATTTTACAGTAAAGATCCATCGATACCCAATTTTTTTTTCTATGGGCAAGTCTCCCAAGTTTGATTCTTTTGTAAGAGGTCATCTCTTCATTCATCACGACTTTTCATCTTGGATTAATCAAGGCTTCTTGTATACTCTTAGGTATAGATACAATAGGTAATTGATTGATAAATGATTGATTTTTTTTACAAGCGATGTATAAATATATAATAGTTCATAGGATATCTTACATTACTAGACAATTGACATTTATATGTAGGTTTTGGAATACCTCTGGTGAGACGTTGTGGTAACTGTCTTCTAGATGACTCGAGCATTGTATAAGGAATATCCTCAGACAACAATTGGTTTGGTGTATCAATTGGGAGAACTTAGGCTTGATTTCATGAGCTTCTTGGCATTCTAAGTGTTCATTCCCACTAAGGTCCACAATTTGACCATTGAATTTTAACTCATCCACTTCTACACTTATTGTGTTGTTAAGTAGGGTATTACCACTTATATCTAAGTTTTGAACACTTGGATTCAAATCACTAATATCTTGATAAGATACTTTCACTATATCTTCTTCAAGATTGTATACAAGTGTCTAAATTTCCTCAAGATACTTCCCCTTAAAGTCAGACTTAGAGAAATATATATTATCTTTATGAAAGACAATATCTACAATGATAAATATACATTTAATGGGGGTGATAACATCTCTATCCTTTTTTTTATAAATAGCATATACGACAAATACACATTTTAAGGCTCAATGCACTAACTTATTACCTTGGTGTTTGTGAAGATGAACATAGGAAACACATCTAAAGACATGAGGGGGTAGGTTTGGGGATATTGGAGTAACAATAACTTTTGTAAGTGTCTGAAAGACTATTTTGAAGTTGATAGAATGAGATGAAACACGTGATGAGATATGCAGCAAAGATAAGGACTTTGCCCCAATAGCATAAGGGCATGTGAGTCTCGATTAGGGAATCACAAATAACTTTCAATAAGTGTTTATTCTTACGTTTGGCCACATCATTTTATTGAGATGTATTCGATCAACTAGTTTGATTAATTGAGCCATGAGAGTCCAAAAATTATTTAAGTTCAGAACGATGGTATTTCCTGCCATTATCACTTCATAACACTTGTATTTGGTCATTGTACTGTGTACAGATAGTGTTATAAAAATTTCTTAAGTAACAACGTAACTTTTGATTTGGATTTCATCAAACACACCCAAGTCATTCGAGTAAAATCATCTATAAAGATAACAAACAATTGTGACTTCCTTAACATGAGAACTTTAGCTAGTTCCCAAACATCAGAATGAATAACCATAAAAGGAACAATAATTTTATTTAAACTCAAAAGAAATGAAACACGATGGATTTTTGGAAGTGCACACATATCACATTTGAAAACAAAAATATCTAAATTTGTAAATAAATTAGGAAATAAGTTTTTAAATAACCATATGAGGCATATCCCAAACGTCAATGCCAAACCCAGATCTTAGTTATATTTTTTTGTGAACTAGTTCCCTTGATTATGAAAGCTTCTTGTAATCTTCGGGAAGTTTTTGACTCCAAGTTCAAGTAATATAGCTTCCTTCTTTTAACACCATAGCCAATCATTTATGGAGTCTGAATATATTTAAACACACAATAATTAGGCCAAAAAATAACAATACAAGATAATATATATAACTTACAGGATTGATGACAGGAAATAATAACAGAAGCTTCAGGTTACTGAATTTCCTCATTCAAAGTAGTAATTCGTATGGCCTTACGATGAACTGAGGAATATCACTCTTCCAAACTAATGAGTAGTTTGTAACATAAAATTTAGTCGATCAAAACTTTTATCCAATTTAGCAAGAAATATGTGTACTTGAGTTTGTTCAATGGATTAGTAATATGCTATAACATCATCAGGATCCTTTATGACAACTTTATCACGATGATCTAGTTCTTGGAAATTTTTTATTAAATTTTCATATTATATTGAGTGATTTGGCAACTTATTTGACTCTCAAGGCTTTCTGATGCAAAGAATAGACATACAACTTATTATTATGAATGTAAAAATCTTTGGAAAGAGTACTCCTGATTTCATAGGTAGTAAGTATTCGTAGATAATGCTTCATACTGTTAGGAGGCACGAACATTAGAAGCTAATGTTTCACTTTTTTGATTTTCAGCATACTATTTTTCATATCTAGTGTCCAAAATCATAGGTGAAACATTTTTGTCCATAATATTGGAGAGTTTTTCTCGTTCATCAATATGCATCTCCATCAATTGAGACCACACATCATAATTTGTTTTAGTGTGTAGAATGTCATCATTAAAAAGATCTTCAAACTGTTATAGATTTGGTTTTATGGATTCAATTTATTTACTTATTTTTTATTTTTATTTATTTTTAAATAATAATATAATAGTACATTAAATTAAATATATTATATACACTAAATGTCTCATATTTTGTAAATCAAAATAAGGTTTATAACGCAACTTTTATGAGGAAAAGGTGTGGTTGGTTGGGACTGATGGAGATGCGTCATTAAGGTTAGTTTACAACAAGGACTGATACGCAATGGTGATGCTGGACGTAGTTGGTTTTAGCCGATAGGTTTGTGATGGCTTATTTACGGTGAAATAAATACCTATTGACGTCATGATAGAAAGAGATAAAGACAGACGAAATGTGGGTGGTTTTTTATGTGAATGGGTTTTGGTAAGTGGTTTTCTATGTGAATGGGCTATGGTTATAGAGTAGTAAATATGGGTGGTTTAGTCGAAGATTTGGGTGTAAGTGATGAGGGTTATGGGATAAATTTGGGTTTATATAATCGTTCTATACTCTAATATCATAAAAATGAGAATAACAAACTAAATTTTTATTATATATTTTGATTGATTAAATACAATGTATATATAGACTAGAATTATCAATTAACTCTCTAGAATATTACCTATAAATCTCTATGAGTTGTATATATTTATACGGTCTTCTATTTAAGGTAAGACAATAATTATCAATCTTTACAAGATCACTTATGCAATCTTTTGTATAAAACAAGATAATAATTAACATTCTTTTGCAAGATTATTGACTATCTTAACATAAAATATTACAATTATGATTCACTCGATTTACGTTAAAAATTTAATTGTTGAATTGGCATCATTATCTATATAAATGATTTTCCATTTTAAAGAATAGCATGATCAATAACTGCATTAAAAGCTAGAGTTTTAACTAGTTTTGTAAAAGTAGTGAATAAAACTAGTAGCCACGTATCAATAATGTAACCTATATAATATGATATAGTAAAAATCAATTATGAAAATTTTTCCAACTATCATCCACATTGTATTTCATTGCATGTATTGGGGTGGGTGCAATATAAAAGGAATTTAGACTATGATGTCTTCTTTGTTAAAAATAACCGGATTTCTTAGTACTAGATTAATATTGGACTTTGTTAGAGATTTTTTTTTTTACTTTCGAAATTATTAAAATAAAAGGAGTAAATAATTTCTTTTACTATTAAAGTTTTTGTAAAAATATTATCGAATTTTGATTTATTACTTATATATCATTGAATTTTATAAATGTTATAAAAATACAATAAATTTTGATTTATTACTTATATATAATTGAATTTCTTTATAAATATAGCAAAAATACAATTGAAATAAGTATAATTTTTCATTAACTGATAAACACTAATAATATTTTAGTAACATTTTTGTGAAATTTAATGATATGAAAGTAACAAAAAATATTTAATGATATTTTATAAAAATTATAAAGTTTATTGGTATGAAATTAATAAATCATGATTCGATTATATTTTTATAATAATTCATAAAATTCGGTGGTAGAAAAATCTATTTGATCCAATAAAAAATATAGTACATTATTTGATAAGAATATATATATATATATATATATATATATATATATATATATATATATATATATATATAAACTTAATCTATAATAAAACAATGTGATGCAATTAAATAATTAAAATATCAATATTTTTAGATATCGATGGTATTTTTGAAAAATTATATAAAATTAAAACATTGCTTACTATTTTATGATAATCAACGAACAAATGAATAAGAATTATAATTTATATTCTTAGTGTTCTATTCCCAATTTTTTTTTATTCCTAACATAGTAATAATTTCAATTTAATGAAGGAAAATATTAATAAAATCTCATTACGAGGAGATAGCATCTCCATTCTTGACATAAGTATAATTTTCTATAAATAATTATTAGAGAATGGTTTTTTTTTCTTTAGGAAAACAAAAAGCTCCTATGTACGTAATATACACTACTACAATATATACTTTTAGTCTCGAAAATTTAGCCTCGTTTTTTATAAAAACCGAGGCTAAAAAGCTTTGGTCACGATTAAATAAAAACCGAGACTATAAGGTATGTTTATGGCCTCGGTTTTTATCAATAACCGTGGCCATAAGTTATATCAAATTTTTTCATTTTTTTATGTTTTCCTTTTTTTTCTCTCCTCTTTTTTTTCCTCTTCCCTCTTTTTTTTTCTTTTTTCCTTTCCCCGGCCCATCTTTTTTTTCTTTTATAATTTTTCCCAATTTTTTTTTCTTTTATCAAAATCCCGATATCTTAGATACCTCTAACTTCTTCCTCATCCCCTCTCTCCTTTCTCTTCCCTCTCTTCTCCTTTTTCCTAAATACTGTCGCACAAGTTTCTTGGTCCTCTTGTTAGTCGTTGGTTCGCAGGTTCTTCAGTTCGCCGGTGTTGTTCGCCGTTCGTTGTTCGTTGTTCGTTCGTTGTTCATGTTCGTTGTGTGGTCGATGTGTGTTGATGCATTCCATTTGGTCGTCTGTGCGTTGACAAAGCGATTTTCCATCTAAGCTTCGACTCGACCAATTATGAATCCGGAATTCCTATTGAGTTGGGATGTTCTTGTAAACCGATTTGGTTCTTACCCATAAACACCTTTGTCTGAGAGCTTGGTTCAAAATCAAGAGGTAACATTGATTTAATTTTTAAGTTTCTTATGTTTTCACGACATATACATTTTATTGTTATGCGATTGCGTTAAGTTTCATATATCCTTTAACGTGTGCGATTTGGTTGCTAGGGTTTGATTAGTTTATGATCTAATATATATCGAGCGATTACTACCTTTCATTTTTCCAACTGCTCGTGATTCATCTTTTAGCTCTTGATATTATATTGAAATCACAAGACCTAAAATCAAGAAGAAAATTTTTGTCGATACTCTTTCCAAGATTTTGGTTCTCTGCTTACTCTCCCTTTGGACTCTTTTCTTTAAAAGATTTTGGTTCTCTATTTACTCTCTCTTTACTCTCTTTGGACTCTTTTCTTTAAAAATGGTGGTTTGGGTAAACTTATCCCTCTTTTCTCAGTTGCTACTTTGCCTAATACCTTAGTCATGGGCATCCATTTGCTTAAGGCTATGTACGATGATTTCACTCAGAGTCTCATGTTGCAAATTGTTGTTCTTCGATGTATTATTTGGTAATTCTTATACCTACTTAATTTACTTCATTTTTTTTCAATCCTGATTAATTTCATGCGTGCTTACTTTCTTTATTTAGTGGTTTGGCATCAAGATTAACTTACCGTTTGATATTAAAAAAATTAATTACATAAATATATAGATTTCTTTTTTTGGGTATATTAATGTCTTATATTGTTTTTAGTAGCTAGATGTTGGATCTTCTGTTTTTATCTTTTACCTTTTTTTTCCTTTTCATAAGAATTTAGTGATAATTTCTTGATTTGTTTGTTTGTGTTCATTCACGGGAAAGTAAACTTTTTGGCAAAAGAAAGCTAAAGTGGATAGGGTTATTGATTTGATTAAAGACATTGTATTTTTTCCTTTTCACAGAAATAGAAAGCAAAATGGACAATAACATTAAAGATATTTTATTTTCCTCTGAATTTGATGCTTTTACTTACAGTATGATTTGAGAAACCAAAATCCAAAGGTTTGAGAAAGATTATGTGCTCTCCTATCATCTAATAGAGTAAGTCCAGATAATGCCCTTTCATTTACATTAGTAGATTCGGTACCAGTGGTGATTATGGACCATTTGTTGGTCCATTATGTGCTTCTCTGCATCACGCAACTTCCTTTTTGTGTATTTGATATGATTATGTAGTTTATGTTATCTTATACTTAAACAGGTTGTAAATTTGATAAAATGAAAGCTTCTGCTTTAACAGGTTGTAAATTTGATTGGGAGTTAGCATTTTCTCATGAATTGGCTGCTATTAAGCCTATGGATGATCACATGCTATTGTAGTTTTTTTTCTGTTTTATTTTTCATGGTAGGCACTAGTTGCAGCAGCATCATACGTACCAAGCATACCAGGCCTCAATCTGAGGGAAGACCATTAATGGATATAAAGATTTTCCAAAAAATGATGAGAAATCCTTAATGAAGGTTGAGAAATCACTTACATAGACTTGATGAGTTGACATTGAAATGCATATTGTCTGTCTACTTGTGAGAAAGCAGAAGATGCAGGAAATGAGGATGAAATTTCTGGTGTTGGTCTTGTTGCATTGGTACTAGTCTTTAGTCTTTGGTCTGTATTTCTTATTTGCTTGGTGTTAGTGACTATTCTTTACGCTGGTATTGGTGCTAGTTCGCTGCATTGGTGTTGCGCTGCGCTAGTATTGGTGTTGGTAATTTGTAGAAGATGGAGTCAAGAAAGACTTGAGAGATTTTTCAATCAATTGAAAATCCAAAATTATCATTATAATCTTTTTTATAGCATATTTATGCTTGTAATTAATAGAAAAAAGTCAATTTGTAATAGTAATTTTTATTATGTTTTAGTGTAGAATAAAATCTCGAATGTAATTATACTTTTAATTTTAATATAATATTATTTTTAATATTGTTTTAATAAATTTATTGTAATTTATATTAATTTTTAATATTGTAATTATAATTTTTTTTAATTTATGTATACCCTATGGCCTCGGTTATTAGAAAACCGAGGCCAAAGAGGGTATCTATGGCCTCGATTATTAGAAAAACCGAGGTCAAAAGGGGTACCTATGGCCTCGATTTTTGAATAACCGATGCCATAAGTACCTCCTTTGGCCTCGGTTTTTCTAATAACCGAGGCCATAGGTACCCCCTTTGGCCTCGGTTAAAAAACCGAGGCCATAAGTCGTTACCTATGGTCTCTCTCACTTAGGCCTCGGTTCTTATAACCGTAGCCATATACCTACGGCCATGGTTAAAAACTGAGGCCATAAGCACATATTGTAGTAGTGATAAAAATATGTATAAGGATATTTATATTTAATAATAATTTTTAAATAATATATTGCATACTTACACACCATGGTTTACATTAGATAGGATAATTAATTATATATCTTCATCATGTTGTCACAAATATGATCATTTGTGTATATATTTATTTTATAATAACAATTTACATTATCAAAAATGATATATCATCTATTATTCTTTCCTTAATTCCTTTCCTTTAAATACTCTAGAATCGCCCATTCGTGATTAATATTTTATATCAATTTTTTTTTCAACAACAAAAATATATTTGTGTATGTAAAAACAATGCTGGCGGGACTTTAATTATAATCTCTAAATTGTTACTTTTCGTTCAACAAAAGACCAAAATCTTATATATATATTATTAGAAAATTTAGATCAAATGGTATAATCACAAATTCTCTTCTCTCAAGATTCTCCTTATCAGAATATCAAATAATAGAAAAATAGAAAAATAAAAAATACATAACACAAGAATTATAATAAACACTTCAAATTGAAGAAAAATCACTTTCGTTGTCAAAAGACAACCAGAGAACAAAATTTACTATGTGAAAAATTGTTACAATTACACTCTCGGTAATTTTCTCACACACCCAAAAGACAAAAAACAATTACAAACTCGAGAAAATTTTTCCACAAAATTCTCTCACTCAAAAACTTCTCATACAAGTTTTTATTTTTATTTTTGGGATGATTAATAATGAAGAAATGAAGACATATTTATAGTTTTCAAGTTCTCATTTCATATGTCAAATATTTCTTTATTTACCAAAATCAGTTACATAATTTTTTTATTTTTCATTCAAATAAGATTAGACACCTCTATTTTCAATAATATAATAAATCACCTTACATGAATTTTCTTCTAAATTAATCAACTCATATTCTAACTAACAAACTCAATATTATTTTTAACCAATCACAACATATATATATATATATATTTGTTAAAAGAATAAGTGATTTTTGTTCCTAGGATCATAAAATAACTCGTTGTGACCTTGGACTATCAACAATATATATTCACTTCAAATTTTGTTTTTATTTCCTTTTTTTAAAACCTAATTAGGGTTTATGTTGGGCAGTGAAGCTTAAATATCGTGTAGTCAATGTTTTAATTTTTCACCGGAAAGAAAATCCTATTTCCATGTAAGTGTCAATCCACCTATTTGAATTGTTATGTAAATGTGAATATATTTTTAGGTGTACATTACCATATAAGTTATAGTTACCATAGAAAGCACAAAGGCGTTAGGTACATTTGAATATATGAACAAGCGACAGCAAACAATAATGCAATTTAAATGCAGGTAATTATGAGATACAATGAAGAATCCCATATTGTAACCCACTATTATGATTCAATATTTGATATAGTTACAATAAGAAAAATATAGATTTTTTTTCTGCTAATAAGGACAATATAGATTGTACTGCCAAAAAAAATTCCAACCAACTCACCCTACTCGCCCAAAAAAAACTACTAAATTTTCTCAGTTGCATTGCCACTATCTCATCCTGAGATTTTCATACTATCCTTATTAACTCGCTTTAAATGGCTACTTATATATGAGTACCTCAATTATGTTTGTTATTATACCCAAAACCTAAAGGGCACAGTCTTAGTTCAAAACTTCGAATCATGGTATAGTAGTGATATTGGGATAATACTCACTTTCCTGCATTTCATGCTACCATAAAAAAAAAACCATTGATCTTAAAAAATTATTTTTAGTCCAAATCAACAAATTTTCAAGAGAAATTACAAAAAATAACACCCTTAAAACTTATAACAATAAAAATAACACCATAATAATATTAATAGATGTTCAATTAGATGGTGTTTAACAATAAATAGATCTATTTGACCGTAATTCAATTTAATTGACATTTAAATAGATGATGTTCAAAATAAAATAATATTATAGAATTTTTTTTAATATTAAAAATTTACAATGTGAACATAAGAGATGTTATTTTGTGTTTATAAGTTTAAAGAGTGCTATTATTGTTTTCCAAATTTTTCATTACAGTAAAATTAAAGAGCGACAACTTTACTTCCTTATAAGGATTATGCACACATTTAACTCTCCAACAAAGAGACAAGGATGTCCAACTCTACAATATATTTCAGTATTTTGTAATCAATTTCCGGAGATCTATATATAGCATTAGGCTATTTGAGGCAACATCAAACCCACAAGTAGGTATCAAAATCCATTCTCTTTTTCCTAATTGTGCTTTGTTTTTTTTTCTTCTAAAACATGACTAGAAAGAAGGTGAAACTTGCATATATCACTAATGATTCAGCAAGAAAAGCAACCTTCAAGAAAAGGAAGAAGGGCTTTTTAAAGAAATTGGAAGAACTCACAATTCTTTGTGATATTGATGTTTGTGCTATCATTTATAGTCCTTATGATTCTCAACCTGAAGTTTTTCCTTCTCCATTGGGAGCCCAAAGAATGATTTCCAAGTTCAAAAGGATGCCTCAAATGGAACAATGCAAAAAAATGGTGAACCAAGAAGGTCTCATCAAGCAAAGGATTTCAAAAATCAATGATCAGTTCATGAAGTTAAGAAAGGACAATAGGGAGAAGGATATGACTAGAGTTATGTTCCAATCTTTGATTGGAATGGGACTTCATGGTTTGACCATATTGGATTTGAATGATCTTAGTTGGCTAATTGTTCAAAACTTGAAAGATATTCAAAAAAGAATTGAAACTCTTAACAAAGAGGCTGCTAGAGGACTTGGACAAGTCCAAGTGGTTCCAAGAACTGTTGCAGCATCAGCTCCAACACTGGCATCAGAATCAGATCCTCGAATGATGATCAATATGGATGTCATGATGCAGAGGCAACCATGGTTTATGGATATGGTGAAATCACAAGAAAGTATTGTTTTTGATGGAGAAGGCATGATTATGCCTGTTGAAGAGCAAAACTATAATTCTATTTGGTCTAATTATCATTTTCTTCCTTGAAAAATATTAATGAGTGCTTGTTTTATAACAAGTTATGTTTTTAAGTTCCGTTTTATTGTGTTTTAAAAACTAATTTTCTGGTTTTTTAGTTCATTTAGAAAAACAAAAACTCAATTGGTAACGAATTTTATTTTCTTGTTTCATTATCTCCTAAGTCAAAACAAAAAAAATATATGATTAACTAATGAAAGAAAAAATAAACTTGTAATATAGTTTACAAAAACTTAAAAAAAAGTGTATAAAAAAATAAACTGCGTTCTAACTTGAAAATTGAATTATTTATTAAACAACACTGATTTTTAAAACTTGAGTTACAAAGGTAGAACTTGAAAACAAAATTGGTTATATATAGACTTCAGGGATTTATTTATATGAATTTTTGTTGTTTTCTCTGCTTTGAGTTTAATTTATTAGACTTTCTAGTTGGCATAGTTAGTCTCCAATATATGTTCATTACCATATTGACTACTCCACACGTTTATGTGAGTTTGGTCTCTATTAAGAACCTAGTCCTAGTTTGTGGTAAAAAATACAAGAAAGAAGATTATTGTTAAACGTGCTCATGTATTCCTACGTGAGAAAGAGAAACAAATTTCTCTATTCAAGATCATTTTTCAAACACAATAACAATCTAAAATAAAAACACAATACAAAAATATAGCTATTTTATTATGGGATTATTTGATAATTATTTTGATTCAAAATTTTTGATTTTTTAACTGATTTTTCATTCATATATGTTTGGTAATGATTTTTAATTTTTATTTTTTTAAAGAACTATTATCAAAATATGTAGTGAGTTATAAGTCTTATTTTATAAAATTTTTGAATTAAATTTTTTATTTCTGATTTTTCACTTTCACCAAACATTTTTTAAAGAAAGTTTTACGATTTTTATATTTATAAAAATTAAAAAAAAATGATTAAAAATATAAAACTTGTAAATAATACTCAAAAATTTATTTATTTTAAGTTTAAAAAAAACATAAAGCATTATCAAACAACTTGTAAGTGATTTTTGATTTTTTCCTTGAAAATCACTAAGTAAAAATTATTACCAAACATATTGGTTATTATTTTTACAAAAAATCATAAATTATAAAATCAATTATTTAATCATAAATCAGAATCCTTCTTAAACAAGACCTAAGAAAAGAAATTTTTTTATTACATATATCTTAGGGGAAAAAATAAAAAATACTCTCGAGGTTTTCAATATATTCAGAAATATCCTTAACGTTTAAAAAAAACTACAATATCTTTGAGGTTTAAGGTATTTTCAAAAATGTCTTTATTATTTAACAAAAGCATAAAAAAACCATGAAAAATCATATTAATATCTGAAAAAGTCTTTTCTACCCTTACCTATATAGCTTTTTGAATATTATCGTTGAGAATATTATTGTAAATACCCTTGAGGTTTTACTTTTCTTCAAAAATACCCCTATTATAATAATTAATTTAACTTGTTAAAGATACCTCTGTTATAATAATTAATTTAACTTTATCAAAAATACCCATGATATAATAATTAATTTAGCTTCATCAAAAATGTTCCTGTTATAATATTTAATTTATTTTCATCAAAAATACCCCTATTCTCAATAACACGATATAAAATATTTTTTAAAAATATTTAACTTGATATTGTGTGCTTTGTTAACTTAATTTATCTTCAGGGGTATTTTCGGAAAATATTTTATATCGTGTTATTGAGAAGTAAGGGTATTTTTGATGAAGATAAATTAAATATTGTAGCAGAGACATTTTTGATGAAGTTAAATTAATTATTATAGTAGAGGTATTTTTGATGAAGTTAAATTAATTATTATAGCATTGGTATTTTTGATAAAGTTAATTAATTATTATAGCAGAAGTATTTTTGAAGAAAAGTAAAACCTAAGGGTATTTGCGATAATATTTTCAACGATAATATTCAAAAAACTATATAGGTAGGAGTATAAAATATTTTTTCAGATATTAATGTGATTTTTTACGGCTTTTTGATTCTTATGTTAAATAATAAGGACATTTTTGAAGATACCTTAAATCTCAGGGGTATTGTAACTTCTTTTAAACGTTAAGGGTATTTCTGACAATATTAAAAACTTCAGAGGTATTTTTGATTTTTTGGTCGTAGGAATGATATGTGTATAGGGATGAGATTATTATTTTATCCCTAATGTTAAACAGAGATATAACGCCAATAACGCTCATGGTCATTTTTGATATTAAATAAAATTCAAGGATAATTTCAAAGAAATGTAAAATCTTAGAAATATTTGCGATAATAATCCTATATCCTAGTATAATTATTAGATAAATGAATTTATAATAGATATAAACATACTTTTTTTAAACTCATTTAAAAAGTAAACACTAGTCCAATCATTATGGAGGAAAGTTAAAATTCAATAAATTTATGGCTAAATGACATATAAATCACTTAGGCATGTAGGGATTCGAGCTTCAATTAAATGTACGTTAATGAGCTTCAATTAAATGTATGTTAGTGATGTAAATATTTTTTTTTAAATATTAAATCAAATTACTGAAATAAAGCATAAATAAAAAATTTCTCTAAATGACCAACAACATTAAAAAAAAATCTCATCATATCATATCTTTCCATCTTTACGCATCTTTTACTTTTATTTTTGTTTTTTTATTAATTATTCTTATATTTTTAAGCTATGATATAATTCTCTTTATATATAGAATTTTATTTTTAACATCCTTTAAAAAATATATGTTAATTTTTTTATTATAACATAAATAAATATATATTTTTTAATATTTTATGAAAATAAACATTTATTTTTTTATTAAGAAAAAATTAAAAGTAAAATCATGTTAGATATCTAAATCATTTATGCACCATATGATAATTTTAGTCTATTTAAGTAAAAAAAATCACTTTTTTTTCTTGTTATATTACCCTTTTTTTTTCTCCATCTTTTTATTGGTTCTTACTATATGTGAACTGTTCATAATTGGTTGGTACATAATATTGTTAATACTTTATAGTAATAGAATAATTTTATGGTTTGAAACATCATATATATATATATATATAATTGTACTTGTACTATTTTTATAACTTAAATAGATTATATTTTACTGTAAGAATTATAATATTTATGAATTATTTTGTGTATAATTTTTTATTTTATTCTTAATTAAAAAAAAATTCTCTCATAGTTAAACCTTTTTGTAAAATAATATTTCCACACATTTAAAAAATATCCTTTTGGCTACACTATTGATATTATTTGTGTCACATTGTTTTTAATGATATTTACAGGAATTCTGTTTATGTCACATTTGTAGTATATATATAGTTCGAAGTTATCATATTTAGCCAAGATTCTGTAAATAGACATTACTTAAAAGTTTGAAGGGGAGTTGTGCGAGAATCCAAACCATCGGTACCATTTTTGCAAGTTTACCAATTTGGGGATGTCGCGTTAAGATTTTTATCTATCTTCGTCTACATTTAGTCTTACTCAGTTCGTTTCAATTTAACTCATTGTAACAAATTATAGTTAGATTTAATTCATATAATTTTTAAATGAGTTGAATTTAATTTTATATGAATTAAGTTAGGTTTTTTTATGAATAGTTCATAATTTTTAAAAAAAAAATTAATTTTTTTTAAATATTTAATTTTTTTTAAATATTTATTTAATTATTAAAAAATAAAAAAAATTATATAAAATTAAAATTTCATTCATACAGATATTAATTACATAAAAATCATTAGTACTAATATAAATCTACAACATTAATTTCTAAATAATGATTTTTTTATAATTTTTAATTATATATATATATATATTAAAATTTATAATAAATTGTTTTCTTTTACTAGAGTGAGTACAATTTTCTCATATACAATAAAAATAAATGTTTAGTTAAAAAAATATGTTTAGACAAAAAAATACGTTCAGTAAACAAATTATTAAATAAATTAATATTACTCGTTTAAATTGTGAATTAAATGAATTGATTTTTTTAACTAATAATCAAATTTTAAATTAATTGAATTTGACTAAAAAACCCATTTCACATCTCTAAAAATGTTTCATCATACTTTACTCAATTTCCAGAACATACCTTTTGCAGGAAGGATTAGAAGTTAAAACTTTAAATTTTTAAATCACATAGGGAGTTAGTAACCGAAAATTCAGTTAGGTGACGTTTGATTCACAGAATAAAATCGCAATAGAATGTAATAGAAAATAAACAATATTGTTTGATTTGATCATTAGAATCAAAGAAGTAATTAGTATTACAGTCTTTATTTATCACTGAAATGAAATGAATAAAAACTGTAAATTACTTTAATGCCCCTATATTCAGTAAAGTTTAAATAATATCATTTAATTATTATTTTTTCGTCGGATAAAATACATTATTGAAATAATTATTTTTCTAAATAATTATTACTTAAAAAGAAAATATTATTAAAATTATTTTTTAAAAATATGGCTTAGGGTTTTAAGGTTTGGGATTTGAGATTTTGGATTTAGGGATTTAAGGTTTAGAGTTTAGGGTTATATTTGTGGGTTAAGATTTAGGGTTAAAATTATTATTTTTCTAAATAGGGTTTAGAGTTTTAGAATTTGAGATTTAGGATTTAGGGTTTAGGGTTTTAGGATTTAGGATTTAGGGTTTAGGTTTTAGGGTTTAGAGTTTAATGTTTAAGGTTTAGGGATTTGGGATTTGGGATTTAGGGTTTAGGGTTTTGATTTTTAGGATTTGGGATTTAGGGTTTAGGGTTTTGAGTTTTGGGATTTGCGGTTTAGGGTTTTAGGATTTAGGTTTTAAGGTTTAGGGTTTAGTGTTTTGGTATTTAGGGTGTAGGATTTTGGGATTTAGGTTTTAGGATTTAGGGTTTTGAGTTTTGAAATTTAGGGTTTTGGGTTTTGGGATTTGAGATTTTAAGTTTAGGGTTATATTTAGGGTGAGAGTAAAATTGAAAAAAAATTGAGATAAGAATGAAATCATGATTTCTAAAGAAGGGAGAAAGAATTTCCTTTAAGAATCGATTTTATTCTTGATTTCTTTTTTAATCCAACCAAACACACAAATAGAAAGAATCAATTCTGTTTCTTTTTCCATTGACTCCAACCAAATACAACATTAGAGAAAGAAAAGATACGTATTTCAAATTTTGTGTTGATCAATAAAGATTTGCATATTGGCATATAATAAAAAATAGAATGACCTACTAAAAGAAAGGGCAAAAATCATATTCCTCCACAATGCCTCTGTGATTCTTGCCACCTATTTGCTCCTAGAGGAAGTTTATATTTTAAATGTTATACTTCTCTATATCTAAGGATTCTTTTACATTCTTACAGGGAAGAATACATACAATAACAGCAAAACTCACAAAAATATTCTTTACTAATTTAATATTTATAATTTAATTTGACTTAATATTATTTCACAGTATCTTTCCATCATTGTCTATATATTTCTTCCCAAATTTTACTCAATCTTCGGTTATAATTAAACACATATCTCCGCACGCACTTGTAATCATTGTAAGTCTTTGTGTAATTTCTAGGATCAAGTATGTGAAATTATACACTCGTATAAATTGTGTTATTTTTCCTTTTCACACAAAGCTATTTGAAAATTCTACAAATCCAACTTTGATTATGAAATGTGCAACTATTAAAGTAAAAAAATTTAATATATTCCTTTTAATTTTTATTTTATTTTAATTGAATACTTGTGTTATTAATAATATCTTTCAATCAAGTATATATTTTCTAAAAATATTGACAAATTTAATTAGATAACGTGTATGACATGTGAAGTTATAACTTTATTGTCTTATTCACGTGTCACATCTTTATAACTTTACATAATGCGTATATAATTTAAATATTTCGATTTAATTAATTAATTTTTATTCAAAATAGTTTATTGAAACAAATTTCAATAATAAAAATAATAAACCCAAAAAAAATTAAAAATAATAAATTAGGAATTTTTTGTATAATATTAATAACTAACTTAACATTTACCCTTATAAAATTCAATTAACACAAACGTCTTTTTGAATTTCACCCTAACTTTGACCTTATTTTAGGTGATTCCATACAATAAAAGCAACTTTAAATTGAAAAACAACACAAACGCCTTTTTGAATTTCACCCTAACTTTGACCTTATTTTAGGTGATTCCATGCAATAAAAGCAACTTCAAATTGGAAAACAGTGCAGCCTAGTTTCGGCCTATGAAAATAAGAATTCTTCATGTTGTTGTTATATACTAACTGAAATAAAGGGAGGAACCCTTTTGTTGAATGGCTTCAAGTACTTCTTTATATAATGGTGGATTGAATTCAAATAATGAGTTGTCACATCCATATCATGTATACAATCATTCAGCTTGATTCTTATATAATCTAAAGCAGTCAAATAAGGTAAATATTATTTAACACTAACTTTTAGTGGTTGTAATTCACTTTAAAATTATGAATCTCTAATAAATAGAGCACTTCTTTGGACTATATATGATCTTTTAAAACATTCATGCACTAATTATTTGTCTGTCTAAAGGAAGTCCTAAGATATTTTATTTCTTTACCAAACTCTTAATTCTATTTTGAATTCAAAAGCTTAATTCTGATTGAAGGAGAGGTTGAGTCCAAGTCAATTTAACAACAGTAGAGAACCCATCAACTTCCATGATTCAGAATTAGGAGTGGCTTGCATTAATTAGTTCTGATTGGTGGTCTAGAAAAGTAGTAGTATTTTTTTTTCAACTTTAAATCCATATATTACAGTATTTTTAACAGAATTGTCATAACTGTGGAGTCACTGTTACGAAGGAAAAAAATTGATACTCAGTCAACTTTTACTAGGGATATATATATATGTTTATATAAGGGCATATTTGGATGTATTTTTTTTCAAAAGTGGTTTTAGTGAAAGCAGTTTTAGACATAAGCAGTGGAAGTTAGTACTAAAGATTTCATAATTATTTAATTTACGAGGTTTAATTCCGTAATAATTGTATTGATAAACAAAGATTTCATAATTTTTGAAAAAAAAAAAATAATAGTCTCGTTATTATGTATAAATAAGAATTTTAGTTTCATAATTTTTAAGTTAGATACTCATAGATTTGTATTTAATAAATTCGAATATTATAAATGCTTATTTTCAATGCTTTAACTGACTAGAAGTAATCATTAGAATAAACTATATGATTAAAATTACTTACTTTTCACAATAATATAATTGATAGTACTAAAATCATAAATTATATGACTAAAATACTATTATTTTAAAAAATTATTAGAAATTTTGTACCTAACCCAATAATTATATGACTAATTTGTTCATTTAGTAAAAATTACAAGAATTCTAAGACTTTTTGCCTTATAAGAGGTTTAATAAAAGGTGGTTTTTAAGATAATTATCTAGATATTTGGCTTAAAATTAATTATTAGAAATAGTTTTGAATAAAAATTTGGTAATTATTTTAATATGGAAGTATGTATTCAAAACAAATTCTCTCAAATATAAGTATTATTTATCTTAAAATCACAAATTGTACATCTTAAATTTTTGAGAATATTTTTCATAAAGATTATCAAACATCCTAAAAAATGCTTTTATCAACATGAAAGAATTTTCTACTATATACAAGTAAGGGAAGAAAAACAGATTAATTGTAGCTTGAATGTTATAAATGAAATATTAAGCTTGAAAGGTGACACTCATTCAAAATTGAAGAAAAGAAAGAAATAATTAGGAGAACCCAAGTAAAGTGGGAGTAAAGGGAGATTTGAAGGGCTGAAAATAAGTTAGCAGAGGCAGAACACATGAACCATCAAAAGAAGCTCAAAGGAACTCGGAAAAGAAGAATATGTAGTAATTATTTACTAGTTTGATTTTTATTCCATATAGCTTTGTAGAATTACACACAAGTGACAAGACCCACCAATATTTTGACATTAATGTTCATAGAGTACAAGAAGTGGGAGACAAAAGAATCTACCCAAATACTGCTAAGTATTTGAAAGGCATATGCACATGCATGGACTTTAAAAAGCTTACGTATAACTGAAGCTTAATAAGAAAATAGTTCAAAATTGCATGACTATCTAGTAAGACCGACAATATTAAGGTTATTAATTACATATCATTAACTTAATAAGGCATTTCATGTGAGACTTTTTGATGAGTTTTAATTTGTTTGTTCATATTCATATTGTATTGTTTAATATATAATTTAAGAAAATAAACTGACTTTAGGGTAATAGAGAAGAAATATTACGTGAACTGAAGAAGTGAGCAAAAGTTGATATAGAATAATATAGAATAAGATTACTTGCTTTTGTTTGTATTTATTAAATCTATGTTATCCATTGTTAATCTAAGATTTAAATATTATTTTCTGTTAATAACTTCAAACTCATAACGTATATATATTGAATGTAAGAATAGACGATTAAGATTTTAAAAACAAATATAAACAAATAGAATACACGGGTACTACTAATATTATTGCTAAAGATGATGACTGAACCAAAAGTAAAATGTTGAGCACAATATGTACTGTGTCCCAATCTCAAGGAAAATAAAGGATATTAACCCCTCTTCATGTACTGTGTAAGATTCCAAAAATCATACGCAATTACTTTAGTTGGTTCTTTAGCTACCAGTGGTCAAGTACACCTATGCTAGCTAGGCAAGAGAGCAAATAAGCAACTAGAATTAAGTAACTAAATGAGCACAGTTACTTAATTTGTTTTGAAAGTACTTGAAAATTGAAGTCTCATTATTCCTAAATTCTAAGGCAAGTTTAGTAACTTCCTTTTTCTACTTTCAAATCAAGTTTTTGAGTTTGGTGTTGTTTGTTAATTTAGATTTTTATTTTAATTAAAAATTAATTAGTTTCAGTTTTTAATCTAGTTTTTGGAACTTGAAAAAAAAAATTCAAAACCTGTTTTGTGTTTTCATTTTCTAAACTTTCACAATTAAATTTCATGTCATATTTCAATACTTCATTTTCATGAAAACCAAGGTTCTATCTCTTTTCAATGGAAGTTGTACATAAAATAAAATTAAAAATTAATAATATAAAAAATTTGAGTATTAGATAGAAAATAAACAATTGAAAAAATAACATGTTACCAAAAGAATTTTTTTTCTTTAATAAATAAATTAGAAAATATAAAACTAATTTCAACCATAAAATAACAAAACTCAAAAATAGATCTCGTTACAAAACGAATCCTAGTTTTACAAATCAATTTTTTTGTTAACAAAATGACAAACTTTTGATTTCTCATAGCAAGAAAAAAATTGAGTATTAAATAGAAAATAAACAATTGAGAAAAGAACATGTTACCAAACGAAATTTTGTTTTCTATAATAAATAAATTAGAAAACATAAAACTAATTTCAACCATAAAACAACAAAACTTGAACCCTAGTTTTACAAACCAAAATTGTTGTTAACAAAATGACTCACACTTTTGATTTCTCATAGTAAAGAAAATAGTACAATTCTTACTTACTAGCAACTTCAAGATCCAAATTTAGTTATTTGAATAACTAATTTGATGAATTAAACCTAACTAGATTTTGATGAAGTATAGAAATAAAATTATCATACTTAAGTGAAAAATGAAATGATCAGCTTCTGTAATAATGTAATATAAACTTTTTAATATAACTTGTTAATGTTTGTGTTGATCTTTTATTTAGTTATATGTCATGATTTTAAGCCTTTGAGTTTTAACCTACTTCATTCATCTAACTTATGATATATCAGTTTTTTTTAATCGATGACAAAATTTCTTATTTTAATCGATAAAAAAATTGATAAAATAAGCCGTTAATATAGTAGTTAGTAATGAAAAATTACAAGACAAAAGTAGTAGAAAAAGTTAATGATAAATTATAAAAAATAAGAAAAAATGTAAAATTAGATTTATAAATGAAAGCTTGGTAACATTCTTAACTTTATTATATTGACAAATCATATAGTAATAGAGAGAATTAGTAACCCTAGCAATACATGAATTATCATTAGGCCTTGTTATCAGGGTTTACAGCCCTGCTGCTTTGGTGTTCAGTATTTGACACAATGTTTCTATGGATTTTGGCAATAAAATCATCAGCTTTCCTATTGATAGCAGGATCAGCCACCCATCGATCTTTGTCATCGTCGCTAGGCCATCCATTTCGTGCACTTGGTGCCTCTTCCATCATGTCTTGCCCTCTACGACCTTTCCTAAACTTAAACAGATTGAAAAATGAGGAGTAAGTATAAGATTTCTTTTGCCTGTTGTTCCTTCCCATAACTGATCTTATGGCGCTCGCAATACAACACTACAATATCTTAACTAACTTAGAACCTAAAATATATATGTATATATAGATCCTGATCTATTGTTTTAATTTCAAGCAATAAGGAGCTATACCTTATTTATAGAGAAAATTAATTAGATCTAAGGCCAATGAATGGTGGAGATCTGGCCATCTGTTTGTGCGTGACAGTAGTTAATTATTGCTATTAAGACAAAGGAAAGCACATTTGTTCCAGTCCATTGATTTTGTATTTGACCAAAACAGCCTTCATGAGCCTAGTGCTTCTTTGCTTTTGGTCCGATTTAGGTGCTTCTTTGCTTTAATTTGGTGGTTCTTTTAACTTTTTACGTAACATTTCAAGGCATTTTTCAGTTTTCTTTTCCATATAAAGTGTCTTTTATACTTAATTGCACTTTCCCTTCTTAATAAATACTTTCTTTTTGGTTTTTATTCTCCAAACTAAATAAATTTTCAATTAGCTAGCCATAAACAATTACCTATTATTGGAGATTATTACGAGTGCATTAATATGTGGTAAAACATGTTCATTATGTCAGTGCTTTATATATTTTTATAATTAAAAATGAATAAGTATCATAAATGGTGAGAAAATCAATTATTATTATTACTAACAGATGACATAAAACAAGTTATGTACAAGATTTTTTCTCTATATATATCTATAGGTCATGAAAATATATATATTTAATAGTTATGGTGTGAGTATAGAAGCAAGAGAATTAAGAAAAAAATAATGTTAGGGATTGAAAACTTAAAGAATTTTAAGAGAATATATATAATTCATAAAAAAAATGGATATTTAATTCATATTCTATGTCTAATTGTAACGTACAATATTAACTTATTATACTAGGACTATTTTGATAACAAAGCAAATCCTAATTGTTAATTCAAAACTTAATTTGAAAATCACATACTAAAATACTGAGAATATATTTCAATTTTTAAAATCCTAATTATTTTAACTACTCATAAATATCTTTAATTATGTAAACTAAAAAAAATCTTAATTATTTTGTTATTCTTGATTCGCATAAAGTTAATTGTAAGCTATATGATAGCCATTAAGAAATACCATATATATATTTGAAAATAAAGTGTTTGAAAACGTGTGACCAAAGTAGATCATATAAATATATTCAAGGCATGATCTGATACTAATTATGCTTCTTACTTTGTTGATGTGATATATTATCTCAGATAAGCAAAAGAATACAAACAAAAGTATAGCACATTTAGTTAACAGATCCAAGAACCAGCAAGACAAGTCTAAAATTAGACATTAATATCACTAACCATTTGATTTTTAATTTGATACTAGCTGCATAGATTCTCTTATATATAGCCCTTGTTTTTAACAAGACAACCATTATGAGGATTTCAAAACAACTTATGTGTTACTAACTGGTAATTTACCTTTAAGAAAGGTACACAAAATTACTACATTTTTTAGGGGCATATGGGAAGTTTTTTCTTTTGAAAAATGATATAATTTAGTCCAAAATGATCTAAAGGAGACAAATTTGATCAAATTTAATCAAGTTTGACCAACATAAAATAATAAGGAATAAATTTTTTTATCTTTTAAAAATGATAATCTTACTATTTTTTTTTATTGTCAATTCTCATATACATCCTACTTTATATTTTTTAAATATTTTTTTTCAAAAAATCACTGATGCACCCTCATTAATTGTACCCCTTTATAATTTTAGTACTAATAAGTACTTTACAAAAAGTTAAACTACCATCTTAAACTTTTATCCCTTAATAAACTTTGTTTACCTTCTTTCACATCTGTAATTAACATTTGAATTGTGATATTGTATTTTTAAAGAGTTTGTATTTTTCAAATTTAAATGAGTTTTCAAAGAATATAAAGCATGCATGCATGTATAAGACAGTACATGGGGTAGTGTACAAAGCATTTTTCAAAGCAAAAAGGCTAAGCATAACACAACAAAAGTATGTAGTACGTACAACAATTTCTGCTCAATAAACCACAACCCCTCGTCATGGAGCTGCCCTAGATTCCCAAATCATGGACACTCCCTCAGCCTTCTACAAGTATCTTTCCAAGTAAAAGAAACTGAACAAGTAGCATCGAATATAGTACTTTACTGTCCCTTGTGGAGTTTCTGTTGTCAATTCTAAAATTACGTAAGAATTAGTGCTCAAGAAATTGTTAAAGTTACGACCGAAGAAAAAAAGAAAAAAAGGGAATTTTTTAAATTCTTCGAATTAGGGATGTTTATTTTAAATACGGATAATTTAAATTGGTTATTTATAAAAATATACTAATTTTTTTTCAAAAATAATCGTGATCGAGAAAGTGTGAGATGAAAATGATTATTACAATATCGAAATTGTAGTTAACCGAAATCAAGTATATACTAATATTATTATTTATATACAAATAATTAAATAAAAATAAAATTTTAATAATTAAAAATATAATATTTTAAATAATTTGATTAATTTTTATGTAATCTTATTTCTATATGTTTTTACTTTACTTAAAAATATGTGCTAAATAGTTTTAAAATAAAAATTAATATTAATATTTTAAATAATATATTAAAATAAAAATTATATTAACATTTAATTTTTTTAAAATATATATATATATATTTAAATAAGTATTAAAAATAAAAAATTTGGGTAAAATGAAAAAAATATTATCAACTTATAATTGATAATAATTAATTGAATATATCAAAAATTGATATATAATAGTTACAGTTATTAACATAAGTGTGTCCCACTGTCCATGTCCATTCCTACTCCTAATAGTAATGTTA
Source organism: Hippophae gyantsensis (assembly GCA_030763125.1). Lineage (NCBI taxonomy): Eukaryota > Viridiplantae > Streptophyta > Magnoliopsida > Rosales > Elaeagnaceae > Hippophae > Hippophae gyantsensis. The sequence continues at coordinate 58,138,664 of CM061032.1, read as the reverse complement.
ATTCGAAACAAGAACATTGATTTTTAGTATATTATGTATTGAGCTTACATATTAACATATTAAGTATTGAACTTACATGCATATTAACATATCAACTCCATATTAAATAGTTGGTCTCTAAATTATATATATATATATATATATATATATATATATATATATATATATATATATATATATATATATACGCGCGCAAATCGTTCTATCATTAAAGGAAAGTCTTTTTTTTAAGTTTGTGAGAAGTTAGTATAACAATTTATTTATAGTTTTTAATAATTCTTTTAAATGTAGAGTATTCTTTAACATTTTTGCACTATTTTGTCATTGTGATGTCACATGCATTAATTAAGTTTTTGTTATGAGTGAATTTTGTTATCTTTTTGAAAGATCAAATTAACATAAAAAATTTAATATATTAAGGTTGGTATAGGGATTTGATTGTAAGATATTGTTTTTGGTACCATAAAAATATTATACTTCAATTCTCCTAAAAATTTATGTACGTGAGATGTATGTTTAACAAGATTCCAATTCTCTCCAGCCTTTTCTCATCGTGTCACTAATATACGACAAATATGTAGATAAAAATTATAAAAAATGTGTACATTTGATTCAAAAAATAAATCTTTTGTCCATATATTTGCAACTATTTATGGCACATAAACGGACACAAGAAGTAGTTTACAAGTGATTTGAATCCCCCTAATAAGGATGGAAAAAAATCATCTCCTTATTAAAAATAATGTCTCACATTGATTGTGTAAAATATTATGATAAAATTTATAAAAAATTTAAATGTCTCCACCCATTGGATTAATCTTTTGAAATTAAAAAGCTCATAATTTTTATAGATTTTGACATAATATCAAAACTTTGGTCGATTAGGTCAAAATATTTGGACCTTACCTCACAAAAAATATAATATAATAAAATAGGTTAAAAATACTAAGTCATGGACTTCGTAAGAGACAAATATACCTAGACTTTGAGAGAGTTATTAAGAATAATGTTCTATATTAATCAAATATAATGTTATGATAGAGTTTATAAAAATTGTAAGTGTCTTCATCTATTAGGTTAACCTTTTGTGATTAAAAGACTCATAATTCGACACTCGCAAGTAAAAATGAATAAACCCCAAACTAATATACACAACCCATCAAAACCAACTCAATCCAGTTGGGTTAAGTTGGGTTTTATAGTTATATTGGTTAGTTCAACCTATAACTTTACAATTGAAAATCTAGTTGGTTGGTTGGTTACGAGTGATTAGGTTTGTAATATGTCAACCCAACTTGGTTAGTTCAACCTATAACCTTATAATTGAAAATCTAGTTGGTTGGTTACGAGTGATTAGGTTTGTAATCTGTAAACCTAACTTGGCCATGTCTATTATATAATTAAAAAATATTTTTAATATAATAAAATACTATTTTTTCATAATTTATTTGAAATTTTTAAAAATATTACTATCATTATTATTTTTTATCACAAAATATTGTTTATATAAAATAAATCTTTTAAATAAATGACTAAAAATATGACATATAAAACTTTGTATTTTTTCAAAACATCAAACCTACTTAATTAATATATATAATTTTTTTAATAAAACCCGATGAAACCAACCTACCCGAAAAATGAATAATGGGTTGGGTGGATTGGATTAAAATACATAAAGTGGCCTAATCAATTCTCAATCTAAAGATTACGAGTTTGTCGAAAAATGTGTTGAACTTGACTAACCCAACCAATGTTCACTCCTAATTCATCTACCCAGCTTTAGATATACCATAATCATGTGATATTGATGACTCTACGAAACTACGAAAGTGAAGTTATTATCATACCTTTTTATTTAATAAATAGTATTTTTTGGGCCAAAAATATTAAAATATAATTTTTTTAGTAAAAATAGGTGAAAATATAAATTTTGAATTTTTTTTGAATTTTTTATGAAATTTTAACATACGACTAATTAGGAGCTACCACATGGCCTGCCACGTAAGTAGAGAGCTAACTGGGCAAGCCACATGGATGCCACATAAGTAGGGACAACGAATTGTAGATCGTTGCGTGTGAGAAGTGAAGTAGCGTGTGCCACGTGTTAGCACGACGTTCAATCCGAGTTCAAAAAGTGGTCAAACTTTTACACCATATGTTGTCATACCATTGCTCCCCATGTTCCACACGTGCGCCATGCCATCGATCTCCCTTGCCACGCATCACAATCTGATTCGCCTAGTGAATTCTATGTGTCAAGTGTCACGTTGTGATTGGCTAGCATTGTCAATTTTGCTTATTTGATCTCAACCTTAATTTAAAGTTGATCTGATGGTCCAGATTGCACCTGAGTTATATTTAAGCCCCTAGTCACCCTATAAGTATATAATTTTGGAGCTAAAAATATAGAAAAATTCAAAAAAGAGATATAATTTTGATAGATATTCAAGAGAAGATTAACACTACAATTCAAGAGATTGATGTTATTCCTTCTTCTAATTTTTCCTTTATCAATTTTTATGTCTTTATTTATGAAAAATATAAAATTTATGAACAAAACTATATCTAGTTAATTTATTAATCTAGGGATCTTATAAACCCAATTTTCACCATGTGATGATCTAATATTTTACCCCAATTATAATTATAGTTTAATTATATTATTTAATCTGATTTTTATGCTATTAATTATTTGGCCAATAATTTATCTATAGAGACAATTAAATAGATTTGAGAGAATTATTTAATTATTTGCCTTGACTACATAACATGCATAGTTTTTAGGCAAAAATGTATGATTCTAATGTATGTGATTTATAATTGATAAACTTAATGAGTAGTATGTAATTTAATTGGTATGAGAGTGTGATTAAATTAATTATTATATGATGTGTAGTTTAATTGAAAGAGGAATATTTACTAAGTTAAATTTAATTGATCATGTAATTAATAGATAATTATATTAAAGTGATTTTAGTTATTCACATGTTTAGAAAATTGGAGGATTAAGTATTCTTAGATATTTTTTCATATATTTTCTTAGTTAACAAATTTGATTTAATTAATTATTATTATTTATTTTAATTTTATTTTCTTAAAATATAAAAACACAACAAAAATTGATTTTTGTTTTTTTTAATTTTAAAAATTAATTTTTAATAAAATAATCTCTGTAAAAACGATTTTTTCTTATTATTATATTATTTGTTGCGATACATATATTTACGTATTCATTACATACATGAAGTGTACATAGATATTAGATATAATGTCAATATTTAAATATATATATATATAACTAACACGACATCACATAATTGGGTTTACATTTAAAAAAAAAAAAGCTTTAGTTCACTATAATTCATTCATACCCGTTATAGCCATATAGGAAATAAATTTTTTTTTTATATCACAAAATATGGTAATAAAATTTGACAAATATATTATCATAAAATCAGAAATATTAATGAAAAATTACATTAGCAGCCTTTCTAGTAAAACATAAACTAAGCATAATATTAAATTATACCATAACTAAGGCCTTAATTCCCAGATGGGTAAACTGTGACAGTTTGGCTTTCAGAAATATCAGAAACAATGTAATTTCTATGTATTTTGGCAATAAAGTCTTCAGCTTTCCTATTAATGGCAGGATCAGCTACCCATCGAACTCTGTCCTCGTCGCTAGGCCAAATCTTTCGTGCACTTGGTTCATCATCCATGTAATAGTACTCATCATGATCACGGTCTCTACGAGGCTTCATGAATTTCAAAAAATTGAACACATTTGAGAAGGATGAAGTACATTGCATCTTTTGTCTGTTATTGCCTCCCATGACTCTGTCAAAGAGTACACAGTACACAACACAAATAGCTATAGCCTTAAGTGAGAAGAAAGTTAAAACAGCTCACCTGGTGTTGTATTTGGTCTTATTATGGAATTCTAGTTTATTTATAAGTGAGAAGAAACTGCACCTTTTGTTAATATATTTTGATCTGGTCCTAGCTAGGCTGGAGAGAATCTAGACTATATTACAAGACCAATATGGATGGTGGATAGCATATATAATATTAAAGTGTTGGGGAAGGAACCACTTAGTATTATTAATCATGACAGTCTTGAGTCCCATTTAAAACCAATTGTTGTGCCTAGAGTTCGTTCTCGGTACTTGTTCCCAAAAAAAAAATAGTAAATTTTTATAATATTTTTTAACTTTTTAAAGTTAGTTTTTTTAATAACACTTTAAAATATAGATATTAAAAATCTATTAACAAAAAAAGTTAACTTTTTTTCCCATATAATTTGTTCACTATTAATCATTTTATTGTTTAATTTTTAATTTTATTTACATGTATTTAAAGTTAAATAACACGAGTAAAGTATTATAAGTGTGAAATTTTTACATGATATATAAAATTTTTACAGATATATTTAAATTCATATTTTAATATATAAGAATGTAAAAATGTTAAGTACTCAAGCTTTAGGTTAATAAAATAACTTAATTTATACTTGTTTGTAAAATATGCTCTAAGTAAAAAAAAAAAGAATATTAAAGTGTACAATAGAATTTTATTTTTAATCATATTTTAAACTTTAAATATATTTTAATAAATATGTTAAAAATAAAACTAATTTTATATAAGATTGAATGAAAAAATATGAGTTTTTTGTGATTAATATAAGGCTAATTAAGCACATTTGATGTGGTCCGCTAGTTTGTTGTTTGACTAGCTAGAAAGTGCGAAACAACACCAGCTTCACAGTTAAAGCTTAATTCCTATATATATTCTCTTGTTTAGGGGAAAAAAAAATCCTATTCTCTTTTGTTAGTCCTTGTCTTTTGATAAATTATTAGTAATCATTGGAATATTATTCCTATTTTACTCAGATTATTCTATCTAGAAGGAACAACCACAAGAGAGGAAAAAGCAATAGTAAAAGAATAGAAGAACAATCAGATTACAAATCACACCCTTTTTAGGGTTTTATATATATTGCATCCAATATTACACACATTTCGCTGAATGTACATAAAATTCACAACCTTTAAATTTTCATAAATATGACTTAATTTTTGTTTCATAATTTTTTTCTTCACATTTGGTCATTATTATATAATTTTTTATAATTTTTTTTCTTATTTTTTTTCACTTTCATACTTTAAAGTTTAAACCCCTTAATTTTTTTTTAATTTGGTTGTTAATTTACTCTCATTTTGGTTCTTTAAAATTGATCTCATATATTCGAACTAATGTGTAAAAATGAAGAAGTAAAAAATAAAATAAAAAACTAAAATGTGAAAATTAATTAAGTCATAACAAAAATGTACGAGAAAAAATATAAAATATGAAGAAGTTTAAAGATTATTTGTGCAATTCAAGCTAAAATACAATGTCAGATGGGGAAGAAGGTGCTACACGTTGACAAACTCTCCTATTAATTTTATAATTATTAGATAAAGTATATTAGATGTTATAATATAAGAAATAATTAATTTAGTTAAATTATTATTAAGACATTAAAATTAATGAAATTAATTCGACATGTTACATGACTTGCGGTAAGTAATTGATTGAGATCGAGGGTATTTTCGTATATCTATTAAGTAATATGTACATAGATAAATTTATTAATTTTTGATATATTAATATAAATTAAATTAAATTTATTAATTTTTATAAATTAGAAAATTTAAGAAACTTGACTTAAATATTTTTAAAATAAAATGGTAATTTTAAAAATAATGAGATTATCAGACTTGCACCTATTGATGTAGCGCAGAGTTGAGTACAAAGTAAGGTGCAGACATATATTAAAGCCCAGTCATTAAATTGTGACTTATATAATATACATATATAAACTTTAGCCTTCATTAACTTAAAATTTTAAATCCTATCATACTTGAATGTTTACATTCACTTTATCCAGACGTTATTGCCACTTTTGCTTTTTCATAGTACTGCTTGATATGCATAAATATCAAGCCTTTATTGTACCTTTTGCTTTCTATCCTTCAAATAAGTTGCCAATTAGCCAAAAACTATTGCTTAGCTAGATAGTTATCCATTGCATTGGTCTGAATACTAATTTTAATCGCGATTATTAGGAAAGGCAAAGTTCTACTGTTCCCATGCTCTGTTACGATGATACATAAAAAAGTAACAAATTGTTTATAATCACATATTTATAATATTATAATTTTTTATTTGATATAATTATTTAAATTTAATAATATTTATCCATAACTGTGTATCAAATCATTTAAAAAAATCTTATGATAAAATAAAATCTTTTCTCGTAATCATGATTTACTTTGTAAGGAAAAATGTCATTAATTTCACTAACTTTTTATCATATCTCTTCTTAATTTTTATAAAAAAAATTCTAATGTTTTAAACTTTTGAGTTAATATTACTAATGTTTTTGAATAGTTAACTCTCCATCTAATGATATATTTTTCATTCTTATGACTCTGATACCAAATTATAATTAATTTTTATTTCCTATAAATTATTATTTAAAGGTAGACCTCTTAGTTTTTTATCAAAATATTATTTTATTTTTATAATTTCTTTATGTTAATTACTTGCAATTAGTTTTTTTTATTTATTAGTTTTATAAATATTATAAACAAATACTTAATTATTCAAGATCCTTAATTCACTTAGAATTATAATTATCATACATGAATTTAATGAGTTTGTCACGATCTTTTCATTCCATTGTTCTTTTTTTTCGTTACACATCTGATATGTCACAATTTTTTCAACCTTAATATCTTTTATGTAATAGTGAAACCTTTGTATCTGTACATAGTATGATGTCCAATTTAGATGAATTAAAAATAGAAAAAAATGATTGTACTGTATTTTATTAATAATATTAATAATTATTACAATTCTTATAGCCAACTACAAATTTCGAAGAGATTATAAATCTCTTATAACTTTTAGATACATAGTTGATAAATGAATAATTTTTAAAATAAAGAGAGTGTTAGAGCTAAAGTTGTGTCCAATTAATGAAAATAAGTATTCTTTTTATAGGATAAAGAATCACTGCTTACAATAGTATAAAATTACTATTTTGCTTTTATTTTAATAATTCACTTAATTTTTTATTTTTAATTTTTGAATCTAAGTATTTTTTTTTCTTTGGCATGATCTGTCGACTAAAGATGTGGGTTTTATATCTTTATTTTTTTTTATCGTTTTCTACCGACAATCTTTTTGATGACGTAGATGATGATGAATTTTTATCTTCTCGATAAATTAAATTGGTTATGTAGTAGTTAGGCTTAGAAATTCATGACTAACTCAACCCAATAAGATTTTATAGAGTTAATAATTGCATAAATTTATACACTATTCAAGATCTTAAGTCTTGACCGATGTGTGACTTTACAGTTAGTACCGATAAATTACAAGATAAGAGTAATAGAAAAGGTTAATGATAGATTATAACATAAATTTATAAGGAACAATGTGAAATTAGATTTATAAAAGAAACCTCGGTAACATTCTTACATTTATTTTCATAAACTCACAAACAAAGAAGTGCATGAGAACAATATATTGACAAATCATATAGTAATACAGAGAATTAGTAACCCTAGCAATACAAGAATTATCATTAGGCCTTGTTATCAGGGTTTACAGTCCTGCTACATTGGTGGTCAGTATTTGACACAATGTTTCTATGGATTTTGGCAATAAAATCATCAGCTTTCCTATTGATAGCAGGATCAGCCACCCATCGAACTTTGTCATCGTCGCTAGGCCATCCATTTCGTGCACTTGGTGCCTCTTCCATCATGTCTTGCCCTCTACGACCTTTCCTAAACTTAAACAGATTGAAAAATGAGGAGTAAGTATAATATTTCTTTTGCCTGTTGCTCCTTCCCATAACTGATCTTATGGCGCAATACAACACTGCAATATCTTAACTAACTTAGAACCTAAAATATATATGTATATATAGATCCTGATCTATTGTTTTAATTTCAAGCAATAAGGAGCTATACCTTATTTATAGAGAAAATTAATTAGATCTAAGGCCAATGAATGGTGGAGATCTGGGCATCTGTTTGTGCGTGACAGTAGTTTATTATTGCTATTAAGACAAAGGAAAGCACATTTGTTCCAGTCCATTGATTTTGTATTTGACCAAAACAGCCTTCATGAGCCTAGTGCTTCTTTGCTTTTGGTCCGATTTAGGTGCTTCTTTGCTTTAATTTGGTCGTTCTTTTAATTTTTTACATTACATTTCAAGGCATTTTTCAGTTTTCATTTACATAGAAAGTGTCTTTTGTACTTAAATACACTTACCCTTCTTAATAAATACTTTCTTTTTGGTTTTTATTCTCCAAACTAAATAAATTTTCAATTAGCTAGCCATAAACAATTACCTATTATTTTTCGGTTTTCTTTTACATGGAAAGTATAATAAATGGTGAGAAAATCAACTATTATTATTACTAATAGATGACATAAAACAAGTTATGTACAAGATTTTTTCTCTCTATATATATATCTATAGGTCATGTAAATCTAAATATTTAATAGGTATGGTGTGAATCTGGAAGCAAGAGAATTGAGAAAAAAATAATGTTAGGGATTGAAAACATAAGAATTTTATGAGAATATATATAATTCATAAAAAAAAATTGATATTTAATTCATATTATAGTATTATAATAGGACTATTTGGATAACAAAACAAATTCTAATTGCTAATTCAAAATTTAATTTAAAAATCACATATTAAAATAATGAGAATATATTTCCATTTTTAATATCCTAATTATTTTAACTACTCATAAATATCTTTAATTATGTAAACCAAAAAAATCTTAATTGTAAGCTATTTGATAGCCATTAAGAAATACCATATATATATTTGAAAATAAAGTGGCCAAACTCCAATCTCTTGTTGATATATTGTGAATTTCTATCCTTCTTCGTTACAAACACATGATTAATCATAAAATTTATATATAAAAAATAGCATATATATTTGTTTTTTTTTATTAAGATGCAACCGGATGTTTACTGTGATTCGTAATGGTGATTAATATAAAGTTGTACTTATAAAAAATACAAATTTTGAAGTAATGGATAATAGATAACAACCAGTATATGCTGCTCTTTAAAGTTTTTATTGTTTTTTTATTAATTAATTGTTGTTTTAAATTAGATTGATTTCTAGCCCCTTTAATCTGTACTAAAAACCTGTCGAAACAGCTTAATATGGGATCTATCTCTAAAACAACACTTAGCATGGAAAAGAAAAAGAAAGTGGAACTTATTACATAATGGGCCCTTAATTTTATTTTTTGTTCCGCTAATTCACAAAGAGCCCATTTATACATAGGCTTTACACTATTGGATTTGGGCTGCGCCCTGGGATAAAAGATTAAAAAAAGTTTCGTTTATCTAGAACTTCGTTAAAGAGTTAAAGAGATATTTATCGATAAGTAAAATGTGAACAAATTAACTCTGATGATATTTATCAATAAGTAAAATGTGAAGAAATTAACTCTGATGATATTTATCAATGTGTTTGTTATGAAATAACATACTTTACACACTCCTAAATATACAGGATTTGAATCCATATCGTATTATTTAAAATATATATCATTACATGATAAGATAAATACAAACGTATTCGTTATTTATTAATAAAAATAATTTAATAATAAGTAAATATACACAATAATAACAAACATTTTAACAAAGAAAGGACAAACACACTTTATAAATATCTAAGAAAGTCAAACACACTTTATTTGTTCCAACAAAGTTCAAACTTCAAATAGCTAGTAACATGCATGTTCACGACAAGAATGAAAAAATTATATAATTAGAAAAACACACATGCATATTGATTTCAGTATAATTAGATAAAAAATAAATAATTAATATTCTTTGAACAAAAATTCAATAATATATAATATTTTTAGTAAATAAAAAAACTTAAAGATCATGAATTAACATTTAGCAAAACTTACAAAGAGAATGTAATGTAGAAGGATAGAACTTCACAATATATCAACAAGAGATTGACATTGGCCAACAAGACCATTCATTTGATTTTAGGAAACAAACACATAATTGATTTTTGTTGAACCGAGAATAAATTGAAATGGATGAACCAATGTATGATTAATGTAGTTTTCAAGACCATACACAATGATGGTTGAGAGAATTTTCTCTTTCTAAATCAAAAAGTTTATGCGATCAAGCTTAACTAAAAAGCTTATATTCACGAGAGGGGTAGAGTAGAGTGTTGTCATTTGAGACATTTTGACCTTCATGTACCGAAATAGGAGAGGAATTGCTTGAAAAACCATAGAATGATGTAGCCATTAAAGCTTTAATAAAGCTTTTCTTGAAACCTTGCTTTGATACCATGCGAATATTAGGGAGAAAAGAGATGAAGAGAAATAAAAAAAAATGAACAATTGATTTCTTTATCTTTTCTTACACGTGGAGTGTTCTATTTATACTATCACAAAACTAACAACAAAATGCCTTTATAGAAATCCTAACTACTTGCATATGCTAGTAGCTATTACCATACATGCATATACAATACCAACTGTTCACAAATTGCTAGCACCTTCACATAAGCTCACAATATAAAGCAAGTATGAACACTTGCATAACTAACCATGGTTCTACAAGGCCATCTACCGTTGAAGGTATTTACCATTATTTTTTGTTATAGGAAAAAATAAACATAAATTATGTGAAGGTTGAAAAGTATTAAAAATGTGTAAATGAAGAAAGTTTTATAAGAAATAAGTGAAACAAAAAGTCAAATTTAAGTGAAATTTATAATAAAATATTATTATTTGACACATGCGGTTAAAATGTTATTATTTATGTGAGAGTAAAATGAAAATTAAAACTAAAAAATAAATAAGACAAAGAGAGAATAACACATTAGAGTGTTATAGTTGTTGTTGAATGACAGAAATAATAATTAAAATGACAAATGTATCCCTTATGAAGTCATATGTAATCCATATGATAAGTTTAATTAAAAAATACTCAAAAATTAATCTCGTTAAAAATAACATAATAAAAAAATGTTATTATTAAACAACAAGACTAAAGGACTCAAATAACTTAGCATAAAGTAATATGGTAGCTCTTCACCCTATATAAATAATATACTCCTAAGAAATCAGTTCTTAATAAACAAGGTTAGTACTTACTAACACTTTACTTTTAAGAAAAGTATACAAAAGTACTACATTATTCAGGGTATTCTAGAAGTCTTTTTCTTTTGAAAAATGGTATAATTTAGTCCCAAATATCTCAAAAAAGAAAAATTTGATCAAATTTAATCAAGTTTGATCAACGTAAAACATTAATAAATAATTTTTTATTTTTTTAAAAATGATAAACTTACTATTTTATTAACCGAGGTCATAGGGTATGTCTATGACCTCGATTTTTCAATAACGGAGGTCATAGGTATGTCTATGGCCTCAATTTTTCAATAAAAAATGTCATAGGGTATATCTATAGTCTAAATTTTTTTAATAACCGAGGTCATAGGGTTTATCTATTGTCTCAGTTTTTCCATAACCGAGACCATAGGGTTTGTCATTAACCTAAGTTTTCAATAACCACCATAAGGTATGCATAAATTAAAAAAATACAATTAGTAATTAAAATATTAAAAATCATATTATATTAAAATTAAAAATATAATTACATTTGAGAATTTATTATACATTAAAACATAATAAAAACTTACTATTACAAACTGACCTTTTACTATTAATTACAAGCATGGGCATTGGTGCGCTGAGGCTGATACGTTAGGGTGTTGCATTAGGCTTGGTGCATTGGGGTGTTGTGCTAGAGCTGGTGTGTTGGGATTTTGTATTGGGACTAGTGCTGATGCGTTTGGTGCTTGGTGCCCTGGTAAGCCTGATGTTGATGTATAAACAGCCTTTGGCTATTTTCTCAACAAACATGAGAAACTGCACAAATGAGATGATACAAAATTAGAGCCAAAGAATTATACTTAGAATACTCACGGATCAATTGGGCATGGCTCTTTTCCAGGATAGGATTTAATAAGAAGTTGCCTGACAACTGCATCAAATCTGCAATAACTACAATAAGATTACACATTTTATAATAAAACAAAACCAATAATTATATATTTGTGCATCTTCCTTAGCATCTGAGAAGCTCAAAGAAGTACAAACCATTAGGAATGATGCACCAACAATTATTACTAACCAGTTGCTTAGGACCAACACCAACGCAGCGCACCAGGCTCCACATATTAGAAAGAGTCCACCAATATTTTTGTCATAAGCTATAATCAAGTCCACAATGATGACTTCACCCTTTATTTGTTTCTTTTGAAGAATGAAAAACTCTACATATTGGAAAAATATATAGATGAAATCGACAAAATGGTAGTAATACTGGGGATGGATTCATTTATGATCATTACCAAGGTCCATCCCAACTTAAATGAATTGTGTGGGATATCAAAAAATATAAATGAAAATATTCAAGATTGTAGATTATTTTCCCATGTTACTTTTTTGCTGTCAATCTTAGTAGCAGAAATGTCAAATCCAAGAAGTCTTGCCCAAAACATAATAATATAGATAAATTATATTCCTTACATCTCATGATTATGGATAATAAAAACAATAAGTTAATTTTTACAATATACTTCTTAGTTATGCTTAAAAAAAAGTTCCACACTTAATTTAAGTAGATCACATAACTTCATTCTCAATAAACACAAAAATGACTAACCTCATTAATATTTAGGGAAATATTTACATTAAAATAGATCTAACAATTAATCAAATTTGAGATATACCTGAGATTTACATAAAAATATATCTCTAAAATTGTAAGGCCATATACTTGAAATATATATAGCTTCCAGAACTATGTTACCCAACAGTAACATTTGATTATAGTGAATTTCAATTGCTACAAACATGCATGCTCACGAAATGGACAAAAATGAAAAAATTATATAATTAGAAAAACACACATGCATATTGATTTCAGTATATTAGATAAAGAATAAATAATTAATATTCTTTGAACAAAAATTCAATAATATATAATATTTTTAGTAAATAAAAAAAACATAAAGATCATGAATTACCATTTAGCAAAACTTACAAAGAGAATGTAATGTAGAAGGATAGAACTTCACAATATATCAACAAGAGATTGGAGTTTGGCCACATTTGCCTGGGATAACTAGGATATGACCAAAGATTGGAATCTGACTTTTAACAAGACCATTCATTTGATTCTAGGAAACAAACACATAATTGATTTTTGTTGAACCGAGAATAAATTGAAGTAGATGAACCAATGTATGATTAATGTAATTTTCAAGACCATACACAATGATGGTTGCGAGAATTTTCTCTTTCTAAATCAAAAAGTTTGTGCAATCAAGCTTAACTAAAAAGCTTATATTCACGGGAGTGGAAGAGTAGAGTGTTGTCATTTGAGACATTTTTGATCTTCATGTACCGAAATATGAGAGGAATTGTTTGAAAAACCATAGAATGATGTAGCCATTAAAGCTTTAGTAAAGATTTTCTTGAAACCTTGCTTTGATACCATGCGAATATTAGGGAGAAAGAGATAAAGAGAAATAAAAAAAATAAACAATTGATTTCTTTATCTTTTTTACACATGGAGTACTCTATTTATACTATCACAAAACTAACAACAAAATGCCTTTATAGAAATCCTAACTACTTGCATATGCTAGTAGCTATTATCATACATGCACATACAATACCAACTGCTCACAAATTGCTCAGCACCTTCACATAAGCTCACAATATAAAGCAAGTATGAACACTTGCTAAACTAACCATGGTTCTACAAGGCCATCTACTATTGAAGGTATTTACCATTATTTTCTGTTATAGGAAAAAATAAACATAAATTATGTGAAGGTTGAAAAATATTAAAAATGTGTAAAGGAAGAAAGTTTTATAAGAAATAAGTGAAACAAAAAGTCAAATTTAAGTGAAATTTATAATAAAATATTATTATTTGACACATGCGGTTAAAATGTTACTATTTAAGTGAGAGTAAAACAAAAATTAAAACTAAAAAATAAATAAGACAAAGAAAGAATGACACATTAGAGTGTTATAGTTGTTGTTGAATGGCAGAAATAATAATTAAAATGACAAATGTATCCCTTAGGAAGTCATATGTAATCCATATGATAAGTTTAATTAAAATTGCTCAAAAATTAATCTCTTTAAAAATAACATAATAAAAACTTATTATTACAAACTGATCTTTTAATATTAATTACAAGCATATGCACTAGTGCGCTGAGGCTGGTATGTTGGGATGTTGCGTTGGGCTTGGTGTGTTGGGGTGTTGTGTTGGGGCTAGTGTGTTGGGATTGGTACTGGTGTGCCTGGTGCTTGGTGCCCTGGTAAGCCTGGTGTTGATGTATAAACAGCCTCTGGCTATTTTCTCAAAAAACATGAGAAACTTCACAAATTAGATGATACAAAATTAGAGCCAAACAATTATACCTAGAATACTCACAGATCAATTGGGCATGACTCTTTTCCAGGATAGGATTTAATAAGAAGTTGTCTGGCAACTGCATCAAATCTATAATAACTACAACAAGACTACACATTTTATATTAAAACAAAACCAACAATTATATATTTGTGCATCTTCCTTAGCATCTGAGAAGCTCAAAGAAGTACAAACCATTAGGAATGATGCACCAACAATTATTACTGACCAGTTGCTTAGGACCAACACCAACACCAACGCAGCGCACCAGGCTCCACATATTGGGAAGACTCCACCAATATTTTTATTATAAGCTATAATCAAGTCACAATGATGACTTCACCCTTTATTTGTTTCTTTTGAAGAATGAAAGACTCTATATATTGGAAAAATATATAGATAGAATTGACAAAATGGCAGCAATACTGGGGATGGATTCTTTTATGATCATTACCAAGGTCCATCTCAACTTAAATGAATTGTGTGGGATATCAAAAAATATAAATGAAAATATTCAAGATCGTAGATTATTTTCCCATGTTACTTTTTTGCTATCAATCTTAGTACCAGAAGTGTCAAATCCAAGAAGTCTTGCCCAAAACATAATAATATAGATAAATTATATTCCTTACATCTCATGATTATGGATAATATAAACAATAAGTTAACTTTTACAATATACTTCTTCCTTCTGTTTAAAAAAAAGTTTCATACTTAATTTAGGCAATTAATCCCATCTTTGAAAAGAATGTATATATATATGCTATGCACGAAAACCCTAGGATATCAAGGACGAGAAAGGGAAAAAAGGAGAAGAAAAAGAAAGAAAAAAAGAGAAGAAAAAAAAAGGAAAAAAAAGAGGGAAAAAGGGAAACATAAAAAAATTGATAAAATATTTTGGTGTTAATTTGGTGTAAAAAGGAAGAAAAAAGTTAAAAAAAAAAGGAAAACATAAAAATATTGATAAAAATTTTTGGTATTAATTTGATATAAAAGAGAGAAATTAATAGGGTATGTCTATGATTTCAATTTTTGAATGACCGAGATCAAAATCTTATGACCTCAGTTTTTAGAAAAATTGAAACTAAATGTCCAATACTATATGTATGTATTGTAGTAGTTATATGTATGTAATTTAAATATTTAAATTAAATTTACTATTTTTTGTCAAAATAGTTTATTAAAAAAAATTTCAATAATGAAAATAATAAATCGAAATAAAAATATTAAAAATAATAAATCAAAAAATTTTATAAACTAACATTTACTTTTATAAAGTTCAATTACCACAAACGCCTTTTTGAATTTCACCCGAACTTTTTAACATTTACTTTAATAAAATTCAATTACCACAATCGCCTTTTTGAATCTTCCCGAACTTAATTTGACCTTATTTTACGTGATTCCATGCAATAAAAGCAACTTCAAATCGGAAAACAGTGCAGCCTAGTTTAGGCCTATGAAAATAAGAATTCTTCATGTTGTTGTTATATACTAACTGAAATAAAGGGAGGAACCCTTTTGTTGAATGGCTTCAAGTACTTCTTAATATATTGGTGGATTGAATTCAAATAATGAGTTGTCACATTCATATCATGTATTCAATCATTCAGCTTGATTCTTATATAATCTAAAGCTTATGTATAACTGAAGCTTAATAACAAAATAGTTCAAAACTGCATGAGTAGCTAGTAAGTCTCATAATATATATTAAGGTTATTACATATCATTAACTTAATACGGCATTTCATGTGAGACTTTTGATGAGTTTTAATTTGTTTGGTCATATTCATAATGTATTGTTCAATATGTAATATAAGAAAATAAATTTACTTTATAGCAATAGAGAAGAAATATTATGTGAACTAAGGAAGAGAACAAACGTTCTAAAAGAAAGGGGAGCTGGAAGAGAATAATATATAATAAGATTACTTGTTTTTTTTTATATTTATTAAATCTAAGCAATTCATTGTTAATTTAAGAGTTAAATATTATTTTCTTAATAACTTCAAATTCCTAAAGTGAACAAAAATAAAGGATATTACTTAGTGTAAGATTCCAAAAATCATACGGAATTAGGTTCTTTAGCTAATGTTGTTTACGTAGAAGTGGACTTGAAAGTACGTGAAAATTGAATTGAATTTGGCGTTGTTTGATAAATAGTTTTAATTTCGGTTTTATTTTAATTAAAAATTAATTAATTTCATTTTTTAATCTATATTTTTTTAACTTAAAAAATAAAAACTTTCAAAACCTGTTTTCTGTTTTTATTTTTTTAAAACTTTCACAATTAAATTTCACGTCATATTCTAAGACTTTATTTTCATGAAAATCAAGGTTACATCTCTTTTCCATCCCTATTGTAAATAAAATAAAATTAAAAATTGATAATATAAAAAAAAATTGAGTATTAAATGAAAAATAAACAATTGAAAATAGAACACGTTACTAAACGAACTTTTGTTTTTTATTTAAATAAATTAGAAAACATAAAACTAATTTTAACCATAAAATAACAAAACTTGAAAATAGAACTTATTACAAAACTAACCCTACTCTTACAAACCAAATTTTTTGTCCACAAAATTACTCACACTTATCATTAGTGCAATTCCTACTTACTAGCTACTTCAAGCTGGCTATTTGAATAACTAATTTGATGAATTAATCTTAATTAGATTTTGAAGAAGTATAGAAATAAAATCATGGTACTTTAGTGAAAAGTGAAATACTCAGCTTCTTCTGTATTAGTGTAATGATAGATTTTTTAATATAATTTGTTACTGTTTGTGTTGATTTTTTAATTAGCTATATGTCATGATTTGAAGCCTTTGAGTTTTAACCTGTTCAATTTATCTAAATTTATGTTTTATCAGTTTTTTTGAACCGACAAAATTTTCTCTTTTAACTAATAAAAAAAATTAGATAAAATCCACAAATTGCAAGACAAGAGTAGTAAAAAAAGTTGAAGATAAATTATAACATAAATAAATAACAATGTGAAATTACATTTATAAAAGAAACCTTGGCAACATTCTAACATTTATTTTTATAACCTCACAAACGCAGAAGTGCGTGAGAAGAATATGGTTATTGAAAAATCATATAGTAATAATAGAGAATTAGTAACCCTAGCAATACATGAATTATCATTAGGCCTTGTTATCAGAGTTTTCAGTACTGTTACTTTGGTCGTCGGTATTTGACGCAAACTTTCCACGGATTTTGGCAATAAAATCTTCAGCTTTCTTATTGATATTTGGATCAGCCACCCATGGAACTTTGTCCTGGTCGCTAGGCCACTCATTTCGTGGACTTGGTGGTGCCTCTTCCATAATGTGTTGCCCTCTACGACCTTTCTTAAACTTAAACAGATTGAAAAATGAGAAGCAAATAGAAGATTTCTTTTGCCTGTTGTTCCTTTCCATAACTGATCTTATGACACAATACAATATTATCAATGTCTACGTTATTTATAAAGAAAATTAATTAGATGTAAGGCGAATAAATGGTGTATATTTGACCACTGTAGTTAGTGCTATTAAGACAAAGGGAACCATACACTTTTTTTTTCCAGTCCGTTCATTTTGTAATTGATCAAAAACGCAGTCTGATTTAGGTGCTTCTTTGCTTTTGTTTTACATAACATTTAAGCTATTTTTCAGTGTACTTTTCCGTAGAAAGCATATTTTGTACTTGGCGTGAATCTAAATATTTAATAGTAATGGCGTGAATCTGGAAACGAAGAGAATTGGGGAAAAAATAATGTTAGGGATTGAAAACTTAAGAATTTGAAGATAATATATATAATTCATAAAAAAAAAATTGGATGTTTAATTCATATTTAATGTCTAATTGTATATTATAGTATTATACTATACTAGGAATATTTTGATAACAAAACAAATCCTAATTGCTAATTCAAAACTTAATTTGAAAATCAAACATTAAACTACTGAGAATATATTTCAATTTTTAAAATCCTAATTATTTAACTACTCATAAATACCTTTAATTATGTAAACCATATATATATATATATATATATATATATATATCTTAATTATTTTGTTGTTCTTATTCCCATTTAGTTAAGTATAAGATATATGATATTCATTAAGAAATACCGTATATATAAAGTGTTTGAAAACGTGTCATGACCAAAGTAGAGCATCTCTGGATCCTAATTATGCTTCTTACTTTGTTGATGTGAACCACAAAGTTTAAAATTATAAAGCAATGAATATATATTCATATTTTATTATCCTTCCAAAAGCTTAACGAGCATTATCCCTTTTTTTATTCACGAAGCCAATACAGATTGATAATCTAATACATCATGGGAAAATATTTAACAAAGAGTTTGAAATTTTGAAAAAGAAACCACAATAACCTTAGAAATTAATTTTTATTTTATTTTAATTTAGTTATTTTTTTTTTCATAATTTTAATCTTAGTTAATTTAGTTGTTTATTTTTAATTTTTTTGACATCTCCTTTAATGCTATTAGAAATATATTTGACTTTATTGCATGAGTAAATTCTACAAGGGAGAAATTTTAACTATAGATACCTAAATCGAACATACTTTGAGATCAATAAAAACAAGTGGTCATAAATAAAAGAAATAATTAATCCATTAAAAATAAATAATAATGATGTAAATTTGAAGAACAAGATATATTTAATGGATAATATGGACAGAGTTATGTAAGAAAGTTAGATAAAATAGTAAAATTTCACCTATCTAAAAGAGAACGAATAAGTAACTGAAACCTTCTTTAAAGTTTTTAATATTCTAATTGTAATAAACTATTATTATAAATAAAAGTACATCGTAAATAAAAAAACTTGTTTATCACTCTAACCTTAAAAAGAATATACGAATATTATAGATCTAAGTCAATAAGGATATAAGATTGGATCTAATTGATGAGTTATGTTAAGAAAAAATGAGACATCACGAAACAAAAGATCAAAATAGATTAATATTTATTATATAAGTTACAATTATATACTGTAAAGATTTAATTTATTTACCACTTATTTAATAATTTGTATAAAATATGAAAGGAAAATAAAATAAAGAAAAGAAATCAAAAAATAATTTATATATAATTAAAATAAAAGGAAACCAAGAAATCGAAAAAGAATATAATATAATAAAATGATGTCATAAAGATTTTTTAAATCTAGATACCAATTTATACTTAATCATATCAAATATAAAATAATAAAATATAAGAATTAAATCATTATGTAGACAATAAATTTAATCCAAAAAATATTAAATTAAATTCAATATATGATCAATTAGAATCAAAAGAATTTAAACATAATTTAATATTAGAACCATTTTTATCATTAGAAACAAAATAAGAAAATGCCATGATTTTTATAATCCTTTTAAAAATTAATAAAAGGCTTGTATGTCTTACATAAAAAAAAAAAGAAGGATGTGTATAAGTAGATATATACGATGTTAGTCGAATTTCTCTTTGCAGTATGGTTTTTATAAGAGTGGAGCTACATAGACTAAAAGCGGGCTAACTTAGTGTAATTATTTGTCCGTGATACAGCCCAAATATTTCATACGCAACCCAGTAAAATTAGACTACACAAATCCCATTTATATATTCTTAAATCCTTTACAAAGCAAGATTATAATTACTCGTTGATTAGAAAGACGCTAGATAGAATCGTAAAGAGCGCGATTTAGCGATCCAGATCACGGTTTTTCTCACTTTGTCGAGACTTTCAAGTCTTCTCTTCAGGTTCAAAGGTAATTCTCCATGTAATTCATTTCCGTGTCGCGATCTTCCGATTTGCCTCTTAATTATTCGATGCTGGAAATTAAATACTCATTTGTTTTCTAATATTAGGATTTTAGACCTATCTAGATTTTTCTGAAATTAAATAACCAGCTTCAGAGATAATCTTCAGCATTTGTTGTTGTTATTTGGCGTATGATAATTTGAAGCTTTTATATATTAGATTGGTTTGTGATTTAGATGATATGCTTCTAGGAAATATACATCTTAAATCCTTCCAACCCATGATTGCTGTGTAGTTATCAAAATAAAGATTTTATTTCTTAAATAGTTCTAAAGTGGGTGAGATTGATTGAAGAAAATCTAAGGGTTTAAGAGTTGGATGTTTAGAATAATCTACGTTTCTATTGTCTATTCTAAAAGCATAATCTGGTTATGTAATTTCACTTTTGTACGTACCACTTCCTCCCGATTGGGAATCGTGGTTTGGCCTGGGAAACTATCTCAGAGTTGGATTGAAGACTTCTGTCCCTTGCACCTTGTTAGTGAAATATTTTTCTTCAATTGTTTTTTGAAGATGCATGCTATGAGTTTATTTGATTTTATAATTGCGAATCGTCACTGGCATCTCATCAAGGGCAGGATGAGTATTGGGGATTTGCCTTAAAAGTGCCAGGGTCGTGGGAAAGGGAAAACATCACACTGGAGGCCCATGGGTTGATTTTTATTTAAAAAATGTCAAAAAAGGTTGAATTTGACCAGCTATAATAGGCTATCGACTATGGTTAAGGTAAAAAAATAGTCGATATGATAATATAATGGGCAAAAAAGTAGGGTCGTATTCGCTCAAATTTTGTTGACTGGTTTTTATATGTTGATGCAACATTTTGGTGGACCTTTTTTAATAAAAAGCCATTCATAGGGCCACAAGTGACATTTTGACCCATTTTATGTCCTTTTTGGTGAATGCCCATGAGTAAGGGGTTGATTGTAGGAGTTCCATGTGCAGTAGACTTGAGGATGTAAAGAACAACTTTTTCCCCGTGTTTTAATTCAATATAAGGAGTTCTTTAAATGAGAGATCTCAAGTTCTCATAAACAGTTTTGATACAAGAAGGAAAAGAATGAGATTATTTTCCCTTTTCTTTTTCGTAAAACAAAAAATATTTATTATCCATAACTTTGAATAAATTTGCCTATTTACTTGATTTACCTATCTCTTTTGAACCAAGTTCTTCATATGGATTTACCTATCTCTTTTGAACCAAGCATTTCATGTTTAACTTGATTTAGGTGTAAGAAATGGATTATCGGCGGTACAATGTCAGACAAGAAACAAGCAGCCGAGATAAACCACAAGATGTTAAGAAGCAGGTAGTACTAGCTTGGTTGACTCCTTGTTTTGTAAAACATCAATATACTACTAAACATGGTTTTCAAGCTGGTAACCTTTTGGTCCAGTTTTCATAAGAAATGCTCAACATTTGTGTAAAAAGTTAATTTATTTAGTTTTAAGACCTTTTACTATCAATAAAAGGGGACCTTTTGGTCCATGCGGAAGCTTTGCTAAAGTTTGGTTAATAAGTTAGATTAACTTCATCTGTAAACATTGTGAAAGCATAAAGAATTGTGTTTCCCCATTTTTTCCCATGTTTTTAAATCATAACCACTATGTTGTACATCAGGAGTTTCTTATTGAAGATTTGGCTGAGGAGTTTCGATTGCCAATCAACCACAAGCCAACTGAAAATGTTGATCTTGATAACATAGAACAAGCATCAATGGATAGACAGTTAACTTCATCTAACATTGGGTACAAGCTTCTGCAAAAGATGGGGTGGAAGATAGGGAAAGGTCTTGGGAAAGATGAGCAAGGTATTTTTTTTTACTTCTGTGATTATATGATATTTGCATGATTAATTATTGTTCTTAACTTATTTGGTGGTTTTTTCTCCTCTATTTCCAACATTTCACAAAGTCCTTGTATGCCTTAAATTTCTGTCACAACTGCTATTGCTGTCTGTCCAACAGATGGTAACATATTTTTTATTCTGAACTTTACATGGGCTTTAACTTTCTGGTTTGTCTTCATTTTCACATTGGTTTTGTGCTCATCCTTCATAGTCTAAGGTGATGTTTGGTTGGAGGGAATGGAAAGGAATCAGAATTGATTCCTTCCATTTTGTGTGTTTGGTTGAGCGGAATGGAAGGACGGAATTAAGAATCATGATTTCATTCCCATCTAAATTTTTATTTCCCAATTTTACCCTACCCCAAATATAACCCAAAACTCAAATCCCAAATCCCAAAACCTAAAACCCAAAACCTAAAACCCAAAACCCAAAACCCAAAACCTAAAACCCAAAACCCAAAACCCAAAACCCAAAACCCAAAAACCTAAATCCCAAAACCCTAAAACCTAAATCCCAAAACCCTAAACCCCTAAACCTCAAATCCCTAAACCTTAAACCCTAAACCCTAAATTCCAAATCCTAAAACCCTAAACCCTAAATCCAAAATCTCAAATTCTAAAACCCTAAACCCTTTTTAGAAAAATAATAATTTTAACCCTAAACCTTAACCACAAATATAACCCTAAACCCTAAATCCTAAATCCCTAAACCCTAAATCCCAAACCTCAAAAAATCCTAAACCCTATTTAGAAAAATAATAATTTTAATAATATATTTCTTTTTAATTAAGTAATAATTATTTAGAAAAATAATGATTTCAATAATGTATTTTGTCTGACGAAAAAATAGTAATTAAATGACATTATTTGAACTTTACGGGATATTAAGGTAATTTATAGCTTTTTCCATTCCATTCCAGTGGCAAACCAAATACCGTAATCCTGATTCCGAGCTTGATTCCAGTGGTCAAACCAAACAACATTGTTTCCTTTCCATTCGATTCCGATTCCGATTCCATTCCATTTGATTCCGATTCCGATTCCATTCCACAAACCAAACGCCACCTAATAATCCTTGCATCTTTCTCCCTCTCACTTTTTTCTTGATCATCCAACATAGGTTTCATTATTATACTCAAATTGGTTACTGATTTATCAATTTGATTTAAAGATTTTCCTCCATTCCACTTAGCTCATGATTTTTGAACCCTTCCTCTATTACCAAAGTAATGGCATTTTTAATTCTGTTACCTGTGTATAATTTATGGGTAGTTCGAGTGGTCTCATACTTGCAGCCTTTTAAAAATCTTTTTTATAATTTTATTTTATGTATCGCTAGATATTTTTCCACAGCAATTTGTAGTTTTCTGCACATTGTTTATGTCTGTTGTCTTTTCAGGAATTATTGACCCAATAAAGTCAGATATGAGAGATCCAAAATTAGGGCTTGGGAAACAGGAAGAGGATAACTACTTTACTGCAGAAGAAAATATCCAGCGAAGAAAACTTGACATTGAAGTTGAAGAGACAGAGGAAAATGCAAAGAAGCGGGAGGTATGCCTTCTTATTTTAGTTTCCGTTAGTGCATCTATTATTAGAAGATATTGAGGTTGATGCTTTACTTTTTCTGAAATCCCATTATGATAGCAGAAGGCAGCATATTCAATATATGCATGTCTTTTGTCGAGAATGGTTTATCATAGAGGACCATCATCTTTGGAAGGTCTTGAGAATTTCCTGCAGTTTTTATTACCTTGGTGGCTTCTACTGCCTGCTTCGTGCACATTATGAAAATCCAGGTCTTAGCAGAACGTGAGCAGAAAATTCAAACTGAGGTGAAAGAAATTCGAAAGGTGTTTTACTGCGAGCTTTGCAATAAGCAATACAAATTGGCTATGGAATTTGAAGCTCATCTTAGTTCATATGACCACAACCACAGGAAGGTATGTGAAAACTTTAGCAACGTGTTTGTTGTTGAGCCTATTAATGTCTTATTCGGTTTTGTCTGAGTGTGCAATTCTTATACTTGGGCTTGCAGCGTTTTAAAGAAATGAGAGAAATGCATGGCACAAGCAGTCGGGATGACCGTCAAAAACGAGAACAACAACGCCAAGAAAGGGAGATGGCTAAGTTTGCTCAACTGTATGTAATTGTTTCTCATTGATACTAGTGTATTTATTAGCTGTATGCTTGTGTGTACGTACTTTGTCCTTGTATTTTATGCATGAGCATTGCTTTTTACTCTATTTTTCTGACGTAGAACCTGAAACTTGTTTTATTTTCTTAAAAAAAAAGTGCTGATGCCCGCAACCAGCAGCAGCAAGAAGAACCTGGGTCCACATCAGTTACCAGTGAACAGAAAAGCAAATCTGTACTTGTAGATCAGGATCAACGGAAGGCTTTGAAATTTGGTTTTTCTTCTAAAGTTGCTACTTCTAAGGTGTCTTAATTTATGATATGGTTTTTCTTTGTAGCAGAATTTTTGGTTGAAAACATTTTAGTAGAAGCTGTTTTGCCATGGTGCATATTAAGTTTAAAAGAAAAGGCATACTGAGAAATAGTCGATTAACCAGTAAAATCAGATTTATAATGAGGCTATGGATTGAATTGATTACTAGTTAGGAACTATTTGATTAACGAGTACAATCAGATGTGTAACGAGGATACCATGGATTGAACCGATCACTAGTTAGGAACTAGTTGATTAACCATTAAAATATGATGTGTTTAATGAGAAGGATATGATGAATTGAACAGTTCACTGCCAGTTAGTCTCAGCTTTGGTTAACCTAAACAGTGTACTCCCATATCTGCATGGGAATTTGATGGGGGTTTTTTGCTTGTATTATTTCTGTTTCGGAATGATACACTCGTTTGACATGCATGTTCCTTTACCTTGTGCAGAGCGTACTTGGAAGTTCTGCCAAGACCAAGAAGCCAAAAGTTGGGGTTGCCTCTGTTTTTGGCGATGATAGCGACGAAGAAAAGTGAGATTACTACAGTTGCAACTGGAACTTAAATAGCTTTTGCCTCACCTTCATGCAGTCTATGTTGGACCTCCCTGTACTTTATTTTATAGCCGTAAGATTTAGCAAATTGTATTACTTTCAACGAACTAAAAGTTCTGAACGGATGATAAATTGAATCTCTTTACAACGGCATGTTCATCTTGTGCTTTGTTAATTCACTTATTTTTTTTAAGGGTTTTTTGTCGGCTTGGCTCACCAAACACAAAGTAAAAGGGTTGGAGACCCAACTTTGACGGATGTAGTTGGAAAAAGTAAGATGAATCCTCGAATTATGTGGTATACTGTTTATAGAAAATACAATCAAATTTATACTTCCCTATCTAAAGAAGAGATTTTATTAGGTTAATTTTAATTGTGATATATTTATAATATATAAAAATGTTTGTATGTTCACAATATATCATAAAAATTATAACTATAACTGACGTGATTATTTCTTGAATGCATTTGCGTGCGATTTAATTATTGATAAGTCGGTCACATTAGTTGAAATTCATATCAAAATTTGTATCAAATTTGGGAATAACAAACTTTTTAAAACTTGACATACAATAAAATGTTCTACATTTAACATCCCAACTTCACATCTATGAAAGGGTGTGAAAGGGTGTTGGGACTTGTAACGATAGTTATGATAATAATTATAATTATTTTACATCAATTTTAGATGCATTCAATTAATAATTATCTATTATGAATCTGTAATATTAATCATGTCTTTTTTTAACATTTATTTAATTTTAAAAAAATTAAATATTAACTTAATTTTTACTTTACTATATTATTTAAAATATTGATATTAATTTTTAATTAGTTAGCATATAATTTTAAGTAAAATAAAAAATATAAGGTAAAAATAAATAAAATTTAATCTAATTATACAAAGTAACTGTATATTATTATTATAATTATATTTTCTTAAATAATTATATGTATATAAAATAATAATATTAATATGTTTTTGATTTCGATTAATCACAATTTTGGTATTGTAATAACCATTTTCGTCCTATACCTTATCAATTACAGTTATTTTTTGAAAAATATCGTCAAATTTTTATGAATAACCATAGTTTCAATCATTCACGATTAAAATACATATTCCTTTTCACATCTAATCTAATTGACATGTTATTTAATACGTATAATATTATTCAATTTATAGTTCATAATATTTTTCATACGGATTAATTTAGTTCCAAATTTTTTAAATAATTAATAATTGAATTTGTACTTAAAAAAACATGTTATATATATATATATATATATAAGAAATTATTTAATTATAAGAAAAAAATGAAAATTAACCCATAAAAATTTATAAAAGTAAAAATAAAATCTCGATAGCACCAATTGAATTTCCATTAAAGTTGTCATTTTTTCCTACAAGAATGAATAATAGAGAAAATTTTAATTCTTTTACCGATAGAGAAAATTCAATACAGAAAATAATTTTGTGGGATAGAATAGGGGATCGTAATTTTGTGGGATATAATTAAAAATATATTTTATTTTGATTTTTTTAACGATCATTAAAATATATAATTTATACATTATATCTAATATATATTAAATATAATTTTAATTTAATTTAATTTTTTAAATATAAATTTTATTAATTTATAACATTGATTTATAATTAAACATATATTATTCGTAAGTAAAAAATATACTATCTTCACCGATTCTTTGAAACTTCAGTATGGAATATCTATCTCACCCTCGCAAACAATTACTGTGGGAATAAGAATATCAAACTTAATCCCATCCCGTCCTATCGACAATATTAGTTTTAATTGTATTGTGTTTAAAATTTAACGGATTTAAATAAACGTAATTTAAATTAAATGATATTAAATTTGATGATATTTATAATAAGATAATATATTAATTTTTTAAAATTATAAAATATATAAGGTGAATATAAAAAATATTATTTTTATGATTATAAATTTTAAAAGTATTATTTTTA
Organism: Hippophae gyantsensis; assembly: GCA_030763125.1. Lineage (NCBI taxonomy): Eukaryota > Viridiplantae > Streptophyta > Magnoliopsida > Rosales > Elaeagnaceae > Hippophae > Hippophae gyantsensis. The sequence goes on along the minus strand of CM061032.1, from coordinate 58,111,404 downwards.
TTTTAAAAAAAACATGAGATGCTTAGATAAAAGTTAATAATAAATAGTGTTATCCTATGAAAATTAAGCTTAATAAATTTAGTCCTACAATTTTTTCCTAATTAAAATAAAAACAAAAATTACTTTAATGACTGAAATTATTGGTATGAGTGGGGACCAAATTTGTCAATCAAAAATAGGCAGGGGACCAAATTGGTATTATAGATTATGTTTATGGTTATTGGTATTGAATTTTATATACAAATTTTTACTCTTACTAGTTATATTACGATATGTAATAAAATAAGTTTAAGAATTAAGAAAAAGATTTATTTTTAGTTTATATGATGTAATGACTCATATTAATTAAAAATTAAATATAATTGCTATTCACTTTAATAAGAATATTCTTAATTTTCATTAAATATTTATTTTGATTTATTCGGAATTTAGTGACAACTTAACTAATCAGAGCCAAGTTGGACAATTGTAGTGCCAATGAGAAACGAGGAAACCGACACCATCATTAGCGGTTTTCGTCGTCGATATTACTTTATCGTCGACTGATTTGTCCACATCATTCTTTCACCATTATCGACTCATACCTAATCATTAAACCCCTTACTCCCTTCCCCCATTCAATGGCTTCCTCACCTCAAAAGCGACATGACGATGACAACCAAAACAACCACGACCTTGATCTCCGTCTTAATCTCAACGGCGACTCCAAAACCCACTTACCCAAAAGACCCCAGCTTAGTTCCCTCATTTCCGAGTCCGAAATCCTCTTCGAATTCGCTCACCACGATCCGAAAGTCGCTCGAATCAACAATGGAAGCTTCGGATCTTGTCCAGCTTCAATTCTCGAAGCCCAGAGACGTTGGAAGCTCAAATATCTCTCTCAACCGGATGACTTCTACTTCAATCAGCTTAAGAATGGGATTAACCACTCTAGGAGGATTATCAAAGACCTTATCAATGCCGATGACGTCGACGAGATCTCTCTAGTTGATAATGCCACCACCGCCGCTGCTATTGTGTTTCAAAAGACTGCTTGGGCTTTCTCAGAAGGAAAATACGACAAAGGGGATGCTGTCATTATGCTTCATTATGCTTACGGTGCCATCAATAAGTCTATTGAAGCTTATTTGACTCGTTCTGGTGCGTATATTATTGAAATTCCCTTGCCTTTTCCTGTGAAGTCTAATGATGATATTATTACTGAAATTAGGAGGGCGTTGGAAAAATGTAAGGCTAATGGTAAAAGGGTTAGACTTGCTGTGATTGACCATGTTACTTCAATTCCTAGTGTTGTTATACCCGTTAAGGAATTGATTAAGATTTTCAGGGAAGAGGGTGTTGATCAGGTTTTTGTAGACGCTGCTCATGGTATTGGATGTATTGATATTGATATGAAAGAGATTGGAGCTGATTTCTATACAAGCAATTTGCACAAATGGTTCTTTTGTCCTCCTGCTGTTGCGTTTTTGTATTGTAGGAAGTCTCCCAAGTGCTTGGATTTGCATCATCCTGTGGTTTCACATGAGTATGGTAATGGGTTGGCCATAGAAAGTGCTTGGATTGGGACAAGAGATTATAGTCCTCAATTGGTGGTTCCTTCGGTTTTGGAATTTATTGATAGGTTTGAAGGTGGTATTGAAGGGATTAAGAAGAAGAATCATGACACTGTTGTTCAGATGGGAGAGATGTTGGCAAAAGCGTGGGGAACTAATCTTGGGTGTCCTCCTGATATGTGTGCAAGTATGATTATGGTTGGGTTGCCTCCTTGTTTAGGAATTGCGTCTGAACAGGATGCTTTGAATCTATGGACCCACTTGAGAGACAAATTTAACGTTGAAGTTCCAATATACTTTTGTGAACCCAAAAATGGAGAGGCGGTGTCAATAACTGGTTATGCTCGGATTTCTCATCAAGTTTACAACAAAGTTGATGACTATATCAAGTTTAGGGATGCAATCAACCAACTTGTATATGATGGATTTACTTGCAGTCGTCTCACTAATTAATGGCGGATACTCCATTTTCATTCATATTGAAATAGGATGAAATTCTGTTTTCTTCATTGATTTGTTTTCATATTGTTGTCCTCTTTGTCTGCTTGAAAAAGGTTGTTGTACTTTAGTTTACAAATCGGTATCATCTGATCATGTCATAAGCTCTTTCTTATCAGTTCACCAATGAAATGTGATATGCTGATTCATCTACACTTTTGTCATTATCATCTTCTATCATTTTGTCCTTGGGGTGAATTATGAAAGTCCCAGAAGGAGGAGAGGGGTGGGTGAGATTGGAACTTGGAACTTGGAAGAAGGAAACTTACGTGAAATAAATCTTCCATTGTGTCGTATTTGCCACCATTTTACCACAGTATTCATTTCCTACTTCCTAGTCCTGTTTTTTAGAATGTTGGGTTACCCTTTCTGCTAATTATAACTGGAGATATTGGTCAATTCTGATGAGAATACATGTTTTTTGTTTGAATTCTTTGATTACGTTTTTTGGTGGCAATTTAACTACAATCTGTACCCACATGATTCATTTACTACATTGTTTTTGTTTAGCTAGTTTCAGCTCAATTTAGCTTGAGATGTTAGTCAAATCTGTAATAAGAGTGAATTGTCGTCGTCAATACTATCTTGACTATCTTGAAGTTACCAATTAATATTTGTAGTGACTCTGCTTGAGTTTTTCTTAATCTTCCCTAGGATGGCATTTCTGCAAGTACAGGTTTAGTACTTATTTCATCATATTCATCGATACTTCGAATCGTGAAGCCCATATTGACCATCGATACTTCCCCTTTCATTAGTGTTTGAGAACAAAGGGAAAAAAACTCTCCCAAGACAAAATATTAAGTTGCAGTAGTTGAACACTATCAAATGGTGCTTCGACAAACTATTTTGTACCAGTATTTTTTCACGTTGAAAGCTAAGGTTTTTGAATAAATTTTTAAAAGACGACAAATTCACTATTGGAAAAATTTGGTTGAGAATGAGCTATTATTTTTTTTGTATAACTTTAGTTACATAGCAAATTTATAATCATTCTTGTGGATGTTGGAACTGAAACTACAACACCAATGACATTGAATAGTTATTGTTGAAACTATTGCAGTAAATGTTATTCAATAAGTGCTATAACTCTTTAAAAGTCATAAGGATGTTCAAAATTCTTTTTTATTATGAGAAAGAAAATAAAATTCGAACGTAGCAAAAATGGGCTATGCATGATTCATTGATTTTGGACAACATTTATGTCGGTAGGACATGGGTGCGCATATAAAAAGTGCATTCTTGTTATAGTAGTTTATCACTTTTGGGAATTTAATATTATATATAGCCTTCAATGTGTCATTTTTTCACGTGAAACAAACATAAAACAATTATTTTTTTCTTATTAAAGAGTGAAATTTGAGATTCAATTTTTTATTTACACATGTTATTTTAAACATATAAATATGTGATTTTAAAATTCATACAAAAAATAACCTAAATTAATCAAAGTCAACACTTTTATTAAATAAATCTAACTTAAAAAGAGATAATAATAAAAATTATTATGATAAGATCAATATCCTAAAATTATTGCAATAATAAATCTCTCCCTTGTACATAGCCTTTATTTATGTATTTATCATTGTAGTTAAACTAGGTCAAGAAGGCTATCTCTCCACATTTTTTGTAAGAGTATTTTTATACATTACAATTTATTATAATTACAAATGACATGTCAATTTTTTATTAAATATAATTATATAGGTTCGACTTTACTTACTATTAAAAAATGAATGAAAAAAACATTTGAAACATCTAAAATATTTTTTCAATTTGTTGAGATAGTCAATAATCTTGTAAAGATTGTTAATTATTATCTTACATGATATACAAGATTGTATAGGTGATCTTGTAAAAAAATTTAATTATTACATTACCTTATATAGAAGATCGTATAGGTGTATACAAATCATAGAGATTTTATAAACGTGATTCAATTGGTAATTCTAGTCCTGTATATACACTATATTTTATCAGTTAAAATATAGAAAAAAAAATAGTTTATCATTCTCATTTTCAGGGTATGAGAGCCTAGAATGGTTATGTAAACCTAAATTTATCCCATATAAAAAAAACCATGCCATTTACATCCAAACCATCGCTACCACCCAAACCTTCGACCAAACCTCCTACCTTTGTTGCTCCATAACCATAGTCCATTCACATAGAAATCCACTCACACAGAAAGCCATCACCAAAACCCATTCACATAGAAAATCACCTACCAAAACCTAATCATATAGAAAACCACCCACCTTCTGTTCGTTTTTGTCGTTGTTTGTCATGACGTTAACAAGTCTTTATTTCGCCATCATTAAGCCATCATAAACCCATTGCCTGGATCCCACCACGCCTAGCATCACCGTTACACACCAGCTTCGTCGAATACGTCTCCATCATTCCCAATCAGCCACATCTTTCCCTCACAAAAAGTTTGTGTTACAAGCCCTATTTTGATTAGCTAAATATAAGACATTTAGTGTATTTAATATGTTTAATTTAATGTACTGTCATATTATTATTTAAAAAAGAGAAAGAAAAGCAACAAAAAAATGACTGAATAAACTAAATCCATAGAAACCAAATCTGTTATTGTTTTTTTCCGGTCTGAAGGTCATTTTAATACCATCATTCTACTTAATAAAACAAATTATGATGTATGGTCTCAATTGAAAGAGATGCATATTTTTGAATAAGAAAAAATCTCCTACATTATGGGCTAAACTACTCTACCTACGATGTCAGACACTGGATAAGAAAAATAGTATGTTGCAAACCAAAAAGTGAAACATTGGCTTATGATATCCATATCTCTTCACATTATGAGGTGCTATCTTCGTATACCCATTACATGTGAAATTCAGAGTACTCTTTCCATATTTTTTTATGATAGTAATGATGAGATGTATGTCTATTTTTTACATCAGAAAGCCTTCTCAGCCAAACAAAGTGTCAAATCACTCTTAGTATATCATGTGTAATTAATATAATTTTTTTGGGAACTAGATCATCGTGACAAAGTGATCATGAATGATCTTGATGATGTTCCAACATATCAACAGTCCATTGAGTGAACTTAAGTAATATATTTTTTGTTAGATTGGATAAAAAATTTAATCAACATCGACAAGAAATTTTACGTCATGAACCACTCCTAACTCTGGAAGAATTTTACTCCTTAGTTCATCATGAGGCTATACAAACTACTATTTTGAATGAGGACAATGAAAAACTTGAAGCTTTTGTTATGATTTTCTACTATCGATTTAGTTAGACATCACAAGACTAGCCAAAATAAACCAATCTAAAAAATTACAACAATTCAGACAAACTTACCTACAAATACACTCACTACAATCAAGCAGCCATTCTAAAAGTCGTTACTTTGAACTTATTAGATATCTTGGTGGGATCTAACATGACATCAAAATTATAAGCGACCTCATACTATAGTAATTGCTCATATAAAGGAAGAGGATCCTACCTCTACATCATCAGTATTATTAACTACTACCAATACTGGATGTAAGGTCTTAAATATTTCTACACCAATTTTGAATAATGCATGTATAATTGATTATGGTGTTACTAATTATATGAAATTTGATGTAATACAAGTCTCAACACTTAATCCATCCTCTCAAAATTGTGTCTTCATAGCCAATGGTCATATTGCACTAGTTATTAGAGAATGGTTCTCACATATTACTAATACTTTACATCTTGATTCTATATTGGTTATTTCCTCCTTAGATTATAAATTTATGTAAATCTCTCAAATCACTACTATATTATCTTGCATTGAAAGAAAAGATTTAATGAAAGAAGGAAATCATCTATTTTTCAATACATTATCTAGTAGTATATTCTTTAACAAATAATCATAATAGTTCAATATATGGACAAAATGAATTTATAGAAATAGACAAAACTTTTGAGGAACTTGGAAAAATAATAAAACCAAAAATACTAACAGACTTTGAAATACCAGAAGAATGAAAATTAGATATTAAAGAAAAAATACATTTAGAAGTAAATGGAAGCTTAGTAGGTGTAGCAAAAAATCAAACAACATTATTTGAAATTGTACAATTATTAACAGAGGAAATGGATTTAGTCCAAGAATCAAACACAAAATATTTACAAGCAATAATATATATACAAAAAAAATTACTAAAGGAAATAAATGAACGTGGTTATAATAAACTACAACAATATATGCATAAGAAATTTTCAAAATTAAGAAAAAATGTATACAACATACATATGAATAATGAAATAATAGGTTATAAATATCATCCTTTAGAATGATTAAAAGAAGAACCACAAAGGAGATCAGATTCCCTAATTCCTAAAAACGAGAAAAAGAAAAATGAAGAAAAATCTAAGAATAAAGAGATAATTCTAATTTAATGGACTATAGAAAAGAATTAGAAAGAAAATTGATGGACTCTGAAAAATAGAGATATAGAAATATTGGTCAGTTTATTGACATTAACCAATAAGAAAATAGAAGAACATTATAATGAAAAAATTTGTACTAACAAAGAAGAGAATAATATGGCAATAATCAATTAAACTAATTCTAAACCAGAAAACATGACCTAAAAAGGTCATATGAAACCAATTTCATTAGAAGGAACATCTGACCCACATATGGGAGAAAAAAATAGGCAAAAAATAGAACAACCTAATACCATGTATAGAAGAAGACAACTACCTAAAATAGAGAAAAGGTTCCATTGGGGAACTAGAGGTAGTATTCCACCAGATTTCAAACTCCATGATAATTATAAATCTGAACTTCTAGATTTAGATTGTATAAGAGATAGGAAAAAAGCCTTAGATGAATGGGTTAGTAGAATGAGTATGCTCATACATACTTCTTAGACTACCCAAACAAATCCTTCAACCTGTAGAGTGCTTATAACACATAAAATGACAAGAAATGTTAAAGTTTGGTTTTCAAACTTAATAGATCAGTAACATTTGTTCATACAAGGAAATACTTCCACATGAAGAGAATATTTGGATACAACAATAAATGAAATATACAAAAAATTTATTAGAGAAGATAAAGGAAGAACTATCACTGAATCTTATGAAAATGAAATCAATGAAGCTAAATGACATATAACAAATATGGAAATCTGTAACATGTGTTGCATAGATTCTTTTATTTATGAATATGAAATATACTACCATAAATTACCACCCTCTATGCAAACAACTTATAAAGAAATGTTTTCTCAAAAATTACTTGAAACACTACATAAATCTTAATAGAATATTGGGAACAAAGAAATAGAGAAATTATACCAAATACTCTAAGAGAAAGAATAAGAAGCCTTAAAGATTGAGTCATTATTAAATGTCAAGAAAGAAAAGAATATAAACAGATAAAAGGAAATGATAAAATTCACTATGATACAAGAGATTTTAGAATATGAGGAAAATATAGATGTAATATAAAATCTTATAAACAAAAATATAAATATAAAAAATATAAAAGATTTAAAAATATATAGATTTAGAAAACAAAATTTTTAAAAATATAAAAAGAGATTTAATAGAGAAAACTACAAGAAAAAATATTTTAGAAGAAAAAATTATAAACCTTCTAATAAAAGGAATTATTGCCCTTCAGGAAAGAAAAAAATGCAGACGTTGGATTTGTAATGAAGAAGAACATTATGCTAATGAATTTCCAAGCAAACTTTAACATAAAAAAGAATTTAAAAAGGAATTTCCATAAAAAACAAAAATCTTAGAAGAAGCTTTCAAAATGGAATTAGAACTAATCGAAGACTCTGATATAGATGATCTATTGGAAGAAACCGAAGAAGAAATAATTGATTCAGAATATGAACACTCAAATTATGAATATTCTTCATCAGAAGATGAATGATTTGTATAGTATTACAATTCCAAATAGTACTTATGTTAAAGTAGGGCTAAAATTTAAATGGTATAACACTTATCATTTACATGCATATATAGATATAAGAGCTAGTATGTGTGTAGCCAGTATATATATATTTCCAAAAGAAAACTAGAAACAAGCACCAAAATATTTAGTCGTAAGAATTGTTAATAATATTTCAATAAAACTCAATAAGGTATTAAAAGATACTAATATAATGATAGAAGGAGAAAACTTTCACATTCCTGTCATATATCAACAAGAAATAGGAGTAGATTTGTTAATAGGAAATAATTTCCTAAACTTATATCAACCTTTCACATAATATTTCGAAAAAATAAGTCTCACAACCTTAGAAGGAGATACCATATATGTTTCTAATGTAAGAAAAGCTTTAACTATCTCAAATCTAACTTTTATGCAATAACATAAAAAGTGAAAACGTGGTGAGATAGAAGACCAACAAAAACTTTATTTAAAAAATATTTCATTAGATATAGAATAAAAACAAAACTTTTTTCTCAATGAAATACAAGAAGACAAAAGCCCTAACAAGCATAGAAAACTATTAAAAATAGTTAGTTTAGAATATCTTTTGGATCCAAAAATAAATAAATCTAAAATAATAGTCAACATAAAATTAAGAGATCCTAACAAGATCATAAGAGTAAAACCAAACATTTATGCTCCAGAAGACATGATTGAATTTGGAAAACAAATTTAAGAACTTTTGGAATTAAAAGTGTTAATACCAAGTAATTCACTTGACTATAGTCCAACATTCTTAGTTGAGAAAAAAAGAGGAAAAAAAGAGAATGGTAATAAGCTTTAAAACACTGAATAAAGAAACCATTGACGATGGATACTTCATTCCAAAAAAGGAAGAACTACTATCATTATTAAAAGGAAATAAATATTTCTCGAGTTTTGATTGCAAAAATGGATTTTGGTAAATTAGACTGGATGACAAATCCCAAAAATTAACAACATTTAGTTTCCCCCAAGGTCAATTCCAATGGACATTTATACCATTTGGATTAAAACAAGCTCCAAGTATTTTTTAAAGATATATGGATAACATTTTCAAGAAATTACAAGTTATTTGTTGTGTTTGCATAGATGATATTTTGGTTTTTAGTAATGAATTAAATAAACATTATTTGAATATTATCAATATTTTACAAGAATGTAGAAGAGAAGACATTGTACTTTCTAAAAAAAAAGCATTATTTGTTCAACAAAAAATTAAATACTTAGGGTTGGAAATTGAAGATGAAAAACATAATCTACAATCTCATATACTAAATAATATTCAAGGTTTTCTTAGTGAATTAAAAGATAAAAACCAATTATAAATTTTTTTAGCATGTTTAACATATGTAGAAGCATATATCAAGAAACATGTAAAAATGAGAAAATTATTATAAGAAAAATTAAAAAAAAAGATCATATATGAAAATAGACAGAAGAAGATACTCTATATATAGATAGAGTAAAAACAAAGGTAAAAAATTTACCAACTTTATACCATCTATGTGAGAAAAGAGAAAGAAGAATTCAACAACTTAATGTTTGAATATTAATTATTTGAAGATTATAAATATATTGTAGTTACACAAGAAACACCTACTTGTATACTACGAATATGATAAAATAATATACATTCAACACATATGATTTATCAAGATAATACTCTATGAATATTGAATAATTAATACTTAAATTATAACTATTAGATTTAATAAATGAAAGAGTATTTTTTTTAATTTTAAAAAACAATTAATAGATTTAGGATTAAAACTAAGTAACCAACGTAATGAAGAACATAATATATTATGCAATTATAATGAATATAGAAAAAATTAGATTTATATAAAAAAATAATAAAAATTTTAAATAAATTATTTTCTTTGATAAATAAACAAAGATCATCAAATAGGTTAATATTAACTCCTGATTAAAAATTGTATTGATTCGTAAAAATTGATATAGAATCTAAGAATAGTAAATTAAATCATAATCGATGAGAAATTATAAACTTTAAAACATAATTAAAAATATATTAAATCTGAGGACATTTAAGATAATATTCCAACCAAACCGTTAATTTTTAAAAATAACACGCCGCCACCCCGCCACCCCGCCACCCGCCACCAGCCATATAATATTTCGGCTTACACAACTCTCAAGTCACTTCTCTCTCTGCAACTCCATAAATCGGAGAGAGAACCATTGTCGTTTCATCTTCTACTTTGCTTTTTTACTGAACATGAGCAACCCACAAGCCAAACCTAACAATCCACAAAACCCTAATCCCAATCACAATAACAATGGCATCGACAACCTAACAACTCCATCGTCGTTATCAACAGACGAGTGTAGCAATTGCCGCTCAAACAAGAGATGGAAACTCCACCAACTTCGAATCAGAGGTACCTTTCGCCATCTCTGCACTACCTGTGTTCTTCGTCTTCACCCATCTTCCTTTTGCCCTTGTTGTTTTCAACTCCATGAACCCACCAAAATTCCATCTTCTACCAATCGTCTCACTTGTTACAAATGTTCTTCTTTTACTCACTCTCATTGTGCTCCTTCCTCTGCTCACCCTTCTTCTTCTTATCTCTGTCCACCTTGTGCTTCAACTAATTTTACCTTTTTCGACATCGATTATGACCCCAATATTCGCTTTATGGACAAAAGGCTTTCTCTTGTCTTCTATTGTGCTTCCCAAATTGCCTTCGCTTCGATGACTAAGCCCAACGTTGTATCACTTGCTGAGCACGAGCGACGGGCTAAGGAGGCTGCCATTGCTCGGAAGAGAGCTCGAGAGTCGCTTCAGCACTTTCGCGCTGTTGTTGATGCTCATGGATCAGGTGGGGTTTTTGGGTCTGTCGCCAATTTGGGTCTCAATAAGGGTTTGGAGAAGAAGGCTTTACCAGTAGTTTCTGCTTTGCAAGGGAAGGAGATGTTTAATGCATTTGGTGGATCTGCTAATCCAAAAAGCATTAATGGAGAGGCTATGGCTGTTAATGGTAATGTGAATGAGAAGAAGTCCGAAAATGTGATTCAACCAGAGGAGATTAACATTCTTAGCATGGATATTGATCAAAAGAGTGTTCTTGGTAGCAAAGAAAATGTCTCTTCAAAATAACATCTGGAACTGAATCGTTGAAGGGATTGATGCAGCAACCAAGGTAGCTATGTGAAACATTTATATGGTAAAATGTGAAACATTTTGGAAATTGGAACCTATGAGTTGATTCTGCTTATCGAGTCTACGGATAATTTTCCTTTTAAGTTAATTATTGAATTGTAAGTATATATATTCACCTAAGTCTCTTCTAGCTTTAAGTTGTGAATTTACTGTAGGTCTCTTCTACCATGCTCTAATGTACTTTGCACTTCATTGATAGTGAAGATTAGGGGTGTTCGTAGGACGTAATTCGCTGATTTTATACTTATCTGATCCGATCATATTGAAACATCCTAATTCGTAACCGATCTGATCACCTTTTAAATTCGATACAATCCGATCTGTAATTTATTTGGATTGAATCTAATCAATTTGAACAATAAATTTAATTAACTCTATTTTTGATATTTTTGATTAAAAAATTTAAATTTTCACATAAATCATAACATAAAATTATTTGAGTTAAAAGAAACCTTAAAAAATAAAAATAAATATATATTTAATTTAATAAATATATATTAATTATATATTTTTTTTATTTAATAAATATATATTAATTAAATATATATAATAATTTCGGTCGGATAGGATGGGATAAGATAAATCATAATGAAATTTGTTATCCGATTTGAACTTAACGGATGAAATTTTTTTTTATCCAATCCGATAGTCGAATCGAAATCGTAAAAAAATCAACGGATCAGATTAGATTGATCGGATGATCGATTTTTTGCACATCTCTAATGAAGATACAAATATTTTTGCTATTTTCTATGGTGTTAAATTTGCTAATACTTTATTTCCTTAAGTAAAATCTTTCCATTTTAGTTAATTAAGTGATTCTCATGTAAACTTTAATGGGTTTCTTCCATTTTATTTTCAAGAATTTATGCTATAAACTATAAGTAATGTGGATTTTTTACTCCTACTTTTCTGTGTATGATAAGATGCTTCAGCTCATTCTTTTTGTTGAGTTGTCGAGCAAGTTTTGGGCTTTAAACTTAGGTAGTGTTCTGCTTTTGGTTATTTGGGTTTGAGTCTCAAAGTTTGATTAGGCAGGATACTTTTGACACATGCACTGGGTAAATCACTGGTGAGAAACTAAGAAGTGGGGTACATATGAATTATGAAGCTTGAATGTGATCACCTCATGTGCATATAAATTGTGTATTATTACTTCTTTAGTAGCAGCAATCTTTTTGCCCTGCTTCTCTACCATTCATATTTGCCCTTTCAATATTATGGTGTGGAATCTTTCCAGATTTGGGTGTATAAATAATTTAGGAACTACTTTACACATCTATTGGACCAGTTATTTTTGCCACCTTAGTCTTTACATCAGGTAAATCCTAAGTTCCTAACCATTCACTTGAACTTTTGTATATGAAAAAGTAGGATTCACCTTATGTAAAGACTATGGATAAATATTTAATGGCTTGCCTTCTTTAATTGACAAGTTTAAGAGACATATCTTTAAGTATATTATAGAGGTGCAGAAAAGAATTCATGGCTGGTCAAAACAGTTTCTCTCTATAGCTGGACGATAAATTCTTCTCAAGGCAGTGACATATGCAATCCCAAATTATGCTATGGGATGGTTTCTTCGACTCAAGACTTTATTGATGGAATGGTCCGGATTGTAGCAAAAGAATCCATTAGAAAAGATGAAAGGATCTACAAAGGCCTAAAAATGGAGGTATTGGATATAAAGACTTGAGGTGATAGGTGAAGGCTCCTCAGTCCTCACACATAGCTCTTTAGTACTGTCAATTCTTTTTAACGGTGTAAATCCTTGCGGTGATTATCCAATTGGATCCGACAAAATGGCAAATTAAAAACGAAAAACGATGATTCGTATTTTATAATATGAGGTGGAATAAAGATGAATATTATATTTAATAGTTATTTTTTTTTTGAAATTATATACTTTATTTTAATAAATATATAATTTTTAAAAATTATTTAAATTATTTATTTAAATTTTAAAAATTTAAGATTTTATAATTTATTCTTATTATTTTAAATTATTTTGTAACAAGATTCAAATAATATTATCTAGTATAAAAAGATTATGTATTTATTATTATTTATATTTTTCTCTCCTTTACATAAAAATTATTATTATTATTTTTAATTATTTATTAGCTTAAATTTTCTTTCTTCCTATTATAAACTATTTATTATTGGTTTGCTTTTTTTTTTAATCTTTCGTTTATGATAAAAATAATAATATTTAAAATATCACTTGAATACTAGTTTTTCATGTGAGAGATCGTCATTTTTTTTATTAAAATCCACTGTATGTCTTGCAAGATTTTAAGGATAGAGGATAAAGGAGGGGATGTCCCATCTAGTTCTGTTGATAAACTTAAGTTCTTTACTCTTTACGGAGCTCTTCACTCTTGACACATATGATGGGGCATAAACCTAGGAAATTGTTCCTTTTTGGAAGTAAAAAGTAAGGGCAAATTCTTCTTGGGCTTGGAGGGAAATTATTGAAGTAATGAGAATTTTAATTGATGGTTTCAGGTGACGACCTGCAATCAGATCTTGTTTGGGAATATAGACCATCCCCAAATCCAAGGCTTGTAAGCCTATTTCCCCTTAGTGGTCGGCTGTGATTTTGTAATTGAGTTGACCATTGATCATTGTATGTGGAATTATTCTATTACTGAGAGTTGTTTTATCAGTGATGATAATGAGGTAATCAATTCCATCCGAATGAGGAGAAATCAAGATGGTGATGATCCAAGCTTTTCAAAGAATGGATGTTACAATGTTTGTTGAGGCTATAATATATAGAGTTGTTCTTCTTGAAGATAAAGTATGGGGTGGAGTATGAAGGGGACAACGAAGCTACAAGTCTTATGGAAAGGAGTTTTGGAAGTTTCTTTGGTAACTCAAATTTCGAAGTAAACTCATATTTTTTTTATGGCAATGTGCTAATGATAACCTTTTTACTAATCTTATAAGAAGGGGATGAAATTGGACTCTATTATGTTCTTTATTCGGAGGAATGTGAATGTTGAAGTCTTACATCGACTGAGCGTTGGGTTTTTGTTGTACTTATAAGTGTATGACAATCCTTTTTGTTTGAGAGCTCGTTTGGAGTGAGTTAGACCATGGATTTTTTCATGGTATCAGAGCTAGGTGACTCGGTCGGTATCCGGCCGATTGTAGGGGATGAATCCTGCGTCGGTGTAAGGGGGAGACACTCCATATCACTGTTCGGAAATCGATGTGAGGAGTGTTGAAGTCCCACATCGATTGAGCGTTAGGTTTTCGTTACATTTATAAGTCTATAACAACCTTTTTTTCTTTAAGAGTTCGTTTGGAGGGAATTAGTTAATAAATTTTTTCAGTGAAATTACCAAACATCTTATTTTATATTGCAAGATCTCTTCAGAAATTCTTTTTCTTTTAGGATTGCGAAATAAATTACCTCCCTCAAAGTCTTTTATTCAAGATTGGATGATATTATTCTAAAAAGATTGACAAAATATGTTGATGATGAAGAGTTTAGAATATTCTTATTGTTATTTGTTTCAAATTTAAAAATCTAAAAACCATAAAATTTATTAAATAACTACTATACAACAATAAGTAAATAATATATATTTAGAGACTCACGTTATATTCTTCATTAGCCTTATTACTATAATAGGTTTACACTATGGTAGCCTAACATTTAGATATTGAAGTTTTTATTAATTCTATCATAACCTATCCCATCAAGAATTCAAGATCATTGTGATGACCAACAGTACTTTTCTTGAACCTTTAGCTAATATAGTGGTACCGTACACAACTTGGGCATCAGTGAATTATCAAGTTATAGGAAGCAGTTTCTAATTACCATCAGTGTACATACATGGAAATTAATTAAGAGGCTATAATTCTACATGTCCAGCACAATTTTCCTAGTAACCAATGTTGTTGCTAGAAAGATGCAGCTCATAAAGGGCCTCAAACCAATGGATTTCGAAGCTGTGCTGTTGAAACCGGGAGGAGGGCTACCGAACCCCAAGTCTGAGGAGGCTCCTGGATCCGGATAGCTGCTATTTAATACCGGAGGAGGAGTACCATTACTGCAACATCACATGGTAATATATATATTACTAGGTTATATATCCAAAATTTTAATTAAAATCTTATTTTATCATTTTTAAATAATTACAATAATCGTACATTTATAACTGAAACTCAAATTCTAGATCTTTTTATAGACATAGATGGACTATAAGTAATTAAGTTACAAACTAATTGAAGCAGTTTTAAATCTGTCTTTTTAATGAAAAAGTGGTTACATTTTTTACAAACAAATGAATATTCGAATCTGTTTAAAAAAAAGCATTTTTTTAATTATCAAATGAATATTAATATTATTAATAATAATGTGGTAAATTTAATAAAAAAAATTATATTTGTAAAATATAATTAGTGACATAAGTGATGTACTTTATTAAAAGGTGTTTTACTTCATAAAAATCCATTTTAAAGTGTGTAACGCCATCTCCAACTAAAAATTATATTTTAGCATAACTTTTGTATTAACATAATGCAATTTTCATGCTATTTCTTTTTTATGATATATATATATATATATATTATAATTAATTAATAATCATAATAAATAAAAAATTATATATTTTTTTAAAAAAATTAAAAATATATTAACTAAAAATTTATTATATATTTCATTATAATTTATTATATCGAACAATAATATTAAATAATAAAAATGATATACTTGAAACAAATTTCGGGTAAAATAAAAATAAAAATAAAAATAATATTTTGTATAATTATTATAAAAAGAGAAGAAAAAAATAGTGTAATAAACAATATTATATTAAATTTGGTTTAAATCTGTTTATTGTACTAAAATAGTGCAAAATTTTAGTACTTTCTTTGGAGTAAATTGGTGCAAAATTTACACTAAAATAGTGTTTTAGTGTCTCATTCGAGATGCCCCAATACGAACTCAGGACAAGGTGCTTCCAAATTTATTGCCAGATACAAACTAAATTACTTCAAAATTCAAACAGGCCATACCCTGATACGCCTGTCAAATCTGGTGATGGTGTTGTGGACGTTGGGGGTGTTTGTGTTGGAGTTAATGGTGATGCTGACAACGGGGAACCTAATGGCGTTGATGATGGTGATGATGATGATGGGAAAATGCAAGAACCAGTACCTGTTTGAACATTTAGCAGAGAATTGAGATAATGATCTCACAACGCAATACATACAATATATTTTCATTCGTATTGTAAATGAACATATGTTTTTATCTGTAAATAGTTAAAAATAAAACTAAGCGAAATATGTTATATAATTAAATCAATATATAAACTTACTTGGATTTGTATTGATTAGAGAGGCAGCTCCCCCAAAATCACAACCAGTTGGTAAAGGGTTCTTTTGGTAATAGCTATTGAATGCATACGAGGCATGACTTTGCAAAGTATTTGGACTATAACAACCTCCACCTTGCTGAATTTGTGAACAATCTGCTCCTGCTCCACATGCATAGTCCAATGCTGACTGAAGAACTGTTTGTGGTGCTCCAGACTTGGCCACACACCAGCTCTGCCCCGGAACTGCGGCCGAGTTAGCTGTAGCCGGAGGTACGACCGGATTCGTGACTGACGTTGTGGTGGGAACATTTGGATATGTTGTTACAGGGTTAGTAATAGGTTGTTGGCCTGGAACTGTGATAGGAGTACTTATAGCTGGATTGGTAGTTGGTATTGGATGATAAGCAGGGTTAGTGGGAGGAAGTGTTGTTGTTGGGCTGATAGAGTCATCTAAACTGGTTTCAAATTGCAGTTTGCTAAGGGGTTCTCGGCGAGAAAAGGGAAAGATTTGCTCATGTTGTTCACTTTTCGGCTCTCTGTGATCAAAATCTTCTGCAGCATTTATTTCTGTTAATGATAAAACGATAAGTTCCACGGTTGACAAAATATATGGGATAGTATAATAATCATATTTCTCTGGGTTATTTTTTAAGATGGAACCTTAAATCATTCTGATGTTAATAACAAGTATTAAAATAATAAAATTTATAAAGATATTAGCAATTAAATTTTGGTAAAATTTTATAAAATTTATTCAATTTAAAACTTTATGATACAACAAAAATTATTGGTCAATTACGCAAATAGTCCCTATATTTTTATTTATTTTACACGTTGGTCTTCTTATTATTTTTTTATGATTTGTATCTCCATTTTTTTATTTTTATGCTTTGATTACCTCTTTTTTTATATTCTTAAATTTTAATTTCAAATTTTTGACTAAATGTATAAAAACTAAAAAGTAAAAGGGTCAAATTATAAAAAGATAAAAGGGTACTAAAATGTGAAAATAAAAAAAAATAAGAGATCAAATTGTAGTATATAAACAAAAATATGGATCATTTGTGTAATATAACCTCAAAAGAATAAAAAAATAAGAGATTAAAATGAACAAATCATAAGAAAAATATAAAAGAATAATATATATAAAAATATGGAGACCTTTAGAGATGGTTCATCCAAAAATTATTACATTTAATTAACACAATACATTTCAATAATTTGGCTATTTTAATCGATAGGTAGAAAGCATGTAGCAAGAAATATTAAGCAATGGATAAAAGATTTGTATCCAAATTTTTAGAAACAAGTGAATTGAATATGTTGATGGACATACCGCCAGAAGTGTAGATGGTTTGGAGAACCAGAAAGAAGAAGAAACACTTAGAAGTTCTTGTGCCCATTTTCAACACAAGAGATTTGTGATGTTAGTGGGATTTGTGAGGTGCTCTAATGTTTAAAAAGGCTGCAGGAGAAAAGAAGCTAGAAGAGCGCTAGCAAGTTCTTAAAATGATGATGAAGAAATTAAAATGTGTTACTTTGTGACTAAGGATGGGGTTTGCCACCTTTTGTTCCTCCTTTCCACAATAGAAAGTATCGAGATCAGCTATTACACTTTTCTGCTTCTTTCCATTTCCCAAAGATAAATATATAAGTCCAGATATAAAGCAAGTTCTGCTTATCAAGTGCCAAAACACACATGCATGCACATGAATGCATATCTAGATACACATGCTTTGTTCTTTGCTTAATCACATCAGTCTAGAGTCAATTGTGTTATACATGTCTTGTGTCGTATTTGTAAATTTTCAAACGTAGATTCACATAATTAACTTTATATTTAGTAAATTTTTATTTATAATAAAAAAAATTAATAAATACAAAATAACTAATCTTTAATTGTAATTAAAAATAATTTGTGTCGTATAAGGGTTGATATCTGTTAATGACATGCACAGTTCTGACTTTTTTCAAAAAGAAATTAAGTAGGAAAGTAGGATAAGTAACATTAAGACTAGAAACTTTCGAATGAGTGGAACAGTCTGACAAATTAACCTTTTAGGTTTAATTAAACATAATAAGCCCCTAATGAGTTCTTCATTTTTTTTCCCCACCTCTGATTATGTTAAGTTATTTATTTTGCTATTAAGAAATGGCCTTTTCAGTCTAGTGTGGTCTTCTAGAAAGGAAGAACGTTAAGGCGTTCAAGTTGAAAACAAAATTATATTGGTTAGAGTGAAATACGAAAATATTACATTTTTTTTTATAAATAGCATTTATTTTATATAAAATATAATAGTATTATATAGTATGAGATTTTAAAATGATCCGATGATAAAGATTTGAAGGAAATTGAGTAATAGTAAAAGAAACCTCGTGATCATTAAGAGTCCACTTAGAAACTCAGGCCTAACTCTGAACCCAAAAACCAGCTTGTGAGTTAGAGGATTGACTAGACTTATAAAGAGCATTGTTGCCTTACTCTTAGCCAATGTGGGACTTAACATCCCCCCTCCACATCGGCTAGAGTCCGGATTTACGGCACGGTCTGAATTTACGGCACGAGGGCCAATAGGAGTACGAGGAAGCTAAGAGCCTAACTCTGATACCAACTTAGAAACCCAGGCCTAACTCTGAACCCAAAAGCCAGCTTGTGAGTTAGAGGATTGACTAGACTTATAAGGAGCATTGTTGCCTTACTCTTAGCCAATGTGGGACTTAACAAGCCCAATGAGCTAACGCATAAGCAGAACGATTACAATTTCTTGGAATCCATCCTAAGTAAATACAAGAAAAAATTTTAAATAATACAATCGCTTCATCCAAGTATTGTTTTGCTAGCCAAGAAATTGGATCATCTATTCCATTTGTATAGTTGATGATGTTGATATTCTCCTTCAATTGTTATGTTTTAAAATTTCTAAAGTGTTAAAGAACCTAAAGTCTTACATCAGTAAAGAGTTTGACACTAGTGTTTTTTATAAGTCTGTATAATCCTCTAACTCACGAGCTATTTTTTGAATTATGAGTTAAGCTTGAGTTTCTATCATGATATCATAACTAGGCTCTTGGCTCTCGAACACCCCTAAAGCTCATCCCCCGTCGATACTCAGGACACACTCTACCCACTCTTCCCTGATGATGTGAAAGGAGAGTATTAAAAAACCTAAAATCTTACATCGGTCAAAAATTCGACAACAGTATTGCATATAAATTTGGACAAACCTGAGTTTTAATCACAAAGCATTAGTTATTCCTATTGCCAAAGATAAAGCTCTTGCTTTTGCGATCTCAACAGAATCTCCTTCAAGAATTTTTTCCTAAGCTACAATCATTTCTCCATAAAAATGTCTAGCAATCACTCCAATTCCAGAAATGCAAACTTTGTAACTAACATCTATATTGAATTTGATGGCCGAGAAGAAAGTTTTATCAAATGAGTGTCTCTTAAAAGAGTAGACTATAGAGGACCTATATTTTCTTGAAAACAATTATTGATTTGCAACTGATAATCATTAAAAAACTTAGAAATCCCTCTCATAGTACCAATAAAATTGGGTTGAGATTCATGGAATATGACCTGATTTTTTCCCTCCAAATACCTCACATATTTAGAGCTATAGCCAAAGTGAGCTCTTTTTTATCCTTCTTCTCAGTTGGTAATGAATTGGGAGGGTCTAAAATAATATTCTTATAGGAATAGAAGTTATTATCCTTGAAAGCATACGGGTTAATTCCTTTTTTTTCCCAAAGTCTTCAAAGAAAATGGAAGGTTGGATATTGCTACATCAGGTGTTGAACAGTTTCATTTCTATGATGGCATAGAGGATAGCATTCAGAAATTTCATGCATGAATCTTTTCAATTTAACTCTTACTAGTAAGGCAGTAGCCAAATTTTTTCAAAGGAAGACTTTATGTCTTTCATGAATTTTATTTTTCCACGAAGATTGTTAAGTCCCATATCAGCTAGGGACATTTCTTCCGTTATACATATAAGTTTGGACAATCCTTCACCTTATAACTTAAGTTGTAAGGTGAAGTTAGGGTTGTCAATGGTCTGGTCAACCTTTCTGGCGGTGCGTTATGTGTCATAAACTCAAACCAATGCCGACCAGGATCTCTCTCGGCTCAATCAAACCTCCAACTCATAACTTAATTTTTGAGGTGGAGTTAGGTTCAAGTCTAACATGCTATCAGAGCTAATTCCCTAGCCTTCCATCGACCCTCGAGCGGTAAATCTGGACCGTATCGTAAATCCGGACTCTAACCGATGTGGAGGGGTATGTTAAGTCCCACTTTGGCTAGGGACATTTCTTTCGTTGCACATATAAACTTGGAAAATATTTCACCTTATAACTTAAGTTGTAAAGTGAATTTAGGGTTGTCAATGGTCTGACCAACCTCCCTGGCGGTGCGCTCTGTGTTGTAAATCCAGACCAATGACAACCAAGATCCCTCTCGATTCAATCAAACCTCCAACTCATAACTTAAGTTTTGAGGTAGTGTTAGATTCAAATCTAACAAAGATTTTCAAATAGTATCTTCTTCCAAATCTATTTCAGTTATAATGTTCAATTTATAAGCAGATTTGACTAAAAAATAGCCCCACTTATTGAAAATCCAAAAAAGCTTATCGTAAATGCAGTATTTTTGTCAAATAAGCTATTTATGACTTCCCAATTCCATTCACTTTCTCGAGAAGAAAGATCTTTAACAACATAATACCCTAAGATTGTGAAGAGATCCAAAATACAATTTGGAATATGATCTCTTAAGAAAGGAATCTAAATATCTTTTCAGATATTGATGGAATTTCCGTTTTCATTCAAATAATAGCAACCCTTTTTCAGTAAAGGTATAGTTCTATAGATGACTTTCCAAATATAAGAGCCACCCTGTCTTGTAGTACTATCCAAAAACTTTCTTCTAAAGCAGTACTTGCTTTGTAACATTTTAACCCATAGTTTATCAGCATTTGATGCCAGTTTTCATCCTAATTTTGTTAAAAGGGCTGTGTATATATGAACAGTAGATTTAAAACCCAATCCTCCTAATTCTTTTAGCTTGCAAATCTCATCCCATTTCTTCAGAGCAATATATCTACTTGTGTCATTTTTTGAATTCCCCCAGAATTTCTTTATTAAGAAGTCTATAATATTACACACTGTGCTTGGTATTTGAAATGAACTCATAGTGTTAGGAATGGATTGAAGGACTGACCTTATCAAAATAGCTTTTCCTGCATTTGATAAGAATTTTACATGCCAACCTTTTGTCATATGAGCAACTTTGTCTATAATGATCTTAAATTCTCTTGTTTTATTTTTATGAATGAAGAGAGGATTTCCAAGATATCTTATATTATTTTTAGCAATCTTTACACCAGCAATTAATGATAAGAAATTTTTCAGTTCTCTGTGGACATTTTTTGAAAAGAACATTCCAATTTTTTGAAAATTTGGAGATTGACCATAAATGCCACTATAGCAACGAAGTATGGATTCTAAATTATTGACTTTTTGCTCATTTGTCCTGCAAAATAGCAATATGTTATCAACATAGAATAAATGACTTAAAGGTAATGAATTTCTAGTAATCTTTATTCCATAGATAGCTTGTGTATTTTTTGATCTGGAAATCATTTTTGATAATGCTTTTACAGTAATTATGAACAAATAAGGCAAAAGTGGATCTCCTTGTGGTCTTCTATTTGGTTTAATTTTTCCAAATTTATAACCATTTAACATAAGGGAATAAATGACTGAAGAGAGATACTAGGAAATTAATTGATAAAATTTTGAGAAAAAACCATGCCTATTTAAGATTTACAAAATTAAATCACATTCTATTTTATCATAGAATTTTCTTATATCTATTTTAATTCCCAACAAAACACCTTTTTTTTGTTTCTTTTAATGGAAATTAAATAGATATAAGAAAAGCCTTTGTTTATGAATTCAGGTCCCTGAAAATTTTGTTTTTAACTTGTGCTTTTTGGGCTAGTTTTTTAATTATTAATTCTCGATTTTAATTTTTAAATTTGAAACTTATTTTTAATTTTAATTTTCTAACTTTTGAAGTTTAAAAAGATCCGTTTTGGAATTGAATTTCTATCTTTTATTTATTGACACTAAAAATTAATAACTTGATCTTACTCAAAATTATTAGTGATAGGATGATCCGATTTTATAATGAGAAATTAGAGAAAAATTAAATAATTAGATTAAATCGTGTGGATCTTATATTAGGTTTACATATATATAGAACATTACATATACATGTGTCAAATACATAGGGGATATATGTCACAACATATCAAGGAGGTACATAAGTAAAAGTATGAACTAACTTAGGCTCGACCATATTGACAGACCAAGCTAATGGTCAATCTTTTATTACTTTAGAATGTTTTGAGCAGATAAGGACACCCTAAGATTATCACTTTAGGCATAAGCATATCTCATTTTGTCAAGCAAGGTACAAAATGGATAGAGTTGTTCAAGGGTCGGGCTCCAGGTTGAGCCTTATGTTCAAACACCAAGTCCCTTTACTTTTTCAGCTCGATTCCTTAATAAGGGATGAAAGAGTAGAAAACTAACCGATCAAAATAATCAAGAATACTTGACATTTTGATATGCCCTAATGAATGCTTGTTAATCAATTGGAGAGAGAAAAATTTTGAATCCCTATTTAAGAAGGAGCCAAGGCATCATTAGTTTCGTTGTTTCTAGGATAACGAACCAAAATTTTAACGAGAATGCTATATCTTTTCAACTAGTACCCTGTAATTTCTTTGCTCGAGTGGTAATATACATAGCTCGACATTAAACATTTTTGCTCGAGCTTTAGAGATTTGTCTTCGCACTTGATCATTTTTTGATTTTTTTTCAGGTTGATACTTAAATTCATTCCTCCCCTTTTATTTTGAAAACTCAACTTTAGATAACTTATATTTCTTCGTACCTTATATTTTTATTTTATGTAACTTCTTATAGTAAACATGCAGAATGAGATATCATCAAAGGCTACGGGGAAGGTAATTTTACCTTCATGTTCCTCGAGCTCTTCTTCTTAGGGGAGCCTTCAATATTTAAACTACTCAGGACAACAAGAAAGTAAAGAATCAAACTCTACATTTGAAACAAGCGTCTCGGGTGATGAAGAGATATCTAAGCTTCCCACTACTTCTTCATCTCGACCTTAAACTACTCCTACAACTAGTTTAAGCATACCACAAACAAAAATATTTATTCCAAGGACATGGAGAAAAAAGTATAGAAAAAAAGAGGATTGGGGAACCCATGGGTTGAACTAAAGATTAGGAGGCCAAGGTTGAGACAAGTGGCCTAGCTCCAAAGGATAAGTAGAGGCTTAGACAAATGTATGACATTTCCTTCTCTATTTAGATAATGATTCCTAATTCGGGTGGTTTTGATAGTACACCTTCTTCTTCTTGGTGGATAGCCTTTCACAAGAAGGCTTTATGATTCAAGATCAGGTTTCCCTTGTATCCATTTATCATAATTTTTTTGAAGATAATGTATCTTATACTAAGAAAATTGATGCCCAACTGGTGGAGGTACTTACTTTGGCTCACTCTAATATGTAGAGAACTTAGGGTGGAATTGGAAATGCTCAAGTTCAATGAGGCATATTTGTTAAAACAAAACCCCAATACTAAGAGAGTATACACATCAACTAAGTAGGATAGATGTATTAATGTGACCCTCCCTAAGAATGAGAAGAATTGAAAAGAATACTTCTTCCATATAACTAGTCCATGGGAAACAACTGATAGTGACACAAGGTTAGTAAGAAGCACTTGGGTTGATACAAAGCTTGTGATAAGGATTATGGGTTCCTTCATCATGATCTTGTGTTTAGAAGCAAAACAAAAATTGGTTGATATTCAAAATTATCTACCTAAGAAAACATCATAGAGAAAATCATTGAACACTCCGCGATTTATGGCCTATGGGCTAATGAGACAGAGCTCAATACAACCACTCAATAGGATACTTCACAAGCACTAAGCACCAAGTGCAAGATCCTTCCTACTAACTTTGAGGGTAGATTTAAAGTTGTTCACGATGATGGTGAATGAGTTTGCATTTTAAATTAAACATGTAATCTTGTGTACCTTGCACTTTTAAAAATAGAACTCGTCTATTTCTTTATTAATCTAGTATTATAGAGTTAATTTCGATACTTTACTGGCTTGACTTCAAAGTAGAGTCACAAAATAAGGGACTGGATCTCAAGGAATGAGCTCTTTTAAAGGAAAATAGAGGAGTAAAAAACAAAAAAAAAAGAAACAAAAAGGTGACCATTGTGGAGCCTACTCTCATACCTAATCTAAAAAATTCTATGACAGTGGTTGATCCATTTCTTTCCCCTTTGGGCCAATAGATACCCACACATGTAGCCTCGAGCCAACAAACACCTCCCTTACCTACAAGAGACTCGAGGAGGGGAAAGAGAATTTATTGATGACCTCACCATAAAGGTTGAGGATGTGGCCTTGTATAGAGGTATGGCCTAGAGAGACTGGACTACTACATAGATAATCTCCCATGCATGGTTCATGAGAAAAAGCTTGATGCCATAAGCAAGGATGTTGATCCTTCCTTTGTGATTAGTAGAATACTTTATCAAGTAAGTATCAACTCGAGCTTTGATTTTATTAAAGTACTTCCTATTCATGTAGCATCTCACCCCATGATGCACTATTTTGTTTTAGACTTAGCTATTGCACGGGCTTAGTAAAGTTCAAGGCACAGACCAATTGAAGCATAAGCTTGAGGCTAAGAGAGAGTCATGCCTCTACTTGAGCTAAAAATGTTTTACTACTAACAAAGGCCAATAAGTGGAAAGGTGAGGACATTGATAAATAGGAGAAATTGTCCAAGGCTATGAGCGAAGTGAATGTAAATATGAGATAGTTTGAGGTGTGTTGGGAGTCAAAGAGAAAACTTAAGGCTGATATGAATGTTTGTAAGTGCAACTTGAATGTTGCAAAAGAGGAATTTGCTCTTGAACAAGAAAAAATGAAGTACAAGCTCGATGCCATGGTTGATCAGCTCAACTCTAGAGTTGAAATTGGCTATAATCTAGCCATGGATTTATTCAAAAAAATCCAAGAAGAAAGGCCTCGATGAGTGTTACTATCTGATTCTGAATGTTCCAGTTACTCTCTCCTATTAACCTACTAAAACTCAAAATGAAGATGGAGACCAAGGTGAAGAGTTTGAGAAGAATGGTGATGGATGAACCTTACAAATTTAGAGATGCTTAGTTTTTCAATAGGCTTAAGGCAATGTATTTTTGTAAGGCACAACCTTTTATTTTGTATGAATGACCTATTTTTGTAAGGCTCGATCTTTATTTAATAAAATACAACTTTCAAAGATTTTTGATTTTCTTCAAAAGTAGTGTATTTATGTATTGTATGTATATTTGTACACTTATCATAAACATTTATTAATGTTGACCTACCTTATGATTTTAGGATATTTATCCAATTTCTCATCCCAATGTCTTTCCCTATAAAAGGCATTAGAGTTATTTGTAATTCATATGTTTTTTGCTTTGAGGGTTTAGCACATTTTATTCCATCTTTTTTTCTAGCCTTATGGCCTTTGATCGGGCAAATAGAAATTTAGCTCGAGCCTTAAAACAAGACAACACTAGGCTTACCATTAAGGTAGCCAAATTAAAGGTTAAGCTAGCTCATAACAATGATAAGGTTTCTCTTTGTGAAGAGCTTAAGTGTGAATTCGAGTCCTACAAAGATCAGCTACTTCAAACTCAATCATGTGAAATAAGGAATATCATTGGGTAAGTACTTACATGAAATGGTCTGAAGCTGGCTTCCTTAAATTAATGAGTTTTGTTGAGGAATTAGAAAATTTGACTACCAACATGAGCATGGCTTCAACCAAGGTAGGAGTAGATATTTACAAAAAAGCAACCAAGATTCAGGTTGAGATTTTGCCTTTAGTGGAAGAAACTAATAACTAGAACACTAGTCGTGCATCCAAATGCCTTAAGGGCTTTTAAGAATGCCTCTTCATCATCAAGCTTTATATGAAAAGCTACAGTTTAAATCTTAGCTTTGTAAGCTCGATCAATGTATTATATTATTTCATGATAAAGTTCCCCCCTTCTCGAAATTGGCTCAACCTATAGTTGAAAACTTGACTATTTTAAGCAAGAGCGTTGTACCTAGTCTATAACCAAGGTGATCAACTTTTTATAAAATATGTCAGAGCATTCCACCTAGTCTATAATAGAGGTGATCGACTCTTTATCATAATATTTTGGGGAGACATCATTCATATCTGTAAAAGCTCCATAGATTCAGGTGAGCCATAATCATTTTTTAACAAAACAACATTTGAAAACTAGGTTGGATAATATATTCCTCTAATAATATTTGTCTCTTTAAGTGTGGTGACTTGATCTTTAATCACCTCATTTTTTTTCTCTTGAAAATTTTCTCTTCTTCTACTTGATAGATCTAACATTTGGATCAACATTCAATCTATGAGTTATGATTCCTAGTTCAATTCTAGGTATATCTGCAAGTTTTCATGCAAAGACATCAATATTGGTTCTTAAGAAATGCGACAATTGTTCTCTAACATCCATTATTAAGTCGGTGCTCAACTTCAAAGAATGGTATTTCCCTTTATCTTCAATTTATAAATCTTGAACTCCACTTGAATTGACTGATTCTACTAGGTACCTACCTTTAGGTCTTTTTTGACAAGACCCATATTGTAATTGTTACTTTGAAATCACCTCTTTCATTGTAGTATTATAACAACTCCTAGTTTTCCCCTGGTCCCTCCTTATCTCATTTATGCCTTCTTCCATTAGATATTTAATGACTTGGTGGAAAGTATATGAAACTACCTTCATCTTATGTATCCATTATCTCACTAGAATAACATTGTAATGGGTTGTAACATCAATCACCACAAAGTTGGTCGTAACTATTAAAAAAATTTCCATGGCAGGCAATATCATGATTCCAGCAGCATAGATGGAGCTATTGTTGAATCCCACTAGAGGTAACTCCTTTATATCGTAATATTTCACACCTAGTACTTTCATTATTCCAAGAAAAAGAAGATCCATTGAACTTTTGGTATCAATCAAGATTCTATAGACATCGCATGACCCTACTCGTAGAGTGACTACCAAAGCGTCTTCATAAGGAGTCAAAGTCTCATCATTATTGGAAAGGTGATTGCTATAGAGTATGGACCCCTATGCAAATTATAAACATGAGATGACCCATGCAAGTCTTGAGCGTATCTTTTATGTGAGTTATTGGATGTCCCTTTGAGCCCAGACACTCCATGTATAGTATGAATGGCTCTTACAACATCTTCATTGTGTGGTGCAAACAGTCTTAAAGTTTCATATTGGTGCTGACGATATGATCTTCTATTGTCATTTCCCATAAGGTCACTCAAGTATCCTCTAGACAACAAATCTTCTATTTATTTTTTCAAATGTTTTGTAATCTTGTGTTTCATGGCCTACATCCTTATGATAGGCACAACATTTATATGTGTCTCTAAGAGGTGCCCTCATCTTCGGTAGCCATCTAACATTTTGCTCATTCTTCATCCTCAACACATCTTGAGTTAAACTTACTCTTAATGATGGACCTTTAAAGGGTGATAATGACCTACCCTAAGGTTTATGATTTCTTGACCATTGGCCCCCCTTTATGACTCGGGACAAAACATTTGTTTCTATTAATTACTTTATCTTGATTTTCTCTGTCTAGGCTTATCCTCATTTTTTTTCTTTTTTTGGTGAAACTTCTATAACAATCTTATTCTTTTTAATTAATTTTTTAACTCCATTTTAATATTAACAAACATTCTAGCCTCTCTATAAACATATTTCATTGTAAGTGGCACGATTTTGGTTAATTGAGCAAATAAATTGGAACTTTTCAACAGGCCTCTTCGGAATGCCTCTATTGCAATAGAACTAGGATAACATACAATTTCTAATTCTCTTCTATAAACTTTCTTATGTATTCCTCTATTAACTCCTTATTTCCCTGGGTGATTGAAAAGAGGTGATGAGACTATTTCCTTATGAGGCTTGTTACTAGCATTGTTGATAATAAACAACTTAGCAAACCGAGAGGAAGTTATAGAACAGGGTGCCAAGTTATTAAACCATTTTTGAATGCCATCACATAGAGTGATTGCAAAGAGTTTGCACATCATAGTATCTCTTTTGTCTCGGGTAAGGCTCACAAAGACCATGACTGTTTTGAAATGCAGGATATAAGTCATAGGATCTTTCATTCCTTAGTAGTCTAGACTTTTTAAGGCATTAAATTTGGTGGATGGTTCATTATTCTCTACTTCATTAGAGTCAAGGGAGACACATAGCTATTTGCAATCTCTATCCATGTTATAATGTGATTTACCCTTGTCTTGCATCCCATTAGTTTCTTCGAGGGCATCGTCTTGTTTTCCATTTGTTTCTTCTAAGGCTTGGAAGCATGCCTTCCACATCTTTCGCTTTTTCAATAACTATTTATTGTAGTGCCTATTTCATTTTGCCTTTAGACTGGTTATGCCTCAATTCTAGCATTATGTTTTTGGATGCCATTTACTACATTCTTAGCTTGGGTAGGTTCATTTATCGTATAATCTGGTCCAATTTCCTCAACCAGGTCATTAGCTCAATTGAAGGGGGCATTCGAATCTACTCGCGTGATTAACGCTTTATTTTCTCGCCTAGTTTCCTCGAGCTCTCTCTTCAACTCTAGAAATTACTGAGCAAACTCTTATTGATGGTCGACCTCAACTGGTACATCAGCTTGCTGTTCAGCACATGGTTTAGCTCAAGCTTTTTTACAGGTTGGTAAAGCACTATCCCGTGAAGCCATTTCATTTGCTAGCCTCAATCTTTCCTTATCTCACGTTCCAATTATGATGAATGTGGTTCTAAAAGATCGCAAGGTGAAGTGTTTGTTCATGAAGGGTTCTAAAATGCTAAGATGATTCGATTTTAGAAAGAAAAACTAGAGAGAAATTATAGAATAAGAGTAAATTATCTGGATCTTATATTATGTTAACATATATATAGAACATTATGTATATATGTGCCAATTATATAGGGAGTACAAGTAACGTGTCAAGATGTACATAAGTAAAAGCATAAACCAATTTAGGCTTGACCATATTTACAGACCAGGCTAATGGTCGATTTTTTAATACTTTAAAATGTTCTAGACAAGTGAAGACACCCTAAGATTATCACTTTACGTGCGAGCATATCTCATTGTTTCGAGTAAGACATATAATGGATCATATTGTTCAAGGATCATGCTTCAAGTAGAACCTTATGTTTAAATAATTAGAAAAGGCATTTAATGAAAAATTATCAAAAATAAGTTTGAAATTGAATTTAAGTACTTAAAAAATTGAAAATTGAAAATTAAGAATAAGTTATCAAACAAGTAATATTCAATTTTTAAAATTGAAACTAGAAATTGTTTAGTAAATGATTTTTATTTTTTTCAATAAATTTTGAAATTAAAAATTCAATTCTAAAATAAAGAATTAGAAATTAAAAATTAAAATAGTTATCAAATCATAATCTTTTAAAGTTGAAAAGATTCCAACCACAAGCAAAAAATAAATAAATAATTAAAAGTTTTTCTTTTTGACTTCCTTTGTTTATTATTTTTTATTTTTTTGTGATAATTTCTCTTAAAAATTAAACTTACATTCAAAAATAAAACTCATTTAAATACATATTTAAAAATACATAGTATATAAAGTTTAAACTTTTTTTAGAGGTATGATATGGTTTATCGATGTCTATCTCCCATGATTTAGTTTTTTTAAAATATAATAAAGATTTTTTTTAAAATATAATAAAGATATAGATTGGTTTTATGTATATGATATAGGAGTGTCAATCATGTCTTCTTTGTTTGTGTATTTATGTTCATTTTTTTATAAATTCACGTGTTTTTTTAATATTATAAAAATTAAATTATTTTTATTCAACTACTTCATTAAAAGCATAAAA
This sequence comes from Hippophae gyantsensis, assembly GCA_030763125.1. Lineage (NCBI taxonomy): Eukaryota > Viridiplantae > Streptophyta > Magnoliopsida > Rosales > Elaeagnaceae > Hippophae > Hippophae gyantsensis. The sequence continues at coordinate 58,080,794 of CM061032.1, read as the reverse complement.
AAATTATTAATTAACTTTAATTAAAAATAATTAATTTCTTCTTTTTTATTGTAACCGGTCAAATTTGGAAGCCGAACGCAAAATATATGCCAAGGAGTCAATTAAAGATGTATGTATATCCTATAACACTTTTTTTTTTAAAGAACCGCATCAATAAGATACGAACGGCTAAAGGATTGAAACTGGTTGGATGATAAAAGATGATGAAAAATCCAATTTTGCTTAGATCAGCAAAATTAATCTAAAAAGTTTAAAAAAAATTAAAATAATACTATAAAACAATAAAAATAATACTCAATAATATTTAATTTATAATAATTTAATATTAAAAAAATTAAATTTACATATATTTAACTTAAAAGATATTCAATTAGACTACGATTTGATTCAATTATTTAATAAATATTTAAATATTTTTAATTTACCTAAGAAAAGAAAAGAAAGTAAAATTTTCTTATTATCCACGATTTGGTTCAATTATTTAATAAATTTTATTTTAAATGTATTTATAATATATTTTTACATATTTAAATAAATTTTATATTTTGAAAACTTTCATTTTATTTTTCAATCAACATCATATAATTTTATTAGATAACCCATTACATTATTTATAATATATCTCAAATGTGATATAAACATATTATAATCCAATTTAAGTGATATAGTGCGATCTTACAGTACATAAAAGTAACGACAGCTAAAACTTTATTATGAGGGCTCCTGCCGCTAAGAAACCTTGTCTGACTTCTCTCAATAGTAATACTACTAACAACTTCTTTCAGTAAAATATGATAGACTATGCAACACAAATGAAGACAACGCATGTGGAAAAACAATATTATTATTATTATTATTATTATTATTATTATTATAAAATTATGCGTTGTTTGATTTCAAAGTGGTGAATAAAAAGCATATTGTCTGACTAGTTAAAAGCACAAAGCAAAACAAGAGAAAATATAAAAAAGAGAGGATGTAAATCGTCATATATAGAATATATATAACCAAATGGCGATAAGGTTTTTGAGAGAAAACAATGAACAATATAAAATTAAAATTGCAAGCAAATGACGATGACGATAAGGTTGTAAGTAGATATATCAAAAAGAATTTTTCAATCCTTTTAACGTATCTAAAGTTGAATTATTGATTCTATGAGCTAAAAAAACTTAACTCGTTTACTTGAGTTAACGAAAAACTTAATAGTTTATTTGATAAATATACAATAAATTAATAAATTAATAAATAAATAAAAATAATAAGGTATCAAGTAATTACTATTATAAAATTAACAAAAATATTAATATTAATAAAATAAATAATTAATTAATTTTTTAAAAATAAATAAAATATAAAATAAAATTTATATTAAAATATTTTGATAAATATATAATTCCAAAATATATAGTAACTTAAAATATATATACAATACAATTGAGGTTAAAGAGATATCATTGATTTAGTTTTAAAATTTAAATTGTACGAAGTTATAATAATTTATAATTAAATTTATATATCATTAAAAATATCAAATAATCTATTTTATAAAAAATATTATATTTTAAAATTTTGAGTTTTTTAAAAATTATGCTCATTTATTAAATATTATTCATATTCTATTAAATTTTTTTGAAATATAAATCGTACTAATCCACAAAATATTATGATTTATTTAATATATTTTTAAAAATTTCTTAAAATCTAATTCATAAAAAATTTACGTTCTGTGATTTCAATTTCAATTTTTTTATAAAAAAAATCATGTAAAATTTTCTAATTATTATTCATATTTAGAAGGATATTTTTTTTTTGCTCTTTTTTTAATATAAAATATAGTAACTCATAACATATTATTAATTATTTTATATATCGTTAAAAACTTCTAAATATCTAATTTCAAATAAATTTTTCGTTTTGTGATTTTAAAATTTCTATAAAAAATTATGTTCATTTTATCCATAATTTTAACTCATATTTAAAATATAAACTTTATTATCTCAAATTTTTTTATGAATCATTTCATATAATATTAGAAAGTTCTAGAAGCTTAATTTATAAAAATATTTAGGGTTTATGATTTTGAGTTTTTATAAAAAATTATACTCAATCTAATCCAACTCAACCTCAAAGATTAAAAATTAAGAATTATAAACTAGTTATCAAATAAGTAATATCCAATATATAATTTTTAATTTTTACATCACAAAATTGAATCAAGAAATCAATCATAGAATAGTTTTTATTTTCTCCAAAGTAGTTGAAATTCAAAGTTTAATCCTTGAACTGAAGAATTAAAAATTAAAAATTAAAATAATTATTAAATATAATCTAAATATTTAAATAATTTAAATAAATAATAAGATAAATTAAATGAGTAACTACTTCAACTCACGTATAAATAAACTCAACTCAATCTAATTCAAAAATTAAATGAGTTAAAAGTTGAATTATACGGTATAAGTCACTTAAATTAAACTTATATTTGACACCCCTACTATTCATTTTGATTTTGTAAAATGCAGCTGTGAATGTGATTGGCTTAAAAAAGAGAATTAAAAAGCCTAAAGTTGCCGCCGGCTCAATGACAAAGCGAACTAGGGGGCCGCTTAGGCCCTTGCTTATGGAGGATTCTAAGTTTAAAAGTAGTCCAATGAAATTTTTATTATTTTTCAATTTTTAAATATTCATAAATTTCATTGTAATTATTGGTTCTCCTGGTAGATAACCACTTTACCGACTTCAAAATCAAATCACATGTTAATACAATCAAAACATAGCAAAACTAAAAAAAAATATCATTGTTATTATTTTCTAGTTTTTTTTTTAATTTATAAACATCCATTCGTTTTATGGTAATTATCTTCATCATGTATCCAATTAAAAAATATGTATTTTTCAAACATGATTACTTTTATATCCTATTAAATAGTTTTATAACTAGATGTATAAATGTATCTATGTATATTATATAGATATTAAAAGTTATTAAAATTGTTTCTTTCTTATCGATTTTAATTAGATTTGAATATTTTTAATTCAATATAATAATCAATCTTAACTAATCCGAATACGGACAAATCAAATTTTTTTTTTCAAATTAAATAAGGTTAGATAGAGTTTTGAACTTATTTATGAATTATTGTTATATATAATGTATAACATTTTAATTTTAGATCGGTGTATTTATAACAAAATTTATTATTTATAATCTTTATCAAGAGAATCACGAAAAAGAAAATATGATTAGAGATTTAAATTTAAATTTATTTTTAAATTAAAATAATAATTTAATATAATTATGATATGTATAATATTTAAATATAATATATTATTAACTAAAATAAATATGTATTTATTTATAGTTTAATAGTAATTCAATCTAAATTAATTTACGATAGATTAAAAAATATATCAATCATGATCCTAATTAACAAAATATGAATTGATTATATTTTTCAATATAAATATGATCTAACTATAAAATCCATCAATACAAACAAAGAATTTAGTAAATTCTCACCATTTATCATGTTACATGAAAAACAAAATACCCACTTTTATATTCTATAATTTGAATTTTTTAATAATGTTAACATTAAATATACAACTATGTCTCACTTAATTTTATATATTAATAATTTGGCCAACAAAATGATAATAAAGATTGGAACCAACCTTAAAAAAATGAAAGTTTAAAATTATTATTTGTATTATTCCTAATCTATTTAAGTTATTTTTTCAAAATACTCTATCTTTTGTGAGTGTTTATAAAGAACTTTTTACATCATTTAAAATCATTCACTTTTACAATTATTTAAGTTAGTAAGATATTTTTTGAAAGGTATATTATGTGGTGAGTTGTTAATCTTACCATCCAATCAAAGAAATTATAAGGCGCGAGCTAAAAAGATAGAACATTCTTGTTCAAATTTTGTTTGATATCTTGAAAACAATGAAACTAACGATGCTTTGACTCATCTTTGTATAAATATTCAAAAAATTTCTTTCTAATTAACTGATAAATATTTATTGTCACGTACCAAAATATTTCATATTCTTAATTATTATGACAAACTAGTAGTTATACTTCTACCTTAATTGAAGAGCCGATCTAACAGAGTAGATGGACTTAATATTTGAGCACAAGGCTTGACCTGTGGCTCGATCTATGAACGATTTGATCCATCATATGCTTTGCCCGAGATCCTAAGATATTCTTATGCCTAAAGTGATGATTGTAAGGTGCCTTCATTTATACAGAATAAACTGAAGTACCTGAGGTCCAACCATCAACACGATTTCTCAAGGTGGTTGACCTAAAGTTAGATTATGTTTTACAAATATACCTTCTAACACGTTGTAACATATACCTTATATATAATCAATACGTGTACATGTAATATCCCATATATAAAAACTTAATGTGATGTCTATACAATTAACTCAATTTTTTGACTTCTCCTTAGTTTATCTTTCTAAATCGAATCATCTCAACGCTTATAAATTTCACTTTAATTATACATTTGTTAATTTATTCAACTAAATGTAGCCAATTTAATTTAAATAAGCATAACCAATTGAATCAAATTCAAGTAATTTATTTAATATATATATATAAGATGTCATTTGTATTGCTTAGTCTATATATATATATATATATATATATATATAAGATGTCATTTGTATTGCTTAGTCTAAAAGGTATTATTTAATCTCTTAACTATATAAAAAGATTTAGTGAAGGATAAATCATATTATTTTTTTATCAAATGATTAAATATAATTAAAACACGAGTCTTTGATAATGATAAAATCACGATTAACATAAAAAAATTTCAAAATATTTTTTTTTAATATTTATTAATTGCTACTATTTTATTTTAATATTTATTAATGTTTAATTTTTATTAAAAAATAAAAATATATATTTAAATAACTTTTTTTAAATTTAATTATTGTTTATTTTTTCTTAAAATATTTCATATTAAATTTTATTTTTATTATTGTTAAAAACTCGTTTTTAATTGTATTTTAATTGTATGATAGAAAATAATAATATTTTAAATAAAAAATCATTAAAATAATATATTTTTTTATTAATTGATTCTTTTTATAAAATTAAAAAATTAAATGATATCGTTTTTAATAATTTGAGTAATGGCATAAATATTATATATTATGTCATTTAGTAACTTAGATTATAAAAAACAGGTTTTAGGAAGGGTTTTGAGACTTATAAATAAATGATTTCTTCGAAGTAATATTTCACTAATTATAGCATATATATACAAAATACTTGTATTAAAATACCTTTGTAAATAATTTAAAATAACATGAATAATATGTGTGTGTGTGAGAGATAACTTAGGAAGAAATTTGAGACTTACATACTAATGATTTCTTCGCGAGTGACATTTCACCCAACTATAGCATCCATAATACTTGTACTAGGATACCTGTGTAAATAAGTGCAAATAACATAAATAATCACACCTCATAAAAGGTGGTTATAGCATGCATGCCATTAGAGTCACTCCTTTTTATATATAAAATCCTCAAAAATAGAATCTTTGGTCATTCACCAAACTCTTCCCCCTATATTTTCCTTTGTTTTTTTTGGCCTTTACTTTAATTTTTTCTCCTAAGTATCAAAATATATTTATAATAAATAATATTTATCTGTATTGAATTTATATTATAACTTAAATTATTATTTTAAAATTCATAATTATATTAAACTAATTATGTTTTTCATATCCAAATTATATTATATCTATTTATTTAATATGAATTAAAAAACATTCAATTAAACTATATTACTTTTAAATAAAAAAATATTTATAAAAATATTTATTTTCGATCAAGTTTTATTTATCGCATCAAGTTTATATGTATCATCTTATTACATTTGATTTATTTATTTATGAAATATTATTCATATTTAAATTGTGTGACATTATCACAAAATGTCATGCTTATTGTTTATAAAATAATTATTATTGTGTATATATTTTCATTAAAGTAATAAATTAATTATCTATTTATTAATAAAATAATTATTGTTATATATTTAATCTTCGTTAAAATCACAAATCAATTAATTATTTATTGTAAGAGTATTTAAAAAAAACTTTAAGTATAAAAAAAATCAATTTTTCATTTTTTTATTGTAAAACCAACCTAAAAAAAATTATATTAAAAGACTTTTTTCTTTTATTTTTTAGGAGCAATAATTATATCATTAGTCATTAATACTATATATATTTATTAAATTTAAATATTTATTAAATTTAAATCACCCTGTAAAAATGCATGGGTACAAAATCTGTGAGAAAAAAATGGTTAAATACTCGTAAAAAAATATACATAATTGAAATAAATTTAAAATATTGTATCATCTATATATACAAATTGCATATTAATTTATAGGGTGTGCAATACTAATGGTCATTTCATTTTCAAAAACACAAATGCACTTTAATCTTGATATTCTGTGTATTTCTATTACCATATAAAAAAAATAAGTATTTATAGTCCTTAATTATGTAAAAATAAACATTTATAATTCTTCTATTATTAAAAAAATAAACACTTATAATAAAAAAAAGACTAGAAGCAACAAATTTTAAGATAATTACTTATTTTCGTAATAATATGATTAGAAATGTCTAAACTTAATCTAATAATATCATGATTAAAATATATTTTTAAGCGAAACTTAAGATAAATTTGACATTTTCTCCTGAATTTATATAAAATGTATACATTAGTTGTATCACTGTATATACATATTATATGCTAAAATGTATTATTTTGGATCTAATTCGAGTTTGTATAACTTTCATGTATTTAGTAACAAATTCAAATAATGTCTGATAATGGTAAAATATAAGTTCATGCCATAATCAATTTTTGGGTTTATATAGATGTCATTTTTTATGAAAGAAATAATGAAACAAAAAGTGAATGGGCTTGAAACATGGACTTCTACTGGGCTCATTGTTTGATTACGATGTTGAATCGATGAGCCCACTCCTTTACTTGTCGGACTGATTTAATGTTTTATTTTCTAAACCGTTTTTTTTTTCTTTCTGAAAAACATTTTTTTTTGGGGGTCAAATTCTGAAAAACATTTGCTGCACTGATATTTACCTGAATTATTATTCGAAGTTGATCCGTAAAAACTCCCTTAGTCATTCAAATTTTGAATTAACTTAAATCAATTTTTAATTTAAATAATGCAAGAAAACATGAAAATAATTTCATGAAATTATTAAATATGCTTATAATTTAATCATGTTTCAATTACTTGATTAGAAAATAATATTTTAATAAAAAATTCATTAAAATATTATAATTTTTCTACTAATAGATTAAATAATATCATTTATATTTTAATTGATCAAATTACATCAATAATATAATCGAAGGACTTCTACCGTAGATCTCTTTAATTATTAATAAGAACAATTGGAAAATTAATTAGCACCTATGTTTTGCGTTATGTGGAGGGTTTTCTTGATCTGATTTCTCGCACCAAAAATTATCTGTGTTCCATGATTGAAGCTTCAAAAATGTTGATTCTCTAAATGTAAATCAATTTGGAGCGTATATATTAAAAAAATAATGATGATTCTCTTGTGGACGCTTATGTATAATACAAGAAGTCAAGAGCAAATTCAGCACTATATATTTAATTCCATTTAGCTTTATTTATTTATTTTTCTATGATTTGGTTTAAAAACTAATAATCTAAAAATTACAAAAATAATCATCCTTAATTTATAACAATAAATAAAGTATCCTAATAATATTAAACAGATTTTAATTAAACTACGTTTAATATTGAATGAATTTAAATGATTTTGTTCAATTTGAATAATAACTAATTGGATAATATTCAAAATAAAATGATGTACAAATTTTTCTTTTAATAATCAAAATGTATGAGATAGATATAAAATGTGTTATTTTTGTGGTTATAAGTTTTAAGATATTATTTTTGTTATTTTCCTATAATAATTTTACGAATAGATGTGTGAGTACGTAATGTTATTTATAAAATATTATTTTTAAGAATCACTTAAATGGGAATGATTTGAGACCTTATAATAAAAAGTCATAATTATGTACATAACAATTCATGTTTCTACTGCCATATAATCAGGTGAATGATTTGAGAAATAGCTAACAAAAATGTTATTTTTAAAGTCAAGTTTATCACAAAAATTTAAGTAAATGTGTTCTTAGTATTTTGAGTTGCATTAATGTGTTTTATGTCATGTTTAGCCTTTTAAGAAAATGAGCTATTTAGGGGTAACAATATTATTCACACAATTAAAAATATAATTGTAATAATAATCACGTAAAAGTGACAACTTAATTCTTAAATTAATATAATATTTATATTTATTATTAGATAAAAAAAATCATTTTAAATAGAATTGTTTTGACAATATATAATAAAGTGAGTTAGTTACAATATATTGTTAATACTATATTTTTTATTATCATAAAATTTATGCAAAAATAAACAACTTAATCCTAAAATTAATAAACCAATTGAATAAAATTAAGAATAAGTATATAGCATAATTTCTTTATAGATAAATTTTATTTTTTATTATATACATTTAAGAGTTAAACATATATTTTTTATAACGTAATAAACTTAACATCTTAAAAAATAAGTCAAATATATTTTTATAACGTTGTGAATACATATTTTTTATAACGAAATAAACATTTTTTTTTTAGAAAAGTAAAATGATTCACTTAGATAAATGTGTTTAAAGAAATCAAGCATCCTTGCTAGAAATCAAGTAATTGAAGTCTTACAAGAACAATTCAAATACCTCAGAAGAAGCAGCAATGGAGTTCAAAGAAAGAAAAAAAGAGAGAGAAATTAAGAGAACAATTTCTAAAAACACATTGTACATATAAACTATTCTTATTCACCAGCATACATTTTGTCGGCTCATTAGAGCTATTTATACACACATTAAACCACTTACAATTGAACAGGTGTACTGCTACTACAAGCTAATGATACGATGTGTAACAAATTGCTAACTAATTGTAACCACTTGTCTTGATTAAGCACCCAAGTACCAACTACATGACACCGATCGAAAACTGAAAGAGTTAAGTAAAAATTCACATAAAATCATAGCAAAGCTTATATAAAATTATAACTACTAATCACTTCGTTTTTTTTAAATGTGTTTCTAAAAGAAACACTACTTTAGGAGCTTGAATAACTAAATCTCTTTTAAGAGCTCTTATAGCTAGGAAGTTCCCAAGCCTTCTGGCATTCGAGCTTAAAATATTCATTGATCGTGATAGGGTTTCAGTCATGTCTAAAGCCAAAAAAGGACCAATAGTCGATTTCCCACATTCAGTTCTAATGATCATGTTTTCATCCAGTTTTTCATGCATATCACTCAACTATACTTTTTGGGGCTACGAGAGAGTTTAAAACTCTTACCTTTAGGATTAAGGCTGACTCCCAAAGTAGTCTTTGAAACCTTCTTCACACCATGTCGCCTTTTCTATGTGTCAATAGTCACTCACATGCGGACATTGCTTAAGTTCGAACAAACCTTCTCTTGCACAATTTTAACATCAATAGCAATAACAGTAGGCATTGAGTTTGACACGCAGGTCCCAAGCCCAACGTCCTCTGCTAAAGAGGTAAAGTTATCGTCTCTAAGTTGATTCACCACCACAACATCATCTCCAGCCAATTTAGATTTACCACCAACAAGCTCCTTTTCCAAACTGACCAAAGGAGCCTTCAAACTTGCTCCAACCGAGGATTGATCAATACCATAAACACCAGCACAATGAGGAACAGGGTTATCTGTGGAAAATAAACTCAAATAAAAAAAACGGACAGATTTTAAGACAGTATTGAATGAGGAATTGAAGTGGCAATTCCAGATCATTTTGAGCAAATGAAGAGTCTAATTCGTGTGTTTTTAAGTCTAGTTTTTAATGGTGAAGGTTTCAGGTCATTTGGTATTACCTACAATAAGTTATGGAAGTTTTAGCAAGGAAGGGTCAGAATTTACTAAAAACGGACAGACAGTATTGAATGAGGAATTGAAGGGGCAATTCCAGATCGTTCTGAGCAAATGAAAAGTCTAATTCGTGTGTTTTTAAGTCTAGTTTTTAATGTTGAAGGTTTCAGGTCATTTGGTATTACCTACAATAAGTTATGTAAGTTTTAGCAAGGAAGGGTCAGAATTTACTATTTTGTTTAAAGCTGTTTTTTTAATACGAATTTTAAGAGTCTTGTTTAGGTCTATAAATAGAGTTGTATTCTTTTGTAAGTAGGCAAGAAGAGAGAAATAAAAAAGAGTGTTTGATTAGTAAGAAAGAAAAAAATTGTTTTTGTCTCTCTTCCCTCCACCAAAATAGTTATAAAATATCAACAAATTGGTATCAGAGCCGATGGCGAATGTGATGGGAAAAATGCCGCTACCACGACTAACGAAGGCAAACTACGAGAATTGGAGCATTCAAATGAAAGCTCTTCTCGGATCTCAAGATGCGTGGGAGGTGGTCGAAGAAGGTTTCAAAGAACCAACAAATACCACGGGATATACGGCGGCTCAAAACAAGGCGTTGAAAGAGGAGCGATCAAAGGATAAGGCGGCACTATACATGTTGTTCGAGTGCCGTTGATTTAGTCGGGCTTTGAGAAGATTGCCGAGGCAACTACTTCAAAAAAGCGTGGGACATTTTAGAAAAAGTGTTCAAAGGAGCCGACCGAGTAAAGCAAGTAAGACTCCAAACTCTACGCGGTGAATTGGAGAGTATGAAGATGAAGATGTCGAAGGTGTATCCGACTACATCTCGCGTGTGCAAACAAGTGGTGAATCAACTAAAACGAAATGGAGAAATTCTAACCGATGCAAGAGTGGTGGAGAAAATTTTGCGGTCATTAACCGAGAATTTTGAGAATGTCGTTTGTGCAATTGAGGAGTCGAAAAATGCGGAGGAGATGACCCTTGATGATCTCGCCGGTTCTCTTGAGGCGCATGAACGGCGGAAGAAGAAGAAAGAAGAACGAGTCGCTTGAGGAAGCACTGCAAGCCAAGGTATCTATCAAAGATGAAAAGGTACTCTATACTCAAAACTTTTGTGGTAGAGGGCGCGGCCGTGAAGGTCGCAGGAATGGTCGCGGTGGTGGAGGGCGGGGTCGAGATGCACACTATGAGGGAGAAGGGCGGTCAAGCCAACAAAATTGGCGAGGTAGAGGACGTGGTCAGCGGGAGAGGCGGCCGGTCAAATCATTCAAATGTTGAGTTTTACATGTGTGGCAAGCATGGGCTCTACTCAAAATAGTGCAAATCATGTATCGAATGCTATAATTGTGGCAAGCATGGGCACTATGCAAAGGAGTGCTATTCTGAGAAAAAGATATAAGAAAACGCTAATCTAGTCGCGAAAGAGAGAGACAAGAGAAGATGGTGTTCTCATGATGGCCTACAAAAATACCATTCCCGACAAGTGACACGGTGTGGTATCTCGATACCGGCGCTAGTAATCATATGTGCGAGCACAAACACCTCTTTGTGGAGATGCAAGAGATAGAGGTTGGGCACGTGTCATTTGGAGATGCGTCAAAGATTCAAGTGAAAGGTCAAGGTACAATATCATATTTTCAAAAGAATGGTTTAAAGGGATTAATTGAGAATGTTTATTATGTACCCGATCTCAAGAGCAACATCCCGAGTACGGGACAACTCATGGAGAAAGGATACTCGGTGTTTATGAAAAATCGAGTATTACAACCGAAAGACAAGAAAGAGCGAGTAATAGCACGAGTTGAGATGGCGAAGAATCGAATGTACAAAATCAACCCGTGTTATGTGCGAGAAAGGTGTTTGCGAGTTAATGTAGAAGACAAGGCGTTCTGTGGCATTTGCGATATGGTCATTTGCACTATGGTGGTTTACAAAAATTGTCGAAGAAAGGAATGGTACATGGGTTACCCGAGATTGACTACATCGAGAATTTTTGCGAGGAATGTGTACTCGGGAAGCACTCGAGACACTCATTTCGTAGAAGCTGCGAATCTTAGAACAACGGATCATCTCGCATTAATACATACCGACATTTGTGGGCCAATCACTCCCGAGTCATTCAAATGGTAAAAAATATTTCATTACTTTTATCGATGACTATTCCGAAAAGACTTGGGTTTATTTCTGAAAGAAAAATCAAGCATTCGAAGTGTTTAAAAAGTTCAAAGTAATGGTAGAGAAGGCAATCGGCAAGTTTATTAGAGCCTACGTTCGATCGAGGTGGCGAATACAACTCGACAATTTGCGAGATACCGCGCAGAACATGGAATAAGAAGGTTCCTAACCGCACCGTACTCTCCTCAACAAAATGGTGTGGCAGAGAAAGAATCGGACCATTCTCGACATGGTTCGATCAATGCCGAAAAGTAAGAAGTTGCCAAAAGAATTTTGGGCGGAAGTCGTGCAATGCGCAATTTATGTGCAAAACCGATGTCCACATGCGAGTTTAGAAGATAAAACTCCACAAGAAAATTGGAGTGGTAGAAAGCCGACAAGCCTCACACTTGAGAATATTCGGTAGTGTGGCTTATGCACACGTCTTAGGATCAAGAACAAAGCTAGAAGATAAGAGCAAGAAATTTGTGTTCATTGGTTATGACGAGAAGACTAAAGGTTTCAAGCTTCTCGATCCAATAAACAAGAAGGTAATAATAAGCCGAGATGTTAAGGTGAATGAAGCAAGCGAGTGGGACTCGAAAAACTCTTCCGAGGTGATAGTAGAAAGGGGAGAATCATCAACCACATCAACAACAAACCTCGAGATCGAGATAGCAAGAAGCCCTCAAACAACTGATAATGAGGAAGAGCCAAGACAACCAAAAATGCGAAGCATGCAAGATTTGTACGACTCAACAAGTGAGGTACATTTAATTTGTCTTTTGGCGGATGCCGAAATAATTACATTTGAAAAAGCAGTACGGAATGAGAAGTGGCAAGCAGCCATGGATGAAGAAATAAAAGCAATTGAGCGAAACCGAACTTGGGAGTTGGTTGAATTACCAAAAGGATGTCAGCCCATAGGAGTAAAATGGGTATACAAAAAGAAGATGAATGCTCAAGGCGAGATAGAGCGGTACAAGGCAAGGCTAGTTGCAAAGGGCTATCGACAAAAGGCGGGGATAGACTATGATGAAGTCTTTGCCCCGCCACAAGAATGGAGACGATTCGCCTTCTCATTGCTCAGCGACTCAATTCAAATGGAAAATTTTTCAAATGGATGTCAAATCAGCTTTTTTGAATGGTGTGCTAGAAGAAGAGGTGTATGTAGAGCAACCACCCGGGTACACAAAAATTGGGGAAGAAAAGAAGGTGCTGAAATTGAAGAAGGCACTTTATGGACTAAAGCAAGCACCTCGAGCTTGGAATACCCGCATCGACACTTACTTCAAGAAGAACGGGTTTACTCAATGCCCATATGAATATGCTTTGTACGTGAAGAAAGAAGAAGGTAACTTGTTGTTTGTAGCTCTTTATGTTGATGATCTTATATTCATAGGGAATAATGAGGAGATGATAAAAGATTTTAAAGAGGCTATGACTCGGGAGTTCGAAATGACAGATTTGGGTTTGATGAAATATTTCCTTGGTCTGGAGGTTAGACAAGAAAATACTGGGATTTTTGTATCACAAGAAACATATGCAAAAGAAATTCTAAAAAGGAACAAAATGGAGAAGTGCAACCCGTATTGACACCAATGGAACACGGGGCTAAACTTTCTAAGTTTGACGGTGGAGAACGAGTAGATGCGACCAAATACCGAAGTTTGGTGGGAAGTCTGCGTTATCTCACATGCACGAGACCGTGACATATCTTACAGTGTTGGAGTGGTAAGTCGGTTCATGGAAGAACCGGTCTATACACATTGGAAAGCATTGAAGAGAATTGCGATATATCCGAAGTACGTAATCACTCGGATTATTTTTCTCGAGAACGAAGAGTATAAACCGGTGGGATACTCGATAGTGATCGTGCGGAGACATAGATGATCGAAAGAGTACATCGGGATACGTATTCTTTATGGGAGACACGGCGTTCACATGGATGTCGAAAAAACAACCCATCGTGACACTACTCGACATGCGGCGAGAATATGTGGCAAAGATCATGGTGTGTGCGACATGCGGTTTGGCTAAGGAAACTTTTAAGCGAGTTGAATCTCGGACAAGAAGAAGCAACCGAGATCCGAGTTAATAGCAGGTCGGCAATTGAACTCGCAAAGAATCCAAGACATCACGAAAGGAGCAAGCATATCGATGTGAAATTTCATTTCATTCGAGAACAAATCCGGAAGGAGTGTGAAGTTGAATCATGTAGCGAGTCATGATCAAGTAGCCGACATGTTCACAAAGCCGTTACCACGGTTTTGCTGGATAAATGCAAGATGGCGATGGCGCATGAAGGATGGAAGAAATTTGAGTTTAAGGGAGGAATTTGTGGAAAATAAACTCAAATAAAAAACGGACAGATTTTAAGACAGTATTGAATGAGGAATTGAAGTGGCAATTCTAGATCATTTTGAGCAAATGAAGAGTCTAATTCGTGTGTTTTTAAGTCTAGTTTTTAATGGTGAAGGTTTCAGGTCATTTGGTATTACCTACAATAAGTTATGGAAGTTTTAGCAAGGAAGGGTCAGAATTTACTAAAAACGGACAGACAGTATTGAATGAGGAATTGAAGGGGCAATTCCAGATCGTTCTGAGCAAATGAAAAGTCTAATTCGTGTGTTTTTAAGTCTAGTTTTTAATGGTGAAGGTTTCAGGTCATTTGGTATTACCTACAATAAGTTATGGAAGTTTTAGCAAGGAAGGGTCAGAATTTACTGTTTTGTTTAAAGCTGTTTTTTTAATACGAATTTTAAGAGTCTTGTTTAGGTCTATAAATAGAGTTGTATTCTTTTGTAAGTAGGCAAGAAGAGAGAAATAAAAAAGAGTGTTTGATTAGTAAGAAAGAAAAAAAATTGTTTTTGTCTCTCTTCCCTCCACCAAAATAGTTATAAAATATCAACATTATCAACCACAGTAGTACATTTAATAGAACATTCTTTAACAGGATTACCTGGGTTTTTGAGAAAATGAGCGCACAGATTCTTAACATCGAGTCTTCCAAGCATAACCATAGATCATATAATTTCAATTCTCTCTAGCCATCATCAATTACCTTCCTGCATCTTCAAGAGTCATGAATGAGGACACCACATTTGAAACACATTATTGGAAATCTCTCCTACCTAAAATCAAGTCATAAAGGCTTAAGTCCCTATCGATTCACCCAAATTCCAAGCATAATAGGTTTAGACAAATCAATCGTTGTGCGAATTAATATATATATATATAGTGTGTGTGTGAACTATTACCCAATAACTTTTAGTGAGTTGGAATTTTTTAAAGCTATGTCAATTGACTTACTAGTGTAATGATATATATCTTATTTGGGCATTGAGAAAGTAAAGATTAAAATTTTATTATTGTATATATTCGTGTGTTGGTGTATAAATAGGTAATTATTATTAAAAAAAATATTTAGGAACTACTTTGCTAAAATCTAGCTATTTATAAATTTTTATATTTGTCTCTTTAACAATACCGTATCTCTATTAATTGTTAAAGAGTTTGTGGTTCAACAACATGTAATTTATTTAAATATTAATTATGAAAATTGGAGTAGTGTAGTTATTAAAATAAACAATAACGTCTACAAAGAACTACTAAACCCATTTTAATCATGAGCTTAAATTATTACATCAATTTAAATGGAATTTTTTTAAATAATTATACTGTTTATATACTTTAATTAGAACTTAAATATTGTATTTTTTATATGTTCAAGTGGGTTAGGTTGAGGAAAGTTTTTGAAAGCAAATATTTTTTAATAAATATTATTGAACATATATATACTTTTTTTCTTAACAAAATATTTTAAATATATGTTAATTGGATTATTTTAAAGGGACATTTAAAAAAAAATGCTGTTTATACAGGTGGTGGGATTAATTAAAATTATGGATTACTTTTTGTCAGTGCACATTATTTCTTATATTTCCTATAAGATATTGTTATTTAATTGATTCATTTTATTCTTAAAAATATATATATTATAATTTTTTAAATATGTTAAAAATATGTAATTTTTATATTGTAAAAAATATATATATACATCCATAAAAAATCATAATATACAATAAAATTGTATTTTTTTTACGACCACATCATTGTATCAACTCTATGTCCATGAGTTTTTTTGAAGTGTATTTTTTTAATAGTCATGAGATTTAACTATTTATTTTTAATAGTTATGATATTAAATATACTTATTTTTTATAATAATTAAATTAATATTTATTTACTCAAAAATTACATAACTATACTATTTTGCAGCAGTTAGCATCTAATATTCTTGGACTATTGGCAAGAAAAAGTAGAGTTAAAGTATAGAACATGGAGCTTATAATTGCCTAAAAGTAATAGTGCTTTAATTATGTATTGAATTTTAAAGGGAAATATTAGAGGGTTTAGGAATGGTCTCTATCTTCAATCTTAATTTATCGTCCTGTACAGTTAGTGGCCAGTGAATTAGCCTTAACAATGACAGATAGCAATATTTGTTTGACCTGTAATGTTCGAGTCTTTAACCTCGTCATTCATAATTTATTCTTTTTATTTCGAACAAATATTAAATAAAAAATTAAGAGATAAAACAATCTGATTGATAAGAAATATATTTTTGAAAAATAACACTTTGGATCATTTCTCCTAATTTGTCATATATTTGTTCACTTTTATGTATCTCAATTTTAATCAACTCTCGTTTATTATTTTTTTAGGAGTTTTTTTTTATTGATATTCTTAAATTATAATTTAGAATAATTTTAATGAATATTTAAATTTTGAGCACCCTACAATAAGAAGCACAGTTTTTGCTTAATGTTAAATTATTATTTAACCTGATATAAGATTATAATCGTGTTGTGTTATAGTAAGTTTGTGTTTTTGTTTTTCTTTGTAGCAATTGTATAGATTTTTCAGTTTACACATTCGAAACAAGAAATTTAAATATACAAAATAATTAATATGGATTTTGATTCATAAATTACTTTTAAATGTAAAAAAAATTGAAATTTATATTTTTATACCATTCGAATTTATACATTTATAATTGAGACTTGAATATTAAATATTTAACATGTTAAATGAGCTTTATGTTCATGTGTCATAATTTGTTGACAAATTTTTTCACATTTTTAGACATTTTCATTTGAACTATGTTAATAAAATCATCTTATTTTTTTTAATGACCCACTTATTCAATTAAGCTTAAAAATAAGCCACAACAATCACACTACACGGTAAACATTGATAATGTGTATGTTCAATTGAACATTTATTAAAACAACATATTTTAAAACAATATATGTTCAAAAATATATGATGGAAATAATCCATAAAATATTTTTCACATAAACATATGTTCATATATATTTTTATTTCAAAAAACAAGTATTTAAAGTGCCATATGATCAAGGAAAAAAAATCATATTAGTTCTTGTTCATGATATATACACATTCAACAAATAAAATGACTATTTATTTATATTTTTATAATATGAATAAATTTATTAGTTATAAAAATCATATACAACTCGTAATTAACATGCATTTAAAATTTAAAGAATTTTAAAACTGCTCATATTTACTCACAAATATCACTCAAAAAAGAGGGTTATTAAAAAATAATAATAATAGAAGATAGATTTATAAAATTAAAAAAATCTTAACTAAAAAAGTGGGAGAAAAAGGATGACAATATATTATCATAATTAGATTTATAAATTTTCATTAATAATAATTTTATACAATAATAATGATATTAAAGTTTAATTAATAATATAAATATAATAGATATTTTATATATTTTTATTATGATAATAATAAAAGTTATTATAACAATATCATTATCATAAAAAAGATAAGGTCAAAAATAATAAGCACATTAAAATAAAATTTTCATAATTTTTTGATAATTTTCAACCTATTTTGACATAAAATCATGAAAAATTATTCAAAATAATACTTGTAATTACTAAATAATATAATACTTTAAAAAAAAAGAATGCAATGAAATAATAAATAACATATCTACGATACAATGAAATGAGGAATAGAAAGTCTTAATTGAATGTTATTAGACACGCTTATACTTTATGGTTGCTTATTAATTAAGAAGAAGCAAATCCAATTATTGCATTGATTTCGGATAGACGGACTCTTTGTAGAACTTTTAGAGAAATTCATTGAAGAACGACAGCTGCATATTCATATTCATATTCGTTTACTATTTTGCGCACACTGTTTTTGCTATCTTTACCCAAAGAAGAAAAAAAGTATTTTTTAAGCAATAATCATTACTATTAAAGTAAATTTTTTATTTTTTTAAAAATAGATAATTTACTTTGATAATAATATTTATTATTTTAAAAATATAAGTTCTAAAAAATAATAAATTTCTTTTCTAGAAAAGAAAATACTATATATAGTTTGAAAAACTGAAAAAAGTATGAAAGAGGGGGGGAAGGAAAACTAATAAATTTTGTTAGAAAACGATGCATTCAAGACTGCCAAAATCTAACGGCCTCCAATTAGTTAAAGCCTAAATATGGATTTATTAAGGTAATTTTTATCAATCTTCTTAATTTCATATTAATTGGCTTTGTGATATGATAAATAAGATTTTTTTTATAAATATTTTATGAAAACGGGATTCAAATTAGAAAATTGTGAAATAATATAATGTCATTACGGTACAAGGCAACAAACGGATAAAACTAATCCCACACCAATATCATTATTTTTATTTTAATTATCATCAAGTGTAATAATTTTTAAAGAAATTTAAATGGCATAAGAAATTTACAAAGTTGGTCTTAGATATTAATATTTTAGAATAAAAATGAGTTTTTTTTCCTTTTATCGTAACAGAGGTCATATAAAAACAAAAAAACTTTAAATTTTCAATGAAATCTTTAACAAAATATTATTATTTAACACATATGATTAAAATATTATTATTTAAATTAAAATAGAATAAATATTAAAATTAAAATGAATAAAATAAGAGAGAATGTTATACTAAAATGTTGGGATAGCTCTTGAATGATAGAAATAATAATTAAAATGATAAGTCTATTATCTATTAATGAGATCGTGTATAATAAGTTTAATTAAAAATATTAAAAAATTAATTTTGTCCTTCCTTAACTTTTTTCTTAAAAACAACTTGATAACAAAATATTATTTTTAAGCTATATGATTAAACGACTCAAAAAGAGTAAAATCCTTCGCCCTTTTTTTAAAGTAGAAAATGTTGTGTTAAGATATGCTAAGAAGGGAAATGAAAAATATTTGGGATGCAATGTGTTGGACAATTATGTAGGACTGTGTCAAGGGTAAAATGGTAAGTTACAAAGCTTTTGGCGTGTGCTTGCACAAGCAAGTTGATCTAGCTAGTCGACTCTTACTCCAAGTCATACCTAATATCAAGTCGTATCTAATTTCAATTCATACCAACTCTCGGTCATACCTAATGTCTAAACATCAAGTTTACATACTCTTTTACTTCGGGAACAAGATTGAGGTAAAAGAATAATCATGACTTTCAATAAATGTCAATATCTTTCGTATATGGAGGAGTGCATTAGCACTCAATCTCAAAGTCATATAACATTTAGTTCCCGTATTTTAGCTCAAGCATTCTACTTAATTCCTTTCCAAGGTGATCATCTTGTATTTTAAATTTTTGCCAATTTTTTAACCTACAATTAGGGTGCCAGTCTCCTAAGACAAAAGGTTGAGCTCAAGTGTTCTACATGATTTTTTATCAAGTTGATCAATTTGTACTTTAACTTGAACATTATGCCTAGTTTTTTACTAAGGTGATCAACTCATATATTACCATGAGCATTCTACCTAATTTTTTAACTAAGATGATCAGCTTATACTTTAGCTTGATCACTCTACTTGATTTTTTACTAAGGCAATTAGCTCATACTTTTGCTTGAGTGCTCCACCTAGTTATTTACTAAAGTGATCAGCTCGTACTTTAGTGCAAGTGTTTTACCAAGTTCATTACTAATGTGATCACTTATACTTTAGCTCGAGCACTTTACTTGATTCTTTATTAAAATGATCAACTCGTGCCTTACTGTAGTGTTCTACCTTGTTCTTTACCAAGTTGATTAACATATATTTTACTTTAAGCGATTTACTTGATTCTTTATCGAAGTGATCAACTAGTAATTTAAATTAAATGCTCTATCTGGATCTTTACTATAATCAACTCGTACTTTTTAATCACATCTGGAAGGTTGCTCATTGTGCTATCCTATAACACTTTCCTTACTTTCCCAAATTCTTAGTATATTCTAAATAAGAGGCCTTAGAATCTTATGCCCAACCTGAAAAAACTAAGCCCTACGTTGGGCACTAACATATTAGAGATATGTTAGGAATGGAAATGGAAAATGTTTAGGATGTATTGTGTGTTGGATAGTACCCCTCTAATGAAGTTGACATATGGCACACATGTCGTTACAAAGAGGGTACAGATAGGATTGTGTTAGACGAGATTAAAATAATAAGTTACAAAACTTTTGGTAAGTGATTTCATGTACAAGCTAATATAGCTTGTCAAATCTTACTCTCGGTCGTAATTAGTGTCAAGTTATACCTAGTGTCAGGTTTTACCTACTATCAAATCATACTTAATGTTCACAAAGTTGATATCCTATAAGATATCAAATACAAAGGAATGGAAGGCCTTCATATTTCCATCTAGCATTTGACTGATGACTTTAGCTATCAAAACTCAATCCTTTTAAGAACCACATTCTAAGACTTTAGTAAAGTTGGATTACATAGTCACATATGATTGGTCAAACCAAGAGACTTCAAAATATGAGACCTCGAGCTATATTTATTACTCTTAGATTATATGATATAATAATCTTACTAATAACATTGCATGATTTTTTAATCAAGTTTCAAACATTTGTGTTTTTCAAGAAATTAAATGGATTAAACTTATAATTTATTAGTCTAAAATAGTACATCATTACATACTCGAGAATAAGGAATACTTTTATATGGAATGAAATCATCTTTAAGATCCACTTGATGGTCCAAGACCCCTATATGACATGTGGAAGACATCCATGGGCTTTGAGCATATGTCCAGCATAAGCACCCATATATATTTAAAAAACCCTAAAACATTCATCTCAAAACACTTATTTCACAAGTTCCTTGAGACCATTTAGACATGAAACCCTCTTAAACTATAGTTACATTAATTATTATAATCAACATAAATTATGTCCAATTTTATCCCCCCATCTTTCGTAAGCTTAGGAATTGGAGAAATTAATAACTTCATTAGAGAAACTTTCTTTAGAATAAACTTATAAAATACCACCGAATTATTGTGTTTGTTTTGTTTATATAAACGAACAATTTTTTATCTAATTTATACTACTCAATTTATAAAAAGTTTCATTTATACCATTATGTGAATCTCTTTCTAATAATGTCACATGTCAATAGTAGATTTGGAACAACTCAGATAATTATGTGATATATTTGAAATAACAATTTGTATTGTGACTTGTAATGTTTTTAGACGAAGACTAACTAAATAGTATAAATGAAATTTTTTAGGAGTTGAATGGTATAAAAAGATGAAAAATAATTTAGTAGTATGAAAAAAATAAATTTAATAATTCTGTGATATTTTTATAAGTTTATCCTAATTTTTTTATTTTAAAAACTAGTGGAGTAATTAACATTATCATAATCATGTGTCACTTTTGATGTGTTATAGGGTGGAATCTAGTATTTGGGTTTAGGATGGCACGTCCATAATTTTAATAGTGAAAACAGATAATTTTAATACCACGTGATTCACATTAGTAAAAATATATTTTTTTTTAAATCTAATTATTACAAAATAATATGAAAAATTCTACTAGATGTCCCAAAATTTTAACAAATTTTAGTGATTTTAAATATTAGATCATTAATATTTAAAATTGTTACATGTCAAATATGTATTTTTATCTAATTTAATAAAAACTCAAAACTACGTAAATTAAATTATAATAAGACTAAATAATATAATTCAATATTTATGTAAAATAATAAAGAAAATTAAAAGAATTAAACAACATAAATTATAATAAACACGAAAAATATAAAAATATGTGAAA
The DNA here is from genome assembly GCA_030763125.1 of Hippophae gyantsensis. Taxonomy (NCBI): domain Eukaryota; kingdom Viridiplantae; phylum Streptophyta; class Magnoliopsida; order Rosales; family Elaeagnaceae; genus Hippophae; species Hippophae gyantsensis. The sequence continues at coordinate 58,058,443 of CM061032.1, read as the reverse complement.
AAATAGATATATACTATCAATATTACATGATATCAATAATAATGAGTAATTATATAATTATATGTGATGTAACAAAAAATAACAAAATTAAATGGGAGATAAAAACCAAGAATTTTTAAGAAATGATACCTATGGTAGAAAAATTAAAAAAATTAAATTTTATGAAAAAGGTGTTAAACCTTTTCTCCTGTTAGAGTCCATTAAATGAAAATAGTATAATATTATGATCAAAGTATCACAAATGTAAAGAAAAAAAAACTTGAGATGATACAATGATATTTATTTTTGTAAAATATAAATATAAATTTACAAATAAAAAATTATTGAAAAGATGAGAGTGAAACTTGTCCAATATGAGTAGGGATAGAAATGATCAAATTTAATTCAATTTTTTAAAAATTTGTTAAAATTAGACTAAAGTGTTTAAACTTACCAATCCGGAATGGACTGGACTAATAAAACAAAAATGATCTAGTTTGCTTATAGTTAAACTATTAAGCATATAATTACATTTAAATAACTATTTGTTCAATAAATGTACCATCTACTTTGTAGCTTATTGGTTGATTTTTTTTCATAGAGAATGCACCCTGGGTTCAACACTTGTCAAGTATAATTTTGATTATTTTTTTATATTTTTGTTCAATGGAATAATAAAAGAAGTAAATGCAATACATAAGACTAGAAGTAGAGACTAAGATATTGTTGTGTTTCTTATTTCTAACAAGTTACATCATATGTTATGTATATAGTTAATATAGCGGTACGATTTATTTTAAATAGTTCCTAAATTTTATAAACCAAACCATACCAAAATTAATAAAAATTCAAATAGAATTGTTCAATGCAATTCTTTTTTCCATTTCAGTCCAATTTATCAGTTTGTTTGTCCATCTTCTAAGTTAGATGTGGTTTCGTCCCCCATTGTATGAGCTATGACAACATAAATAGACATAGAGAACACAATAATGTCAGATTAATCGTGTTTGTGTTAAATTTATATCGTGTTATTGTATTATGTTTTGAGATTAATCATGTCATGTTTATGTGTTATTTAATATATAAAAAAACTTTAATTAATATTTTTTAATAATAATAAATAATTAGAATTTTAAAAGCATAAAAAAATTATGGTCCATTTTTTATTAAAAAAAATATACTTATAATATTGTGTTTTTGTAAGTCTCAAAGATTGTTACTCCTATATAGGGGTGAGCAAAATATCCGATCAATACGAAAAATCTGATCAAATTGAGTGGTTTCGATCTAAAGTCGGATCAGATTCGAATTGGATTTTATCAATCTGCTCGGATTCAGATTCGGATTAGAAATATTCAAATCTGTATAATCCGATCTGATATATTTAATATATTATTTAAAAATATATATATAATAATTAATAAACCTAACTATTTAACCTAACCTATTAAACCAGCTCCCGTATCTCTTATTCTTAACACAAAACCTAATATATTTTTCCAGCTGCCTCCATCTCTCTCCCTGCCTCCATTGCTGGTTTCAAATTTTCAATTGTGCTTCTCTACTATTGCTCGTGCTTCTCTACTACTGTTGCTTGTGCTTCTCTACTGCTGTTGCTCGTGCTTCTTTGCTTCATATCTGCTCATGCTTCTCTACTCGCTCGCTGTTCGTTATTCGTTGTTCTTCATCATCCTGAACAAGAAGGTTATATTTATTTGAATTTTTTCCTTTTTTCTGAATTTTGATTTCAGATCTAATATTCAAATGCTCTGTTTTGGCTGCTATTGATAGTTATTGCTTTTGTTTCAAATGGATGTGTGAAGCAATAAGCTATCTAGAACATATTGTGTGATTTAATGTTTTCTTATAATAATTTTCAAGAACTATGAGATGAAATTATGAGTTTGAGTGAAAATGTGATTGTATTGTAGAACAAAAATTGGATGACATTATAAGAAAACTTTGAACGGTCATAACTTTGTGTTAGGAGGTTTGTTTTGGATGAATTTTTTATGATTCCATGTAACTTTTCGATATCTAGGCATGCCAAACTGTCAAAGGCAATTTGTCCAAAAATTTTCCCCAAAAAATGCTATTTTTCATGCTTTAATTGAGTTACAAAAATTTTTAAACTACTTTTAAAATATTAAGGTCTATCGTGGCTTGGTGGAACAAATGTCAGCATTGTAGTACATCATGGTTATTTACATAATTATAAAAATCAATATCATAAAACATTGTTTTATAAATGGTGCATGTTAATTGAACATTTCATTCGTATTATTAAATTTTTAGTTATATTATATATAAATGTTCAATACATATTTTAAATCACATGAAAGAAAACATGTCCAACATCACCCCATGTCTATGTGCACATTTTTACAATTATTTATTGCAAATGTCTATTATTTTTTTCTACAACTATACAGATGACCTTAGATAAAGATAATAATACATTTTATGTGATTGAAGAAGTAAATAAAGATGAAAGTGAAACACAACCAACTCAAGAAGAAGATTCTGTAAGTATTCCAATTCCTGACCTATGCATTGCTTCTAAAAAAGAATGTAAAAAAGTTTCCTCTAGATCTAGTAGTGAAGCATGGACTCATTTTACTATAGAAGGGGGGCAACATCGTAAAACTACATGCAAATATTGTAAGAAACAATATAATTATGTGTCAAGCAAATCTGGCACGTCAAATTTTCTTGCACACATTGTCATTGGATGTGATAAGTTTCCCGGTAGAGTTCTTAAGAAACAAAAAACTTTAGCTTTTCATAAGGAAGGAAGTCTTGTACCTCACAATTTTAATGCTGAAAGATGTAGAGAAAAATTGGTAAGGATGATAATAAAATATGAATTGCCATTTATTATCGTAGAAGGTGAATGATTTAAGAAGTTTATTGAAGAATTACAACCTTTGTTTAAAATCCCTTCTCGATGGACAATTGCAAGAGATTTCTTGAATTTGTACGTTACTAAAAGAGTAAAATTAAAAGAGTTGTTGAATAGAACTAGTAAAAGAATATGTCTTACCACTGATACATAGACATCTTGTCAGAATTTATGTTATATGTGTTTAATTGCTCATTTTGTTGATAATGGTTGGAATTTACAAAAGAGAATCTTGAGCTTTTGTCAAGTTTCAAATCATAAAGGTGATACACTTGGTAGAGTGATTTAAACATTTTGTTAGATTGGGGCATTGATAGGATATTATGTATTACAGTTGATAATACAAGTTCTAATGATACTGCACTTACTTATTTGAAAAAAATGTGTTAATGGTTGTTGTAATGTAATTTTAGAATCAAAACATTTGCACATGCGTTGTGATGCATATATTCTGAATTTAATTGTTAAGTAGGGTTTGAAAGAGTATAACATATCAATAAATAGGATTCATATTGTTGTAAGATACGTGAGAGGATCACCAATTAGACTGCAAAAATTTAAGAGTGCTGCTGAAATGGAAAAACTCTCTACTCAAAAACTCGTTTGTTTAGATGTTACGACAAGGTAGAATTCAACTTATTTGATGTTGGATTTTGTAACTTATTTTCAAAAAGCATTTGAAAGGTTAAAGATCACTGATTTGGGGTACTATCAAGAGTTTTGTCGAGGTGAAATTAAACAAGCTCTGACTATAATGGATTGGGATAATGCTAGACATTTTGTCCAATTTTTGAAAGTTTTTTATGAAACTACATTAATGTTTTCTGGATCTTTATATGTAACTTCTAATTTCTTCTTGGATCGTATTTGTTTTATTCATGATCAACTTGATATGTGGAGTAAATGTGAGGATTATATTATGATGAAGATGGCTAGTGATATGAAGGTAAAGTTTGACAAAATATTGGGGAGGAATATCTAAAATGAATATGATGTTATTTGTGTCAGTTTTACTTTATCCTAGGCATAAAGAGTGTTCTTTACATTTAAGTTTGCTAGAATTGTGTAATTGGGATGAGATTGAGGTGTCAATGAGTTCAAAAAGGGTAAAAAAAAGCTTTGGAAGATATGTACGAGGAGTATCGTAAAGCGTATTTTTCCTCAAACACAGAAGAATCTTCTCAACCTTTAGAAATGGGTATAGAAGGTTTTGGTTTAGAAGCAAATGCATTCCAACTTTATGTTTCTCGTAAGAGAAAGCATTTAAAAGAAGTTCATACTATGGAAAACAAATTTGAAGTGGAAAAATACTTACAAGAAGCATTGGTTGATATGGATGATGAGAAATTTGATATTTTAAGTTGGTGAAATGTTCATTCATTAAGATTTAAGATTTTGTCTTTGATAGCTCGAGATGTATTGGCCATATCGGTATCTACCGTAGCATCTGAATTTGCATTCTCTACTGGTGGTCGTACAATTAGTCCATACAGGAGTTTCTTATCTTCTAAAACTGTACAATCTTTGATTTGCACTCAAAATTGGATTCGTTCATCTCCAATCATTAATATCCAAGAGTCACTTGATGAAATTGAAGCTCTAGAATCAGGTATATTGCATAAAACTTTCAAATATATATAGATTTATTTGTTATCAAATATATATTATTATGTTTATTAGTTCATTATTTATGTATATTTTTAACTTTTTAATTTTTCATCGTGTAGATATTCTTGATGGTATAGGTTAGGGGTGTCCAACGGTCCGATCCGGTCCGGTTTTGGTCAAAAAACTTTAACCGGACTGGACCATTTATATTACAAGGATCGGACTGGACCATTTATATTACAAGGATCGGACTGGACCAGACTGTTTGAAACGGTTTTAAGTAATAAAAATCGGACCGGATCATTTGATTTATAAAACGGTTTGGTCCGATTTGGTTCGATTTTTTATACATTTAATGAAGAATAATGTGAAATTTTTAATATATTATTAAACCAGTCCGGTCCGGTTCAAACGGTTTGAAATTAGTACTCACCGGACCGGACCGTTTGATTTGTAAAACCGTTCGGTCCGGTCCAGTTTTACGATTTGGTCCGGTCCGATCCGGTTTATGGACACCCCTAGTATTGGTGACTTAAACTTTAAATGATTATCAAAAAGAGGGTTGTTGTTATTAATGTTCGTAGAGTGAAGTTAATTTATGTAATTGATATTTAATTTTTTGGAGTTAAATTATTACTATGTATATTTGAAGTTAAATTATGTAATTGATGTTTAATTTTTTCTTTTTGATTATTTTTATTGAATTATTTTTAATCATGTTGTCACTTATTTTTTTAATTTGTATGAAAAATATTTTTACTTTAGATTTTTTTTATTTTATGTAATTTTTTATTTTATATGTTGAAATTATATTATATTTGGATTTGTTCGGATTGACATTTATAGCGGTTCAAATCGGATTGATATTTCATAATTTGCTTATTTATGTAATTTTTTTAATAGATTTAAATTAAAATTTTGGATTGAATAATTTTCGGATTGGATCGGATTCGGATTGATTTAAAATTAGTGGATTCGGATTTGTTCAGATTGGCATGTACATCGGATCAGATTTAGATTGAATAATTCATAATTTATTTCGGATCGGATCGGATCGGATTTAAATTAACCTAAAATTTACAGTTTTGAATCGATGCTCACCCCTACTCTACACGTATAAAAGTAATTAAAAATGTACTAGGAAAAAAAAACGTAAAGAAAAAGTCTTATTTTTCATGGAATTGAAAAAAAATAATTTTTGAAAGGTAACCCAACAAAAACTCCATTTCAGTATAAGAAATTAATTTTGGCTTTTATACTGAATTTGGAAATTTCACGTAAGAAGTAAAAACCAACTGACCATGCTTGTGCGCTGAATTGCACAATCCAGTGATCCACCACTGACATTCACTTTTATAGTGCGTCTTTATCCAGGAGTGGTAATTTGTATAATTTTTACGTGATTATGTCGTATTTGAGATTGAAAAAAATCATGCACTCATATAGTGGTAAGTGCGTGCCTAAGGTTGAGAGTGATAACAACTAACAAGTAACGACAGGAATAATACATAATAGAAACGAAGAAACCAAGGTGAAATGAATAATAAACAAAAAAAAAAACTGAAACAAAACGAATGAAAATTAAGTAATTTACTGATAATCAGTCATGTTCATAACAAATCAAGAAAATATCAAAATGACCTTAAAAAAATCAATGCTTCTATTTTACTGTATGTCTATGTGTTTAGGGTAGTCCTCTAAACTTATCAACTACCGCTGATAACTCCATCTCTTCTTCCTATTATTTTCTACCAGCTCTGAATATTAAAAGAAAAATTATATCTTCATGTTTTATCTCCGACAGTCAAAACACCTCTGCATCGCTTTTGGTTTTGGGTTTGAATTTTTGGCAAGGATCATCAATACTGGTGCTAGAAAGCTCCGTCTCAACTTAGATTTACAGACACAATTGCCCTTCAAATAAAACTCAACTTCCAAGTTACAAAATCTGGTATAATAATAACTAGATTCAATCAGAAGTGGGTTCATTTGGATTTTTAGTTTTGGGTCATGTTTTTGTGTTGTTTGATCAGAGATCTGAGATTCCAGGTTTTGTTCCTCTTGAGAAAACTAGGAATGTTGAGCGGATTTCAAAGATCCAGGTCTTGAAGGTTACTCTTTTGAATTCGCCGCAAAGGTTTGGACAGTAAACCATTTTCCTCGATTATTCTCATTTCTTTTGCTTCTTATTCAGATATATAAATCGATCGTTTCTCTCTCTTTGTTTTCGAGCAATGGGTCGTCTTTTTTCTCGTCTTTTCTGTTTCTGTCTAATAAATTTTTTTCATTGTTTATTGCAACTTTTTCCTTACACTGATTTCTATTATATGATGTGTTTAGCAATTACTATTGTAAAGATTGTACATTTTCTGTTCTGCTCTGTCTATTTGGTTTGGTTCTGAGTCTTGTTCTTTATTTTTTCTTAACCTTGCTTATGAATGATAGAATCGTTTTTTACTGCTATCAAAACGTGCTATATAACATGTATAAGTTTTATCTACTGAAGCTTGAGGATTTTAAAATTATTGCGTTAAGGGTGGAAATGTGTCAAAATTTGGTAGAAGATTCTGATTTTTAAGGAGTGTTGATGAAATTTTGTAGGCAACTGGGCATCCAAAAACATGGCCTCCGATCTAAGTGCACAGTTGTCCAAGAAGACTGTCCTTTTTGGCCTCAAGGTCTGGGAAGTAATTGGCATTGCTGTTGCTTTGTTTATCATCAGTATCCTATTTCTGCTGTTCTGTCTCACCTCCAGGAAGAAATCTAGAAGAACACGGGACAGGAATCCTCTTACCCAAATCCCATCTTTCTCAAAAGAAATTAAGGAAGTTAGGGTGGAGCAAGTAGCTACAAATCAATTTGCTCCTCGTGACGGAATTCTTCTTACTATTCAAGACAAATTCAGTGACAAAGAATCAGACAAGGTTAAGAATGGAGAAAACAGCAGCCAATCAGGTTCATTTAATCGTTTGGATAAAGATGGATGTGGGTCACAATCAGGAGAAGATGGAAGTTCTGGACCTGTATACAAGCCTTCTTCTTCTTCATATCCCATGACCGCACCTTCTCCTCTAACTGGTTTGCCTGAGTTCTCACGCTTGGGTTGGGGACATTGGTTTACTTTAAGGGACCTCGAAATTGCGACTAAACGATTTTCCAAGGAATATGTCATTGGAGAGGGTGGATATGGAGTTGTTTACCGGGGACATCTTGTTAATGGCTCCCAAGTGGCAGTTAAAAAGATCCTTAACAATTTGTGAGTTTCTTGAAGAAATTAACGATACTTCTTTATCTAACTGTTAATTTCCCAAATTTTCTATGAAATGCTTATTGATTCTCTGAACTTGAATTTATGTAATTTTTGTAGGGGACAAGCAGAGAAAGAATTTAGAGTGGAAGTTGAAGCAATTGGTCATGTGCGCCATAAGAATTTGGTTCGTCTTCTTGGATACTGTATTGAAGGCACTCACAGGTACCACAGCTATTTAGAATTCATTCTACTTGTAATGTGTTTATTCGAGTAACATTATTGCTCATAGAAATGATATATTCAAACTGTCTATTTAAGTGCTTACTTGATTGCCAATAAGAGTAATCATTTCCTGGTTTTACTTTTAACTTAAGATTAGCTTACTATCTCATACACCTAAAAATTTCAGGATGTTAGTTTACGAATATGTCAACAATGGAAATTTAGAGCAATGGCTTCATGGAGCTATGCGTCAGCATGGATATCTTACTTGGGAAGCTCGAACAAAGGTTCTCCTTGGCACAGCAAAAGCGTAAGTCACAATTGTTTGCTTCATTGTAATGATTCTAGTTCTCATTTGATCTTGCTACTTGTTGCAGACTTGCCTACTTGCATGAGGCTATTGAGCCAAAAGTAGTGCACCGGGACATTAAATCAAGTAACATTTTGATTGATGATGACTTTAATGCCAAGGTATCAGATTTTGGTCTGGCCAAGCTGCTTGGTGCCGGTAAAAGTCATGTTACAACTCGTGTTATGGGGACTTTTGGGTTAGTAGTATTTTCCAGAGCATAATTTGTTATACTTTCATTTTTTATGTATGCAATAAGAGATGTAAGTTGATTAACCTTTTCATATATGTCCCCTTCTCTTTCTATCTGAAACACTTTTAGATATGTGGCTCCTGAATATGCAAATACCGGACTTTTGAATGAAAAGAGTGATGTCTATAGCTTTGGAGTTGTGCTCCTAGAAGCAATTACTGGCAGAGATCCTGTAGACTATGGCCGCCCTGCTCATGAGGTTTTGTTTAGGCATTAGATGAGATAATTTTCTGTTTGTTTTATTTTAAATTAACAAGTCTATCCAATGTTCATCCTCTCTTTTCTTTTCCCTCATTTTAAAGTCAAAGATAATTGTCATGTTAGCTTCTGATCACATTTTTAAATGTTTGGAGCTCCCTAACATTGTATGTAATGCTTACAGGTAAATCTGGTAGATTGGCTTAAAATGATGGTTGGAAGCAGAAGATCGGAAGAAGTAGTAGACCCGAACATTGAGAAAAAACCAGCAACAAGAGCCCTAAAACGAGCCCTTTTAACTGCTTTGAGATGTGTTGATCCAGATTCTGAAAAAAGACCCAAGATGAGTCAAGTAGTTCGCATGCTCGAGTCTGAGGAATATCCAATATCTAGAGAGGTTTGTTATTCTATCTTAACAGAACAGTTGCTGATGGTGCCACAGATGGTTTATGATCTAAAACACCAGGAATGAGCCTGTCAAAATTTTGAAACTTGAATTTTCTGCTTCCACGTTCACTTTTTCAATATTATCTATTTGCAAATCATGTTGCTTAGTCCCTAATGAATTTATGTCCTGTTTGACTTGTCAATGTTAAGATCTTTCGACTAGAAAGGCTCATTACTAGCTCTGGACATTCATGAACTTTGTTTAGAAAAATGAGATACCATTATGCAACTGTCTTGAAAATGCTTATTTACCATGATGCCTGATAGATGACTGTCACTCTAATTTTTTTTTGGAGCGTCATGATTACCTTACAATGACAGTTAATAACCGTCTGCATTTTTTGGCATAGTGTGTTATCATAAACTTCGTTCACTACTTTCAGGATCGAAGGCATCGTAGAACTCAAGCGAGTAGTATGGAGATCGATTCTCAGAGGGAAAATTCAGACACTGATAAGAGTGATAATCCGGGTTCAAGATCAGAGAGCAAAGCCTATCAAAGGACTTAACCGCATGGTACTTCATTAATGTAAGCATCTGACAATATGAAGCAGCTTAAATTCCTGGAATTTTTTCAACTCTTTAATTTCTTCGGCTTGTTTGTACGATCTGGTTGAAAAGAGGTGGTGTTGGATGGTTCATGGGTTGAATTGAGGATGGTAGAGAGGAATGGTGAGAATATTTTTACTTCCCCCCTTTTTAATCTTTGTTTGTAGTAGATGAAGAGATAAATATTGTTGTGTATGAAGAGTTGGTGTTTGTGAAGATTCTATGTACAGGAGTTGTTAGGCTATCTCAAAGTTTGCCTGATTAATATGCCTCTTTATAAATCTAGAAAACAACAAACATAAATACCTAATCCATGAGAAACTTTACCACGTTGTGGGCACAACAACAACACAGGCACAGCTATGCAGTATTCTCTATTTCAATTGTTTTGGGGCATAAAGACAACCGAAAGGCAAATGACCAAATAATGGATGATACTTACAAGTTATATCACATGTGTTTAAAATTTGTGAGGAAGGTATTCGTCCGAAAAGACAAATATTGGAAGTATGGTGAAAATGAATGATTAGTAGAGATATTAATTTGTTATGTAAGAAATAAAAAAATTTCAGTTTTGATAACAGTAGAGAATGCCTTAATGTGGGACGTAGAGAGATTGAGAATTACACTCTTTGTTTCGTCTATTCCTCAAAACTTGTTTTCTTAATTTTTTTAAAAATATATTGTATATTTTAAAAATATTATAATTAAATGAAATAAACTTATATCAAAAGCAATATTTTTTTTTTGTTAAAAACTCAGGTTTAATTCAAGTTTATAAACATCATTGTTGTTTTGTTCTTAGTCGATGTAGGACAAGGATACTTAACAGTCTTCCTCCATATGGCGGACAAAGATGGACATTAGCGTCACGGTGAGATTGTAATAAAGCCTAAAATCCAAGCACATAAAGACTAAGCCCAACTCTGATATTATGTTAAAAATTCAGACTTAACTTAACTTAATAAGATCTCATTAAGTTAAGGGTCGTTCAAGTTTATAAGCAGCATTACTGTTTTATTCTTAGTCGATGTGTGACAAGAATACTTAACATTTTTATCGATAAATAAATATTTTAATTATAAAAATTTAATATTATGATATATGAAATATAAATTATTATAATGATGATTAAACCAATAATATAAATAATTTCATAATATTTAAAGTTTATACTTCATTTGAAATTATTACAATTAATTACATATAAATAAATATACTCTATATTTTATAGAGAAATCTCACCCATCACTCATAATATTCATCACCCATAGTATTTAAATGAAAGATGACGATAGTTTTATAGCTACACCTAAGAGTGTTCATAAATTGAGTCGGATCAGACCAAATCGTAAAATCAGATCGAATCGGATCGGATCGAACGATTTTACAAATCAAACGGTCCGACTCGGTTTGTACTAATTTCAAACCGTTCGACACCCCTAGCTACACCTATTCTATCTCATCCGATTGACATTCCTAGCTACACTTATTCTATCTCATCCGATTGACATCCCTAAAGACACGTAGCTTTTAGTATAATGGTTTTTTTTTACCTTAATAGCTTTTATTATTAGTACAATGGTTTTTTTTACCCTAATAGCTTTTATTACAACGTTAGTAAACAAAGACAATGCAATTTGAAATAATGAAATATGGTTGATGAACTTGTAAGGATATTCAAAAATAAAATACATGCAATCACGAGTTTAATATTGAAATTAAAAATTGATTAGTAGTCTTTCTTCTTTGACTGTATAATTGAAATGAGATAACTATGCATGTTAGTGCATGTAAGTTGGTTTTTTAAGGAAGAAGGGTATAAGTAGTCTTGTAAATTTAAACAAAAGAGTATATTAATCATGTATTTTTTAACATGAGTATTTTAGTTCTATGATTTTAAAAAAATTCATTTTAGTCTTAAAAATAATACACATAAATCCTATTGTTTTGAGTTTTTAGAATTAAAATGTATCTTTTTTCAAAATTATAAGACTAAAATATTTCATTTGAAAGTAACCGAACTAAAACACACATTTTATAAAATTTGTAGGATCTCTTGTCCCTCATTAATTTTTGAAAATAATAATTGGGAACTCTAAATTTCGTGTGCACGTGTATAATGATAGAATTTAAATTTACATGTTTTTAGTGCTCGCGATAAATACATATATCATTATATTAACAAATTTAGGATTTGTTATTTTAGTATTATCTTAATTTTATTTTTGATATTCTTTTTTAACTTTTTTTAAGTAGTATCTTAGTCATACAAGTGTAAAAAAAGGTACCAATTTAGTTCTATTTTTTATTTTTTTATTTTATTTAAAATTTTTCATACTTATGTAACACTTGCACTTTTAATTAAAGGTATTGTGGTTTTTTTATTATTTTTTTTTGTCTTTAAAACATAAACAATTTTTTTCTCATTATTTTTGGGTCCTTTGAGAAATGTTTTAATTTCTTTTACTCATTAAAAGTGTAAAATAAGGAAGTAAAATAAGTTAAAAAAATATTAAAACATGTATTTAAAAACTCAAAAATAGTGGGAAAAAGTTGTTAATGTTTTAGGGATCAAAAGAGATAAAAATATCACAAATTCTTTTTATTAAAATGTATATGTTGTATAAGTATAAAAAATTCTTAATAAAATGAAAAATTGCTTCATATTAGTACATTTTTAAATGTAAATATCACTAAGACGCCACCTAAAAAATAAAGATAACAAAAATAAAATAAGGGTACTACAAAATTACCAAACTCACATTTTTAGCATCTTTTAACATATCATATTTATTTTTATTTTTTAAAAATTACTTTTATGCTTTTTGTTTTGTTATGTCATTGTTGGTTTGAATGAAGATTAACATGCTATGTGTAGTCGAATATGTTTTATTATGATTTCTAAATTAATAAGGGGACAATATGTTAAACGTACACTTCTATCCAAATTGAACATTGATATTATCTATGAACAATTTGTAACATTGCAAAATACATAAAGCAAAACATAAGAAAATGCATTATATATATAGATTTATTATAGTTTAAATTTATCTAACGGCAATAATTTAAAACATTTAACAATCTTTGTAAGAGTAGTTGTGATTGAGCCATATGAGATAATAATCTATCGGAAGACCCTATAAAATTAGCTTCATTTTACAAATGAAGTTGCTTTAATTGGTTAAACAATAGATAAAGTCAACTTTATTTAATAAAAGAATAGGAATTTGGGTTTATCTTATTGAGAACAAATGAATCTAGATAATAAATGAAATTGACTTATCTTTATGGATAAAATAAATCATTTTAGGGATTAAATGTACTCTGTTAATATGTTTGTTTAGACAACATATGTGAGATGAATAATGAATGTTACGTGGACGACACTCTTTAATATATATATGGTTACCAACTAATACATGTGATTACATCATATATTATAAATATGATTAATAAGAAAATAAAAGTTACAACTTGGTTATTGTACTTGTGCCTACGTGGCTATATGCTATAAGGCTAGATCGTGTGAGTAGGTATGGCATCTCGTGCATATAGTGTCAATTTGACTTATTATTTTGTAAGGCTTTGGATGCTTGAGAATAATAATAAGTCGGTAATAATCTATATAATAAACATAATATATTAATATAATTTTGATAATTAAATTTAACTTAAATAATCTCAATAATTAAAATAAAGTTACAATTAGATTAAGTGAGGATGAGTTTAAGTTCTCTGGGAGTTGATTAGAAAAAAAATTAATTTAACTTATTTTTTTATTTTTTACTTTAATTTTATTTTATTTCATTTCGAGTTAATGGGTTAATCTAATTAGTTCGAACCCATCTTTATTTTTTAAGTTATTTAAGATAAATGAATTTTACATAAATTTAATTTAATTCATATTTAATTTTTTTAATTTAAATTCTTTAATTTTAATTTAATTCGATAAATTATATTATAACATAAATTTTCATCCTTACTTGCTATTACACTCCAACCTATTATAATAGGAATCGGGCTAATTTCTAAACAATATGTTTTAGCAGGGAAACTTTTTGCGTCAACTAAAATTTTATCATCAAGTATCTATGAACATGCTAAGTGTTTGAAATTAATTTATATATTTTTTAAATATTATTAATTAATAAAAATGATATTATTTACAAATTATAAAATAATATTATAAGTTATTTTATAGTATAACTTATATTTTTGGGGTTTGAATTATACGTATACTGTGCTTGCGCTATGCAAGTGTTTAAACATCTGTCTATTTTTTTTTATATTCTAAATATTATATTTTTAAAAATAATTTATCATTAAAATAAAATTTAATATTCTATAATATGATTAAATTATAAATAATAAAGTATTTAAACTCAACAATTTTAATATATTTAAATAAATATATGTGTATTTATTATAACATCTGTACTAATAATTAATTAATTAATATTTATGTATTAAAATATTACATTTTTAATTTTTTTTATTTAAAATATTACATTTACATGTAAAATTGAATTTAAACTTTTTAAGGTATTTTTATTGTTTACATGCTTTTGTTGTTACATTACCAATCACCATGAGACTTAAAACTAAAAAAATTTGTAAGACTTTGCATAAATTAAGGTATGTTTGACAAAATGAAAATGTTAATTATTTTTATAAATAAATTTATATTTCTAACATGCTAGACGGAGACACGAACCACAATTGGGACTTTTACAATTATAAGTATTATCCTTCTCTATTGTAATACTTGATTTAAATGATTAAAATAAAACTCATTTTGAGGAATCAATAATTAAAAAATCATTTAGGTATAATATGTTAATATATTACAAAAGATGAAAGACATAATCATAACTCTATAATTTAATGGTAAATTTATAATTTTCTAAGTGTAAATATTGTTATTATAAACACTTTTGTAATTTTATTAATACATTAGTTAATATATTAGCAGTGGTGGTTGTATGATGTGTTCTCTAGCAACGAGCCTATGATTTCAGGTAGATAATGAGTGATTGTATGGGTAATACACAAGTATTATAGCTTATGATTTTAGATAGAATTATAATAATGTAGTAAGCACTTAGGTGGTGTTTAGTTTACAGAATAAAATCAGAATTGAAATGAAAATGAAATGAAAAAGAAATAATGATATTTGATTTGATCACTGTAATAAAAAAAAGAATCAGTATTAAGAATCAGTATTACAGTATTTGGTTTGTCATTGGAATGAAATGAAAAAAATTATAAATTACCTTAATATTCTTATATTCAGTAAAATTTAAATAATATTATTTAATTATTAATTTTTCGTCAGACAAAATACATTATTAAAATCATTATTTTTCTAAATAATTATAACTTAAAAAGAAAATATATTATTAAAATTATTATTTTTCTAAATAAGGTTTAGGGTTTTGAGGTTTGGGATTTGGAATTTAGGGTTTAGGGATTTGTGATTTGTGGTTTAGGGTTTAGGGTTATATTTGTGGGTTAAGATTTAAGGTTAAAATTATTATTTTTCTAAATAGGGTTAAGGATTTTAGGATTTGGGATTTAAGATTTAGGGTTTAGAGTTTTAGGATTTAGGATTTGGGGTTTTGGGTTTTGGGATTTAAGATTTAGGATTTAGGGTTTTGGAGTTTAGGGATTATGGATTTAGGGTTTAGGGTTTTGGGTTTTGAGTTTTGGTTTTTGGGATTTAGGATTTGAATTTAAGGTTATATTTGAAATGAGGGTAAAATTGGAAAAAAAATTGAGATGAAAAAGGGAGGAGAAGGAATCACAATTTCTTCTCTTTTAAGAATCGATTCCATTCTTGACTCATCTTTTAATCAAACCAAACACACAAATAAAAAAAAATCAATTCTGATTATTTTTTATTCCCTCTAACCAAATAAAACATTATATTACAATTGATCTAATAACTTGTACTACTTAGAAAACAGTTAAGAATGTCCTTCATAGTTGGTTAGTAATAACTAGAATAATTTAGTGAAGTGATGAATGCACACACTAATATATAAGATAGTTTTAAATTAAAATATATTTATCTTTTTCTTTCCTTTAATTTAATCAAGAGTTTCTTGATCCATTTTTTAATTTTTTAAACATTTATATATATTACAAAAGATAAAATACATGGTGATAATTTCTTAATTTAACGATAAATGTATAATATGAGTATTAATATTATCATTATATATTTGTTTTGAGATTGAAAGTTATGCATAATTTTTAAATTCAAAATCGTGCTTTATATATTTAATTTCTGTATAAATTTGACTTTTATAAGTAAGAGAAGAACAAAAAATAAATAAATAAGCATGCTTGTAAACCAAACGTGGAACACAGCAAAGGTAGCCAATCACTATTTTTTATATATATTTTATAGATATATAAATATAGTGTCATCCTAAAAAATAAAATTATAGACAAGTCATAATTTTTTCCCTAAATATATTCACTTTGAGCCACGATTTTATTATTAATTTATAACTTAAAATTTCTTTATAAGTGAGTTATTTCAAAAGCGGAAGAAATAGAAAATACAACTGAAAATAACATTTATAGCATTATTTAAAATTTATGCAATAAAGGGTAATACAAATTTAATATCTGTATACTTTAATGTGCTAGTTCATGAAAATTCAGTTGAAATGTTTATGCCAAATTTTTAGAGATAAAATTAGTATTTTAAAGAATAATTTTTTTTTCAAAAATAACGTATGGAGATATTTGAATAATTATATTTTATCACAGCTTCATTCTAATTCATCTTCTTATAATAAATAGTATTAATATTATCTTTTTAATATTTAATTTTTTTATACTTATTACTTAAAATCATAAATAAATAATTTTTAAACAAAAAAATTTTAAAAATATTTATTGTTATTATTTTAAGTAAAATAAATAAATATTTGTTAAAATATCAATTTTACTTCTAAAAATTTAACCTAAATTTTTTATATGAGTTTTAATGAATATTTCAAAAAAGATAGTAAATTTATATTATCCCACCAAATAACTAATAAATTAAAGTGTATTTTTTTTCTAAATATAACGAACTCCTAATATTCATTATTCAAACTTATATGTAACCCCAAAATTGCACGTAATCTTTAAATCTAAATCACTATTTTTACTATAAAGAAACTCCTCCGCATAAATTTTTTAGATTAAATACTATTTAATTAAACCTTGATCAATTTAACATCTTAAACATCAATCAATTGAATATTGTTTAATTTTATTAATAAATTATTTTATTGTTATAAATTTTAGAATATTATTTTTCGAATTAAAAAAAAATTTAACATTAAAAGGGATGAAAGCAGCACTTTTAGGATATTTCATATTAATTTGTTTTCCCTAAAAATCAACCTCAATGCAAGATCCTCTCCATAAATTAAACATTTGGCAATAAAGAGTTGAATGTAGAATTCCACACACATAATATTTATTTGAAAAAATCACCTAATATCCCTGGAAGAGACGTATGGACAAGAATGACATGATCGATAAGCTAGGGTTTCATTTGATTTCTAAACTAATAGTTGATGCAGTAGTACTATCTAGTAATTAACGTTGTCGGCTGGTAAAATATCCAATAACATCTATCAATCTTATAGATCAAGATAGTTTTATAACTCTATTAAACAAATACCACTAATTTGCTATATATTTCTTGTATCAAACCTAAATATGTTGCCATTGAATGAAAACAACAAGCAATTAGTTGTTCAGAATTTTTTTAAAAACTTAATTCCTTAAGAAAATGAAAGGCCAACTCTAGCCAGCTAGTTCTGAAATTTGAATTAATGTCTTCTATAAATTAAGAAAAAACCAATACTTTTCAAAAAATAAGATTTATCTAATAGTATGATGATAAGACTCACTCAATCCTTGAAGTTATAAGTTTGAATTATATTAAATATATTTTAATCTAAAAAAATTACTAAATATGATATTTTAAGAAATTTTATTATTTTCCTTTTTTTTTTAATTTTAGATTTATGTAGCAGAATAAGTTGTGACTTGTCATTAAGACAAAAACTGCGACCTAATTAATTAAATACTCTTAATAGTAAGTTTCATACTAGCCTATACTTTAGTTTACATGTACTTGTCAACAAAAATGAGATTAAAAAATTATTTATTTAAATTTAAATGACATGTTGTAATATAAATCGCTAAATTGTGTTTAAATTGACGCAATGTTGAGATCTTAAGGCAATAAAGTAGTAAGACTAAGATATCAGCATTTATATGAAGAGCAGTGTTACATTTATTGTAAGTACTTGCTTGTAGCAGATTATGTTCACCTAGAATGCATTGGGTTTAGGGATTTAATTATAGTCAAAAATGTTAACCATTAGAATTCTAAGTTAAGTGTAACAGGTTGGATAAAAGTTTATTAACGTCTCTCATTGAAAACTTAAGTTTTTGGTAAGGATAATTAGTTGATGTTCTTTAATTTGATATCAGAGACTCGTCTTAGGTTCGAGTTCTAAAAAGTACAAATTTAAGTACGAACTTCTCTTAAAGGAGAGGGAGTGATATGTCACTTGTTTACCTGCGGACCACCCCTTAACTTAGGTGATTCAGGGTGACTTAAGTTTTTGGTAAAAATAATTAGTTGATGCTCTTTAATTTAAAAGGAGAACGTAAATATTTCTTATAAACTCTAAGGTAATATTATTTTTTATCAGGATTTTATTTTCTCCAACATTTATAACAGAATTATTAGCTGCTATTAGTTTGTTATAACTAAGTACGTACCTAAGGCTTCATATAAGTAGGAACCAAGACGTTCCTTGTGCTGTTTACTTCAAGAAATATATTTATATTATTAGTTTCTTATTGATTCGATGTAAAGTTTGTAACATGAGAGGATAAAATAATTATGTGATAATTTATTACTAATAATCAACTAAATTATTACATATGAATTTATGTATATATGGATCTAAGTTGGGATAAAAAAAACTTTGGTGAACATCTCTACAAACCTTTGAAATTTTCTTTGATTTTTTATAATAAAAAATTTGCCTGCACAGACTACACTTAAATTGAGCTCATCTTTTGATATTAACATGATGTTTTGTATTTCTTGTTCTAAATGCTAACAATATTACTATATTCTACAATCCTAAGGAATTCATGCTCGAAAAAAAATTCTTCATGAAATTGTTTTCATTTTTTTTTATTTGCAGGCATCATGAAATGGATTTGATTAAGTTTCTCTTCTGTTTTATATATAATGTACTGGTTTATTTTTAACCCTTAAATGAAAACTTAGGTTTACTTTTTTTTTATATTTTGAAAATATATTTGACACATTTTTTAATTAATTTTTTTTATATAAATATATTTTCATAAATAAAAAATATTATATTATAAAATAATTGTTAAAAACTTGTAAGATAATATATACTCAAAATGTTAAAATTGAATATATATTTAACACATTTATGAAAATTTCATTGGACATATGTTCATACCTCAAAAATTAGTTAAAAATAAAACTTTATTTATAAAAATAAGTCATGTTATGTACTTAAATATTAGGTCATGTAAGTTAATTTATACAAGGAAATAAAAGCATAATGATGAAGCACATATATATTCTTATAAAAAAATGAATTAGCACATGTATATATTATGATAGTTTATTGTTAGAAATTGTTGGAAACTAATTCTCTTAAAAATTTAAGTTATTTGAAGAAAAATTATTAATACTTTTTATATATTTATCATTCACCTATAAATATTGACTCTATGCACCATTATTAATAGAATAACCACTACATGTATATAATTGTTCAAAGTATCCATAGCATAGTTAAAATATAGATATGAAAATATCATATCATGTAAAACACTGAAAGGATGTTATTACGCAAATAAAAACTTTCTACCACATGACATAGAAAATAATTAAGGAGTATGTCCTAATAAATTGCATACAAATAAAATAAACATGCCTAAATCATCAAGGCCCGTGCATCCACCCATAATGGTTTTGCTCTATTTTCAAGCCCTTTAAAACTAAGTAATATATAAATATTCCATGTTATAATGTCATACTATAACCAATCATGTACACGTAACACATGATATGACAAAACATATTACCATCATGTGCTCAAATATATGGTCAAAATGAAAAACCTTCGAGCCCCTACTCACTTAATACATCAATAGGTATTCTTATTCACTTAAAGTATGTGCTCCAAATTCATATACGAGCCAACCTAAAGTGAATATATCTATATAAATGAGCTCTTTAACATACTTCTCTTAAACAAAACATGGCACATAACCTTGCTTCTCTTAAACAAAACATGGCTCATAACCTTGAGTATAGACAACTCTTCATGTCATGTTAGGAAAAATTATCACCAATAAATTTTCCAATGATTACATATTACATACATAAAATTATGTGCCCTGGAAAATTATATTCTACATCTATTTAGCCATTATAGCCTCACAACATATTATGTATTTGCTTTATTATTTAAAGGAGTTTTTTAAGTACAATCACATTTGAAACAAAAAATTCCTTTTTATATCAGACTATTTTTGGATTGCATAACATATACAACAACATAATAATCAATTAATAAAATGTGAAATAATTCAAAAACTATCTTCGATTGCCCAAAATTGACACTAGGTCACATTAGATTGTCTCAATTATTTAATATTGTCACGATATCACAATACATAACATCTCGAATTATTCTCGTAACAAGAAATTGAAAGCAATCCATTTTAGTATTGTTTCATTGTGCTGCTTCTCTTCTTTTTTATTTTCCTTCTTCTATTACCTTCCGCATTCAAGCTTATATGAAGCTCTTCATGGTATCAAAGCCATAACAATGTCGTCTAACGATAAGTCCACTAATTCCACTAACTCAGTCTGTTTCACCTTAGGTGAATACTCTCACAAATTCTACTACTCCTATTACAGTACCATTACCAACTCAAGATTCAACAATGGCTAACCAACACAGTTTACAAACCTATCCTATTAACCCAAACTTTTCTATTAAGTTAGATGAAACCAACTATCTAATTTAGAAGGAATAACTAAAACATGTCATTATCCTCTATGGATTGTAATCTCTAATAAATGGGTATTCACCAATTCCATCTAAAACAATCAAAAGATAATAGTAAGTGTTGATGGAATTGTTCAAGAAATCTTTGAACCAAATCTTGATTATGAGATATTATGTTGTCAAAAATTAGGTTTATTCATCAGTTTCCTCACGCCAACTGAAATATCTTATAGGAAGGAACATAGCTCATGAATATTAAACAATACTAAGTAAGACATTCAATGACACACACTAGTTTGAGGCTTCATCCATGAGTTTTGGTTTAAACTTTTAAGGGAAAATAACAAAACTATCTAACTTAAAACTCATAACAAAAATATTACTTGCTAAACTAGCATTGTAGCGCATATCTCTTCCAATTGAAAGGAATAGTGATATTTTTGTTGTTATTACCTCTAAGGTAGTTATTTGTGTATTTTTACCAACTCTTAATTAAGTGACTCTTCAAGTATACTTGACTACTTGCATAGTTTTAATTTTTTATTTTTTACTATTTATATTAAATTAGTAATAAGATTAAATTATGAGAATTATTTTATAATCGTTAAATAATTAATTGTGAAAAGTGATTCATCTAGTAATTTAATAATAAGACTTATTTTCTTTTAATTTTAACTCACATATTTAAATTATATTAAAATATCATTTGATAAAAAAAAATTAACTATGAAAAATGATGTTCCTTTCTATTCAACATAAATTATGGTTATTGTGTGTCTAAATGATGGTGTTTGAATTAGACACTCACTTAATTTTCTTTTTAACCCCATCCCATCCTACCTTACTCCTCTTTTTTTATTTTTATTTTTCAAATTTTTATCGACTCTTTTTTTAATTGAATGTGTGTGTAAATATAAAAATATGTTTAACATACATAAATCTTATCGTTTCAAACATTTTTTCCCATTTCTAATATATGTTATATATATTAGGTTCGGTAGAATAAGAGTTATGTTAAAACAAATAGAATAAAAGATAAAGTAAAGTAAAAATCTGTCATCTTTAATAAATTATATTTTTTTAATATTTAAATTTTTAATTACTTATTATTTTAAATCATAAATTATTTATTTTTTACAAAATAATTTTTAAATACTTATTTTCATTATTTTTGATAAAAAAAACAAAAATTTCTCAAAATATTAATTTTATTCTTTAAAATTTAATCTAAAATTTTCATATGTCTTCGATAAGATGACCCTTTTATTCTTGAATAACTATGATTTGAAAAGTGGAAGATTATTTTAAGTTGACTACAAACAACTAACCTTTCGTAATAACTTTGGGTTCTTACTTACCCACTAACTTTACCTAATACTGTTCATGCATGATTCTCATTAGTTAGTAGTAGTAGGTCCAAACTTACAATGGAAAAGGACAAGAAAAGAAAAAAGTGAAAATAACAAAAATAATTTTGTTTTTGAATAATAAAAATTGATAGAAATAAACATTATATTAATTATTGACTTGGTTCTTTGGGCTTCGAAAGTTGTACTAAACGAAGCAATTGTTTGTTTCTTCTTTCACCACCTAATGTCTACTAGTTTTTTTGACACTTACAATAACAAATGCAGGTGTTATAGTTTGTTTATGACATTACTTTTCATAAGTTTTCTTAGAAAAATACTACTTATGTCATGTAATTTATAAGTGGGTGTCTCTTTACCTAATTAACCCATTTAATAACAAAAGAGGGAATGTTATTTATGATTTGCTCCGGTACTTGTATTTATTTAAATTAGTTTATATTTAAAATTTAATTGTCTCACAATTTACATCTATATCTATCTATATTTATATTATATATAAAAATTTAAATCACATTTTATAAAATTTGAACAAAATTATCCACATATTTTAAAATAATAAATATTATTATTCTTAATTATTGTATAAATTATTATTAACTAAAATATTGATAATTATTTATATTAAAATTATTTATCCTTTTTATACAATAATATTTATCTTAAGTGACATAAAAAGCTATTATTTTTTGCTTTAATTATATTATCTATTTTTATCAAGTATTTAATATAAATTAAGTAATAAATTATTAATAATTAAAATATTGATAATTTTTAGATTATAATTCCTTATTTTTTATATAAATTAATTTATCATAAGTATATATGTAATTTTTTTATTAATTATCTTATATCTTATTTTGTTATCAATTAAATAATATAAATTAAGTAATAATTTATTAGTATCTAAAATATTAATAATTATCTAAATTAAAATTTAAAATGATAATTTTTATGCAAAATTATTTATGTTAAATAGTATGAATAATTATCATTTTTTACTAATTATCTTAGTTCTTATTTTCTATCAATTAATTAATATAAATTGAGTAATAAATTATTAATAACCAAAATATTCACAAACTTCATTAAATACTAATTATTTATCTTTTTATAAAATATTATTTATCTTAAATAACATAAATAATAATTATTTTTAACTAATTATTATTTTTTATTAATTAAGTAATAAATTATTAGTAACTAACATATTATTTTTATAATTATTTTTTATACAAGATTATTTATCTAAGTTACATAAATAATTTTTATGTAATTGTTAAAATATATAATTTTAATTCAATAACTTTAAATTTAAATAATTGAAAGATAATTTTAAAAAAAAAATCTTATTTTTGTATTAAATAAACACGTACATATTATAAGTATCTAGACTGTGCCTTAATAATAATATCAAAATATTAAAAAAAAAAAGATATATAGGATGTATATATATATGTTCTTTAAGGTACCCATGTCCCTAAGACGTACAGACGTACTTATTTTTGTAATTTATTTATTGGATATCAATCTTAAAATCTTTAATAGTGCATGTGGCACAGTCTAGGGATAAAAGTTATAAAATTCAAGATTATAATTGCACTATATTAACAACTCTTGTCACGTGAGACTTAAGATTTTTTAATACTCTTATTACACATTCGCGAGGATAAGACTTAATATAGTATCTTGAATGTGATGGAATAAACTTTAAACATCATCTAAATCTAATTTTGTGAAATTATTCATAATTATAATTAGAACTGGAGGAAAACTTATAATCAATGTGGCATTTAAAATTCCTTAACATCTTATACATTAACTTGACTTTTTGTGAGGAACATCTTCAATGGGACATCTCTTCTACACCAAGAGTTGCATTACCATATTTGAATATGATGTGGCTTGAAATGAGTTTTAGAACTATTAATATTTTAAAAAAAATTAAATGATACTTGAAATAATATGAATACCTAGTTTGAAAAAAAAATGTGATAAATTTTACCACTAATAAAACCACAATCATTAACCATTCTTTTTTTAAATCAGAAAGGTTTAGGCTTGTTTGCAAAACCCTTCGCATTAAATCAATAAGAAAATAAAGCTGAAGTAGTTCAAAAACAGAGTCAACTCTGGAACTGAAAAAAGTTCGAAAACTTAAAAAATAAGAGATAAAATGCACCCAATGTTTTATTAACCTTAGTAAGGTAAATTTAATGTTTTTGTTATTTTTTATACCAATTTAATCATTTTATTATGAAAATTATCGTCTGAAAATAAGTAATCTAATTAAATTTTTTTTTTTATCAATTTTATAATTATAATTGTTTATTACTAAAAAGAATTTATAAAATTGACATTTTAATAAAAATTGAAAAAAATATGGGAAAAATAAAAATAAAAAAATTAATATTTTATCGTTTTATAATTTTTTTAAAATAAAATAATTAAACTGATAAAAATAATAAAATAATAAAATTATTCTTTTTAATATAATTAATGTAATTGTGTTACCACCTACCCAAAATACAAATTGTTTGGATTGATAAGCTTACTTAAATTAGTACACATATTTACATTCGAATTTATTTGGGTGCGTCAACATAACAAAATAACTTTAGAAATTAAAAAATCCATTTTTCAAGAAAACTAATAAAACGCAATATATATATATAATTTTTACGTATTTAAAATTTATATGATATAATAATAAATAAATAAATAAATAATTGTATTTTATTTTAAAAAAATTCCAATCAGTTAGAAAATGAGATATCTATTAATAAAATAATATCCTTAATATTATAATAATATTTTTTAATTAAGTTGTTTAGCTTAATAAATTCCTTGATATTATGAAATTCCTTTTTATTAATATAGTTAGCTTAAATTTTTTTTAAATTAAAATAAAATATAAAGAATAATATATATCAATACTTTAAAATATAAATACATTGTTAAAGCCAATTAAAAGTATGATTTATACTTTTATATATATTATATAATATGTGTGATGTGCATATAACATTCTTACGATGTTAAATTTGGGTAGATTATATTATTCTCTAAGTTACTTTAGTTTACTTATTTTTATTTATAAACAACACTAAAATAACTATTAAAATGAGATATGTTTGTTATTTTTTTAATAGTAAAATATTATTTTATTAATAAAAATTTATGAAAGAATAATAAAATATATTTAATAAGGATAAAATTATCATTGTAATTTTTTTTCCTCTTTTATATAATTTTTTTATTTTTTATTCAATTTTAACATATTTTTCAACTACATTCTTTCAATTTTATATTTTTTTTATCAATAATCTTTATTCTCTCTCTACCAGAAAAAGGAAAAAAGAAAAAAGAAAAAAGATTATAATATACCAGTTACTGTAACAATTTAAAGCAACAATTGATTTGGTGATTGGTATTTTATAATCCATTTTCTTTTTCAGTTATAAAAAAATGGAGAGGATTGATCCAAAAAAACTCTATGAAAAAATGCTTAAAAATGATGCCATTAAAATAATATTGTTTATGTTCAAAAATTCAAGGTTGAAATCTCAATTATCACGTAACAAATCAAAATCGTTGGTTATCATTTATAAAATAAAAAGACACATGCAGCAAACTTAATTACAGTACTTTGCCTCTTGCAAGTTGAAAATGTATAAATAGTGTCGCCTCACAATTTGAATTAAAGTCTTCAAAGCAATTTATCAAAACAAAAAAAAAAATGGCTCAAATGGTAGCTGGTAAAGATGAGATAGATTCTTTAAGAGTTGAGTTGGAAGAGATTGGAAGAAATATAAGAGCATCATTCAGGCGTCATTCATCAAGTTTTAGAGCCAGTTCTGCACTAAGCTCTAACAAAGAGGATCCTCCTGATACTGAATATGCTTTGCAATGGGCTGCAATTGATAGATTACCTACTTTTGAAAGGTTAAGATCATCTTTGTTTGATGATGAAGACACTGAAACAGAAGGAGATAAAGAAAAAAGGGTTGTTGATGTAACCAAGCTTGGAGCTTTAGAAAAGCATATCTTCATTGATAAACTCATCAAACACATTGAAAATGATAACCTTCGGTTGCTTCATAAGATTAGAAACAGAATAGACAAGTTCGTTCTTTAACACATTATATATAAGAAAACATATCAAAATTTATGAATTTCAATTTGAAGTAGTGGGGTTTTTACTTTTGTAGAGTTGGTGTGAAATTGCCCACCATAGAAGTGAGATTTAAAAATCTGTATGTTGAAGCTGAATGTGAAGTAGTTCATGGAAAGCCCCTCCCAACTCTATGGAATTCTCTGAAGAGTTTGCTTTCTGTAAGACTCTTATTGAACTTTTTTTTTTCCAATTGTATTGGACTGAATTGGTGAATGCTTTGATAAGCTGTATCTTATTTACCTTTTTTGTTGTTAACAGATGTTAGCTAAGATTGCAGGGTTAGAGTCCCAGAAAACCAATGTAAGCATAGTTGAAGATGTTTCTGGCATCATAAAGCCTGGAAGGTATGTTGGGATCCTTCTTTAATTTAACTTCAACCAAGGCAACACCAATTCCTATATTACTTTCGAATTCAGGCCTTTTAAAGGTTTAAGTCAAACGATGTCCCAAAGTTATGGATTTTGAAGGTTTAACTCAAAAGATGTCCCAAAATCACACAAAATTCTTACGTACTTCTGACGGTTGGGGCACTAAGTCGCTCATTTTTGGAGTTTGAACCAAAAATGTTATTAAATTGAGAGTGCACTCCATGAATAGCTATAAACATATAAGTACTCAAAAATTCTTTAAATAATAATTAAAACATAATATTTATAAATTCTATTCTAATATTATTTTTAATATCTTTTTTAAAGTTTATTTATCTTTTACAGAACCAATTTCTTTATATTTATGACATATGTATTATATTCTATTAATTATTATTTTTCTTTTCAAGTTTTATTTTAATTTTTTTTAGTGGAGTTCCGAAGTTTTTTTTATCAAATCAATTTAAAGTATAATATAGTATTTAAAAGTTTATAAGAATCATTCATCCTACAATCTTAAAAGATTAATCTAATACATAAAATTAATTATAATATTTACAAATTATACCATAATAATATTACTCTCAACAATTACTATCTTACGTAACTCTTTTACAGCGTACATAGCGAAAATCCACGATTTAAGGCCAATTGTCGCTCAAAATAAAAAAGTCTGCTATTTTAGGTTCTACTTTGTACTTTATTACTGTTACAAGGTCCTTTTCTACGAGAGTAAAGTTATTGTTGCTGTTTTAAATTATCTTGAGCTATTTTTAACATTAAATTTTAGAAAAAATTATCAGCAAAGTCATTTAAATTAAAATTTTAATACGTGTTTAGTACCTAATTTATAAATTTTTTTTTTTTAATTTCATAAAATGAGTCAATTAAAAAATTTATTTTAATAATTTTTTTTATTAAAATGTTGTTTTTTATTAAGTGATTAAAAATTAAATTGCAAACTCTCTCTTTTAAGAAGGTAAAATGATAGGTAATATGTAAAAAGTTTTACATAATATTGAATGATTATCTCTGTTTTATTGAACTTTTTATTTTTTAAAAAATAATATTTAAATAATTTTACATTAGAATTTTATTATGGTTATTTTTTTAAAAATAATTTCATATAAATTTCATATGTATCCTTAATAATTATTGGATGTTTAAGTAATTCAAATAATATTTTAATAAAGAATAATTAAAATAATATTATTTATTTTTAATTAACGTTTTTTATTGGAGCAAATGAATAAAAAAAATACAGTTTAGGATTTAAAAGCTAAACGAAACCAACCTAGAAATGACTAGCTAGGCCCTCTCCTAAATTTTATTGTTTTTTTGAAGAATATGAACTTGTGACTTTTTTTGGTCCTTTTCTAGCTGATAGGTGATAACCTATTTTCAGCTCAAGTTTTTAAGCTAGTAACTGATTCTACTTTGATGCACTCAATGATTTTAAACTGTCATTTGCCTCCTCACATTATCGAAACATTTCCTTCTGCAATAGGTTAACTCTACTGCTTGGGCCTCTAGGTTGTGGAAAGACAACCATCTTAAAGGCATTATCAGGCACTCTACACAAATCCCTCAAGGTTTAACGTTTTTCATACTTTTCAATTTCTTTGTTATCACTCTGACGTGTCTCTTTCAAACATTGAGCATGTTTAAGCTTCACTTCATTTATGTTAGTGTATAAACAGATAATCGCATATTGATTGAAAAATATATTACTGTAATTTTTATAAGTAGTATGAGACTTACTTTTTTTTTAGATTAAACTTTTAAGATTAGAAGACTGGTAGTTCTCATCGACTTTCCTAACTAATAAAGTAATAATATTCTAGTATTGTAATGATATTTGGTTGTAATTTGGTGATTTAAGAGCAAGCTAATATATTGGCTTCTCATCCTTCTTACAGTACTTGTTTGTGTCTTTGTTCTCCTGTAGCCCACAGGAGAAATTTCCTATAATGGATACAATCTAAAGGAATTTGTCCCACAGAAGACATCTGCTTATATAAGCCAATATGATTTGCACATTTCTGAAATGACTGTGAGGGAAACTTTGGACTTCTCAGCTAGTTGTCAGGGTGTCGGAAGCCGAGATGGTAAGCTTTTCTTAACATTATTATACTACATGATAGGAAAAAAGAGTTTCTAATAGCAAAAAAGTATTTCTAAACAAAACAAAACTTGTCAAAAGTGCTTTCAAACTTTAGAAAACACAGTTTTTACTTCATGACTAAAGCATAAATAATGTGTTTCTATCTGAAAAGCTTTATTCTAATAACATGATTTCCTGACTGCATAGATATTATAATGGAGGTCAGTAAAAAGGAAAAAGAAGCAGGAATTATTCCAGATTCAGACATTGATACTTATATGAAGGTGCTTTAGCTCTTATGCTTATCTTTCTATCCATGTTAATCGCTGAGCATTCAAGTGATCACAAAATAATCTTTATTTGTTTTTCAGTGAGGTTTTGCATCATAATGTTGGTAATCTTCTATTTGTTTTGATAGGCAATTTCTGTTAAGGGATTAAAAAGAACTCTTCAGACAGACTACATATTGAAGGTGTTAACATTTTCCTCTTTTATATTTGTCTATCTATAAGGGATTGTCTTTGTTATCTAACTTGTATAACAATAATTCAGATTCTGGGACTTGATATCTGTTCAGACACTGTAGTTGGAAATGCCATGATAAGAGGTATCTCTGGTGGTCAAAAAAAGAGACTTACAATCGGTGAGCATATCAAAACATGTATTTATTTGGTTAGGTTTTGTTTGCTTTTCAAACTTTGTAAAAGTGCTTCTTGGTAATTAAAAAAAAAGTGTTACAAAATCAAACATGAAACTTTTTTTGGGAGAAGTGTTTTAAGGGCTATGAACGCACATTTTTTTCTTTTTTGACAGAAACACAAGTTATGTGCTTTTTTTTTTAAAGCACAAGTAAACACACGTTATATTGATGTTTTGTCTAAAATCCTATTTATGTCAGTCTATCTATTGTATTCAATTAATTCAATCAAATTTCTTTAGGGGAAATGATTGTTGGTCCGACAAGAGCTTTGTTTATGGATGAGATAACCAATGGCTTGGACAGTTCTACTGCATATCAACTTGTAGCTTGTCTTCAGCAGTTGGTTCACATAACAGACTGTACAGTTCTAGTTTCCCTTCTTCAGCCAGCACCAGAAACCTTTGAACTCTTTGATGATCTTATTTTAATGGAAGAAGGAAAAATTGTTTATCATGGTCCTCGTGAAACTGTTCTTGAATTCTTTGAGAATTGTGGGTTTAAGTGTCCTGATAGGAAAGGCATTGCTGATTTCATCCAAGAGGTAAGTACATTAGCTAAGTGAATATTTTCTCTTTCATTTAAGCAATATAAGTTAAGTAGTGCAATGTTTCATATATATATATATATTTTGCAGGTTATCTCTAAGAAAGATCAGGAACAGTACTGGTATAGTACTGAGGAACCTCACAACTACATATCAGTTGACATGTTGTCCCAGACATTTAAGGCATCCCGTTTCGGGAAGAATCTAGACGAGGAGCTCTCAAAGCCTTATGATAAATCAGAGAGTCATGAGAAAGCTCTGTCTTTTAGTCCATATTCTATTTCTAAATGGCAGCTTCTAAGAGCTTGTATGTCAAGAGAGCTTCTTCTCATGAGAAGAAATTCGTTTATCTATGTATTCAAAACAATTCAGGTAAATATGATCAGTACTTTTACATTTGATACTCCTCTTGTTATGTTTTATGCAGTTCGGGTCCTCTATAGGTTTTTGGAGATTTGATGATTTTGATAACATACAACATGTACATGACTTATGTACATCGTCTCATTCAGAATTCAGAAACTTTGATATATATTAATATCTTCTTTGCTTGCAGCTAGTCATTGTCTCATTCATAGCAATGACTGTGTTTTTGAGGAAAAATTTGGAAATTGATATTCTTCATGCCAATTACTATATGGGAGTCATGTTCTATGCTTTGATTTTACTTCTAGTTGATGGGATTCCTGAAATATCAATGACGATTCAAAGGCTTGAAACTTTCTATAAACAAAAAGATCTACTTTTGTATCCTGCTTGGGCGTATGCAATTCCAGCCAGTCTTCTAAAAATTCCCCTTTCAATTTTGGAAGCTTTTGTTTGGACTTTTCTAACTTATTATGTTATTGGATTTAGTCCTGAAGCTTACAGGTGAGTTTCATTTAAGTCATACATAAAAACCTAAAAAAATCTTGATCTTTGTTTTTCAAACTCATGGTCATTTGGTTTTCAAAACCATTTTTTAACATGTAAGTTCTATAACTTTGTTTTCAGGTTCTTCCGTCATTTCTTAATTCTTTTTGCTGTTCACTTGGCTGCAATATCCATTTTCCGTTTCTTGGCATCATTTTTTCAGACTATGGTAGCTTCAATGACAGCTGGTAGTTTTACAATACTATTCATTCTACTCTTTGCTGGTTTCGTTATCCCAAAACGTAAGACTGTTCAATATACTTGTTTTCTGATCTTCATTTTTGAGAATCAACTTTGAAAATGACCTCAATTGTTTGTTAAGTCTAGCTGATATGCCAGTTTGGTTGAAGTGGGGTTTTTGGGTTTCACCCCTGTCATATGGGGAGATAGGCCTATCTGTAAATGAATTTCTTGCACCTCGTTGGCACAAGGTGAGTTTCCTCACATTATAGACTCAACATTTAACTATTTTGCAGTATAATTAACGTGAGTTATGCCTATTTGATAATATGTTATTTTTAACTTAGTTACACGGCCATGTAACTGAGGTAAAAATGACATAGCATAACTCAAGCCTACATTGTGAAATATTTGTAATTCTAGGCCTATATTATATTGGATATATAGCTTTGGAGGCAATCTTGTGGCAGTTGATTCTAAAGCATTTGACAAATATATATGTTGTTTTACTCTTACTCTCACAACGATATTAATGCAATTTATAATATGTTATATAAGCTAACAAAAGGATTTAAATTTAGTGTGAGAAATACATTAGTGATTCTTCATCAAACCCTAGTGATGATATTATTGTTTATATGTTTTTAATTTTCTTTTGTAGATGCTATCCACAAATACAACTATTGCAAAAGCAACACTTGAGTGCCATGGTCTAGAATATGACGAATATTATTACTGGATATCAGTTGGTGCTTTATTTGGATTTGCATTAGTTTTCAACATTGCATTTATATTGACCTTGGGATTCTTGAAGTGTAAGTCATTTTTTCTCTTTTGATATGATACTCAACAAGCAGTACTTTATGTACATCACTTTCATCACTATTTTATACATATATATGCAGCTCCTAGAACCACCAGTGCTATTATTTCACGTGAGAAGCTCTCCCAACTACAAAGAAATGAAAATCCCAAAGCTGATGCAGACAAGCAAGAGCATTCTGAAAATCACCCTTCTAAACCCAAGATAGTACCTAAAAAAGGTCATAAAATTTTTCTTCAAGTATTGTTTGTGTGATGACCACTGTAACTTTCTATAAAATAAAATAAAAAAATATTTGTATTTCAGTGTAAGTTTGCTTGTGCTTCTATTAAAACTGATTTCTACCAAAAGCTACTTTAGGAGAAAGTCTCTCAGAAAGAAACAGAAAATATGTTTAATAATTCTTAATAGACCTTATGACCAATTTTTTCTGTTTGGTTCATAAGTGTTTTACAATAACAAAAACACTTTTACAGAACAAACAGATCCTTAATCTTTTACTTTGCACATTACCACACAATATTTCCCATTATCTTTTGCGATTTAATTTATTCAGAGTTATAACAGTTTTGTAGTTGTTTCTTTTTAATTAACAGGCAGGATGGTCTTACCTTTTACTCCCTTAAGTGTTGTGTTTCAAGATGTTCAATATTATGTTGACAATCCTTTGG
The DNA here is from genome assembly GCA_030763125.1 of Hippophae gyantsensis. NCBI lineage: Eukaryota > Viridiplantae > Streptophyta > Magnoliopsida > Rosales > Elaeagnaceae > Hippophae > Hippophae gyantsensis. Next base: position 58,025,744 of record CM061032.1, on the reverse strand, counting down.
TAATTACATTAGCTTTTCTTTCATCTTATGTTTAGATGATTCTAAGTTAACTATTCACATTACATAAGTCATGAGCTCAATTTCTTCATGTTCATTATGTTTCAGGAAATGAGAAAAGGGGGTTATACGCAAAAGAGACTCCAACTTCTAACTGATATTACAGGCTCATTCAGACCTGGTATTCTCACAGCATTAATGGGTGTCAGTGGAGCTGGAAAAACTACTCTTCTTGATGTTCTTTCAGGAAGAAAAACTACTGGATATATAGAAGGGGAGATAAAGATTGGCGGGTACCCTAAGGTTCATGAGACATTTGCTCGAGTTTCGGGTTACTGTGAACAGTCAGACATACATTCTCCACAGATCACAGTGGAAGAATCCGTAATGTTTTCTGCTTCCCTGCGATTGGATCCTCAGATCAATGCAAAAACTAAAATTGTAAGAACTTTATATACAGAAACTAGTTAAAGACTAATTGTTTATAATGTCAATGATGAGATGTTTTGTTTGAATAGGAGTTTGTGAATGAAGTACTTGAGACCATAGAGCTTGATGGAATAAAGGACAGTTTGGTAGGCATACCTGGAGTAAGTGGTCTTTCAACCGAGCAGCGTAAAAGACTTACAATAGCTGTGGAGCTTGTTGCAAACCCTTCAATTGTCTTCATGGATGAACCAACAACTGGCTTGGATGCAAGGGCAGCTGCAATTGTCATGAGGGCATTGAAGAATATAGTTACTACAAGAAGAACAATTGTATGCACTATTCACCAACCTAGTATAGACATCTTTGAATCATTTGATGAGGTAATGACAATACTATTCTATTTAAACAAAAGTCTCAAAAAGAGGTGTATGTACTTGTTTCTTATTTTTTTTCCAATTCGGAATGCAGTTAATTCTTTTGAAAACCGGTGGGCGCATAATCTATTGTGGACCACTAGGAAAGAATTCAACTAGTGTGATAGACTACTTTGAGGTTAGTTAAGTGATTTTAAAAAATAAATCTTTTTGTTAGACTTAATGTTTTTTTTTCTTCACTTTCCAGAGCATTTCTGGAGTACCAAAGATCAAAGATAACTATAATCCAGCAACGTGGTTGCTAGAAGTTTCTTCTACCTCTGCAGAAGCTAAACTTGGTGTAGATTTTGCTCAAAAGTACAGAGAATCTGCCTTATATGAGTGAGTTGATTTCACAGCATTTTTTGTTTAAGCCTTTAAGGTTCTATACATTGTTAATTGTCTTGCTTTTATAATATAGTTAACTGAATTATGGTTCATTGGTCTGATGGATAAAACTCTAATTCAAATCATATGTTCAGACAATGCTAATTTTTGATAAAAGAGAACCTGAAGTGACATGCTTGGTCAAACATAATCATCCTTTTTTTTCCTATTAAAAACATCATATGTGGTGTGCAGGAACAACCAAGAACATGTAAAACAATCAAGTACTCCACAACCTGACTCAAGTGATCTGTATTTCTCGACTTGTTTTTCGCAAAATGCCTGGGTACAATTTAAATCTTGCTTATGGAAAAAGAACTTGTCGTATTGGAGAAGTCCTTCATACAATTTGACTCGTTTGTTCCATACGCTTATTTCATCATTAACTTTTGGTGCACTATTCTGGGATCAAGGAAAAAAAATGTAAGTCAGTTTTCCAGTTTATTCTCATAAGTGAAGAAAATTAATAATATACATGAAAATGAGGTCAAATGGAGTACTTCTAATCATATTGTACATGCATAAGCAATATTATCATCCACATTAGTACCATATTTGACAACATTAGAGGTTGATATATTTTTACTTTCCTTGTTTACCAGAAACAACCAGCAAAGCTTGTTCAATGTACTTGGTTCAATGTATACTGCTGTGATCTTCATGGGCATAAATAACTGCTCAACTGTATTACAACATGTTGCGACAGAACGAACAGTTATGTATCGGGAAAAATTTGCTGGGATGTACTCTACATGGGCATATGCACTAGCTCAGGTACAAAGTTGACTTTTAACTTTCAACAAATCTGTCTACATTTCCCATTCTTCTTAAGAAATCACTTACAAATTATAACTTAGGTGTCACATATGTTATGTAAAACTGTTTCTAATGTTGTAGGTGACAGTTGAAATTCCCTATCTATTCACTCAAGCAATGGTTTTCTTGAGCATAACATATCCAATGATTGGTTATTATGTGTCAGCCTATAAGATTTTGTGGTACTTCTACTCAATGTTCTGTACATTGCTCTACTTCAACTATATGGGAATGATGCTTGTGTCATTGACACCCAATTTTATGATTGCTGGAATTCTATCTTCAGTCTTCTATACATTATACTCTCTTTTTGCTGGTTTCCTTATTCCTAAGTCGGTAAGCTACCTTAAATTTTTCCCAAAGAATCCAAAGTTGTAGATATAAGTACTCTAGTTTGTAAGTCCATTTCAGGGTTTTTTTTTTTTTTGCTATTAAGATATGTAAAAAGCATTTTTGAGGCAAACACAAATTTGAGACTCTATATGTGCTTTCTAGGTTTATATAACACATGTTATGCATGTCATGCTTCTTCATGAAATACTTTCTTCTAAAACCACTTATAGCAGAAAGCACAAACAAACAAACCTTAAAACTTGTAAAAGTGTTTTTCTGCTTACTTTAGAACAAAAAATATTCTTCCTAAAAGCACTTATTTTCTTAAAATTACTTTTGATTGAAATCATTTTGAGAAAAACACAAGCAAACATACCCTAATTATTTATTGTTAATGAGAAGCTGACAAGGGTTTTTGTTATTCTTGCAGCAAATTCCAAGTTGGTGGATTTGGCTCTATTATTTAACACCTACATCATGGTCCCTAAGAGGTCTACTTACTTCACAATATGGAGATGTACACAAGGAAATAGTAATATTTGGGGAAACTAAAACAGTGTCTGCATTCTTAAAAGACTACTTCGATTTTGATAGAGATCACTTGCCACTTGTAGCATTAATTCTTTTTACTTTTCCCATTGTTTTTTCATCCATTTTTGCTTATTGTATAGGAAGACTAAACTTCCAAAAGAGATAAATTCCACTCGTAGGACAGAAAATAAATTGCTGTAAATTAGGCTTAATTATTCCATAGTTTTCAAAACTTTTAGTAAATTAAGATATAGATTCTTAACTTTTTAAAATCTATATTTAATACCTTAAAATTTTAAAAATTCACACATATGTCCTAACTTAACTATTAAATAAATATTTTGTATCAAAATTTTAAAATTTGTGTTAAATTTTTAAAATTTAAGGACCAAAATATATTATTTAAAAGTTTAATAATTTATAAGTAAAGTTTTAAAAATTTGAGTTTTAAATTATACGTTTTAAAAATTTAAAGGTTCGTGTGTAAATTTATTTAAATTTTAAGATTAATATTATTGTTTAACTAAATTAAATAACCTATATGTAAGAATGATACTTGTATCATGTTACCTATGTTTGTATTGTGTTATTCGTGTCGGATTCCTATGTTAGATAACACCCAAAAAATTTACTTTGATTTGTTTGTGTTGCATATTTATAATAATAATAAAGAATAAAACTTTTATGTACATGAAAATATTATTAATCAATTTTTATTTTATTTTTTATCTATATCATGTCATATTCATATCGAGTCAGATATTACCATTCTTACTCATATGCATCCGGTGCTAGTCTTTAATTTCTTTTTCTTTTCTTCATTTTGTATACTATTCTTATACAACTATACATGTGTACGTTGATGCTGAATTTTTTGAGTTAGCAATCAAGATATATACCATTATTCATGTATACTTTGTGTTATTTACGTTATTTGTTTTCCATATATTGAGTGAAAACTCAAATCATGTTGGTACAACGGAAGTGTAAAAGTAAGCAAATGCAACAAAAGAGAATGTGGTACGGAAAATTAACAATAAAAATTAGTACCCATGGTTTGATAAATTAATCTAGTTCATAACTAATATCACAAATAAATCTATTAATATTATTTTTTGATATAAAAATCTAAACACAATATTCAATATCTTATATATCTCATGAATAATATTATGTTATAAATCACCCTTGAACCCAAAGTCCCATTACACCCAAATCTCACCACAGAGATAAAAAAATATAGAACTTAAAAATACTAGTAATCTTATTTTATTTTTGATCGCATAACATCTCTCACGTACAAATAATGGGATTTGTCTAAAAAGGACATATTTTTGATAATAATTTGAACAAGAACTAAGATTGTTTTTAGTTTTAAAAAGGACACATTTTAACCTTAAACTTGACAATATATATTTTAATCAATTTTATTTAAAAATAAATAAGAAAATATATAAACTCTATTTTACAAAACATAATTATTATAAACATAAAAAAATATTAACATTTTATAAATTTATAATTAATTTTAAATACATAAATCTCTTTTATTATATTATATATTAAAGTTTTATTTTAAAAAATAAAAATAAATTATTTTATAATAAATATAAATTTATATGAAAATGATACATTAATTATTTTGATAATTCATAAATAATATAATATATTATTATTATTATTATTATTAAATATAATTATAATTATATTTAATAAAAATTATAATTATAATATAAAAATAATATTCATAAAAATAATTAAATTATTAAAAAATCGAAAGCCTCTATATCCAACTTTCTACAAGATATAAATACAAATATAGAACATTTTGACGTAAAGTTTGAGTCAAAATATTATCTAATATAATATTATAATAATTATTTTTATTATTAATATAATAAAATATATCTAATTAATTATATTTTAATATTTAAATAAAATTATTATTAATAAATATTTGTTATCTTAATAAAAATAAAAATTATAATAATATTAGAGATATGTGTTATAATGTAATCTATTTTTTAATTTTTTAATCTTAAATAATTTAGTTTTAAAAAATATCAATAATTTTTCATAAAAATGGTTGTAACTATTTAGTAAAGTTTTTAATAATTTAAAATTTTATAATTTATTATTATTATTTTTAATCATTTTATAATAAAATTTTGATAAGTTATTTGTTATAAAAAATTATATATTTTTTATTTTATAAATATAATTTATTTTTATTTATTAAAATTTAATAAATGGGGATATTTTATTTTTGATTTTTAAAAAAAAAAAATGTACAGTTTGATTTTTTCAAGAAGAAAAAAAAAGTGACTGAGAAGAAGAGAAAAAAAAAAGTGGCGGGGAAGGAGGGAAGAAGAGAGAAAAAAATATAATTACCCGTAAATTATTGAATAGGTTTTAATTTACCTATTTTTAAACTAAAAACAATATATACCCTTTTTAAACTATTATAAAATATATTTTTTTATACAAATATCCTCCAAATAACAAACTAATTTTTTTTTCTTTATTGTGAGTGCTTCTTACATATACAATCATATCATATCATCGAAAACTCTCGATCACCTAAATTCAACAAATATAACCCACCCAAATAAACTTTTTAACTTTTTCCATTTGGGTTTACAACCAATTAATTAATATTAGATTTTTAGCTTCTAAGATTTTATATTTTCAAACTTTTGATTTCTTTGGAAAAAAACGTTTTGGCTTTTAGGTTTCTTACTTTGTATTTTTTTTAAAGCCATTAACTCTAACAATCTACATATTGGTTTTAAAAAAACTACTACTAGCATCAAGTATTACGCCATGACATGTACATTCATGCTTTTATTACATTTCATTCTTGAGTAGGATACATCCATCACTTTATTATTAACTAAAGATAATTTTATTTGTGTTTGTTCCACCTTAACATTAACTCTTTTAATGACATATTCTTATTAACAAAAATGGTAACCTCTTGATTAAATTTTATATGTTTCTCTTGCTTCATATTATCATTGATAATGCAAAATTTTAAGTTTAATTTGTCAGCAATATTCATATTACCACCTTTAGCAGTGGCTACTACTTCATCTCAAATAGGATCTATTTGTACAAGTTATTTTTCTTTTTGTCTTGATCAGTGAAGACATCAATATATCATATGAATTAGGTAATGAAAATAACAAATCATTGTCTAATCTTCATCTTGTATGTTTACTGATTACTCGTAGCGATTCAGAAACACATCATTTGAATATATTAAAATGGCTTTTAACATCATCATATTCATCCATCTTTCAAATATACAATTGTTTTTTTAAATGCATCTTAAGAAATACTTTTTCCACCTATATATCTTTGATGTTTCCATTTTGACTGTTAAGTCACACATCGGTCAAGTATTAGTCTTTCGTTGTGCATATAACCTTGAGAAACTCTTAACTCAATGAGATCTTATTAGTTTGAGTTAGACTCAAATCTAACATGATATTAGATCTAGTTCATTGGCTTCCCATCAACACCCAAGAGCTTGACAGTGCGCTCACCCTCAGGCTTCGCCCATCCAGTGTCAACCATGACCACTCAACCGATGTAGAGGGGGTTATTAAGTCCCACATCGATCAAATACTAATCTTTCACTGTGCATATAACTTTGTGTAATCCTTAACTTAATGAAATCTTATTAGATTAAATTAAACTAAATCTAACATTGACTATCAAGCCTTTTAATGACCATATCATCCTTAAACTAGAATCTCTTAATTATTAGCTTTGATACCACTTGTTTACACAACAAAAACATAAAAATAAATGTCACAAATAAATCTACTAATATTACTTCTTGATACGGAGTCTTAACGTATTACCAATACATTATGTTTTCCAAAAATAATATTAAAAATTTAAAACCATAATCAAACCCAAAGCCCCGTTCCACTCGAATCTCTCACACATACACGAATAAAGAACATAAAAATACCAATAATATATTTTTACTTTTGAATTCTTATACACATAAATAACAAACTAAATTTCTTTTCTTTTAGTCTGGGTGCTTCTTACATGCACAATCATATCATATCTCTCCGAACCCTCGATCACTTAAATCAACGTATATAACATACCAAGAAAGTTTTTTCAACTTTTGTCATTTGGGTTCACAATTATTAATTAATATTAATTAGACATTTAGTTTCTAATACTTTACATTTTCAAACCTTTACAAACTTTTTGGTTTCTTAAAAAAAAATGTTTTGACTCTTGATTTCTTTGTTTATATTTTTTTTAAGCCACAAGTCACATATTTGCTATACTTACTCCAGAGTAATTGGTACATTTTCAAGATCCCTTTGTATACATGTACTAAACTCAAATAGCAATAGGTTGGCTAGATTTGAAGAGTCCTAACACGATAAATTTCTATTACACGAACTTGCTGACACTGTATCTGTTGTTTTTCCATCCTTAAAGAAAGAGAACCTTAACAAAATATTTGGTCCCTTATGATTTAGTAACTTAAATTAGAAAATATATTATTTAGTTACTTTTTGTTTTAAAAAAAAGTGTAAAAAATATATTTAATAATTTTAAAATTATTTTATAAACAATTTATTATACGTATTCCCGTTATTTTATTGTTCATTATACAAAGCCATATATAGACACTTTTTATATGCTAATTTTGGATCCGTACAAATGTATAAATTGATGATTTAAATATTACAAGTATATAATAATATTAATGACTAGTAATAATTATTATGGCTCCAAAATTCTTTATGTTAAAAAATAAAACAAATAAAAGTCTTTAATTATGATAAGATAAAAAATTAATGTTAAAAATTTATATATTGGTTTGAAAAAATACTCTTAAAATAAATAGTTAATTAATTTGTTTTTTTACTAAAAAACAATATATAACAATAAATATTTTATTTGTAAAAAATTAATTTATTTATTATTTTAGTAAAATATATATATATATATATATAATAATTATTATTTTATGAGCAATAAGTATGACATTTTGTGACAGTGACAAATATTTTAAATATAAGTCATATTTTATTTAACAAATAAATCAAATATAATAAGATAACATATTTGAACTTAACACGTGATTATTAATTACCCATGAATGATCATAAATATAATAGGATGTCTCATATGATTACCAATTTAATGATTACTCATTAAATAGATAATCAATAATTGTATAAATTATCATTCGTAATGTAATAAAAATGATTATATTATACAAAATAACTATTTATAAAAATTGTGTTAATACTTGATTTAAAATACATATATTACTTCTAAGAAAACATAAATAATGTTATGTTATTTAAATTTAATAAGTATAATAATGTTGACTATTGAGCAATAATTGGTATTGTTCTCCAAATCTTTATTTAAAACAAAAAAAGTATTTACATACAATTTTTTAAATTGACTAAAGTGTATTATTGGTCCTCAAATTTTAATTAAATTCACATATAGATCCTAAAACTTTTAAAACATACAATTTGGTTTTCAAACTTTTAAAACTTCACACAGGTCTTTAAATTTTAAATCTTATAATTTAGTCCCCAAAATTTTTAAAATCTCACATGTAAGTCCCAACTTAGTTGCCAAAATACATATTTTTGAACCAAAAATTTAGTATATATATGTATGAAATTTTAAAAGTTTGGGAACTAAATTATAAGATTTAAAAGTTTAGAAACTTATGTGTAAAGTTTTAAAAATTTAAAAACCAAATCATATATTTTAAAAGTTTGAGGACATATATGTGAATTTAATTAAAGTTTGGGGATCAATGGTACACTTTAACCTTTCAAATTTGATAAATATATACAAAAAATTTGTTATTTGAAAAAATGTAGAAAATAACTAATGAATAGTAAAAACAAATAAAATAAAAAATAAAAGAGATATAAGTACATGTTGATATTTATTTATGTATTAAAAAAATAGTTAGAAACTAAAAAAATGAAAAATAATCAAAACGATATACAATAAAACTAATAAAATAATTATTTATAAAAAATGTATTTATCTTAAGGATATTTTAATATTTAATTGTCTGCATAAATAAAAAGTATATTTATTTTAGGGATTTTTTTATTTTTATGGTGTGTATAAATAAAAAAATTATTTATTTTAAAAAAAAAATTAATATTTATTTATGTGTATAAATAATAATATATTTGTTTAAAAAACATTTTAATATTTATTTGTGTATAAGAAAGTTAACAAAACAATAGAGTTGAAGAATGATAAATATAGATAGCTAAGATATTTTGATATTTATTTATATATATAAATAAAAATATATTTATTTTAAAAATATTTTAATATTTATTTTGTATATAAATAATAGATGTATTTATTTTAAGAACATATTAATATTAATTTATGTGAAAAAATAGCATAGGAGTTGGAGACTAACTAATAACGGAGTCGAAGAATAACTAATGTGATAGCGAAATAATGGAGATATGAAAAAAAAAGTAGCTAATTAAATAATGTAGATATGAAGTTTGTAGTTAGGGTTTCGGGTGTATCACTCTATTCTCTTTTTTTTTTTTGTGCAACCAGGACTTCAATCACTATGTGTGAGCGTGAACCTCCTATTGTGTTAAGGCTTCTTTATGTGAGCTTATAGACGCTTAACCACATAAATGTTAACTAATTTAAAAAATATTTTAAAATTATAATATACTAATAATCATAAATTTATTAATTGCTATGAAATAAAATGTTAAGATGAAAAGTAAAGGAAAAATATGGTTATTGAACAAAAAAACAATGAAAGAAGTTAAATCTGATATTCTCCGCACGTATTATTATTATAATGTTTGGTTTGATCCTTAAAATAAAATAAAATCAGTATTTTAATATTTGTTTTATAAGTAGAATGTAATATAAAATATTATATATTATCTTAGTACCTCTATGTTTAGTAAAATTTAAATAATATTATTTAATTATTATTTTTATTTTAGATAAAAAGTATTATTAAAAATATTATTTTTTAAAATAATTATTATTTAAAATTATTATTTAATCTTATAAAAGATTAAAAACAAGAAAAATATTTTTGATAATTTTTTTAAATTAAAGTTTATTTGTATGTTTTTTAAATGTAAAATTAGAATAAAAAATGAGAATAATAATGAAATAAAGATCATGTGATAGAATTGTTATTAACACAATCAAACATACAAATATATAAAATCAATTTCATTCTTACTCTCGTTCCTACCAACTAAACATGTTTTTAGATTCGGAGCTTAATATGTATAAAATTGAGAGGTGCACATATCACGTCTCAATTCTCTAATAAATAAAATTTAATTATAATATTTATAAAATTATAATAATTGTTATTTTTTCTTCGGATAAAAAATATTATTTTTAAAATAATTATTATTTAAAAATATTATTTAATTTTATAAAAGATTAAAAACAAAAAAAATTTTGATAATTTTTTTAAATTAAAATTTTTTTTGTATATTTTTAAAGGTAAAATTGGAATAAAAAATGGGTATATGAATGAAATAAAGATTATTAAATGTAGGTGTTATAATTGTTATTCCTTATTTTTTAGGAATAAATTTCGTTAAATTTTTAATTTATAACATAATCAAACATAAAAATATAGAGAATCAATTTTATTCACACTCTCATTCTTACCAAACAAACATGTTTAATATGTATAAAAGTTAAGGAGTGTACATATCACATCTCAATTCTTTAATAAATAAAATTTAAGTATAATATTTATAAAATTATAAATAAATTATATATATAAAATAAAAAAATACACCATTTTAATTTTAATTTTTAAGGTTTTAACAAAAAATTAATAATTTTAATATATATATATATATACTTCTATCCATCAAATTAAATAATTTTTAAATTTTCTTACATATTTTATATAAACTTCTAATTTTAATTTTTAAGGTTTTAACAAAAAATTAATAATTTTAATATATATATACTTCTATCCATCAAATATACATTCCCAAGCTATTGTGACAACAGGAGATTCTAAAATTTTGGTTGACATTAGAGTTTTTACTATATGTTTGTTGGCATTATTGACTTCTTATTCAAAGGTTATTCTTTATAATCATTATAAATATTAGAATTAGTTAGTAAGAGTATTATGTTTTAGTGTATAAATTATTAAATGTAAATGTACTCTTAATTTTAATATATTATCACTTTCAACATTGTAATTTATATTGAAAAATAGAGTTAATTAAGATGTATATGGTCACGACTTAAGTATAATCAAAATAATAAACATATTATTTAGTCACGGTCTTATAAAAGATCAAGACCATAGAAATATCATTTAGCCTCGGTTATAGAAATATCATTTGGTCTCGATCTTATAAAAGATCATGACCAAATAATGTATATGGTCTCGGTCTTTTAAAGACCGAGATCAAATGTATATCTATGGTCTCGATTTTTTAAAGACTGTGACTAAATGGTATGTTTATTGTCTCGATTTTTTAAAGACCATAACAAAATGTATGTTTGTCTTTTAAAGATTGTAATCAAATAGTATGTCTATAGTCTTGATCTTTTAAAGATCGTGACCAAATGGTATATGCGTATGATTTTGGTTAAAAATCAAGATTATAGATAATAGTTTATGGTCTCTCTTATTTATGATTAAGTTTTTACAACAATGATCATAGTTTACGATCACTGTTAAAAACTGATCGCGGTTAAAAATTGAAGTTATATATCAATAATGAAATAATGATTGTTTTACTTATTATGTTAAATTTTATCCATTTAAAGTTATAAGATAATAATGATTGTTTTACTTATTATGTTAAATTTTTTCCATTTAAAGTTATAAGATGTATTTTACATCAATCCCAATATAAATATATATATATAAGGAAAAAGGAAAAAGGGAATTTAAAAAATTCGACTACTTAAATCCTTATCGTCTCAGTCAACAGAATTCGACCAACCAACTAACAAACTAATGAATTTTTATTTTATTCTTTTTGCCATACTTATATTGTGGAACAACGTCAAGGTGTTAGGTATAACACCACTTTTCCTAAGAACGTGTACTGCATTATGTCATGGCGAAATATTGCATTGCTATTATAATATTTAGTTGTGTAATATATCTTTTTTATACCATGTTCGTTTTCCTAGTTAATTTTGGATCCATTTCCACATTTCCTTAAACTTGTTTTTAAATGAATTAGAACACTTTTAAGAATATTGGGCAATGTTTATAAGAGGTAATTCAAAAATTTGAGAAGTATTATTTGTGTTTTTAAGATAAATAAATAATACCTACTTTTTGAAGAAATATGACCTATTTGAATGTGTTTCTTTTAAAAGTAGTTTAAAGAGAAGTGATTTGTTTAAAAATGTTGTAAAAATAAACTATGTTTGACATAAAATTATTAGAAGTGATTTAATATGTCATTTTAATAACTAATTTAATGGAATATATGAATTAGTTTTCTCAAAATTATTATTTTTCCTAAAGCACAAATAATATATTTTGAATTTTGAAATGAATTATCAAAAATCTTGAAGGTGCTTTAAGTTATTAAAAACTAATTTGAATAAAAAATAAGAGTGGTTTCAAATAAAAATATCATATTAAATGCATGTTTTAATACTAAAATAATTACTAAATTATCAATTAAAATTAAAGATGACAATTCATGCAGATTAGAGTAGTTTGAGCTCATCATATCCAAGTAATAAGATTATCATAATAGAAACCAAAAATACTATTATATCCGAACCTAAACCAAACATAATTAACAAATATCAATTAAAAAATAAAAAAAAGTAATCTAGTTAATGCTAGTCCAAAAAGCAGTACAATATTTGAGCCCATGGTCTTGCTCACACAACTAGCCATCATACTTACTATCTAAACCATTTTCCTTCCTCATTACTTGAACACAACCTCTCTTGGCTTGGACAAGGCATTCCATGATAACAGTGAGATCTTCATCACCATTAATAGTATCGATATGACCCTCTACATCCGGTCTTTGACTCACACCACAAAGCACATCCTTTTAAGCATAGAAATAGGGTTTGCACTAGTATAAACATGGGCTATCATGCATCTAAATCCAAAATGACGAGAAATCAAACTTAGTTTGAGATGGAGACATACCTAGTTCAAGCCTCTTCACCACTAATAATGCATTATTGAAGTTCCATGAAAGTTTTTTTTTTGTAAAATAAGAGTGAGATCTTCAATTTCTTCAAAATAAATAAAAATGGAGTACAATCTAAAACCTTTAGCTCAATACTTCCTTTCCTAATCCATACACACTAAAAAAACCTTTAGCAAAACCTCAAGATTTATATAATAATCTATAAGTAGTTAAATAATTATCATTAATGTCATCGATTCTTGTTTTTTTATAATCAATTCTTCAATATCGAGTGTTAAATCATCAAAATCATTAGAAACATCTTCCATAATTAACTAAAAATCTTGATAAATTACGAAGATTTTTAGGTCAAAATAAAAAACGAGAAAATATAAATCAAACATAATCTATAATAAAGAACAATGTCCATTGAAACCAATGACTTATGGAGAAAATTCTGAACCAAAATCACCAAAAAAATACATCTAAATACTTCAATCATTATCGGAACGAAAGAGTTAGATATATTGATTTATCATATAGGATTAATTTTTGTATAAAATCACCAAAAATAAAAGATAAGGACGATTAATTGTTAAAATTTAATGTAATAGATGGAGAGTTAGGTTAGATTAACTAAGTAAATCATTAAAGTTGAAAACCTAAGATGTATTTTGAATATGTATCTTATTAAAAAGAAAATCATGGACATTATGATTACTTTGAAAATTTAAATTTAAGACCTTAATTTTTTCACATTTTTAATTGGATAAATCTAGTCTAAATATCATAATTTTATTATGTTACGAAATTTAATCTTAACTTTTAATTGAATAGATCTAATCTCTTAATTTTATTAACTTATTTTAATTGTACAAATTTAATCTCCTAAGGAGCAATAATTACTGTTAAACTGATGTTAATTAACAGTAAAAAGACTACCTGAGAGTTACGTGCTAAAACTCTCTGCCCACATCTACCATATCCACCCTTTTCGTACCTATTTTAAACAAACTTCATTTTAAGGGTCATAAAACTCTATTGATAATAAAAACCGCCTTTTCCTTCGAATTTTCAAACACTTGTTTGTTTAATATTAAAAATACGAAAGGCATTAACGTTGTAGTTACCGACGCTATAGTGAATTTTCGAAATTCCTACCATCTAATAATGAAGTATTTTTGAGTAACTAGGTTTTTTTCTCTCTTTTCTTTCGATAACAAAAATAATGTTTTCAAAATTTATAAATATAAAAATAACTTTATTTATATCTAATTTATATATTTTTACTACTTAAAAAATATCTATTACGTAATTTTATTTTAAATATCGTTTAATTTATTTAATTTTAAACAATGTTCGAGTATAATCTGTTAAATAATTTAACATTAATTTTATTATTATAAATTTTAATAATATTATTATTTTAATTTAACTCTTTCTTTTGATTTTATTTAAGATTATGTATTTGTTGTCTGCAATTTAACCTGTTTCATTATGTTTCATTTTTTATTGAATACAAAAATTAACAGAGAATGTGTCAATATTTTCTGATGTTTCAAAGTCCATACCTTCCATAATTTTTCGATTAAATAAACTAAAACTAGATTTTGAAGATTTAAAGGAAGGAAAAAAAGAAGAAGCAAAAACAGTTTTATGTTTAATGGAATTTTATGATCATTAATGGAGATCTATGTAAAATAGACGTGAGATAATAGATACGGTGATGGTTCGGAGAATATTACTCTCACATGAGTTAACTTACCACTAATTTAACATAATTAATTAAATTAATTAAAAACATTATTAGTAAAATTAGGTGATTAATTTACTTATCAATTTTTATATTACTTAATTATTAAATTAATTTTTATTTTTAATATATATATATATATAAATCTCACTTTACAATATGAAAAAATATATATACATTACATAAAAAAATTAAAAATAAAACTCATTTTATAAAACTTTTAATATGCACTTAAACGAATAACCAAAATCGGCGTTTGTACAAAAATAAATAAAAGTAACCAAGCCGGTTCAATTCTTTGGTTAAAAAAAAACCAAGCCGGTTCAATCGGTAATCCACCAACCATAGCCACTGGTGGGTTTGTCGCTTTTCCCACCGACTCCCTCCTATCTCCGTAGTCCACTGATTTCATCCAACAGCTGTTGTCCTTCTTATAACGCGCGTTTCGACCTGGAGCCTACTAAACATCATAAAAAACTAAAAAAGAATGATGGTCTTTCCCGCGGAGTCAGAAATAGTAGATAGATCATAGAAGTTTAGTAACAGTGACATTCTTCTATAAATATGACCCACCATTTGTTTGATTAAATGTCACACAGAGTCCCCGGGACTGAATAGTGAATACGCTCTCAATTCATTCCGGCACACAGGGGTAGGCCAAGGTTAGCTCCGGAGTCCCGACTAAATACTGTATTTGTTTTTTTTTTTTTGTTCTCTCCCTATCTGGGTTCTTATTGTTTTCCCGTTTCTGGTTTGTGTATATGTTTCTTGATATGTATTAATCTGTTTTTCGTTTTCTTTTATTAGAGAAGTGCATTTCTTGAATGGGCTTTTTACATTTTGCTTATTGAAATTTGTTGGTGTTGTATTTTGTGTTTGCTCATCTTAGTAGCGCATAGCGATTAGTTTACTGTTACTAAACTCTTTTTTTTACCCCGTTTTACTTGCCATAATTGAGAGGTAATTAACGAATTTGATTTATTTTTTTTTTACATTTTGATGTTGGGGTGGTTGTATTCTGTTTCTGGGTTGCATATTGAATTCAGTAGTGAGGTGTAAATTATATAATTTTAATGATATTTTTGATACTCTGGATTACTTGGAAGATGATCATTTATGCAAACTAAACATGCCTTCTGGATTTTAGCACCCCGGGATTAGTATTTATCTTATTGGAATTATAGCTTTTAGAAGATTTATGGTTGCTTTGTGGTTAAAGTTAGTAGATCTGACTTTTTAGTTCATGTTATTCAGTGGTTGCTTGAACCAGAAAGATTAGCATGTATTTTGTTTCATAGATCTTTGCTAAGGTCATCGTGAATTTTGTGAGGTACGTAGTCAAGCGTATCCCAGGAAGGGCGCCCCGGCCCTCTGGATTTTCAAAAATGTGTATTTTGCTTCTAATATTTGTGTCTAATTTGATTGGGGATTCCTCTAAATTTTTTTTTTCAAATATATAATATATTTTGAGTTTCTACAAGTTTTATGAACTATTATATCAAAATATTATTTTATGTATACATAAAAGCGGATAAAATTGTTATATTTTCATTTCATTTTTGCTTGTAAAGAAAAGTTATACTTTAAATTCTTCAACATTTTAAAACAACAACAATCACTACCTACTAGAGCGTAAAAATGCTTAGTTTCTTACCATAAAATATCTTAATTAGAATCATTTTCACAAACTATAACTCGATAAAAAAAAAAGCTTTAAAACAAAGCTTTTTAATAATATAATCATTTTTACCAACAGTTATGATTCAATATTATAAGCTTTTTTGGATACATAGAAGATCTAGGGTTTGAATCCTGTATACATATATTCAAAAATTATATATATTCACTTTTTTAGTTTATTCTTCCTACTTTATTTTCATTTAATTTTATGACTTTTTTAATACTAAATTCAATTATGATAAATTTGATTTTCCTTCCTTAGTATTCTCTAGTTATGTTACTCAACCTCCTTTTAAGATATCGAAAGTTGTGTATTGAATATGTCAAATCTTTCTAATTTTTTTTTGATAATTTTACATCAAATTAAAATGTCCAAATACTTACACCCATATCCATATCATGTTGTTTGAACGGATACTTCACGAAATATATGAAGATTTCAAATAACATATTACTCTACAATATAACTACTATTTTATATTTTTATTTTTACAATTTTTACCAATTTTATCCTAAATATTTCTCTTATTATTTTTTAACAAAACATAAATTTGACATGTTATTTTATATTGTAAAATTTTTTCTTAAATTTCATATTATTTAAGATAAACTATATAAATAATCCCTATATTTTTCTTTATCATATAGTTTAATTCCTTTATTATTTTTCTTTTGATTTAGTATCTTTATTTTTTTAATTTTTAATATCCATTTCATGTAGTGTGGACATGGATATTTCACCAAATATGAAGATTCTAAGTAACATAGTTCTCTGGTAAAATATAACTACTATTTTATATTTTTATTTCTATATGTTTTCACAAATTTTATCCTTAAATGTTTCTTCTATTACTCTTTAACAAAATATAACTTTGACATTTTACTTTACGTTGTAAAATTTATTGTTAAATTTCATATTATTTAGGATAAATTATACAAATGGTCCCTATATTTTTCTATATATTACAGTTTGATGCCCTTATTATTTTTTTATTTGATCCATTTATTTTTTAATTTTTACAGTTTAGTCCCATTACTTTTATTTTTTATAATTTAGTTCCTTTATTTGTTAATTTTCACACATTTAGTCCAAATTTTAAGGCCAACATGAAATTAAATCTCAAAAGTATAAAAAATTAACGGGATCAAAGTCTAAAAATAAAAATAAAAAGGTAATAAAAGGACTAAATTGTAAGGAAAAAAAATGTAAGGAGACCAAACTGAAAATTAAAAGGTTAAGGGTCAAATCATAAGAAAAAATAATAAGTAACCGAAGTATAGAATATATAAAAATATAGGGGCCATTTGTATAATTCACTCTATTATTTAACTACAAATAAAAAAATTATTCTTAGTTTGCATGGTATCCCTTTTCAAAAAGACTTCTGTCTACGTCACCAACTATTTTGTTTTCTCCGATCCAATAAAGAGTCTCTAATGTTGTTGGATTTGTACTTAAAAAGACTTCATTAAGAAAACATCTTATTTTGGGAGGAGGTGGAATCTCTAAATTAGATATATTATGTAGGTTTGTCTTCTATGACGGGTATCTATTAGAAGCTATGGTTTAAGCCTTTTTCTTTGGTATTATTTATTATTATGAAACTAGATGGCGGAGATTAGTGGGAAAAAACTACTATACACGGTTATACTTTTATACTTCGGTACAAGTAAAATCAATTTTTTTTACTCTGTATGACACCTGAGGTCATATTGCGTGTGTCATTGATTCTTCCTTTAAAATCACCTTGTAAATATTTTCTGTTGGTAGTGATTCTTTTGTGCTGAGTTATTTTTCTGTCTTTAGCATCTTGAACAGATGGAAACCTTCTTATTTACTTCCGAGTCTGTTAATGAGGGACACCCAGATAAGCTGTGTGATCAGATCTCTGATGCAGTGCTTGATGCATGTCTTGAACAAGACCCTGACAGCAAGGTTGCATGTGAGACTTGCTCAAAGACCAACATGGTGATGGTCTTTGGAGAGATCACAACCAAGGCCAAAGTAGACTATGAGAAGATTGTCCGAGACACCTGCCGGTCAATCGGATTTGTTTCAGATAATGTAGGACTTGATGCTGACAACTGCAAAGTCCTTGTTTACATTGAGCAGCAGAGTCCTGATATTGCTCAGGTTGTCCATGGCCACCTCACCAAGCCTCCTGAGGAGATTGGTGCTGGTGACCAGGGTCACATGTTTGGTTATGCCACTGATGAGACCCCAGAGTTTATGCCTCTAAGTCATGTTCTTGCTACCAAGCTTGGTGCCCAACTCACCAAAGCTCGCAAGAATGGTACTTGCCCCTGGTTGAGACCTGATGGAAAAACTCAAGTCACTGTTGAATACTACAATGACAATGGTGCCATGGTTCCTGTCCGTGTCCACACCGTTCTAATTTCTACTCAGCATGATGAAACTGTCACTAATGATGAGATTGCTGCTGACCTGAAAGAGCATGTTATCAAGCCTGTGATCCCTGAGAAGTACCTAGATGAAAAGACAATTTTCCATCTCAACCCATCTGGTCGTTTTGTCATTGGTGGACCTCATGGTGATGCGGGTCTTACCGGTCGCAAAATAATTATTGATACTTATGGTGGTTGGGGAGCCCATGGTGGTGGAGCTTTCTCTGGCAAGGACCCTACCAAGGTAGATAGAAGTGGTGCATACATTGTGAGGCAAGCTGCCAAGAGTGTTGTTGCCAATGGGCTTGCTCGAAGGTGCATCGTACAGGTATCTTATGCCATTGGTGTCCCTCATCCATTATCAGTGTTTGTTGACACTTTTGGCACTGGAAAGATTCCAGACAAGGAAATCCTCAAGATTGTGAAGGAGAACTTTGATTTCAGGCCTGGAATGATTGCCATTAACCTGGATCTCAAGAGAGGTAGCAATAGTAGATATTTGAAGACAGCTGCTTATGGTCACTTTGGAAGAGATGATCCTGACTTTACATGGGAAGTGGTTAAGCCCCTGCAGTGGGAAAAGCATCAAGAGTAAAAACCTATGCTATCTTCTTGCAGTTGATCAATCCTCTGGTTCTTATTGTGTCCATTTTTATCTAGTTTTTAAAATTTTTATTTTTGTGTTCTGATCATGTGAAAGAAAATTGATGGAACATGTAGAACTCACCTGCTTTCGCTATAGGGACTTGCCGAAATACAAAAAATATTGAAAAAAATCATCATTTTGTCCAAAATACAATAGGTTTCATTTACACTTTCTAATAAAGTTTACTGTATTTATATTAAGAAGTCGATTTCATCTATATTCAATAGATGAAAAATGACACTATCTAATGGTCAATGGAATGTCAAAATTTATCAATGTGATATATTATTTGTTTTACATTGTACTATATGTGTGAATTTGCCAAGTGCAAGGTCGATTTTTTTTTCGGGTAAGTAAAGAGAAATTTCTTTAAAAGGAAGACAATAGAACTTAATAGAAAAAATATTACATAAATTTCTTGAATTAAATATCGTTTAGTTATTTATATTAGAAATAATATAATTTAATCCCTTAATTTTGTTAAAAAAAACAATTAAAGATAAAGTGTATTATTTTAAATATTTTTATATTAAAATATTATTATTTTTCTATTAAATGATTAAATACGATTAAAATACAAGTATTTAACATTAATAAAGTTACATTTAATTTGAAAAAAATCATAAAAATTTATTTTGAATATTTGTTAATTGTCACTATTTTATTTTAATGTTTTATTAAAAATTAAAATATATATATTTAAACAATTTTTTGTTTGAATTTTATTATAATTTATTTTTCTTAAACTATTTCATAACATTTCACTTTTATCCTTGTAAAAGGCTTGTATTTTAATCACATTTTAATTACTTGACTTAAAATAATAATATTTTAAATAAAAAATTATTTAAATAATATAATTTTTTTAATTAGCTCTTTTTATGAAATTAAAGGACAGTGATACCGTTTCTAATCTAAGAAATTAAATGATACAAATGACACAATTTAAAATACTTTTGTGACACTTTACCCTAACTTAATAATCCTAACATGAGTTATACATAGTGCATATCTTAAGAAATAAAGTTAACAAGTAACTAGTAATACAACTAGTATGAACCAGATACAATAAGCAAAAATAATTTTCTCCCAAACAATCTAGCTAGGTGATCCGAGAAACAACAGTTATGCTTAAGAAATCCATACAAATAACAAACAAAAATAGACAATACCATAATTATCAAATCATAGTCTCTAAAAATAATGTTAAACACCTTCATAGTTGTCCAGTTATAAGAAAATGAGCAAATTAAAGGAGACAAAAAACAAGCAAGATCATATCACAATAGAAGAAAAATAGCTAATAGAATACCAACACTTAAACTGTTTCCAAAACCATACACACTAGTACAATACCAAAAAATATAGTAAAAAATTGATCTTTAAGAAGATACTATAGCTTGAAAATCAAGAAAACAATCCCCAAAATCTAAACCTCTTTCTACGAGAACTTTCTTGGATCTTACTCCACTCAAACAGTGAATGCCTTTGGACTTGAAACACTATGAATTCCATGTTGAGCCAATAGAGAGCCATGCCTAATCCAGTTCTCCATACAACCAACTGAACATTGTTGAAATTTCTTAGCACTCACCCAAACTTGTCAAAACTCATTCATCATAGCATCAAGACTAACAAGTCGAGTGGAAACCCCACGATTAACAAATCCAAGGGATATATCTAAGGGTGTTCATCTGATTGAAATCGTTGATTTTATACTCATCTTATCTGATCTGATCATCTGATCAGATTAAAACATCCTAATCCGCAGCCAATCCGATCACCTTTCAAATCATATGCAATCCGATCCGTAATATATTCAGATTGGATCGGTTGAATTTGATCAATCTATAACCTATTTGAATTGGATCGGTTGAATCCGATCAATCTGACTAATAAACTTAATTAACTCTATTTTTGGCATTTTTGAATAAAAAATTTAAATTTTCACATAAAATAAACTTATTTAAGCTAAAAGAAACCTTAAAATATGACTAATATAGTAATGACCAAGGAGAATATGACTAATATATAAAATGTAAATATATATTTAAGTATTTTTCGTCTGATCGGATGATACATAGTGAAATCCATCATCTGATTCGAACTTAACGGATTGAAATTTTTTTCATCTGATCCGATCCGATGGTCGGATCAAAACAATCAAAAAATTTACGGATCAGATCAGATTAGTCAAATGATCGGATTTTTTTCACACCCCTAGATATATCTAAGTTGTCTATACTACTAAACATATCATCCATATCTGTGTGTGATTTTGTTTCCTCTATTTGTTTGTTGATTTTGATATTTATTTCGAGTTAGATTGTAGAATTGTTCTTCTAATTCTATTTTTTTTCACTTAAGATGAATTAGCTTTTCAACTACTATTATTGATAAAGACACTAGACGACACTAGACAGATGAATCGAAGAAGAAGCGCTAGAGAAATACTAAACACTAGATGAAGCTTGACAGGGTTTTTTGCTAAATGAAGGAACATAATGGGGTTTATGGAGGAGATCAAGGTTGGTCCAAGGCCAAGGTCATGTAGGGGCAGCCTAGGGCCCCAACTAAAGGAAGGCCACAATCAAATGGATGTTTTTTTTAAATTAAAATGTAATAAAAATAAAAATCATTTTTTTTCTTTTATCATTGTTCATTAAAGTGTAGGAGAGATCTTGACATGATGCACTAACACATTATAACAAAAACAATAAAATAGGACACTGACCATCCTATAAGTACTTAGGACGATTACTGTCTATCCTAAAAGAAATAAACATTTAGGACGATCAATAGTTGTCCTATATGTTATTTTTATAGAACGGTCTGTAACGTCCTATATTTTTTTATAAGATGGTCAGTAGTCATTTCTTAAAATAGGATGATCACTGACTGTCCTATATTCTTTTTTACAAGATGGTTATTAACCATCCTATTTTAAAGAAATAGGATGACTAGTAGCCCACTTATAAAAAAAATATAAGACTATCAATGATTGTCCTATTTTAAGGAAATAGGATGGTTACTGATCATCCTATATGTTTGAATCTATTAGGATGGATGATTATAAAATGGTTGTTTGAATCTATTAGGATGGATGATTATAAGATGGTTAGTAGCCGTCCTATATATATATATATATATTTTAATTTTGATATTTATTATTTTTTGCTTTTATATATGTTCAAATAAAATCTTATACCAAAAATTCTAAAATATATAGTATCATATTCAATTCTCAATTTATCGCAAGTTCATTTTTCAAATTAACAAACACACATATATACATATTGCTTCAAAAACATATACATAAATATATGTCAAAAATCACTACATTTTCTAAAACACATGTATATATAAGTACATACACAAATATATATCTTGTCTCACTTAAGTATATCTTCTCATCATCAATTATTTGAAAAATAATCAAAGAAGCACATGCATTATTATTGCCTCAATTGCTCCAACTCTATTAGTGTGTATAGATCATTGCTTGAGAACTACACAAGACAATTAATATTTTAAAGCTAGATAAGTGAACAATATTACATATATATGTAAACATAAATATGTAAATATATAATTTAGACTTATCTGTATATCACTTATGATCGCATTTTCAATGCATTTATTAATATATGTATTCATGAATCTACAATATAGTATCCACGCTTATAAGATTCAAATTGTTTTAGACACTACAATTAAATAAAAGTAGTTAATAATCATAATTATAAATAAAATAAATAATTATAAAATTATAAAACTAACTAATATAATTACCTTAACATAATAAGGAATAGTATTTGAACTTCAATATTGACCATGTCATGTTTGTAATGTCCTTTTAATTATTGTAATTATTTACTTTCAATTAAGATAAATTTATATGAAATGAATTGGTACATACTAAAAATAACGACTATTAGATTATAAATACATGCATGCTATCTCAAAAAAGTTCTCATGTATTATTTAATAGGCGTTGATCCTTTATAAGACTTGTAAGCCTTAATAGAGTTGAACCACTAAAGTTCACACTTGAATATGTTAACAATAGTTAATATCCATCATAAACAATATAAGTGATTATCTTAACATTTTATAATAAGAAAATTAAATAATAAGGAAAATAGGAAAAAATCAACAAATTAAAAAATAGGAAAACAATACTACTCATCGTAAAAAAAAAAAAAAATAAGAGAAACAATATAAGTTCTTACATTAGTGATGATTCTATGAAAGTAAAATCATCAGTACACTATTTTGCTTAATATTTATTTGTTTTATTTAATAAGTAGTATTTTTAGGGTTAAAAATATTAAAATATAAATTTTTTAATAAAAAGAGGTGAAAATATTTTTTTTTGATAATTTTTATGATTTTTTTAATACATAACCAATCAAAAGATGAAACTATGGATGTCATGCAAGTAGGGGAGCTGACTAGACACACCACATGGATGCCAAATAAGTGAATATGGTTAATCGAAGCACGTTGCGTGTATCAGGTGATATAGCCCACGTCATGTGTCGACACTACGTTCGATCCAAGTTGTGTGGTCAAAAAGTGTACCACGGGTCATCATGTGATTCGTCCATTTTCTCCACTAGGGTGTCATGCAATCCATATCCATGAATCAAAGCATGCCACATGGTATTGACTAAACACGCATTGTCCATGGTTTGCAAGCTGATTGGTCCCATCTTTTCCCTATGCCATGTGTCACATTCCTACTTGCCAACAATATTAGTGATTATCTTAACATTTTATAATAAGCAAATTAAATAATAGGGAAACAAGAAAAAATCAACAAAATAAAAAAATAGGAAAAAAACACTATTCATTATAAAAATAAAATTAAAAAGATAAGAGAAATAATATAAGTGTTTACATTAATGATGACTCAATGAAAGTAGAATCATCAGTACACTATTCTACTTAATATTTATTTGTTTTATTTAATAAGTAGTAATTTTGGGATTAAAAATATTGAAATATGAACTTTTTAGTGAAAAATGGGTGAAAATATATTTTTTGAGAAATTTTATGGATTTTTTATGAATTTTTTAATGCATAACCAATTAAAAGATGACATGTGGATGACATGCAAGTAGAGGAGTTGACTAGACACGCCATGTGGATACCAAGTAAGTGAATAGAGTCAATCGAAGCACGCTGTGGGTAAAGAGTGATGAAGCACATGTCATGTGTCGACACAACGTTCGATCCAAGTTCGTCATGTGGCCAACAAGTATTCCATGTGTCATCATATGATTCATCAATTCTCTCCACCGAGATGTCAAGCAATCCATATCCACGAATCACAGCATGCCACGTGGTGTTGACTCAATGCACGTTGTCCATGATTTGCATGTTGATTGGTCTCGTCTTTCTCCTATGCCACACGTCACATTCCTACTTACCAGTATTATTAATTTTCTTTTTTTAATCTCAGCCCTTGATCTGAAGCTAATTTGATGGTTTATATTTCATCTGAGCCTAATTTAACCCTCTAATTGATCAAAAATCCTAATGAGCCAAAAATTACCAATTTTTTTATTAGTTTTTGGAGCCAAGAAGAGAGAAAATACAAAAAACAAATTAAAAAAAGATATAATTTTGGTGGAGATTTAAGAGGAAATTGATGTTACAAGTTAAGAGAGTGATTGTATTTATTCTTCTTCTCTTTTTTTATTAATTTTTATGTCTTTCTTTATGAAAAATATGAGTTATATGAATAAAATTATGTCTAATTAATTTATTAATCTATGGGTCTTATGAACTTAATTTTCTACATATGATGATTTAATATTTTTATCTTAATTATGATTTCATTTAAATTATATTATTTATATTTGATTTTTATGTTATTAATTGTTTGGCCAATAATTGATATATAGAGGTAATTAAATATATTTGAGAGAATTATTTAATTGTTTGTCTTGATTAAATAACAACATAATTTTTAGGTAGAGATGTATGATTCGTATATATGTAATCCATAATTGATGAACTTAATGAGTAGTATGCAATTTAATTTACATGAGATGTGATTAGATTAATTACTATATGATATATAATTTACTTGAGAGATGAATACATACTAGGTTAGATTCAATTGATAATTATATTGAGAGGATTTTAATAATTCATATGTTTAAAAAATTGAGGGATTAAGTTTTTCTAGATATTTTCTCATATATCTTCCTAGCTACTAATTTTAAGTTAATTAACTACTGTTATTTATTTTTAATTCTTTTAATTTTGCTTTCTTAAAACATAAAAAAATTAATTTTTACTTTTGAGTTTTAAAATTAGTTTCTAATAACATAATTCCATGAAAACGATCTTTTTCTATTATTATATTATTTGTTGAGATACATATACTTGCCTATTTATTGCACACAATTCGTATTGATAAAAAAATAAGAAAAAAATTACTCACTCTAAAAATAAAAATAAATAAATAAAAGGAAAAAATAAGAAAAACAATATAAGTGTTTATCTTAGCATTTTATGAAAGAGAATAGAAGAAGAAGAAGACTGAAAAATTATATATGGGGAATGACGAGAGGAGTAAATGACTAGTTGTTAGGTTGATCGACTGTACAGAGGTGATGGCTCCGTGGACTATCAACTATAGAACCATGAAAGAATAGTGCATTAAAGACGATGGAGGAAAAGGTTGAAGACACTGCTACGTTGCGACGTTGAGGGAGGTGACGACGATGGTGAACGAAGATCGAGCACTTTGAGGTCTAGGTCGGGTGTAAGAGTTGAAAGAGAAATAAAAATGAGAAGAGAGAGAGTACATGTTTGTAAAAAAATTCTTTTAGCACGGTCAGTAGTCATCTTATATGTTAAGATATAAGACAATCATTGGACGGCCACTGGTTGTCCTAAAAGAATTTCTTTTAAGACAATTAATGACAGTCCTATAAAGTTTTTCCTTAAATATTTCGTAATAATCGTCCTATAAGACTTATAGGATAACAACAAACTTATAACCACCCTATTTGTTTCTCTCTCTATAATTGTGTCCGTCCTATTTGTTCTAAACTCTTATAGTCACACCAACACAATTTTACATTATAATTTATCACTAATTGTTTCAAAAATTTAAAATTATATTATTGTTCTATTATAAATAATTTACTTAAAAAAATATCTAAATTTATAATTGTAACCAGCATGTGAAAACGAATACGGTAAGACAAAAACCTAACATTCAAACACAACAAGACAAAAATCTAATTCACAAATATGACACATTCATGATACAATACAATTTTCAAGCCTAATCTAATCTATTATAATAAAAAAAATATGATTTTTAAATAACATGTCTATATCATCTCATATTAAATAAAACTTGATAAATAACAATATATATATATATATATATATATATATATATATATATATATATATATATATGTATTAATCCTACCATATTATTTTTATGCTCTAATAAAGTTTTAATCAATAAACATTCATTTTTCTAAGATTAATTTCAATTATAATTGTTTATCATTATATATCTACACTAAATGTTATATATATTATCATATATAAAATAGATTATTTTATCCATTTAAATTTAATAAATTTAATAAATTTATTACTTATTGAAAAATATATTAAATTTATTAAAGTATTTGGAAGAACCATTTTGGTATATTAAAAATAAATATATCATTAATAAATACTTTATTTTCTCTTGTATCTTTTAAAAACTTAAATTGTTAAATTTTAAAAACTTAGTTAATGTTCAAAATATATGTAATTATTTGAGATGATAAGAAGAACTTTTTTTTTTTTTGAAGCAAAGGTTCAAACTTCGAACCTAATTTGAGAAATTTCAAAATTTAAGTTAAGTAGTTTTTTATTTCCATTAGCTATGTAAATTGTGAAAAGAAACTAACACTTATAAATTAATTTTTATAACTAATCTTAAATTTATTAATTTTTAAGAGTAACTTATTTAATAAGAGATTTTTTGTTGTATTACATAAAAAGTATGAAACATAATTTACTCCCCCAAAATAGTAAATTTTAACATAGTTTATAAAAATTAGTACACATATATGCTTATATCTTTATATTGAATGTTGTATTATTTATATTTTAAATTAATAAATATAATATTTTAAAAAATTAAATACAATGTATAAGGATCGAGTCCCTTTTAAGGCCTTATTATTGCTTGGGTCAGCTCTAGATGAGACAACAACTTGTGGTCAATTATATTGCATATTATTCTCAAAAAATTTAAAACTTTACACATAAATCTTAAAGTTTGATTCATAAATTTATATTTTAGTAGTTAAATTAGGACTTCTGTATGCAATTTTAAAAACTTGGGAATTACATTTTAATATTTAAAAGTTCATAAATTTATGTATAAAATTTTAAAAATTTAAAACAAAATCGTACATTTTAAAATTTTGAAGACCTATACTTGAAATTAATTGAAATTTGGAAACCAATTATGAACTTTAGCCATTCTTTTATGAATACCAATCCTATAAATAAGATCTAGTATAATATTTATTTATCATACTAGAGTGAATTGAATTATAATTCCAATTATTTGTTTGTTTATTGTCTCTTTTTTATTCATCTAAATTCTTAACCTTAGTCTCTCATTTGTTTATTCTCTTTCCTATTTTTCTATCTATTCTTAATCAATTATTTTCATCTGCAGTGTCCCTTTCACCACTTTGTTCACAAACAAATATACCCTTAAATAAATGTGCAGCTTTTCTAACCTAAGATTAGGTCAAATTATCATTTGAATTAAAGTTTCAACCAATTAAAACATTTACGCTTTAATACAATAAAACAATAACAAAATTAAAAAAAATTTACACTTGAAATATTAAACTGAGAACAAAATAAATTAACCCATTTCTAAGTCCATCTCTAACAAGCTAATTTACAACCCTGCAATTCTTCCTAATTTCACCAAGATTTTCTGTTAGAACTTCAATGTTACCCATTTTCACCATAGCTGATGCAAACTTATTACCCCAATTTGCCCCATGCCTAGCATTATACCTCACCATTCTAGCAGTTTCAGGAGTATTCATAAGAGTTTGATCCGATGTTAACAACCCACGTCGGTTTTTCAAATCGGTGTAGTACTTCTCATCGAGTCTCTTTGGTGTAAGTGCATCAAGAGGCACAATTGGATCATTAGTTGAAGAAGGAGGACATTTCTTCTTCAATTCCTTAGCAAAGTTGAGATCTATTGAAGGGTCTTGTGGATGAGTTGAATTAAAAGAGTACAAACGTGTAGAGAAAGAAGAACAATGTGACACACCAATAGAATGTGCACCAGAAAGTGTTACCATTTCATCTAAACTAAGTCCTTTTTTTAGAAAATTTTCTTCAAGTTGTTTGGTATTGAAAGAAGGTGGAGGGAGATTTTGAGTAGGCTCGTCTACAAGTGAAATTATTCCATCACGTCTACCTGAAGGAACTGAATATGTTATGCCTCCAACTTTATAGGCACTGTCACGTGCTGCAAAAGCTAGAATGTCTGCACATGAAACAGTTTGTGGACATTTAGCTTCTATTTCAGCTTTTGCTTGGTCAATTACTTCAAAGCCTCTTAAACTTGGATTGTTTGCTGGATGTTCTTTCTCTGATGGTTTTCCAGGTGTTGAATCTAGTAGAATTGATGCATCACAACCCTATAATATACAAATAATTTATGTCAAATAATATATATATAAGGGAGAGTGAAAAGTATTATTTGATTCTTTAGAGCTCAAGTAAGTGCGTAAAAAAACATATTCATATATACACACAAAACAAAGATATATAAGAATAATGAATAAACAGCGAAAAAGCATTATCGATTATCGTATCCAAGCGATATGATAATAACAAGTGCCGTGGCTATCGACATATACTTTAATTTGATAGAAATTTGTTTAAAATTAAGAAAACTCGGTGTATTTGTCACTTGAAGATGCACGTGTCGAAAAATTTAAGATACTTTGGTGTCTTCAAAGGGCAGTAATAATATAGAACAACATACCCTAACAAAACAGTCATGAAAATGCATCCTAATGAGGCCAGCAGCTAAGCCAGAGTTTTTAGATACGGCTTTGTTCACAACTTTCTTGACAATGGCCTCAGCGTTTGGACAAGTTGATTGGTAAAAACCCACGTTGAGAGTTGCTGATGACAAAGAAGCCATCATTGATATTGTTAACATCATCATCGTTATGAATATCATCACTTGAGCACCTAAATACTTCATTGTATATTAATTGCTTAAAGAAAGAGATGTCAGAAAGAAGAGGAGGGTATTAGAAGATCAGTACTACTAGTACTATATTGAATTATTGATGAAGATGGAGATAAAAGTTTGTGTTCATTAATTGGGTATTTATATAGTTTAAGAAAAGGTTAAAAAATTGATCAAGATGGTAGTACTATTTGGTTGGTTTTACTTTGTAAACAAAAACGTGTGCTGTATAGCTGCAGTTGGCCGAGCACACACTTGATTGGAAGCTGTCTATGTTTGAATAGTTCCACTCCATTGTAATAATATGCTTAAACCTTGATATTGTCAAGTGTCAACTTGTTTAAACTTTCAAGCAATAAATTTGTATATATCTTCTTAATTTTTTGGTGTTACTGAATTTAATTATATGGGGTTGTACAGTTGGTTGGTGATTATATTTGACTTTCACAGATTTCAAACTGGCAATGAAAAAGAATGAAGGTGACAGGAAATTAACTTTCAAAGCAGCCGATTAGTTAAGAAATTATTATATTTTTTTGGTCAAATGAAAAACAAAATGAGATTAATTAATTAATTTATATATCTATCCATACTACATATAAAACTCTAAATCGCTTATTATAAAAATTAATAAAAATAAAATTTAATTTTTAATATTTTAATAAATTACATGCAACTTTTGTATATATATATATAATGATTATGCTTGGTGCAGTATACTTCTAATAATATTGAATTTAAAATAAATATAATATATTTTTTAAGTTTAAGTGTTTGTAAATTATTAAAAATGTACATATTATACAAAATTTTATTACAAATTTTACATACTAGACATTAGTTTATTTACCGGGTCTCATGGTCCGCAAATTCGGGCTATTTTCACCATTCTGTCTTTAAAACATTATTATTATTACTATTATTATTATTCTTTTGTTTAGCTATTATGCTAGAGTGATTATTTGTAAACAAGAAAGGATATGACTGAGTAATAGTTGATGATTAATATTATTATTATTATTCATTGTATAGTTATAATATTATTATAGCAAGTTGCTCTCATAATATTTGACCTTCAACATCTGTTTACCCAGGATGAGGCATGTAACTTGTAATTAATATTGCTAAAGCTAATTAATTAATAAGTTATATATATATTAAATTAAATTTGGTGTTTGTATATTGTAATTGTGCATATACAAGATACATGACTAGGTCATTGTACATTGCAGATTTGCAAAGGTGCCTTTTATTGTGATCACAATAATAAATAATATCATGAGATTATTTTGATTGAAAGTAGATGTAGTCACAACTTCATTCAATAACTAACAGCATTTCAATTACAATTATATGCAAGTAGTAATTTCTTTCTTTTTTTGCTCTATTTTTAGTTATTAAGAAAAAAATTATTTATTAATCATGAAATATATTTAAGAGGTGCATATATACTTCATAACAATCAAATTGTTAAATTATTTGATAAAATTGAAAAGAAGTTTGAGTTTTAGAAAACAAATTGCACTTTTTTTTGTATATGTTTTATTCACTTGCATAACACATTAACAAGTTTTTTTTAAAATAAAGAATATTATTGGTTAAAAAACACTAATGAGAAGATAAAAGATAAACTATATTTCTTTTTGTTCTAACGATGGCACTTTTAGTGCTTCTATTGCATGTAATTTTCACTCACATAATATCTTATTGACATTACTCTTTAGATGTGAGTCTCACGTATTATGCTAGAAAAGTATCAATACAATAAGCAAGAGTATTTATTATGTAGATTTTTCCTTGCTATATTTTCCTCCCTCAAACGAGATCATAGCCTCTAACTTTTATAATTGATGCAACAATAGATACGTAGAGTTTTGAGGTAATTTGTTACATATAAACAATTTTGTGTCACTTTATTTAAGGAACTGAAGATCGTGTTTAAAAATTACGTAAATTCTTAATAAGTCTGATTCATAAAAAATAAAAAAATAACATACAAATTTGATAATAGAGTTCGACCACAGTGTTTACAAAGTGATTTACTAAAAAGCGAGAAATTATACAAAGTATTTAAAACACTAATAACTCACAACTCAATTTTATCTAAAAAATTGTTCTCAATTTTCTTTCACTAAAGCATTTTTCTCTAAGTTTTTCTCTCAATTGGATAATACAAAGTACCTATTGAGATGTTTTATTTATAAACCCCTCTTCTACATATTTTGCCAACTAATTCTTAATTGGATTTCTTTTCTTTTTTTCAACAAAAGGATGCACAGTCCATTCAATTTTCTTGGGTTGTTGGCTCGACAACTACTATTTTGTTTTATTGTTATTTATTGCATCATTTGGTACATGTAAGTTTGACCAACAATCTCTCACTTGAAGACTCATTTCAATCTGTCTTCACACCTCGATCAATGCAGTAACTTTTCTTGTCTTTTTACTCTAGCATACCAATCAAAGTTGAACACAACTTTAGTTTATCAATAGTCACCGCTGATAACTGTATTTTATATAGTTATTTTCACCTATTTTATTAATTATAATTGCTAGATTCTCTCTGTGTTTAGTTAATTTTAGTTTAATAAATTAGTATTTACTATTTTTTATATATTTTAATAAAAGTAAATAATTTGTATCGAAAATGTACTTAATGCCACATTTATGTCCACAAATATAATTTCAAATAATATAGGTCTTAATTACAATTTTTAAAAATCAAAAATATAATTTAAATTAAATTTGGGCTTCATTTTAATTATTAAAAGTTTAAAAATTTAATTTAAAATTAGCAAAGGGCTTAACTGTAATTAAAGAAAGTTGAAAATGTAATTTGAAATATATTTGTGGGTAAAAATGGAATTAAATAAAGTTTAATATTCGTGCAGGAGAGAAGAATGCACGCGTCATCATCCACGCGTACAACGTGGACCGTCCGATCAAATCATAAATGGCTAGGATTGGCGCGTGTAGATCAAACCCGACCAAAGCGAATGGATGCAGGGAAGATTCCTTCACGCGGCTCGGCGCCCGAGTGGGGCCCACCTGCCGCGCAGGCCGGCGTGCAGCGTGGGCCCCACCCGTCGACGCCGCGTTGCAGGCCCCCCACGTTCGCGCGCCTCTGATCCCGTGCGCTGATCTCTGCGTGCAACCCGATTTTGCTCCAATAAAGATATGACACGTGTCCCACTCAATTTTGCAGCTAATCATGTTGTGACACGTGGCATGTTACAATGAGCGCGACCGCGCTGGATCAAGCCCGTGTTGTAGCCGTTGGCTCCTGTGCGACCATTTATCGTGCGCCCGTTTCCCCTCAACAAATAAGACGCTGCCACGTGTCCCACTAATTGTGTCCGCGAATCAGAACGCGACACGTGGCAGCGTGGAAGAAAATTAAAACAGAACGCGCAGCGTTCCACCCACTCCCTCGATCCCATTTTCGATACAATTTTTGTCCCCCACGCGTTTAATTTATTATTTTCGCCACACCATTTTGTCCCCCCGCGTAGATTTTAATTTAATATTTTATTAATGTATTTTTTTGCTATAAATAGGAGATAGTTTTTAGTTGTAAAAAAGTTTGGTTGGAGTAGTTTTTGGAGTAGAGATTTAGTTTTAATTTTCGAAAGTTTTTAGAGTGTTTTAGTTTTTTCAGTTTATAATTTTTATTGTGTTTGTGTGTTGGACGGCAAAACACGCAGAAGCCATTTTTGGCTTTTGTTGTGTTTTGCGTGTGCCAAATATTTGTTTTAAGTGATGTTTTAATTTTATTTCTGCTTCTTCTAATTTTTCTGTAGTTGTTATAATTTTTATTTTAATTTTATGAAGTAATTTAATTTTTCTAGGGTTGCATTTAATCTAAATTTATGAAGCTTTAATTTTAATTATTTTTGTTAGATTTATAAGACGTTCGATTTTGTTCTTAATGCTTTTTGATTATTTACGAATCTTATCAAAACGATCCGTGGCACATGAATAAACTTGAGAAAGGCATTTGTGTGTGTATTGCTCGTAAATAGAATGACATGTATGATGAAGGATAGAGATATACCCTAATTGTATGTGTGGCCATTTGAAAATTTAGAACGTAATGAATCTCGGTAAATTTAATTTTCATAGAGATATAGTAAATTAATTTAACGAGGTGTGTTTATACGGAGCTCGAAAGAGATGTATGAATAATTAAAAAAGAAGTTTTCGGTTGACAAATTAAATGTACTAAAAAATATAAATCAAAAGGAAATAACATGATTTGAGTGGATTAGTTTGGTGAAAAATTGCAATCCTAGATTTCTTTTATTTTTTTATTTTACTTTTTTATTAATCAACGATTGTTTTGGATGAAATCAGAGAGATACAATTTTAGTACTCGACAAACTATAGTAACAAATCCTCGTGGGATCGATCTTTACTTACAAATCTTTATTACTTGTGACCGTGTATGCTTGCACGAGTTCGTGTGTTGAAAAACACGCAACAAGTTTTTGGCGCCGTTGCAACATATCCGCTGTATTTTTGCTTCCTTAAATCTTCTCAAGTATTAACACATAATCTTCCAATAAAGATATGATGAAGTGATAATGAAGCCCAATATGCTTGGTTCTAGAATGAAATGTGGAATTCTTCGCTAAGTGTATCGCACTTTAACTATCAATGTTCATAACATTCTTCTCCTATTTGAATCCCAACTCATTAACAATCCTTGAAGCAATATCATCTCTTTACTAGCTTCAGACACTACCACATACTCAGCCTTTGTAGCAGATAGAGTGACAATATTATGTATTTGTGACATCTAACTAACAATTGTAGTTCCAACAATAAATATATAACCGGTGGTGCATCTTCAATGATCATCTTCACCTCCAAAGTTTGCGTCGACTATGTATCCTTGTACTTTTAATTCTCCTTTACTAAAGTACAAACACTTATCTATAGTACCCCGTAGATACCTCAAAATCCACTTGAATGCTTCCTAATAAGCTTTACCTAGATTTGACCTGCTAACAAATCCCACTACATAGCCAATTTCTGGTCTCGTACAGATCATATCATACATCAAACTTCAAATGGTTGAGGCATAAGGAACCTTAGCCATGAATTCTATCTCTTCCTTTGTTTGATGGGACTAATCCTTTGATAGTAAAAAATGACTGGACAAGGGTGTGCTAACTGGCTTAGTGTCACACATGTTGAATCTCTACAAAACACGATTGATGTACTTTACCTGCTGAGATAACTGCAAAGATCATCTCTTCTTATCTCTTGTGATTTGCATTCCAAGAATCTTCTTTGCTGGACCCAAGTCTTTCATGTCAAACTCATTTGAGAATTGCAGCTTCAACCTTATGATATTATCCATATATGAATCTGCTACTAAAATATCATTAACATAAAGTAGTAAAATGATATAACTAGACTTATATCTCATGAAATAGTAACAATGGTCAGCATTGCACTTATAGAAACCTTTCTTGTGCATAAAGCTATCAAACTTTATGTACCATTGTCTCGAGGCTTGTTTTAGGCTATACAAACTCTTCTTAAGTCTACATACTATGTTCTACTTCTCTCTTTCTGAGAAACCTTATGGCTAGTCGGTGCAAAACTACAAGTACATAATATCGTAGTTTTATATAAAGTGATAAGAAGAGTATCGTCCTTAGGATTGGTAACTTATTTTTGACAAATACCAAAATTATACTAATCTCAATTTTATCTATAGAAGTTAATAAGGTTGTTGTAATTGAAATTTAAAATAAAATCAATTTAAAAAAAATGTGCAAAAGAAAATAATGATGTTGTTTGAAAATCAAATAAATAGGAAAAAAACTTCTAGGAAATTGATTTCACCTAATCATTCAATATGTTTTACTCATCTAGCTAATTGAATTTAATTCTTGTTGTTTGTTAGGAATCTCCAAAAAACATTCAAAGGCCTCTTTCCACAGTCAATTGGAAATATTCTTGTTCGTTAATTTACATAAGAGTATGCAATTTAATAAAGCAAGAAAGTATTAAGACCAATGATTTTAATACTACACAAGTTCATACAAATGTTTCAATCTCTATATTTACATAGGCCAAAATATTTCAAATCTATCCTATAATTCCTTCTTTCGATAGTAAATCATAAGACTAAAATCATCTAATTAACAGTCAGTTAATTAGAAGCATTAAACTTATAATAAATCATACAAACATGAAGATAAATAATTCAAATTAACATAGAAAATCAAACATAGTTTAAAATTAAATTACATCTTTTTCCTATAATAATAATAATGAAGTCTAAAATCAATAAAAATAAATAAAATTATACTAAAGTTAAAGTTGAGAAGTAATAAATTATTTCAAATTATGCAAGTCATCAAACTACCCCAAACTTAGAATTTTATTTATCCTCAAACAAAAAGAAAATAAAATAAAAGACCCTGTAGACAATATCAACTAGACCTTCTAGAGAACTATCATCACTCACCAACCATGATCTGAATTTAGAATTCATCACTAATAACTTACTCTTTTTACATCAAAGATGGTAGGAAAATCGATCAAAAATTCAGCAATTTGTCAAGCAAGAATTAAACATTTACTTCAACCTAAATCTAAGTCCTTGAGTGTGTATGTGACATAATCAATTTAACTCCAAACCACGAGAAAATTCAGATAAAAGTAGAACAACTAAAATGAGAAGAATTTTCTCAAAACTTAACTCTATAAGTCCAATTTTTAGAAATCATCTTCTTAATGTAATCAAATACCAAAATCAGAGATCAAAAGATATTTAATCAGGGTTGTAATGACAGGCCACAGGGTGAGAGCTAAGAAAGAAATGGATATGGAAAATAAAATAAAAACTGATAAATACTTGGTAGAAAAAAAGAATATTCACAGATTCATAACATAGCTCTTTCTCAACATTATGCTCATACTAATGACAATATTGTTGTCATACTCAATAGGTAGAGTGCTTTTTTTCTTTTTTTTTCATGTGGTTACCTTGATACTTATAGTTTTTACTAATTTTAACAACTTTAACTCTTTTTTTATTCTTGCCTTTCACTTTCAATTTTTTTTCACACTTTGATCAAATAAAACAAACATAATATGGATTATTTCATTTGAACTAACTTTGTTTTTAAATGAAAATTTCACCAAAGTATTTTCTCAAAATTTAAGGTAAGTTCATGATTTTTTAGGTTGAGAATGTGGATGGTTTATGTAATTAAAAGAACAAATAAGGCTTAAGGGGGTTGACTATGGGAATATACCATGTAATGATGGTGTGATAATTAGGACGGTTGGGAAAGATTTTTAGTTGTGACAAAAAAATTATCTAAATCATTTCTCTAATATTTGGTATCAACTAGGATTTTGTCTCAAGGATCCATCAACGAATTCTAGAGCAAAACAAGATTGAACTTTTCTAACCCAGTTAATTCAAATCCTTCTCTTCAAAGGCAAAATGGAGTAGAGAAAAAATTTACTATATGCTTAATTATTTTCAAGGACAAAGATTTAAATCAAAGTACCCACAAAACTCTGTCTAACATAATAGTAGATTTTGAATTTTTTTCTCAAAATCATCCTCAATCACAAATTTTAGAATCATAGTGAATTCAATCATACTCAAATATATGCTTGATAAGATAATTCAATAACTCAAGACTATATAAGTTGACACCCCCAAACTTAAACTAAATAATGTCCTCGTGGTAATTCAAAAGTGAGATAGATAGAGGAAATGAAAGGAATTTCCCTGGTTTTATAGTGGATTCACATTTGTTTGTAATTTTCATCTTTTTATTCATACATAATAAACCAACATCAATATCCAAATTATTCTAATAGTAATACAAAATAAAATAAAAGAACAAAAAAAGTTTTATAGGATGCCTCCCATATACGCTTGTTTTCTAGTCTACAAACATACTTTTCAATCTTCATCAATTAGGATTTCGAAGAGGAATAAATGCACAATTTCTCTCCACTTATTCTACATATTAGTGCTTCAATCTATGATCGTTAATTATGAAAATATTCTCTGTCTTGTCCTTCAAGTCTATTACTCCAAAAGTGGAAACTTTGTCAATTGTATAAGAACCTGTCCATCTTGATTTTAACTTACCTGGGAAGAGTTTTAGTCATGAATTGAAGAGCAAAACCTACTGTCTTGGAGAAAACTCATGCCTAAGAGTCTATTTGTCATTCCACTTCTTTGTATGTTCTTTGTATATTTTTTTCATTTTCATACGCATCATTCCAAAACTCATAAGTCATTTTTCCCCTACTGCCTTCAAATCAAAATGAAACTTCTTTACAGCTCAATGAGCTTTATGCTCCAACTCAATGGGGAGATGACTGATGAATAATAACAAGATCGTCACCGGGTTAGCAATACTGATCATGTAGATACTTTGGTTTTATCTTTGTAAAATTCTCGCAAGTGCACGATTCATCTTATTAAAAATGATAAGTATACTCCCAATATTGATCTAAGGAAGGAATATATATGCTTTTTAATTTAGTATTCAAACTTTTAAAAATGAAATTAAATCATAAACATTCTGTCACGATATTTTGATTTTTGTTTTCCAATCTAATGACATAAAAAAATAAATATAGATATGGATTTAATAAATAATAATAATAAATTTTATCATTCGTAACAGTGGATTATTTATGGATATAATAATTAAGTTAAATATGATTTCATATATTATTTAGATTATTAAATATATAAATTGATATTCGTTGATTTTCTCATTTTGGTATGAAAGTATCCTTAGACGGGGCCCAAATTTATTTGTTTAATATTAATTAACTAATATCCTTAGGTGGGATCTATTAATTAATTAAGTACTAAATTTTAACTTTATTTCTATAAAAATAGCAAACCATCCAATCACAATTTTAAACAACCATGTTAATATTTCGCAAGCATAATAAGGTAATTATTATTTCATACTTACAAATAGCCAATCATGTTAAATTTAATCATAGACAAATTAAACATAACATATAAGAATAAAATATAAAAAATAACTATAAATAATTCATTTTAAAGTTATACCTCAAAAGAATCTTTACATAACTTTAATGTTAATTCTGTTGTTGAAAAACCTCTAAACGAATTTGCATTTCGTTTATTGAATCAAAAATTAGAAATCTATAAAAGCATAAATTTTTTTCCTTAAAAAGAGAAGAACTTTAAAACTAAAAAAACTAAGAACTAGAGAGAAAGCTAAAAAGAGAGAAGAGATTTTGAGGGATGATTTTTACAATGAGGGATAAGTTCCTTTTATAGAAAAAAAAGGCCAGAAAAAGTGGAAAAATATTTCAAAAATTGATTTTGGACTCGTTTAGACAAGTAAGCAAGTGTTTGGGGTGAGATTTACGATAGAAGGAGGTTGGTGCATGTGGGATCGGTGCTGGTGTGTGTTGGATGGGCAGGAGCATGTGTTGAGCATGCGCGCGTATGACTCAACATCTTTGACATTTTTGCCCGTTTTGATCCATTTTGTCAAATTTTTTTCATTTCTTTGACTTTTTCTCATTTTTTTTAACATATTTGTGATATATTGCCTCCAATATTTTTTTCTCGAGTCTTTAATTTATTTTTGAACGAAAATACCTGAAAAATAATAAAAATATCTTTGATTCCAAAAGGACAAATTTATATAAAAATATGATAAAATCATACAAATATAAATCTATTTAATTAATTAAAGTATATTAAATCATGGTAATTTTAGTGTTTTTTAAGAGCTCATCAATGACATGCTTTTCTAAATACTAAACAATAAGTAGACATACTAATAGGTGTTTTAAAAGCTATATGGTGTACCCACAAAGCATCATCAAGCTTTTTTCCCCAATTATTTCTATTGGTGTTAAGCGTCTTCTCAAGGATATTCTTGATTTCTCAATTTGAAATTTCAGCTTGTCCATTAATTTAAGCATGGTAGGCAAGTGTTATCTTGTGTTTCACACCATATTTAGAGAGAAGGTTATCGAACAACTTCTTTCAAAAATGGGCCCCTTCATAACTAATAATAGCTCGTCAAGTGCCAAATCTTGTGAATATGTTTTTATGTAGAAATTTGAGCATTATGTTGTCTCTTTAGGAGAACATAAAAACGTGCAAGTATACAAGATCACAAGTAATAAAATTGATAAGTAAATTATCGTTCCTACGGAGATTTGTTACTACATTTTATGAAGTACTAAAATTATTTCACTCTGATTTTATCCAAAACAAACGAAAATTGATGAAAGTTTAACAACAAATTTTTGTAAACAATAAATAAGAAAATTATAGGATTGTAGTTTCACCAAATTAGCTCACTCGAATCATATTATTTTCTCTTGATTTATATTTTTGAATTTAATTTGTCCACAGAGAACTACTAATTTTATCCATATGTCTCTTCTGATAACAAATAGACACACTTTGCTAAAATAATTCACTATATTCTTATGAGAATTAAATTCACCAAAATTTTCATTACGTTCAAATTTCTCAATTAGTTGCACATACAATAAATAATGTTCCTCTCCTTTCATCATACATGTTAACCTAAACACGAGCAATATACAAAAAAATACATCTTCCAAATTTATTTAGGTACCGCGGATCATTTGATAAATTTTTCAATAATCAAAAGCATTAAGTACAAATAGAATAAACAACTTAAAAACATTAAATCTTTCAAAAATAATTTATTCAAGTTTCATAAATTTAGCAACACAGCAACCCTAGAAAAATTAAATTACTTCATAATAAAAATTAAAATTACAATGCGAAAATATATTAAGACATTTTAAGGAATATTAGATGAAGAACAAAAGAAAATTAAAATTTTGTTTCTACTCTCTAAATTTTTGACACACGTAGAAACACAACAGAAGCCAAAAATGGCTTCTGTGTGTACCAAAGTCCAACTCTCCAACCTCCCATTTCTGGCAATAAATGCCCTTTTTATAGCTAAAACATAATATCAAAAAATATTAAGCATGGGAGACATTTTTCTTTGAACACGCAGACACGCGTATGAAAATGGGGATATCGAAATTATTATTTAAACAGACGCGTGGGAGACATATAAAAATAGCCAGAAAGTGTGTCGGTTTTGTGTTTTTGTTTTAATTCATGCATGCCACGTGTTAGCATCTCATTCGTTGTACAAATAACGAGACACGGGCATCCTTTCATACGTTGTGATGAACGGGCACACAAGGACCGCATCGCACGAGATAATTGCTTTCAAGACGCGTGGTGATGCAAAAACTACTAGAAACGCAGTCTGTTTCTGTGTTTTTGTTCTAACCAACACATGCCACGTGTTAGTTCCTGATTTGTTGCAAAAATACTCGAGACACGTGGCATTGTCTGATTCGTTGGAATGACAGGGTGTATGATGTTTCTCTGGACCGTGTCGCACATGACCATTTCTTTTGGCAGACATGTGGGTCCCACCCTACACGCTAGCCTGTACGACAGGTCTGCCCCACTCAGCATCGAGCAGCGTGCCACTTGGGAATTGTGTTCACTCACATGTGTTGTGTGTGCATCTCACGCGCCTGATCATCACTGTTGATTTCTAATCTGACGGTGCTGGCACACGTGGATAATAGGGGCACGTGGTCTTCTTTTCTGCACAGAAATACAAATTTCATTTAATTGCTTTTTAGCCCTCTAATTTAATTTAAATTAACTTTTAAACTTTTGCTAATTACAATTAAGCTCTATTTTAATTCAAAATATATTTTAGACTTTTATTAATTGCAATTAAGCACTCCTTTAATTTAAATTATATTTTCAGACTTTATTATTTGTAATTAAGTCCTTTTTCGATTCATATTCTTTAATTTTCTTAAAAATATATTCATTAAATAATAAACAATAAATATCAAGAACATAGCAATTATAATTAATAAAATATTACCTTTGCATCACTTGTTGTTGCAGAAATAACTCAACCACTAAGATATTTTTCGATGGTAGCTCCTAACGCCTTGAAATATTTCCCATACGTTGGCACCGATCACAAGTCTTTACCAAAGTATAACTATCATGAAACATAGAAGGCCAATAGAATCCACTTTGAAGTACCTTAGCTGTTGTTTGTGTTACTCCAAAATGTCTTCCATATTATGAGGAATGGCAATGATGTAGAATGACTTGTATCTCCTCTTCAGGCACACATCTTCGAATAAATTGATCAGTGAATATTTTGAAAATAAAAGGCTTATCCTAAAGATAATATTTCACACCATGCAAAAACTTCTTACATTGGTGGTAAGTAAGATCTAGTGGCAATGTCTTACAAGCTAGGTAGTTTACAATATCAGCATACCAAGGAAGCTTGATATCACATGCAAACAACTACTCATTAGAGAATGCTTCTTGGATCATTAAATTTGGTTTTACTTCCTCTTTCTCTAACCGAGAAAGATGGTTAACAACTAAATTTTCACTTCCTTTCCTATCTCGAACTTCCAAATCAAATTCTTGAAGAAGAAGGATCTAACGAATCAGCCTAGGCTTAACATCCTTCTTGCCAAACAAATAAAAAAGTGTTGCATGATGAGTGAACATTATCACCTTTGTACCAATGAGGTAAGACCAAAATTTATCACAAGAAAATACCATATCAAGCATCTCCTTCTCAGTTGTATAATTCAAATGGGCTTCATTCAATGTTCCACTTGCATAGTATATAGCCCTAAATATTTTATCTCGCTTTTGACCTAAAAATTCTCCAATTGTAAAGTGACTTCCATCACACATGACTTCAAAAGGTTGACTCTAATTAGGTATAGTTATTAATTGTGCTTAAATCAGTTTCTCCTTGATTGCATTAAAGGCCTACGAACAAACATCATCAAAGTCAAATGCTGAATTTTTTTCAAGAAGATTACATAAAGGTTTAGAAAGATTAGAAAAATCCTTTATAAATCTTCTATAAAATCCTACATGTCTCAAAAAGCTTTTGATTCTCTTCACATTCTTTGGAGGTGGTATTTTTTCTATGATTGTAATTTTAGCTTGATCATCCTAAATTCCTTTAAATGACACTCTATGGCCAAGCATGATCCCTTCTTGAACCATAAAATTCTTTTAAATAACATGCAAGTTTTTAGGTAGAGATGTATGATTCTTATATATGTAATCCATAATTGATAAACTTAATGAGTAGTATGCAATTTAATTGACATGATATGTGATTATATTAATTACTATATGGTATATAATTTACTTGAGAGAAGAATACATGCTAGGTTAAATTCAATTGATCATATGATTGATTGATAATTATATTGAGAAAATTTTAGTAATTCACATATTTAAAAAATTGAAAGATTGAGTTTTTCTACATATTTTCTTATATATCTTCTTAGCTACTAATTCTCAATTAATTAACTACTGTTATTTATTTTTAATTATTTTAATTTTGTTTTCTTAAAACATAAAAACATAAAAAAATTTATTTTTACTTTTTGAGTTTTAAAATTAGTTTCTAATAACATAATTTTCATGGGAATAATATTTTTGTATTATTATATTATTTTTTGAGATACATATACTTGGTTATTTATTGTACACAATTCGTATTGATAAAAAAATAAGGAAAAAAATTACTAACTCTAAAAATAAAAATAAATAAATAAATAAAAAAGAAAAACAATATAAGTGTTTATCTTAGCATTTTATGAAAGAGAAAAAAAGAAGAAGAAAAACACTGAAAATTTATGTACGGGGAATGACGAGAGGAGTATTGATGATGCAACAAGACTCGCATTAGGTTAGCAATACCGACTTTGTGGATACTTTAGTTTTATATTTGTAAAACTCTCACAAATGTACGAATCATTTTATAGAAAATGACAAGTATACTCCTAAGGTTGATCTAAGGAAGAAATATATGTGGTTTTTAATTTCTTATTCAAACTTTTAAAAATAAAAATAAATTTTAAATATCCTGTCACGATATTTTGATTTTTGTGTTTCCTAATTTAATAACAAAAAAATAAACATAGATATGATTCAATAAATTTATATGTCATTGAATACATGATCTTAAGTAGAATAAAAAATGAGTAAAATATGTAAAAATAATAATAATAAAGTGAGTTCACCAAACCGAATTTAAAACTCGTTTTTGT
This sequence comes from Hippophae gyantsensis, assembly GCA_030763125.1. Classification (NCBI taxonomy): domain Eukaryota; kingdom Viridiplantae; phylum Streptophyta; class Magnoliopsida; order Rosales; family Elaeagnaceae; genus Hippophae; species Hippophae gyantsensis. Next base: position 57,981,730 of record CM061032.1, on the reverse strand, counting down.
AGTAATACGAGTACCGTTTAGGACCTCATTATTGCTTGTGGTCAATTATATTGTATATTTCTACTTTGCTACCATATATGATCTTTGTTTTAGAAAATTATAAATTGTATTCTCTCATTGTAATGTGAAGATATAGAATCTAATTACATGTAATAAATCAATTTTAATTTATAATAACATCAACGTCTATGTTGATTGTTCCAGCGTAAGCAATACTCAATATTAAGAATCCATTCAATGTCTAAAATCCATCTTTTTGATTCCATATAATTGGCTTATTAGATCTTATTGAGAGTAAACATACCAAAATGTAAACAAGAAATGTTAAAAAATTCGCACCAGAATAAATCCACGAGTGAAACATACTATCTTAACCGAGAGAGAACCGGGCTCTCTCCGATTGGCCCATTTCTCTTTCCAGCCGGTTGGCAAGATGGGAAAGCAAAGATAAACAAAAACTAAAGGAGAGGATTAAGGAATAGAGTCGGCTATAATTTTAATTCTCATTTCTGCATTAGTAAGATGGCTACCATATATGATCATGGTTCAGTTACCTTTAGCTTAACCTAGAGTATTGTTGTAAATGAAGTCACAGAACGTCTAAAACTATGCTTTCGAGTTTTGAAATTGTGTAATAATTATTTTAATTATGATTTATATAGATTAGGATCATAATCTCTATTATTTATTTTTCTTAAAATTCTTAACCTTAGTTCAGTTACCTTTCACCATTTTGTTATGGTTTATTTTGATCCTTTTTTTAAGTCAAATTTGATGTTGTAACTTTCACTTTTGAACTCATCTAGTAAATTATCTTCAAAGTATTTACTTCTAAAATCATTTTCAATTGAAACCCTTTTAACATAATCACAAACCTAAGATTAAATGTGCAGCTTTTCTAACCTAAGATTAGGTCAAATTATCATTTGAATTAAAGTTTCAACCAATTAAAACATTTACGCTTTAATACAATAAAACAATAACAAAATTAAAAAAAATTTACACTTGAAATATTAAACTGAGAACAAAATAAAATAACCCATTTCTAAGTCCATCTCTAACAAGCTAATTTACAACCCTGCAATTCTTCCTAATTTCACCAAGATTTTCTGTTAGAACTTCAATGTTACCCATTTTCACCATAGCTGATGCAAACTTATTACCCCAATTTGCCCCATACCTAGCATTATACCTCACCATTCTAGCAGTTTCAGGAGTATTCATAAGAGTTTGATCCGATGTTAACAACCCACGTCGGTTTTTCAAGTCGGTGTAGTACTTCTCATCGAGTCTCTTTGGTGTAAGCGCATCAAGAGGCACAATTGGATCATTAGTTGAAGAAGGAGGACATTTCTTCTTCAATTCCTCAGCAAAGTTGAGATCTATTGAAGGGTCTTGTGGATGAGTTGAATTAAAAGAGTACAAACGTGTAGAGAAAGAAGAACAATGTGACACACCAATAGAATGTGCACCAGAAAGTGTTACCATTTCATCTAAACTAAGTCCTTTTTTTAGAAAATTTTCTTCAAGTTGTTTGGTATTGAAAGAAGGTGGAGGGAGATTTTGAGTAGGCTCGTCTACAAGTGAAATTATTCCATCACGTCTACCTGAAGGAACTGAATATGTTATGCCTCCAACTTTATAGGCACTGTCACGTGCTGCAAAAGCTAGAATGTCTGCACATGAAACAGTTTGTGGACATTTAGCTTCTATTTCAGCTTTTGCTTGGTCAATTACTTCAAAGCCTCTTAAACTTGGATTGTTTGCTGGATGTTCTTTCTCTGATGGTTTTCCAGGTGTTGAATCTAGTAGAATTGATGCATCACAACCCTATAATATACAAATAATATATGTCAAATATCTTCAAATAATATATATACAAGGGAGAGTGAAAAGAATAATTTGATTCTTTAGAGCTCAAGTAAGTGCGTAAAAAAAATATCCATATATACACACACAAAACAAAGATATATAAGAATAATGAATAAACAGCGGAAAAACAATATCGATTATCGTATCCAAACGATATGATAATAACAAGTGCCGTGGCTATCGACATATACTTTAATTTGATAGAAATTTGTTTAAAATTAAGAAAACTCGGTGTATTTGACACTTGAATATGCACGTGTCGAAAAATTTAAGATACTTTGGTGTCTTCAAAGGGCAGTAATAATATAGAACAACATACCCTAACAAAACAGTCATGAAAATGCATCCTAATGAGGCCAGCAGCTAAGCCAGAGTTTTTAGATACGGCTTTGTTCACAACTTTCTTGACAATGGCCTCAGCGTTTGGACAAGTTGATTGGTAAAAACCCACGTTGAGAGTTGCTGATGACAAAGAAGCCATCATTGATATTGTTAACATCATCATCGTTATGAATATCATCACTTGAGCACCTAAATACTTCATTGTATATTAATTGCTTAAAGAAAGAGAAGTCAAAAAGAAGAGGAGGGTATTAGAAGATCAGTACTAGTACTATATTGAATTATTGATGAAGATGGAGATAAAAGTTTGTGTTCATTAATTGGGTATTTATATAGTTTAAGAAAAGGTTAAAAAATTGATCAAGTGGTAGTACTATTTGGTTGGTTTTACTTTGTAAACAAAAACGTGTGCTGTATAGCTGCAGTTGGCCGAGCACACACTTGATTGGAAGCTGTCTATGTTTGAATAGTTCCACTCCATTGTAATATGCTTAAACCTTGATATTGTCAAGTGTCAACTTGTTTAAACTTTCAAGCAATAAATTTGTATATATCTTCTTAATTTTTTAGTGTTACTGAATTTAATTATATGGGGTTGTACAGTTGGTTGGTGGTTATATTTTACTTTCACAGATTTCAAACTGACAATGAAGAAGAACGAAGGTGACAGGAAATTAACCTTCAAAGCAGCCGATTAGTTAAGAAATTATTATATTTTTTTTTCAAATGAAAAACAAAATGAGATTAATTAATTAATTTATATATCTATCCATACTACATGTTAGAAACCTAAGCCTAACTTAATCAAATAAGATCTTATTAAGTTAAGAGTTATCCAAACTTGTAAGCAGTTTTGCTGCTTTGTTCTATGTGGGACAAAGATACTTAACAGTCCTCCTCCACACGGCGGAAAAAGGTGGACATTAACGACACGATGAGATTATGGTAGAGTCCAATTAGGTCAAAACACATAAAAACTAGACTCAGCTCTGATACAATGTTAGAAACTCAGACCTAATTAACCTAATAAAATCTCGTTAAGTTAAGGGTTGTCGAAGCTTATAAGCAGGTTTGCTGTTTTATTCCTAATCGATGTGAGACAAGGATACTTAACGGTACATATAAAACTCTAAATCGTTTATTATAAAAATTAATAAAAATAAAATTTAATTTTTAATATTTTAATAAATTATATGCAATTTATATATATATATATATATATAATGATCATGCTTGATGCAGTATACTTCTAATAATATTGAATTTAAAATAAATATAATATATTTTTGAAGTTTAAGTGTGTGTAAATTATTAAAAATGTACATATTATACAAAATTTTATTACAAATTTTACATACCAGACATTAGTTTATTTACCGGGTCTCAAGGTCCGCGAATACGGGCTATTTTCACCATTCTGTCTTTAAAACATTGATAATTTTATTATTATTATTATTTTTAGCTACTATGCTAGAATGATTACTTGTAAACAAGAAAGGATATGACCGAGTAATAGTTGATGATTAATATTATTATTATTATTCATTGTATAGTTATAATATTAGTATAGCAAGTTGCTCTCTTAATATTTGACCTTCGACATCTGTTTACCCAGGATGAGGCATGTAACTTGTAATAAATATTGCTAAAGCTAATTAATTAATAAGTTATATTAAATTAAATTTGATGTTTGTAAATTGTAATTGTGCATATACAAGATACATGACTGGGTCATTGTACATTGCAAAAAAAATTATTTATTAATCACCGACTATACTTAAAAGATAATTAAATTGTTAACTTATCTGATAAAATTGTAAAGAAGTTTGATTTTAGAAAAAAAAAATTGTACTTTTTTGCATTTTATTGACATAGATAACACATTAAAAAAAATTTAAAAATAATGAATAATTTTAGTTAAAAAACACTAATGAAAAGGCAAAAGAAAAATTACATAAATTACTAAACTATATATCAATCAAATTAAGCTAATAAAAATATGCTGTTAAGATTAGATTCTACCACATTTTTTTGTCATCACTTCTAAACCTGTTATTTGCTCAATTGGTTAATATTGTAAAATAATAAATACCCATAAATTTCCACTCAAATTTGTAATATTAGTGACTCTTTGCACAATAAGTGATAATTCCATTTACTCCGATGAAACTAAAAAAACACGTAAACTAGAATTTAGCAAGGAATCTCTTGGATTCGTGTAAATGAAAAAATTTGCCTAGATTCAATGGAATTAAATTAAAAAAATTTATAATTAAATTTATATTAATTAAAAAAATATACAATCAATTCATATTTAATTAAGATATAAATCAACATATTTTATAATCTATGATAATTCGATTCAATCGAACTATTCTTAAAATTATTGACGAATTATGTTTTATTTTATAATTTATTATATCTAATATCATATATATCATAATTATATTAGATTATTATTTTAATTAAATAATAACATATAAATTTAAATCAATATAATAAGTTAATAAGTGTACATATCCTTACAATAATAAATGATAAATTTTTGTAAAAATGAAATAATTTAAAATTAAAATATTATATATAATGTATTATATATAAGATTTTTTTTATAGTTAAATTTACTGTGTGAATAAACTAAATTGAAATTTTTTTTTTAATAAATTTCCATCTGATTGAATCCAAATTATATTCAAAGATTATAAATTTGAATTTGATATAATAAATAATCAGTCTGAGTTAATTCGAGTCCAGGTATAAATTTTTAAGATAACATAAATTCAGTTTAAATATTTTGGACAAATATTATGAAAGCTCACCTGCCAGGCTGACACCTGATTTTTAGTACATGCTAAATGTGGGCTTCCTCAGCAAAAATGTCGGCTTGATTAGCAGTCTCGAATATTAGAATCAGACTTAGGTGCATCAAAGTCCGACAATGCATTATGCACGTGTTCACTCTCAGACACCTCTGATACACTTGATCTCATGTCGCCACGTGTTTACTTTGTCTTAAAAAGTTAATAAAACACAAAAATAAAATAAGAGTTAAAATTTATAATTTTAAAAATATAAATTTTATAATTAAAAATATTTAATATATTATTTTATTTTAAACATAATATAATTAAAAATTATTTAAATTAAATTATTATAATTTAAAATATTAAATATTAAATATCATATAATTAAACTCAATTAAATAACATTATTAAGATATTATTTTAATGTTATAATTTTTATAATTTTTTTATTTTAAAAAATATATATATATGATATATCTTTATAATTTTAAAAATATATTACGAAAAATAACAAAAATATTATTTTTAAAATTAATAATTATAATAATATTATTTATTATGTTTAACTTATATATATTTTATATTAAAAAATATGATACATAATTTTATTTTTAATGTTATTCAATTAAATTAAGATTATTTAGATCTACATGGTATTAAATGTCATTAAATTAAAACACGTTCAATATTATTAAGATTTTATTTTATTATTATAATTTTTAAAATGTAATTTTTAATTTAAGTTCTCGGTGCTTAACATAAAATAAAATCCTCTTATATAATTGTTGAGGATAGTTCAATTTGTAGAGAGAGAAACTAGAGAGAAGTCAAAGAGTTTTGTGAAATGTGTGGATTACTTAGGGAATTCATGTATATATAAAACATTGCATGCACACGTGTTGATTATATAGAACATATATGTCACAGGGTGTTAGAGGGGTATAAAAGTATAGCAAAGTACATATAAAACTTGAGGTTGATCACACCAAAACTCGACTTAGAAGTCGGTCTTCTAACACCAGGGTTTTCATGCGTAGGTAGTTCATACTACCAGTGTCGTTATGGCACAGGCACACGTAATTTCTCCATAGACGACCTCATCTGATCGACCGAGCTACTAATTGGGTCGGAGTATTAGATGAATAGGACTCTGGGTCGATCTATATGTTCAAATATCTAGTGTCCTTACTCTTTCAGCTCGAGTCCTAAACAAGGATGGAAGAGTATTACACATGCAAGAATTTGAACTGTTAAATTCCCCTAATAAACACTTGTTAGATGATTAGAGAGAGAAACATAGACTTCTATATAAGGGAGATCATAGGCCTCTCCTCACTTCATAGTCTCCTACACATAAAAAAAAATTAAGAAAAAACGTTATGTCGCCTAAACTCAATCCATATAAATTTTTTGTTTGGTGATAAAAAAATCAGTTCGATACATAGTTTACTTGCTCGAGTTTTCACGAAAAAAGTCCTCGAGTCTAACAGTTTTCTACTTTCTTTTCAGGACAGTTAAAAGAATTATTCTTTCCTTTTATTTAACACTCGACCATAGGTAATCTATATTTCTTATGGTTTAACTTGTTTATATTTCGTGATATTTTGTAGATACCATACACAGATAAAAGACTTCAAGCTCGTCTTGGGAAAACCCACAATATCCCACTTTTTGTGTGAGCCAAAAAAATGACATCATAGGATCTACTAATGAAACAAGCACTTCGAGCGAAAGGAAGCTATCCTTACTCGAACCCTCCACCTCTACCTCTCATTCATAGGTTGTACCTACAATTAGGTTGAACGTGCCTCAAACTCAGATACCAATCCCAAGGTAATGGAGGAAGAAAATAAGGAACAAAGGGATTAGGGAGCCAACAGGCAGTAACAAAGGTTAGGCAACCAAGGTCAAGACCAATAGGTTGTCACCTCAAGACGATGAGAGTATAAGAAGCACATATGACATTCCCTCCTCAGTTCAAATAATGATTCCTATGTTGGGGGCTCATGACAGTGACCCAACTCCAGTGGATGGACGGTCTTCCATAAGAAGGTCTTATGGTTAGGAATCATATTTCCTCTATACCCCTTTATAAGGAAATTTTTTGGCTATGACTAAACTCGTGCAGGGTTTGTTGATACCTAATGGATAAAGGTACCTACTCTACCAACATGTAACTAGTAGCATCAGTTCTAAGTGTCAACCTATGTTACACATAGGACGTAATGTCAGTTGTACGTATCAACCAACTCTACATGTGGCTTGCATAAAAATAGGTAGACTAATTACCCAAGTTGAATTGTATATAGAAACAAAGACCCCCAAAAATAAGAAGTAAAAACCAATGAATAAACGAGGAGAATAACAACTCAATAAGTTGGTTAGAAATTTAACTAGATACAAACTCCTTATGATTTTTGCATAATGATGTAATAATGTATGATATACTTTATTGCTTTATTATTTGTAGAGAACAGTTCAAGAACAAATTAACAGGGATGAAATAATCGAACAACCAAGGAAGATGCGATATATTATGCATTTAGACATGAGCATCTTGGTCATGTTTGTGAAGAAAGCCAATATGATGGTTATATAAAGTTTTTCAATATTATAAAAAAAAGGCCTGAGATGATGAATTAGGAAAAGTTGAAGAAAAATTCCACTCTTTTAAGGCCACAATGTTAGTGAGATTTCAAGTTTAAAGCAATTTCAGAGTTTCCAAGCTCAATCACAACACATGTCGGGAATGCCACCATCTATGTCAAGCATGTCACCCATGTAATCTTATGGCTAACCTATATCCTCTATAGGTTATAATCATCCTATTGGTCCCCCAATTATGCCAAGAATGTTGATGCAATCAAGTAGTAGATCAATGTCTCCAATGCAATATGTGTATTCTTATAATCCATCATGTGAATACTTTGATGAGAATTTCCTTCCAATAGCTACCTCACATGGGAGTCTTCATTCATTTGATGAATCATTTGTGGTAAGATTTAAAGCTTATATAGATAGTATATTATTTTTATTTTTTATTATATATTTCATTTATTATATTGAAAGATCCATCATTTAAAGACTATGTTGCTATTTAAACGATAGCACAATTAAGCAATGATCGAAACATTCACAATCAATATTTTTCAAACTATTGACGAATGGTAATTGATCAATCATTGTTTCATTATTGTCTACTACCGATGCCATCTGATGCTACCAGAATCTAAGAAATTGTTGCACAATATGTGACTTGACCGTCGAATCAAGTTATGCTAAATTTTGATATGGTACTATTTATTTTTACTTAAGATAATATTATTTTTACTAGTATTATATTACTATTCCTTTATTATTACTAATATATATAATACCTCTTGTTTAGTCTATTATACAAGAATTGATATGTGCAGCACATTCAAGAGATGTAAAGTAAGCATCTCGTGACAAATCAATGTCTAGTGAATAATTATCATGTACTAAGTCATTCAAGAAGAAGCCATGGAAAAAATGTAATTATGAATATGCTATAAACTTCACCATAAATCTTGGTTTTTTGATGACTATTGTTACGAGTAAGAACAACATAAATGATGGATGGACTATGCCACTTCCTAGGGAAATAACAGGCATAGACATTGGGCAAACATATATATATTGATTGAGTGCATATTTCAATTGTTTGAATTTTAAATGATCAATTTAAGTATAATTCAATTGTGGATAAGATGAGTCCTCAATTAGTAAATAACTTTCATGTATATAGAACGTATCATTATATTTATATTATCTAATTATTTATATATATTTATTTTATATAAGACATGTTATTATTGAATTCATGCAAATCACCTAGCAATGTTCTATGATTCATCATTTTTCAATTAATATCAAGATAATGATGTTAGCATCAGAATTAAACAATTATGTGATAAGACCTTAACACTTCATAGAAATTAGATGTTGATAAATAATTAATTGATTAAAACTTTGATAGGGCATGAAAGTTGTGAAACAAGAGTAAGGGTATTGCCTTTAAAGTTATGGTAATCTCATTTATGAATACACTCTTTTAACATATATGAGTTTTTTTTTAATTTATGATATTACATTCTTATTTTGAATTTAAATATATGTAGTTATTTTGTTGGAACAAATCGGGCTATGAAATGCAAATTTTTGATTATTTACCATAAAAATGAGCAAAACACATGTTTGAAATTATAAAATCAGAAGAAGAATCAGAACAATAATATGATATATATATATATATATATATATTGTAGATAAATTATATATGTATTGTAGAATGGAATGTATTTAAAACACTTTTTAAACATATTTTGATTTTTTTCTGATGTTATGTGATCAAAAACATGCAGTGAGGCTAGTAGAAAATAAAAAAAAATATTTTTAAAAAGGGTTATAGAATTTTAAATCGGTTCTACTAGTAAACCAACTTAAAATTTTAAGTCGATTGACACGTAGGACCTAATTTAAATTTAAAGTCGATTCTACCTTTAAACTGACTTTAAATTTTAAGTCTCTTCATTTTAAGTCGGTTCACCCAACCAATTTTAAATTCATTTTAAGTCGATTAATAACCGATTGAAAAGTCTTTATTTGTAGTAGTGTAGACATTCAATTCGAGCTTTAAAATTGGAGAATGGTAGAGAATTTAGGAATCGAGTTGTCTAGTCTTAAGGATGAGTTTTTCCTTAATGAAGAGACCAAGTGTGAGCTCACCTCTTGCAAAGAGTAATTATCATAAACTTGAGCTCGAGAAAGGAGAACCATAACTAAGATGGACACTCTCATTGATAGGAAGTCCCATTGGGCAAACTTATATATAAAGTAATCTAAGGGGGTCTTCACCAAAATGATGGGTGCTATCGAGGAATTGGAACATTCCATACTCAACTCAAGCTTAGCCCATATTAAAACAAGGGTCAATATTCACAAGAAAGTTGTCATGATTTGGGTTGAGTTATTGCCCTTAGTAGAAGAGACCAACGACCCAAACATTGCCCATGCATCCAAATGTCTAAGGGACTTTTAACTTTTTACGAGACAAATCTTTCCCTTAATAAATTTTGAAATCTTTATAAAATTTGAGCAATAAAACTTCTATTTTAATAAGATGAACTTGTAACACTTGATTAATGTGCTTTAATTTTGGTGGTAAGAGCTCACTACCTAGTTATTGATCAGGGTGTTCGACTCCTTTTAAGGAGAGCATTCTACCTGATTTATGATCAAGATTATCAACTCTTTATGAGGGAACGTTCTACCTGGTTTGCAATCGAGGTTATCAACTCTTTGAGGGAGTGTTCTACCTAGTCTGCGATTGAGGTGATCAATTCTTTCCAAGGGAGCATTCTACTTGGTTTGTGACCGAGATGATCAACTCCCTTTGAGAGAGTGTTTTACCTAGTCTATGACCAAGGTGATCAACTCTTTCTAAGGAAAGCATTCTACCTGATCTGTGACCGAGGTGATCAACTCTTTTTGAGGGAGCATTCTACCTAGTCTACGATCAAGGTGATCAACTCTTTTTGAGAGAGCGTTATACCTAGTCTACGACCAAGGTGATCACTCTTTCTAAGAGAGCATTCTACCAAGTTTGTAACCGAGGTGAACAACTCTTTTTGAGGGAGCATTCTACTTAGTGTACGACCAAGGTGATCAACTCTTTCTAAGGAAAATGTTCTACCTAATCTAAGATCGAGGTAATCAACTCTTTCATATGTAATATCGGAAAAGAGTTATCACTTATAAATGGTTGTTTCATATATTATTCAAGGATGATACATAAGTATGAAAAATCAGAGTTCACTAGAAGTAATAATTTTTCAAGTGATGGACGTTCCAACTCATGTTATCCTCAACTCCCTCAATACTTTTCAATAAGTAGGCATATCTTGGAGTTGTTTCAGTTATTTGGTATGGGCGTTCCTAATTTACACCTAACTTTTCGGCCATCTATTTTTTCTTATTGGGGAAGACCTTTCTAAGAACCCAATCACCTATAGCGAAAGCTTTGAAATGCACGGCTTCATTGTAGTAGCATACTACTCTCCATTTTTGCTCAACTATCCTTTTTAAGGTGTCATCCCTCATTTCCTTTATAAGGGTTAACTCAAATGCTCTCCTTATGGCATTCTGGTCCGTGGTTAAAGCCAATCTCATGTTAGGCACTATAATCTCAGTTGGTATCATAGCCTCAGTCCCATATACTAACGAAAATGGGTCTTATTGGTGCTATCTCGGGGGCTAGTCCTGATAGCCCATAATGCCTTAGGTAGCTCTCCAACCCACCTTTCTTAAGCACCATCTAACCTTTTCTTTAGCAAGGTGATTATTAGCTTGTTAAAGGATTCAACTTGGTCATTGGCTTGTGGATAATACGGCATTGAGTGACACATCTTGATGTTGTACTTTCTAGCAAACTCTTTGACATTACGGCCCATGAATTGTCTTCCATTATTGGTAACCAATTCCTTGAGCAGGCTGAAATGAAAAATTATGGATTTCCAGATTAATCGAATTACCTTCTTTTCCTGTATCCTTTTTGAAGGGTTCCTCTTCAATCCATTTGGAAAAATAACATGTGACTACTAATAGAAATCTCTTTTGGCCCCTTGCTTGGGGTAAAGGTCCCACTATATCAAGCCCTCACTTGTAGAAAGACTATGGGCTAACTACCTCTGTCATGGTGGTTAGATGTGCATGTGATGATATAGAGAATCTTTGACACATATTGCACGCCTAGGTGTACCTTGTATAATTTGCTAGCATAATGAGCCAATAGTACCCCTGTCTCAAAATTTGCTAGGATAGTCTCCTTCCACCCGAATGCGAGTCACACTCTCCCTCGTGGGCTTCGAACATAACTCTATCAGACCCATCATTGGCTATACACAAGAGCCCATATTTGAATGCAGTTCTTTTTTATAATTTATTGTCTTTAATCACATAACGACCTACCTTGCCCTTAATTTCCTTCTTGAGCTTCTGGTCTTTGGGTAGGCCTCCCCTTGTTAAGAAGTCAAAGATTGGGGTGAGCCATAAGCTTATGGCAGCATCCATGCTCCCGACTATTTTCTTAGCTTCCTCTAAGCTAGCCTTTTTCATTATTGTTATTGATACTACTCGAGTGTGATTGGGATCTCGCACGGAGGTTAGTATGGCCAAAGCATTAACATAACCATTCTTATTCCTAGATACCTTCTTGATCTCAAAGTTGATAAATTTTGAGGACTCTTTCCTTAGTCTCTCTAGATATCTTCTTATCTTGCTATCCTTAGCCTCAAATGTGCCTAAATATTGGTTGACCACCAATCGTGAGTCATTATACAAGGTAAGGTTATTCACTCCTGAGCATCTTTTCCATCATGGCTCCAAATATAGTTGCCTCATACTCTATGATATTATTAGTTGCTGAAAGTCCAACCTGACAATATACTCAAAACAATTTTCCTTATGATACTATGACTACCACTAACCTAACACCATTGAAGTTGTGCACGCCATCAACAAATTCTTACCAAGTTGACCTTTCTCCTTGATCTAGGTCATATATTTCTTCATTTACTTCATCGCTAGTAACCTCTGGTGATTCACTAAACTCAACCATAAACTCAGCTACCACTTGTCTCTTCATGGTGGTTCTAGGCACATACTTGATATCGTACTCACCTAGCTCTATGGAAATTTATGCCAATCTCTCCACGACATTTGGCCTCATCAATACATTCTTAAGTGGTTGAGAGGTGATCACTACCATCATGTGCAAGTCAAAGCAATGTCTGAGCTTTCACTCACTGATTTTCAAGGTGAAGGCTAACTTGTCAATCGTTGAATACCTGTTTTTGGTTTTGGATATGAGAGTGTGGGGCCACGGCCAAATATAAATAAAGTGTTTCTCTGGGGACAAGCCTAACTAGGATAGAAGGTTTACTCAAGTACTGTTTAATTCCTTGAAAGGATTTTTTGTACTCTTCATTTTAAAAAATTGATGTGTTATTCCTTACCAAATATGTTTAGTGCCACTATTCTTTCATTAAATTGCTAAATCTCCTTTAGACTAGTAGGAGGCCTTATGTTAACCAAGGTTTGTATCTTGTCCGGGTTGGCCTCTATCCCTCGGGAAGAGATAAGATATTCCAAGAATTTCCCTAAAGTAACACCAAAAACACATTTCCTAGGGTTAAGTCTCATACCATACCTTTGAATCATGAAGAAGATTTGTTCCAAGTCCTTGACATGGTCTACAGGTTGTGCTAACTTTATCATCATGTCGTTGACACATGCCTCAAGATTTCTTCCCAATTGGTTTGCAAACATCTTATTAATAAGGAGTTGATAAGTGGTCCCTACATTCTTTAGTATGAAAGGCATTCTGGTGTAGCAGAAATTCCCCTCCTCAGTGATGAAAGATGTTTTCTCCTCATCTTTTAGGTGCATTATGATATAATGACAACCAGAATATGCATCCAAAAAACTCATTAAGTTGGAACCGGTGGTGGCATTAACCAGTTGATCAATGCTTGGAAGAGGGAAACAATTCTTTAGAAACACATCATTTAAGCTTATGAAGGTGACATACATACGTGATGACTCGTAAGCCTTCTTTACCAGCACCACATTTGACAACCAAGAAGAGTAGTTAACCTCTCTAATAATCTCTATCTCTTTAAAGGTAGTGACTTGACCTTTAATCATCTCATTTTTTTTCTAGGGAACTTCCTCTTCCTTTACTTGATAGGTCTAGCTTTCATATCAACATTCAATCTATGGTTCATGATCTCATAATCGATCCCAGGCATGTCTTCATTCCTCCATGCAAAGACATTGGCATTTTCCTTTAAACAATGAGATAGTTGCTTCCTTACCTCCGTTGTCAAGTCCATGCTCAACTTTAGAGAATGGTCTTCCTCCTGGTTCTCCATTGGTAGATCTCGTACTTCGTTTGTGATGATCAACTCTACAACACATGTTTCTCTTGGCCTTTTACAAAAAGGCCCATGATGTGATTGCTACTTAGGAGTGGTCCATTTCATAGTGGTGTTATAACAACTTTTGACATTTTCCTAGCCCTCTCTTATTTCCATTATGCCATCCTTGGTTGGGTATTTTATGACTCAATGGAAGGTGGATGGAACCGCTTTCATCTTATGTATCTATGGTCTACTCAGGATGGCATTATAGTGTGCTAGGACATCAATTATCACAAAGTTGGTCATCATTATAGAACCCTAAGTCATCACTAGCAAGACCACTATTCCAATTGCGTAGATGGTGCTACTGTTAAATCCCACCATAGGTAGCTCTTTCCTTGCTATATCACTTTCTTTTATGCCTAAGGCCTTTGTTATCGACAGAAAAAAAGGTCAATGGAACTCCCGGTGTCGATCATAATCTGACAAACATCACAGGATCCTACCCTTAAGGTAATTACCAAGGGGTCCTTATAAGGAGATGAGGTCTCGTCCTTCCCAATGAAGGTGATTTCAGCTAAAGACCATGCCCTTTTCCAAATTGTAGACATGCGGAGAGCCACACGAGTCTCTAGCATACTTCTTACCTGAGTTTTTAGAAGTCCCATTGAGCTTAAGGCTTCCATATATAGTGTGAATAGTCCTTACATTGGACCTATTATGAAGGTCCATCTCGCTACCTGAGGGAACGGGTAGCCTTAATGTTTCACACTTGGGCTGATGCCTCATTCCTCTATTGTTGGTTCCCATAAGGTATTTTAAGTACCTTCTTACCAGTAGATTCTTTATTTCCTTTTTCAAATGTCTACATTCTCTTGTTTCGTGGCCTACATCATTATGAAAAGCACACCATTTAGACTTGTCCATGGGGGATGCCTCATTTTTGGAGGCCATCTAACATTCTCTTCTTCCTCCATAACTTGGGCTAGGCTCACCTTTAAGGGGGGACCCTTGAATGGAGACAATATGACTTCCCCCAAGGCCCCATTTTTTGACCCATTAGCTATTTTCCTTGTGATTAGGGATGAAATGCTTGTTTTTGTTAACTCTTTTGTCTTGGCTTCCCATGTTCGGGCTTATTCTTCTCTTTTATTTCTCTGACAAAACTTCCACAATTGCCTTGATATTCTTATCCAACCCTTACTATCTCTCCAGATTAAAAAAATTTCTCGCCTCTCTATAAGCTTCCTCCATAGTCTTTGGGATTGTCTTATTTAACTCTGCAAACAAATCAAAAAAATTCAACAGACGTTGCATAAAGGCCTCTGTCACAATAGAACCGGGACAATCATTTATATCTAGCTTTTCTTCCCTAAACTTCCTCATGTACTCTTCAATAGACTCACCAAGTGATAGGACTCTTTCTTCAAGGGCTTGTTGCGTAATTGGTTATGAACATCCTAGCAAATTATTAAAAAGAGGTTATGGTGTGTGGTGCCAAGTTGTTGAACCACTTCTATATGTCATCACAAAGGGTAGCAGTAAAAAACTTACACATTATGGCATCTCGTTTGTTCCGAGTAAGGCTTACTAAGGCCATAGCTATTTTGATGTGTTGCACATAAGTTACCATATATTTGTTACCTTGGTAGTCCGGGCACTTGGGAGCACTAAACTTGGCCAAGACTCATCATGCTCTATTTCATCATAAAAGATGGAGACACATAGTTACTCATAATCCCTATCCATATCGTATGACACCTAACCTTTGTCTTGCCCTTCATTGGCCCTTCTTAGGGTTTAGTCTTGTTTTCTATAGCCTCTTCCGATGCTCGAAATCATTTCTCTTAACTTTCACACTCTTGCAACAACTGCTCATTATTAGGTCCCTTCGAGCTAGGGGAAGGGTTAACCTCAGTTGCATTCTCATCTTGGGTAGGCTCGAGCACAACATGTTCTGGCTCGGTTCTACCCACTAGGTTAGTGACTTGACCTTTAGGGGCTATAGGGCCTGACTATGATTGAAGTGCCCTGTTCTTTGGCCTGTTTCACCGAGCTCTCTTTTTAGCTCAAGAAGTTGGCGCACCAGCTCTTGGTGGGATCGACCTCTCCTTTGGGCTCATTACGAGCTAATAAGTTATGGTCCTGAACTGATGTTACCTTCTCGTTTGCTATTCTCAATCACTATTTGCTCGTGTTCCTACCATGATTTATGATTATGGAAAACTACGCTTGCACATTAAGTCTCTTCTCTCCAAACTAGGGGTGAATCTTTGAAAAAATGTTAGGGATGGTTCAATTTTCAAAAAGAAACTAGAGCTAATTAAGAGAGTTTTGTAGAATGTATGGATCCCCTAGAAAGTTCATGTATATATATAACATTGCATGTACAAACAAAGTACATATAAAGTTTGAGATTGACCACACCAAAATTTAGCATGAAGGTCGATCTTCCAACACCAAGGTTCCCACACGTAGGCAAATTCATACCATCAATATCGTTATGAAGTGGGCACACGTAATTTCTCCTAAGACGACCTCGATTGACAAACCTACCAATTAGATCAGACTATTAGATAGATAGAATTTTGAGTCTATCTATATATTTAAATAATAATAAATACATTTATAAAATATAAAAAAATATAGATCATTTACGAGTCGTATTAACACAATAAAAAGATCTCAAACGTCAAACGCAAAAAATATATATATTTATTATATAATTATATAAAATAAAAAATTATTATATTAATTATAATTATGATTTTCATATATTATAAGAGTCATTATACCTTACTATCCTCAATTCCTTGGTAGCAATTCGGTAGATCCCAATATCGTCGTTAAACCAAAGAAAAAGTAACCTCCACCATCTATAGTTTTCTCTTCGAATTAAAAAACGATAGATTACGTCACCATAAATTCTTAAAAATCTGATGGACAAAAAGGTAAAGTGGAGCTGGAAATCAGCACTCATCGGAGCGGCATCGGCTGTAACAGCCACTGCCATCATTAGAGCTGTAAAGCCTAAGGACCCAACTTTTTGCCTCATATCAATCAACCTCACATCTTTCAAACTCCACCTTCCAGTCGTTGACGCCGAACTCATCCTCCACGTCCACGTCACCAACCCCAACATTGTACCCATTCATCACTCTTCAGCCACTATGTCCATCTTTTATGACGGTTCTCTACTCGGCTCAGCCGACGTTCAAGCCGGTTCACAGTCAGCTCGATCCTGTCAGGTTCTTCAGCTTCCGGCTCGGCTCGATGGGCTTCAGTTAGCTCACCACGCTGCCAAGTTCGTTGCCGATGTGGCGAACCGCGAGATGGTGCTTGACGCTGCGGTGGATATCAGTGGTGCGGCTAAGGTGTTGTGGTGGAACCATAAGTTTAAGGTTCACGTGGATAGTCATATCACCGTTGATCCTGTATTTCTTGATGTTATTGATCAGGAAAACAAGTCGGAGATGGAGGTTTTTATTGCTTGAGATTATTTTTTTCCTCCCTTTTTTCTTAATGTGGATAATAAAATTGGAAAATTATTGAACTTTTTAGCTCATGGAAATATATTATACAATTTTTTTTTCATTTGATATGAAATTGAAGAGAAATATAGGAAATAAGGAGGTAATTTACCGTTTTAGTTTTCATAAATTATATACAAATATAAGTAGTTTTAATGATAATGATATTGTAAATATTTATGGTTATAAGAATATTTTATTAATAATATGAATATTTTATATATTTTTATTGTAAAATTAATAAAAATTATTTTAATAATATTATTATCCTAATTTTGCCGGTCAGTCTAAATTCAAAGAATTGCGGATTAAAAGAAAATTAATTTATTGTGCAAATTATTTACCCCAAAAACTTGAACTCTTGCTGTTGCTGGGCATAATTTGTCTTACTTTTGAGGTGGTTTAAGTAATTTTAGAACTCCCTTTTCATATATTGCAATAATGATTTCTTTTCAAAAAAATTTAAAACATGCTTAATAAAGCAATACAAAATGGTGAATGATGTTTTAAAAATAAAAATATATTTTAACACAACTTAATAGATTAATATATTATAATATAACTAGTTTCTCTTATTAAGTGTACCATTAAGGCATTAATCAACTGAACAATGAACATGATTGATCGTTGCTAACTTAATTTAGGAATAATAATTGGAAAATGCTAGATGGAAAATACATAAAATAATATTAATGCAGACTTATAATTCAACTATATTTAATATTAAATAATAAATTATATATTAAATAAAAATATATATATAAACTTAAATGATATTATTTTTATAAATATAAATTTTAGTGATATTATTTCTTTATTTTCCCTATTTATGAACTAATAGGTTCATAAATGATTCAACAATTACTTTAACATGTAACGTTTGATAATTTCACATTCAATCCAATATTGCATTACTCATCTGCGATTCGAAAATGAAGAAATATATATATATATATAGAAGGCATGCTTTATATGAAATCTCAAACTCGGAACTTATATAATATTCAAATTCTTGGAATAATGACATTGTTTTTGTACTCTGCCTATCAGAACATGGACCATCGTTCGTTCATTTCTCAGAAGAAGAAAAAAGATGCATTTATTCTACAGGATATGGTAGATGATAGCAAACAACAGAATGATTGTAAAATTGTTATCTTGTTTTAAAAACTGAAACAAAACTATGGTAGGATTAACAAATGATAGTGTTCAGCTCATCCTACCAAACAAACCCCACACATTTTTTTGAAGACAACACAGTGATGCACCCGGTCAGTTTCTTAGACGGGGTGGACCAAAATTTATATTACGCTTCAGACATGATGCAGTCAATCGCCTGCTTGCAGATGCCAGTCATTGTGGCCTCTGGACCATAAACCTGAAACGAAGAGTAAAAAACAAAGAGAAAAATGTAAAACTCTGAAGCAATTAACTTCAAAAGACCAAAAATGAAGGTCATTTGATTTTATCTCGGAATAAGGAGAATTTGAAAGTATGAAACAGAAAGCAGAGAGAACATAATCTAATTAGTAATGTCTAGCACTATTAGTTAAAAAATTTAAGGTGCTTACTTGTTAAGTTGTTATGTAGTTGGAATTTATGGTAAGATGGATGTCTATTTAACTCAATTGTTGTAGGTTCAGTTATATACCTAGCAAACGGATTAAGTAATGTAATGGTATCCATTTTAATTAAAAGGTATCTAATGTTGAATATTGGTTCTAAAAGTAATAAATTAGTGGCATAATTTAGTGAAATTAGTAACATAATTTGTGGCATGATTTAAGGAAATTAGTGACATAATTTAAGAAAATTAGTGACCTAATATAAAGCTTAAATTATGGCACAATTTAGGGAAATGGAGTCTTGTTTCATCTATAAATAGAGAAAAGTTCATGCATTGAAGAACAAGGCAAAAAATCAGAAAAATCAAAGAGAACATAAACAAACTCAAAAAGAGAAAATACTTATGAGTTTGACAGTTTTCTATAAGTTTAGGGAAACACTTGAGAGATATTATTAGTGAGGAAATCTGTATCTGTATTCTGCATATTTTCTACTCAGTTCAAATAATATCTGCTGACTCCTGTGGACCTAGGCGAATTGCCGAACCACGTAAATTCTGTGTGTTCATTTTATCGCTTTGATATATTCAT
Organism: Hippophae gyantsensis; assembly: GCA_030763125.1. Lineage (NCBI taxonomy): Eukaryota > Viridiplantae > Streptophyta > Magnoliopsida > Rosales > Elaeagnaceae > Hippophae > Hippophae gyantsensis. The sequence continues at coordinate 57,962,084 of CM061032.1, read as the reverse complement.
ACACCGCTATTTATTGCTTCCGCCCACAACAAATTGGTATCAGAGCCAAATATAGCAAATTATATATCAAATCGAAGCTCTCGACGAGACGAACACAACGGTGAAAGAATCGCTCAAATCGGAAGTCAGAATCACCACCGTAAGCCGCCGAGTGTTCTTTGTAATCGAGTCAACTCACTGAGTTGGACCGAGTCAACTCAGTCACTAGTGATATTTGGACCGAGTGGTCCGTTTTTCATCCGTTTTCAGCTAAGTTGGATCTATTCTTAGCTAATTGGACCATTCCGGATTCAACTAAGGACTCCGTTTTTTCAAATAAGGTATAAAATTTGGAAAAACACTGTTTTAAGTTGTAAGTACAAAATTTCTGTTATCTGCTTGTACTTATGGCTGATAAAAGAGAGATCGAAGAAGGTGAACAAGTTGACCATAGAATTTATGGCAAGCCAAGTTGTTCTACTCGAAGAACTATGTTGTCCAACGCAAAGTTTGAGGTGGATAAATTCGACGGCACTAATAACTTTGGCATGTGGCAATGTGAGGTATTCAAATGAAGATTGGAATTATGTAAACCGACAAGCTTGTGGCACAATTCGACTGTGCTTAGGAAAAGATCAGAAGTATTTTATCATGAAAGAGAATGTAGCTGTAGTTCTCTGGAAGAAACTAGAGGATAAGTACATGACGAAAAGTATTGAGAACAGACTCTACTTGAAGAAGAAACTTTTCCGTTTCCAATACAAGAAAGGTACCCCTATGATTGAGCACTTAGATAATTTCAATAAAATTTTGGCTGATCTACAAAATTTAGATGTTGAAATTATCGATGAAGATAAAACTTTGTTGTTGTTGAATTCATTACCTGAGAGCTATGAGCATTTAACCACAACTTTGTTATATGGAAAGGATGAGGTTAAGTTCGTAGATGTTTCAAATGCTTTGGTAAATAACAAGTACCGGAAGAAGGATCAACATGATCACAGAGACTCAATATCAGAAACATTGACGACATCCAGAGGTAGGACTAATAACAAAAAATCTGGCGGATCAAATAATAGGGGGCAATCCAGATCAAAGTCAAGAGGAGATTCATCTAGAAGACGTCCTGCAAAGGACGAGTGTGCCTATTGTCACCGTAAAGTGGCATCGAAGAAAGATTGTCCAAACAAGGACAAGTCAAATGCAAATGTTGCACAGAAGGCCGATGAAGATGAAGAATCAGCCTTTTCAGTTTCATCATCAAAAACCTACTCAGATAAGTGTGGATGTTCTTATCATGTGTCCAAACAGACATTGGTTTTCGAGTTTTGAAGAGCTCGATGGAGGAGTTGTGCTTATGGGCAACGACAATGCCTGTCACACAAAAGGGATCGGAACAGTACGACTAAAGATGCACGATGGTACAATCAGACAACTTACAAATGTAAGGTATATTCCTGACCTAAAGAAAAACCTTATTTCTTTAGGTGTTCTAGATTCTGATGGTTACAAGGTAACATTGGAAAATGGAGCCTTGAAAGTTGTACGAGGTGCATTTGTAGCGATGAAGGGTACTCGGAAGGCGAACTTGTATTTCCTAGATGGGAGTACAGTTACAGGAAGAGCAACTGTCTCAAGTAGTTCTGAAGAAAAGACAAATGATTCTTCCCGCCTGTGGCACATGCGCTTAGGGCATGTCGGTGAAAAGGTTTTGCAAGGCTTAATGAAGCAAGGTCTTTTGAAAGGTGCCAAGACTGGAAAGTTTGATTTCTGCGAGCATTGTGTAATAGGAAAACAAACAAGAGACAAGTTCGGCACTACCATTCATCGTACTAAGAGATCTCTTGATTATATTCACACAGATGTCTGGGGACCTTCAAAGAATGCTTCACTTGGAGGTAAACGTTGGTTTATGACTTTTATTGATGATTTCTCTAGATATGTCTGGATATACACTATGAGTCACAAAGATGAAGTTCTGGATATCTTTCTTAAATGGAAGAAAATGATCGAGACTTAGACAGGCAGGAAAATTAAAAGGCTTAGATTTGATAATGGTGGCGAGTATAAATCAGATCCCTTCTTTAAAGTTTGTCAAGATGAAAGGATAATCAGACATTTTTCAGTTCCTCGCACACCACAGCAGAATGGAGTTGCAGAACGAATGAATCGTACTTTGGTTGAAAAAGTTTGATGTATGTTATCTCAATCCAAATTGAGCAAGGCATTTTGGGCTGAGGCTTTGTCATATGCAACTCATTTAGTCAACAGACTTCCTGCGACTGCATTAGATGGGAAAACTCCTAAAGAGGTATGGTCTGGAGAACCTGCTACTGATTATGATTCATTGCGAATATTTGGATGTCCAGCATATTTTCATGTTAGTGAATCCAAACTGGATCCTGTGAGCAAAAAAGTCATTTTCTTGGGCTTTAAGGAAGGAGTTAAAGGATTTCGACTTTGGTGTGGTGAATCCAAGAAGATCGTCTTAAGCCGAGATGTTACATTCGACGAGTCTGTTATGCTGAGACAGACAAATTCAGAGAAAGAGAATGAAAGTCCAAATACTCTTTCTAAGGTGATGCTTGAGACTCCGGAAGATCCAAAAAAGATTACACCGACTACCGATCGTGGTGAAGATGAAATTGATGATCAAGAAGAGATCTCAGTTGAGGTGGAGGCTTTCTCACCATCACCACCTATCAATCAGCAGCCAGAATCTATTGCCACTACTCGACCGAGAAGGGAGATTAGGAAGTCTACCAGATACACAGACATGGTAGCATTCGCACTTCCAGTAATTGATGATGATGTCCCATGCACTTACAGAGAAGCTGTGCAGAGAGTTGATAGTATGAAGTGGAAGATGGCAATGGATGAAGAGATGAAGTCTCTACACCAGAATCAGACTTGGGAGTTGGTTCAACTTCCCAAAGGAAAGAAAACTATTGGCTGCAAATAGGTCTATGCCAAGAAGGAAGGTGTTCTTGGTAAAGACAATATCAGATACAAAGCCAGACTGACACTACTACAAAAAGGGGCATTAAAGTCAGTTCGCTGAACCGACTTTAAATGAAATGACTTAAAGTTTAAAGTCGGTTCACGCGGTGAACCGTCTTTAATTATTATTTTTTTTTAATTTATTCATTTTCTATTTTACTAAAATAAAAACCTGTATTTGAGCAGAAAAAAACAAAATCAGTTTAACAAATAGTTCAAATAATACATATATTTAAAAAATAAAATATTAATTAATACCAGAAAAATTACCATGGTTTTGTTCTATTTTATTCAAGATCATCATATTCTTCTCCTTATGTTATAATACAAACCTACATATATAATACAAAAATTTATACATATAATAACAGAAAAAAATATGAATAATAGGGGATCTAAAAGATTAGTTAAAGAGGAAGAAAACTCACTAACCGGTGCTAGAAATGATAGTCGTAGGTGGCCGGAAAATGAGAAAGAGTGGAGGAGGTTTTCGGTTTATTAGAGTTCTGCAACGCTGAAAATAGTTTTTTGTCTGGAAAGAAAGAAGAGAAAAGAATTTATCCACGTGTGTAGCGTCGGTTCACCACGTCAATCGACGCTACGCTACGTGGATAGCGTCGGTTCCAAGTGTCAACCGACGCTACGCTACGTGGATAAGGTATTCTAGATCTCCTATGCTCAGAAAGAAGGAATAGACTACAATGAGGTATTCTCACCTATTGTTAAGCATTCATCTATTCGGATACTATTGGCTTTAGTAGCACAGTTTGATCTCGAGTTAGCTCAACTCGATGTCAAAACAGCTTTTCTCCATGGTACTTTGAACGAAGAAATCTACATGTCTCAACCGGATGGCTTCAAAATTCCAGGACGAGAGAATTGGGCTTGCAAGCTGAGCAAGTCAATTTACGGTTTGAAGCAATCACCGTGACAATGATACAAGCGCTTTGATAGCTTCATTAGAGAACAGAAGTACACACGCAGTCAGTTTGATCATTGTGTATACTTTCGGAAACTCCAAGACAGTACCTTCATTTATTTGCTCTTATATGTTGATAATATGTTGATTGCATCTAAGAGCAAGGTGGAGATCGACAGATTGAAGGCTCTGTTGAGTTCAGAATTTGAAATGAAAGATCTTGGAGAAGCTAAGAAAATTCTTGGGATGGAAATCACAAGAGATAGAGTTGCAAACACAGTCTGTTTGACACAGACTCAGTATCTGAAGAAAGTACTACAAAGGTTTGACATTGATGAAAAAACCAAACCAGTAAGTACACCGCTTGCTCCTCACTTTCAATTGAGTGCATTGATGTCACCTAGCACCACCGATGAGAAGAAGCAAATGGAATGTGTTTCATATGCAAATGCTGTTGGTGCCTTGATGTATGCAATGGTTTGCACCAGACCTGATATTTCTCACGTTGTTAGTATGGTGAGTCGGTACATGCATAATCCCGATAAAGGATCTTGTGACGGTGAAGTGGATTCTACGGTACATCTATGGTACTGTGGATATTGGTTTGAAGTTTGAAAGAGACAAGACTGAAGGCAAACAACTAGTTGGATATGTGGATTCTGACTATGCTGGAGATCTGGATAAGCGTCGATCTACAACTGGTTATGTGTTCACAATGGCAGGAGGACCAGTTTGTAAGAGATCAACATTGCAATCAACTGTAGCTTTGTCTACTATAGAGGCAAAGTATATGGCTGTAACAGAAGCATTCAAAGAAGCTATATGGCTTCTCGGGTTGACTAAGGATTTGGGTATTGTTCAGAAGAACGTGGAGGTTTTCTACGACAGCCAGAGTGCCATTTGTTTGGCAAAGAACCAAGTTCATCATGATCGCACCAAGCACATCGATGTTCGATTTCATTTTGTTCAAGAAATCGTCGATGAAGGAAATGTTATACTCCAGAAAGTCGGAACTGCAGATAACCCTGCAGATATGCTTACAAAGGTGGTTACAGGGATCAAGTTTCAACACTACTTAAACTTGATCAACATCTCTCGAGCTTAGAGCGCCTAGGGCGCATTTGGAGGCAGCGTTATGAACTTTTTCGCCAAGGTGGAGATTGTTGAATATTGGCTCTAAAAGTAACAAATTAGTGGCATAATTTAGGAAAATTAGTGGCCTAATTTGTGGCATGATTTAAGGAAATTAGTGGCCTAATATAAGGCTTAAATTATGGCACAATTTAGGGAAATGGAGTCTTGCTTCATCTATAAATAGGGAAGAGTTCATGCATTGAAGAACAAGGCAAAAAATCAGAAAAATCAAAGAGAGCATAAGCAAACTCAAAGAGAGAAAATACTTGTGAGTTTGAGAGTTTTCTATAAGTTTGGAAAAACACTTGAGAGATATTATTAGTGAGGAAATCTGTATCTGTATTCTGTATATTTTCTACTCAGTTCAAATAATATCTGCTGCCTCCCGTGGACCTAGGCGAATTACCGAACCACGTAAATTCTATGTGTTCATTTTATCGCTTTGATATATTCATACACCGCTATTTATTACTTCCGCCCACAACATCTAATACATATATGTATCTGTATTCTTAAAGTAGTATAATATCAGTAGTTTCCTCATTTATTTTAAAATATATAAATGATTCAATTTAATGTTTTAAATTAAGGATTGGATTAAGTAATGTACTAGTATCTATTTTAATTAAAAGGTACCTAATATTTATATGTATCTATATTCTCAAAGTAGTATAATAATAGTAATTTCCTCATTTATTTTAAAGTATACAAATGATCTAATTTAATGTTTTAAATTAAGGATTTCATCGCATGCTTAACACATGTGATATAAATGAAGAGTAATTATATTGTTGAAAGGGTTTTGTATTTTAATAGTGTCTCTATTTAACAAAATGTATGCATGTTGACTCATATTTTCATAACAATGCACTAATAGCCCATGCTTTTAATTTTAGGTACACCAATGGTCCAAAATTAAAATTTAATTAAAAATTTCAACATGTACCACAAATATTGATAAAAAATTAAGAGCAAACTTATTTTTGAAATAATTAAAAAATTAAAAAAAGTTAATTAAAACATGAAAAGTTAAAAGGGTCTTGAAAAAACACTAAAAGAATCAAATCATGTTTAAGATGATGGTTTTGTGAGTAAAACCATAGAATGATACATAACTTTGCAATAAAAACTTACATCTAAGTAGGAAAGAAAACTAAGATTCTAAAATCATAAATAAGCGTGCTTAGAAAAGGTGAATAAACTAAATTAATAAGAATGTCAACTAAACATACTATTTTAATCACGTTAATGCATATAAATCAATTCCTAAAGATAGATAAATAATATATATGACATAGAAATACACAAGGCAAGTCAAACCACAACAACCAACAAGTACAAAGAAAAGAAGAGACAACACTCAAATACTTAAACTTGAAAAATACACCTCAGTTTTCTCATAAAGACATGTAAAGCAAAATATAAGAAAGTCATGCAAAAAATAAAGACCAAAGAGCAAGAGACAAATTGAGAACAAACACGAGACATATTAGATGGCAGAGAAAACCTAATAAATCAAAGGAGATGTAATCTATATAATATGTCATATAAATTATATGACAGGAAAAAGAAAGATCCTAATATTTTGACATTATATGATGAAATCATGTGACATGATGCTCATGCAAAAAGATATAGAAGAAATAGTATGCTAAAGACTAAGAGGTGGTTGGTTCACTAGTAGAAAACAACTTTAAAAACGAATTTGCTCTTAATTTTTTGCTCATGTGTGTGACACATGGTAAAAATTTCAATTAAATCTTAATTTTGGAATACTTGTGTACCTAAAATTAAATACAAGGACTATTAGTGTCTTGCTATGAAAATATGGGTCCACATGCATATATTTTCTTAAATAAGGGTACTATTAAAGTACCAAACCCTATGAATGATACAATTATCTTTCATTTATATCACATGTGCCAAATATGTGATAAAATCCCTAAATTAAAACATGAATTGGACCATTTGTGTACCTTAAAGTAAATAAGAGACTATTATCGTACTAATCTAAGAATATGAGTTCATATGAGTACCTTATAATTAAAAAGGGTACCGTTAAGATACTAAACCCCAAGCAAACCATGACCATGAGTATCCTAACTTTCATCTAATAAAATTATGAGACACAAAACTCTAATATCATGACTTCAACCCAAGCTACATCAAAATTATGCTTTCATGATTAATTAAGTACTTGTTTGATAACCATTTTGATTTATGATTAAATATTGATTTTGTAATTTATGATTTTTTATAAAAATAATCACCAATAGGTAACAATTTTTACTTAGTGATTTTAAAAAAAAAATCTAAAATCACTTATAAGTGGTATGGTAATGCTTTATGTTTTTTTTTTTTTTTTTTTTTTTTGAAAACTTACAAAATAAAGAAATTTTTTGTTATTATTTACAAATTTTATATTTTAATCATTTTCTTCAAATACTTATAAATACAAAAGTGGTAAGACTTGATTTATTTTTAAAAAAATATTTGATGAAAATGAAAAAAAATTAGAAATCATTCATCTAATTCAAAAATCTTATTTTTAAAGATTTCTAAATCATCCTATTTTTAGTAGTGATTCTTTAAAAAAATAAAAATGAAAATCATAAATCATTATCAAATATACCTAATTGAAAAAATTCAAAAATCCAAAATCAAAATCGTTATCAAACAAGCTAGGAGTTTACTACACTAAATTTTTTCCTTGTTAAGTACGATTCACTCTTTCAAATTTTCAAAATAACCTGAGATCTAAACGAGGTGAAAATGATATTAACATGTTACGAATCACAACTTCATCAAACTGCTTCCCTGGTATGGCCCAATTTCTCATACCTCAAGGGGTACCCCCAATTCTTCTCCCAAAGCACGCATCTTAGCTAAACCAGTTTGATAATTAGGACCACCCCTTCGTACAAATATGTGCATTCTTGATGCCTTCAACTTGGACTCCTGCCATATAGAGTAGTCAAAAGCATTAGCAAAAAGAAAGGGAAAAATAAATTGAGAACTCAAAAACTAGCTTAGTAGACTCTAGAAATATAAAGTTCAGAACTCGCGTACTTTCTCCCTTAGAGCTCGAATAATGCCATTAAAAGTAGCCGCAACATCTGTGAAGTTAGCAATGCCTCCTCCAATCAGAAGAGCTCTCTTACGACCATCAGGATTTGTTGTAGCACACTGCAACACAAGGAAAGAACAAAATATCATTCAAACAAGTCAAACAGTATAAATGCTAAAACACCTAAATCAAAGAAAAGGTATTAAGCACTAAATTAGTAATTTTGACACAAGAAGCTCAAATTGAGTCAAAGCTTAGGGCTTTTAGGTTTCCTTACATCAATAACAACTCGAGCATATTGCAAGACTTCTTCCTCATTTGGAGCTCCACTGTATTCTGCATAATTACCAAGCTCCGATGCATAGCCCAAATCTCCAACCTATTAAACAGTATAAAGATAGGAAATCACTCACATGTGTGAGAGTACAGGCACAAAAAATACCCTTTTAGCTGTAAATGCAAGGAACAAGATCCTTGTGCGATAATCAGCATTCAGCAGGGGGCTTAATATTGAGGATGGATGCATTTTTTTTATCTGATAAATTGCCCCACTTACAGTGTCAGCATATATGACACTTGCGCCACCTCCAGCTACCATTGTCCAGATGCGTCCCTTTGGGTTCAAAACTGTAAATTTCAAAGATGCACTTGTCTGCAATGTTTAAACAAGAACATGATGAATATACATCTGGTATCTTTAGTGAAACTTCCATGTCCTTAAATTAACAAAATCTGAAATTTAAGAAAGTGTACAGTAATGTGCTTTACCTTCTCATCCAGTGAGTGGACAAAGCTTTCTGTAGGGCTGAGAACTCTGCCAAAAGGCATTGGAAACTCGATATTTCCCCACCTGGAAACATAGTACACAAATAAAATATCACTCACATAAGACATGCACAACCAATTTTAACAGTTCTTTTATTCAGTTAAATATATAAACAATGTAAGAAATCAAATGGCTCTACGTTTTAAAGTTCTTGAAGGCAGCAGTGTCATCCAGTTCTCCCCTCATATCTAGTGGATAAGGCTCTCCATTGACCAGCGTAAATGGGTTCATTTCCAGAAAACTGAAATCCAAATCTATTGAAAATATGATAGTTAGAGGCATAAAACATTTCTGTTTTCCACTGTTAAAATGAAAGGGAAGAAAACACATGAAAATGAATAAAGTGCCAAAGATAAACTTCAACACCAATATAAACAGAGGACTAGAAGAGAAAATGGCAAAAAATCAAGAATTGAAAAAAACCTTACGATTTTTACTCATCAACATCCAAGAAATAATTTGATAATTTATCAATATAATACATGGACAGAATTATTTCCCTTTAATGATTTTCTGACAGTGAGTCAAAGCAAGGAATTTTCAATTGTGAGCACCTCATACCTTGAAACACTGCAAACACACCCATTATGAAGTCCCCGATTTTTCCTCGAACCTAGGAAAGATAATAGTTGTAATCAACATATGCAAGACAAATCAAACAGAATCAAAATAAAAATGTATTGGTCCAATTGCAATCATAATTTGTTGAATGCTTAAAACATGAAGTATGATTTTCCTTAGCTTCTATTCTACTATTGCCTTTTGGGATTATTAAGTGGAAAGAAAAAAGGAAAGGCATCATTTTTGTTCATCATGTATGAGAGTAAATGAACAACCTATAGCTTTCCCTCCTTGGACAACCCTACAAGGCTATTTTTTTTTTCAAAGATGCCCTGAAAATAAAATAGATGCAAACACTGGCTACATGAAACTCCATCATAAGAAAAACCAAAGGGACAATATACAGTTTGATTTGAGGCTAGCATGTAATTTTTAAATAAATATACACCAAAATCCATAATATGTGCCATTGGCTATTAGAACGTAACTACTGAAAGCTGGCTAAGTTTGTCACAAGAAAATTCATGCAATGACTTGTATCCCAGTCTCCCTACAATACAAGTAAAAAAGAGAAAAACACTTGAACCAAAAAGAAAGAGAACCACAGTCACACTTACCTCCAATGGAAGTGTAGCAATCAAAGGAGCACAGGCCTCCAATGTCATTGGCTTTTCAGCAGGAAGGAATATAGTCTTAACCTGTAATAATAATAAAAAACTAAAATAATGCTACATTTCCCAAATAATTTCAGTAGCGGACATAGATAATTATTTAATGGGTAAAACTACGAGAACAAAAGAAAACTAGTGCTGTATTGCCATACTTTGTCCCAGTTCTCTTCAATTTCAATACCACCACACTCTGAGAAGCTAATGGTGCAGCCAAGCCTTTCAGAGACTATTGAAAGGTAGTACTCTTGGTCATGAGGAATAAATGGTTCCAATATGAATGTTGTTATTGGTGCCTTGCAACCGCCCATCTCAACCTAAAGAATATCCATTTTTAGAAGAATAGATAAAATCATGTATGTAACCACATAACATTTCCATCACTTAGATTTTATATGATCTTCACCTCTACACCAAGGCGTGCTTTGACAAAATCAGCAACTTGAGCAAGATCTAAATTCAAAGCTACCAATCCACTCTTCCCACGTTTCCCAAACAACATATCTGGCTTCACAACCAATTTTGTGGATGAAAGCCATGGCTCATTATTTGTTAGCTCGGTAAAGTCTGTTGCTTCTGTCACCTGCTCAATATCAAATTTTCACACTAAGTAATAAGATCTAATTCAGATATACAATGAAAAAATTGAAATATATTCCACTAAATTCTAAATATGTAGTCTTAAATAGAATCGCCACTTCTAAGGATTGCCCAGAAATGATTTTTTCCCCCAAACAGTTGCATGATCATCTTAAACAACTGAACAAGATTATATTCGAACACTTTCAATTCGTTAACATCATTCATCAAAACTTAACTTAAGTTCATTAAAATTAAGGACAGTTCTTTTTCTTTTTCAATCAATGGTATTTGATTTGAAACTGTGACTTAAACAGGAAAGAACGAGTCCTCCCACCAGTGAACCATATGCCAGTTCTTTCTTAATGGATCATAAAAGTGTTAAGATAGTCAACCCAAGTTTTAAACCCAATTCTGACCAAAAAAGTTTAAAACCCAATTGACCAATCTATGGAATTTCAAAACTTGATAATTAGAAATGATGAACTCGATGGTCAACTCGAAATTCAAAATCAGGTCCAATCAAAATTCCAATTTACATAAGTTGAACCTTCTATTGGATACATCGAAATTGAACCTGAGCGGAGCAGATCTGAAGGCCAATGCCAGCGAGGCGCTTGAGGTGTTCTTTGAGAAGTCTCTTGGAGTCGTACTCTCTGATCTTCTTGCGAGCCATAGAAACAATTGAAGGTTTTCCACACAACAAATAATAACGAGATAGATAAATAGAGAACCAAGCCAAGAGGCTACAGGAAGGTCCGTGGGTGTGACCGTGTAAGGTAATTGGGTTAGTTTGGTGTGATGTGGATTGATGATGGTTGTAGGTGGCGTTTTCGCAACAAATAGCTTAGCATATGCTGACGAACTAGTTATCATAAGAAACTAAAGCCACGCATATGGAGGGCTCCATTTTATGTAATTTCCAACATCTTCTAAAAATATATATATACTAGATACTAATACAGCTGCCTCGTACAAAAAGTTTTCTGTCATCATTGGAACGGTGAATGACAGCTTTTTTTTTATTATTGGTTAACGACAATATTTTAAAGGAAAATTTTCTTTTCTTGAATAAAAGTAAAATTTTAATTTATTAGTTATTAAATGTTTTAGTATAAATTCATTATCTCTTTTAAGAGTAAAAAAGATTTAGCAAAAAATTTAAGAGATAAAATTGATATTTCATACAAACTTTATTTTATTTTATCAAAAATAATGAAAATAAATATTTAAAAATATATTTTTATTCAAAATTATACCATACTCCATTTTATAACAATTAATAGTCTTAATAATATCTTCTTAATATTTAATTTTTTATTTATTAATTTTAAATATTTATTTTTTATAAAATGTTAATTTTATTCCTAAAAATTTAAATTAAATATTTAAAATGAATTTTGATTTCTCTTTCAAAGATTTATCCCATCTTATAACTCATGTAATAAAGTATAATTTTATCAAATATAATAAATTTATGCCACCTTTTATTTTTTTTTCTTATTGATGAATGCATTAATCAAAAGAGTAAATAATTTTTTCTATTATCTAATTTTGAAAGTTGTTATAAAAATACCATTAAATTTTTATTTGTTTCATTAAACTTTTATTTGTTACTTCTATACTATTAAATTTCACAAATGTTACAAAAAAATTATCAAAATTTTTATTACTTTCATACCATTAAACTCTATAAATATAACAAAAATGCAATTGATATACATGTAACTGATTAATGTTAATGATTTTTATAATATTTTGTAATGTTTAATATTATGAAAGTAAAAAAAATTGATGACATTTTTGTAACAAATTTAAAGTTTAATGATATGAAAATAACAAATCAAAATTCGATAGTATTGTGTAAAAAATTCAAATTCGTTGGTAAAAAAATATATTTACTATAATCAAAATATAAGAAGTGTAAACACTATCTCCCAGGTTATCTTCAATTAAGAGAAAAAATACCACTAAAGATCTTTACTTATTGGAAAAATAACATTTAGGAATTTTATTTATTTTATAATAGTTTAATCATATTATTATTAAAAAATGACAACAAAATGATAAAGTTAATTTTTTATTTTATTTTTTCATACGTTAGATATAAATTATTTTAATTTTAATGTGTTGTAACTAAAAAATTAAAAAATAGTTACTTGTCATTTCGTGGTCACTTTTTAGTAATAGTATGATTAAATTATCACCAAAATAAAATGTAAGACCTAAATATTATTTTAAAATATGTATTAAACTTGTAGAGTCGCTTTCTCTTACTTTAAAGGTATGCCTTCAAATCTTCTATCTTAAAAATATTTTTTAAGTTTAAAGGAGCGACAATATTTTAAATAAATTTCATGATCATATTAACAAGACAAAGATTAAAATATAATTTAAGATAGAAAATCTAAGGTTTAAAGTGAATAAAATTGAGAAAAGAAAACTTCACTTAGATCTCATGTGTGGTTTTTTTAAAATCACTATCAAGTAATTTTGATTGATTATAATAGGACGTTGATTATATTCAATGTAAGTTCGATAAAAATTAATAAAAATGTTAAAAATAGATACTAAAAATATAATAATTTATATTTAATTAATATTTCAAATATAGGTTATTATAGTAACTCGTACTTTTTAATGAAAACCAATTTATAAGAATTCAAGTTATGTTTTTCATTATTTTTGACACCTTTTACAAAAATACTCGTGTATTTATGCACGAAAAGGAAAAAATTACTTATGTGTACTTTAAATTTTTAAGAAGAATATATGATATGACTCTACTTTTACTGAGTTTTTTATGCGTTGGATATCATATGATATCATACTCTCATGATATTGAATTTTTTTTTAGTTTTAAGGTGACGGATTTGAAAATGGAAAAACACTGTTCTGTAAATGGTTGTGAAGCGTGGCAAAGGAAGCGAAGTGGTGCATGAGAGTGTTCACTTGCTTGCAGAATTTTGAAACCACAATTGTGTCCAGCAAGTCAAATTGCCAAATAGGCATTTGCCTTGGTCAAAACCTCTTCCACCTTTTTCCAAACTAAATGTCGATACATGTTGATAGCGACTATTCATCCAATGTCAGGTATGTCTTCGACTTTACATAGTATGCTATTTGATTTACGATTAGCATATCAATATGACACAATATGATATGTTGTTCATCCGATCGAAACCGCTGATTTTACTATCATTCGATCTAATCCGACCATCCGTTCGATTTGAAACATCTTAATCCGCATCCGATCCGATCACCTCTTACATCTGCTCAATCTGATCCGTAAACTATTCGGATGACATTCGATCAATCCGATCAATCCGACTAATAAATTTAATTAACTCTATTTTTTGTATTTTTAAATAAATTTTTTAAATTTTTACATAAATCATAACATAACATTATTTTACTTAAAAAAACATTAAAAAATTAAATAAATATATATTAATTATATATATATATATATTTAATTTAATAAATATATATTAATTAAATATATATATAATTAATTTTGGTCGGATCGGATGAATCGCAGTGAAATCCGCCATCCGATTCGCACTTAACGGATAGAAAAAATCTCCATCCGATCCGACCATCGGATTGGATCGGATCGGATGAAAAATCAACGGATCGGATCAGATTGATCGGATGATCGGATTTTTTGCACACCCCTAAACATATCTAAGATATTATTTATTTTTAAGTTATTATTTTTTTATAAAAAAATTATATATATTTTATTTGAATATAAATATATTTTAATTATTAAATTTTTAATATGTTTTTAAGCTATAAAATCTTAAAAATAACGTATATTTATTTTATATATGAATTTATGTATAAATTTATAAATATTATACTCAAATTATATAACTATTAAAAGTTAAGAGGAGAATCATGTCTCTCTTAACCCACGTAGCTCCGGCAGAGTGTACGTAGGTGAGAGGTATGTTATATTAAAGTCTGACCGTTTGATGATTGTTGAATATTGTTCTTTTGCATATCTACAACAAATATTGGATGTTATCTTTCAACCTTTTTTAAATATTCATTTAATGAGATATGATAATATTAATTGCTAAAAATATTTGATTATCTACCATAAATGTTCTTCTTAAATAATAGACAATTAAACTAAACTTATAGATTCAAATCATTTATAAAGAGAATGCAAGGTACATATAGTAAATACAATAATGTATTGAAGGTGAAAATTGGTATATATTCATCAGTTATACCATCTTTGGTTTCATACAAAATATCCAACGGTAAATATCATGTTCAACATTCTAATGCGAAAAAACAAAAAATATGACTATCTCACGTGTTTTCTAACGATAAAAGTTGTATAAAAGATAATACTAGTTACTTTTAAGTTATTATTTATTTTTAATTGAAAAAATATAATATATATTTAAAATATTGAATTTTTTTAAAATATTAAATGTTAAAAACTTAAAATTTAGTATTCAAATGGGATACAGTTCTATTTTATGCACGTAATTAATTTATAATTTTATAAATATTATACTTAAAAATTTATTTACTTAAATTTGAGATGAAATATGTGTTGAATATTGGTTCTAAAAGTAATAAATTAATGGTATAATTTAAGGAAATTAATAACCTAATTTGTGACATAATTTAAGAAAATTAGTGGAATAAAAACGAGTGGATAAAATAATCTAATTTTATTGAATTATTAGAATCAAACGAACAAAAAATACCAATACTCATCTTATTCTTCCATATTCCTACAAGAATTTTAAAGAATGGTTAAATCATGGATTTCTTTCCCTCAATGTGGTGTTGTTTGGATGTTTATGAGAAAAAGTCAGGTTTTTAGGCTATGATGAAATGCAAGGCCAAGATTAAATCTAGTTCGTATAAGAAAAAATGAACACAAATACGTATATTCATATGTCATAAAATAAATAATTTTAACACATAAGAATAATAAAATTAGTATAAATATAATGTAATCAACACTCAAATATATATAAAATACTACCCATTATATATAATTTTAATTATTATTGTAATTATATACATAAAATTTAGATTATTTAATAAAATTTATCTCTTTTATGTTTTTAAATAAAATGTTTGCAAATAAATATTTTTTATAATAGATTCATATTATATTATATTAGAATAAAAGACACACAATACAATTTAATTCATACTATTAATATTGTAGTAACATAATTTCATATTTATAGTTAGGAATACATGATAATCTTTAATATATACATATAGTATACATAATAATGATTTAGTCATTATAGATGTACAATACTATGGGTAGATTGAAAATTAAAACCATCTTAACTCTTTATCCAATTATTTCTTTACATTTATACCACTTGTTTGCTACACTCATTCAAGTGCTCATATTTTAAATTCAAAACTTGAGCAAATATTATTGAAGCAAATATAATTTTCACATATTTCATCAATAAAAAATAACTACATATAAAAAGAAATGAAATTTATAATAATTTCTTACCAATCAACCAAACAAACCGACTATAATGATATGAAAAGTAGCTTAGAAGTGTGAAAGTAAACCAAACATAAAATTAGTTGAATTTTACTATCTCAAAGCAAGAGAAGAAAACTTCAAATAAGCATTAATATTCTTCTATAATATTTTTAAAGCTTTATTCTTCCACATACATTTTTTATAATCACGTTAAAAGTATGTGAAGAAAATCTGACAAAGAATTCAAACAATGAATTTTTTAATGATCAATACTAATTAAAGTCTCCATACAAATCACATAACCTTGAAGAAGCTAATATTTTCTCTAACTTTCTCTCTTCATTTCACGCTTGCGTGACCTCTGTATGTTTGCACGTTAATATGCTCATACACATACTTTGTTATTAGAGAACTGCTATTTATCCCGGCTATTAAAATCGGGACATTTACAAATAATTTAATCCATCAATAAACATAAAATATAATTCTAAGATTATCAAATGGAAACTTGACATATCAGTCGAGAAAAGTACAGATTCGGGATAATTAGACTTATTCTTGTTATTAACATACTTGAATTCACGCTAATAAGTATTTAATTTAAAAAAAATAAGAGCTCATTGTATTTGTTTTGCTATTTTAACCTTTTAAGTTGTCCCGCAAAACAAACCATGACCAAAAGTTCACCCACCAACCAATATATATAATTTAATATATCATACATAATAAAAAAATAGTATAAATGGTATTGAATATAATTTAGTATATCATACATAAAAAAAATATTACAAATGGTGTTGGATATAATTTAGTAATTTTAGGGTGTAAATTTTTTTTCTATGACTATAAGATGATCTCAAAAAGTGATAAAAGATTAATAATTATCTCTAATTATCTTAAAGAGATAAATATAGAGTGATAATCACAATATTATAATAAATTTATTTATATAATAAGAAATATGTCTCATATTAATTTTTTTTCTTATATATATTTATTATTGTACACATTCACACATAAGCTATAAGTTATAAGTAATTATTATTGTCAAACACTTTCTTTCCTCTCAAACACATAACGAAATCTATATCTCCTTAATATTTTATAATCTCATTATTGACTTGCGTATAAGAGGATTAAATACTATCACCTCATATGATAGTTAGAAGTTCTAACGACTTGTTTTATCTCACATATTTACATAAAATAATTCTACTTCAAAAAATAAAATTTGGTAGTTCGAGCATGGATAAAAGCAAATTTATCCAACTAACACTTTTTATTGAAATGATACCGATAGAGACAATTAAAAATCATTCTCAAATCCAAAGTTGAGTTTTACTTGAAGGTAAAATATATTTCTCATATATTTTTTCAATATTGATATTTGTAAATCATAACAAAAATATATAAAGCATAAGGAAATAAAATAAGTGTTTTTACAATAAAAATAGAAGGATATTATTTTGTAGAAAAATAAGATGAAGATTTTATAAATTGATTTGTTTTACAAATACATTACTTTAGTCTCTTTATTTTTTAGTGATTTAAACTAAATTATTTAGATTTTAAAAAAAAATTAATTATGAAAACTAATAATCTCATATGATACCTCACTTGTCAAACTTGCAAAGGAATAATAATTAATAAATTTAGGTTCATGCAACATTATAAAGTTGGTTTTTTAATACCTCTTTATGTTATAAGTGATAGTAAAATTATAATTAATACTGTTAATAATTTTAACTAAAACAATTGAACCTACTTTTTTCAAAATATAATTAATTAACACGTTAATTGTGATAATTAAATAGATTTTTTCATTGTTTTTTATTAGAAAAATGTTAAAATACTAATGATTGTTAAAATTTTCACATTCTACATTTTGGTAGCTTATTTTTCTTATAATTTAACCTTTTTATTTTTCAATCTTCACATTTTAGTTCTTTTACTTTTAATTCTTATAATTTGATCTATTTTTTTTTTATTTTCACAAATTTTATCAAAAATTTGAATCCAACTTAAAATTAAACTTTAAAAATATAAAAAATAAAGGAGATTAAAATGTGAAAATAATAATAAAAATGTTAAATTGTGAGAAAAAAATTAAGGGCTTCAAAATATGAAAATTAAAAAATAAATAGATTAAATTATTAAAAAATAAATGGATTAAATTATTAAAAAAATAATAAGTTGATCAAAGTATAAAATATGAAAAATTTAGAAATTATTTACATTTCTACAAAAAAACTTACCTATAATATAATATATTTATCAACATGAGATAATGTTAAAAATAATTAAGAATTAATGTAAAATAAGTGATTAATTAATTTTCAATAGGAGAGTTTTTATGCAATTTCAAGATAAATAGTATAAATTAAAATAAATTTATTCATTTTTAAAAACTAATTTGAGATGACCAATTAAAAAATAATGTGATTAAAGTTATATAATTACAAAATAAAGTAATTCTTCGTTAAAAAAAATATTACAAACCTCATCAAGGTTTTTAAAAAATGTAAAAATATTTTTCAAATTTAAAAATAGACGTTTACACACTTTTAATTATTATTTTATTTTAATATTATTTCTCATATTTCTTTATCTTTAATTACTTTTTATAATATTTCCCTTCAAAATGTGTAAAACAACCGCAATAAGAAGCATGTTGTTTTTATTACAGGAGCTCTTTTGATATTTTAGAATACTTTTTGTTGTGATATCAAAGTGTAAAACAACCACAGTAAAAAGCATGTTATTTTTTAAAAAAGAAAATTATAAGAGCTCTTTGGATATTTTAGAACTTTTTTGTTGTAATATCATAAAGAATGAAATGTGTTTTGTAAAGAAATTTTAGGGGTGAATAACATATCTTACTTATTTTGAAGCAAATTGAATTGAGTTTAATATTTTATTAATCAAAATAAGTTTATTTCAATTTTAAAAATATAAAAATAAATATTTGTTGTAAATGTTATATCCATTAATATTTTAAAGTTTATGAATCGACGTTTAAGTTAACTAAAATACTCATTATTAATGCATATTTATTTTTTTATTTTTATATATTTATATTTATATAATTTTAATTAAATTTTTATATCATTTGATAAAATAAAATAAGATAATTTATATTATTCTTATCTTACGTATGTATTTTTTTAAATTTTATTATAATTAATAAAAAATTTAAATATTTTTTTTATTTTTAATGATTTATTTTTATTTTCAAAAGTTATTATTTATTTGAAACTTGATGCATTTAAATATTAATATATAATATTTTTATTGATTAAATAATAAATTTTATTTATTAATTTAATGTTAATATAAATTAAAATAATTTAAATTTATTTAAAAAATAACACATATTGTTTTTAACTAATACTAATTTTTTCACTAAAATTCTAATTTCCCGCCATCCTATTCAAGAAAGAGAATCTTTTTCCCGCCCCCCGCCCACTAAAACGACGTAGCTGCATCTGCCATTGATTATAACCCTTTATATAAACGACATCGTTAGAATTCCCACATCATTGATTAACATAAAAGATAGGTTCCCCAAAATACCCCTTATAAAAAAGTAAAATGTCCAGCATAAAACGGTAAACTCAATGTTATTTCCCATATTTCGCTGTCCTTCAGGCTTGACCATAAAAATCTGAGTACAGGTTCATATAGTTGCCATCCCTCGAAATCGAGACTTCCTGTTTGCGCTCTCTCATCTCCTCTCTCTATCTGTCTCTGCCATTTCCAAATAATTTCGAGTAAAATCTTTTTAATTTGATTGGGGTTTCATTTCCCAAATTTCTATGGAAACCCTAGGCCGGTCATTGTTCATCTCTTTGTAATCTTACATATTGTTTGGCTCTTCCTACAAGAAGATTGGAAATTGGTGTTCGAAGGGTGTCGGTCATTCATTTTCCGAAGTGCCTTCTTCGAAACCCTAATTGAACTTCCTTTGTAGTGGGAATTCGTCGAACGGTCCAGAAAAGTTAGTTTTTGAACCTATTTTGCTGAATTATTTTGTTTCTGCGAATTGATTATTGATTTGTTTTTGAAATTGCGGAAACCCTAAATTTCATCTTGGTTGAGATTTTATGTGTTGGATGATTGAGACTTATGATTTTTATGTGGCTGTTTTTGTGAGAATTTCATGGGTCAAGTTGGGTTTATGGCTTTATCTCCCTTTTCCCATGGCCGAGTGCACCTAGGGTTGTTCCCAATCTCGAATTGTTAACCTTTTCACATAAATATATCGAACTATTGTTTGTTTTGAATACATATTAACTTAAACGAGCTGATTTAGGATTAAACTGAGTGATCCTATTCCTATTAATTTTTCATTCCCTCTTCTATCCCGAAAGAACCCTAATTGTCTAGTCTATCTGCTGCGCTCTCCTCGTTACTCCTCTTTCTCCCGTGGTTGTGTTGTCTCCACTTTTCTACTGTTCTCTAGGGCCTCCATGGCTATTCAATGCCCAAAGTTCTTGACCTCTGTTTCTTTCTATTTATTTTTCTTCTTCTTTAGTCTCGATACATGACGTGCTAGGAATTACTTGCCGCTATATATTATTTTTTAATATATAAGTCGTAAAAAGTAATAAAATGGACAAAGATGAATCTTTTATGATTCCAATTAGCCCAGATGGTGTATTCATTTATTTTTGTTTCTTACTTGTTCTTGTATTTCACATACTAAAGCCTTTATTCAAAAAGAATTTCTGTTAAGTTGGCGTTTAATGGCAGCATTTTTGCAGTTTTTCTAACCTATCAAGTTGAACTCTGACGTTACCTTCAAAGGAAACCCAGGTAAGGGTTGTGGAGGTTGTATTCTCAAGGATCATACAGGTAACAAGGTACGTGTTATGTTGAGATTTTATGGTTGCATCACTTTCACTTGGTATATGATGGTAATTCTAAAGAATCCATACCCTGTTTTCCGCATTGTTTTGCCATCTGTTATCAATTTTATCTTGCCCCCTTTTTGATTTTTGCTTTTTGGTCTATTCATTTGGAATCTTTCTAATTACTTCTTTCTGTCATTGTTTCTGGTCTATACTTCAGTTTAAATGGATTTTAAAATCGAATTCTGTCTAAGATGCTATATGCTTCATTGCAATCCCTTCGTTTTCTTATTTTTGCGTTGGCCAATATATTTTAGCTATGCTGTGGTCATTTCTTAAATGATAATGCAAACTTAAGTGAATAGCTCTGTGACATGAAGAGTGAAAATGCTCTGTACTTTGTGTATATCAGTTTTTTATTCAAATTAGTGCATGTTTTTAACTTTCTTTTTTCATCAGCAGGGATATTTTGGCTCACTTTGTGAACTTCATTTGTGTTTTGTATTTGAGCTTTTATTTGTTTCTACATGTATGTTTCAGATTATTCATATCAATAAAGGTGCTCTTAAGTTGTAAATATTGTTACTTTGACTTTAATGTAGCATTAATTTATAAAAAATGGTTAAGTGGGCTGTGCCATACCTTTTTGCACGATAACCAAACTGCTTCAGTATTCTGGCACTTTTGGGGAAAGCAACTGTATGTTTTGTTTCGGGTTATTAACATCCCTGTCCATTTCTGTGCCCTTTCCCACGAAGTTTAGAAAGCATTATTTTTCTTTGATTTTTTTAACTGATCTATGTCATGGGTTAATTCTTGTCTTGCAGACCAGTTAGAAGTGAAATTTACTCAAATGGCTGATCATCGAAATGGAAACAGCCAACCCCCAAATGCAAAGGCTTCCGCAGCAGGAAGTCCTTATTCCATTGATCTGAATAAATTCAATGCAAGATTGAAGGCTCTTTATTCTCATTGGAATGGGCACAAATCTGACTTGTGGAGCTCTTCTAACGTGCTTGCAGTGGCAACCCCTCCAGCCTCAGAGGATCTGCGATACCTCAAGTCCTCAGCTCTAAATATATGGCTTTTAGGTTATGAGTTCCCTGAAACAATTATGGTTTTCATGAAGAAGCAGATCCATTTTTTGTGTAGCCAAAAGAAGGTATCTTTACTAGAGGTTGTGAAAAAACCTGCCAAGGAGGCTGTTGGTGTAGATGTTATAATGCATGTGAAGACAAAGAGTGATGATGGAACCTCACTAATGGATGCTATATTTCGTGCCATCCCTGCTCAGGCAAAGGGGGATGGCAATGACAGCCCTGTTATTGGATTTATAGCCAGAGAAACACCTGAAGGAAATCTCCTGGAAACATGGGCTGAGAAGTTGAAAAATGCAAATTTCCAGCTTGGTGATATAACAAATGGGTTATCTGATCTGTTTGCAGTTAAAGATGAGGAAGAGCTTGTGAATGTGAAGAAAGCTGCCTTCTTGACCACCAATGTCATGAATAACATTATAGTTCCAAAGCTAGAGAAAATTATCGATGAGGAGAAGAAAGTCACTCATTCAGCTTTGATGGATGAGACAGAGAAAGCCATACTGGAACCCTCTAAAGCTCGTGTCAAGCTGAAAGCTGAGAATGTTGACATATGTTACCCTCCAATTTTTCAAAGTGGGGGAGAGTTTGATCTCAGACCCAGTGCTGCCAGCAATGATGAACTACTTTACTATGATCCTGCCAGTGTGATCATTTGTGCCATTGGTTCCCGATACAAGAGTTACTGCTCCAATGTTGCCAGATCATACTTGATTGATGCCACTCCTCTTCAAAGCAAGGCATATGAAGTTCTTCTCAAGGCCCACGATGCAGCTATCAGTGCGTTGAAGTGTGGAAATAAGGTCAGTGCTGCTTACCAAGCTGCACTTTCTGTAGTTGAGAAGGAAGCTCCTGACTTAATCCCTAATCTTACAAAATCTGCTGGAACTGGCATTGGTCTTGAATTCCGTGAGTCTGGCTTGAATCTCAATGCAAAAAATGATCGGATAGTAAAGGCAGGCATGGTCTTCAATGTGTCTCTTGGTTTTCAGAACTTGCAGAACCAGACTAGAATTCTGAAGAACCAAATTTTTTCTTTGTTGCTTGCAGACACTGTTATTGTTGATAAGGGAAAGACAGAGGTTGTCACAAGCAAGAATTCTAAAGCTGTTACTGATGTGGCATATTCGTTCAATGAGGACGAGGAAGAAGAGAAGCCTAAAGGGAAATCTGGGCCTAATGGCACAGATCACATTATGTCTAAGACAACATTAAGGTCAGACAATCATGAGGTTTCAAAAGAGGAACTCCGCAGGCAACATCAGGCGGAACTTGCTCGACAGAAGAACGAAGAGACTGCTCGTCGACTTGCAGGTGGCGGAAATGGGACTGGAGACAACCGTTCTGCTTCTAAGACACTGACTGATTTGGTTGCCTATAAGAATGTGAATGATATCCCTTCTCCCAGAGAAATGATGATTCAGATTGATCAGAAGAATGAAGCTATTCTGTTGCCTATTTATGGTAGTATGGTCCCTTTTCATGTTGCAACCATAAGGACTGTTTCCAGCCAGCAGGATACCAATCGAAATTGTTACATCAGAATAATCTTCAATGTTCCCGGTACCCCTTTCAGTCCCCATGATTCAAATTCAGTGAAGAATCAGGGGTCTATATATCTGAAGGAGGTCTCGTTTCGCTCCAAGGACCCAAGGCACATAAGTGAGGTGGTGCAGCAGATTAAAGCACTCAGACGACAAGTTGTGGCCAGGGAATCTGAGAGAGCTGAGAGAGCAACCCTAGTTACTCAGGAGAAACTCCAATTTGCAGGTAACAGATTTAAGCCTATCAGGTTATCCGATCTTTGGATACGTCCTCCTTTTGCTGGTCGTGGAAGGAAGATACCTGGTACGCTTGAAGCTCATGCAAATGGTTTTCGTTATTCTACCACCAGGCAAGATGAGCGTGTGGACATAATGTTTGGTAATGTTAAGCATGCATTCTTCCAACCTGCAGAAAATGAGATGATCACCCTTCTTCACTTTCATCTGCACAACCATATAATGGTTGGGAACAAGAAAACCAAGGATGTGCAGTTTTATATTGAGGTGATGGATGTAGTTCAAACCTTGGGAGGTGGAAAGAGGTCTGCCTATGACCCTGATGAGATTGAAGAAGAGCAGCGTGAGAGGGACCGAAAAAATAAAATCAACATGGACTTTCAAAGCTTTGTGAATCGGGTAAATGACCTATGGGGGCAGCCTCACTTCAATGGCCTTGACTTGGAATTTGATCAGCCCTTAAGAGAGCTTGGCTTCCCTGGAGTACCTTTCAAATCTTCAGCATTTATTGTTCCTACTTCAACTTGTCTTGTTGAGTTGATTGAGACTCCTTTTCTTGTTGTTACTCTAAGTGAGATTGAGATTGTGAACTTGGAAAGAGTTGGCCTTGGACAGAAAAATTTTGACATGACCATTGTATTCAAGGACTTTAAAAAGGATGTTCTTCGGATTGATTCCATTCCTTCTACATCACTTGATGGCATAAAGGAATGGCTTGACACAACAGACATCAAATACTATGAAAGTAGGCTGAACCTGAATTGGCGACAGATATTGAAGACAATAACTGATGACCCCCAGAGCTTCATTGATGATGGAGGTTGGGAATTTTTGAATTTGGAAGCTAGTGATTCAGAATCAGAGAAATCAGAGGAGTCAGACCAGGGTTACGTGCCGTCGGATGTGGAGCCTGAGTCGGAGTCAGAGGAAGATGATTCTGATAGTGAGTCACTGGTGGAGTCAGAGGAGGAGGATGATGAGGATTCTGAAGCAGAGTCAGAAGAAGATAAAGGAAAGACCTGGGAAGAGTTGGAGAGGGAAGCAAGCAATGCAGATAGGGAGAAAGGTGTTGAGTCAGATAGTGAAGAGGAGAGAAAGAGAAGGAAGATGAAAGCTTTTGGCAAGTCCCGAGCAGCTCCTAGCAGTAGTATGCCAAAACGGTCTAAACTAAGATGAGATGTATTTGCAGATTTCTTGTTTTTTCCGCTTTTGTGATGTCATTTTGGGGTTAATTCCCAACAGCAGTGGCCATACATAGCACGCTGGATGACATAGAATTCCTATCTTGTACTAGTTTGTTTTAAGAAAGCCGTAGTTTTGGACTGAGTAGTTTATCTGGCAGTCACAATCTTTTGATGTAAATTGGTATCTTCGACGAAGGTAAGTTTTCTTGTCTGTCATTCATATGGTTTATTTGTTTTTCTTACCCTTCATATCTTTGCTGTCTGGTTTAGCAAGCAGTTTGACTATTTGAGAGAGAGTTGACGCAAGCAGTTGGCTTGTGTTATAATAAAACTCAAATTTCTTATTTCACTCTCTCATATCAAATTATCCAATTCAAGTCGGTTTTTAAACAACTATTTTTGTTTTTACCTCCCAAAAAGAACAAAATGAGACAAACATGATTTTTAATTAGTTTTGCTTCTGAACAAATTTCATAGGACTGAACCATGTGATCGCCCTGGGCAAATCAGATCTATAGAGTTGCCCCAAAACCCCCAACTCAAGTGTATTCTACATTTTCTTCTCCAGCTCTCATCAGACAGCAGCAGCAACCGACCTTCTTGGTCCAGCGTCAGCTAGAATTCCTGGCTAAGAATACTACCATCCCTTTGTATTATGGTGGTGCTCTCTCTATGCTCATACGTGTGTTGTGCCGTATAAAGTGCCTTTCTTGGAGGCATCATTAGTTATTATAGGCAATGAATAATTTCCATATTGGGCAGTAGTAGTTTTTCTATACGTATGAGACAGTGAGGAGATGGCAGTAGGGAACTTGTTGGCATGAACTTTGTTTGGTTATTGATAGATTGTGGTTTTTCAGTCTTTTAACTGTGCTGTGAAGCTGTATTACTTTCTTTTGTTGATGAGTAAAATACAGCCTTTTCTATTTGAATTATAAGTAAAGCGCCTTGATTTTCGTGCTTGCATTTCACTTGAATACCTGTTGGTTAATCTCTCGACTAATAACTAGGATCTGCTTTTTTGGGATGGCAAATGGATGATCTTCGTAACGTCAATAACTTTGACATTTTCTGAATAAATATGAACTCTTGAGTCTTGAGGTTGAGTTGTTTGTATTAGAGTTGAAAGTTTGAATTTTAAGCGTCCAGTCTCCAGATGTCACTGTGTAATCTGTAAAGGCAGTAAGACCTACAATGTTAGGTCTCAAGTTTGATTTGATTATACAGGAGTCTCAAGTTTGATTTGATTATCCAGGAATCTGTAAGTGTTCAAGCCATTGGTGACATCAGACCATAAAACCTATATATATATATATATATAACAAAAGCAATATAAATTGTGAATCACAGATGATATTTCTTTAGTTATAGAGCTCTTTATATAAAGATGTGATCACACAGGATAACTAATTCACAATAAAATATTATCTAAATAAGATGGTATTTACATGTATCTAAAAATATCTAAATAAGATATTATATGTGTATCTATTTAAACTATCTAAAAGGATATTATCTATGTATATCTAAACAGGAAACAACTTCAAAAATATTTTAAATTTAATGATGAACAAACAATCTCTCTAACCACTTGATCATCTATTTGATTAATTAAATATTTAAGATCAAATCTTCTTATTCTCAAGGGCAATCACATGATCATCTCATGTGGTGATTTATTAATATCTATCGATGATGATGTGTACAAGCTTCAACTCTTCCTTCTCAAGGGCAATCACATTGAGAACTGAGTGGCCAAAATGCTACCTGATTCAACAGAGAGCAGTGCAGACTGCAGACGTTGAATCAAAGGAACCAAAAGGGAATATGAGTATAAAAGATGTACAGACTCAATTATTGGAGTCCAAGTTTTGTTTTTAACTACAACAGTTTCGCAAAGTGTCTCCGGAGTAAGCACTTCATAAGCAGAAGTCATGGTCTTAAGCTTGTGCTGGGAACAAAGATAAAGCACGTGGACCAAACCTTAATTCTCTCCTGTGGCCTCTTGGATTTCAAACATCAATCGTATACGAGCATGCCTTCATTCACTTTACATGTGTATTTTACGTGTGACTAGATCTTTATATTATACAAGATTCACTTGAATACCACTGTTGAAAAAGCTCCTAAGAAAGTGGAAGTAACGCACCACCGATACCACTTAAATTTCAATCTCCTTTGATATAATTTTCTTAAATAATAAGACTCGATTAAGTAACAAATTAATTATGGGAATCAAATAATAAAGAAAAATAAATAACAAAATAGACACACAATTCAACGTGATTCAACGTAAGACCTAATCTACGGATAAGAACGAAATAACAAGTCATTATTTCAAATGATGTTTACAAAATGAGTACAAACTCTCAAATACCCTAATATCCCAATACATTTAATTTACAGATTTTTTCCTAACAAATAAAAGAGACCATCAAATAAATTATCTTTTATCACTTTCAAGCTACCAAAATAAGCTTCCTAATTTTGTTCTCCTTTTCTCTTTCAATTGTAACTTTTCTAATGAAGATGCTAGGATACTTTAGATGAGAAAATGCTTGCTTTATTTATAGGAAAATAGATGACTTTGTAAAGCATCTTCAAG
This sequence comes from Hippophae gyantsensis, assembly GCA_030763125.1. Lineage (NCBI taxonomy): Eukaryota > Viridiplantae > Streptophyta > Magnoliopsida > Rosales > Elaeagnaceae > Hippophae > Hippophae gyantsensis. Next base: position 57,934,343 of record CM061032.1, on the reverse strand, counting down.
ATGCAACTCCATCTCTAGTATTTAATTTCATCTTCTTTTATCAACATTCAGTGCCTCCCTTTGACAATAAGCTTTAGTTAGTAGCCTGACTCAATGTGAGCAACATATGTTTTCAACAATCTCCACCTTGGATCAACTTGAGCAAAGCATTTCAAGTGATGATTGTCCCGATCTTTGCCACACCCATGGGTATACAAACTTGAAGGATGTTTATCAAGTTCAAACAATGTTTAACTTCATCGATGTTACTATCTTAGTCAACATATCTATGAGGTTATCAACTGTAACAATCTTTGAAAGAAATATCTTCCCATTGTTGATCACTTTCCACACAAAGTGGAAGTGAAAATCTATGTGCTTTTTCCTTGCATGATAGATTTGGTTCTTTGCTAAATAAATATCACAGTAAATATTGAAATGTTCTTGCGCAACTCCATGTTCTTCAATCAACCTTTGTAACCATATAGCTTCTTTAACAGCCTTAGGAACTACCATATACTTTGCCTCTATAGTTGATAAAACCACTGTGTGTTCAACTTTCATGTTCTTCACCAAGAGTAAACACATAACCAGTAGTTGATCGACGCTTATCTAAATCACTAACGTAGTCGGAATCAACATAACCGACTACAAACTTTTCATCCTAGTGAAAAACAAAACCAACATCTACGGTATTGAAAATGTATCGAAGAATCCATTTCACAGCTTGCCAATGTCATTTTCCAGAATTGTGCATATATTTGGTCACAATACTAACGACTTGTAAAATATTAGGCCTTGTACACACCATATCATACATCAAGCTACAAATTACATTTGAATAAAGAACTTACAACATATACTATTATTCCTCATTTGTGGTAGGAGACAAAGAAGCACAAAGTTTGAAATGAGAAGCAAGTAGTGTACTAACACGTTCTAACTGTTCATTCAAGCCAAAACATTATTGTACCTTCTTCAAATATTGTTTCTAAGATAAACAAATTCTACTTCTTCTTTTGTCTCTGTGAATCTCCATACCCAAAATCTTGCTAGCTTCACCAAGTTCTTTAATTTCAAATTCTTGATTCAGTTGTAACTTCAATAATTGGATATCATTTTTGTTTGTAGAAGCTATTGGCATGTCATAAACATATAAAAGTAAATAAATGAAATATCTATCATTCAGCTTACAAAATAATCAAATTTGGTTCTTCTATACTTATGCCCCAGTCAAATCGCTTGTACCACTGTCTGTGAGATTGCTTAAAACCATACAATGATTTGTTCAACTTGCAAACCCAATTTTATTTTCCATTAACTTTTAACCCATCAGGCTGACTCATGTATATTTTCCTTTCCAAATTACAGTGTAAAAATGCAATTTTAATATCAAGTTGAATTAGTTCCAAATCATATTGCACAATCAAGGCCAATAAAATTTGAATAGTAGTATGTTTCACAACTAGAGAAAATTCCTCACTGTAATCAATGCCCTCTTTTTGAGCATAACCCTTTACTACCAACCTTACCTTGAAGTGTATCTCATTCTTGTTAGAAAATCCTTTTTTCTTTGCAAATACCTATTTGCATCCAATTGCCTTTATGCCTTTAAAAAGTCAAGCTAACTATCAAGTTTCATTCTTATGAAGAGATTGCATATCTTCATCCATTGCAAGTTTCTATTATTGGTGTTCGACATTGCTAATGGTCTCTTTCTAAGTGACCAAAACACCATTGTTTACCATTAGTAGTGCATATACTTCCAATTTATAATTAGCAAGTCAAACTTGTAAACAAGTCAATCTTTTCACCTTTCTAGTGGCAATTAGATCTTGTTGTTGTTTAGGTACTTGAGTGGGAATCTCTTCATCATATTCTATCATTGGAGGATCATTATCTTTTTCCACGACTTCAACTTGGTCAACTAACACTTTTTTTAACTCTACCTATTGTGGAGTATGATTTTATTTTTTAGACTATTTCTTCTCTTCTTGTAACAACATAGAAGACTCATCAAAAGTTACATTTATACAACAAACTATCTTCTTTGATTCTGGACACCAGATACGATATCTCTTCACTCCAGATATTATACCCACAACCAAAGCCTTTTTAACTTTTGAGTCTAACTTAGATTCCCTTACATGATAATAAGCAACAAAACCAAATACATGTAAGGAATCATAATCTATAGTAGGCTTTCCAAACCATACATTTATGAGAGTTTTCCATCAAGTGCTTATGATGGAAAATAATTAATAAGATGGCATGCATAGATCACTACTTCAGCCCAAAAGATCTTACCTAACCCAACATTGGACAACATATTCTAAAATTTCTCCATTATTGTTCTGTTCATACGTTATGTCACCCAATTTTGCTATAAAGTATTTTTTACTGTAAAGTGTTGTACAATTCCCTCATCTTGACAAACTTTCAAGAACGATCACTTTTGTATTCACCACCATTATCTTAACTGGGTTGTTTGATCTTCTTACCAGTTTGAGTTTCAATCATATTCTTTTATTTTAGGAAAATATCTAAGACTTCACTTTTCTCCTATATTACTTATGTCTAGGCTCTTATGGAGAAATCATCAATGAAAGAGATAAAGTAGTACATCCTTCCAAATGAAGTTGCTTTGGTAGGTCTACAAACATTAATGTGAATATAATCTAGAATTCTTTTAGTATAGTGGATTGTTGAATTAAATTTCATCCTTGTTTGTTTTCTCAATACACAATGTTTGCAAAAGCCAAATTTGTTCTTTTTTTTCTTTATCAAATTATGCAAAACTTTCTCACCAACATACCCTAGATGCATATGCCATAACTTTTGCTTCTAAGTCTGCATCTCCTATAGAAACAATAGCAACTACTCTAACAAGTGTACTTCCTTGTAAATAGTACAAGTTGTTTCTTCTTATACCTTCCATCACCACAAGTGCACTAGATACAACCTTTAAGACTTCATCTCTCATAATCACTATGAAACCTTTTGATTCTAAAGCTCCCAAAGATATGAGATTCTTTTTCAAACTAGGTACATATCGAATATCTGTCAATACTTCAATTGATCCATCATGAGTTTTCAAATAGATTGTACCTATCCCTGTTACTTTACCAGTGTTATCATTACCCATATAAAAAACTCCTCTAAGAAGATCTTTGAAGCTCATAAACCACTCCATATTGGGACACATATGATAGTTACAACCTAAATCCAATATCCATTCATCAACGTGACATATCAAAGACATACCAACTAAGGAATAATCTAACTTATTATCTCATTGATCAATTGCGCAAACATTAGAAATTTTCTTGCCCTTATTTTTTTTTTGCAACTTAGAACAATTATTTTTCCAATATCTTTTTTCTCGACAAAAGGCACATTCATTTTTAGCAAGTCTTGCTTTTGAATGTGACTTTCCCTTCTTGCCAAGTTTACGACTCAAAGAGCGACCCTTTGCTGTCAATACTTCTGCTTTTACAACTCCACAAACAACTTTGTCATTTTTTCATGATTTCATGATTTCATAGCTATGTAAAGCCGTATAAATTTTATCAAAAGAAACTTTATCCTTCCTACGTAGCAACATGATGTTAATCATCAGGAAGTGAATTTAATAGTATCAAGGCTTTATCTTAATCACTAAAATGCTTATCTAAATTAAGCAAATTAGTCAACAGCTTAACGTTCAATGACGTATTAGGTGTGTATGTGAAGTTATAGATTTTATTCTTAAAAAAAAAAAGATGATTAAGAGGTCTTTTCGACATATGCTTATCCTTTAATTTTTTCCACAATTTCTTTACTGATGTTTCCTTCATGACAAAATATTTTTGAACTTTGGTGAGATAGTTGAATAGTATAGCATATCTGATGATTGAGTTTTGCCCAATCTTTCTCATTCATGTCTTTAGGTTTGTCCTCTAGAGCATAGTCTAATTCTTGTGGGCATAATACATTAAGTACCTCATATTGTCACATATCAAAATTATTATTACCATTAAATTTCTCCACCTTAAATTTTGCATTTGTTACCATAGTTCTATCTGGTATCGACAAAGTTATACCATTATTGGCGTCAAAATATCTGAAGATTTTGACATACTTCTTTTACTTAGAAAAAAATTTTGCATCAACATAATTTTCAGAATATGGATCAAATTATCTCTAGTATCACTTATTATGTAGGATTCACTTGAATACCACTATTAAAGAAAACTTGATGGAGATATCACTTAAATTTTAGTCTCTTTAGATAGAATTTTCCTAAATAGTAAGTACCTAATTAAGTAACAAATTAATTACGATAACAAACAGTAGAGAAAAATAAATAACAAAATGGACACACAATTTAACGTGATTCAACGTAAGGCCTAATCCACGGACAAAGACGAGAGAATAATTCATTATTTCAAATGATATTTACAAAGTAGTACATACTCTCAAATACCTTAACATCCCTAATATATCCAATTTAGAGAGTTCACCTAATATATTATCCTTAATGCTTTGAAGCTACCAAAATAAGCTTCCAAATTTTGCTATCTTTTGTTTCAATTGTAACTTTTCTAATGAAGTTACTACGATACTTTAGATGAGCAAATGCTTGCTCTATTTATAAGAAAATAGATGACTTTGTAAAACTTGTTCAAGATGCAATTCCATCTCTAACATTTAATTTCGTCTCCTTTTATCAACATTCAGTACCTTCCTTTGAAAACAAGTTTTCGTTTGTAGCTTGACTCAATGTGAGCAACATATGTTTTTAACAAATAACTTGTTTCATTTTTGGTTAAATATTTTATTTAATATTAAAATCATCAATTTTGTTTCAATTTATTATTAAAACTTTTTTCTTTGAATTTGTCTTATCATTATTCAATTTTATTTCAATTGAGTTTTCCTTTAATACCAATAATTTATCAAATCATATTACTAGCCTATATTCACTATTTAAGGGCATTTTTGTCATTTAATAATACATTTGGTAAAAATAAGTAACTAAAAAATCAAAATAAAAAAAAAATCTCCTATTTCTTAACCTATTTGGATTTTGGCATTAACAAAATGCTCAATTAAACAAAATCGAATACTTACGGTATTAAAGAGAAAAAAAAATAGTAATAAATTGAAACAAAAAATGATAATGTACTGAATGAATGATTGTGTTTCAGTATTTTTTCAACTGAGATTACTGATAGAGCACAAACCTTAAAATCCATATGTATTGTCTCAAGTTGAAATACTGTAACTACTTGAGATCCAAATTGAGTTTTTAGCTTGAAACCAAGTGGTTTCAAAAGAGTAAGATTGTCACCTAGATAAGTATAATATTAACTTCTCCGACTGCATCTTCACGACTCCAAACTTTAGAACAACTTAAATATACACATATTTTAAGAAAGAGAATAAGGGTTATTAATATTTTATTATTAATAAATTTATCCTATTTATTTTAAAATATGATTTTTATATGTTTAAATAATTAATTTGAATTAAACTTTTGTTACTATAAAAATAAGGGCAAAGTTTTGTATAAATCCCTTAGATTAGGAGTTTTATGCCAACTAATCACTTGGATATAAAAATGTTTCATTTGATGTTCCAAAATTTGTAAAAGATACTAAATAATAACAAATTACATTAATTATTTTTCGCTCAACTTAAAAATGGCACCAAAGGAGAAGGGGTCTATTTTGTTTTTCATATTTCTTAGCCTTTCCCCCCATATTTATCAGTTTAGACTTTTTCAATTTTCCAACAGCTGCTCTGTCTCTCTCCCCCAATTTAGGTAAAAAAATAATCTAACTTCATCTCTCTCTCTCTCTCTCTCTGTGTGTGTGTGTCATGGAGATTCAAAATGCTTAAAAATTGCAATGTAATTAAACCTAGTTTTAATATTACCCTGTCAAAATAAACTTTTAATAATAGACTTCAGATGAGATTTTAATTCCCACATATTACAAAGCCTATAAATTTCAGACTAAAGAAAATTAACTTGTTCCAAAATACTGAGAGTTAAACTATTCCAAAACACATATTACACAGCCTAGAAAATTGAATTGCTCCCTATTAGTCTTCTTTGATTTTTTTATTTGCACTACTTGTACTTGCTTGAATGTCCACAATTCACACTTGCTTGAGTGCTGACATTTTTTTGTTGAGTCGTATAAGTAGCAATTGGGCATTGACTTCCATCCTGCCAGACAGTTTAACAAACATTAATCAATGAAAAGGAAACATGACAAAAATAATCATATTGACAATAATTTTTCCCATTTAAGTTTGGGTTTGAAGTGATTTAGCTTCTTTTTTCCTCTTGCATCCTTTTTTGATTATGTCCAGATTATTTACAGATTTCACAAGTGATAACCAACACCTTTTTGAGTTTGTTTGGAGCTCCTGACGTTCCTTGAATCAAATGGCTCCTTTGCTTCCTCCTGTTCATAATTTTTTCAGCTATTGGCTTGCTCCTAGCTAGCACCCTTTGGCCTTCCACGTATGCTGGTGGTTGAATTGTAATTGCATCCCGAAAATGGCAAGTTGGCACAGGGTGAATAATGGGCCTGCACATAACAAAACACATATTTTAAACGTTGATTAATTTCAAGAGACCTAATTTCAATATGTGAAACAATACAAAAATTTAAAGTGAAATTATTATAACAAATACCTATATGAAAGCTCAAGAATATGACTTTTGAAAATTCCATCACATAGATCATAGGTTCCTCATTACTACTAATTATGCACCTCATTGCATGGGAACAAGGAATAGCATTTTCTATTTAAAAGATCTACACTAACCCTTTTGTTTTGCTCGAAAGATACCTCATATATATAACCTCCAATATTTTTAGCACCACAAACAGTAGAAACTTGGATATTTGCATCGTATATCTTCATCATATTCGGACCAATTCGATGCCTCCATCTCAACACCCCTTGTCTTTTAGTTATGAACCTGTCACTAATATATGTTCTCATCTCTAACATATTAATGATAGGTTTTTCTCTTGCTTTCAAGATTTTTGAGTTAAAACTCTCACAGTGGTTATTCAACTGTGCATCATCACATTGAGATCGTGCTGTACAAAATTAAAAATAAGTTAAACATAAATGAAAGCTCAAAATATGATCAAGGAACATGCATGTAATGTAATAGATGAAATAGATAGAAAAGAAAATGACCTGTAATGTGAGTTGGTCCAAGTCTTTGGGTCCTTGACATTTAACCATTCGTATGCTTTCAAATTTTTTGTCTTCAAATCATTCATCCACATGTCAAACTCAGCAACAGTGGTTGCATTAGTAGCTCCCCAAAAATAGTCTACCAAAGTCTCTCTATGGTTGTACTTCTTAAAGTTTTGAGACTCCATTGTTCCCATTAGCCTCAACAGCACATAAAATATCCTTCTATTTTGACCTCTTAAATGACACCCATCCAATTCAATAGATATCTCCACCTAAACAGACATAGAATCTTTTGAACCTATTCTTTGAAAAAATAAAAAAATTGTCATGATAATGAAAGTATTAAATTGCATAAATGAAAATAAAATCAATAAATTAACAAAATTATTAAATTGCATACGTTAAAACACCATCTTTTTCCTTCTCTGTCATTAGCATGATCATTGTGCCAGGACTTGTTCTTCTCAGTTCCTCAGGATAAGTTTGAAGTTTGGTGTTTGGTGTATCGATCATACCTATTTCCATGGAGCAATAGTTGTGATTTTTGTTTTGCCTTTTTTACTTTATTTGTAGTGATTTCAATGTTATATTTCTCTCTAACCACATCTTGGACTCTTGAATACTTAGCTTTTGGTTCATTAGCAAAGAATTCAAGGAAGTCATGTGCTATGAATGAGCTCTTCATAACCGACTTCAAACCATGATTCCTTGAACAACTATGAAATTCCTCATTATGACATGAAGTTACCACAAATGCTTCTGTTGACCATTGTTTATTAGCATGCATCTCCCATAAACAAGTATCATTTTTGCATACTACATGTATTCTAAGCGCATCATTCTTTTTAAACTTTACTTTCCAACCATATCTTATCTGATACATTTTTATAGCTTTCCTAAGCACTTTGACATTTCCAAAAACCATTGACAGTACCAATTCAACATTATATTGGTTTATGTCACCCATTTGTACGAATGTCATTGTCATGCCCTTCATATTCCATGTAATTATCGTTCCCCTCAAACTGCACTAAAACCCCTGCCCTTGCCCTCGCCGTCGCTCTTGCTATCTTCACCACACTCGTACTCACTGTCACCCTCACCCATAACCTCATTACCACAATCTATCTTATCATCGCTATCACCCTCATCCTCGTCCTCACCTACAATGTCATCCTCACTGTCCTCTTCAATATCAGCCTGAATTACATGCAAAACAATTTTTAATTAGTTTAAAGTCATTATGAAGTCTTAAGAAGTGCAGAAAACAAATTATTTAGACTGAACTATGGATGGAAATTTTTTTTCCTAAACCAACCAACCAACCAGAATCCAAGAATCCAAGATCAAAATGAACTTTTATATATATATATATATTTGAGGTTGGTGGATCCAATTAAGTTTAAAAAATATCAAAATCGATTTTATTGGTTCGATTTGAGTTCCAAAAATTATGAAAAGTGAACGAAACTAAACTATAATATTAATATATAATGATTTTTTTAATATATATTTATAGTTATTTTTATGTATTATATTATAATTTTGAATCTATTTAAAATTAAAAAATTTAAACCTAATTAATAAGAATTTTCACTAAGATACTCACATCATAGTCGCCCTTATTATTCACGTTTTATGCCTCATTTAAATCGTTCTTAAATTGGTCCAAAATCTTTAAATTAATAATTTTTACTTATATTACTTTATAAACTATGTGTTTATGATTAATAATATGAGATTTTATTTTGATCCACGGTTCCATCTAATGTTCGATAAGGTGTTAAACACACTATAATTACTTCTATTTTTTTATAATTATTTTGTAGGAAGTTTTAATGATTAATTTTAAAAACAATTATGATTCTATATTTGCATAATACCTATTATAATTATCTTATATATTTGCATAATACTTATTATAATTATCTTATATCTTCTTAGTGATAAAGAAAATAAGTAAATAGAATGTGTGATGGTAATAACTTTCAAGATAAATTATACGATATATTTTTTCTATTTGAATCAGATAAAACTTTTATATCATATTATGATTATAGGTTCATAATGTCAAGCCAACCTTCTTTAAAATGATCTTATAGATTGGTTTGAAGGTTATTTTTTTTGTTATAGGTAATTAAAGGCTTAAAACTGTTAACATAAGATCGATTTATAAAATGATTCAAAAAACAACCTACAATTATTTTCATCGAAAACCACACATTATTTAGTCTGAAGAAGTGAAAAAAAATCTAATTATTTCACATAATAACCTTATTACCTAAATTAAACAAATTAGAAAAGTAAAAAAACAAATTCAATCATTATATGAGAAGTCAAAGAAATATAATAATTTTTCTGAACTAAAAAAGACAAACAAAACATGGTTCAAACTAAGAAACCTCATGAACCTGTTAAGCAAACAAGAACAAATTTATACTAGCATGCACACTTTTACACATACATTTCGTTTGAATGGGAATATCCACCGTTCCCATTAAACAATGCATATAAGAAAATAAAAATTCCCATTATTTTATTTGCAGAACCATTAAAGAACAAAAAATATCCCAATTGCACAATCCCACGCAAAGCAAACAACACATCCACAAGCACATTTAGAGAATAAAATATAACAGAATCTTACCATAGATCACTACTTTCCCTCTTCCCCTAAACAAGAACTCTTTAGATTTCTCTTTTTCCATCGCTAAAGAGATTCCCTCCCAAAAGCTTTTTCAGCACTGTAGTTCAGGAATATAATCTGACAATGTCGATTAGAAAAAAACCTTGAGAATATATTTTAGTTGGGATTATATTAGTTTTATCGTATGTTTATTAGGTTTATGTGATGTTTGTTTCGATGGAATAAAATAAAATCAGAATTAATTCATTTTGTGTTTGGTTGGATTAAAAAATGAAAATGAAATAGAATAGATTTATAAATCTTAAACCTTAAACTCTAAATCTCAAAACCCTAAATACCAAATCTCAAATCCAAAAACCCTAAACTCTAAATCCTAAAATCCTAAATACCAAATCATAAATCCTAAAACCCTAAACTCTAAACCATATTTAGAAAAATAATAATTTTAATACTAAACCTTAACCCAAAACACTAAATCCCAAAAACCTAAACCATATTTAAAAAAAAATTTAATCATAAAACTTAATCCACAAATAAAACCTTAAATCTCAAATCCTAAATCCTAAAACCCTATTTAGAAATATAATAATTTTAACCTTAAAGCTTAACCCACAAATATAATCCTAAATCCTAAATCTTAAATCTTAAAACCGTAAATCCTAAATCTCAAATCTTAAAACTCTAAATCCTAAATCTCAAACCTCAAAATCCTAAACCCTAAACCCTATTTAGAAAAATAATAATTTTAATAATATATTTTCTTTTTAAATAATAATTATTTAAAAAAATAATGATTTCAATAATGTATTTTGTTTGACGAAAAAATAATAATTAAATGATATTATTTAAATTTTATTGAATATAAAGGTATTAAGGTAATATACAATGTTTTTTATTTCATTCCAATTGTAAATCAACCACTGTAATACTAATTCTTTCTTTGATTTTAATTATCAAACTAAACAAAACTGTTTCTTTTTCATTCCGATTTCGATTATATTACGTGAACCAAACGACACCTTAATGTTTAGTTGCTATTTGGTTTGAGAAAGATAAGAGATAAACTAATTTGGGTTAAAATTGTTAAAGAAATCATGATGATGTAGTTTTGGCTCTTATTGTTTACCTTTTCTTTTCTTTCTTATGAAATGTCTATTTTGCCCTAGCCTCAATCACCCATAAATCATGTCTCATATATATTATTATTTTTATGATATTTTTCTAAAAATAAATAAATAACATATTGTACTATTTTTTTCATGATATTGACATATAACTTTAGAAAATGTCTTAATTGAGGACTTTTTTTCTTTTCAAAAATGTCTAGAGAGATTAAATTTGAATGAAAACCAGGACAAGATTATGAGTCAATTAGTTAAAAAGTCAACAATAATATTTAATCAAAAAGTAATAATCATGTTAAAATAACTTAAAAGAAATGTAGTTTGTGACTTTGTGTGATATAGTAGGATGAAATCATTATATAGAAGAGCTTTAGTGACATTATTATCATCACCTTTTATGTAAACACATGTAATTATTTATTTTTCAATCCTTCTTGAATTGAAAAAAGTAGGACAAATGCTTCACCAACTTCAACAAAACCACCAATTTGTGATTTGATCTAACAACCTTTAAGATGACCTTTTCAATCTATGATAATAATGATAATAATAATAATAATAATAATAATAATAATAATAATAATAATAATAATAATAATAATAATAATAATAATAATAATACCGACAATAAGTTTTGTATGTTAACAAGCAGTACCAAAATTCATCTTGACAGATCCTTTATGAGGTTTAAACCAGGAAGAAGGAGGGGGGAATCAGGGACATCAATTGGTTCATGGGCATAAACAAAATTGTGGTTGTAAGGATAAGAATTTTTAAATTCAGTGAAACTTTCTTTTATTTATGAATCAATTGATGGACATAAGTAGTAATAGAATTAAGAAGTAAATTGTTTCTTGCTTTCTTAGTTTGATCGAAAGATAAAAGGACAGATACAAGAAAATCATATGACTAATTTCACTAGGAATGAAAGGGTTGTTAGATTTGAAAATAATAGAGTGGAGATTAGGAGCTAATAAAGTGAATACTTTAGTTGTGTATGACCAATTAATCCAAATAGAGTGAATAATATAGGAGATAAAAGGATGATCGGTGGTTTTAATAGAGTTGAAACAAAAAGGATAAGAATTATTAATGAGATTGAGTCTAGAAGAGAGATTACCTCTAATAGGAAGACAAAAAGGATAAGTGAAGAATATGTACCTTTTCAAGTCCTAGAGTCAGAAGATTTGGTTTCATAATCAAAAAAATTCTTAGAAGAATTATACTTATGATGAAACAATTAAACCCATAATTTGATATCATTTTTTAAGAATTATTAGCCAAGTTGACAAAGAAGATTGGTGTTGATATCATCAAATTTGTTAAAATAAAGACCACCAACATCTTTAGGGATACAAAATAAATCCTTACTTTTCAAAGGTGAGTATCTATTTTTTTTTCTAAGGATTTTTAAAATTCTACCAAATTTTTTAATTAAAACATCACCTTTTTCACAAATCATTTTGAGGAGTTTAAAGGTTCTCGTAGTGTTGGAAGGTAGGGACAGGAAAACATATTTGATATAGATAATTTTACTAGCTTTAAAAAGGAGATTGGATCTCTAACTTTCAGTTTTAGAGGCAAGGGAAACAATGATTTTTTTTAAAGTATTTACTGTTGAATTCAACAAACACTGCAAACACAATTCAACAATCACTGCGTGGATTTTTCTTCCGAGAGTCACGGTTGTGATCCCACCAGTCAGGATATCCCACCAGTTCAAAACATCGTTCTTTTGTATGACCCTTTTGATGACAATGGGTACATTTAAATGATGATTTATCAGTCACCTTTCGTTCTTGCTGATTGGAAAAAGAACGATTTTTAGATATCATGGCGGAAGCGTCAACATCTCTAGATTTTTCCTTCAATGAGATTCGACGTACTACTTCCCGTCGAATCAAGGAATAACAACCTTCTAAATCTGAAATAGTTTCTTTTCGCAAAATTTCGCCACGAACCTGCTCAAACTCATCATCTAATCCAGCAAGGAAAATATGTATCCTTAGTCTTTCAACAGACTCTTGATATGATATTAGATCATGAGGGTCTTTCATGACCACCTTATCACGATGGTCTAGCTCTTGGAAAATTTCAGTTAACTCTCCATAATACTCTGAAAGTGATTTTCCATTTTGTCTAGAAGTAAAGGCTTTTTGGTTTAAGACAAATACACCGTAATTCATCACTTCCATCATAGAATGCTTTAGCCAAAGCACCCCAAATTTCAAGAAGCGGTAGGTATGCGTAAATATCGCTTCATGATTTCGGACTCATTGACATAAGTAGCCATCTCTTCACTTTTTGATTTTACGCATACCACTTGTTATAATTGTTTGATGTTTTTTCGGGTTGCAAATTTTTGTCATGAATATAAGAGAGTTTTCTCTCTCTGCAATATGCATTTCTATTATTTGAGACCAAACATCATAATTAGTCTCATTAAGAACAATTCCAGCATTAAACACACCTTCGTGAGCAGTTGTACAACAATCGGATTTGATTGCTCCATAGGTAATGAAATTCTACCCTCTCATGATATTATGGTAACCAAACTAGAAAATGGTGTAATAATTTTAGGGCTAAAGAATTTTTTTTTTGTGTGTTTTTAATATATATTTATACTAAACCGGATAAAAACCATAAAACCGATTCAAATTTGGTTTAAAAAACTTGAAAACATGAACCGGACGGGTGTTAGAAATCCAGAACCGGAAAAAAAAACGGGTTCAGACCTTTAAAATAGACCGAACCGGCCAAAAATATGGGAACTGTGAACAATCGAGAAAACCGGGTTCAACCGAACCGCTGGCCGGACCAACCTGAGCCGAGCCAAGGCGCGGACCGGCTACGCCCTCGAGCCGGACCAAGCCGCGCTGTGCCGAGCCGAACCGAACCGAACCGGATGACACGTCATCATCTTCAACCTCCAGACGGCGCGTGGGACGCGTGGAAAAACTTACCCTCCACTTCAGGTGGCGCGTGAGAGCGCGTGGAAGGTTTTTCTGCTACTCTGTTTTTACCAAAATGTTCAGAATTGTGTTTAGAGTAATCTGGTAAAATTAGGTGGGAGAAATACTGCTTAAAATTGATGTTTGTAATTAATATTTGTAAGGGTGTTTGAATGAAAATTTTTTCAGTAGAAAAAAAATATTTTCAGAGAAAGAAATCTCTGTTTTAGAGAACAAGAGTTTCTAATTCATATAAAGCAACGACTTGGCTCTGATACCATGAAGAAATCAATGTTTGAAGAAATAATCAGAGGAAGAAAATAAATGAATGAAACGTTTATTTCTTCCTCTGATTATTTCTTCAAACATTGATTTCTTCATTTACTTCTTTATTTGTGAATAAATAAGTTATGCTTAAAATACTTGACCCCACCAGCATGAATTCCCAAAATCAAATTGAATTTGAGATATAAGATAATAAGAAACATTTATACGGTAGAAGATACAAGATTTTGAAATATTTGAATTTGATTAGTTCAAGAAAAATATTTTTGTAAGGTTTATTGGATAAGGATCACTTTAACTAAATTTACATAGAATAAAATAATGAGATGATTAGCATAAAACAGAGATGAGGTAGCTAAGCCTCATTGAGTTAGTCAATTAGGCAATTAGGCATAAATAAGTAATGCATTTAAGATTCAAAACAATGAAAACATCAATTTAAGTGAAAATCTTAATAAGTCAAGAAGTACAAGATAGTGTGGTAGTAATGCCTTTAAGCATAAAAGTTAAATTGTTCTCACTCATGCATTATTACTCATACATTAATTATGTCGCAAGTGTATAATTAGGAAATATATTGATTGGTGGAATTTTTCTACGTAACATACTTTAGTAAAACAATTATAATTTTTTGTAAAAAACTCCAAATAATAAATTATAAATATTTATAAAACTAGATATATTAATATTTAAACAAGATATAACCCACCAAAATAAAATCTATAAAGCCATTTCAAAATCTAAAAATACATATTAGAATGAAATAAAGTTTTCAATTTCGATGTTTACAGAACATATCTTAATAAAACTAGTATAACTCTATGTAAAAAACTCTAAATAATAGAACTTAAAATTTTCATTAAACTAGACATTCATATCTTTCCAAAATGGTATGGCTCGAATCCTAAATATTTCAAAAAAATTGATGGTTTCCGTTGCAACTTACTAAAAACATTTTTTAAAAGTATAACAACACATTTTTTGAACTTTGAAGTTTTGGTCAAAAGAATTCAAGAAAACTTTCAAAACTTCAAGAATGCATTCATAAACACTTCATTACACGAAGGATGATTCTCCTCTTGAATCATTTATAAAAAAAACACTAAAAAGATTTGTGAAAAAGACTTAAAGAAAAGATAATTTTTTTTACCTTAAATCAATTTGAGAAAAATAATTGAGATTTTTTCTTCCAAACTTGTGGAGAATATAATGATATATGGGTTATAAAAGTATCAAAATGCTCTTCCTTTAAAATTTTTCTAAACTATTAAACTAATAACATTTTGAAAATTTTCACTTAATTAGTCCAAATTTTTAAAATATACAAGAAAATTTTAATAAAATACTTTGAACTATTTTGGACTATTTATAAATCCAATTTACTAATTCAAAATATTTATTTTATTAATTGAATAAAAATATCATTTAAGACTTTACAAAATTTAAAATAAAATAAAATAAAATTTTATTTTACAAGAATTAAATGAGACTTGGGATTTCACATAAGTAAATCACACTCACACAAATTTTGTCACTTAAATGATGCATAAAACCTTGATTATAGGGTAAAAAAAATCTCTTGAAAGAGATTAAAAAAAAATGAAAGAAACTAGGCTATATTGTGTTTCTTTTATTTAGTATTTCTCGATATGGATGGTAATTTATGTGTATTGGGTTAGTTTGAGTTGGTCTAAATTATTTTAGTGTAAATTAGTCAAAATTTAGCCTAAATTTAATTTAAATCGAATCAATAAAAGTGAATCCAAACCCGAACTCAAATCAAATGCAAATAAGGTGATATAAATTAACTCAAATTATTAATTATATATTATTTTAATTAATTAGAGTTTTTTATTAATCAAAAATATTTTTAATGATACTAAACCTCACTAGTATAAATATTATTACATAAAATAATAAAAATGAAAAAAATATTATTATAATAAGTTATTAATGACAAAAAAAAAATAAACATTAACAACGTAATATTAGATCATTATTTAAATATTAAGATTTAAAATAGTCTGTATTATATTTTAAATTTAAATAATTTTAAGTTATAATATTATAAACATATTTTTAAATATATATCATAAAATCACTAATTTAATTAAATATTTTTTGAGCTATTCATTCAACTTTGTTTTAATTTAATTTAATTTAATTTCAATTCAACGAATCAAAATAAAACACAAATCGTTTATTCTCGTGAAAGAATGATTAGTATTTTCCAACAAAATTACATGGGGAAGGTTTCTACAAAGAGGAGCAATAATTGATCTAGAAAGTTTAAAGTCATATCAATCACTTGGAGATGTTTCCAACTTTGTGCTTTGAACTAGAAAATTGTTTTTATACGGCAATTTAATGTATATAATAATTTACTTATCAAAATTTAGTTAAACATTTTTCCGTAAATAATATCACAATTATTTTATTATCTTATACTTTTACCTTTAAATTAAATAAACATATAATATTACAATTTAAATTATTAATAAAATAAATTAATAAATATCACAAAAATTATAAACAAATTATTTGATTTTATCGAGCGATAAAAATTATATTCAAATATTATTAATAACATAAATATATTATTATTGTGTTAAATTTACCATCAAATTCCTTATTATTATTGATATAAATATACTACTAAATTTTTTATTAATAATATAAATTTATCATCAAATTTTTTAATAATTGAATAAATCTATCATCAAAAATATAATATAACCATAAAAAAATAACATAATGGTACATTTGTACCACTAATTATAATTGAGTGTTATTTTTATTTATTGATAAAATTAAATAATATATTTACATTTTTTTATTATAATTTCATAATATATTTATTAGTTTATTCTTATTAGTATTATTATTCTAGTATCTAGATTTATATTTTAGGAGTATATTATAAAAAATTAATAAAATATACTTTATTTTTCAATTACTATTTAATTTTTATTAAAATTAATATGAAATGTCTCTGATTGAATTAAATATGTTAAAATTATTAATTTTTATTAATTTTTCAATAAAAATTGATAAAATTTAAAATCAAAGAGTGCAATTATATTATATATATATATAATTTACATATATATAGATATTATACATTTTCTTGTAATTGTGATAATATTAATTGTCTTGATTCCTACCCTCTTCTATTCTTATTGTCAAATTAATTGTTGTAGCATGTCAAGATGCTCCATTACCCCTACTAGTAGTTTAATTTATAGTTTTTCAACGTTGTTGATAATTTTTCAACCATGCACTTTAACACTTCTTCTACGTTTAATCACTTTAACATATTTTCCTATTATATTGATATTATACTCACGTACAAGTTAATAAAAAATACTTTAATTTATTTTTAAGTTATTAAAAAATTAAAAAATTATTAATATTTTTATTAAAATATATATTATTATTGTATTTTTATAACATATTTATAAAATTAAATAAATTATATTCATATTTATATAATTTTTTACTTATAATGTGTCCGATTTTATGCTGAATTTTCGACACATTTTTATATATGTATAAAAAAAAAATTTAGCGGGTGTTTTTGAGCTCGTGAGCACCAAAATGTTCTTAATTATCTTCATCTTCTTTTTTTTAAGGACCAAAACGTCCTAACAATTATTAAAAAATTTGAAAATAAAAGAAAGCTTTAAATGGAAAAGAGATCATGAGGCTTGTTCTCCCTCTTTAAGAGAGAAATATTATGCGTATATTTTTTTCAATCCAAAAATGGGATCGAAGTCTCACCCTGACCCACAACTTGTTTCTATGCTAGAGAGTAAAATATTCAAAAAATTCTATAAGTTAAACCTTAAATGAAATGATGTTGATAAACACATGCATGGTAAAAAGAGAAAAACTAAGACAATTATTAAAAAAATAATGTCAAATATGATGAAGCTCATGCATATCGAGAAAAATGCGTTATAACCTAATTAGAACGTTATCTGATATTCTCGAAAAATAATTAAAGATGACTTTATATGTCGATTAGATCTTAAACACATTGGTGTAGGGAATGAGTTAACTAAAGAAAAATGTGAAAAGTTATATCTCTTTTGTTATATAAAACTTGACAAATGAAGAGAAAGATATGTTTATGGTTGCTTATTAAATGTTAAAGTTTTTCATAAATATTCTTCTAATATTTGAACGTTAGTTTTTTTATAGAAAAAAATATTACAAGATGAAATTACATAATTGTCATGCCTTAATGTAAAAATTCTTAAATATTTTTATAAATTTCATATTACCTACACTTCAATTCTTATAGTTTATGATTCATAAATATATTATAAATTATTAATCAAAATTATTACATTAGGTCTTGTTATTAAAGATAATTTGTACATAATATATAGATTAAAATCTATAAATTTATAGATCCTAATCACACCAATTATGTATTATAAATGATTGTACTGAGAGAATCTTGATAGTGTTAATAACATGTTAAACGAGCGAGATAATAATATATTATAGTCAAGAACATATTTATTGGTGTTCGTTTCTAAACATTTAAAATATTTATTTTATTAAACAGATATAATTTAATATAATGTAGATTATATTTTATTAATAATAATATATAATACTTAAGTTTTAAATAAGTAAAGATCACATTGTATGTTGGTAGTTTTTTTTAACTATTTTTATATTAATATTACTTTTTAAACCTATATAACCTTTACGAGAACAGGTTTATATAAGTATTATTTTATTTCATTATTAAATTATTGTATAAATTTATTATTATAATCGATTAATCATTATAATTTTAATTTATAATAAATTATATTAATAATATTACAAATAGTATTAAATAATATTATATAATGAATTAATATATATATAAATTGGTGTAAATTTATATTAGTTATATTTAATAATAATTTATATTGGTTAATAAATGAATATGCAATATAACAATATCTTAAGAGATTATCAGGCGATCATATATATATATAAAGTCTTATACATAACAATTCAATTATTAGGGATATTATTTCTAAATCATACTTTCATATTTAATTATAGCTTTTTATTTCTTTACGTTTAATTTTTTAACACAATGTACTTTTTTTAATATCCTATAATTTCAAGTTTTTTTAAGTATGTTACAAGTATTAAGTTATTTGAGTTTGGAGTAATTTGTAAGTAATTTGAAAAAAAATTGAATTTAAAAAATTGTCTTTAATAAGTATCATTATTAATGACATAACTATATACAAATGAAATGATTAAATATTATTTGAAAAGTTTACTTAAGAGACTATAATTTATATTCTTACAAATCTTTGATAGATGTCAAAATTAACTATAATGTAACATATCTTATAAGGTTAAAATGCATACAAATTATCTAATTTAAAATATTTAAATTAAATAGGGATAAATTTGTTAATATAAACATTTTCATGATAAATTTGTTTTTGATTATAAACGCAAATTGAAAAATATAAACACAAAAAAAATTATCCTATAAAATCTATTTTTTTTACGGATATATTGAAAAATGGAAAAAATTATTAAAAATTATATTCTCGAATTGTTTTATTTATTTATAAATTTTGCCAATTTTTCAATAAATCAGAGAAAAAGTTTTGATATGTGCTTATTTCAATAGTTTTCGTGAATTGATAATAACTTTTATTTTAGCCGGTTAAAAACGGACGAAACTGACCCGTTTGACAGTAGTGTTTGTTGTATTATTATTATTATTTTAAAATAATTTAATAATATAATATTGTTTCCAAATCAACATTTATATTTTTTTATTTTTAATATATTAAATTGTAATTATCTTATTTATTTTTATTTAATATAATTGGTTTAATTTTTACATATTTATAATAATTTATACCTAATTATCTTTCAAATTAAAATTTGAGAAAAAAAATCTTTCAAATTAATTACTAAATATTACATTTTTTCTTACGTGATAATGAATAATTATTTTTACAATCAAATAATTCTAAAATCAAATTTAACTTATTAATGGTTAGGGCAACTTATTAATGCTAATCAAACACTTTACGAATGCAATGTACATCAAAAATTTGAAAATAAGTATTATTACGTTTTAAATATATTGTATGTTTTTCTTAAATATTAATAATTTAATAAAATATAAAATGCCTCCGAAAATTCTTTTCCCTCGAGTCTCTTTTAAAGAATGCACCGATCTTGTTCATTTATAAGAGGAAAATAAAAATAAAATAAAATAAAAAATCATTGAGCTCTATTGGACAGCACCAAATCTTGGATCTCTAAGCTTCTGATTCTCTTTTCCTGTTGGTTAGCTGATGATTCCTCTTGATTTGATTGTTGTAATTTGCTTCGATCGTTTGAATTTTTGATGCTACTCCCTTTTCTTTTATGGGTTTTCTCTGTTTTGTCTTTTTGGGAGTTTGAATTAACTTGCTTTGGCATCTGGGTGTTAATGTTGAGCAAGCTTTCTTTCTTTCTGGTTTCACGTTGCGTTTTTCTGTTTTTTTCTCTGATTTTTTTGGTTTGTATGTCATTGGTTATGTTGTTGGATCTCCGTAATTATAATTTTCTGGTCGCGGGTATTTATGGAAGGTGAAATACTTTCTTTTGTTTTACCTCTCTGATTTTGGTGTTTGTTAATTTTTGTGTTCCGTAGAAAAAATTTCATTTTGAGTTTTACTTTACAAATATTGATCCCAGAAACTTCGGGTTTATGTCACCCTTTGTTTTCTTTTTTCTGTAATGACATTGATATTTTCAAACAAACTTAACAAAAATGTTGTTTGTTCAATATTTTACTGATTGGGGTGAATTCTGGAGTTACTTGGAGGAACAGAAAAATATGATTAGGATGTTTTATTTATTTAATTATTTTTTGCGGAAAAGTTAGGGTTTTTAAAATTATTATAGTCTGAACGGCAACATTATTCTCACTTTTGCTTGTTTCTAAATATTTAGGTGATTAATGAAACAAATAAAAATATTTTAGGTGATTAGTGTGCTTTTACAAGTGGGACTGTTAGGTTTGCAGGTCTGAATGATGTGATTTAACAAGAGGTTTGAAGAAGTTGTTTTGTTTAAAGTTTTGTTGACATGAAATGCTGTGTGAACTCCTTAGGAATATGGTAGGGATGAAGCTGGAACTGAGGCTTTGTTTGACCTAATTTACATGTGTCATTTCATTTGGTTTTTAGTTTTGTGAAGCTTTAAAATGCTTGGCTTTTATGAAATTAATGAAAAGATATGTTGTGTATATATTTCTTATTACACCCTTTATATGGTAATTTTTAAATGTTATTTGATTTTATCAGGAATATGGTTCGATGATGAAGGCAAAACATTAAAGATATTTGAAGAACACTTTTCAACAGATGGCTTCAGTGGGTGTGGTGCCTACTGGTATGATCGAATCCAGTGATCATAATATTGGTGTTGATAAGTTGCCTGAGGAGATGAATGACATGAGAATTAGAGATGATAAAGTATGTGTACCTTTCACTTAATACTTTGTATTTATGGTAATGTTTTTCCCTTGTGCATATTTTTTCGTGGCATGTTTGTGGGAAAAGCTCACACTAAGAGGTTCACTAATTTTATAGGAAATGGAAGCCACAGTCGTTAATGGTAATGGGACCGAGGCAGGGCACATTATTGTGACAACTATTGGCGGTAGAAATGGCGAGCCAAAGCAGGTAATACTTTCTCATTTTACTTGGCATCTTATAGTGCATTTGATGTTTCTTTCTAGTTTATAATGACATTCCTGTCCTTGCCATTTTTCTCATGACTAATTACATTTTACAAGATACGAACTGATTTTATCTTAATTATTCCAGACAATCAGTTACATGGCTGAGCGTGTGGTGGGACATGGATCATTTGGAGTTGTATTCCAAGTAAGGCGCTTTACCTTTGGTTTCCAAGTAACTCTAGAAAAATCTTTGATGCTTGGAGCTGTGACAAAATGTTCACTCGAGCTTGTTATTCTATAATTATTTAGGCAAAATGTTTAGAAACTGGTGAAACTGTGGCTATAAAGAAGGTTCTTCAGGACAAGAGATACAAGAATCGTGAACTGCAGACTATGCGCCTCCTTGACCACCCAAATGTTGTTTCATTGAAGCATTGTTTCTTTTCAACAACTGAAAAGGATGAACTATATCTGAATTTGGTACTTGAGTATGTTCCTGAAACTGTTCATCGTGTGATTAAACACTACAACAAGTTGAACCAGCGTATGCCTCTGATTTATGTCAAACTCTATACATACCAGGTATATAGCATAATTGTAGAAGTTTAATGTCTGGGTTTTCTTATTTAAGTTTTATATCTGCTGGTTTTGCTGATATCAGTTTTGCATTTTGTAATTTGGCAGATCTTCAGAGCATTATCTTACATTCATCGCAGCATTGGTGTGTGCCACCGTGACATCAAGCCTCAAAACCTTTTGGTATGTTTCTTAATGTTTTTAAGTCTATGTTCTGTGTTTATGTTCAAGTGGCACAGTGTGTTGGAAGTATAATACTGATGGTTAATTATGGACTATTTAAGAATGGTATTAGCAACTTTTTGAAGTATAACAATTTTTGTTCTATCTTTGCAGGTTAATCCTCACACCCACCAAGTTAAATTATGTGACTTTGGAAGTGCAAAAGTTTTGGTATGTTTATTACATCATATCCGTTTATAATTTTGGTCAATTTGACTTCATCTATACCATTATGTCTAATGGTTGTAGGTAAAAGGTGAGCCAAATATATCGTACATTTGCTCTAGATACTATAGAGCACCAGAACTTATATTTGGAGCGACCGAGTATACAACTGCCATTGACGTCTGGTCCACTGGCTGTGTTCTTGCTGAGCTACTTATTGGGCAGGTATATGGCTTCCTTTCTGTGTTTGCAGTTTTTTTGACTAGGGGTTGTTAACACGAAGCTGACATAATAATTCTTTTCTTTCCTGCCAGCCTCTGTTTCCCGGTGAGAGTGGAGTGGACCAGCTTGTTGAAATTATCAAGGTAAATATAGTACCTTCAAATATCCAGGACATATTTTGACCCCAAAAAAAAATGTTCACTTCACTTTGATTTTCAGTGATAGTTGGCTTCGGCTTTGCTTAAATAATTGTTTATTGCTTGCCAAGTTTTGTTTTGCTTCATTAGGAGCACTACTAGGAGTCTTACTAAATGGTCATTCCTTTCTGTAGGTTTTGGGCACTCCCACAAGGGAGGAGATCAAATGCATGAACCCTAATTACACAGAGTTCAAGTTCCCTCAAATTAAAGCTCACCCATGGCACAAGGTATGAAAAGGAAAACCAATGTCATGTTTCAATTTTAAGTTATAGTCATGTTTGATTTTTTTTATATCTATTTATTTATGTTCATTTCCTTTCTTTTTTTAAGATATTCCACAAGCGCATGCCTCCAGAAGCTGTTGATCTGGTTTCAAGATTACTGCAGTACTCCCCTAATCTGCGATGTACTGCGGTGAGTTCATGACATCTTTTGTCTGTATAATTTTTACACATTCCTGAATTTCTCAAATTGTATGTCATATTTGATCTTTTTAATCATGTTTCTAATCCTTGCAGTTGGATGCTCTTACACATTCCTTCTTTGATGAGCTTCGTGATCCTAACACCCGTCTGCCAAATGGACGCTTTCTTCCTCCATTGCTGAACTTTAAAGCTCATGGTATGATTTACATTTCACTCTAGACGTCAAAATTGTTTCGAAACATTCAATATATCCTTTTCTCTTTGATCTAAAACCCATACTCTATCTGATATTGCTCTGCTTGTATCAATCAGAATTGAAAGGAGTGCCACCAGAGATTCTGTTGAAGTTGATTCCGGAGCATGCAAGAAAGCAATGTAACTTCCTTGCCTTGTGATTAAGATATGGAATGTGACAAAACCTGCCTAGTATGGAAGCTGTGTTTTTATTGTCTAGTATGCATTTCATATTAAATTAGTCTTTCTACGTCAATGTATCATCACATTTTGTTAAAAGCAGGGTCTAGATGTATTCTACTTGTATCTATTCCCAGACCTCAATGGGTAATTGGGTATTATGACTACCCTTTTCGTATCTCGGTACGGCAGAGTATGTAACGTCATGTAGAAGATGATTATGAAGACTTGTCTAAATGTTTCTGTATTGATGCCTTTATTAGAGAGATCGATGACATTCCTCCTAATACCTAATCTTTTGTTGTATTAGTAGTTCCACCGTATTTAAGCTAAATCTAGATGTTTCTGTTCATGAATTTTACCGACCGAACCTTTGGATTAGAAAGCCTATGAAATTATACAAGCTTGACATATTTGAACTTTTGCGTATAATTTCGTCAACATCTTTGACGTGAATCTTAAGGATTAAGTATTGAGAATTTTTTTTAAAGTATATTTAAAACTTATATCAATAAGAAATAATATTTTAATAATATTAAATAATGTCTAATTGAAAGTTTTTTAATCTTAAAAGAATTTAATTAATTTTAAAAGAATTTAAATAATCATAGTTTAATTTAGATGATATTAAATTAATTTAGATGATGTTTAAAATAAAATGATATATATGTTTTTTTTGTCGTGAAAAGTAATATAAATTATTATAAAGAATGTTATTTTTATTAGTAAAATTTTTACCCTTTATTTTTGTCGTTTTTTTTAAATTCGTTTGTGAAAGTGACCTAACTCTATTTTGGGTGGGTGTGGACCTAATTCTTGTTGGCAATGGGACAGTGTGTCACATTGATTTGCTTCTTCCTAGCTAACTTCTGTGGAGTTTTTTTCTTTTTTTTAATTATGGGTTGGAAATTTAATTTCATCAGAAATAATATTGTTATAAATTGATATTATAATAAAAGTGTATAATTTTTTTTACTTTATAATTAATTTTATTTTAGTGTTAATATTATTAAATAAAATTATTTTTAATGAAAAATAATTGTGTTAGTAATAATTTGTATTTATATTGTGACAATAATGTAACCCTTAAAAAAGTTAAAAATTATCCTTTAAATATTTAATTTAATTTAATTATTATTATTATTATTTTATAGATAAAAGTGTCAATTAAGTATATCGGATTAAGTACTGGTGTGGTTTATTTCGTCAGAATAAAAAGTTGTTTTTTTGTCTTTAACTTTGAGAAAACGAGTTAATTAAAAATAAATAATATTATCTTAATAATTTTTTATATTAAGTTAATAAAACGTTATTAAAATTTAATCATTTAATAATTATAAAATAAAAATTAATATGAAATTTTTTCCCACAAATATTTGTTTTAATATTTGGTTACAATCAATATTTAATTTTAATTTTTTTAATTTTTTTAAAATATATATTTAATTATTTTTCTGTTATAATATTTATTTTTATTGTTTATTTTCTTAAATAGTTTAATATTAAATTTTATTATTTTTCTTATTAATGAGTCATGTTTTATGATATTTTAATTATTTGATAATATAAGATAATATTTTAATAATAAAATTATTAAAATACTATTATTTATCTTTAATTATTTTATTTTTCTGAAAGTTAGTAATTTGAAAATAACTTAAGCTGTAATATATATCTTATTATATAAATATACGACCAAATATATAATTGATATATAAAAAAATTAGTGATACTTTCTAGAAGTGAACATGTAAGTAGCGATACTTGAAAGTTAACATGCAAATAGCATTGGTAAGTTAACTATAACAAAAGTGTAAAACTTATTCATTGAGGTATTAAGTTTACTATACTAAAAGAGGATTAGAAGCCCAAATGTCATTTTTTTTTGGTCAAATTTGTAAGGTTAAAAGTGTTATTTTGACCAAAAATAACTTGGAAAATATTTTTTTAAATCAAAATTTTTACACACAATATCATACTTCATCTTTTTACTTGGAATGATCATAGCCAAATTTTATTTTTGAATAATATTTTATTTTTATTTACTTAATATTTCAAAAATAAATATTTATTTTCTTAATATTTTTGATAAAATTGTTTGAGTATTAAGCAAATAAAAAATATTTTTTTTAAATAAAATTTATCAGAAGTCATTTAAAGTAGGAATATAGACTATATTATAGTTTGAATAAATTTAGTTTTTTTAATATTTATTGCATTAATTTTAACAAATATATATATATATATATATATATATATATATATATTTAAAAAAATGGTAGTTTTATTCCTACATATTTGACTAAAAATGTCATTTAAACTTTTGACAAGCTTTTAATATACTAAACAAACTTGTAATACCTAGTGAATAAGTAGCAGATTTTCTATAATTTAAATAAAGCATCCCATTAATAAATAACACTATTTTTTTCAATTTTAAGAATATTAAATAAATATTTTATTTATAATAATATTATATCTAATTTTATTGGTAATTGACTAAACCCAATAACATATTTCTTATCCTACTGGAAGTCTTGTAAGTACAAACAGCCGAAACATTAAATAAATATTTTATTTACAATAATATTATATCTAATTTTTTATACATATTTTAATATATTGTTATATATTTTAATAATATTTAATAGATATATAAATAAAAATAACATAAATAAATAATCAGTAAAATATTCACATATTTGATAAACATTAATTATTTACATACATAAAATTAATTGCACACAAAAATGACTAAAAATAATTAAATAAAGTATTTTTATTTATGTATTTGATAAATATTAATTAATTAAACATATAGAATTATAATAATATAATTATATAAAAATATTTCTTAATATATAATCTAAAAATATTTTATATTTTTAAATTTAATTTACGATAAAAGAATATCATTGTCAAAAATTATAAGAAAATAAAAAAAAACATAATGTAAAATTTCAAACTAAAGCTTTTAACATTTTTAATTTTATATTCCAATTTTTTTTTATTTTTTAATTATAAATTTTAATTTTATCACTATTTAAATGAAGATAAAAAATATGTATATTTATTAATTATTTATTTTTTAAAAATAAATATTTTTAAATATATTAACAAGTTTTAAATTTTAATTCATATCTTATTATTTATATTTTAATATGTTCTTTTTAGTTTTTAACCCTTATAATATTATTATTTGTTAAATTCTTTTATTTGTATATTTTTTATTTATTTTTGATTATTTTTATTATAAATACATGATATTAAAATTTTGTCAAAGAGTTTATTATAACTCTTAATATTTTATTATGATATATATTTTTTATTTTTAAATATTTAAATATAATTTTTTATTTTATATAAAATAATATATATATGTGTTTTTTTATCTACCTCTACTCCGTACATAAATATGTTGACATTTAAATAACCTTGTATTTGATTTGATTTGATTTGATTTGTTCGCGACAAATGGAGCAGTTTGTTGTGACACTTGGAACTTGAAGATTGAAAGTCGATGGGAACACTTGAAAACATATTAGCAGTCAAAATGTAATGTAATTTCTTCCTGCTAAATATCAGTCACTCACATTCTTAGTTAAAATTGAATAAGAGGAAGAAACAAACAAACAAACTCACTCACATGGGATGACAGATGTAACCGGCAAAGCGGAAAGTCAAAATATATGACTGTTTGGTCCAAGCTTTGTATCCTAACTGCCAAGTGCCAACTCGGTTGGTTTTGGTTTGGTTTGGTTTCTTTGAAGAGTAACATTATATATCATCCACAAATTATCACGTGACTTACAGGTTTGACAAGAAAAATTAATAATTGTAATAATTTTATTTAAAAATATAACTATTTATTATTTTTTTAAATATCAATCAATAAAATTAATAAAAAGGTATTACATCTCTTACTTTTTTAACTAATATATAATTTTCCTGTTATTATCTACACGTTTGTTTATTTATTTTTTATTGTATTATTTATGTGGAGTGTTAAATAATACGATATTATTTAATTTAACTAACATTTTTAATTAATAAATCTAAAGATTTATCACGTGTATTCAGGGGCGAAACTAAAAAAATATTTTAAAGAAAACAGAAGTGTAATTTTTATATAAAAATAGGGAATTGTATATAAATTTTTAAAAATAACAAATATATAATAAAAGATTAAGAGATACGGTGGATTCTTTTTAATTAAAAATAAAACTTTTATATAAAAGAGATATAGAGTTAACACATTATAGTTTATAATAAAAATTATCTAATATAAATAAAAATATAATAATTTAATAAGTATTAATGTGCGTATTAAAAAACTAAAACTAAAAAAAAAAACTTAATTTAAGATTTTAAGTTTGAGAATATATTTAAAAATATATATTATTAAAAATAAAAGATTAATAAATATAAATATTTTTTTGTTTGTAATTGTTGCATCAGTTTTATTTAATCGATGAAATTAGTCATTTTTGTAGTAGTAATAAACTATTAAAAATATACTAAATTTTTCATATTAAAAAATTTCAAATAAAATATAAAATAACATAATATTAAAGAAAATAAAAATTTAAAGTTAAATAAAATATGAAAAACTTTAAAGATATGAATGAAAAATTAAAATTTTAGTTTTAAGTTTACCATCATGTTTATTTTCTATTAATTTTTATAATGATTGATACTTTATTTTATAATTTTAGATTATATTATATTAATTTAAGAAATATTTTTATATAATATCATAATTTTATATATGTAATTAATTAATATTTGTCAAATATATAAATAAAAATACCTACGATTTAATTATTATTATAAGATTCATTTATATAATTTCTAATAACATATTTATTAAATATTATTGATACATATAATGATATATTAAAATTTAAGCATAAAAATTAAAAATAAAATATTTATTTAATATTAAAATATACTTCAAATTAATTTTTTATATAATTTTTGATGGGGACTATAATACCTCCTAACCCTCCTATAGCTCCGGCCATTCATGTCTTGGAAATTTGAATGTAAAGTACACGGTTAGTATTTAAAAACAAATAAAAAACATGAAAAAAAAACAAAGAAAGGATCTTGCGAGAGTAAATTTAAGTGATTTTTTTTTTTTGTATATTTGTTTCCTTTCCTTTTTGCAATTAATCATAACAATGTGATTTAGGATTACAAGTTGCAATTGAAATTGAATTACTTAGTTCATGAGATGCTTTTTGGTGGAGACCTACCTCTATTAATTATTTACTATGGGTGCTCACTTACGAGAGCATGCCACTTTGAATCCTATTGACTTTATACATCTATGTGCTTAAAATGAGTACTATTAATAGATGGGTTAAATAGATTGAAAATATTATAACGAAATGGTTTGTTTAATTTAATAATACATAAATATGATATACTTAATTATATATATTTAATTAAAATATGATAAATTTAATCAACGATTTGTGAGAAGTAATATGAAAAATTTAATATATTATTAAAATTGATTCGATCAATTTATAAATTAATATAATTAGATTGGATTATTTGAAAAATAATTTTAGTTAATATAAAATGGATCGGATCGTTTAATTTATAAAATCATTTAAATCGATCTACTTTAATTCAATTTGTTTTGATTTTTAGACACCTCTAATACAACTTTATTTATTCATGTAATTTAAAAATATAATTAATTAAATCAAAAAATTTAAAAATTAAATTTTTTTAAAAATAAAACCAAGATTATATATTTCATTAATTAAAAAATAGCCGTGAACTCCTTTTTCTCTCTCCCATTTACTTTATCCTCTCAATTTTTTTTATTAATAAAATATTAAAGAGAGGGAAACGAGAGATAGATACGGAAGATGCTGACTTTTTTATTTTTTTATTTTTAAAAAAATATTAATAAAATATATAAATCTCATTTGAAAAATTTTAATTTTTAAATTTTTTGACTTAATTAAATATACTTTTAAATTATAATACCAACTAAAATTATTTACATAATTACACCATATAAAAGTTATATTTACTTAACTTAAATGAGTATAAAAGTTAATTTTTTTAAAAAAAATTAACTTAATTAATTATATTTTTAAATTATAGGATCAATTGTTTAATAATTATAATAAAAATATATAAAAGTTATATTTAATTAACTTAAATGATTTCAAACTCAATCAAATATAACTTTTAAAATCAATTTACCATTATATTATTATGATTTTTAACTTAATGCCACGATAATTATGTATTTTTAGTGTATTTAAAAACGATGAGCTTTTTTGGTACATTTATGACACATTTAATAAAATTTGATT
Organism: Hippophae gyantsensis; assembly: GCA_030763125.1. Classification (NCBI taxonomy): domain Eukaryota; kingdom Viridiplantae; phylum Streptophyta; class Magnoliopsida; order Rosales; family Elaeagnaceae; genus Hippophae; species Hippophae gyantsensis. The sequence goes on along the minus strand of CM061032.1, from coordinate 57,903,869 downwards.
AAATTGGCCAATTTTTTAAAATTATAATCCTTGACGTTACCGAACTATAAAATACAGAAATAAATATCTCATTTTCAAGAAAAAACATAACTTCTAGTTCCGTGCAGCCGATTTATCAAATCCCTAATTATACTAGTGCTGGTTGTGTTTTACACATTTGCCTTTGTAATGTAATTTTTCCCCATATTTAAACAGGAAATCACATTATCAATAGTCCATAACAATGTTAAGACAACTTAATAGTAGAGAGTAGAGACTATAAAATCTTTCTAAATCCAAAGATAGTCCTGATACCACCAACATAAGGATCAGGATCAGGATCAGGATTAATACAGTTGGTTTTGTTATTAGTTTTGAATAATTCAAGAAATAGATTACTCCATGATACTCTGGTATAAAGATATTTCCTTGTTCTTGTTTTTTAGTTGGCACAATGAAATCGGCCGTCTTATCTTGGTACATGACCTTTAAGATAATGGAAAGATTGATCAGAAGGAACCAATACCATATTAAACAATTTAATTTCAAGATCTCAACCTCAAAGTCAACCAGCACTGAGCAGCCTCATTGCAAGTATCTTATTAGTTAAACTGCACATTTTAATTTCCAAGCACCTTGTGAGTTGTGTACATAGGGACACTTCCATGACATGGGTTTAGAGTCTCGTATGAGTGTTTAATATCTGCTTTGTGGGCATATGGACACTTTGATGACATGCAAGTTTTATTATCATTCTTTTCATGAAATCAAAAGGGCATTCAATTAAGCATCAAAAAGGGCGGTTTTTATGGGTTATACTAAAATACATTTATTTTTAAAAAGAAATATATTGGAACCAACCATAAAAACTGTCAACTGCTTCTTTCAAGGAAACCTATTTCTTTCTCTCCCAAATTAAGGTCTTAATGAACTTAGATTGAGATAGAATCACTGTCAAACCCCAGTCTATTCATCAGATTAAAGAGATAAATATTGCTTTATCCAATCAAAAGTGAAACGAGCAAACATCCGAGTGTCATAGTTTCTCTATAAATAAGGCAAATATTTCCAACATTTTCCCAAACCTAGTCAACAAGGTATAATAAACCTGTTAAGCAATAAGGCTTATACTATCCAAAGTTCTAACAAAACTATGAAGTTTCCTCAAGTTCTTCTACCATCTGTCTTTCTATTTTTACTGCTAATTCTTGTTTGTATCGAACATGGTCACCACAACAATACAAAACAGAAAAAATTCCACTCAGTTTCTAGAAAGAAGAAATTACCACCACCACCTTCACCTTCCTATGTCACAGACCCAACTAACAATGAAAGCTCTACTAATACGGGAGTAGTTTTCAATGTAATGAAGTTCGGCGCAGCAGGAAATGGTGCTACTGATGACACAGAAGCATTTAAGAAAGCTTGGAATGCTGCTTGCCATGCTAAAAAGACTGCATTGCTTCTTGTTCCTGATGGTCATTCCTTTATGATAAAAACTACTACTTTTGCAGGGCCTTGTAAAAATAGCATCCTATTTCAGGTAATGTTGGGCATTTTGTTAAGGATTTGATCATATTGTATCCATCAATGTATATAAGAGAACGAGTACATTGCACTGTTTATCCATGGCCTCCAGATTTAATCGGGATACGTTTTCTTGTACTTCTAGATTTCATGAAAAATTTATGCTTTTTGCCAAAAGCATAATGCCCTAAAATAATGTATAACAAATTTTTAAGTTTGGTTCATAAGCATTTCTTATTGTCATTAGCGTTTTTACAATTCTCAAAAGCATGAAAAAACAACATACCCTTATTTTCTAAATTGTGATATTTAAATATTTGAACTTAGCTTTTGTGAGGTTATGGATGTTCTAAATCTTATTCTTAGGGTTTGGTTGGTTGTGCTTGTTTTGAAAGTGGTTAAAAAGAAAAAAAAAATTCAAGAACACCTTTTATGTGCTTCTGTCAGCAAACACAAAATGTGTGTTTTGAACCTTGAAAGCGCCTCTGACAAATTTTTTAATGTATGGTCTTGACACGCTTTTTTGCTGTCAAAAGTGCCTTTATAATGTTCCAGTAGCACAAACAAATGGACCTTATGATGAAATACTTTTCATAAGCCTAAATACATGTAGAAAACTAGATGTATACTTAGAGTTTAGGATATATATAAATATATAAAAGGCCCAAGACTGATTCTCTTTAATATATGTCTATTGTGAAGATTGATGGAACTATAGTGCCTCCTAATGATCCCAAGAAATGGTCATCAAAAGATCATAAAAAATGGCTGGTCTTCTACAAAATCAATGGAATGTCAATTCAAGGAAAAGGTCTTATAGATGGGAAGGGACAGAAGTGGTGGGATCTCTCATGCAAGGAGGAGAATGTAAGCCATTTTCAATTTCAAATAGTGCATGTCTACTTTCACATTACATATACCTATAGTTTCATTCTATTTCTAATGACATTCAACATTTGAATGAATTACAGGAAGGGATGAACTGTGATAGCCCAGCTGTAAGTTCAAACTTACTACTAAGAATCATTTAGAAACTTGCATTAACAAGCACTTTTTAGAAATTTGTGTCTAATGATTTACATAATGCAGGCCATAAGGATTTTAGAATGCTCCAATTTGAGCTTTCGAGGACTGACGCTTAAGAATAGCCCAAAGTTTCATATTATCATTGATGAATGTCAAGATATTCATGTGGAAAAGATTAGAATTGAGTCACCTGCTGATAGTCCTAACACTGATGGAATTCATATTGAGAGTTCAAACAATGTCAAAGTATACGACTCCGTAATTGCCACTGGTAACTCTCATTACCTCTACCAATGACTACCATTAAGAAAAATATTGGAAACATAAACAGCATAAAGCCTAATATGTCTCTTTATCATGCAGGTGATGATTGTGTCTCAATTGGACCAGGATCTCATCATGTTGATATAAAAAATATAATATGTGGTCCTAGTCATGGAATAAGGTAATTGACATATATGGTTAACTAAAATCCAAATGGTTAATTAAATAAAGGTTGTTTGTTTATACTTTTGAGGCTATCTAAAAACGCTTCTGACAGAAACAAGAGAGTTTTGAAACCATATATACTTTCCCCCCCTTCCAAAAGTGCTTTCAGGGCTCAAATGACGTGCTTTTACCTTAAACTGCTTTTTCCTAAAAGGACTTATGATTGAAATCACTCTTAACATTAGCACAGACCCTAATTAGAAGTACTAAAACTAATTGAAATGGGTCAATAGACTAATAGAAATTTTCCTACATACTATTCTTCTTTGAGTTTGTTACTTCCCATTTTTTTTATCAAAAAGGGAATAACCCTATCCCAATATTCTGTCTGCAGCATTGGAAGTCTTGGCAAAGACAAATCTCTTGCTTGTGTTTCAGACATATCAGTTACTGACTCAGTCATCAAATACTCAGACAATGGTGTTAGGATCAAAACATGGCAAGGAGGTTCAGGGTCAGTATCTAGAGTAACCTTCAAAAACATTAAAATGGAGAATGTTCAGAATCCTATTATCATAGACCAATTCTACTGCCTCAAGAAAAAGTGTCAAAATCAAACTTCAGCACTCATGATATCTGATATCACCTACGAAAACATAGAAGGAACTTATGATTCTGAGGACCCGCCATTGCATATTGCATGCAGTGACTCAATTCCATGCACAAATATTAAGCTCTCAGAAATTAAGTTGGTTCCTGCTAAAGGAAAAAGCAAGTTTGATCCCTTTTGCTGGAAAGCTTTTGGAACCATGGAAACACTTTCTACTTCGCTATCAACAACACCGGTGCGTTGTCTTGTAGATGGATTTCCCAATATACAAAAGCTAGATGATAAGAATTTGTGTTGATAAATCATCATACTGTTTTGTAGTTTCAACACATTAGCTACAGAGGATTTTGTAATATCTTAATAAATAGTTTTGAAGAGCTTTTGAAGAGCTGAAATGCTCTGAAAGCCATATAGCGCCACAAAGATCATTTACAATGACATAATAGACAAGTAATTAATATTAGTACTTCAGTTTCCAAATGATATATATTTCTTTCTAGAATTGATTATCTTGTTTTGCAGCAACCACTTTCAGATAATCACTTTAAGTAGTTGATAAAACTTAAGAGTTGAGATGGCTCTTAATCACCTTTAAACCTATCAATTGATTACTGGACACTTGTATTTTCATTCTTTTCTTAGTTTATAGAGAGTTTGGTATTTTTTAAACATGTAACTTGAAATGAAAAATATGTCTTATCCACTTGGAAAACAAAGGAACCACTTTGAATTAGAGATGAAAATAGATCGGATCCGATCCAATCCATTGATGATCCGATCCGATCGTTGTTCAAAAAATTCAACATGATCTGATCAGTTTTGATTTGTGCATTAGATAAATCGGATTAAGTATTGATCTATAGATAAATGGATATTCATGACTTAATCTAAATTGTTCGTTTTTTCCCCTATGATATTATTTAATGTGATATATTACATATTTTAGATTGACTAAAAAAATAAAGAAAACATTATATATGGTAAAAGAATATTTTTTTGGGAGAGACTTTCTTACTTATTTATAATAAACATAATTCAACTTTTATTTAACTTTTTCATTAATGTGATAATTATATAAATTTCAAAAAAAATTCTATAATATATTTTTTTACATTATTAACTTGATCCCATCTAAAACTTTAAATTGAACATAATTTACACATTCATTCAATAAAATAGATAAGATTTCCTTTATTTACAAATAAAAATGAAATTTGAGTTAATTAATAGAAAAAAATAATATCGTTTCTAATAAATATAAGAAATAAATAGTTACGAATATGATTAGATTTTAACTTTAGTTTAACAAAATTTAAGCAATAATGGATAGATTTATGAAAATTATAAGAGAAAAAAAGTTACATTATAAAAACATTTTAGAAATTTTATAATGATTATTCATACTATAAATTTTCAAAATAAAGTCTTAAAAATTAGAGAAATATATTAGAAATGTGTGATTCTTTTTGTTCTAAAATTATAGTTTTAAAAAGATTTAGATTTGGATTGATCTACGAATTGATTTGGTCTGATCTACGAATTGATCTGTCCTAATCCATTTTGATCCGATTCGATCCAATCCATTGATCTTGTATCTAGATCATTATCCGATCTGATCCGAAACCTTTTGATCCAATTCAGAGTGGATCACATGGTACAAATATATGTGAAGTTCTGATCTAATGGATCCTTTTGTCATCTCTACTTAAAATCATTAACTTTTTGCTTAGAACTCAAAAAATTGTGCCAGGAGTTTAAGGCTATCCCAACAGGGCTTTGAATGGAAAACAAATTTGATCGGAAAACTGTGGCTTTCATTAATTTCCTTTCTATAATACAAAACCTATAGACAAGATGTTTGGTTCTTATGCGCTGGCTTAAGCATGCCACTTAGAAGGGAGTTTAATGGTGGAAAGCATCATTCAATAAACAAGCTAAAGAAATGAAGATAAAAAGTAATACTTTAACACTTCAATTCTTTTTTATACCTTCCATTGGAAACTTCACTTGGAAATAGTAGAACCCAAACCATTCCAACTATAAGAATTGGTAAGATAAAAAAGAAATAGCCATATCATGATAAGAACGAAAAAGGTTGGTCCTGACTTGTAAAGGGCCAATAAACCAGACAACCACATTTGAAAAAATGCATGAGAATCACTCAAAGACAAAACTTCTATTCATAATCAGTTTCAACTTTATTGAGAAAGTCCACAAAGATACAAAATTTGTTGGATGTTACATCAATATAGCCTCTTGAAGACAATGAAAGCTCAATAGTCTGGATTCAACTTTTCATTTAATAAGTTTTATTTAGTTAGAAATGGTTGTTTGCTTGTTTAGGCTCTTAATTTATTAATATTTTATTCTTATCATTGTTTACGAGAAATTTCTCAAAATAAAGTCCAGTTTAAGTGAAATTCACAAAAACATTTGAGTTAAGTAAATTTCATAATTGGACATGTAGAATTTTTATACATTTGTGTGGAGAGAAGAAAGTAACATAAGTTACATCGGTGTACATAATTTTCACATATTCATATGGAAATCCAAAATTCCATACATACTCCTTTACAAGTATGTATGGAATTTCTACACATATTTATACATTTAGTGTCAATTAATTGTGTGGAAATGAAGATTGGGGAAAAAATCACGAGTATAGTGACCAAAACATATTGTGAAATAATGTTAACTCAAACTAGATTGTGAATATTGATATAACTAACCCTATTTAGACATAAGATAGCAATGAAAGAAACCAAAATTAGCAAGCTTTTCAAGCAATCCTTGAGTTTAGACATAAAGTAGCAATGAAAGAACCAAAATTAGCAAGCTTTTCAAGCAAACTGGAATTTCATTCTCAAACTGCATTTCAGAAATACATTAGGTACTAGTTCACAATTTCAGTCTCGATGAATTAACTAAACCTTCCGAAAACATTTGCAGAAATACATTAGGTGCTAGTTCACAAGATATGTATTCCCCCAGAACACATTTATCTGATTTGGTCATCATTATACCATTCAAAAAATAAGCATACTCCACAAGCATATAAGCCACCGTGAAAGCAGATTACTGATTTAGTGAAGATAGTACCTCTAGCAAGGAGGCAGCAAACTGCATTTGGGTCTCCTTATCTATAGTTAAGAAGAGAGGCACGTGCACGAACAGTGAATCTGTCTTGTTCTGTTCGGAAAATCGAAGTGAATGATAGTAAACATAATTGCATACAAAACGTCCTGCATCATCAGAGGCCATGACCTCGTAACCCTTCTTTGCCAATGTCTTGGTCATTTCCTCAACAGGAAGCGAAGTCTGCAGGTAGAAAGCACATAATATCCTTTAAAGATTATCCATAAACGGAGTCAAGAAAAGCTAAATAATGCAAACACAAGAGAAATGATCCTATAGAACATAATTACACATTATACCTGTCGTACTCTTGAAATTTCACCATCAGCAGGAATTATGGGGACTTTCTGTGAAGGACAATTTAAGCAAAGATCAGTAGTGGTTAATCAAGACAAGAAACCTCAATTAAAGATTCAAATACAGTGGAGAAAAGTAGCAGACCTGAGGTTTCCATCCCATTTCATCAGGACAACGGAAAGTAGCTTCATTGACAGCTTGCTGCTCAAGAGCAAACTTTGTCGCACCACTATTGACTCCAAAGTGTACCTAAAAAATAATAATCCGGAAGTAGGAAACGTAAACAATAGCTGTATGATGCATAAGCACAGACGGCTGAGATTCTGTGAAACCGGTTATGGTTCTAGATTTAATAATGTCTATTCATATGTATTATTTGTGATACAAGTGTATACATTGTTTAAATAACGGTAAAGTAAATAACTAACCCAAATAATTCTTCTAGAATTAGAAGATCCAGAGTTCTTCTCGTCAATGGAATTTTGCAATGTCTGGTAAAGAGGAACAAGTGCTCCTTCTCCTGCAGTTTGAAGAACAGTACAACTGCCAAGAATCAGACCTTTAGGCAAACCTTTCTTTTTCAAATAATCTTGCAGATTATTGACAATTGTCTCAGTAGGGTTCTCTGAAACACCATGGAATTTCTTAAAACCAGTCACATGAACTGTTACTGATGGAGACCCTTCAGACCCCATTTATCATATCCTACAATTGACTTCGCAAAAATCGTTATAGCATCCAATCAATTTAGTATCAAAATCCTGCATAAGTAAGCAAACAAAAATTCCATCAGAAAAGGAGATTTCATTGACTTTATCAAAAAAATTCTTCTTTTTTCAGCTTTTCATTAAGTGACTGATTCCTTTTACTCTACTAAAGAACTTACAGCCCTCAAAGTCCTTTTCAGTGGAAAAATTGCCTCCAGAAGAACCAAAAGCTACTACTTTGGACAAATTAAGGAAAGCCCTTGATAAAAATGGCTCTTGATTTGATTAATCGTATCTCTAAATTTAGAATAAACTTTACTTCTTCTTTTTTAAGATCAAACAAGAAACTTAAAAACAGAACAATAGTTAAGATCACAATAGCAAAACTTAATCAATGGAAAACCATATAAGCAATAACAACCCATTAATTCTTTTCCTTTCAGATATCTCTATAAATATGGACTCAATAATTTAAGGGCAAAACAAAACTACTTTCCATTCCTTGAAAGAAAGAATATAAATGAGACTGCTTTATATAGATACAGAATTGAAACATAACACTGAAATATCAAATTAGTATGTAGTGAAAAATGTTCGATGACAACCCAGAATATAAAAGTATTAGAAACGTGACAATCCTTTTCTAATCGTACATAGAAGTTTCGAATCCAATTACCCATCAGAAAACAAATAAATAACGGGCAAAACAGTCGAGCACAATGAAAATCGATTATAATCAAATTGATGATTAAATAGGCAGATGACGAATATTGGAAGGACCCGGAAAAACTTGTACCTTGAAAAGTAAAGTTGTAAAATTAAAGCATTTGTGGGTGTGAGAATTAGTATATATAAGATAAGGAAGTAAGAAAAAAAGGCTATGCTTACCTGTAAATTAGTAATCAACCACCACCCTTATCTACTTAAAAATGATTTATCTACAACTGGTGAAGGTTACAACTAGTTGTATTAATATGTTCTATGGAGATAAAATGATATGGAAAATTAATCACAAAAAAAAAAAAATCAAAAAATATTTGTAATTAACCTTATCTTTATTGTTGAGTTGCTGTGACCAGATTTTCTATGCATTGGAATTCCAAATAATGTGTAAAACAACTCTACTAAGTCTCTTTATAATTATGCCAAATAAATTCACAAGTATTATAATATCTTTAAGTTTTTCTTCAATTTAATATTTACACGTTATGAAATAACTTAATTAATTTATAGATATAACATTAATCACAAATATTTCATATTTAGTTGGTTATGATAATTAGGGTTTATTATATGTTTAATATAATACAAGTTTAATACTAATATACTAATGTTCATAAATACACTAAATATACTTTAATTTTTGTAATATTTAAATGTGTAATCAATACCTTAAAAAAAGAATTACAAACATTTCAATTTTCTACAAGTTTTAACGTGTTAGAAATATATTATAATTTTATCTCATTATAAATATATATTTAGTGCCTATTCATAAATATTTTATTACATATTTTAATTTTTATAACATTTTAAATTTGTAATCTATAAAATAAAAATTCAAACATTTAAATTTCTTTATACAATTATTTTAACGAATACTCCATTAAATTTTGAATTAATAAGAAGTTGTGGATAAAATAGAGATAAATATCATAAAAGTTCCTTAAATTATGCTATTTATATTATTTAGTAAATAAAATTAAAATTTTTATTATTTAGTTTATTAATTATGAAAAATGAATCAATTAAAAATAAATTATATTATTTTAATGATTATTCTATTAAAATTTATTACTTTTCTATTAAGTATTAAAAGTAATTAAAGTACGCAGTATTCAATAATAATAAAGTGATAATTAATATAAAAATTTACAAAATATTTGTAGTGATATTTGTTAATTTTCACTATTTTATTTTAATATTTTATTAATTTTTAATATATATATATATATATATATATTTAAATAAATTTTTGTTTGAATATTATTATTATTATTAATTTTTTTTAAACAATTTCATATTAAATTATACTTTTATTCTTGTTAAAATTCATATTTTAATATCATTTTAATCAATAAAAAATTTAATAGAAAAATTAATAAAATATTATAACTTATTTTTAATTGTCTCATTTTTCATAATCAATATGCTAAATGACATAATTTTTAATTTAAATTATTAAATGACATAAATAACACAATCTAAGAAATTTATATAGCAACTCACCCAATAAAATATTAGAAAAGTTACCCAAGAATCAGATAGTAACAATTTTTAGAGTTGTTAATTGGGATGAGATGTCATTAGTCCATGGTATAATCTATAAATTTTATAAGTTCATTCCATTTTAATCTTTATTTTTTGGTGAGTTAAGATGGTAATGAGATTATATTATAATAGGATATCTCATTTGTTTCAAATTTACTTAAATAATGAGTAAAATTATAAAAGTAATAGAAAATAAAAACATGATCATTTATAATAGTCGTGATTATTTATATATATGTTTAATTATTAAATTCTGCATATTCGTACTTATTCTATTGTTTTCGTGTGTTTTAATTATTTATTTTATATTTTATGAGAAAATATAATTTTCTATTTTTTTTTGAATATTTTGAAATTTGTATAGAATTTTTATTAATTTTATTTTATATGTAGATGTACTTAAAATAAAATGTGGATATACTTAGATGAATGTGGATGCATTTAGCAAACAAGCACCAAAATGATACCATTTTGCATGCCATTTTTGCATTGTTATATACTTTTTTATTTATACATAACCCATTTTTATTTTTCTTTATAAGTTGCCCCCTTTTATATAATAACATGGATACACATCAATATAGAAACTATTTTACATATATTGAACATTTAATTAATTAAGTATATTTGACATTTTTAAATCTCATTTTAGTATTTTTTATAAAGTTCATTTTCTTTTTGTACAACTTTTTTTTTTTGAATTATAGATCATGATCAAAGTATTTGATTCAAAGAGTAAAGAACATATACAAATAAATGGTTCTTGTATGTTCAAATTGGTTTACTCAAAGGATTATCCTTATAGGATAATAACACTATGTTTAAGATAATTTAACCAAAGGTTAATCCTATTAACACAATCATTTTTTAATAAATACATTTAACATTCGTCTTGATAAACTTAAATCCTAATCATATTTATTAAAATCATAAAAAATTTTCAAAAAATTCATAATATTTTTCATAAATTTAAGAACATCTTAATGTTCTATTACACTTCAAGAAAAAAAATTTGAAGGAAGGAAAAAACTAAAACTAAATTAAAAAAATCGAAACTAAAACTAAAAAAATGAATAAAAAATAAAAGAAAAATAAATTCACCACTAAAAATAAAAATAAAACTAACAAATAATAAGAAAATTTTAAATCAATCCCTAGAGTCAAAATTTTGATGGTGTATAAAATAGATTATGAAATATTTAACTTTATTTTTTTAAAATCATGTGTTATAAATATAATTGCAAGGGTCATTACTAGCAAAGAATTGAAATTAATAATTACTAGTTTATAAATTAAATTTTAACATAAAAGAATAAGAAAATAACAAAAAGTATAAAAAATTTGGATTAATAAGAAAAACATGTGATTATGAGATTTTTTTTACTACTAGGTAAGAATTAAATTTACCATGTTATGATCCATTCAATTTTCAAATCCTAAATTTATTATATAATTTTAAGATCTTTTTTATTCTTCTTAATTTTAGTTTTAGGATTTTAAGATCATTTAAATTTTTCTGTTCTTTTTTACTTTGTAATCGACAAATAACTTGATTATTAATTAATCTAAATCATAAAAAATTAAAATTATAACTACTAGATTTAATTTATTTATTGCATTATAATCCAAAAAATTAATAATCAAATTAGATAAAATTGATATAGTTAACAATTTCTAATATAAATATTTAATTTAATTGTAATAAAAATTAAAACTTGCTACTTGAATTACAAAAATTAATAATTTCATACTAACTTCATAATCTACTAATAAACAAAATTAAATATCAAACTAATTGTACACTTAATTCAAGAATTAATATATTTTGACATTCAAACGTGAAATTGAATACATTATGAAATTAACAATTAAAATTTTATTCGAATCATAACATAATTAATATTATATCATAATTTAGGGTTTGAAATTATTTATAATCATAATAAATTATTTAGTTAGACATAAAATTTAACATATATAATAAAATAACTAAACAATTTATAATTTATTTATTGCATTATAATCCAAAAAATTAATAACCAAATTAGATAAAATTGATATAGTTAACAATTTCTAATATAAATATTTAATTTAATTGTAATAAAAATTAAAACTTGCTACTTGAATTACAAAAATTAATAATTTCATACTAACTTCGTAATCTACTAATAAACAAAATTAAATATCAAACTAATTGTACACTTAATTCAAGAATTAATATATTTTGACATTCAAACGTGAAATTGAATACATTATGAAATTAAAAATTAAAATTTTATTCGAATCATAACATAATTAATATTATATCATAATTTAGGGTTTGAAATTATTTATAATCATAATAAATTATTTAGTTAGACATAAAATTTAACATATATAATAAAATAACTAAACAATTTATAATTTATTTATTGCATTATAATCCAAAAAATTAATAACCAAATTAGATAAAATTGATATAGTTAACAATTTCTAATATAAATATTTAATTTAATTGTAATAAAAATTAAAACTTGCTACTTGAATTACAAAAATTAATAATTTCATACTAACTTCAGTAATCTACTAATAAACAAAATTAAATATCAAACTAATTGTACACTTAATTCAAGAATTAATATATTTTGACATTCAAACGTGAAATTGAATACATTATGAAATTAAAAATTAAAATTTTATTCGAATCATAACATAATTAATATTATATCATAATTTAGGGTTTGAAATTATTTATAATCATAATAAATTATTTAGTTAGACATAAAATTTAACATATATAATAAAATAACTAAACAATTTATAATTTATTTATTGCATTATAATCCAAAAAATTAATAACCAAATTAGATAAAATTGATATAGTTAACAATTTCTAATATAAATATTTAATTTAATTGTAATAAAAATTAAAACTTGCTACTTGAATTACAAAAATTAATAATTTCATACTAACTTCGTAATCTACTAATAAACAAAATTAAATATCAAACTAATTGTACACTTAATTCAAGAATTAATATATTTTGACATTCAAACGTGAAATTGAATACATTATGAAATTAACAATTAAAATTTTATTCAATCATAACATAATTAATATTATATCATAATTTAGGGTTTGAAATTATTTATAATCATAATAAATTATTTAGTTAGACATAAATTTTAACATATATAATAAAATAACTAAACAATTTATAATTTATTTATTGCATTATAATCCAAAAAATTAATAACCAAATTAGATAAAATTGATATAGTTAACAATTTCTAATATAAATATTTAATTTAATTGTAATAAAAATTAAAACTTGCTACTCGAATTACAAAAATTAATAATTTCATACTAACTTCATAATCTACTAATAAACAAAATTAAATATCAAACTAATTGTACACTTAATTCAAGAATTAATATATTTTGACATTCAAACGTGAAATTGAATACATTATGAAATTAACAATTAAAATTTTATTCGAATCATAACATAATTAATATTATATCATAATTTAGGGTTTGAAATTATTTATAATCATAATAAATTATTTAGTTAGACATAAAATTTAACATATATAATAAAATAACTAAGCAATTTATAATTTATTTATTGCATTATAATCAAAAAGATTAATAACCAAATTAATTAAAGTTGATGTAGTTAACAATTTCTAATATAAATATTTAATTTAAGTGTAATAAAAATTAAAACTTGCTACGTGAATTACAAAAATTAATAATTGCATACTAACTTCGTAATCTACTAATAAAGAAAATTAAATATCAAACTAATTGTACACTTAATTCAAGAATTAATATATTTTGAAATTCAAACGTGAAATTGAATACATTATGAAATTAAAAATTAAAATTTTATTCGAATCATAACATAATTAATATTATATCATAATTTAGGGTTTGAAATTATTTATAATCATAATAAATTATTTAGTTAGACATAAAATTTAACATATATAATAAAATAACTAAGCAATTTATAATTTATTTATTGCATTATAATCCAAAAAATTAATAACCAAATTAGATAAAATTGATATAGTTAACAATTTCTAATATAAATATTTAATTTAATTGTAATAAAAATTAAAACTTGCTACTTGAATTACAAAAATTAATAATTTCATACTAACTTCGTAATCTACTAATAAAGAAAATTAAATATCAAACTAATTGTACACTTAATTCAAGAATTAATATATTTTGACATTCAAACGTGAAATTGAATACATTATGAAATTAACAATTAAAATTTTATTCGAATCATAACATAATTAATATTATATCATAATTTAGGGTTTGAAATTATTTATAATCATAATAAATTATTTAGTTAGACATAAAATTTAACATATATAATAAAATAACTAAACAATTTATAATTTATTTATTGCATTATAATCCAAAAAATTAATAACCAAATTAGATAAAATTGATATAGTTAACAATTTCTAATATAAATATTTAATTTAATTGTAATATATATTACAACTTGCTACTTCAATTATAAAAATTAACAATTTCATACTAATTATAACTTCATAACCTAATAATAAGAAAAAATAAATATCAAACTAATTATACATTAAATTCAAGAATTAATATGATTTGACATTCAAACGTGAAATTGAATATATTATGAAATTAACAATTAAAATTTTATTCGAATCATAACATAATTAATATTATATCATAATTTAGGGTTTGAAATTATTTATAATCATAATAAATTATTTAATTAGACATAAAATTTAACATATATAATAAAATAACTAAACAATTTATAATTTATTTATTTCATTATAATCCAAAAAATTAATAACCAAATTAGATAAATTGATATAGTTAACAATTTCTAATATAAATATTTAATTTAATTGTAATAAAAATTAAAACTTGCTACTTGAATTACAAAAATTAATAATTTCATACTAACTTCGTAATCTACTAATAAACAAATTAAATATCAAACTAATTGTACACTTAATTCAAGAATTAATATATTTTGACATTCAAACGTGAAATTAAATACATTATGAAATTAACAATTAAAATTTTATTCGAATCATAACATAATTAATATTATATCATAATTTAGGGTTTGAAATTATTTATAATCATAATAAATTATTTAGTTAGACATAAAATTTAACATATATAATAAAATAATTAAACAATTTATAATTATAAAGAAAAAGAAGATATAAAATTTTTATTGTTTGATGAGAAAGTAAAACCAATTCAATTAGATATATCAATCTCTAAACTCTTCTTTGAATTTTTCTTCAAATGTTTTTCAAAAATACTATGAGATAATTTTTAAATTTTTTTATCATCATCTTTAAAATGATATTTTATGGGTATTTATATTAATTTTATTTTATATTTTATAATTAAATTAAGTGAATGATGTAATTATGGTCTAGCACTAAGGGTCCCAAAATGATACTGTTTTAGGTGATTGATTGTTAAGTACATTGGAATTTCTAAGTTAATATTTTTTTTATAAAATATAAAATAAATAATTTATAACATATAAGAAAAATAAAATAAACATAAATATATAGATTTTAATAATTAAAAATATATATAAATATCACTATCTATAGTAACTATAAAGATAATTTGAATAGAATAAGATACAATAAATCGAGATTTAAATATTTCGAGCCATAAATTTAGCAAGGATGTTAAACAGGACATGAGATATAGAATATTACACTGATATAACATGTTTTTGGACCCAAATGCTTTTATTTTATTTTCCTTTCTCCTCTACGATAGCATTTTTAGGGGGAGTATTTACGATTTTGTCCCTTGCCTCACAAGTGCTCTCTTCGGCACAAGTGATCTCTTCTCCTCTAAGCATAAGTCTGCTCAGCGATCCACTTGCAACGTTGATTGAGATAGGCCTAATCTTCTTCTTCGATGGCGTATTTGGTTCTCCGTCAAAGTTTGGGGTTCTGACTTTCTCCACCAGATATGATATCTACCACGATATTTTCAGTAGTTCAGAAGCTTTTGGAGGCTCATCGATTCCCATTCTTGACAATTCAGAGCTCAATGAACAGAAGATTTTGGTGTGTATTCCAAGCTTAAAGGTTAAATTATGGTTGATATATTCTTTTTTTGCCAGTTCTTAATTTTAATCTTTATCATGTCCTGTTTTTCTAACTCATGAATATACAATACAAATTTGTTCCTATTTTGAGAAATTGAAAAACAAAATATGCGTAAGGTCATGGATGAGTATCATATTCTTTGTTCGCAACTGAGAGTAATGTTCTTATTTATCTCTTTTTATGTCTTTGTTCAATTTCTTTTTGACTTTATCAAACTTTTCAAGACAGGTGAATTTTGAACTTAACAAACAGAAAACAACTCGATACTAAGATAAATTTTATGATAACGTCTTTTGAAATTTGGAATTTATGTAAACCTTTCTAATTCATATTAACCTTGCTGTCTACAAAACTTAGGTAAGACAAAGAAACTCGTTACTAAAATGGACTCCATTGTAGAGGAAATTGTCAAACATACATCCCAACCCAAGATTAGGAAGCTTGTTATGGGAGCGCAGCAGACAAGTTCTATTCAAGGTACAAACTTAAGGAATATTCTGTTGATTTGCTATTCCTTATCCTGTCTCTTTACTCTATTATTGGTATCATATTTCTTTACTATCATCTAACTATAATGATTATCCTTTTGAAGTTGGGGAATTTAATTATCATAAAATTGATTAATAAAGCAATAGTAAAAGCAACACTTTGCAAAACTTTCCATGAAAATTATCCAACTATGTATATATCTTTTGTAACTTTTCAATATCTTAAACATGCATATCAATGAGTGGGCAAGATGGTGTTGAATTTCAATTGGTCTAAACCTTTGACCAGTAACTTATTACGACCCACCTGCCCCGACGTTGAGTTGGAACTCTTCCTATAGAAAATACCCTTCCACTTATGATCCCCTTTAGGTATATGGCTGTTACTATTAGTTTTAGGTACATAAAACGCATGGATAATGCATGAGGTATTATTTTCATCAATATTTATTATCATGCTCTGATATCATGGTGCAAACTCTAAGTTTTTATAGTCTCTTGGTATTTTTGGTTGTTTAATCAGTGGTTTAATTTATTGTTATTGTTTTTACTTTGTTGCAATATGGATTTGGTTACGGGTTTATATCTTTATACTTGAATGTAATAAATTACATGCATAATTTTATATATAATGTATTATATCTATATCTATATTTAGATATAACATATTACATCATTTTTATCTATGTATGTACAATGATAAAAATTTTAATACAACTTAAATTTTGTCATTTTTGTGATCTACCATATGTAAAGCTCTAGTGATAATGTAACATGTTATGTCAAACTCTACCTTTAGATGTAACATGTTACATGACTTCTATATTTAAATGTAACCTGCTACATCCACCTTCAGTGAGGTCTTCAATGATGGTCATTGGAGCTCTAAAAGAGTCATCGATAGGGTTGTTGAAGCTTTAGTGAGGTCGTCATGGGGTGATCAGAGCTTCGATGAGGTCATCGAAGATGTGGTGTGGTCTTATCATAATCCCATTTTATAAAAGTTATAAAATGAGGGTATTTTGGTCTATTTATTTAATTTGATATAAATTGTGAATTTTGATATAAAATCAAAAATTGCATGTAATTTGATGAGATAATAACTCATTTAACATTTAGTGAGTGCTTAAAAAATACTAAAATTATCACGATTTAATATACTTTAATTAATTAAAAAGATTTATATTTATATGATTTTATCATATTTTTATATAAATTTGTCTTTTCAGAATCACGAGTATTTTTATTGTTTTTTAAGTATTTTCACTTCAAAAAAATAACTTAAAAACTCAAAGAAAAATACTGAAGAAAATACATCAAAATATATTGAGAAAATAAATGAGGAAAAGTAAAAAAGATAGAAAAAATGAGTGAAAACGATCAAAATGTCAAAAAGGCCGAAATCCTGCAAGCAACTGCCCATCAGCACTGAGAAACGTGCGTAATGGTGCCACACCGCATTGAGAAACGCCGAAGTTTGCACGCATCCACCCAAAAAACGCAAGTAGTCGTACCACATCTGCGCCCATCTATGCCCAACCACACACATCACACCAAATTCCTACGCGCACCACTGCCTATGTCAGCACTTGCATCAGCATTTGTCCATTACGCATTTTTACCCATTTTTTTTTATCATTTTCCCACTTTTTTATCCTTATCTTCACCTATAAATACCCCATCTTCCCCATCATACAAAACACACCTCAAAAACATCTTCTTAGCTCTTTATTTCTCTAATTTTCTTAGTTTCTTAGTTTTTAGTTTTAAAGTTCTTCTCTTTTTGAGAAGAACTAACTATGTTTTTGTAAATTTCTAGATTTTTGATTCAATAAATGGAAATGCAATTTCGTTTGGAAGTTTTCAAACAACGAAATTAGCATTAAGTTTCTGTAAGGATTCTTATTCTTTACAAGTGTTTATATGTTTTATTCTTATATGTTATATTTAATTTGTCTGTGATTAAATTTAACATGGCAAGTGATCGCCACACACGAATTGTGTGCAATGAATATACAAGTATACGTATCGCAACAAGTAATATAATGATAAGAAAAGATCGTTCCCACAAAGATTATTTGATTAGAAACTAATTTTTAAAACTTAAAAAAATAAAAATCAATTTTTTTGGTGTTTTTTATATTTTAAGGAAACAAAATTAAAATAAACAAAATTAAATAGCAATAATTAATAAAATCAAATTTGGTAACTAAGAAGATATATGAGAAAATATTTAAGAATACTTAATCCCCTAATTTTCTAAACATATGAATCTCTAAAATCTCCCCAATATAATTATCAATTAAATTACATGATCAATTGAATCTAACCTACCATCTAACATGTATTCTCTCTCAAGTAAACTATATACATACCATATAGTAATTAATTTAATCACACTTTTTTGCCAATTAAATTACATACTATTCATTAACTTCATCAATTATGGATCACACACATAAGAATCATACATCTCTACCTAGAAATTATGCATGTTATTTAATCAAGACAAATAATTAAATAATTCTCTCAAATCTATTTAATTTTGTCTCTATAGATAAATTATTAGCCAAGCAATTAATAGCATAAAAATAAGATTAAATAATATAATTAAATTATAATTATAATTAGTGTAAATATTAGATCGTCACATGGTAAAAATTGGGTTCATAAGATCCTTAGATTAATATATAATTACACATAATCGTGTTCATATATTGTTTTATAAAGAAAGACATAAAAATTGATATAGAAAAGAGTAGAAGAAAAAATACAATCAATCTCTTGAATTGTAGTATTAATCTTCTCTTGACAACAAGTTAAAAATAAAGACAAAGATCACTCAAAAAATCACTACTACGATAATTCATATGGACTAGCAAAATAATGAGTTTTAGAGTGTTAAAAATAAATACTAAGATCACTCAACATGTTTTCTTGATGCGTTATCAATTGATGGACGAAATTCAATAAATTGAAAAGAAATTTGTCAAATGGTTAGCCTTTTTTTGTTTTTTTTTTTAAAAAGGTGTCAATCAAGTATTAAAAGCATGAATTTAATCACTTAAATTCAAAAAGATGTTTTTAGTTCCTCAGTTTTGAAAAAAAATTGATCAATTAAAGACAAATAATATTACTTTAATAACTTTTCTATTAAAATATTATTCTTTTCTATCAAGTAATTAAAATGCGATTAAAACTTGATGTTTTAACAAAAGTGTTGGGTGTAAAATCATTCATGTCATGTGGCATAACATGAGAGGTCCTAGTTAGTAAATAACTTATTGGCCAGCCAGTTAGCATTGAGTCAATATATAAGCCTCAGTATCTACTAAATATCTAACAGATAAATGATCAAAAATGGAACTCTTAATTATTCAACAATGAGATAATTAAGAAAATTAAGCTATGATATTTAAATGTAAGTCTATTACTATAGGTAAGGGTCATGAACAAGTATATTATTTCCTATAAATACTCACCATTATTTACAATTTAAATGTAAGGGAAGATCTTATAATCATGGTCATCCCAAAGTACCATTGTATGGTGATGAGCAATTTACTACAAAGAAGCCCACCATGAATGTTTTCATGTTTGTTCCCTATCCCAATGTGGCTGGTGTTGCGTGTTTTTCAACACACGAACTCGTGCAAGTATACACGGTCACAAGTAATAAGATTAGTAAGTAAAGATCGATCCCACGAGGATTTGTTACTATAGTTTGTTGAGTACTAAAATTGTATCTCTCTGATTTTATCCAAAATAATCGTTGGTTAATAAAAAAGTAACATAAGAAAATAAAAGAAATCTAGGATTGCAATTTTTCACCAAATTAATCCACTCAAATCATGTTATTTTCTTTTGATTTATATTTTTTAGTACATTTAATTTGTCAACCGAAAACTTCTTTTTTTATTATTCATACATCTCTTTCGAGCTCCGTATAAACACACCTCGTTAAATTAATTTACTATATCTCTATGAAAATTAAATTTATCGAGATTCATTACGTTCTAAGTTTTCAAATGGCCACACATACAATTAGGGTATATTTCTATCCTTCATCATACATGTCATTCTATTTACGAGCAATACACACACAAATGCCTTTCTCAAGTTTATTCATGTGCCACGGATCGTTTTGATAAGATTCGTAAATAATCAAAAAGCATTAAGAACAAAATAGAACAAACAAATCGAACATCTTATAAATCTATCAAAAATAATTAAAATCAAGCTTCATAAATTTAGATCAAATGCAACCCTAGAAAAAATTAAATTACTTCATAAAATTAAAATAAAAATTACAACACATAGAGAAAAATAAGATGAAGCAGAAATAAAATTAAAACATCAAATACGAAAATATTTGGCACACGTAAAACACAACAAAAGCCAAAATATGGCTTCTGCGTGTTTTGCCGTCCAAAACCGAGCAACACACGAAAATTAAACTCTACCCAAAACTCCAAAAACCTCTCTAAACTTTTTTACAACTAAAAACTATCTCCTATTTATAGCAAAAAAATACATCAATAAAATATTAAAAATTAATACACGCGTAAATATTTGTATCGAAATTAAAACCAAACATTTTTCTTAAATTCCGCGTACACGCGTACGAATTGGAATATTGTATTTTTATACGCGTGCACGACATAAACAGAGGGAGCCGTTCTGACTTTTTTTTTAATTTCAAAGTACATGCCACGTGTCAGCGTCTGATTCGCTGCAAGAAAATGGTGGGACACGTGGCAGCATATAACAGGATGGAAAGGACGGGCTCACGGAGAATTGCCGCACCGGATTGCAGCGCGAGAACGTGGGAGACAACTCCTGAGACGTGGCGGGGATTCCGCGCTTTTGCGTTCACCGAAACATGCCACGTGTCCTAACATGATTGGATGATAGATTAAGGGGGAAACGTGGCAGATTATGGTTGGTGGAATAACCGGGCTCACGTGAAGATCAGCGCACGGGATCAGAGGCGCGCGTAAGCGGGGGACAGGGGCTGCGACGCGTCAGACACGTGGGTCCCATTTGCACGTCGGCCTGCGCGGCAGGTGGGCCCCACTCGGCGTACCGAGCCGCGTGAAAATTTGAGACCTGCACCCACTCTCTTTGGTCGGGGGTGATAAGGACGCGCGAATCTCAACCGTTTCTTCTCGGATCGGACGGTCCACGATTCGGGCGTGTAGAGTGGCGCGTAGATTCTTCTCACCTGCGCAAAAAATTAAACTTTATTAATTCCATTTTTACCCACAAATATATTTCAAATTACATTTTCAACTTTCTTTAATTACAGTTAAGCCCTTTGCTAATTTTAAATTAAATTTTTAAACTTTTAACAATTAAAATGAAGCCCAAATTTAATTTAAATTATATTTTCGATTTTTATAAATTGTAATTAAGAACTATATTATTTGAAATTATATTTGTGGACATAAATGTGGCATTAAGTACATTTTCGATACAAATTATTTACTTTTATTAAAATATATAAAAAACAGTAAATACTAATTTATTAATCGAAAATTAACTAAAAACATCAAGAACATAGCAATTATAATTAATAAAATAGATGAAAATAACTATATAAAATACAGTTATCAGCTGGTAAGGTCAGCTACCATTTAGGGGTTATTGAAACTCAGGTGAATCCCACTAATGGGGTGGTCACCGAGCGTCGTGGATGAGTGAGATTCATAGCTTGTCAATTGAGTTTCCAATGTTGATCAAGATTTTGTGCATGTTTATGTTCGCCACTAGGAGTACAACCACTAATATGTTAGTGTAGGAATGACATAACCTAAGGGCTTCCTTCTCCAAAAAATTTAATTATGTGCCTGTCAGCCTAGGATCTTTGTTTAGGCCATGCATATAGATGATGTGGAAGGTTTCTTGGTAAGCCTTTCTAGCATGTGCCTTACGGGTATTATTAGAGTCCTTTCCTATGGAACCACCCTTGATGACTTAAACCTCTCACACTTCTTATGCGGGAGCATGTTCTCACTCCCTTGGTAGAGGGGTCTTTGGTTGTTTTGGTCTTTCTTCTTAGAAGAGCTCTTTAAGTTATCCTCTCCTAATGAGGTGATCGATTTCATTTTTAAAATCTCAACACTCCTTAGTTGAATGTGTTGAGTCCCTATGGAACCTACAATACTGATCTTTGTTTTGGATAGTATTCTGAAGTTTCTTGGGCCAATGTATTATGCATTGGTTTTCAACTTGCATAAGGAGTGTTTTCCTTGGCATAGTTAAAGGTGCAATATTGTCTGGACCTTTTATTTCTTGAAGGTTTGGGCTTATTCCTAACCTTAGGAGGCAATCTCATTCTTAAGGTACGTGTTTACTAGTTGAGTCACTTCTGCATGCTTGGTTGGGAAGTCTTTTGCCATATCCCTCCAAAAGGGTCCTTGGCGAAGAGCTTGGTGTAGTAAACTTACACCCATTAAAGCAAAATAGTTGATCACTTGGATTTTCTTGCTATTGAACTTATTGAAGAACTCTTTCAGGCTCTCATCCTTTCCTTAGTGTAGGGACATTAAGTGAGGTATGGTTTTTGTTCTTTTCCTCTTAGTCAAAAATTAGGACATAAATTGCTTTCTAAACTTGACAAATGTACCATTGGTGCTAGACTTGAGGGTGCGATACCAAGCCCAAGCTTTTTCTGTTAGGGTGAGCTAGAAAGCTCGACACTTGATTTCATCACTGTAAGCATAAAGGTCCATCCAACCTTTAAATTTATCAAGGTTTTATAGTGGGTCCTTGTTACCATCATAAGAGCTCACATTAGGAATCTTGAATTTTTTTTGTAAATGGGATAGCCATGACTTTATAGGTGAATGAAGACTCGTTGGAAATAGTCAGATGTAAAAGTATACCTTTATTCAATCTTTGGTGTACCTGTTATAATTGCATAACTAACCAATTGATTATGGGATAGAGGACTATAGGTACATTCTCAGGTTGGTTATCCTTGTGATGGCCACTAGCCACTAAGGTTGCATTATCTCCATGGATGACTTGGACAAAGTGATTTTTCCTTCAAGCTTTAAGATGCTCGTGTAGGTCAGAGTAAGCGATCCAAGATGGATGGACGAAGGAATGGAGTTTGGGCCTCAATGAGTGGGAAACTTTGGACTATATAGGTAAAAATTATGCATCCAACTTGTGGATTTTGACCTCATTAGGATGGATCATGTCTTCGATCTGATCCTATATGGATGTGGTCGGATCTGATGCATAGTGGGCATTAGAAGGTGTCACATGGATGTCCTTTGGTTCAGGGGCTTATGGCCCTTGTAGGCATTCTAGGATGGTTTGAACATATTTTTAATCGTGTTAAGACAGACATCCATCCGTGCTCTTTTTTGGCACTTAATTCGGGCCCACTATGGTCGTGGTGGCACAGGATTGACAACATGTATAGATGGTTACACAAATTGCTAGACACGATATGGGACCTTATTTTCCCTTGCAAATATATGTTTTTCAATTCAAGAGTTGGTTCATCTTAAAAGGATAAAAAGGTGCGACCTTTGGAGATCATGCATAATAAACTTCTTTTGGAGCAATTTTCTTCTGAACTTTTATGACACTTTTTTCAAGGACTACCTAGTTCAGAAAGTCAAAGAGCACTATAGATTTTTCTCTGTAGTTGTGATTCAACTAGTAGAGCACACTCGTTCCCACAAATGGTACCAGATGTTGATGTCATTTTTTGTCAACATCAATTATTGGTGCACCTTTCACTTCATGTGTACTTATTGATGACTCTTACCCATAGAGATAGACTTACATTCAAATGTTAGAGTTTTATCTCATTGATTATCTCATTGTCAGATAATTAAGGATTTAAATGTCAATCACTTATCTGTTAGATATTTGATTGATGTTGAAGATTATATGCTAACTTAGTACTAATTGGCCTAGCTTATGAGTCTTATTACTAACTATGACCTTGAATATTATGTCAGATGGCATGAATTATTTTACACCTAATAGTTTATTTATCTTGACAGGTAAAAAACAATAGATGGGTTGAAGGTGAATGCAAGGGTAAAGTAGGTTGCTTTATTCATATGGATATATTGAAA
Source organism: Hippophae gyantsensis (assembly GCA_030763125.1). Lineage (NCBI taxonomy): Eukaryota > Viridiplantae > Streptophyta > Magnoliopsida > Rosales > Elaeagnaceae > Hippophae > Hippophae gyantsensis. The sequence continues at coordinate 57,879,160 of CM061032.1, read as the reverse complement.
GAAGGGAACGTATACTTGCAAGTAAGATGGCTGAAGTGTTCTATATTTTGTGGTAAGCAGAGGATCTTTTTGTATTTGTTTGTTTTGGTCCTTATGCGTTATGTTATAGATAAATGCCAAATATCCATTCTTTTTGTATTGATTGTATTTGCGGTAATGTTTTGTTAGAAATTTAAGTCATATATCAATATATTTTTTATGGAAGAAACCATCCGTACTTATATATTTCTAGTATTGTTAGTCTTAATTTTGCATTGTTCTTTACAAAAAAATTGGCTTTTTCTTTTCTTTTGGTGGCTAACAATAATTTAAAATATGTGTACAATGTAGCTTAATCATGAATGAACTTACATCAATGGTGAAATTGATGAACTACAGAATGAGTGGCAGGGTTTACAAATAAGTTCTTATAACAATAGCTAGCTAGTTAGACCATCTATGCGCTTTTAATTACTTTTTTGTTATATTGATTTAGATTGTGGATGATTTGATTAGTATTGTTATTGGTAAACTTCAAGTATATAATTAATATTTTGGAACACTTTAATTAGCTAGTAAGGTTTATTATGTTTTGGTGCATAAACTCTTAAATATAAAAACACTCTTTATTTTAATATAATATTGGCTTTTAATATTATAATTGATAAATTTATTATAATGTGGTAAATTAACATGTATATGATCACAATTTTAATGTAAATCGAGGCCCAATAGGAAGATAAAAGGTTATAATTTTCATATAATCGAGACCAAATATGAAGATAAATGGTTATGACTTTTGTGTAATCAAGACTAAATATGAAAATAAAATATCACAATTTTCGTGTAATTAAGACCAAACATGAAGATATAGTCATGGTTTAATTTTATAATCTTGACCTTAAACATATAATAGGTCATGGTTTTTCATAAGACCATGACTAAATAATATGTATATAGTCAATGTCTTTCATAAGACCATGATCAAATGATGTCTATGGTCATGGTTTTTTACAAGATTGTAAACAAATGGTATGTCTATGGTCATAGTTAAAACTAAGACTATATGTAAGAGTATATAGTCTCTCCTACTTAGGCCTCAGTTTTTATAATAGTAGCCATAAATCTACAATCACGGTTAAAAATCGAGGCTATAAATCAATATTTTTGTAGTGAAAAGCTAATACAAGTCTTAAAAGGTCTAGATGTAAATTATGACAATGTTTTCTCAACTTTAACTAAGAGAACGATGAATGAAAAGATAACTGGGATGATTCCAAGGCTTTACTAATCAATCATGAGTGTGGATTGGCATGCATAAATGCTTTTGTTTTGTCACCTATACCTTCAATGAATATAAGTGTTGCAAATAAGCACAATAGTGCACGATCTAGTGATCTCAAAATTGGCAAAGGCAAGGTGTTTACCATTAATCCTCACACAACATAACCTATAAATCAATTAAGTCAAATGGAAGTTGGATATACAAGTGCTTGTCCTAGTAACTCATAATATAGTCCTCATAGGTACTATTAACAACACTTTGGATTTAGAGAAGGATGTGACTTTGGTAAAGGTAGAGGTAGACTCAATGTTAATTTTGTGGGAAACTAGGTCACATTGTGGCCATTATTGGTTTCGATTCATAGAAACTTTGTTTTATCTTGTGGAGAAATATTGTACATAAGCTAAGATGCCATCTTTAATGAATCTAAATTTCCTTTTTTTCTATTTCTTCATATTCATCAACTCCTCTTAATCAATCCATTCCTTTGAGAACAGTTCTTTCAACTATTCAAAAATCATGTGCCATAACTCTTTCTTCTTCTTCTAGTCCTAGAGTAGCATCTAATACACCTACACTTAGTCTTGTGTCTTTGTCCAAGTCAACATCGGTATCTTTGTCTCATAATATGTCATTTTCATGCATAAGTGCACCTGTCACTTTATCTCATTTACATTTATCTACATCACCTCAATATAATCCTATACATACACATATACCTTCAATATTTTTGTCTCAACCTAGTCCTTTACCTATACCTTTACCCAATCTACCTCATTCAAATCCTTGTTATTCTTCCGAGCCCTTATCAATTACCACAAACTCTCATCATATAGTCTACCAAGCAAATATTGGCTAATCCTTTATGGAAATCATCAATGAAACTTGAATTTGATGTTGTTATCAAAAATAGTACATGGAACTTAATACTCCTTCTAAAGACATAAAAGTAATTGGAAATAAGTGGATTTTTTAGGCTAAAAAGCTTCCAAGTTGTTCTTTGGATAAGAGGAAATTAAGAGTAGTTGCAAAGGTTATGCTCAATGCTCTAGTTTTAATTTCATAGAAACCTTTAGCCTTGTTGTGAAATAGGTGAAAATTCTAATCATATTAATACTTGCCTTAATAAACCATTAGAATATTCATCTATTAGACATCAATAATGTCTTCTTGAATGTTGTTCTTCTTGAAGAAGTTTATATAAATCAACCTCAAGGCTTTGAATATACATAATTTCCCAATTATTTATGTAAGTTGAACAAGCCATCTATGGTTTGAAATAGGCTCCAAAAGCCTAGTTTGATACACTTTCAATGGCACTTGTGAGTTTGGGGCTTAATAAGTCCACTACAGATGCCTCTATTTTCATTATATTCACTCCTCACTTTCTACTTAAATATATGTGGATGATATCATCCTTATAGGTAGTAATAATGATGATGTTCAATCCCATATCAATACACTCAATCCCAAGTTTACTTTCAAATATCATGTATTTTAGCTATTTTTTGGGGATATAAGTTGTTAAACTACCTATTGGTGATGTAATGTTGAACAAAGGTAAATACATTAAGGAACTTCTTACTAAGACATATGGAACACTCAAAGCGAATCTCCATACCTATTACTACTAGACATCTTTATCTGTTTATGTTGGTGAACTGTTCGATAATCCCACTTACTATCGAAGTATGGTTAGTACTCTTCAACACATAACTATTATAAGACCTCATCTTACCTATACTTTTAAGAAGGTGTGTTAGTTCATGTCTAGGCCTTTGGTTCCCTATTAGTTGGCTATTAAAAGAATCCTATGGTATCTAAGGGGTACACTCAATTATGGTTTGGTTTTAAAACCAACCTCTTAACTTCAATTACACGGATTTACGAGCTCAGATCTAAATGATCATCATTTTACTTCTTCAAGTGTGGTTGTATATTTTGGTTACAATCTAGCACGTTGTCTTCTCAAAAACAACATGCAATTTCTCGTTCTAGTACATAGGCTAAGTATTGTGATTTAGCGAATACTACTCTAAAATTGTATGGTTGTGTTCTTTGATTGTTGAACTTAAGATTGGTTTATCTTGTTCTCTCATCATCTAGTGTGATAATTTAAGCATTGTGTCTTTGGCTGTAAATCCAATTCATTATGCACATACTAATCATTTTGAACTTGATTTATATTTTATTTGATGGACTGTTGAAGGTATGGCAAGTGTTGATGTGTCAAACATTCAATGTGAGTATACAAACTTTACTTGTGTTGGTGTTAGTGCAATGAACATATGAATTACAACCAATGTTGATATGGATTAAGGTAGCTTGAGTCCATGTGTAAGTTGTTGCAAAGGCTAGTTGATGAGAATTAAAAAGCATCATTGAAGAATCCATGAAATGATGAGATCCAAGGAGCATCATTGAACAAAAAAAAGCAAGTTAAAAATTGAGAGTAAGTTAAAATATGAGAATGAGAGTGCCTTACAAAAAAAGAGAAAAATATAGTGAATCAGTAAAAGAAATTATAGAGTGTGAAAAAGAGTGTGATTTACAAGATGAAAAGAAGAAAAGAGTGAGAAATGGAGTGCAAAAAAAGAGATGCATGAGAAGAGAGAGTCTTGGCTAGTAAGGAAAAAAGAGGCATGTTTTATACTAACAAAAAAATTTCTTTGCTTAGTGTTCAACAAATTGATTTTGTTGGAGTCGAGCAACTAGGCCATGTCATGATATTATTGAATTTTGAGCATGAATCATCCTTTATGAAAAAAGCAGTTCCTAACATATAGTAAAAATTCGAGGACAAATCTTTTTGAGGAAAAAAAGAATGATAAGAATCAAGGAGTGTCACAAAAGAACCTATGAAATGATGAGACTTAAGGAGCATCACCAAAGGATTCATGACATTCCAAGTGGATCCATTATGAGATCAATGACCAAGTAACTCAAGGAAGCATTGAACAGGCTAATTCAAGGCCAAAGGATGCCACAAATAATCTCAAGTCATTACATGGTCCAATCAAAGAAATAAGGGTTTTTGTTCCAAATATTGGAGGCACATTGAGCCATGAACTTTTTTATACCAAGGTACAAAAAAAGCACATTGCTATATGACACTCTCGATTGGTTTGCTTGTTCCAAAATTTGACACCGCTATTGTAGAGCTAGATATTTTATGTTTAGTAGTTGGTTAGGAGAGTAGCTAGTTGGTATTTAGTTGGTTTTGATTATCTACACTTGAGTGTAGTGAGCTTGTTCTTAGCTCAATAAATAGCCTAAGCTTGTAACTAATTTCACATGAAATAATGGATTTTTTTACTCCTTTCATCTTGGTATCAGAGCTTTTTGATTCAATGGAAGCTATGAGCTTCTTTTCTTGAGCAATTAGTGCTCACTGAAGGCCTATTTATGGCTTCTAAATTTCCTACATATAGTGAGGTCCTTTCTACATCTTCTACAACTACTCATTCTTCTGTTCTGATTTTTCTCATACTCATAGTGATGGATCCTCAATAATACCTAATGTTCTTATTCAAAACTTGTCATTAGCACCTCCTGGATCTATTCCTCTTTTGATCAAATTGAATTATCACAATTATCTACTGTGGAAGGAGTAGATACTTAGATATTTAATAGCTTATAGACTTGAAGAACTGATTAATGTAAGCATCAATGTTCCTTCTTACTTTCTAGTTTTAATCCTTACAATTTTTAATCCAGAGTTTGTCAATTGGAATAGGTTATACAGTCTCATCAAAGGCTAGTTTTATAGTTTCATCTTTGAAACAACTTCTTCAAGAATTGCTAGATTCATTACAACTCGAGAATAATGAATTGAGTTATCAAATTCATTCTGAAGTGTTTCACATGCTCGTATCCTTGATCTATGATCTCAATTTCAAACTCTTAAGAAATATGATCTAACTACATTTGTATATATGAGTCATGCAAAGAGTATTACAGATCATTTGGTTGTTGTTTAATAACTAGTGAACACTCATGATCTACTACTATATATAATTGGAGGTTTAGGATCCAATTATACTTCCTTTATTACATCAATGAATATGCATAAATATTTTCCTAGCCTTAGTGCATTTGAGAGCTATTTAGAAGGCTATGATTGCATGCTACATAGGTAGTCTAGTGTGGCTCATGATCAGGTATATCATGTCAATTATGCTTCTAGAAATCATTTTTGGAAATTCTAAGAACTCTTCTCAAGGTTCTGATTCCAAACCTCCATCATGGAGTCTTTAGCAGTTTGTTACTTAGAATTTTGGTGGATCAAACTTGTCTAAGCAATCATCTGGAAAAGGTGAATTTGATGTTCAACAGTCTAGCACAAATTCTTCTTCAAGAAATAGTAGGCGTGAGAAACCTGTGTGCCAAATCTGTAACAAGTAAGGGCATATTGCCTTTAATTTCTTTGTGTTACGTGATATACTTAATGGTAAGGCACCTTCACAATTTCCTTCCAAATCTCTCACATCACATGTTGCTTCCAATGATGTTGTCCTTCTAACAAGCTATACTTGGCTTCTGGATTCTGGTGCTTCACATCATCTAACATCTAAGGTTGCTAGTATGATGAATTCCATTCCTCATAATGGCACTGAGGATGTTGTTCTTGGAAATGGTAATAAGCTTCCTATCTTAATCATTAGCTATAATACTTTAATTACAAATAATAAATGTGCTCTAGACTTGTCTAATTTGCTTCACACACCATTTTCCACTACAATTTTGTTCAATGTTTATGTGTTGATAATAATGTGTTTCTTGAATTTCATTCCAATTTTTTCTTTGTTAATGATCAGGCTATGAAGAAAGCCCTTCTTCAAGCCAAAAGTGAGGATGGACTTTATAGGCTATATGGCTTAATTATGCCATCCTTTATTTATTCTTCACAATTTGGTGGATGTCCATCCATTCATGCTTTTATTTCTTTTGTCCCTCTTAGTGTTTGGCATGATTGATTTGGTCATCCAGCATATGAAATTGTAAAAAGTGTAGTCATAAGCTATCAATTATCCACTAGCAATAAAGATTGTGGTTATTGTACACATTGTCATGTTGGAAAGTATCATAAACAACCTTTTACTTATGTTCATACTTTAGTACTCATCCATTATCTTTATTGTATTTGGATTTATAGACTTCTCTTATTGTTTCTTGGCATGGCCATCAATACTTTTTTTCTATTGTAGATGATTGCTCACATTTTGTTTGGCTATATTTACTTAAACTAAAGGATGAAACAACACATGTTTTTCATTATTAAACACGGTTGAATGACAGTTTCAAACAAAAGTGTTAGCTATACAAACTGATGGTGGAGTTGAGTTCATTCCCCTTGTTAAATATCTTGAACGGATAGGCATTATTCATCGACCCACCTATCCTTATACGTATGCAAAAAATGGAGTTGTTAAAACTCGTCACAGATGTATTATTGAGAAAGGCTTGGCTCTCTTTTCTCGTTCTGGTATGCCTAATACCTACTTATCCTATGCATTTTCCACTTCAATTTTTCTGCTTAATAGGTTTCCATCTCCTATTTTGAATGGTAAATCTCCTTATAAGAGTCTTTATTTTAAAGTTCTTGATTACAAATCCTTTTGAATTTTTGGTGCTCAATGTTTTCCTTGTGTAAAGGCTTACAATAAACATAAAATTCAAGATCGGTCATTATCTTGTGTTTTGCTGGGTTATGCTACCAGGCATAAAGACCATGTGTTTCTTGATTCTCTTACCAAATGTATGTATGTCATTCGTCATATTATTTTTAACGAGTCTCAATTTTCTTTCTTGGCCACACATGTTTCTGGTCCACTTGCACCTTTAACTACTACATAATTACCTATTCCTTCTGTACTACCTATGTCTTCTCCTACATCATCTTAGTCACATGTTCTTTATTCTTATCTACAACATGTTCCTTTTTCTTATCTATCATATGTTTCTTCTTCCATTGTTTCCCCAAATGTATCTTCTCCTTATCAATTGGTTTCTTCCTCACTTATTTGCCCTAGTGTTTCTTCACCTTGTTCAGTGTCTTTAGATTTGCCTTTGCCTACAGCTCATTCACTTGTGTCAAATAGTATTGTACCATCTATTTTGGTTAATGATTTTCCTCTTGATCCTAACAACAATTTGGATTTGTTTGTTGATTGCATGTCATGCCTCTCAATGAGCACTTGATGGTCACTAGAAGCAAGTTAGGTATCATTTAACCAAAACTCTATACTGCCAATGTCATCCTATCTAAACTTGTGTCTTAGAAATAGGCACTAAAAGTTCCTAAATAGAAACAAGCCATGGATAAAGATTTTACTGCTCTTGTTGAGAATGGTACTTGAGAAATTGTTGATTAACCTACAGATAAGAAAAAAATTAGTTGTAAATGAGTGTTGAATGTTAAACTTCAATCCAATAGAGAGTTAGAAAGGTATAAGCCAGATTGATTACAATATGTTATCTGCAGATAGAGACAATTAGTTCATTTGTGAAATCCTCGACAGCTAGGGTGGTGCTTACTCTTGTTGTTTCTCAAGAATAACCTATTCATCAAAATGATGTCAACAACGCATTTTTTCATGGTGACTTACAAGAAAAAGTCTATATGTAGCCTACTTATAGTTATTCAATTAGATCCAATCTAGTGTGCCATCTTAAGAAGGCATTGTATGGACTTAAACAAGCACATTGTGCTTGGTTTCAAAAATTGAAAAGCTCTTTACAAGGGTTTGGTTTTATTAGTATCCAGCCAGATTCATCATTGTTTATGCGATTTAGTTCTACTTCCACTACCATCATCATGGTGTATGTGGATGATATTGTACTCACAGAAAGTTTAGTGGATAAAGTTCAATCTCTTATTAAACAAATTTATTTGCAGTTTTTCCTTAAGTATCTTGGTTCTTTAAAAACAATTAGGCATAAAGGTGACATACAAATCGACTTGTATGCATCTCTATCAAGCAAAATATATCATAAACCTCTTGTCTCGTGTTGGGATGATTGATTCCAAATCTATCTCTACCCAATGTCATCTTGTATAGATATTTGTATATTATACAGTTATTTTGTCCATTTTATTAATTATAATTGTTATGTTTTTGATATTTTTAGTTAATTTTAATTAATTAAATTAATATTTACTGTTTATTTTTTAAGGAATATATTTTTAAGAAAATTAAATAATATGAATCGAAAAATGACTTAATTGCAAATAATAAAGTCTAAAAATATAATTTAAATTAAAGGAGTGCTTAATTGTAATTAACAAAAGTCTAAAATATAATTTGAATTAAAATAGAGCTTAATTGCAATTAACGAAAGTTTAAAAGTTAATTTAAATTATAAAAGGGCTTAATTACAATTAACCAAAGTTTAAAAGTTAATTTGAATTAAATTGGAGAGCTAAAATGCAATTAAAGAATATATGTTTTTCTGTGCAGGAAAATGAGGACCACGCGCGACATTATCCACATGCGCCACACACCGTTAGATCATCCAATCAACGGTTAGGATCAGGCGCGTGTAAGCCAGACGCGACAAAAGTGATTGGACCCAGTTTTTTTGTATTACACACTACTCGATACTGAGTGGGGCCCACTTGTCGCGTAGGTTGGCGTACAGGGTAGGACCGTCCCGGTCCAGAGAAACATCGTGCACCCTGCCATTCCAACGAATCAAACAATGCCACGTGTCTGGAATATTCTTTCAACAAATCAGAAGCGGACACGTGGCATGTGTTGGTTAAAACAAAAATGTAGAATCGGAGCTCACTTTTCTATCTTTTTATGTGGGACCCACATGTCTCGTGTGCAACGATCTCGTGTGGTGCCAACCACGTGCAACCTTTCCCCACCACCAATTAAATGCTATCATGTGTCTCGATTATTCTTTCAGCCAATGAGATACTGACACATGACATGCATGAATTTAAACAAAAACACAAAACTTGTGCCCTTTTTAGCTATTTTTATATGTCCCCCACGTGTTTGTTAAAATAATAATTTCGATATCCCCATTTTCATACGCATGTTTACGTGATTAAAGAAAAATGTCTCCCACACTTAATATTTTTTGATATTATTTTTTAGCTATAAATAAGGCATTTGATTCCAAAAAGAAGAAGGTTGGAGAGGATTTTGTAGAGTTGGATTGTGGTACACACAGAAGCCATTTTTGGTTTCTGTTGTGTTTCTGTGTGTGCCAAAAATTTAGAGAGTAGAAACTGATTTTAATTTTCTTTTGTTTTTCATCTAATATTCCTTAATTTTGTAATTTTAATTTTTATTATGAAGTAATTTAATTTTTCGAGGGTTGCGTTTTAGCTAAATTTATGAAGCTTGGATTTAATTATTTTTGAAAGATTTATGGGATTTTTAATTTGTTTATTCTATTTGTGCTTAATGCTTTTGATTATTAGAAAATTTATCAATTGATCTGTGGCACTTAAATAAACTTAGAAGAGGCATTTTTATGTATATTGCTCATGGATAGAATAACATGTATATATAAGGGATAGGAATATACCTTTATTTTAAGTGTGGCTATTTGAGAACTTTGAACGTAATGAATCTTGATGAATTTAATTCTCATAGGAATATAGTGAATTATTTTAACGAGATGTGTCTATACGAAGCTCGGAAGAGATGTATAGATAAAATTAGGAGTTCTTGGTTGACAAATTAAATTTACAAAAAATATAAATCAAGAGAAAATAATATGATTCGAGTGGATTAATTTGGTGAAACTACAATCTTAGATTTTTTTTATATTTTGTTATAAAACTCTTATTTGTTTAACTTCCATCAAAACTTTCGTTTGTTTTGGATAAAATTATATTGAAATAATTTTAGTGCTCCACAAATTGTAGTAACAAATCTCCATGGGAACGATAATTTACTTTTCAAATTTTATTACTTATGATCGTGTATACTTACACGTTTTCATGATCTCGTAAAGAGACAACAATACTAATCTCAGTAGATATGATGGTGTTCCTTTTGCTGATCTTAGCCTCTATAGAAGTATTTTTAGAGCTTTCTAATAGTGCACCTTAACTCGCCCTATGATTACATTTTCTACCAACAAGTTATGCCAATTTATGACATAACCAACTAATGTTCACTAACTATCTGTGAAGAGACTTCTTCATTACTTAAGAGGAACAACTCATCTTAGCTTGGTTATAAATAAGTCTTCTTTAGATATTCTTTCTGCATATAGTGATGTAGAGTGGGCAAGCAGTTTGGAAGATCCTAAAAGCACTTGTACATATTGTGTTTTTCTTGGTAACAATCTAGTTTCATGGTATTTAGGAAAGCATAAGATTGTGTCTCATTCCAGCATTGAATTCGAATAATATTGAGCTCTTGTATTAGTTGTGTCTGAGCTTCTTTGGTTACAATCCTTACTTCAAAAGCTTCATGTTCTTTATGATGATCCTCTGGTTACTCATTGGGATAATATGAGCACCAACAACTTGGTTAAAAATCAAGTGTTCCATTCTCATGTTAAACATGTGGAGATCAATTATCATTTTGCTCGAGAATAAATGTTGGCTGGTGCTCTTAATGTACGTTACATTCCTACTGGTGATCAACTTGTTGATCTTCTAACCAAACCACTTGCCAATGATCATTTTCTAGCTTTACGATAAAAGCTCTTAGTCTTGCCACAACTCTCTTCTTGAAGAGGTATATTGTAGAGTTAGATATTTTGTGTTTAGTAGTTGGTTAAAAGAGTTAGCTAGTTGATATTAAGCTACACTTGAGTGTAGTGAGCTTGTTCTTAGCCCTAAATAGCCTAAGTTTATAACTACTTTCACATGAAATAATTAATTTTTTCACTCCTTTCATATACCGCGCACTAACGTGAATAAAAATGCATTGCGGCCCGTACTGATATTTTTAGTTTTCTCACGTTTTAAATTATATTTTGTTTCTAAATGTTACCTAGGGTTTTTACTACGATTTATAAAAGATCCCTTAATAGGGCATCCGAATATATAACTTGAATATTGATATTTATAAAAGTTGACAACTTAAAATAATCTTTGTTGTTTCTCTTCAGATAGATTTATCAATGATTTGCAACCCTTGTAGTGTCATTATCATCCTTCGTTCTTAGTCCATAATATCCATAGAATCAAGGTGTTGTTATCAATCTAAATATTAGATTTTCTTTAATCTTTTTTCAATTTATCGTTGGATCTTTGGCCCTTTTTTTTAGAGTTCTTAAACACTTCGTGTTCGTGAGCATCCTTTTCAGCTTTAGTATAAATGACAAAAATGTATCTTCAACTTTACATTGAATGACCTACAAGCACTATATTCAGAATTATCCGAACATGCTCTTCTTCTTGCTTAATTTCTTTTGTTAAAGAACTTAAAGAACTTGAGATCCAGCTGGTGACAACCAACACACCAACTGGAAGCAGCCACCAACAACTTGGTGGGCAAGGATAGGCTGACCAAGAACATGCCTCTACATAATTGTGTTTATTTTTAATTATTACAATTTTGCTTTTCTTTTGTATAAATAGGTTGTAAACATTCATTTATTCATCATCAATAAAACCATTTCTTACATGGTATCAGAGCTTAGGAAATAATTCCCAGAAAATTCAACTCATAGAATTTTTTTCTTTTTTTTTCCTCATTCTATTTTTTTTTCAAAATCAATTTCGATTCACAAAATAATTTCAATTTCATCCCATCATATTATCTAGAAGAATTCAACCAATCTACAATTAATTTCAAGCCAAAATACCCTTCCACGTGCTCACACGCGCCTTGCCTGAGTTCACCGGCATTCCACGCACCTCACCGGAGTCACACACACCAGCTGCTGAGGAAGAAGACTCCAACGACACATCGTTCGCGTGCCACTGAAGCAAATGACACGTCGTTCACCCGGTTCGGTCCTCCATCTGGTCTGGTTCGGTCTTCATCCGGTTTAGTGCTCCACCGTTGCAACTGCCATTCCATCCACTCCAGACGCCAGTTCACCCACTTTTTTACCGGTTCTGCGGCTGAAATTTCCGTTTCTGTAATCCTTGACTCATTTTCTATAAGATAAAGCATATTTCAATCCATTATTTATTTCATAAATAGTCATTATTGTCTAAAACACACTTAAACCTATCTCGTTCCTTCAATTTATTTTACTCAAGAATAATGTCTATAACTACCAATATCAACCCTTCTTTACCAAAGTGGTATGATAACCCTAGCCATTCATTATATCTACACCACTCAGACCAACCAGGCATGGTTCTAGTAGCTCAATCCTTAAATCAAGAAAATTATCACATTTGGAGTCATGCAATGCTCATGGCTCTAATAACCAAAAACAAAGAAGGATTCATTGACGACACAATCAAAAGGCCATCAACAAACCTTGAAGCAAAAATCAAACAATGGACTCGCTGCAACATTCTTGTCAAAGGATGGATCCTCAACACCATATCGCCCAAAATTGCAGAAAGTGTCATGTATAATGATACTACATATGAGCTATGGGAAGAATTAAAGGAACGCTTTTCGCACACCAACAACGTGCACCTATTCCACATTGAGCAAGAGATCCATGTTTGCATACAAGAAAGTGTAAGCATTGGAGAATACTATACCAAATTGAAAATCTTATGGGATAATTGCGATGCACTATGTCCTCTTCCACATTGTGGAGGAAATGCCGGAAGGGAACTACAAGAATATCAACAAAAGCAGCGAACCATAAAGTTTTTCATGGGACCATTACCTACAGTAAATAAGGTATATTCACTTATTGTTCAAGATGAAAAGCAGAGAGTTGTCTCCACGCAAAGCATAGGAAGGATGCCAAAAGCTGCCGTATTTGTTGCCAGAGATAGTCGTCCACAATATCCTCACAAAAATTACCCACCAAGGAACCCACATCTCAAGTGCAATCCATGCAATAATATAGGCCATAATTCTGAGAATTGTCGAAGTCACCTTAAATGTGATTTTTGTGGTCTCAATGGACACAATTTTGAAAACTATCGAAAGCGTTTCAAATGTAATTTTTATGGTTTGAATAGACATGACATCAACATGTGTCAGAAGAAAGGAGCAATTCAAGATAAGAGAAGTACAAGTTATGGCTTCCCCTCCAAAGTTCATCATACTGACTTTCAAGAAAGCTGCTCTGAGACAAAGACATCATCCCACAACCTTACATCTGCCCAATATCAAGAGCTCCTTACACTTCTCAATCAATCCAAATCAGGTAGCATGGCAAGTCAAGTAAGTCTTTAGGTAACACATTATGTGCAACTGTTTTCCATTTAGAAACTCGTTGGATTTTTGATACAGGGGCGACTGATCACATGGTCTGTTCCCAAAACCTTATGAGCTCTAGCATTCCAGTCACTAATCGGCATGTGCATTTACCTGATCATTCTCTTGCCTGTGTCACACATATTGGCACAGTACATTTCTCAAATAATTTTAGTAGCCAAACTACATTTTGCCATGTCATCTTCACTAATAGTATGTGCTTTGTTCAGGACAAATGCTCAGGAAAGACGATTGGGATAGGAACTGAGAAAGCAGGACTCTACTACCTGACTATTTCTGAAAAGGCTGGATGTTTCTCCATTTCAAATACTGCTTCCACCAACTCTCATCTATGGCATCAACGACTTGGTCATTTATCTAATAATAGTTTACGTGTAATTTCTCTTTCCATCAACACACCTTTTTATTCCATTAGTGATTGTTCTACTTGTCCATTAGCTAAGCAAACATGTAATCCATTTCCTTTAAGTTTCATCAATACAAAAGCACATTTTGAAATGATTCATGTCGATATTTGGGGTGGCTATCACATTCCAGCACTTAATGGAGCACGTTATTTCCTCACTATTGTTGATGACTACTCAAGATGCACATGGGTCTATCTCTTACATGTTAAATCTGATACATGCACATTTCTTACCACTTTTATTAATCTTGTTGAAACACAATTTTCATCCAGAGTTAAAATCATTCGTAGTGACAATGGACTAGAATTCTCTATGACCCAGTTGTTTTCTACCAAAGGAATCCTTCATCAAACCAGTTGTGTCTCTACCTCTCAACAAAATGGTGTTACTGACTGCAAACACTGTCATCTTCTCAATGTCGCTCGTTCATTGCTCTTCCAAGCCAATCTTCCTAAACAATTCTGGGGAGATGCCATTCTTACAGCCACATACCTCATAAATCGTACTCCAACACCTGTTCTCAAGGGTAAAACACCATTTGAAGTCATTTTTCACAAAATTCCTAGGTATGAACATCTTCGTGTTTTTGGTTCCCTTTGTTTTGTGTTTGCACATCATTATCGACTCACCAAGTTTGATGCTAGATCACATAGATGCATATTCATTGGGTATCCATTTGGGATAAAAGGTTATCGTGTCTACAATTTGGAAACAAGCAAGACTTTACTATCTCGTGATGTTATCTTTCATGAACATGTATTTCCTTATTTCACTTCCGATGTCAACACTCCAACTCTATTCCTTCCATCAGAAGATACTATTTATGATGACATACCTAACATTCGCCAATCAACCAATCCAAATACATCACTTGATCATACACCATCTGTCCTTCCAATAATCAACTCAGACACTCTTCCTCTTCAAAATTCATCTCTAAAAACATCATCATCAACTTCTCCACCACACATGACTCCTCCAATACCAGTCACACATAGGCTTCGTCGATCCACCAATGTTCCTAGCTACCTTCAAAAATATCATGTAGAAGCTTCCTTGCCTTCTCGATCCTTCCCTTCGTCTCACTCAACATTGTCCAAAGACAAAGATACTTCTCATTCTTTATCTCATGTACTTACCTATAACCAATTATCACCTACACATTGTGCCTTTGCTACTTCTATTTCCATTCTCAGGGAATGAACCACATTTGCTGAAGCTTTCAACGATCCAAAATGGTAGCTTGCCATGAAACAAGAATTGGATGCTCTTGAAACTAATGGCACTTGGACGCTTCACAGCTTCCTCCAAACAAGAAACCAGATGGTTGTAAATGGGTCTACAAAATCAAGTATAATCCTGATGCCTCTGTGGAACGATACAAGGCTCGGTTAGTGGCCAAAGGATACAGTCAGATTGAAGGTTTTGACTACCAAGAAACTTTTGCACCAGTAGCCAAACTTGTCACTGTTCGGCTTCTCCTTACTGTTGCTTCTATTCAAAATTGGCATCTTCGACAACTCGATGTCAACAATGTTTTTCTCTATGGTGATCTTCATGAAGATGTCTACATGTCCCTTCCACCTGGATTCGAACAAAATGGGGAAACACGAGTATGTAAGCTACATAAATCTTTGTATGGACTCAAACAAGTCTCACGACAATGGTTCATCAAGCTATCAACAACACTTAAGCTAGCTAGCTTTAACCAATCCAAGTATGATCACTCACTGTTTGTTCGAACCCGTGGTAATTCCTTATCTGCTCTTCTTGTCTATATAGATGATATAATCATAACAGGAAACAATGTACAAGACATTGAAGAAACTAAGAATCATATCATGAGACAATTCAAGCTTAAAGATCTTGGTGAATTAAAGTATTTTTTGGGCATAGAAGTTTCACGTTCCAAGAAGGGAATTGTTCTATCACAACACATGTACGCATTTGAAATATTGGAGGACATGGGTTATCTTGGTGCCAAATCTACCAATTCACCTATGGAACAAAATTTATCTCTCAGCAAGGTTGAAGGGGAATTCATCAGTGATCCCACATCCTATTGAAGATTTGTTGGGAGATTAATATACTTGACCATCACAAGGCCCACTTAGTGTATGCCGTGCACATTCTCAGTCAATATATAGATAAACCACATCAACCACATTTGGAAGCAGCTCAACGAGTGCTACGATATGTCAAGAACACACCAGGGCAAGGTCTCTTTTTCTCAGCAACTAGTTCATTACAACTAAATGCTTTCTGTGACGTAGATTAGGCAAAATGCACAGATACACGACGATCAACCACAGGATATTGTATGTTTCTTAGAAACTCGCTAATTTCTTGGAAGACTACGAAACAAAATACGGTTTCACGATCAAGTGCAGAAGCAGAATACCGCTCTATGGCAACAACATGTTGTGAAGTAACCTGGTTACGATACATTTTGGATGATTTGGGTATCAAACACTCCCAACCAACCAAGTTATATTGTGACAATCAAACAACCCTTCACATTGCATCAAATCCAGTGTTTCATGAGCGAACCAAACACATAGAGATCGATTGCCATCTAGTAAGAGAAAAGATTCAAGCTGGAATGATCAAAACTTATCATATCTCTACATTAGAGCAACCAACAGATATATTTACCAAATCCTTGAGTTTTCCACAATTCTCAAGCTTACTTAACAAGTTAGGAATAATTAACATATATTTTAACTTGAGGGGGAATGTTAAAGAACTTAAAGAACTTGAGATCCAATTGGTGACAACCAACACACCAGCTGGAAGCAGCCACCAACAGCTTGGTGGAGAAAGATAGGCTGTCCAAGAACATGTCTCTCCATAATTGTGTTTATTTTTAATTATTACAATTTTGTTTTTTTTTTTTGTATAAATAAGTTGTAAACATTCGTTTATTCATCATCAATAAAACCATTTCTTACATCTTTCCTCGTACTCTTGCTTGCTTGTTCCATGTTGCTTGTTGTTCTTCTACTCAATTTGATTACAGCATCATCATGTTCCAGGAAACATTTACCGGGCGCATGTGGATGTGGGGTATAATATTGATCTCACAACCAATGAGCTGATTCTACATGATGAATTATCATAACTGATGTCAGTGCTACAAGGACAAGTATGCTCACTCTAGCCATAAAAGTTCACTCTTAAGTTTGCTACCCAAGTTTATAGTTGTGCAGTGATGTTAATTATAATTTTCAGGTCATTTATGTGACTACTATCATGTGTTACCCTGGCAGGTATAACATTAAGCCATTAAGGTGCCTGATTTGTATGAGCTTAGACAACCATCTCTTTACGAGGAGTTATGAGGTTGCTTGAGATAGTTATACAAGAATATTAATATAGCTCCAGAGCTGTATCAGTTAGGTGGTAAAAGTCCAATTGGTGCATATATTACCTTCTGTTCTATACTCTTTCCAGTAATAAGTTAATAACAAATGCTTATTATGGTTTATTTGTATAGTACGTGCGAATTCCTTCATCACCTCGCCCTAATTGTACCATGAATAATTTTCTCATGGTTGTTAGGGTTCTAAGATTCCAATGTTTTAGGATCTGATTTCAAATGTCTAAAACAAATGGATTCTGGCATCACATTCGATGTCGATCAATGATAGATTTACTATTTAAACTCAAGAATAATTACTAAATAAATAGTAAAATTAAATAAAATAATATCAAATAACACTTTTAAAACTAATAACAATAAAAATAACATTTAAATGTTTAATTGATAAGAATTTATCATTGAATATGTCTATCTATTTTTATAATAAAAATATATAAATTAAATATAAAGAATTATTATTTTAATAATTATAAATTTTAAAGAATATTATTTTTTTAAGTATTCCATGCTTCTCACTTATTATTTGATATCTAATTTTATTATAAATATATTTAAATTAATGAGTTTATAATAACTCTTTAATATTAAAACCTAAAATTTAAATTTTATGGACACTATTATATTATATAAATATTTCTTTCAAAATTTTCTATATCAATGATTTTGACACAAATAAAGCTTGAGTTTGTACCCTCCTAGTCTCAGTCATACCTAAAACTTGGCCCAGTCTATTTTTTTAGCAGGATTACATTAACCCAAAGGCTCAATAGCTAATTAGTAATTTGAGGATGCAGTCCAGTTGTTAAAGTATGAACAAAAATCTGCTTAATCTGTGCTTTAAACTTCTAATCAGAAGCGCTATTATATACAGTAGTATCAAAATCACTTTTTGGTTTCTTTTGACACCACTTGCCATATTGGTTTGACCATATTCCATATATCACAAGCTTTTTTCACAAAAGAATCATCACATACCTAACCTAAACACAAACACTTCCAATTGTTAGAAGACAAATTTTCCCGGCAATTGCGCATTGATCATAATTCATTATAATAATAAAAATAATAATATTATATATTCAAATAAATTTAATTATATTTATATCATATTAATCTAAGTTCATCTTATATTTTAATATATTTTGAGTTTTCCTCTTATCTAAAAAAAATCAATGCCCTTGTAAATAGGAAATTGCTTTTCTCGTTAGTATATTATTTAAAGAAAGTGACAGTAACTATACTTATTAGAAATGTATCACATAAATTTTATATTTATTTTTTTATCATTATAAAAAAAATAACTACATAATAATAAATAATTATTTTTTTATATTTTTATTTATTTATTTATTTTTATTTTTTATCCAATTCTTTTGATTCAAGTTACAGGAATCTTTATATTGAAAAATTAAATATTAAAATAAAATATTATATTTACAAAAAAAAAATTCTACATATAATTTTCTCTACTATTTAATAAAATATCATGATACTTCCCTATAATACTAATATATATATATATATATATATAGTTTCAATCCCCACTGAGAAGATGTCAGATCACTTATTCAATTTCACACAGTCGGTTGGTGGAAACATTACGACATGGCCCGACATGGGCGTGACGCAAACAAAATATTTTGGTGTCGACCCAATGTTGTAATCATCTTTAAAAAAAACTAAACTAATATCGTCTTTATACACCGCAACATTTTCATTTTTATTATTCTAATTAATTTATACTTAACATTAGAAACGTATTTAAAGATAAAATTTATTTAAAAATATATCTTATTTGAACATGTCTCGTGATATAAGATATAATCTTAATTAACACTTATTTTTTTGTTATTTTATCTCTCATACCTAATTTTTACCAATTTTATTAAAAATTAAAGTTAATAACATTATAACTTTATATGTTTGAGCATGAATCACACAATATTATAAATAATATTCATGATAAAATGTTTTTTTTTAAATACATAACTTTATTTATTTGTATTAGCTAAACCGCCCCTCATCAAAATTACTATAATTTGATGACACGTATTAATGCATATAAAAAGTTATATATCTCTTCAACAATAATCACGAGATAAAAATAAAAGCATCATCAATCCAATATTCTCTTTAAGGTATTCGTCTCCATATATTTATCACATTTTTATGGATATAAAAAATTTCGTCGACATGATATTTTTTAAATTGATACTAAATTTAAAAAAAAAATTTACATAATACCTTTAATATTTCTTTTATAATAAATAAATTATCTATTTATCATAGATATATCAATATCAATCTATCATAATCTTGCTCTAAATGAAGCTTCTTCTTTTTTTCGCTAGAATCATACATATTTTTTGGTGAACATATGGCCCATTACGACATTTATGTACAAATTTTTATAAATGGATGATAAATATGAACAAGTGTTCAAAAATCAGATTAAATTAGATAAAATCAAAAAAATGGATCGTATTGGATTGAATCGAATGATTTTATAAATTAAACGATCTGATCTGATTATATTAATTTTTAAACTAATCAGACCAGACTATACTGATTTGATAATATATTAAATTTTTTATATTATTTCTCACAAACTTTTAATTAAATTTCTCATATTTTAATTAAAAATATATTATATTTATATATTATTAATCGGATAAAACTGTTAACTAAATCGAATTAAACTGTTTGGTTCAATATTTTTAAAAATCAAACAGTTTGATTTGGTTAATTTTTTTTTACCTAAAATGAGACCATAGACACCCTAACTGTGTATAAATTTGATGACCTATATATTTTAATTATTTTATTTTTATAAATTTAATATATTTTAAAAAAATATTGATCCAATTTGGTTATATAATTATTTAATTTTTGAATATTTTAATTTTTTTTATCATTTTTAGGAGAAAAAGAAGTATGAAATAATTTAAAATTACTAACACTGGATTGGTAAGTTTTTAAAGAGAAAAATTAATATCTCAAAAGTTAAAAAAAATTATTAAAATATTTATAAATATAAACATAATGTAACTTAATTTTTTTTAAATATGATAAGATATGGCACCATAATTATACATAATTCTATTGAGTGCGGCTCTTTTTTGTGTAATTAGCGATTATCATTTTTCATAACAGGAACACGCGGTTTTGAAGCTCAACAAAGGTCAACAAACACGTTAACTAAACCGAAAGTTGTAGGAAATTTTGAAAAAGAAAAAATCCCTAAAATTCATAAAATAATATAAATTAATTTTAATTTAATAATTTTTAATATTAAATTAATCTAAATAATTATAATTATAATTTAAATAATATTTAATATAAAATAATATATTAAATTTCTTTTAATAGTATAAATATATAAAAGACATAAAAAAAATATTTTTATAATTTTAAGTTTTAAAAATATTATTTTTATTTATTTTATCGAGTTTTTATTCTTAACTTAAAGCTATATATTAAAAAAATAGAAAAAAAAACAAACTTAAATAAGTACTTAAGCTGCTATATTCCGGCCATGTTTAAGGAACACTTAAGTCTCTCTCTCTCTCTCTCTATATATATATATATATACAGTAGATAATCAAGTATTTTTCATTTTCTCAGCTGCAAAATAGAGGCCGAAAAATATGGAAGCAGAGAGAAGGAAGAGAAAAATAGAAGAAGAAAATGAGGAGGCCAAAATGGAGGAATTCTTTGCTTTGATTAGGAGTACAAGAGAAATCCGTGACCGTCTCAGAAGAAACTCTAATCAAGATAGCAAGAAGAAGACTAGTGATCATAATTATCATAACAAGGCCATTAATGGCAGTGTTTGGAATCCAACTTTTAGAATTGAAGATTTTCTTGAAGATCATAAAACTACTCCTGTAGCCATTCGTATTGGTCAAGAAGGCCCTTCTAATCGAAAGGAAGAGAAAGAGGAAGGAATATATCATAAGGAGCAGGACAAAGGAGATAACGGATTGGACTTAAACCTTTCTTTATAGCAGCTTAATTTGTATCTGTATGGTTAATTAATTTTACTAATTTTGGGTGTTTTTTTCTAATTTTTAATTTTTTTAATTGATTTTTTTTAATTAATAGCTAAGGTAAACTTGTCATTTAGTCATTTTTCCTGGTGTATGGAGTTCCAAATGTTTGATCTATTTTTCGTATTATTATTTTTTTCTCCCTTCTTTAGTTGTTGCTAATCATTCTAATTTAAATTAATTTAACTTTAATTCAAATAGAATTTAAACTAAACACAAACTTGATATCTTAAATTTATCAAATTAATTTGGATTATTAATTATTATTTTTAGTTAATTAATGTTTTTTACAAATCAAATTTTTTTTAATGATATTAAAATTAGTATTATAAAAAAAATAATGTTACAAAAATCAATTATTCAAAAAAAAAACATATATTATAAATTATCTTCCCATATTTGAGTGATGGGTGAGAAAGTTTGGAGTAAATTAATTTTTGCCATGCTACTATATTAAAAATAATATTATAAAGCGTTATTCAAGCTTTGTAAATATATATCATATTTCGGTAGGATCAGCTATTATAACTTCTTTTTTTCTATCATCTTAGTGATAAAGATTTTCTCTCTCCAGTATCTTATAACTATTAACCTTTCAGATATACGAATCTAAAAAATTATGTAAAGAAGCAGGTGTGTCCCATCATAATTACTAATTAGTGGCATTAATTTGCATTAAGCTATAAGCTCTTGATTTATATATGCTATTGATTTGTACATGACGTGTAAATTTTGTGTAATATATAAATAATATTATCGATTAATTTTAAAATATTAATTTTTATTATTTATAAATATTATATTAGTATTATTTTAAAATGTTAAGTTTTAATTAATATAAGATATTTTTATGTAATAATATTATCTCAAATGTGAGTAATTTAATGTATTTTAATTTATTTTTATTATAATATAATTTTATTTTGATCTCGTGTTATTTTATTTATGCACATATATTTTTTATATTTTTGTATATATATTATTTTTTAAGATTTAACTGATTAAAATTGTATAAATTTTATAAAATATATAAAATATATAAATAACAAAAAATCTATCGTTAAAATAATAACTTTAAAAAATATATGTTTTATATTATTTATAAATAATATATTAATATATTTTTTAATCGATATAATATCTCATTTTTTAAATACTAACACACCAAACCTATTAATCTATATGATTAATAATATAAAAAAATAAAAAATAACATCCTCAAAATTAATATTCGATACATCATTTTATATTTAATATCGTTTAAATTTAATTATAATTATTTAAAAAAATTATTCAATTAAATTATATTTAATGTTATTTAGATATTATTTTTATTGTTATAAATATAAAAAGTTTTATTTTTTTAATAAATTTCTTAATATTTTTAATATCAATATATTTTTATTTAATCTAATAGTAATAGCTTTCTCTTTTTCTCGTCATTAATAAATTATTTTGATTATTATTTATTGATTTTTTATTTTTGATAATTTTATTTTTATATTTTTTCACATAAAATTAGTAAGAATTGATTTATTTTATGAAAAGAGTTTACTGAAAATGAAAAAAAGTTATTTCTAAATATTATTTAATAATCTCATATTTTTTAAGTGATTAATGATTTTTTTATTATCAAATACACATGATTTAAAAGTTAACTATTTTTTTTAATCAAAATGTACCTTGTATGTTTTTTCCCTCAAACCATAGGCATTAAATTAAATATGATATAACTAACATTATAAATAAAGATAAAACGATTCAAAATCTTGTCTCTTGTAAGAAAGAACACAATCATACTTCTAATAAACAAAAAAAAAAATACTTTCTTCTCAAAATAAATTATTTAATTATAAAAATTATTTTTATTTATTTAAAATTAAATGATATTTTAATGTAATTTAAATTTTAACTTAAAAAAAAGTGAATCTTAATTCCGGGACAACTAATTGCAAATCACTTTGATCGTCAAAGGTACATACTTAATCTTTCCATATTAATTATTGTTTAGGTTTTTGAGTAATGTTTTAAAAATAATAAAATTTTCTAAAAAGTACTAATTTAGTTATTTTCCCCTTTAAATGAAGTACTGATTTAGTTATAGATTAATTATGTGCATCAAAACTAAAAAATAATTTAACAATTTTAGCATTTTAATATTTCAAGATTTTTTTTATTTTTTTTATTTTTATCGTTTATCTTTGTTTTTCTCTATCCTCCTTTATTTTCTCATTTTCTCTCTCCTATTTTATACATCTATTTACATAAAGTCTTTATATTTTTTTCTAATCTAAAATAAAGATGAATATTTTAACTATAGATAAATAAAGTTATAAATATTCGTAAAAAATTAATGATTTTTTTAAATAATTATAACCGATAAGCCTTAATGATGATGGATATTATCATATTAAAATTATGATTAACCAAAACCAAATATATATTAATATTATTTTTTATATACATAAAACATAAAATATTTTAAATAATTAAATTGAATTTTATTTATTCTTGATTTTATATTTTATATTTTAATTAAAATATATGTTAAATAGTTAAAAGATGAAAATTAATATCAATATTTTAAATAATGTACAATAATAAAAATTATATTAACATTTAATTTTTTAAATTATTTTTTTAATAAATGTTAAAAAATAAGAAGTGTAATTAAAACGTGTGAAAACTATTACTCATTCATAATAGACATTTATTATCCAAAAATACCAAAAATTAATATGAAATAATTACGATCATTAACATAATCGTTCTCATTCGTCCATGTGCACATTTTAACTAGAAACTCTCCTTCATTTCTTATCTCTTTTTTAAAAATAAATTTTAATATTTTATTAACAAATTTGATAATCCAAAAAAATCAACTACTGTTAAAATTATAAAAAAATTGAAGAGGTTAGAAAAAAGTTATAAAAAAATAATATTTTTAAAATTTATAACAATAAAAATAATACTTTAATAACACTGAAAAAATTTAATTAGATGACAGTCAATATTAAATAGATCTAAATGATCGTATATTAATTTAAATAAGATTGTATTTTTTTCCTAATAGAATAAATCTTTAGGTGGATTATCTAACTTGGAGGCAATGATGGGACAATAAAATGAAAAATAAGGATTCATATTTTATAATATAAGGGAAGGAAAGGCAAGGGTAAAAATCGTATTTCTTACCTGTTTCTTGAAATTATATATCCTATTTTAATAAACATACAAAACTTTAATATGTTTAATTTTTTATAAATTTAATTATATTTTAATTTTAATTTTAATTAATATATTATATATTATATATTTCTTTATATTTTTATTCTATTCAAACATCAATAATTTTTCTTTTATAAAAATTAACATATTTATTTAACTTCTAAAAATTTTATTATTATTATTTTAAATTAATCTATAACAAAATACTATTAATGCTCTTTAATATAAAAATATTATGTTTCTTGTTACATATATTTTCTTTTTCTACCTTTCATATAAATATTATTTATTACTCATAGTTTTAGTTTTTCAATATAAAATATCTATAAGTAGTTTATTGTTTTTATAAATTTTTATTTATAATAAAATATAAAATTTTAAAAATAAAAATAATATTTAAAATGTTACTTACATCTTCCTTCTTCACTTGGAGATCCTCGTAATGTCCCCGTAAGAATTTTAAGTGAAAATAATAATTAAATTATAAATTGTAGATTGAGAACGTAGAAGGGACCTTCGATCCAGTCCTATCATATTGATAACCTTAAATTTAAATAAAATATAATTGAATGTCTTTTAATGTAAAATAATGTTTCATATTTTTATAATAGTAAAAATATATAAATTTAACATAAAAAATACTATTTTATAATTACAAGTTAATAATACTATTTTTATTATTTTTTTAAAAATAATTATCCGTTGATTTTGTTACACCCAATGAGAAAATGAAATAAATAGATTTGTAGAATAAAAAATGAAATAAAATTTTATGAAAATAGATAGATGGGAGAGAGAGATAAGAGATGAGGTAGAATAAGAGGAAAAGGAGGAAAATAAGAAGAGAAATATATGAGAAGGATAAAAAAATATTTAAAATAATTAAATTATTTTTAATACATAATTTATTTTTGATGAAATATATACATTGTTTTCAATTTGGATACTTTTAGTATACTATTTTAAAACTTAGATAATAATTAATATAAAAATGTTAATATAAGTACATAATTATAAAGACTTTTAAATTAAGTTATTTATATTTTTTAATATCTTTTTTATGATTCATATTTTTTGGTCTTTTAGTTTCGATGAAAAGGTTAAAGTCTCTATTTATGTAATTCTTTAAAAGTTATACTTTAGTTTCGATGAAAGGGTTAAAGTCTCTATTTATGTAATTCTTTAAAAGTTATACTTTATTTATCTAACTTTTAGGATATATATTTAAGATCTTGTAATTTATCGAAATATACGTTTTAATATTCTATTTTTTTAGGTATATGTTTAAAATATATACTTTAAAAGTTTTGATATACTTTAAATAGTCTTTTTGGAAATAGTAAATTAGGAATTCTCAAAAGTAAAAAATAAATAAAAAAACCAAATTTTTAAAAGATAATGAAAAAATATATTTAATTTATATTTCGAATGATGTTTTTAATTTTTTTTAAAATTTAATTGTTTAAACTCATGCATTTAAGAGAATTAGTAATTTTAATTATTTTAATTTTATTTTTTGTATTTTAAAAATGGAATTTGTAATATATATTTAAAAAAAACATTACTTTTTTATTTTATTTTTTAAAATTTTAATTTATTATTTAAAAAATAAATTATATGATCCTAATTATACACTTTAAAATTTAGATTTAAATACTTAAAAGGATTAGTAAAAAGCACAACAAATGTGTCAAACATAAAAAAAAAGTGCATTATTCCTTAAATATTTTAATATTTTCTGATTACACAGTCATGTTCATCTCACGTGAGGTCAATAATGGGGGTATGTTTGTCATTTACTTAGTTCTCTCCTTTTCGAACAATCCAAAGCATCTTTTGACGCCATTTTGGATGCTTTAAGCTTTTTCAATTAATTCAGCGTTCACACCTTTCCAACCCCTCTCTGATCTCAAAATTTCCCTCTAAGTCCATTAAATTATATAATAAGAATATTATTATAATTTACCCTCATAAATCCACTTGATATCATAAGAATATTATATATATTCCTAATATATTAAGTCAACATTTTTTTAATTAAAGAAACTAAATAACCCAAGTTATAAACAAATAGATTAAATAATTTTTTTAACCAACTCAAAGAGATTCTTGCAAGATTTTTCTCTCTATTTAATTAGGATTTTTAATATTTTTAATGTAACTTTAAAATTTGGAGAGATTTAATTAAGATATTTAAAGACTCTTAGGTGTACTTGTTAATATAATCGAGTGATTTAATAGAAATAGTGTTTTTCCTTTCTAAGTATTTCACGTGAAACTGAAGCAAGACGTCTTTTCTCAGGTACTAGATTATCAAAGGGAAACAATCTATTTTATATAAAAAGGAACATATGGTGTAAAAAAAATATTTATCATGCTATAAATCATGTTATATTAAAAATTATTTAATATTTAATAAATATTATAAATAATAATAAATCTCATATTATATTGAGAATTTAATTCTCAATAAAATATTAACGCCAAGGTTTTGAAATTATAATTCGATGGTTATAACTAAACACGAGGATTTATTGGTTGTAAGACTTAATCTAAGATCTTACAATTTAAATTGATAACATGCATAATCTCTATTTAGGATGAATTTATGATCCGTTTTATTAAGAATAATAATACACTAATTATATCATTGTAAAACAAATATGCAACTATTTATTAGGTTTTTTTTAATAAGTGTTTAACATAACTTACTTTTTAGATATATTTTAATTTTTAATCATTATTAAACACTAAACACTTTTTCAATATAAGGTAATAAATATATCTTTAAGAAATGCCTTAAATATTTGTTTTTATTACATGATAAATACATGTTTTTAGGGTAAAAAATAAAGGAACTTAAATAAATGAATCATATTATAAGGTTTTTTTATTTCTAATAAGCTATTCATAAATATTTATTAATAACATCTTGTTTTTTATTCCAAAATATATTTATTTATTTTCTCAATGCAGAGAAAACTGATTTAGTGAAAGAATTGCAAATCATTTGTGCATAAGAATTACAAATCATTTGGGTTAAAAAAAAGAGATTTGTAAATATTATTGACACATCACCACTTGGCATAAGCCAACAACTAATAATGTATAGCAACTTTGAGAAGGAACTGGAATCACTGAGAAATTTATCTATATTTGCAATATTAGGTAGAAGAATCAAATCAGCAGCAGTGATTCCAGAACTTTGCAAATGGAAATTGCCCAGTCACTTAAACCAAAAAAAAAAAGTAACTGAGAAATAGAAAAATCAATAACCAAATGGATCAGAGGAACAAATTATTTAAAAGATTAATTGGTGATTAAAAAATTTAAAATCATATCCCATAACTACCAAATATGGTGCAACTTTGAAAAAGAAAATGAAGTTTTTTGCCGTAATTTGGACTTTATATATGGTTGGCTTTGCAACAAAACACCTGGATTAACGGTTTAAATCAAAAGACACCACCTATAGTTGGTTCCATTATATAAAGACCAAGAATTGTTTTGTATTTTTCTGTTTTTGTCGTTTGGAGAAGAGGGGAAGGAACCTACACGTAGATGATGAAAGTCATTGTAGTTTACAGGATATGTTTGTTGGTAGCTATGAAGTATATGATACCAGCCAAATTACATTATTTAAGTTACTTGTTTGAATTTTTGCTTGTAAAGTAACACTTTTTAAAAAATAAAAAATTATATCCGGAGTTCTTTTATTTTTACAAATTATATATATCCATAATTTTTTTTTTAAATTTATGTTTTATTCATTTAAATTATCCAAAATCATTGGTTTTAAGTTAGATTTCATTTTTTTTATTAAAAATGCTCAAAGGTAAGTCATATCACGATGTTATTAAGGCTAGCATGATTTTTCAAAAAAATGTCTCTGTCTTCTCATATTAGATCAATATCTTCTGATAGATTCTATTTTTTATTAAAATCATTCGAATAGAAGACTTATCATAACAATTAATGGTAAAACATTATTTTATTGTGACGACATTTTATTATAACAATTAATGCATTTATGGTAAAACATTATTTTATTGTAACAACATTAAATGTCTTTACACTATCTTTTCACACTAAACCAATGTCTTTTCAAACTCACAAAAAAGTTTCCTTGAAACTAGAAACGGTGACCGAGCTTGTTCATAACTATTTAATGTAAGGATATTTTGTTGTTAATAAGATATGATTTTAGTAAAAAAATAGTTTTAATTACAAAATACTCACTAATTTAATAAATTATTACATTTTAGTCATATTATTTTATATTTGTGAATACTTTAGATAATATAGATCAATTTTGATATTTTTAACATTTTATTTTTCATTTTTTGTCAAATATCTACCTACTCCTTTTACTAAAATTCAATTCAATTATACTTAAGTTTTTCTTTCAAAATAATGATCCAAAAATTTCAAAATTGGCAAAAAAGATTAAAATATCTAAAAATACAACAACAAAAAAATTAAAATATATCAATTTTAAAAAATATAATTAATGTATTTAATTTATAAAAATAAAAGTAACTAAAATATGGTAATATTCTTCCAAGAAAACATATGTATTAACCATATATTATTAGCATACAATACCATGTCAACTCTACTCCAATGCAAATAATAATTTCTAAGATAGAATCGGTGTTTAAAGAATTTTCTTGTAACATGTAATCAAGATACCAGTTATGAAAAAGAAGAACAAATTAGAATGATTAAGAAAATAGTTAAAATGCCAAGAACTTCTCCACTATATATAGGAGTTTTCCCGTTTTATAGCAGAGGAGAATATAGATCTGTGTTTTAATTTTCTTTTGTATTTTTGGCGCTCCCCATCCTAGTTAATGATAAGAAAATGTATCTTGAATAATCTCCTATGAAACCAGAACCAAAGGATGTAGTCAGTAGTGTAGTGTATGTAGTATGTGCATTTGAACACTGCAATATCAACAAACAATAAAAAACATAATCAAGTTTCTAACAAAAGTGACCTATCTTGGTCATAATGAGCAACAGTGGGAATAACTTAACCATCCTAACATGAAAGCAGCATGCTTACAGAGGTTCTCACTAATTTTATAGTAAGCAGGTAAGGCCTATGGTTAAGTGGAACCTATGGATATACGAACAGACATTTAAAACCTTCCCTTTGTTTTCAATATTTGCTGCACCCATCACATGAGCCAGTAGCTTTTTTAGACTAGCATGATATCTGCAGAATTAATTTTTCTCACGTCAGAGATATGGTCCAACGTTTAATTTTCAAACCCATTTATGATTGAGTCTCTGTGGCCTCAATTCTTGATGGAAGAGAATGGCTATAAATAGATGGTTTGGTCCCTAAGCCCTCTCACTCAATTCATCTGAATACACACCATCAATAAGAGTGTTCAGAGAGCTTAGAAGAGCCCAAAAACCAACTGTCGAAGGCAACAGGCAGAGCATCAATGGCCGGAGGTAATATAAATTATTGGGCTTTTATTTTGATCAAATTCATCTTATTAATTAATTATTGATAAATTTTAGTTTTAAATTTGGTATTAGAGAAGTTATTTTTCCTCCGACTTGATGGTTTCATGTATTTTTCCAGAAAACTGGGTTTTGGCTGAAAGTTCTAATAAATATTAATTATGATTTTGTTGTTTTCATGCAAAATGAGGCCAAAATTATTTATAATATTTTATAAAACTGATTTTCTTGCGTTTCTGCAATTAAAATTTTCGATTTTGGCTTTTGGAGGAGTGATTATAGATGGGGGTTGAAACTTTTTTCGGGTTGAATCCGGATCAAATGATCCGGATGAAGGTTGGTGACGACCGAGTAAGGAAAATAAGAAGGCTGCTGCTGGGAGTCGAACACCACATTTCCACTCGTCTACACGGAGTCTTCTCCATTTATATGTTTGGAAATTTAATATTTAAGGACAAATTAATTGCAGAATTTACAGGTATTTATTATGTTTGATATGATTATTTGCCAAATTTTAATCCTTAATACATATATTATATATTTTGTTTCAAACGTATGCTATTTTGAATTAATTATGCTCAGATATAATTTAATATGAATTGTCAAGTGATAATATAATTTTAATTTATATTAACCACAACGTATTTAAATAAATAAAATTATATGTTGTGATATAAGTAAAGAGATTAATGGTAATTAATTATATAAATTTTTTCACACAAAATCTTTTATTATAATTATATAATTAATTAGAATAAAATATCAAATTATTTTTCTTAATATAATTACAAGAATTAAAAAAATAACATAATTTTATGATTTTATTTTAAAATTATATATGTATATTTAATTGAATTAAAAATTTAATCTATAATCAAGTTTTATGTCACTAAACTAATAATTTTGAAACAAAATTAACAACGCAATGAAACATGATATATAATTATTTGCCTTAAAAAAATTATAATAAGTATTTGTATTTAATTTCATGTAGTCATGTAACCTACAATTTTTTTTGAAATAAAATATAATATTTTTAAACTAGGGTAATAACTATAAGATCTAGAAGGAGAGAAAATTTTCTTTATTTGGATTAGATCGACATTAATTATACTCTTAAAAAAGACAAACAAATTATTATTGTAACATTTCATAAAAAAATACTATTTATGAAATAAAGATCGAAATCTTTGTTGGTATCCGTGGTTCTGTAAAACAATATGACAAAATCAAGGTATTATTATTTATCAACATCGTAATTATGAAGTTTTCATTCTTAAGAATCACTGGTGTGAGTGTACATGAACACATCATGCAAATAAGAGACATTATAACTTAGTTAAGATTCGTAAGTTGGTATGTTTGACTTTTTTCTTATAACTATATTTTAAGCACTATCTCACAACAATATAGACTATTTAAAATCTCTAATAATATTCATAAAGATAAATGATCAATAAATGAATTTATGACCATGTGTGTTCAATAGAAAGAAAGGTTAGTAATAGAGCTAGGAGAGAGTACAATGTTAATAATGTATGGAAAAAAACAAAATTCAAGCCAATATAAAAGGAAAAGGAAAAATAACTCTACAAAGTGATATCAAGAAGGAATCCCAATGTTTTATTCTCTAAAAAGAAGGGAAATATAAAGAAAGAATGTCCCAAAATTTTCAAAATAAAAAAAAACACTTGAATTCCTTCTTGATATTACTTGGAGAGGCATTTTACCTTTCCCTTTTGATTGGCTAAAACTTTCCTCTTTTTGTGTGTTACTAGCATTGTATTCTCTCCCAATTCCATTACTAGCTTCCGTTCTCTTGAACACACAAAACCATAACTTTATTAATTGATAATATATTTTTATGAGTTGTAATATCCCTCATTCACGTGATGTGTTCAGGCACACTCTCACATTGGTAAGTCTTATGGATGAAAATTTACCCTTCAAAATCTTTTATAATACACATAAAGATAAATGATCAATCAATAAACTTATGATTGTGTTTAAGAGGAAGGAATGATGGTAATTGAACTAGGAGAGAGTATAATACTGGTAACAAAGAAAGAGAAAAGTTCAATCCAATCA
The DNA here is from genome assembly GCA_030763125.1 of Hippophae gyantsensis. Classification (NCBI taxonomy): domain Eukaryota; kingdom Viridiplantae; phylum Streptophyta; class Magnoliopsida; order Rosales; family Elaeagnaceae; genus Hippophae; species Hippophae gyantsensis. Next base: position 57,846,926 of record CM061032.1, on the reverse strand, counting down.
AAGAGAAAAGATAAAATACCTTCCTAAAGTAATATTAAAAAAGAATTTAAGTGTTTTTTTTATGAAAAAAAGGGACACATAAGGAAGGAATGCCCCAAATTTCAAAAATGACTTGAAAAGAGAGACAATCAATTCTCACTTATTTATTATGAATATAATATAATTAATGTTAATATTAACACATGGTAGATCGATTCTTAATCTATAATCCATGTTATAAATTTCTTGTAGGGTTTACGAAACCTAAGGAAGCCAATGGGAAGTGACTAGTACATCTTATCAGGAAACAAGATAAGTTCATATGTAGAAACAATAAGAATATGCTATTTAACGTTAAGTAGTGGTTTGTTTTAGAATTAACAAAGACCTTTTATGCTACAAGTTTTTCAAGAAATTTAATTTCAATTTCTAGACTTATACCTCTTGATTATTCCTTAAAATTTTCATACACATCTTTTTATTTATTTAATAAATATAATTATATTGGGAATGATATTTTGTTTGCCTTAATTTATAAAATAATATCAATTATAATTCAACGATGTTAGCATTGGCACTAAACGATGCATTATTAACTAGGATTTTTATACAGGGAAATAAAAGATAATACTCATTGTTAAGGGATTCACTCAAAAGAAAAGAATTGACTATATAGAGACCTTCTCTTCTATATCTAAGAAAGATTTCTTTCGCATCATTTTGACATTAGTTGCTTGTTCGAATTTGAAACTGCAAAAAATGGACATAAAAATGACATTTCTCAATGAAAATATAGAGAAAAAGGTTTACATGAAACAACTTAAAGGATTTCACTATAGTGATAGTGAACATTTGGTCTACAAGCTAAAAAAGTCTATATATGATCTAAAATAAGACTCACACGTAAATGGTATATTAAATTTCATGGTGTAATTTCTTCATTTGAGTTTGTGAAAAATATCATAGATCAATGCATATATCAAAAGGTTAGTGGGAGTAAGATCTATTTTTTATTTTATATGTAGACAACATTCTACTTACAACTAATAATAAGGGTTTGTTGCATGAGATGAAATATTTTTGCTCTAAATATTTTGACATGGATGATATAGGTAATACATTTTATGTTATTGGTATTAAGATCTATAGAGATATATTTCAAGGAATATTAGGACTATCTCAAAAATCTATATCAATAAAATTTTAGGAAAATTTCGAATGAAAGATTGTTCAGTAAGTGTTGTTCCCATGATAAAGATGATAGGTTTAATTTGAGCCAATTCTCGAAAAATGATTTTGAAAAGAAACATATGCTTATGTTGCAGGAAACTTGATGTATGCTCAGGTCTATGCAAGGCTCATTGCATTTGTGGTGAGAATATTGGGATGATATTAGAGTAATAAGTACATATTATTGAACTCAATTAACAATCCTTGAAGCCATATTGTCTTTTTACTAGCTTCAATCACTACTACATACTTAGCCTCTGTAGTGGATATAGTGACAATCTTTTGTATTTTTGACATCCAACTAACAATTATAGTTCCAACAATAAATATATAATCGGTGGTGCTTCTTTAGTGATTAACTTCACCTCCAAAGTCTGCGTCTACACAACCTTGTACTTTTAACTCTCTTTTACTAAAGTTTAAACACTTCTCTGTGATGCCTCATAAATACCTCAAAATCCACTTAATTGCTTCCCAATGAGCTTTTCTAGATTTGACATAAATTGCTAACAACTCCCACTATATGGCCAATGTCTGGTCTCGTACAAACCATCGCATACATCAAAATTCCAATGGCTGAGGCATAAGGAACCTTAACCATGAATTATCTCTCTTCCTCCGTCTAAGGGGACTAATCCTTGGATAGGCGAAAGTGACTGGCCAAGGGTGTGCAAACTGGCTTGGCATTGCCTATGTTGAATCTCTGTAAAATACGATTGATGTAATTTTCCTGAGATAACTACAAGGATCCTCTCTTCTTATCTCTTATAATTTGCATTCCAAGAATCTTCTTTACTGGACCCAAGTCTTTCATTTCAAACTCATATGACAATTCCTGCTTCAAATTTTTGATATCATTCATAATTGAACCTATTACTAACATATCATCAACATAAAGTAGTAAAATAATATAACTAGACCTATATCTCTTGAAGTAGCAATAGTGGTCGGCGTTACACTTCTGGAAAATTTCCTTGTGCATGAAGTTGTCAAAAAATTTGTACCATTGTCTCAGGGCTTGTTTATGGCCATACAAACTCTTCTAAAGTCTACACATCATGTTCTTATTCCCTCTTTTTGAGAAACCTTCTGATTGGTACATGTATATCTCCTCATCTAAGTCTCCATAAAAGAATACAGTATTCACATCTAACTATTCAAGATGAAGATCTTCAATGGTTATAATACTGGATACTAATATGATAGTATTGAGCTTCACAATGGAAGCAAAAATGTCGGTGTAGTTAGCTCATTCCTTCTGCTGAAATCCTTTGACAACTAGTCATGGTTTGTATCTCTTAGAACCAGAATGCTCCACTTTCACCTGATACACCCATTTGTTGTGAATTGCCTTCTTCCTCGCGGGTAACTCAGCTAGTTCCCATGTCTGGTTGGAGATGAGAGATTTAATTTCTTCTTTCATGGAAAGCTTCCACTTTCTAGCATCTCGAGTCTGAGAAACTTCACTATAGTATTCAAGCTCTCCTTCATCAGTCAAAAACATATATTTCATGTATCTCCTATTAGGCACATGAGATCAAGAATACCTTCTCAATACAGGAGTTGGAGTATAAGGCTGTGATGTGTTGGACTGTTGCGTACTGCTCTATCCAACGAGTTCCTCTGGTTGAGGAATTATTACAATTAGTTTCATCATGGGACTGTCTATGATATCATTTGTATTTGCAAATACTGATTCATTCTGCTTTAAGTCATTGGCATATGTTTTATGTCTGTCCTTATACATCACCCTTTCATTGAAAATCACATTTTTGCTATGAATCATTTTCTTGTTTTCATCATCCCAAATGTGGTAGCTAAACTCATCCTCACCATAGCCAATGAATGTGCATTTATTGGATTTGGGATAAAGCTTATTCCTACCTTGATCAATGATATACATAAATGTTACACAATTGAAAAACTTTTAGATGTGATAGTTTTACCTCTTTTTCGCCCCATATCTTTTCTGATATTTTGTGCTCTAATGGAATAGATAGGCCTCGATTGATCAAGTAAGCTTACATGTTGATTACTTTTTCCCATAGTTGCTTCGGTAGACCTGACAGTATATGAATGATTTTGGCTCTTTCTATCAATGTTCAGTTTATAAGCTCAACTACACCATTGTGTTAAGGTGTTCCTAACACAGTTCTCTCCATTTTGATCTTGTGCTCATAGTAGGAATTTTTGAATCTAGTGTCTTTATATTCACCACCATTTTCGTTTATGAGCTTTTTGATCTTCAAACCTGTTTCATTTTCAACAATAGCTTTCCATCTCCTGAAAGCCTCACACATTTCAGACTTATGCTTTAGAAAGTAAACCTATAACTTTCGAGAGTGATCATCAATGAAAGTCATGAAGTAGTGTTTCCCACCAATGAATGTGATAGTCGTTGGTCCTCAAACATCAGAGTGAATGAGCTCTAACCTCTCCTTCTTTGTGGTTCTATCACTTGTCTGAAAGTTGGCTCTCTTTTGCTTTCCAAGTATGCTATCTTCACATATATCTATCTCCGTTGACTGTAGACCTGGAAGTTTTTCCTTTGAGTGTATAATCTTCATCTTCTTTTCACTTATGTGACCTAGTCTCTAATGCTATAGATTTTATATTTCATTGTCTGTTACAACTATAATCGAACAATGTGCCCTTGCTATCATGTAAAGAGTGTCAATATTTTTACCTCGAGCAATCATCATTACACCCTTTGAAATCTTCCAATCATCACCACAGAAGATTGTAGTATAACCAACTGCCCTATCGAGATTAAGTTCTTTCTTAGGTCAGAAATATGCCTCACATCTTTTAGCTCCCAAATAGACCTATTCAATTTAATCTTCACTACACCTTTTCTAATAATAACACATGGTTTGATCATCACCAAGATATACCTTTCCAAGGTTTCTAGGGACATATTTCTCGAATAATTCTTTCTATGAAGTAGCATGGAACGATGCTCTAGAGTCTAACACCCAAGATTCTTCCTTGCTCTCCAAAGAGCATATCAATGCATCATCTCCTCCTGAGTTGGAAGTAACATTTGCCATTGCCACCTTCGGTGCACTCTTGCACTGATTTTTGTAGTGCTTAGTTCTCCCACAATTCCAACACTCGACAGTTTTCGAGGTATGAGAATTATTAAGATTCCTAGATTTGGACCTTTTGTCTATTGATCTACCTCGATAGCTTGTTCTACCACGTCCATTACTTCTAGTTGAATTTCTTCATTTTAACTCTGTATGCAAAGCTAAAGAGGTCGACGATTCGCCCAACTCTTTATGTCGGATCTCTTCATTGAGAACCAAATTACGAATATCATTAAATTTCTACTTTTTTCTTCCTGATAAGATACTCACAATCGTGACAGTAGCATTCCAGTTTCCTAGTAGAGAAGACAAAAGTATCAATTCTCATACTTCTTTATCGAATTCAATTCCAATTGAACTCAATTAGGTTGTGACTATGTTGCGTTCATTGAGATGTTGAGCTACCATTGCACCTTCCTTCATCCGCACATTGAACAAACGCCTCATCAACTACACTTTGTTTGAGGTCGATGACTTCTCATACATATTGGAGAGAGGTGTCATAAGACTCGTCGTGGACTTTTCCTTTGCTATGTTGAAAGCAACATTACAAGATAGTGTTAATCGAATACCTTCGAAGGCTTGTTTGAAGATTCTAATCTTTTTCCTTCATAGCCTTTGGCTTTTTTTTAGAGAAAGATTAATATAGACTTCTTTGATACATATAATCCTTTACCTGCATTTTTCAAAATCCAAAATTTATGCCATCGAATTTCTTGAGTTTCACATTTCCTTCATTTATAGTTATTGCTCCCACTCAAATCTGATTTCCTTTGGATCGTTTCTGACTATTCCTATGAACCATTATGTATTAGAACACCTCCGTCAACAAACCATATCGCCGACAAAATTTTTCTATTCACATAATTCACTATTCACATAATAATAACCTTGTAGAAAATTAACAGAAATAACCACAAAATGCTATGATACCAATTATTTGAAAATTATGCAAATTCTCGATAAATTATATTTATGAGAAAATAAAAATAGATAAAGTAACACAAATTTAATAACGGGATTCGACCAATTTTACTTACATTTCTAGACTTGTTGCAAATATTTTTACTAAAATAGATAAAATGATAAATTATATAAAGTTTTTACAACACTTACAACTCATAAACTCAATTATATTTAAAAAAATTGCTCTCAATTTTTTCTCATTAAAGTTTTTTCTCTAAATTTTTATCTTAATAGGATAATATAAAGTATTTATTGAAGTGTTTTATTTATAGATATATAAATCCCTTTTACATGGCTTATCAATTAATTCTGAATTAATTTTACTTATTTTTAACAAAATAATGTATCATTTATTCAATTTTTTTGGTTATTAGCTTGATAACTACACTTAAGTTATTAGATTCACAACCGTTATTTTTTTTATTATCATTTATTATAGGGTTTGATACGTGTAAATTTGATTGACCAACATCTAGATCCTGCATCACTTGAGAAAAGTATTAGGAAGTCTATTGATGAAATAATCAGGTGAAATACTAATCTTTTAGACAGTAAAAGACAAATAGAAATTTCTTCTCCGGAGACCCTTACCCAAATTCTTCCAAAATGTTATCATGCAATTTTTAGATGCATATAAATTATATTATTTATAAAAAAATTCTTATTTTTCACTCAGTATGTGTATTAAAAGTCAACTATTTTTGCAGTGGCTTACTGTCTTTGTTACCACCACTAGCAAGTACCAACATAAGACATATACGCTATAATGTTCTTTGAAGACATACACTTAGAAAGATATTTAAAGGCTCACCAAGACCTAGATCGTTTAGGCGGCGTGGCAGCTTATGTAACGATAAGAGAAGTGTAAAGCTCCACTGGGTGTCTTTTAAATTTTTAATTTTTTTAAATATAATAATAAAATAAAATGTACTTTTTGCATAAAAGTTAAGCTCAACCTAAAAATATTTTTCTCGGTTGAGATTTGTGAGGGTAAAATACACTTATAATTCGTATTTTTTAGTCATAGAATAATTCAGTTCCTATTTATTTAAATGAAAAATTTAATTTATATTCTTTTAAACATTTAACAATTTAGTCTTTTTTTTTAAATTAAATAATTTATTACTATTCTTTTGAATTTACAATAATTTAATTTTTATTATTTTAAATTTATAATAATAATATATGTTTATATTATGAAAAACATGTGATTATATAATTAATGATACTATAAATTTGTTAAATTGTATAACATAACTCATTTTATATATAAAATTTTATTTTTTATTCTATCAACAGAAACATAAAAACAAAACATAAGTTTTATATTTTTATGTAAATATATGTAATAATAAAAACAATATACATTTTTTTTAAAAGGTTAAAATAAAATAATGCGAATAAATATATCATATATATTTTATTAAGTTTAAATCCTGCCCCCAAACAACATACATTTTTAAAAAATAAAATTTGATGGAAAATCCATAACAACAGTTAAACCGCCTTTAAGAACACCTTAAACATGGCGGATAAAGTAATCTATTGAGGAATTTTAGTAGGACAATTTAAATGTCTTATATTGTGCAAGTAAATAAGACCGAAATACTCTAGTAATTAAAAAGAAATATTAAATCGAGAATCGAGATTATTCCTAAATGCATTTTACCCCAATTCTACCTATCTCTTTATCTCTCTCTATCTCACCTAGGTTTTCGTCTCTCTACGTCGGCCAACCTAAAGCATCCATTACGTGAACCCACTATCAATCTGCAATTGACTTTGTTTGCATCTTCTAACTGCGGCAGGTATTATTATAAACAGTAATAGAATTATTGATGATATTCATGAGAACATGTTTGATTGTTTGAATCTAATATTGTAATTAATTGACTTAAACATTGATCTAGGTTTGGTTTTTGTTGCCAATTGAGAGTAACAGACTAGTATAATATACTTTGTTCTGCCTATGGTTGTATTCTCATCTCATTTGAAGCGCATTTTCAACTTTTTCTATCCATCGTTCGCCTTATCGTTCAACATGTTCCCTTTGGTAAGGGGCTGGGGTAGCATCTTGGATCATGTCAAAGAGAGCAGCAAGCTGGTGCTTGTGTGAACACATTTATACAGCTGGATTTAGATTGTTAGTTTGTTATATTAGTTAGTTTAGCATTCACATTAGACTAGGATAGTTACTCTGGAAGTCTATATATACTGGAAGTGTACTGTTACATTGATTCATTGAATACAGTTTCAGATTACAATCATCTTCTTCTCTCTACGTTCTTTTCTATATTTCATAGCATTGTATCAGAGCAAGAAAGATCTAGGAATTGATCTTTTCTCAAATTGATTCAGAAAAATTGCAAACAAGTCACCTTCTTAGCGTGATGTCATCAACACACCAGCTGGTGTTCATCAAAATTCGTAGTCAAATCCAATGTTCTCTTTGTCAAACTCTGGATTGATTTTGCAATCATCTAATTTGTTATCACAAAGTTTTTCTTCAATTCCTATAGTGAGTGCTAGTCGTTCAATCAAACTTGATCATCACAATTATCTCATTTGGCACAAACGAATAGAGAATCTGATTATAACGTATGTTAGTGATTTTGGAAGGTTTGTTCCTAATCCTCATTTTATTAATTGAAATAAATTGAACAATTTGGTGAAAAGTTGGATTTATGCATCTATTTCAAATGACATGAATTCCTTAATTTCTCGCAAGACTATTGCATATCAGCAGTGGAAATCTTTTGAATAAACCTTTTCCTCTGCTACTTAATCCAAAATACTCAATCTTCGTAGCCAACTGCAAACACTAAGAAAGGAGGGACTTTTTGTAAGTGAGTATATTGCTAAGGCTCAACCAATTTCTCATCATTTGGTTGCTGTAAGTGAGCCCATTTCAGATCACGATCTAGTTATGTATGCATTGGTTGGATTGATTGACAATTCAACTTACAATCCCTTTGTAACTACAATTAAAATGGCTTAACCTAAGCCAAATTTTACTTCTTTTCATAGTCAATTGGAGACTTTTGAGAGAATGATCCTTAATCATTATGCTATTGACAAGGATAAAGCCTTTCATGCTAATTTTACTTATGCTTCTCGGAATAGTTTTGGACAGAAGTAAAAAAACACTCAATCCAAGCCAGAACAATGGTCACTTCAAACCTTTCTAAGAAATATTTCACCTAAACCTCCTTAGAGCTTCCTACATGTTAATAGGTTTTCTGGTTCTTTTACTCCTACTACTCCTCCTAAGAAAAGAAATGATGAAAGACATATTTGTCAAATCTATGAAAAGGTTGGACATCAAGTATCTAGATGTTTTGTTCTATGTGATTTGTTGTATAAAACATACAAGGGTGAATCTGCTTCTAGTTTTGCACATGCCTTTTTTGTCAATGTGAACTCTTCATCAACACCCAATAATGCTTGGCTCTTAGACACTAGAGCAAGTCATCACTTAACTTCAAATTCAACTAATGTACCATAAGCCTTACCTTACATTGGGAATGGAGGAGTAACCTTAGGCAATGGTAACATTTTACTCATACACTGTGTTGGTAGTGGTTTACTAGCTTCTGCATATCATAATTGTTTTCTTACACTAAAACATATTCTTCACACACTTCATGCTGCACATAATCAATTTTCAGTTCAAAAGTTGTGCTCACAATGATGCTTGTGTTGAATTTCATGCCAATATGTTTTATGTTAAGAACAATACCATGAAGAAAGTACCGGTGAAAGGAGGCACTAAGGGAGGCTTGTATCACTTGACTGGAGAAGTTGTTAGTACTCAGGATAATTTTTCTCCTGCTTAGATTGCTTCTCTGGATCAGTGGCATTCCAGGCTTGGTCCTTTCTCTCACGTTTCCAAAGTTGTTTATGCAAATTCTTTGCCTTTGTTTGCTTCTTCTTCTTCTATCAATCAGTCATTTTGTACTGCTTGTAAAACTACAAAATCTCACAAGTTATTGTGAAAAATAAATATCCTTTTGATTTGTTGTTCTTAGATTTGTGGAATTCACCAATTTTTGGTTGTAATGGTGAAAGATACTTCTTGGCTATTGTGGATGACTTCGATTGTTTCATTTGGCGTTTTTTGTATGGAAACAAAGGATCAAACAGTTTCACTTTTTCTATCTTTTTTGCAAATGATTCGTACACAATTTAATGTTTATGTTAAAAACATTCAAACTTATTCTAGAGGTGAATTTATTGCTTTCTCCTCTCTTGTTAAAAGTCATGATATAATTCATCGTTTTACATGTCCTCACACATGAGAACAAAATGTCATCGTCGAAACTTGACATCGTAAGATTGTGGATAGGGGACTTGCCTTACTAAATCAATCTGCTTTGCCTCTTAAGTTTTGGTTGTACTAGTATGTATCTCATAAATAGGTTTCCATCTAAAGTCCTTAATCGTGTGTCCCCTTATGAGTTGCTTCACTCAAAGGCACCTAAGTATAACCATCTGCTTGTGTTTGGTACTTAGTGTTTTCCTTGTGAGTTTATAGTAACCATAATGTCACGTCCCGCTCAGAATGCCCCGCGAAATCCAAAACAAATGGTGCTTGCCTAAAGGACCTAGACTTTTCTACATGAGAAGGTTCTAGAGTGGCCTAGAGATGTCTAGAAAGGGCTAGAGTTGGACGGACTCAACTCAAGCTTGAAGACCCTAGAATGTTCTAGAGCACGCTGGAGAGTGCTAGAATGGGCTGGAATATTCTAGAACGTGCTGGATGGTTCGGGAAGGATGTGGAAGCCGTTGGAAGCTTGCGAAACATCCCGGAACGTGCATGAAGGAACTAGACAAACCTAGAAGACTCTAGAATTGGCTAGAAGGTCCTAGACCCTTGTGGCATATTGTACATAACTCTAGAATTCCCTTGTACATTCTAGACTAGGAAGACTCTAGAAAGTGGTGGCATACTCTTAAGCTTAGAGCCACACTATAAATAGACCAATTGGTCTTCATTTGTAAGCAACTTGGGAAATCTTGGGAAATCTTGGGAAATTGTAACATAAACTCTCTCTAGAGCAATACAAAGCATTCTTTGCAAACTCTCTTTCTAATCTCTTTGGAGAATTCGTTCGGGGAAAGGCAGGCTTAGTGCAACGGAACGTGCTAAGTGCCGCACGATCGCTATTGAAAATTTAAGGTCGTGACAGTTGGTATCAGAGCTTTCGGTTGAACCAATCTTACTCTTGGCATAATGAAGAACGTTGCTCCTACACCAAGCGTTGATGTTCCACCTATGGAACGTGGACGTGAGGAAGTTCGGAAACCATCGAAGGAATCTCGAGCCAAGTCGAAAGACATGCTTTCTAGCTTGGAAGCACGAGTGGGAAGTGCGCAGGACAGCTTAGGGGAGCTGTTCGACCGGGTGGACAACTTAGAGGAGTGTTGCAATGGCTTGGAGGCCGAGGATGTGGAGATCCATGCAGCGGTTAAGATGTCCCTCAACGAGCTAGACGGTGGACTAAGGCAAGAGATTGATGGGCTAAAAACTAAACTTGCCAAGGTAAGGGATCTTGTCCAAAGAGAACTTGCTAATGTTTTGCTTAGAATGGAGGACATGAGTGGCGATCTAGCTCTATGTAAGTGGGCTATGGCCGCGGGAACTAGCACAACCACCGTCATTGAGGCTAAGAGGGTAGATGTTCCCAAGCCCAAGACCTTCAATGGCGTTAGGAACGCTAGGGAAGTTGAGAACTTCCTATGGGGGCTTGAACAATACTTTGAGGCTACTTGCATAACGGACCATGCCAAAGAAAATCCGAATCGGCCGTACGTATCTATCCGACACTGCGATGTTGTGGTGGAGACGGAGGCATGGAGATGTGCAACGAGGGGTTTGCACAATTGATACCTTTGATGACTTCAAAAGGGAGTTCAAAATGCAGTTCTTCCCCGTAAATGCTGAAGAGGAAGCTAGAGGACGATTGCGACGGTTAAAGCAAACGGGTAGTATAAGGGACTACGTGAAGGAATTCACAACCCTGCTGCTTGAAGTTCCTGACACATCTGACAAGGATGCCCTATTCTTGTTCATGGATGGGCTTCAATCGTGGGCTAACCTTGAGCTCAAGCGACGTGGTGTTCAAGACTTGTCTTTGGCCATTGCGACTGCGGAAAGCTTTATTGATTACTCCACAAACAAAGAGAGCTCCAAAGCCACAGATAAGAAGTTTGTTGGAGGAAAGAGTGGGGGAAGCCATGGTAAAAGTCAGGGACCTAAGAACCACAAAGATAGCTCTTCATTCAAGTCACGAGACAAGGAGAAGGAAAAGGAGGACCGGAATGCCTCGAAGCCCCGTGTAACGTGCTTCATATGCGACGGACCGCATTGGGCACGCGAATGTCCGAAAAGGAAGGCCTTGAGTGCCTTAGTTGCCTCCACGCATAATCAAGATGGAGGTGAGTCGGACGAAGGTGCAAAGATGGGTTCTTTGCGCCTACTTGGTGCATTGCAGAGTGCCCCAAAGACCCCTAAAGGCTTAATGTATGTAGATGCAGCCATCAACGGGAAGGTCGCCAAAGCTTTGGTGGATACAGGTGCATCTCACAATTTTGTTTCAGTGGAAGAAGCAAAAAGACTCGGCCTTAAGGTAGTCCGTGGAGGGGGATCTCTCAAAGCAGTTAACTCGGCAGCACTACCATTGCATGGAGTTGCTCGCGGAGTTAAGGTCAGTCTTGGTGCTTGGACTGGCCAGGTGGACTTATCTGTAGCGCCTATAGATGACTACTCGATGGTATTCGGCATGGAGTTCTTGGACCAGGTTAGAGCTTTCTTGGTGCCATACTCAAACTCTATGTGTATTATGGATGGTTCGAAGGCTTGCGTGGTACCGACGGACAGGACCACCAAACGCACAACCCAAGCTCTCTCGGCACTTCAATTCAAAAGGGGATTGAAGAGGGACGAAGAGAGTTACCAGACCATCTCAAAAGAGTACAACGAGGAGGAGTCGCCAAAGCCAAGCTTGCCGACGGACGAGCAAGTTGTCTCAGATAAGTCCCATGAGGTGATGTTTGAGGCGTCACTAAAGCCAAGCTTGCCAACGGAAGTGCAAGCTATCCTAGATAAGTCCCATGGGGTGATGCATGAGGCCTCGCCCAAACGGTTACCTCCAAGGAGGGAGGTGGACCATGAAGTCGAGTTGGAGCTCGACACAAGACCACCAACAATGAGCCCTGATCAGGTGGAAAAATCAGAGGCGCGCAACGAAAGCATGGTGGTTGACCCAACAAGTCGAATGACAAAGTTAGCAGCCTTGAGTAGGCCAAGTAGTCCTCTGCTGGAAAGGATCAAAGAAGGGTTGGAGCATGATGCCCTTGCTCAAAACCTCCTTACCCTCATCAAGAAAGGAAAGACGAGACGATTTTGGCTGAGTGACGGACTACTCTATGCCAAGCAGAATCGAATCTTCGTGCCAAAATGGGGGAGCTTAAGGAAAGAGCTTATCAAGGAGTGCCATGATTCGTTATGGGCTGGACACCCAGGAATGAGGCACACCCTTGCTTTGATCAAGTCTATCTACTATTGGCCTCAACTTTGGGACGATGTTGAAGCTTATGTAAGAACTTGTCTCGTATGCCAACAAGACAAGATAGAGCAGCATGCACCCGGAGGCTTGCTAGAACCGCTGCCTATTCCAGAGAGACCATGGGAGAGTGTCTCTATGGACTTCATCACTTGCTTGCCAAAATCTGAAGGCTTTGGCAGCATTATTGTCGTCATCGACCGCTTCAGCAAATATGCGACATTCATACCTGCCTCAACGGACTGCACGGCAGATGAAACGGCACGTTTGCTCCTCAGGAATGTTGTGAAGCATTGGGGAATCCCTTCCAACATCGTGAGTGACCGAGACCCACGATTCACGGGGAAGTTTTGGACAGAACTATTCAAGCTGTTAGGGTCAGACTTGAATTTCTCCACAAGCTTTCACCCACAAAGTGACGGACAAACAGAGCGTGCCAACGCATTGCTGGAGTTATATCTTAGGCACTTTGTTAGTGCCAATCAACACGATTGGGCGAAGCTGTTGGATGTAGCCCAATTCTCTTATAACTTACAACGGAGCGAGTCTACCATAAAGAGTCCCTTTGAGATCGTCATGGGACAGCAACCCATGACTCCTCATGCCTTGGCCACAAGTTATGAAGGGAAAAGCCCTGCTGCCTTCAAGTTTGCCAAGGCGTGGCATGAACAGGCGGAGTTGGCCCGAGCTTATCTGAACAAGGCGTCTAAAAAGATGAAGAAATGGGCTGACAAGAAGAGGAGGATGGTGGCGTTTCAGGAAGGAGATTTGGTCCGGGTTAAACTATTGCCCCAACAGTTCAAGAGCTTGCGGAAGGTTCATAAGGGGTTGGTGCGGAAATATGAGGGACCATTTCCAGTCCTTAAACAAGTCGGTAAGGTGTCGTACAAGCTGCAACTCCCTCCGAAGCTTAAAATATATCCTGTTTTTCATGTAAGCATGCTAAAACCTTATCATGGAGACAAGGAAGATATGAGTCGAGGAGAATCCAAGAGGACGCCTACCGCAGTGGTAACCTCCTTTGACAAGGAAGTGGACTCAATCTTGGCGGATCGCCTGATCCGGCATAGAGGGGTACCAAGTTATCGGGAATACTTGGTCAAATGGAAGAACGCTCCGGATGAAGAAACAAGTTGGGAACCTGAGGAATCCTTGTGGCAATTCAAAGATGACATCGAGAGGTTCAAGCTTGAAGGCGCGACGAGGGCGTCGCGAACTTGAGTGGGGGAGGGTGTCACGTCCCGCTCAGAATGTCCCGCGAAATCCAAAACAAATGGTGCTTGCCTAAAGGACCTAGACTTTTCTACATGAGAAGGTTCTAGAGTGGCCTAGAGATGTCTAGAAAGGGCTAGAGTTGTCTAGAAAGGGCTAGAGTTGGACGGACTCAACTCAAGCTTGAAGACCCTAGAATGTTCTAGAGCACGCTGGAGAGTGCTAGAATGGGCTGGAATATTCTAGAACGTGCTGGATGGTTCGGGAAGGATGTGGAAGCCGTTGGAAGCTTGCGAAACATCTCGGAACGTGCATGAAGGAACTAGACAAACCTAGAAGACTCTAGAATTGGCTAGAAGGTCCTAGACCCTTGTGGCATATTGTACATAACTCTAGAATTCCCTTGTACATTCTAGACTAGGAAGACTCTAGAAAGTGGTGGCATACTCTTAAGCTTAGAGCCACACTATAAATAGACCAATTGGTCTTCATTTGTAAGCAACTTGGGAAATTTTGGGAAATTGTAACATAAACTCTCTCTAGAGCAATACAAAACATTCTTTGCAAACTCTCTTTCTAATCTCTTTGGAGAATTCGTTCGGAGAAAGGCAGGCTTAGTGCAACGGAACGTGCTAAGTGCCGCACGATCGCTATTGAAAATTTAAGGTCGTGACAATAAGCTAGATTCAAGGTCCATTCCTTGTGTTTTTATAGGGTATGTTACAAATCATCAAGGTTATCTTTGTCTTGGCTCTGATAGTTTATATTAGCATACATGTTTTTAATGAACATGTTTTTTCCTTTAAACACTGTGCATCTTCTTCACAGTCTTTACTCAAGTTACCTTTTAATTTTGTTGTTCCTTCTTCCATTCCACTACCACATGTTCCCTTTGACTATCTACCACATGTTCCTTTTACTTCTTCCAATATTGGTTTTTCACATATTGTTTTCTCCTCTCCTAATTCACCTCTTTTGCCTTCATCTCCTCTTCCTCCACCATCTTCCATTCCTTCTCCTTCTTGTCTACCTGACACTTCTTGTTCTATACCTGTGTTAATTGATTTTTCCAAAACAATTAACATGCATCCTATGGTTACTCGGGGTATGTTTGGAATTAGAAAGCCTAAAGCATATGCATTAGTTTCACATATTTTGTTTGAACCCAAATCATGTAAAATTGCTATTAAAATTCCAAAATGGAAAAATTCCATGCGAACAGAATATGATGCCTTGTTGAGTAATGACATTTGACAGTTAGTTCCTTTACCTCTTGGTAAAAAGGTCATTGGTTGTAAGTGGGTGTTTAGGATAAAACTCTTGAGTCCTGGTTATCTAGATAAATATAAGAGTATACTGGTTGCTCTTGGATATTTATAGGAGGAAAGGGTTGATTTTTATGAGACATTCAACCTTATGATCAAACCAACTACCATTAGACTTGTGCATTGTTTGGCCCTTATGTACAATGGGAGTTGGGACAAGTGAATGTTAATAATGTCTTTCTCAATGGAGATTTAGAAGAAGTGGTTTACATGAGGCAAGCTCATGGTTTTGAAAAAGGAAATGGCTTAGTGTGCAAGCTTACAAAGGCCTTGTTAGGATTAAAACAAGCATCTTGTGCTTGGTATCAAAAACTAAGCAAAATTTTGCTATCAATTGGCTTTGTTCAGTCCAAGTCTAATGTTCGTTTGTTTGCTCAAGCTGCTGGTGAGGTGATTACTTTATTACTAGACTACATCGATCACATTGTCATTATAGGGAACTCCTTATCTCACATTTCATTTTTGGTGCTTCAACTCAATGCTACATTCACTCACTCTCGAGGATCTTGGGAAGTTAAGCTACTTTCTTGGGGTTGAAGTTGCTTACTCCAGTACTAGCATTCATTTGTCTTAGTAGAAATATAAAAAGGGTTTGATTGCTAAGTGCAATCTCATGTACAGTAAATTAGTTGATATGCCTATGTTATCAGGTAAAGTTCTGAATAAATTTGATGGCACTGTCTTGGACAATGGTACTGAATATAGGTAGGTTCTGGGTGCTCTTCAGTATTTAACTCACTCGACTAGAGATATCCTTTGTTGTTAACAAGTTATGCCAATTTATGGTGGTCTTCAATTATTGCCTTCCTCTACCATGGAACTTATTGCTTTTAGTGATGCAGACTGGGTAGGGAGTCCAAATGATCACAATAACACAAGTGTGTTTTGTGTCTTTCTTGGGATAGTTTGGTTTCCTGGAAAAGCTCAAAGCTGAAGGTTGTCTCACGCTCCTTTACTGAATTCGATTATAGAGCTTTGGCTAGTGCTACCACTAGGCTTATTTGGATTAGTTCTTTGGTCAAAGAATTGTGTGTCCTACAGATGTTCCTTCCATTTATTGAGATAATTTGAGTGCAAAATGTTTGGCTCAAAATTCAGTTTTTCATGGTAGAGTTAAACATATTGAGGTTGATCATCATTATGTTAGAGATTTTGTCATGAAAGGTGAGCTTTGTATGCCAGCATATTGGTTCTCCCGATCAAATTGCTAATGTTCTAACCAAGCCTCTCGACATATATTAATTTAAGTGCTTGCGTGCCAAATTGATAGTGTTGTCACGCCCATCAATTTGAGAGGGGCTGTTGGATCATGTCAAAGAGAGCAGCAAGCTGGTGTTTGTGTGAACACATTTGTACAGCTGGATTAGTTTGTTAGTTTAGCATTCACACTAGACTAGTTGGTTAGAGATAGTTACTTTGAAAGTCTATCTATACTGCAAGTGTACTGTTACATTGATTCAATGAATACAATTTCAGATTACAATCATCTTCTCCCTACATTCTTTTGTACATTTCATAGCACAGGGGTCATGAGTGTTTCTAGACGAGTGATTTCAATGTGATTTAGTTTGATTTGAGATTTTATATGTATTGTGTGTGCGTATAATTTTGTTTTTCAATTTCAAGCTTGGATTAGCGATTCCATGAACAATTTTGTTTTGGTGAATTGAAATCGTAACTAGAGGTGTATCATAATTGACATTGTGAAAAATATGCCTCTGGTTTTAGTCTTATATATATAACTTTCATATTCCTTTGCTTTTGCTCTGTTATGATGTTCCAGATAAATCTACAAAGCTCAAACACGTGCCATGAAGTTTATTAACTTTCTCTTGCGTTTCTCTCCTTTGTGGTTCAGTTTTATTTCACATCTTTTATTTTATCTTTATAATTTTGTTTCATTTTCCTCAACTCTGTTTCCAACCTGCTATTTAGTTTATTTGTTTATTAAATGAATTTTATGTCTACTGATAAGATATTTATTTATCTATATCTTATATGTGACTATGCTATCAACATAATCTCTACCCTCTTCCACATACATGCATTGAGTAATGCTGGCATAATTCTTCTTTCTTTCTTTTTTTGTATTGGATTTGCCAATCAGGTATTCAAGAAGAGCTATAGTTTGTAGCTTGTAGAGCCTTAATTTTCTGAGTATCTTTTGATCAAAACTTTCTTTGTATGTTTTGATCCATTTTTTTAATATCATTTGTAATCTCTTCTTTTTTGACAGATAGTGTGAGGCAATTGATAATTGACTGAATATGGGCTTTTAATTTCACGTCCGTTGTTATCTTTTGTTCATGGCTAGTCTATAGATTAGTTTAGTTTGCAAGTAGTTTGTAAAATTGTTAACTTAAAATGTATTTGTAATATATATTTCTATATAGCAATTTAATTAATGCTATGGAATTTGTGTGCTTCAAGTATATTGCAAAGTTGAATATTTGTTGTCTATGAACGTCGTCTTTTTTTTTTTTAATAAAATGACACACTTAAGTGGGCGTTTTAACTGCCCTTTTTATACATTTTAAAAAAAGGACATTTCAAATGTTGTGTTAAATATTAAAGAGAGCGTTTGAAACGCCTTGTATAACAATATAAAGAAGGCGTTTAATAATACAATTATTTAGCAGCTGCCAAGTAAAGGGCGCTTGTGCAAGCACTTTATAATTATTTCAAAGGCGTTTAGAAAATGCCCTCTATGACGCTTTTTGTAGAAGTGATTACTAGTTTTTTTTTATAACAATAAGAATATTATTCATATATTGGCTTTGCACTTAGACATTGATCATTATAAATTTAAAAGAATATAGACTAAATTATTCATTTAAAAGAATAAAATAAAATTGTTTCATAGTTTAAAGAATATGTAATAAAAATATATTTAACTTCTTAGTAAACTAAGTTTCATTAATGTATGTCTCTACTAACATATTATGGAGTCAAATTTTTTCATGTTGTAATTAGACTAATTTTTTAAGAAAATTTAACAATGGCAAACGTACTCGCGATTTCTTTTAAAAGGGGGAAGTTGAAAAGTTTTATTTCTTTTAAAGGGGGAAGTTGAAAATGTAAATAATTGGACTAAAAATAAAATGAGGAGCAATGTTAACTACTATGTTACCAGTACTCCATTTTATTTTTTTAATGAGTAGTGACTGATCAAAACACGTGAATTATATATAGCTAGCAATAACTAGGGCACAAATTTCATTAATATATGTCCAATTATAGTAGTATATATATATTCTTAAAATAAAACTGACAAATAAATAATATAATTTTTTTTTCACCAAAAGAGAAATTTTATTTATTAATTTCCAACATACAAAATAAATGGCTTGTCTATAACCATATAAACTATATGAAAAAAACTATATGCATAGTTTAATAACTTAATCAATTTGGACAATTCAATGCATAAAAAGAAGGAGAAAAGATGAGACTAATAATTTGCATCCTAAAGATTCAATTTAGCCTTCATTGCACAAAAATGTACTTAATTTTTACTATACAATAGATTTGTGCTCTTGATTTTTTTATAAAATTTATCAATCCTAAAATTTGTTTCAATAATTGATATGATGATTGGTATATTATATTCAATTTTATTTTTCAACTATGGAGGGGATTGATAAAAAAATTATGAAAAAATTGAGATAATGTAGCTAAAAAATTTAGTATTTTTAACTTTATAACTTAAAAAATGACATCAAAACTAAACTAGAAAATGAAAATAGATATAAAGATGGAAAAACTTTAAAATTATAATTTTATCTCACTAAATATACTTTATTGTTCTGTCAAAATTTTTTATTAATAAAATAATATTATATTATTAAAAAGGTGATAATTGTGTTCTATTTTGACCGAAAGATTGACCAATATGTTCTTTGTATAAATAAAATAATTAAATTATCGATGATAAATAAAATAACTTCTAAAATACTTAATCCTAACCAGATCAATCATCCAAATAACATATTTGGATTCTTAAAACTATCGTTGTACATGGTATTATTTTTGTGTATTTATTGATGCATCAAAAAATTAAAATAATAATTTCTAAAATGTATTGTTACCAAGTGTTATGATAAATATACGACTTCAAAAAATGGCTCTCAACCACCTCCACCTATGCCTTACAGTCAACCACCTTCACCTTACTTTGCAACCTAATAGTAATCATACTTTGTGCAGTACTTGTCAAATGAGGAAGTCTCATTGGCTGCCCTTACCAACGTGCATCATAGGTCAAGTATTCCTTTTGATGTTGTTCATGTTGACATTCGGGGTCTCTCATTAGTTATTAGCAGTAATGCCATAAGATACTTTCTTTTGTTCGTGGATGATTGCACACATTACAAATGGTTGTTTATCATACATAACAAAGGAAAAAATGCACAACTTTTTCATCATTTTCATACCCTAGTGGCTAAGTAGTTTAACAATGATATTAAGAAATTACATAGTAATGATGGTCTAGAGAGCCTAAAACCTTTTATTATTTGAAAGTGGTTATCTTGAACATATCTCATGTCCATACACTCCATCTCATAATAGAGTTTTAGAAAGAAAAAATAGACACATTGTTGAAGCTAGTTTAGCCATAATGATCAAAGTTGGTATGCCTCAAAATCTTTGGGAATATGCATTTCAAACTGCTATATTTCTCACAAACAAACTAACATCAAATACTCTCAATGACAGTAGTCCATTTCAACTTCTACTTAATGCTTCACATGACTACACTATGCTAAAAGTTTTTAGATGCTTATGATTTCCATTTTTAAGGCCTTATGTTGCAAATAAGCTAGAACCAAGGTCTCTAACTTGTGCTTTTTTAGGTTATGCTACACACTACAAGGGTTATTAGTGTTATGAGCCAATTTCTCAAAAAGTATATGTGATTACTCATGTTAGGTTTGATGAAAATAAATTCCCTTTATTAAAACCTGCAAGTGGTTTTAATTCAGATAGTGGAATTGATTCCTGCACTCTTGACCCTTGGTCTATCTTTATTATACCTTCCTTACATGCCCTACCTAAACCTTTTTTTACTTTTTCAAAACCTATAATTTCTATTTTATCTTCTTTTTCCTCTACTACCTCTACTATTGGTTATATGTAGCCTACTCAATGTGTTGTTCCATTCACTAAAATAACCAGGCTTATCAATCTCACCAATAGATATAATGATTGCCTCTATAACTCTTCCTCTCTCATCATTTAACATTGTGTCTATACCTGTATCACTACCCTCTCTAATAATTTTGCCTAAATATACTCCTCTAATAAGTCATAATCAATTGCCATCTCTTTTGTCTTCTTTTCTTTTACAAATAAATAAAGCTACTTACTCTCAACATATAACTTCTCATTTACCTTTAGCTTTACCTTCAGTTGGTCATTCCCATAATGTTATTTCTCATTTACCTTTAATCTCACATTTACTTTCTTCTTCTCCAGTTCAAGTATCTGATGCTATTTTTTCAATTAATTCTTCTTCTTCCATTATGGGTTATACTTCTATTCAATCTTTTATAATCCTAATGGCATCACACTTGCTTTAGATATTGATCATTTCCCTCTTGTTTCATTTATTGCTTCTCTTATTAACCATCCCATGTTGACTTGAACAAAGGCTTGGTGTTTATAAATCTAAAGCAGTTTTTCTATTATTATTTTTCCTCAACATGCTATTACAAAAGAATCTTTGAAATGTACATAATAGCTTGAGACTATGTAGTAAAGTTTATAGTTCTTGTATGAAATAGAACAAGAATCTTGTTCTATCTTCTCTAAGTGAGAAAGTCATTAGCAACAAATGGGATTTTAGGGTTAAGCTAAAACCTGACAAATCACTTGACAAATACAAAGCAAAGGTGTTAGAAAAAGATTACAATTAAACTGAAATCATTGATTATACAAAAGCCTTCAATCCAGTGGCCAAGCCTACAACTATTAAAATTATCATCCCTTTAGCTCTAGCCTTAACTAGAATATTATACAATAGATGTCAATAATACCTTTCTAAATGGGGATCTAAAGTAGAAAGTATACATGAAACGACCTGCACTATCCACATTATGTTTGTAAATTGAAATAAGAACTTTATAGTCTCAAACAAGCTCAAAGAACTTGGTTTTTAAAACTCAATGGTAGCTTGAAAAATTGGGGATTTATTAGCTTAAATTCAAACATATCAATGATGATCTACAACAATGGTAATGATATCATCATTATTCTCGACTATGTTGATAATATACTAGTCACAGGAAACAATAGCAACATGATTCAAACTCTTATTGATCATTTGAATTCCCTTTTTGTACTAATGTTGTGTTTGGTTGGAAGGAATAAAAAAGAATCAGAATTGATTCCTTTTATTTGTATGTTTGGTTGGGCTGAAAAATGAGTCAGGAATGAAATCATGATTCCTAGAGGAGAAGGAATCACAATTTCTTCTCCCCCTTTAGGAATCATGATTCCATTCTCATCTCAATTTTTTTTCAATTTCACCCCCACCCCAAATATAACCCTAAACTCAAATTCCAAAACCCTAAACCCAAAATCCTAAATCCCCAAACCCTAAACCCTAAATCCCAAACCCTAAACCCTAAATCCCAAAACCTAAATCCCAAATCCCAAAACCCAAAACCCCAAATCCCAAATCCCAAATCCCCAAACCCAAAACCCAAAATCCCAAATCTCAATACCCCAAATCCTAAACCCTAAATCCATAAACCCTAAACCCTAAATCCCTAAACCTTAAACCCCAAATCCCAAATCCCAAATCCTAAAACCCTAAACTCTGAATCCCAAATCCTAAATCCTATAACCCTAAACCCTATTTAGAAAAATAATAATTTTAACCCTAAACCTTGACCCACAAATATAACCCTAATCCTTAAATGCCTAAATCCCAAATCCCAAACCTCAAAACCCTAAATCCTATTTAGAAAAATAATAATTTTAATAATATATTTTATTTTTAAGTAATAATTATTTAAAAAAATAATGATTTCAATAATGTATTTTGTTTGACGAAAAAATAATAATTAAATGATATTATTTAAACTTTACTGAATATATGAGTATTAAAGTCATTTACAATTTTTTTCATTCCATTTTAGTGGCAAACCAAACACTGTAATACTGATTCCTTCTTTGATTTCAGTGGTCAAACCAAATAACATTGTTTCATTTCCATTCTGATTCTAATTTCATTCTGTGAACTAAACATCACCTAAAAGATTTGAGAACCCTCAATTATTTTCTTGGTATTGAGGCTACAAAAGCTCTTAACTCCTATCATCTAAGTCTTACAAAATACATAATGTAACTTCTTGAGAAAGTTCAGCTACAAGAATGCAAACCTACTTGTACTCCTATAAAGTCATGAAAATTTCTCTCAAAGACGGATGGAGAAATGTTGTCTGATGAGAATATAACAATATACATATAAGTCATTAGTGCTATTCAGTATTGTACTATGAGTAGACTTGATATTTCCTATTCAATGAAAAAATTGAGCCAATTCTTCCATTGTCTTACTTCAACACACTAGGTAGCAGCAAAACGATTACTCATATATTTACATGGCAATCAAGACTTAGGTCTGTTGCTTCAAAAGTCTAATGGTTTGGACCTCACACGGTATTGCAGTGTTGATTGGGCTGCTTGTCGTAATGACAAATGTAGCAATGGAGGCTTATGTGTGTACCTTGGCCATTCTTTAATTTTGTGGTATTTAGGGAAGCACATAGTTATCACATGATCCTCTACACAGGCAGAATTTCTAGCACTTAGTCAGTTGCAGAAATCACATGGATCTAGAAAGTGTTAGGTGAACTTCAAGTTGATAAATTGCATACTCCAATATTTTACTTTAATAATATTAGTGTTGATCACTTAGTACGTAATCCAATGTTGTACTTCAAAACCAAATATGTAAAAATTGATTTTCATTTTGTAAGAAAAAAAAGTGATAACAAGAGAATTTATCGTGGAATATACATCTTCACAGGAACAAATAGCAAATATATTCAAAAAACCCTCGGATACTCGTAGGTTTGAAGGGTTAAAACCAAAGCTTAATTTGTTAACAAGGCCATGAGATGTAGGGGGAATGTTAAACCATATTAGTTACAATATTGTTAGCGTTAGTATTGCTAGTATAGGTCACTGTGAGTACAGTTGCAATACTATTAGTATGATTATTGTTTGTTATGAATTTTAATTAATTGAGACTTGCTACAGTGCACTAAGACAAGTGTTACTAAAATACACTTCTAATATTATATATAAACTGTTAATAATTCCTTAATGGTATACTTTATCAGCTGTATATTAGTTGTATGCAACTAATACAACTAATATACTTTTTCTAAAAAGCACTTTTCCAAAAAGCAGATTCTTATTTCATGTATTTAAACATGTATTAGTTCATTGTATTTTAACATTGTAAATACATTTCCAATATATTTAATTTGGTATCAGAGCAGAGAAAAAAAATATATTTACCGGCTTCTTAGCAAGCAGCGCTGCCTAGCGTTGCCTAGTACCGTCGCCAGTTTTTATGCAGTGTCGTTAACCTTCTCACGCTGTCCAGTTCGCGAGGTCCAGTCCGCGCTGTCCAGTTCGCGAGGTCCAGTCCGCGCTGTCCAGTTCGCGAGGTCCAGTCCGCGCTGTCCAGTTCGCGAGGTCCAACCCGTGCCGTTCAGCCCCTGTCGACTAGCCCTGCGCCGTCTTGCCCTGCGCACTAGCCTTGTGTACCAGCTCACGCAGCCCTGCGCACCGTCCAGCTCGCGCACCCAACGCGTCGTCCAGCTTCTCCCTGCATTTTCTGTGAGTCCGCACACTGAGCTGCTCAGTTTTTGGAAATTTTGTTTCCTTTTTTTTTCAGTTTTAAGTTACGCTGTCTAATCTACCTAATCGGCCTAAGTTCACCCATCAACGCCCATCGGTTTTAAGTTCGCCATCAATGACAACCCATCACCTAAACCAATGACCCATCAGTTTTAAATTCTGCCCATCAGCCCAAGCCCATCCATTCAAGCCCAATGGCCCATCAGCCCAAGTCCAAGTCCATCAGCCCATTTTTTAACCCACTTTTAAGCCCACCCCAGCCCAAAAAAAAAATTTAATTCCGCTGCACAATATATATATATATATATATATTATTATTATTATTTCAATGGAAGATTTAAGACAGCATCAAGTTTCCAGAATTCATAAGGTTCCAAATTTTGAAGTTTCTGTTAAGAGTTCAGAAATTGGTTCTTTCGGGGGTACTAAACTTAATGGTACAAATTTTCGAACATGGAAAAAAGTTATGTCTGTTTATCTTCGTGGGATGCATAAGATGGGACATGTATCTGGATCAATTCGGGCTCATAGTCAAGATGATTAGAAGTATATACTAGGTGGGAAGATGATGATGGCTTTGTCATGTCAATTCTATTTCGAGCCATCACTGATGATATATTACAAATGGTGGAGGAATGTGAAACTGCTGAGGCCATATGGAATACCTTAAGCGATCTCTATACAAATGAGTCTGACTTTATTCAAGTTCATGAACTCATGTGCAAAGCTTCCGGCATGTAACAAAATGGGCAACCAGTATCTCTTTTTTTTACCAAGCTGAAAAATGTATGGGCTGAAATTGACCAAAAATGCCCGTGTAAAATTAAAAATTCAGAAGATCTTCTGTGGTACCAGAAGGAGAAAGAGCTTGAACGAGTACATGCCTTTTTAAGAGGCCTTGATACAAAACATAATAGTGCTAAAGGCGAATTGCTTCGAATGTCAGACCCTCCGAGCTTGACTACTGCCTTTAC
The DNA here is from genome assembly GCA_030763125.1 of Hippophae gyantsensis. NCBI lineage: Eukaryota > Viridiplantae > Streptophyta > Magnoliopsida > Rosales > Elaeagnaceae > Hippophae > Hippophae gyantsensis. The sequence goes on along the minus strand of CM061032.1, from coordinate 57,821,709 downwards.
ATACATCCGTAAAGACGAATCTCAGCAAGAGAGTCTTCATCAGGCACATGTTGAGGTATCAAGCCTAGCCATTCAAGCCAAATCAAAGGCACACTTCCTCCAGCAGCAAAATTCAATTTCACTTCATCAGTAGGGACCTCCACCGGGTTTTACCAATCGCCCTCGTTCTCCCTGCTCGTATTGCAATGAACAGGGGCATCTTCGTGAGACTTGTTGGAAACTATATCCACACTTGAAACCAAAAGCAGACTACTATGTGGCAAAACGACAAAATGGGTATCGTTCTAAAGCAAAAGCAGCTGCCGTGCAAATTGTCCAAGAACCAGACTATTATGGACAGAATCATCCTTTGGAATGTGGAGGTATCCCTACAGCTTCAATAGCTGGTCGTGGTAAGATTGGTATGACCTTAAATGTTTCTCACTCTGTTGGGTCTAATACTTGGATTATTGATTCTGGTGCATCTGATCATATGACTTATGATAAATCTTATTTTAATGAGTTATCTCCCCCACCAGTGTCTTATGTTACAAATGCTAATGGTGAGGCATTTCCTGTCTTAGGACAGGGGTCAGTTCATATCACTCCATCTTTACAGCTCCATAATGTTTTATATGTACCTGACTTATCTCATCACTTAATATCTGTCCCACAGTTGAATATTGAGTCTAAATGCTTTGTAACCTTTTATCCTATGTATGTGATTTTTCAGGATCTTCTTACTAGGGAAATAATTGGTCGAGGGTATCTGAGGGGAAGATTGTTCCGCTTGGATCAGAACTACGGAGGGGAGAAACCAGGAGCACGGGCAAGCACTGCATTGACTTCTAGTTCCGATAAGCTAAGTGAAATTTGGTTGTGGCATCGCCGCTTAGGGCATCCATCTTTTAGTCTTATGAAAAAAACTATACCTACTTTATTTATTGGTGTTAGTGAGACTGTGTTGCATTGTGAGACTTGTGTTTTGGCCAAGAGCCATCGTGTTACTTATTCTCCTAGTATTTCTAATAAAAGTACTATTCCTTTTGAATTAATTCATTCTGATGTTTGGGGACCATCTAAAGAGTCCACTATATCGGGTATGAGATATTTTGTTTCATTTATCGATGACTGTACAAGGTTATCGTGGATTTCTCTTCTTAGAACAAAAGATGAAGTTTTTTCAGTTTTTCAAAATTTTCATACCTTTGTTTAAACACAATATAATGGCATCATTCGGATCCTCCGTTCTGACAATGGGGGGGAATATGTTAATCATGTTTTTCAAAAAAATTTCAAAACACATGGGATTATTCACCAAACTACTTGTCCGCAAACACCAGAACAAAATGGAGTGTCTGAAAGAAAAAATCGTCATTTACTTGATATGGCTCGTGCACTCTTATTTAGTGCTTATATGCCAAAATACCTTTGGGGTGATGCTGTACAAGCTTCCGCCCATCTCATCAATCATCTCCCATCTAGTGTCCTTAATGGTAAAATCCCATTCCAAATTCTCGCATCTTATGTCTCCTTATCATCCTTTCATAATCTTCCTACCCTTGTATTTGGTTGTGTTGCTTTTGTGCATGTTCCTAAAAATCAAAGATCTAAATTAGATGCCCGGGCAATTAAATGTGTGTTTGTTGGTTATGGAAGTTATCAGAAAGGGTACAAGTGCTTCCATCCACCAACCAGAAAGTATTATGTTACTATGGATGTTACCTTCTTTGAGGACACGAGTTATTTTTCCTCACCTGATACTGCTCGTCAGGGGGAGAATACATATTTCGAAGAACTATATCATGGTGAGGGGGAGGCATTAGGTGAGTCACCAACTGATGTTTCAATGAGACCAGATGAGACTTCTAATTCATTGAATCCAGTTATTGCAGAAACAGATGCTTCAAGTATTCAAGCACCAAATTCACTTACAGCAAATGACATTGAAGACAGAACTGTACCCTCAGGCATTACTCCTACCCTTGATCAACAACTCCCTGGTACTGAAGGTCACTCATCTGAGGTATGTACACCTACTGATACTAATAACATCGAGTATAATGTTGGACAGTATGTGTTACCAAATAGATCTACTCGAGATCAACCAGCCAAAAGGTATGAACCAAATATTCATGCAAAATCAAAATACCCAATAGCCAATTTCATGTCCACTAAAAGATTATCTAAGTCATACAAATCATTTGTGAATCAAATATCTGGTGTATCAGTACCTAACAAAGTGCAGGATGCGTTGGGAGATCCAATATGGAGGAAGGCAATGGATGAAGAGATGGATGCATTAAAGAAGAACGATACTTGGCAACTTGTGTCACCACCACAAGGAAAAAAGGCAGTTGGTTGTCGATGGGTGTTTACTATAAAACATAATGGTGATGGATCCGTAAATCGGTATAAAGCTCGTCTTGTAGCAAAAGGGTTTACTCAAACATATGGTGTAGACTACGATGAGACTTTTGCTCATGTTGCCAAAATGAACACGATTCGGGTTCTACTCTCACTTGCTGCTAACTTAAACTGGCCACTTTGGCAGTTTGATGTCAAGAATGCGTTTCTTCATGGAGAACTAGCCGAGGAGGTGTACATGAGTCTTCCACCTGGGTATGTAGTTGATTCTCTTGGTAATTTTGTATGCAAATTGAGGAAGTCTTTGTATGGCCTCAAGCAATCCCCTCGAGCCTGGTTTGGAAGGTTTTCACAGTTCATGCAAAAGGTTGGTTACAAACAGAGTAATTCAGACCACACTCTGTTTCTCAAACATCAACAAGGGAAGGTAACAGCCCTAATCATTTATGTTGATGATATGGTAATCACTGGTGATGATACTATTGAGATGGATAAATTACAAAGACAGCTAGCCTCTGAATTTGAGATGAAGGACTTAGGTGAACTAAAGTACTTCTTAGGAATTGAGGTAGCTAGGGGTAGAGAAGGAATATATCTGTGTCAGAGGAAGTACATTATTGATCTGCTAACAGAGACAGGTATGTTGGATTGCAAACCTATTGACACTCCTATTGAGCAAAACCATTGTTTAGCAGAGTATCCAGATCAGATACCAACTGATCGAGCTCGCTATCAGAGATTGGTTGGACGTTTGATTTACTTAGCTCATACTAGACCAGATGTTGCATATGCAGTAAGTGTGGTGAGTCAGTTCATGCATAATCCAAGTGAGAACCATATGAATGCTGTTTTGAGAATTTTAAGGTATTTGAAATCGGCTCCAGGAAGGGGAGTAATGTTCTCTAAACACAACAATCCTCTTGAAGTCTGTGGATTCACAAATGCAGATTGGGCAGGAAGTATTACAGATAGAAAGTCAACATCGGGTTATTTCACCTTTGTGGGAGGAAATATGGTTACATGGAAAAGTAAGAAGCAGAAAGTGGTGGCACGATCTAGTGCTGAGGCCGAGTATAGAGGTATGGCTCTTGGGGTTTGCAAATTGTTGTGGATAAGAACTTTGTTATTGGATTTGGGTTTCGAACTCAAAAATACTATGCAGATGTATTGTGACAATCGGACAGCCATTGATATATCACAAAATCCAGTACAACATGATCGCACTAAGCATGTAGAGGTTGATCGTCACTTTATAAAAGAAAAGTTAGATGCCAAACTTATTAGTTTTTCTTTTGTTCTCACAGAAGAGCAGCTTGTAGATATACTTACCAAAGGAGTTTCCAAGAAGGCATTATACGGTTCATTAAGCAAGTTGGGCATGATCGATATCTACGCGCCAACTTGAGGGGGAGTGTTAATAATTTCTTAATGGTATATTAGTTGTATGCAACTAATATACTTTATCAACTGTATATTAGTTGTATGCAACTAATACAACTAATATACTTTTTCTAAAAAATATTTTTCCAAAAAGCAGATTCTTATTTCATGTATTTAAACATGTATTAGTTCATTGTATTTTAACATTGTAAATACATTTCCAATATATTTAATTTAAACAATGTATAATGAAAGATCATAGGTATGGCTGCAATACTATACTCTTTCCAGTTTTTTCTTTCTTCTTCCTTTTGAGTTCTAGGTTATTATGTTTATCACTTATAATAGGGAGAATACATATTTCACATGTATGAATTTATATTGAGTAATATATATAAATTATTTTTTTATTGATTCAATATAAATTTATATACAAATTTCATATACAAAATTTAAAAATTTATATATTGTATTCATTAAAATAAAGTCTACATAAATTTATAAAAATTCAATGAACGCTCGTAAACAATATACATTTATAAGTGAGATTGAGAAAGTATAAAATGAGTTAAAAATTATTAAAATATATATTTAAACACTCAAAAACAAAGTACAAAGAAACCCTCGATGTTCTTGTAGAAAAAATAAAAAAAAAATCACAATACCTTTCATTAAATGTAAATGTATTGTGTAATTTTTTTTAATAAAATAAAAATTACATTAATTTAGTATGTTTTTATTAAATGTAAATTAAAGGAATATTTCAACCCAATTTAATAAGATCAAAGATATGGTTGCAATACTATACTCTTTCCAGTTTTTCCTTTCTTCTTCTTCTCGAGTTTACTGATTCTAGGTTATTATGTTTATCGCTTGTAATAGCGAGAATACATATTTCATTTGTATGAATTTATATTAAGTAGTGCATATAAATTATTTTTCTATAGATTTAATCTAATTTTTTATACAAATTTTATATACAAAATATAAAAATTAGACATTATATTCATTAAAATAAAGCCTATATAAATTATATAAAACTTTAATGAACGTTAGTAAACAGTATGCAGTTATAAATGAGATTGAAGAAAGTATAAATGAGTTAAAAATTATTAAAATATATATTAAACACTCAAAAACAAAGAAACAAGAAGCGTTAATGTTCTCGTAGAAGAAACAGTAAAAAAATCATAAATAACTTTCATTAAATGCAAATGTGTTGTGAAATTTTTTTTATTAAAATAATAATTACATGTTGTTTTTATTAAATGTAAGTATTAATAAAAAAATTTATAAAACAATAATAAAAAAATATTTAGGATAAAACTATGATACCACTGACAAAACAAACCGTGCGTATAATAGCCACTAGCTAGCTAGCTAGGTAGTATGCTTTTGACTCCACTGGTCTCTTTAGTTGAGGTGGTGCGTCTGATAAGTGGAAGAGATGTGATAGAGGTAGTGTATTCATGCTTTTGCTAGATTTGGAAACCTAATCTTGGTCTTCTGTTTTCACGGATATATATATAGATATAAAGGTAACCAACTTAGACTTCATTAAGGTAAGGTGTCTGTTCCTCATTGATTATATCTCTTGCTTAGTGAGTTAAAGCTTTCCAACATACGGAGATAGATTGATGTGTATACTACTGAAATCATATATATATATATATATATATTCGTCATAATCTGACAAAAAACAGTACTACTCCCACTTACAACCAATTCAACTATGTCTTCCCTATCCCTCTTTCTTTATAGATCGAGACTGAGGGGTAGGAATGTGTCGATCAATGCTTGCTTCTCGATTTCATCCCAATAATGCTTTTTTTAAAAATATATTAATTACACATCTATAATTAATATTTCAATTATACAATTTTATTGAAATAAATTTCAAAGATAATTAAAAACTAAATTTTTATTTGGGATGTGAGGAATGAGATAATGATAATTATGGTAATAATATTAATATTTTATGCAATTTTTATATAATAATTATCAATTATAGATGGGTAGTAATTTTTTAGGTGTTTAACCATTTTTTTTACAAATATTTATTTAAAAATATTAAATATTAATATAATTTTTATTTTTATTAATTTTTATTTTTTAATTATTTAACACAAAATATAAAAATAAAAATAAATAAAATTTAATTTAATTATTTCAAATATTTATAATTTTTAAAAAAATATATTTTTATGTAATTATATGTATATAAAAAAATATTAATATATATTCGATTTAAATTAATCATAATTTTAATATTATAATAATGATCACATTTTACGTCTTATCTATTAAAATTATTTAAAAATAAATAGTTAAATTTTTATAAATAATTATAATTATAATTATTTATATATATTTATTTAAAAATAATACTTAATATAAATAACTATAATTTTTTACACCTAAAAGATATATTCATTTTCTTATAAAATTAAACAAATATTAGGTTGTTCTTAAAATAGTTTTATTTATAAATTATTTAAAAAAATCATAATTAAACAAATCCTAAAATATTCTATTATCATGCATCATATTATATATATATATATATATTATATAATTAAAATTTAATTTTAAAAAATTTAACTCAATAATATTTAATAGAAATTTTTATCAAGAATTCTTCTTAATAAAAATAATTATTTTTATAATTATAACTTTTAAATAATACTATAAATGTTATTTTCTTAACTAATTTTCCAATTTTCAGAAACAAAAAGTAGTTTCAGCACAATTTGTAAAGACTTTTTACATTTCCTTTGAAAGATTGGAATTACCCACCCACAATATATATTTAAAATTCGAAGACATGCTCTTTAAAGTAATCATTGAGAAGAGTGTAATAAAGGAGGTGTCAAAAGTTAAAAGGTAAGTTAAAAGGTACTAAGGCAGTAAGGTATAATTTCCAAACTTTTTTTCGTCAGTGAAGGTACTAAAGTATATATTCCTAACTAAGTCTCTCTAGTTATCAATGAAAAAGGCAAAGCAACGTGTATGGTGTACCCCTGCTTCTCCTGTCATAACTTGATACGTATAACCCTGGTGGGCACTTTACAAAGCAAACTGGACTGTAAATATCATTACTATTTATCAAAAAGGTAAAAGCATACTCATTGCAAATTTTTCATAAAGTCATGTCGTGCAGCATGATTTATAATTTTATATAATTATATTTAATATAAAATTATTATATTAATTATAATTATAATATATAAAACTATTTATCATAATAATATTATAAACATAATTAACTTATCAAAATTTTAATAAATAAAATTTATTACATGGTCGTATTATTCAATTAACTTTTATTAAATTATATAAAATTTATCAAAAAATTATAATATTTAGTAATTTTTAGATGTAAAAAAGAAAAAAAAATTATATCAATCTAATTAACATAAGACTATAATTAGGTTAATTATTATATGATGTGTAGTGTAATTAAAATATGAATACATGTTAGGTTTAATTTAATTGTTCATATAATTGATTCATGATTATATTAAAAGAATTTTAGTGATTTATATGTTAAGAAATTATGGGATTAAAGATTCTTATATTGTTTTTTTATATATCTTCATAATTGTTAAGTTTTATGATTTAAAATTAGTTGTTATTTATTTTTAATTTTTACAATTAACTATTTTCGAAATAATATTCGTAATAATTATATTGGTACTCGGTTATAAGTTACATAACTCCCTGTGAGATTGATACCTGTACTTAGGTATATTATATTACTTGTACGACTAATAATCGAAAGGGCTGAAACTGCTTGGTTGTCCCCCCGTTATCCATTGAGCCCGTTCTGAATAATCCCCCTTTTGTCGGATTATTTCCGATGTAATCATAAAAAGCGAATTTTTCAGGAATTTTAGACCAAGCTTCAAATAGACTTTTAAACATATAAACTTGTGGATTGCATTGTGTTAGATTAGTAGATTATGTTTGGCCATATGTACCATATTAGGCCATACATGTTATGTATGGTTATATGTTGTTCGATGGGCTCCTGTTGGCCCAATTTTTCATGTGTTCATTAGCTAATTCAATCACTTTCAATTTGATAGCGTACACATTGAACTTGTGCCTAGATTGTGACTTTCGTATGATTTTTTTTCATAAGTAAGGATGGTTTGTTTAAACTAGGGTGTTCCTGGTATACCAACCTCCTTACTTGGTATGCTTGAGTATATCAAGTCATTTAGGCATTAGGTCTTGACACTTAGAAAACTTTTGTAGTCTTTGGTGGATTATTCCATCCTATCGTGAGTGTCGTTGCATTGTATTCATGCCTAGTAGCTTTTATCAATGAACAGGGTTGAAGACTCAAGGTCTCCAATATGAGCAAATATGTGTTTGCATGGATGGGGTGCAAATATTTTAGCACCTCTTGGACCTAGGGCATAATTGCTACCTACTCAAAGATCTAGCATGACCAGTAGAGGTAAGACGCAGAAGTTGTACCGACTCGTGATCCTAGGAAGTAGTTGGTGCCTATTCAAAGGTCTAGTACAACCTATAAAGGTGGGGCAAAAAAGTAGCAACTCTTGATCTTGGGGCATAATTGCTACATATTCGAAGGTCCAGCATAGCCCATAGAGGTAAGGCACAGAAGTTGTAGCAACTCTTGATCTTGAGGTATAGTTACTTCCTATTTGAAGATCTAGTACAACCACTACTACAAAAATAGGCATTAAAGTCAGTTAAAAATTGACTTTAAACAAATTTAAAGCCGGTTCACGCGATGAACTGACTTTACATGTACATTTTATGAATTTTTTTATTTTTATTCTCATGTTTTGTATTATTCAATATATATAGCATAAAAAAACTAAAATATAAATAATAATACAAATAATAAAAAATTTAAATATAATTAATTACTTGATAATTAAATTTATTACGAAAATAAATTACAAATAAAATAATGTCGTCAAAGTGTAATTGGATGCGAGTAAGCTTGGTTGACTTAGAATCTTGGTTGGCATAGAATCACCAACATTATGACAAGAAAAGACAAAAAACCGCTGATCCATATAACAATTCATATTCCCCTACATACATGAGCACGTAAACATCCATCAAATAAACAGTCTAAAATTCAGAGACATACGAATGAAGAAATTAAATCATTATAAATATTACCATAGCGACATCCGAGTGATATAACCCTTCGACGAACTCATATTAGCACTTAATTAATCATTTGTCCATAAATATGAAGTTATCAGAAATCTCTGTTAGTGTGAGTTTTGGTGCCCTTAAACATATGCAACACGTTCATGGGCACCAAAACTCATACAAACCAAGAAACAAATCAAAGTTATGTACACCTGATTTCATATTTAGAGCTCATTATAGCATTAAAAATACTAATAGAGATTCCAGATAAATTCATATTTATAAACAAATGATTAATAAAGTGCTAATATGAGTTCGTAAGGAAAGTAGGAAAGAGAGATGAGATGTAGTTTGAGCCAAAAATAGGTCCATAAAATAATGCATTCTCCTAAATACATGAGTATATAATCATCCATCAAACAAGTGACTTCAGACACAGGAATAGATAGAGAAATTAAATCATTAATTAAAAAATTTAATGTTATGTTGTCATATGTTATTCAAGATCATGAGAATCTTCTCATAATTCTTCTTGTGATGATATAATTTGAACCATGTGTTTTGCTCATTCCTCTCGTAAATCATCAAAAATTTGCTGGTCGTAACCAAAGAACTACATGTATTTAAAATCAAAATAAGAATGTAATTTCATTTATTTACAAAAAATAACTCAAATATGTTAAATTTTTTTATATATATGGGTAAAAGATATTACCACATCATCAATTGGAATTTTGATATTTGTGATGATTTCGCTCATAAACTTCATGACATAATAACCATACATGACTCCATTATTTTGTTGTGGAACCTATAAAAAACAAGTGTACATGATTTTTTCATATTCAAACATATTTATTATTCAATTGTAAAATTAATAAAATTATTAATACTGACTTGTACATACCATAACTTTTGTCCATATAAGCTTATGAGATTTTTTAAGGGTGATGCCCTTAAACTTGTTCCACAACTTTCATGCCCTAACAAGGTTTAAAACGGTTAGTTTTTATTAAATATTACAAAAAATAATAGAAGAAATTAACTAATATGTAGCTATAACTCTTACATTTCAACAACTGCTTTTGTATATTTACTCAGTTCTATGGAAGCTGAGTCACAGTACCAAGCATGATTATTGAACATATCAATGATTACCAACATCCAATGATCTTGGTCTTGTTCAAACCTTAATGGCCAAGGGATTATCAACTTTTGATTTCTGTTAAGCGTTAATGCTCTATCACATAATTGTTTAGCTCTGATGCTAACATCCTTCTCTTGATATTGATTGACATGTGAAGAATCATAGAACTTTGCTAAATGTGATGAGTGATTATGTTGAAGTCGATAATAGCACGCCCTATATAAAAGATATATGTATATATATATAATTAGATAATATAAATATAATTATACATGTTCTACATAAATGAAAGAAAAATAAATAGATTGAGGACTCACCTTGTCCACACTTGAATTATACTTAAATCGATCATTTGATATTCAAATAGTTACAATATGCACTCGATCGATATATAAGTTTGGCCGAGGTCTACACCAAAAATTTATATAGGAAGTGGCACAGTCCATCCATCATTTATGCTAGATGCCCTCCCAACAATAGTCATCAAAGTGCCAAGATTTCTGCTGAAGTTTAAAGTATAATTATGACTATACTTTTTCCAAGGCTTCTTCTTGAATGACTTGGTGCGCGTTGATTGGCCACTAGACATAGATTTAGCACGAAATACTTGCTTTGTATCTCTTAAATGTGCCGCATTTAAGAGTTCTGGTATAATAGACTAAAAAAAAGTATTATATATGTATTTTAGTAACAATATAAGATATAATAAAATAATAGTAGTAAACAAGTGTTATCTTTTAAGTTAAAACATAGTACCACGTCAAAATTTAGAACAACTTGAATCGACGGCCAAGCCACATACTGTCCAACTGCCTCTTGGACTGTGGTAGCATTAGAAGGCACAGGTAGTGGACAATCATGAAACAATGATTGATCAATTACTATTCGCTAATTATTAGGCAAATATTGATTATGAATCATCCAATCATCGCTCAAATGTTGTACCGTTCCAATAGCAACAAAGTCTATTGACGAAGGATGTTTCAACAAACATTTCATATTCTATAAAAAATTGAAGTGTTATATAATAAGAATTTAAAAATAATAGATTATATACACTAGAAATTAAAATCTTACCACAGAATTCATCAAATAGAGGAGGACTCCCATGTGGGGTAGCTATTGGATGTACATTCTCACCAAAATGTTTATCGCGGTTTGATTGATGGTTAGAATGTGCAGATTGCATTGGAGAAAATGAACCATTACTTGATTGCATGTGCATTCCTGGTATATAGTGATGACCAATAGGATGGCTATATCCTATACTGGATGTAGTTTGAGCGCAATGAGATTGCATGGATGGCATACCTAGCATGGATGGTGGCATGCCTAACATGGATGGTTGCATGCTTGGCCAATATGGCATGCCCTGGTTGTAGCATGATGCCATGGCTGACATTTGTTGTGATTGATTTTCTTTTAGAATGACAATCTCACTTAACACTGAGGCCTTAAAGGAGTTGAATTCTTCTTCAATTTTAGTGTATTTCTCCTTATTTACCGTCTGAGGCTTTTGTTTTGGAATGTTAAAATACTCCATAGAACCATCATATTGGCTACCTCCCCTAATACGACCAGAATGCTCACGTCCGAATGCATGATATAAAGCATCTCTCCTAGGCTCTTTGATTATTTCACCCCTGGATATTTTTTCTTGAACAACTCTCTACAAATAATATAGCACACAAACATATCATTCATTATTACATCAATTATTAAATATCATTAAGACTTTTTATCAACCAAAATTACTAACCAACTTATTTAATTGTTCTTCTCCTCGCTTAGTCATCGGTCTTGAATTCTTCGTTTTAGGAGTCTTTGTTTCTATGTACAATTCAGTTCGGGTAACAGGTCTACCCAATTCAGCTTCCTACATAAATTATGAAAATTTTATTAACAATGACATGAAATTAAATTGAGAAAAATAAATATAAAAATATTTATAAATTAAGACAAATTAATAATACCATTCTATATCTAACTTCAGGATTTGAAGACCTCCCAGTACAGTTAGGAAGAATGTTATGCAATTATACATTCTGATGATCTTCCCTAATAATTTGAAATTCATCTGAACGTCTATAATCCACAAAGTCTTTCCAAACTTGAGGTGTAATCCAGGGGTGTCTTTTAGGGATTTTGTAGAGCTCTAACTCATTAAGTGGTTCCAAATATGGAAACACATAATTTCTTGCCAATCTGGAAGTCTTGTATTCCTTCCACGCCTTATTTGCAATCTTATAACACTTGTTCTTCCAACTGTCATCGACTTTGTAACGATTCTGTAAAAACACAGTACAAAAGATTAGATATAATACATACCTAATATAATATATATTGATTATAAAATATAAGAGACTTACACAAATGATTATCCATATTTTGAACTTCTCTACATCGTCAACCTCAGACCTATCATTTATATTGATTGATATACTGGACTTCGCAAGTCGACCAATAGAGAATTTCAATTGTTGACCATTTTCCCCAATTGGATTACCAGTACCATCAAATAGAACAGGTATTCTATCATCTGGGTTAAGTGGAGCATCAGGTATATTTGCCCAACCCCTTCTTTTCAAATACCCCAATGGATCATTTGGATCTACAAGCTCTATTATCCGAAGATCCATGAAATATATGCAAATAATGAAGAAATATAAATTAATTGACAATTTTAGGAACATACATATATATAAGAGTTATTACAACAATATAAAACATACATTATGTTTAATTAGGTTCTTGATCGTATACATATATTCCTTCATAATCACTTCGAGCCCATGACGAAGAATCATCATCATCAATTAGATCACCACATACATTAGGTAATTTATTTGAGAAATTACTAATATTGGTTAATGTATCAAGCATAGAGTCATCATCTTCCACAACATCACAATGGTAAAACTCTTTTGTGGAGGCGTTAACACAACAGACCATCTTGGATCAATTTGAACGCTCACGTAAAATACTTGTTTTGCATGAAGTGCTAACGTGAAAGGATCATCAGTGTGACTTATCCTGGATAAATTTACAAGGGTAAATCCAAAATCATCTATTTTATATCCAACATTGATAACATCTTTGACCCAGTCACACAAGAAAACTGTTTCATGGAAGACCTCATAATCCAATTCCTAAATCTCTTGTATTATACCATAATATGTTCTATCAGAAAGTACATGATTAACATCTTTTGAACTGGTAAATTGCATAGTTTGTGTAACCATCTTCACACCACTATTTTTATTTACTCGAACTTTGTCCCTAGCTTGAGTCGTAAACCTTGATCCATTTATTGTGAAACTATAAAATGATTTGACATCGAATTTTGGCCCATGTGCAAGCCATTGTAAACTTTTTGATATTTTATGATTGGGTTTCTTGAGTTCATCTCGAATCTATGTATACAAAAACAGAAAATGTGTTTAGAGCAAAGTTTTAAAACATTGAATTGATCTAGGAAGATACATGCATGAATTTTTGTTTGTGACACTTACATGGTTGCGAAACCAATTAATAAGCTCTCGCTTATGTTCATCATACAACCATTTTTCTCCTCTCTTTTTTTATAACGAGGATTGATCTTCAATAAGTTTTAATGCATCAGGTAATGTTATTAAATATATATTAAGTTATATATCATCATTAATAGTTAAATAAAAAATAATTTTTGCAATCATGAAACAATGAACATCACTTACTCTATGTACGGTTGTGCCTCATTATTATTTACCAAAATGATTCGGTGTGCTTTTTCCCATCGAGTGTGATCAATAAATAATTTCTTACTTCCACCAAACATAGGGTTACCTACTTAGATCATGTGGCGTTCTAAGAACAACTTGCGCGTAGGATTCCCAATTTTAGTACAACCACTAAAGTATTCAGAACAAAACTCAATGGCCTCTTCAGCAATGTAGCGTTCCACCATGCATCCTTAAGGTCGATTTATACTATTTACATATCCTTTAAGGACTTGCATATATCTCTCAAAATGATACATCCACCTTAAGTAAGTAGGACCATACAATTGAACCTCTCGAACTAAATGAACACACAAGTGAATCATTATATCGAAGAAAGAAGGAGGAAAATATTTTTCAATTAGACACAAAGTCTTTACAACATCTTTCTGTAAATAATTTAACTCGCCAATTGATATAGATTTCTTGCATATTGTATTGAAGAATGAACAAAGCCGAATTATTGATAATCGAACATGTTTTGGAAGAATTGATTTAATAGCAACTGGTAATAACTGCTGCATTAAGATATGACAGTCATGTGATTTCAATCCATACAGTCTCTTATCGGTGATAGACATAAAATTTCTTAAATTGGATGAGTAACCATCAGGAACTTTCACACCCTTCAAACATTTACAAAACACTTCCTTCTCTTTTATTGACATTGTATATGATGCTGGTGGTAAGTATGTTCGATTCTTATCATTTTCCACCCTTGGTTCCAATTCAGGTCGTATGCCTAGTTTCTTTAAATCCAATCTTGCTTTAATTCCATCCTTTGTTTTTCTAGGTATATTAAGTAAAGTATCAATCAAGCTCTCATATACATTTTTTTCAATGTGCATGACTTCTACGATTTGACGAATGTGTAGGTCTTTCCAATAAGGTAATTCTTAAAATATTGATTTTTTTTCAACAACCATGGTAAGTCGTTTCAAACTCTTTTTCATTTTCACCCATTTCATTAGTTGACCTCTTTCGTTTCCCTACCTTAGTGAATTTTTTTTTCATCTTTCCATATCATTTGAATGTCATACCATTCAATTGCCTTAATATCTCAACACCTCGCAAAGGTCGAGTTACATGATTATGATCTTCTTTACCATCGAACGGTTTCTTTTGGTATCTAAACTTGTGTCCAGATGGCAAAAATCTTCTATGTCTTTTATAAGACATTTTTCATCCGTGAACAAGATAAGTTGCAGAAGTTCCATCACTACATATAGGGCATCCCTTGTAACCTTTTGTTGCATGTCCTAATAAGTTTCCATAGGTAGGAAAATCATTAATTGTCCATAAAAGGACCCCCTTCAAGTTAAAGTGTTCTTCTTTATGTGCATCGTAAACATTTACACCATCATTCCACAACGTCTTTAAATCATCTATCATAGGCTGCAAATATACATCAATATCAACACCGGGTTGTTTCGGTCTTGGGATCAATAATGTTAACATCAAGAATTTTCTTTTCATACACAACTAGAGAGGAAGGTTGTATGTTACCATAATTACTGGCCAACAACTATATCTACTACTGAGGGAACTATGTGGATTAATTCCATCAGCAGCAATGGCAAGACGAAGATTGTGCGGATCAAATGAAAATTGAGGAGATAAATTATCTACTACTTTCCAATTTGGAGAATCACAGGGATGACGTATCACCTCATCATCAGATCGATTATCTGAATTCCAAGTCAACATCTTTAATGTATCTTTACTATTGAACAACCTTTGAAAGAGAGGAATCAGAGGAAAGTACCAAAAAACCTTTGCAGACATGCCTTTCTTATGTGTTGTACTCTCATTTATACCATGCTTCCATCTCGATTCTTTACACATAGGACAATCATGTAATGTCTCATATTCTTTTCTATAAAGAATGTAATCATTTGGACAATCGTGAATCTTATGATATTCTATGCCAAATCGACTAAGAGATTTCTTCACTTCATGCATTGAAGATGGCAATTCAATACCCTCAGAAAACATATCGACTAGTAGATTTAGTAATTCTGTGAATCCCTTGTCAGAAAAACCATGTTTTGCCTTCACATTGTACAAATGAATCAATCCTGACATTTTAGTGTATTTTTTGCATTTTGGATACAACAGTTTTACGGATCTTCTATAAGTTTATTAAAGGTTTTGGGATCATCCTCGCATAATTCATCTTCAACACCATGAAACATATTTTCTGTCTGTACATTATGATAAGATGTATGTAATCCACTCACATTCTCATTTATCTTTTCCCCATGAGTATTATCAATATTTTCTCCATGATAATACCAACATTTATAGCTCAAAAGAATACCATTACGGATAAGGTGATACTTAACCTCATCAAATTCATGAAATCGCTCATTTTTATATTTAACACATGGGCATCGAATCATACTAGTTCCAATATTACTATTTCTACAAACAAATTCCATGAAACTTTCAACTCTAGAAATATAGTCTTGCTCAATTCTATACGTACTATAAAAATAGAAAAAATAATAACTTTAGAGTAATATTTAATTAAAACATATACACAAAATTAAATAAAGATATATTATAGGTACATATATAAATTTAAATATCTAAACAAATAAACAAAATTATATAATTTTTAAAACTAATTGTTTAAAAAAAAGGAAAAATTAGACTATTTTTATCCAACTTAAATTCTAAAGAGTCAAATAAAATAATAATTAATTTTAATTGTATTTACTTCATCCATTTTTTAATTTAAAAAATAGGACGTAGCATCGGTTTACGTGGAGAACCAATGCTACCTAAGTGGCTAACGTCGGTTCACGTGGAGAACCGACTTTAAATTCATTAAAAGTCAGTTTTTGGAAAAAAAATTGACTTTACAGAGCGACTTAAATACCACTTTTTGTAGTAGTGAACCCATAGAGGTAGGGTGAATAAATTGTAACAACTCTTGATCCCGGGGCTTTGTCGTTGCCTATTCAACAATCCAACATGGCACATAGAGGTGGGGCACATAAGTTGTAGCAACTTCTGATCTTGGGGCGTAGTTACTACCTATTCAAAGGTCAAGCATGACCTATAGAGATGTCGCACATAAGTTGTAGCAACTCCTGACCCTGAGGATAATGGCGTGTGGCTTTTCATAGTCTAAAACTATCAATCCCTTTGTAGTTTGGACTTCCTCCATCCTTGTCTAATTCCACGAATGTGAGACAAGCTTGGCCCAAATAGCTACAAACACATCTTTTATTAAAATAAAAGTGTACCTGACCTTAAGCATTGTCTGTCTTTTTATCATAGTAGGGCATCATTTCTATCCACTGTTGTTCCTTATGGTGGCATCTTATGCCATTTTCTTTTCTTTCAAGATAATTATTATCTTTAGAGATTTTGATAGATATGATATGTGGAGATAAAAACCTATACCTTGTGTAGAAATAGTCTTTTTGAAACTCTATTATAAGGCCTTCTTGGCCCACACTCATCTCTTATTTGTGTGCCTCTTGGGTATCTTGTGAACTTATGTAATCTTGGAAGAGTTGGAACATTGTTCCAGACCTCTCATATGTGAATGGACACATATTTTGTTCATTTGTTGAACATGATGTGTTACTTTATTGAGTATGTGTTAAGGCTTGATTGATTATATTGGTCTCACCCAATGTTTTCATATGGGAATTGGGTGTATTTTGAAGTGCACTCTTGGGACATTCTCACATAACTCTTTTTGAAATAATTCATAGGGAGGTCTCCACCTTTCGATGATATGTGATGGTTGGATTCCTCACAATCCACTTTTTTGGTGGGGTGAAATTTTAGGTTGCACACTTTATTTCCTTGCATGAATATTCCAGGCATATCGTATATGCCCTTGGCTCTAATGCATACACTTCTTTACTTGTATTTTTATTTATGAACCTGACCATGGTCTCATCTATTTGTGAGATCATGGGCCTTTAGAGCATCAATATGTACATCATGGTTTATAAAGTTGTGGTTTAGACTATGTAACTTGTGAGTGGCCACTATAACACTCTGCGCATTTAAAGATGCAATAAGGAGTCCTAATCGATGAAAAATGGTTACATAAATAAAGAATTATAGAGGCACTCCAAAATAGTCTAAAGTGTGTTCTTTATAATGTCAAGATGGACATATGATCCCATCCCTTGAAGTTTTCCATTTACTCCAATGTGGACATATGTGATGATTTCTAGGGTGGCCATTAGTCGCTAAGGTCACATGGCTAGCTTGGACAAAGTGTCCCTATATGCAAGCCTCAAGGTGGTTATATGGATCATGATGGATAGAAGTTGCTCGAGGTGGTTCCAAAATGTCCAAGATAGATGATATGAGAGATGCTTCCAGGGCATTCATAGGTAGATGTCTTTGTACTTTGTGGGTGAACTCTGTCTTACAGGTTATGGGTCTTGGTTCCCATGATGGTAGGTCATGTCATTAGTTTAACTTTATATGGATACAAGTAAAATATTGTTCACTATGGGCATTGAAAGATGCCATGTGGATGCTTTCTAGGATAAAAAGTGAACCAAGGACATGTTGACCTAAAAGGAGTTCCTATGATGGATTGGGATGCTATCCTCACCGTGTTGAGTGTTGAAACTAGTTCATTATTTCATTCTTTTTTGAAGAGCGATTGGTCACTCTTTAAGACCACTATGTGATAATGATGACTAAAAAAGCGAATAATATCTTTCCAAATATTATTCGGATGAATTAGATGAATGGAACAATAGGTGGTCATTTTTCTACAACTTTAAATGAATGGGATAGGTGAACAATTTCTCCATACATACATTTTTACACATTATTTTTGCACGTATATCCAAGAATCAATTTTACTTCCCCAAGAATCAATTTCATTCTTGTGTAGAACTATTTTGTCCAATGCCCACTCGCATGGGTGGTGAATGGTAGAGTGTGCAATCTGATGTCTGTTTAATGTGAAATTTTGTAGGGTGGCTATTAAGAACCTGAGCTTCCCTATGGTGGTCTAGGATTTTTCTTATGCACAAATTTTGAGATCCAAATAGAAAACACTCGATAAGATAGGAAAGTAAAATATGGGTCCCTTTTGGGTTGAGCCATCGTGGCCAACTGACCAAGATTTCATATAGCAGCCTAAGATGCCTCACTCTTCATAGGTGTTGAAAAATGAGCCATCTTTTGGTGATAGTGGCTATGGTGCAAGCTCATAACCCATATGCTCTGAACTTATTCGTCCAATCCGTGGGCCTCGTTGGGCAAGTCACATCTCCAATCTGAGCCTATGGCATTGGATCGGATCTAGTGCACTATGGGCATTGGAAGATACCCCAGGGGAATTTTCTAGTCCAAGGGCTTGTGGCCCTTGGAAGGATAATTAGCAATGCTTAGGTGGCATCACCGAGTTTGGCCAGCCATTATGTGTCTGACACACTTTGTCTAGCCATTCTTTTGATAATGGTTAATGAGCCATGTCCAGCCATATCTTGGTCAATGATGATGTGGTGGATGTGCCCGCTGAGTGACCATACTGGTAAGGTCGGAAGAAATGTGAACCATTTTTCTTTATCCTTTGTCGAGAATGAAGTCTTGGTTCTAGCAACCTATACAAGTGGTTGCACAACCTATTAGACATTAGATGGGACCTCATTATACCTTATAGGGGTTGGACTTTTCATATCAAGAGGTTGATTCATCTTGAAAGGACATAAAGGTATGACCTTTAGAGACCGTGTAGAGTGAATTTCTTTTAGAACAATTTTATTTTGAACTTTTACGATCTTTTCTTCAAAGACCACCTAGTTCAACACACTAGAGAACATTGTAAATCTTTTTCTCTCTAGTTATGATTCAACTAATATAGCACACTTATTCCCATAGACAATGCTTGATGTTGATGTCGATCTTTGTCAACATCAATGATCAGATGCATATCTGCTTCCTATGGACCTGAGAACAGATAACATAACATTATGACCTTAGATTATCATAGAGTGTGATGGTCTTTGACTTTCCGATGCTTAAGTAAGTTTGGGTAGTGAAACAAAATAAGAGACTAGTGTCTCTTCTTATAATGTAGAGAGATACAGAGAGATATTTAAAAAGAAAGTGTAGATCTTAGTATCTATAGTTGAGATTTATGATATAATGTTGAATAATTGTGCCTATTTATAGGAAAGAATATACTTGCTGATGAGTTTTACCCATAATGATACACTTATTTTTGAATGTTAGAGTTTTATCTACTTAATTATCCTATTGTCGGATAATTAAGATTTTGAATATCGATCATTTATTATGTTTGATATTTAACTGATATTAATGTTTATATATTGACTCAGTATTACTATACTGATCTACGAGTTATTTTACTTTTTGTCTCATTTCGTTTAAGAATCGAGTGAAACTATTTTAAATGTGAAAAATAGACTTATTTAAGTTCAAGAATATAAGGTTAATTTTTTTTCGAAGAACCAATGAAAAATAGAGAAATAAAATAACTTAATTGATAAAAAATATATTTCTTAAATAATAATAATGAACACCTCAAAGATATGCCTTTGTTTGGCTCCGTAAACCGTTGCACTATTACCCTAGTTAATTCTTTAAGTAACTCTAACATGTTTGGTTAAATACGTTATATATAATATCAAACTTAATTTTATTAATTGTATTTTAGGTAATATGTATATTATTTAATAAAAATATTTTTAATATAACTGGATAAAAATTATTATAATTTTTTTTATATTTTATCTATATTTTTCTTATATTTTAAAATAAAATAAATTATTTTTAATTTGAAATAAAATCAAAGATAAAGAAAAATAATTTTAGAATATAAAAATATGATAAACTCAGTTAAATGTATGATACATTTTAAACTTTCATATTTTCGATAGTTAAATTTTTTTATATAATAATATAATTTTTATTTTGTATAATAGGATATAAATTTACAGCTCAATATATAATTATATAAAATTTATCTAATCATAATAATTAATATTATATAATAAATATGTTTGTAACTTACCAATGATAATGAGTTATTAATTATATCATGATTTATTAAAAAACACTATCTATGTCATGTTTATATCATGTTTAAACATGATCATTTTACAACTTCAATTTTTGAAAATTATTTTTTCTATTTTTCTATTGCATTTGATAAAAAAAATTAATATGAATAATTATTAAAATGGATTTTTAAAATAATTTAAAAATAAAAAACTAATAATTGTTAATTTTAAAATTAATGGACTTAATATCTCAATAGACCTAATTAATCCAACTACAATATTTAATATCTAAGTGGTAGCATCAAAAAATAATATTTAAATTTTGAATAATTTGAAGTTACCATAAGAAAAACAGTTGTAAAAACAAATTTTAAAAAGAAAGACGAAGAATTATCATTTTAATTTAAGAAGTAAATTATGAGTTATTATCATTGCTCATTTTTAACAAATATTAAGTATTTATACCTTTTTAAAAAATAATTAATCTTATATTTTATTAATATAAAAAATTAAATGATCAATCATTCCAAAGGTACAATCATCATCATGTAGAAAAATGCAGAGCGTGCAGTAGTTATGTTGAACGCCTATATCGATCATATATATAAGAACACGTAAGTCTTCGAAAATTTTGAAAATTTTGAAAGAGTCTCAAAAGACTTTCTTCATTTTCTAAGAGAAATCACCAATCGAAAATATAGAATCAACATCACCCTTGTATTTCCTGATTACTCAAAATTTGAGGCAATATTACTTTATGATACAAGTGTTGATCTCAATTGCATTAAGCTAGGATTCATGCCAATAAAAATGCATAACAAAGCCAATGAAAAACTCAACTCAGCCAATAGTTCGAAGATGAACATTATAGGAAAAACTAAAGCTAGGATTCTTAACAAAATATTCTTAATCAAAACCCCTTTGTCATGATCTCTAATATCAGTCATTCAGTTATATTAGGAATACCATTCATAAACCTAATCACTCCATATTTGGTAAAACTTGACAAAAATGTCTTTTAAAATCCAAGGAGAAACCCTAAGCTTTCATTTTCTAAAGGAAGTAAAAACCAAAAACCTCAATCTCATCAAAGCATATTTCATTTGTCATCATGAGATTTACACTCTTATCAAAAGTAGAGAAAATGACCTTCTCTACCTGAAACAAAAAATTCAATTTCATACCATTGAAAGAGAATTACAAAAACTAGAGAAAAAGCAACGAATCTTCAAAATATTTTTGAGAAAGAGGTATGTTCTAACTTACTTAGGGCTTTCTTGGATAGAAAAGAACATATGATAGACTTACCATATGAACCAACTTTCAATGAAAACCATATACCAACAAAATGTAGGCCAATCCAAATGAATGCTGAATTAGAAAATTTTTGCAGAAAAGAGATCCACGATCTCGAATATGAAAAACTAATTTCAAAATCTTGATATCCATGGAGTTGTGCATTCTTTTATGTCAACAAACTTGTTGAGATAGAACGAGGAACACCACCACTGGTCATCAACTGCAAACCACCCAAAAAGGCCCTGAAATGGATTCAATACCCAATTCCAAATAAAAAAAACTCTTTCAAAAACTCTATTCATCATCAATCTTTTCAAAATTTGATATGAAATTTGGTTTCTAAAAGATTCAAATTGGACCAAAACACTAAGATAAAATGTAATTTACTGTTCCTTTCAAACAATATGAATGAAATGTCATGCCCTTTGGGCTCAAAAACCACGCCTTTCAAATTTCAAAGGATAATGAATGATACTTTTAATCATTAGTCTCAATTCTGTATTGTGTACATTGACAATGTACTCATCTTCTCAAAATCAATTGAACAACATATTCGACATCTCAAAACTTTCTTCCATGAAATAAAACGAAGTGATCTGGCCTTATCAGTCCCAAAAGATCTCTCTTTTCCAAACAAATATAAGGTTTTTGGGCCACAACGTGTCTGTAGGAACTATCATACCAATTGAACGATCTTTTCAGTTCACTACAAGTTTCCTAATAAGATCACCGAATAAACCCAGTTCTAAAGATTCCTTGGAAGCCTTAACTATGTTCTCAAGTTTTGTCCTAACATAAACCGTCTTACAAAAGGCTTATAAAAGTTCCAGAGCCTTCAAGAGAACATACCAAAATTGTGCAACAAATAAAAACATAAATTCAAAACATTCATTGTCTACACTTGGCGGATCCCAACTTGCCCAAGATTGTAGAAATAGATGCCAGTCAAATTGGTTATGGAAGAATCCTCAAACAAGTCTAAGGAAATAAAGAACTTATTTTTCAATTCATCTCTAGCCATTGGAATAATTGCTAAAAAAAATATTCTCATGTCAAAAAAGAAGTATTATTAATTGTTTTTTGTATTTCAAAATTTTAATTCGATTTATTAAATCAAAATTTTTTATTAACGATTGATTACAAATCAGTAAAATAAATTTTACAGAAAGATGTATAAAATATTACCTTAAAACAATTTTTTGCTAGATGACAAATTATATTAAGCATATTTTATTTTGACATTGAGTTTATAAGAGGATATACAAATTCATTACTAGAATGCCTAATCAAGGAATTCCTTCCTTCAAAACATGTAATCCATGTCCAAAAAGAAAAAAAGAGCAAAGATGTGGAAGAATCTCCTAACCCATCAACCTACCTATATATATATAATAACACGTGTTAATTTAACGAAAAAATCGGAAAAAAAATTGAAAAAATTCTTACATGACTCAAATTTGATATTATTAAATTAAATAACAACTTAGTAGTTACAAAATTTAAATATGAATCAAATAAAAGATAAATTCACGTAGCTAAATCAACCAAAATCCTAATTTCTTTAGTGCCGTGCACTAAGTTTGCTAACATGATTGATTTAAAAGTGTGAATAACTTAGGAAGAAATAGGGTGCGTGCTAACGTACGCATATTTTACCGTTATATATATGGCAAGCACTGAAACTATAGTCCATGTAGCCTTCTCATATTCTCGAAATTAATCTTTTGAGTACAGATTTGCATATTTTCTTAATTTGTTTTTAAAAAAAAAACAACTACCAAGAGAAGAGATGGAGAAAGAAATTAAGCCATCGAAATTCAAAAGAATTTGTGTGTTTTGTGGCAGTAGTCCAGGGAAGAAGAGTAGTTATAAGGAGGCTGCAGTTGATCTTGCAAAGGAATTGGTGATACCACCTTCTTTTTCTTTTTCTTTTAACCCTCTCTTTGTATATTGCACTTTTTTTAATCTATTTATGTGAATTTATTCCTATTTACAAGATATTCATCCATGCTTTAAACTTAACTACGACAAGTAATTTATTTATTTATGCTATTTTGTTATTTTTTCCCTATGATATATATATATTGTGTCGTTACTGTTATAGTATTTAACATTCCATAATTCTTTTATGTTGATAAGGAATGGTTAGTGAGTGATCGAGTGTATCCAAAAATGGGTTTTTTTTTTATTTTGAAAATTTTATATTATGGTAACTTTATATCCCCCGTTTCGTCAACGTTTTTCTAGCACTTGGATTGTGTCTTCTTGACTCTTGAGGAATTATATATATATATATATATATATATATATATATGTATATATATATGATTAAGAAATATAACAAATGATGGTCTTTAAGAAAATAAACAAGTTTAATTTTAATTAATTTTTTTATCTATATTGTATCATGTCAAAAATTATCACCCTAGTTAATATATTCTTTTGTATGTGTTATAACTTCTAAATAGTGAAACCAACCAGGAATAGATGTATATAGTGGGAAGAAGAAGCACATGTTTTATCTCAATTTTTTATAAATAAATTTTTAGATGTAATATTTATGAAATTATAGATAATTAATGTATAAAATTATAATCTATTTAAATTTTTAATATTCAATATATCAACAAAACTTAATAATTTGAACAAATTTTTATTAAAATAAGATATATATACATATAATTTTTTTTAATTAAAAATTAACTAATAATATTTTTTACTGTATATATAATATTACTACTGACTGTAAATCTTAAATTTGTTACTCAAAGGTATGGCATAAATTTAATATTTTATAATCACATTTTTACGTAATATATATGTATTTTTTTGTGGGTTTCATAGGTTAATAGGAAAATTGATCTGGTATATGGAGGAGGAAGTGTGGGTTTGATGGGCTTAGTTTCCCAAGCTGCTCATAACGGTGGCCGCCATGTTCTTGGGTGAGTATTAATTTTAAACCATTTAGTTAATTATCTAGGGTTTGTTTGGTAACGAAAACATGTTAGAAAATCACGAGCCCATAATTTATTTTCCCTTTAAAATTATCAAATTAGTTTTGTTTTTGCAAACAATTAATAACTTATTTTGTCTTAATCTAAACTAATATTTGTCGTTGTATTATTAAATGTCTGTAGAATTATTCCCAAGCCACTCATGCATAGAGAGGTAAGTACACTTTGTACTATTTATCTCTAATCTTAAAACTCTTTATGCACTAGTACGTATTCCAATAAAAGGAAAATGACTCAACAGCTAGAGAGAGAGAGAGAGAGAAGTTATATACACTTGCAATAATTTCTATCTGTACTCTTGCTATCTTCACATTATGGATTTCTTATACTTGAACTTTTTGATCGTTTCAGAAAATTTCTATAACTAATTTAACATATGGATTTATAGATGAGGAGTGTTAATGGTGTCGTGTAATATACATGTTCATGTATTTGTCGATACAATTAAAAAGTTTCATAATTTATTATCAAATATATATATTATCTATAATTTTAAAAGTAATAAAAAATTTTAATTTATAAAAGATAAATTTTAATATAATGAATTATTTCGTAATTGTATTGTGTGCATGTGATGTGATTGACACAACTTAGTTTTATCATAAATTCATCCCTCTCTCTAACCACCTGACCATTTAGGTTAATGTCACCTTGGACTTCTCATATAGCTTGAATATCTATCAAGTTGAAGAAAAAAGAGTACCCATTCAGTTGGATTGAAGTTTGAACCCACCCACTCTGTAAAACTCGTCATCATATATATTCTCCTCCTGTCTAACTTATGTGGGCATATTTAATTTTATTTTACTTTTTTGTTTTTTTTTATTATTTGTGTTTTAAATCTTTAACATGTATTTTTATATTAGTGATGAATTTGAAGTTATTAAAATAAAATAATATTTAACATTTAAATTAATGATATATAACTTAGATTTAATAAATAAAAACAAGAACAAATAGTTAATTTTATTTCTGATTTGGGGACATAATGTGTTGAGTTTTCAGATAACAGGAGAAACAGTGGGAGAAGTGAGGACTGTCGCAGATATGCATCAGAGAAAAGCGGAGATGGTTAGACAATCTGATGCTTTTATCGCCTTACCTGGTTGGTATAACATACTTTTACACAATTACACTTACACAATCACATATACTCGCGAAGCATTGCACACACAAAAATCACAACCCTACAATTTCATGTAGGATAAATGCTAGCAATATTCTTATATACACTCTATTAACGTGATAATCAATGCCAATAAAATTGAAGATTATATCAATTTTTTTTAAATTATTTAATAAAGAGAAAAAATAATGTGATTAATTAAGAGCATATGGTAGTAATCGAGTAAAAATGTAATCCGAAGACAGATAAGAATACATTCATTTATGGTGGATGCAAAGCAATTAGATATGTTTGATTGAAATCATTGTGATATATAAATAATGAATAACATATTTTTTCCGATACTCGATCCACTCACTTCATCACTTTAATTAATTACGTCGGAGTAATTATTTACATATTTATCTTTATGTTATGTTTGGTTGGATATAATGAAATCGAATCAGAATTGATTCTTTTTATTTTTGTGTTTGGTTGCATTGAAAAATGAAAATATAATGGAATCAATTTCTAAAAGAAAAAGAATCAGAATTCCTTCTTCCCCCTTAAGAAAAATCAGAGTTCTTTCTTTTCTCTTAAAGAATTATGATTTCATTCTCATCTCAATTTTTTTTTTCAATTTTACCCCAACCTAAAATATAACGCTAAACCCACATCCTAAAACCATAAACTCTAAACCCCAAACCTTAAATCCCAATTCCCAAAACCCTAAACCCTAAACCCTAAATCTCAAATCTTAAGATCTTAAACCCTAAATCATAAATCCCAAAAACCCAAAAATAATCCTATTTAGAAAAATAATAATTTTAACCTTAAAAATTAACCCACAAATTTAACCGTTAACACAAAATCCAAAACCATATTTAAAAAAATAATAATTTTAATCATAAACCTTAACCCACAAATATAACCCTAAACCGCAAATCCCAAATCTCAAAACTATAAACCCTAAACCCCAAATCTCAAATCCTAAAACCTTCAACCCTATTTAGAAAAATAATAATTTTAACCCTAAACAATAAATCCCAAATCTCAAATCCTAAACCCTAAACACTATTTAAAAAATAATAATTTTAACCCTAAACCTTAACCCACAAATATAACTCTAAATCCTTAATTCTTAAATCCCTAAATCCTAAACCTCAAAACCCTTTAGAAAAATAATGATTTTAATAATGTATTTTTTCTAATGAAAAAATAATACTTAAAAATGATATTATTTAAACTTTATTAAATATAGGGGTATTAAGATAATATACAGTATTTTTCATTTCATTCCAATTGTAAACCAAACATTGTAATACTGATTTTTTTTTTAATTTAAGTGATCAAACGAAACAAAATTGTTTCATTTTCATTCCATTCTTATTATTATTTCGATTTTATTATGTGAATCAAACGTCAATTTAGAGATAAAAAATTATTAATACAACATTCACCTATATATATCATTTCTGTGTTTTGAAAAAGGTCAATACAAGACAAGTTAACACATGTAAGAGTAAAGTTTCACTATCTTCTTTTTTCTTTTCTTTTTTATCTTCGACCCATTGTGCTAAACATCACATTAAAAATATATTCTTTTAAAAAGTATTATATTTATCAAAATACAAATATTTAATTAATGTATTTTAAAATATAATAGGAGATTATTTAATCTTGACTGGACTATATTAAAATTAAAAAATATTTTATATTTTATATATTATATTAATATTTAAAAAGAAAAAAATAATACCATAATAATATCTATTTCACCAAATATATCATCAAATATAACGTCCTATTTTAGTGTGAAAGTGTAGAGACTTTTGAAAGCATCTTTTAGTGAAAAATAGTAGGAATGGGTACGGTACGAGTTGGATAGTTTTTTATATAATTATCTCGAACTCATGAAAACTATCCTTGTCCACTCAGATATCTAATTGTCTAGCTTTTTGTACAGTAGGTTAAATCTATATTTATTATAAAATATGATATTATCATAATTAATATAATAATTAATTATAAATTAAAAAATAAATTTTATTATTTTAATTAATAATTATAATAATAGCACAATTTATAATATAAATAAATAATATTCAATATATATATATATATGTATATATATATATAAGATAGTAGAAAAGAGACTCTTGTCATCTTATGAGATTAAAGGTTGACAGGAAATATTATTGTAAAAATGCTAATTAAATAAATATTAAATATTTCAACGAGTCAATGCCCGTAAAGGGTGGAGTTAAGTCACTGTCGTATTTTACCTTGCATGTCTTGTGTCAATGTCGATAACATGTTTGATACTTGGTCCCAAAGAGTCCAAAGAAGCAAACGAAATCCATAAGCCTGTGATGTTGACAACTAGGCTTATGGGTTTCTCTCTAATAAATTATTAATTGTTATTGAATTAAGTGGTGATTAAGATAATAAAATAAAATATTTGTGTAATTATTTTTCAGAAAATATAAATATTAAATATATAATAAATTCGTCGTTAACCATCAGTGCTTTTCATGATTATGTAGTCCTTTAGACAGTTACACACTGTTCCTCACATTCTAGTTTTTTTCTTTTTTATATTCTTCGTGTGGAAAAAGAAGGAATATAATGGAGAAAGAGAGAGAAGAACAGGAAAAAAAAAAGAAGACGACCCAAACAGTCCTTATTGCATTTCTCTCCGTGTGTGTTTTTATCTGTTGTTGTCGTTAAAAAACGAAACTTCAGCCTTATGCCCTGATCTTTTTATGCAGTGAACCATTGTTCATTAGGGCTCGTTTTATAATTTTTTAATTTTTTAAAATTTTTAATTTATGATATTAACTATATTTCATGACTAATTTCTAGTTTTTAATTATCTTCTGAATTTTGATTTTTTTGATTTTAGTTAAATTTTAAAATTAAAAAAAATAAAAATTTTGAGTTGAATTTCTATTTTTAAATTTTTTACTAAAAATTAAAGAATTAAAACAAAAAAGTGAAATAATTATTATCTTTAATAAGGATGTATTAACTAAAATCATTTTTAAAACGATCCGATCTGATTATATTAAGTTTTAAACTAATCTAATCAGATTAAATCAGTTTTAATAATATATTAAAATTTTAATTTAACCAACGTATTATATATATAACAAAACGTAAAAACTAACTATCTCTCCCGCTCGTATTATATATATAATAAAACGGATTAAATTGTTAAAAATCGTTAATTAAATCGAACTAAATTATTCAGTTACGATATTTTTAATAACAAAATAATCTGATCCGTTTCAATTTTAACAATATAAATAGTTAAATTTTTTTATTCAAAATCGCGAACATCTATGATCTCTAATTTACATATGATTAACTCACTTACCTTATTTCACATTTAAATTTTTAAAAAAATATGTAAACATATTATAAAAAATACATTTTTTTTTATAAAACTTAAAAATGAAACCTAATATATAAAAGTGGATTATATCATGTAACATATTTTATGTTTTAGCCTAAATTAATTAAATCACAAGAGGGAATCGGTAACTCTGAATATGTACTCTGTTAGCATGCAATTTTTTTCCAGGCTTCATTTCTTGGTGCTGACTGCAAACAAATGTTCATGCCTTCCAACAAAATCTCCTTTTCAAATCCCATACGTTACATTAGGTTTTACTTTGACCCCAAAATATAAAAAAAAATGTATGAACAGAAACTTAAAAAATCCCTTTCTTATATTCTCATAGGTAAGATTAGAGTTGAGTTTTACAAAAAATAAAAATAAAAATAATTAGTTTGTGCCTTCCAACAAAAAAAAATTGAGGTTGTTTATGCCTGAATTGTGGGCTAATCAAAATTCAAATTGATTCCTTTTTATTTTATTTTTTTTATATATAACTATTTGTATGAACCATAAAGGTGGTTATGGGACTCTTGAGGAGCTTCTTGAAGTTATTACCTGGGCACAACTTGGAATTCATGACAAACCGGTAAATAAATAAATAAATATATATATATAACAAAAGTTTCAATCCATATATTATTTCTCAATCAAATTAAACTATAAAAAAAATAACATCAAATTAATTATAAAAATAAAGTCTTATGCCTACACTTTTTTTTGTTTTTTGAGCAGGTTGGGTTATTAAATGTGGATGGGTACTACAACTCCTTGCTGTCATTTATTGATCAAGCAGTAGATGAAGGATTCATTAGTCCAAGCGCACGCCATATAATTGTTTCTGCCCCAACTGCCAAGGACTTGGTGAAATACTTGGAGGTCATATTATATTCATAATGTTTCTAAACTTTTTATAATTTAATTTAATTTATTTAATAATTTTTTATGTTATTATATTAATTGTTACTCAAGAGACTGAATTTAGTGTAATTAACTTTTATGTTCTAGGACTACTTTCCTAAACATGAAGGTGTTGCTCCAAAACTGAATTGGGAGGTTGAGCAGTTAGGCTACTCTTCAAAATCTGACATCTCAAGATGGTCATAGAATACTATTAATTGAGATTGCAATATCGGAGAAAAAGGCAACCTTAGTGATGATTATATAATATATATGATTAATTATAATTATAAGAATAATTATATTTTTATATCATTGAAATTTAAGGTTGTTACAAAAATATAATTAAATTTTTATTTGTTATTTTCATATTATTAAATTTTATAAATGTTATAAAAATACAATCGAATTTTTTTTCGTTACTTCTATAACATTAAATTTTATAAGTGTAACAAAAAAATATCATCGACATAGATATAACTTGTTTTTAACTAATCGAAAATGATAGTATTTTGTAACATTTTGTAAAGTTTAATTGTATAAAAATAAAAATAAAATTGATAATATTTTTGTAATAATTATAAAATTTAATGGTATTAAAATAATAAATCAAAATTCGATGATATTTTTATAATAAAAAAAATATTTTTTTAATTATAATTAAATATTGACGTGATTAATGAAGTAGAATGAGTTTCTTTTCAGGTTAGTACTCTTGTCTTATGTTATTGGTAGTGTAACTAAATGTTTGAGTTAACCCCAAACTATATAGTCTTCTGTTTATGTTCATTATCAGTTGTAATGCTTGCAAGGAGTAGAAGAATGTAATTAGTTTGATGTTATTTTTTATGTCTAAACTATTGTGATATTTTTAACTACACTTATAAAGCTTCATATTTAAATTAATACACCGTATCAAATATTATTTAATATTTTGTTAAGTAAACATGTTTATATTTTATTAAGTAAACATGTTTACATATTTATAATGAAAATTATTGGGATTAAAAATGAATATAAATCGGAATTGAAAGTAAAATTTATTTATATTTATTAAATAAGTATAAGGAATATAATGATATATATTATATGCACTCAAAATATAATGATGCATATTACAATGATTTTTGCATTCTTATTATATTTTTCAATTTACCTTAAAGTAATGAATTAAAGATAAAATTCATTTATTCTACTTATAATTTTGTTTCATAGATGACTTTAACTTCTTCTTTTTTATTATATTTTACATTTTCTACCACATATATAAATTTATGCATAATGAACTATACTTAATAAAATAATTAATAAATACAAAAATAGTTAAATTTAAAATATGAAATTCTTTGTAAATTAACATGTGTTTTGATGATATATGTTATTAATGGGTTCGAAATTTGAGTGGGTAAAATGTTAAAAAATTTAAAATAATTAAATAAAAAAAAGGTAAAAGAAGATTAAAAAACAAAAGAAAAAATTGTGTCTATAATAATATACTTTTTATAATCTTATAATTTTAAAATCTTATAAAAGACTGGGATTGCATAATCTTATAATCTTAAAAATCTAATAAAATAGTGGGATTTTACTTTCATATAAAATGATTATCATAGCAACCTCTAAAGTAATTATTGATGTCATTTTTTGTTAATATTAGGTAAGATTGTTCTACGTGGATCTACAAGATGAACAAATTATTAAGAACTCGAATCATCATATGGATCGGTGGTCTTTAACTCTTCGATGCTTAAATTAGTAACAAGATGATGAATCTTAGAGAAAATCTATGGTCTCGTTTTGTGATTGAGAGAAAAGATAATGTTTGGTTGTGATTTTCAGTTATGTAAGAGAATATCTATTTCAAGTCATTTGTTATTGTATACATATATGAGTATATCTAGGAGAGATAGTTAATCTAATATCTATTTCTTATCAAAATATACTTGGCTTATTGTAGTATTATAGACATCTATCTACAATTAAACTTTTTGGATAATTAAGAGATAATTATTAAACCTTTTATCTCTTTATTGATATTCTTACGATTATGCCTATATGATGACTCAAAGCTTATTGGAGTTGGCTTATAAGGCTCTTTGTTGAATAGGACCATTATTTACTTGCCATGTGTAATGCCCTCAATTACACCCAACATAAGCCTCCTAAACTTTCTAGCTCTTGGATGAGAAGCTCTATTGTATTTTTTATCGATATATGGGTTCGTAACCCTTTTCCAACATATTGATGCCATTAGGACCACTTTTGTATGCTATTTTACCTATCCAAGAGAAGGATTCCATGCCATCTTTAACCATTCAAAACGTGTGCGGTGGCTTCCTATCGTTGGCGGTATTTTTGAATTTCCAATTGTACTCTTGGTTAAGCAGTTATGTTAAAGTTAACCCAGGGGTTCTATGGTGTCTTTCACCTTTTGTATTGTCGGTTATACCTACTAAACTCTTAAGGTCTAGGTAGAAATGTGTGATGAGAGGACTTCTTAGAGCCTTTAAAGTCTCATCTTTAACTTTCTTTTATCTTCTCAAAAATTGAAAGTTGTACTTGCATATTTTTCATGTCATCAAGTGTGGATCTGTCAACTATGGATCCATGTCAAGGTAGAAGAGGGTCAACATTGGCTATATAATTCGGTGCCTGAAAAAGTCTTGACTGGTGAAGTCATGGCCAAAGAAGTCGTGGTAGGTAAAGTCTCTTCCAAAGAAGTCTTGGCCACCAACTTCGAGCAAACAACATCCTAATCGGAGACCTCTTAGCTAGCGACATCTTTGTTGACCCATTCCTATCTGGCAGTCTTCTAATTTATGGTTCTTTAGTAGGTGAAGTTTTAGTCTGGAAGGACCAGACATATCAATGTGATATATTTAGTTATGTTTGTGATGGTAGTTTTAAAATCTTGGTAGAATTTGTTATTGATATGAATTCCTTCTTTTTATAAGGATTTGTATAAGCATGACAAGGCCTAATATTTTCCCTAAGTACTCATATTCTCTAAAACTTGGGCTTTTCTTTTTAACCATTTTTTAACTCGTGCACTCTCATTTCTCATTGAAACGAAGTGATGATTTTTGGTATTTAGACATGCTTGTTCGTCAACATTCTCACCAACATGATTGGTGAGGTTTGTCGACGTTCTTATCATGGGCTCTATAATGTGGTTGACAAATCTTACCAACATGGTCACCAACGTTCTATGGAATGTCGTTGTCGAGTGATGTAATGACTACTACTGTCATTAGTGGTGGCTATTACCCTCGCCAATGTGGTTGGCAAGGTGATTGGAGAGTGGTCGATGAAGGGCCGAAAGGGTAAATTTTTCTATAAATTATCATATCTTTTTGTAGGACATAATTCATTAGATATCAATCTCTCTCATGTTTCTCACACACTAAGTTGAATGGGAAAATATGAGATTGAATGATATTTTATTGAGAGTTAAAGTGCTTGTTGGCTAGGAAAGAGCCACATCATTTCAAAAAGTATCTCTCAATGTTGAGTTTTCATATTTCAACTAGTAGTTGCAAAAGTACAATAGTTCCCAAAGGTGAAGAGCATATGTAGTAGTGTGTCGTGTGTCAATTGAGTGTTACGAGATCGCAACATGATGCATAGGTAAGGAGCCTATGAGTATATGTGTCGTGTGTCAGTTGTATTTTATAAGGTTGCAATGAGTATGCATGTAAGAAGTTTGAGTCATTAGTAGTCACTTACATCACGTAATGATAGAGCTTTGGGTCTATGTTTGGATTTACTTGGATGAGGTGTTTTCTCATATTATTTCAGTTATTAAATATATAAATTGATTTTTTTTCTTTTCGGTATGAAAGTATCCTTAGGCGGGGCCCAAATTATTTTGTTTAATATTAATTAACTAATATCCTCAAGCATGACTTATTAATTAATTAAGTATTAAATTTTAGCTTTATTTTTAAGAAAATTGCAAAACATCACACCTTTAGGCAGAGTCAATTAATTAGACTTTATTCAAGGTGTCCAAATTAAACCTAAGAACTTAATTATCCGAGTATTAACTTTCAAATTTTAAAATCATCATTAAAAATATGTTGTCAATACATTTTCAAATAATAATTATTATAAAAACTTTTGATATAGAGCTTTACTCTAACTATCAGACGATTGTATCAACAAATAAAAAAACATTACTCTAAATCAAACCGGATAATTAAACATTAAAATCTAATTTTTAGATTTAAGTTTGTAATGAAAAATAATATATTTCTCTCTAACATACTTAATATAAAATCTTGAATAAAAATAAAATCAATTTATTTTATAAAAATGTTTACCTATTTAATATTTCACAAGCATAATAAAGTTATTATTATATCATATTTATAAACAATTAGTCATGTTTGGCTATGGGCGGATTCTGAAAAACTAATTTTGTTTCTGAAAAACCTCTACACGGATTTGCATTTTCGTTTATTTAATCAAAAACTAGAAATTTACAAAAACATAGCTAGTTCTTCTCAAAAAGAGAAGAACTTAAAACTAAGAACTAGAGAGAGAAGATTTGAGGGATGATTTTTACAATGAGAGATAGAGTCCTTTTATAGATGAAGAAAATGTCAAAAAGGTGGAAAATATCTCAAAAAATGATTTTGGACAATTTGGCACACGTGTGGGGGCAAGATTTACAGTAGACAGACATTAGCGCGCAGAAGTATCATACAAATATAAATCCATTTAATCAATTAAAGTACATTAAATCATGATAATTTTTGTGTTTTTTAAGTATTCATCACCTACGGGATGGCTTGTTTGGCTATGGATGGATTCTGATTCACTCCAACATTTGGGAGATGCCGCAAGGAGTCATATTGATAAGAATTAGTTTTGGAGCCTATAGCTCTATAAGGCATTACAGGATGGCATATAATGTCATCTTCATCGTTTTGAGTTGGGTATATGTATCCACTCGTGCTCTTGAACTATGATCCATTCGAGCCTATTGTAGGCAAGCTCTACCACTCGGGTAGGCTGTGGGAACGCCTATGAGATTAATGGTTGAGTTGATCCTGTGATTCCCAAATGAGTATTTGAACTTGTTTAATTTTTTTAAAGAAAGAACATTTTTTTTCTATAGATGCTATAAATAATGGTCACTGGTAGAGAAAATATTTTTTTATGAATATTTTGTGGATGCATCATATGATGGAAAAACGGGTGATCCATTGTCCAAAATTTAATTGAATTGGATGGGCGAACGATCTTTTCATACACCTATTTATGTGCATCCGTTTCTGTACATGCATCAATAATTGTCAAAAATATAGTCTTTGGAATCATATCGTTGTAGGGATTTCAAAACTGGTGTTTTTTTTCAAGAATTGGTCTAAAAGTGAATGAATTAGGCCTAAATTGGTTCTAATTTGTCCAAAAAACCATCGGGTCGATTTTTCCTTTTGTTTTTTAGGCGACATGCATCTGGCTGACACCCATTCGTGCAAGTGGTGCATAATACGACTTAGAGTGTTGGTTTGTCGCCAAATTTTAGGATTTGTCTGTGCATGAACTTTTGGTAGTGGTCTCTAATTTTTTAGGAAATGTACATATTTCCAAATCTGGATAGAAGATGCTTAGTTGGAGGGAGAAATAGAAGGTAGGTCCCTTTTCGTGATGTGTTGTTATGACTAGTTAGTTGGACTTTTCTGTACAACGATTGAGGATGCCTTACTTGCTGGAGGTGTTGAAAACTAAGCTATCGTTTGACAGCGGTGGCTATAGGGCTATAGCTCTTTTTTGTGATATGTTTTGCACGCTATATTATCTTCTTACAATATATTTTTCCTTTTAATTTTGTAGATTTGTTTATGAAATTGGTTGGATGGAGGTCTTTTTTTGAAGACTTTTGTTGAAAGTCCTGACGGTCTCTATTAGAATGTCTAATAGACAATCTTTTCTTATATATATATTTTTCAAATCTAGTGGAGAACACAACAGATATTCTTATAATTCTCCTTTTTGGTTGTTAGCTAGCAAAGTACACTTTTCATAGACTATATCAGATATTGATGTCATTTTTTGTCAACATTGAAAGGGATATACTTCTCATTGTTGTAGTGCGAACATAGAACACTCGTTAGGACCTTAAACCATCACGTGATTGGTAGCCTATGACTCTTTGATGCTTAAGCCAGTTTGAGTAATGGCAATGAAATAAGAGATTAAAGTCTCTCTCTGTGATTTAAGAATAAGTGGAGACAAAAAGATATTGTAAATGTGTCGTGTTTATGACAAATAATGAATATTTCAACCTTTTGTATGAAGCGTAAAATATAAGTATATATAAGAGACAATATTTACCTTATGTTGGTCACTTACTTGAAGTAATAGACTTAATATAGGATTAGAGTTCTTCTTGCAATTATCTCTTTCGAATGTATGTCGATCACTTACAAGGGGTAATAGACTTAATATAGGATTAGAATTTTCTCTGTAATTATCTCTTTCGAATGAAGAAGGGATATTTATCTCTTAGGACATTTATATAACAATTATGATCATTTGCTAACCCATTGCTCATTGCTTTGGCCCTTGAGTTTTATTATTAAGTGAGTCCATTTATATTGTGCCATATGTCATGACTTTATTTTACATCCAACGTTATTTTTATAAATCATTTTACCTCATCCTTTGTGATTAACGTTTTAGGCATGTTGTTTGTTACTCTACGATATTTACACTTCATACATTTGTGTTCACCTAAAAATTGGACAAGTTGCATAGAAATTTGAATGTCTATTGAATAATAACAATAGAATTTTTTAGAAAGACATGGCTGTAACATGCTTTTAGGATTATTTGCTTTCAACTGGCTTGGTTATGGTTTCTCGTTTATTTGAACAGATCTAATTTTTACTAGTGGTTACTTTTGGAACTTATCTTCATGATATGACTGTGATTCCTTCATTTCCTAGATATAAGTAGTCGTTGTATGGACATAAATTTATAAATTAATCTTTGTATGGATGCTAGATTCCATAAATTATCCATGTACGACTGTGACATCTTTTCTTTCTTTCTATATCCACTTTTAGTGTTATCTGCGTTAACTCTGTAACAGAGTTGGTTTTATAAGTTTTAAATATTCCATGACTGGCATTTTGACACTAATTATTGCGTTTTAGCCAAAAATAAAAGATGGGGTTGTCTTTCACCAAGCTTTTCAGTCGACTTTTTGCCAAGAAAGATGCAAATTCTTATGGTAGGTCTCGATGCTGCGGGTAAAACCACTATCTTATACAAGCTCAAGTTGGGAGAAATTGCGACAACCATTCCCACAGTTGGTATGCTCTCAGTTTTCGGACGCTGCATGCAGATTTTCTGTTTGATATATTTTTGTGTTTGTTACTATAAAATTGCAAGGTTTATATTGCGTTTTTCATGTTTTTAGTCTTTGTTTTCGGAGTACGATCTTCTTTTTTTACGCAGGATTCAATGTGGAGACTGTTGAGTACAAGAACATTAGCTTTACCGTTTGGGATGTTGGTGGTCAGGACAAGGTTTGTTCATGTATTTATTGGAACTTTATAATTTATTACAATGATGAAAATTTGATATAACTTAGATGTTTATGCCTGTGTACGTACTTGCTTGCACATTTAGCTATTTACGAACAGCTAGATAGATGTTGAAAGTAATGTCATTTATTTCTTACAGCTTGCCAATGTGTGTGCTGCTTATTCTATCCCCATCAGTGCATAACATAATCATAAGCTATATTTCCTGTGCCTTCATGAATTTCCTTTTGCACATACATATACATGTATTTACAACTTTCTTTTTTATGTGAATTGCAATAGTTCAAGCAAGGTTTTAAAAGGCAGAAATTAGGATTGAGGTGTTTTTCTTCTATCTATTGAGGTCTAAGCCTCGGTCTGAAGCTTAGGCCTTAAGGTGTAATTTTTAGAAAAATATAAAAATTAAGTAAATAGTAGCAAGATATTAGCTATCACAAAACAATATCTAGTGACTCATTAAGGTTTTCAATATGAACAACTAAAATTATAAAACAACTAAATTGCAAGTAATAGTTTGGAATGACATGAATAAAAGAGATAGAACATCGCTTAAGTAAGAACAAGCAATGATATGCTCAATAAGATAAAAGAAATGAAAGACTTAGACATAAGAACAGGCAAAATAACATATTTCTCTATAAAAAGGAAGGATTGTTGGACTAAAATTTTTAAAATATTGCTAGGAATGGATAAATAGTTCTAGAACAATTCAAAAGGGTCAAAAATGATGGAATGACACTACTGGTTTCTTCTAGACATAAGATGAAGAAGAATTTGTAATAGATTTTATTTATTAGTTTGAGAAGGCCAAATTTGATATAGATTTATTTTAAAACATATATTGACTTAATTTTGTGTTTCAATCCCATGAATTTAACTCAATTTTAACAAAGTTTAGAGACGTAAGTATTTACACTCCATAGAATTTAAGCCTCGAGACGTAAGCCTTAGTCGGTTGAGGCGCAATGTCATGCGAGCTCGAGGCTAGCCTAAGGTAGTTTTTTAAAATCATCAGTTCAAGCGGTTTTTATTTACACTTTAATGGTTGTAAATGGTATATTACTGATTAGTCGTTTCATGTTTGCAAGTGCATAATATATTTTTCTTGTATCTGCATAATATATGTGTCTTGAATCTACATGTACTTATGCAAGCATCATTGCATCAAGTAGATACTGATTTAATCAGATATGTAAAGTTCTTTCCATTGACAATAGAATACGACATCCCTCCAGCAATTTCTCAAAATGTTCATCGAATCAACAAGCATATCAATAAAATCCATTAACATTTTTAGATATTCACAATGGTAGAAGACAAATCATACTAACCATTTAATAACCATTATTCATCTCCTTGCCTTATATGTAGCCGTAGGCATTGCTAGCTGCAACTTTCCATAAAAATATGATCTTTTGGAGGCTTAAGTTGAAGAAATATGAATAACAAGTCTTTTTATCCAAATAAATAAAAAAAACTTTGTAGGCAGATGTTTATGGAATTTTTGTTTGTTTTTTAACAAGATAAATAGAAAATCACAAAAGGATGATCTTCAAAGCTCACGAACCTCTTGGGGTTCCACCATGTGCTTCCCTCCAAATATCTTGAATAACGTTGTTTTTTTTTCCCCATCATATTACCAAATTAAATTTACACTTCCAGTCTCCCATTAACGGAACCTGCCAGTACTAACTACACTGCAAGACTGCCACACACACACACACAAAAAAAAAATTGTAATTTTCCAAACATCCAAAAGAGTATAAGAACATAAAGAAAAAGTGGAGTGCTGCAATGCATTCTTTGAAGTGGATTTTTTCGACAACCAACCAGAGAATTGAAAAAAGGAAAACGGCTAATTTGGACGAAATAACATAGTTTATATTAGATGAACTATAACCCAAGTTAACACATTTAAATTGTTTGAGGGCTAGAATCATTTAAATTTCTAATAAAAAAATTTATTTATAAATATGTTTAAAAAAATGTTAGTATAATACTATCTTATTTTAAAAAATTTAAAAAATAACACATTTAAGACTTTTAACGATAAAAATAATATTAAACGAGTTCTAATTAAATTGAATTAAATATTAAAATAGTTTAATTAATCGTAATTAAATTTAAACTATATCTAATTTAATTATATTAAAAATGAAATAATATTTAAAGTTGTTTTTTTTTTATAATAAGAATGTTAGTGGTAATTGTTATTTTTAAAAAGTTACAATTCAAATAAAACTTTTTTTCTTTCATTAAAGTTTATGTTGAGTAAATCCGATGTATTGATCGCTGGAGCACAAAATCCACTTGCCTTTTATTCTTGTAAACTCGGTGAGTAATGTTCACAAATTCTCGAATAAACCTTTTCAACCTTTTTCTTTTTCTTTTTCATCCCTGTTGATAATCATATTTACGAAGAACCCCTTCTTTTCTTTCCTAGTTCTGGTAGAGAAGAACATCTCACTTTTCAGCAATCTCTTATTTTTCGACCCAAAAATCATAGATCTTGCTTTCGATGGTGACGAAATGAATGTAAGAATTGAGAAAAAAACAAAAATGATTTATATATTTTCATCCAGGACTTGCATTTGAATACCTGTACGTAGTCCAATCACGACCATGCAGCAAATTTTGAAAGGGGATATTTTTCATTAGTCGTGTGAGGATTTCGTATTCACGGAACTCATCGACTCAAACACTCAAATAACATTTCAACGCAATATTGAATCACGAAGGCAACAAATAATCAGAAAGCAAAGTAGAAATCAAGAAACCGAGGATTTGGGTTATGCGACTCCTACACTATACGGTCTCTAATCCACTGAAAATAACAAAAAAAAAAAAGAAAAAAAAACATTATGGGAAAAATAAAATACACGTCATTAAGAATAGATTAGAACACAAGCAGATAATTAAAATACTATAATTTGTTCGATAATTTTTCAATTGTCGTAATAAAATTTAATTCTTAATGTTTTTAAATCTTTGATAAATTTTATTAAAAATTTAAATTTTTATAAATTAATTTAATAATCGTATAATTGAAAGGTTTACTATCAATTATAAATTTTGTTTTGGAACGAATAATATCAAATATCAAATTTTATCGTAAGACAATTATTTTAGTCTTATATTTATATGATTTATATACATTTTAATTATATTTTTTAATTATAATATATTAATTATTTTTTAGACGTGCTGGAATTTTTAAAAATAAAAAATATATGTTTTATTAATAATAAATAATAAAATTGAAAAAGAAAGTAAATCAGACATAGAAAATGAGTGAGAGTGGGAAAGAAAGACAAGGCAATCGCATTGCTTTTTTTAATATTTTTATTAATAAAATATATATTTTTATTATGATACACAATTTTAAGAACAAAAAATTGGCTTATGCTGCTTGAAACGGCACACACACGGCATTCTTCATTAAAAGGCGAAAGAATAATTCGCTTTGTGTGCACCGCACGGCTGTGTGGATTCCATATTAAACAACTGCTTTGTTTTTATAAGACGTCAGATAGAAAAGCATGTCTATCTTCTTCTGATGGGGAACGTCAGAGCCTTACCGTATTCCTTTGAATATTCTCAGTACATGAAGAGGAAAAAATTTCAGTTCATATCATTTTTCAATACACAATTTTAATTAAAAAAAAACTCCGTCAATCTTGTTTTTCTCCTTATTTTTTGATCTTTTTGATGAGTATTGATTGTTTCTTATTTTTGAATTATTGTTGGATTATTTGAATTAATTTCTTGAAGTTGGATTATTTGAATTAATTTCTTGAAGTTCGATTAAGAAATAAAGAAGATACAAAGGAGTGAAAAAAGGTAAGAATATGTGAGATCATAATAAAGTAAAAATCATTTAAAGTGAAAAAAAAACAGGTGTAGTTGTATCAATTCTTGAGTGAAATATGTGAAAGAGTGCTTGTGAGGATTCTAACCTTGTTTTGCAGATTCTAATCATGTCAAATAATCAAGAAAAAGATACAACTAAAGAATATCGACAACCCGAAGTTTCGAACCTCCAAATACAAGCGTTGTTAGAAGAGATGAGGCGTATGATGATAGCTGAATTAGAGTCTATTAACGAGAGGTTGGATAGGGTTGAAAAAGGGACTCCTAGGGAACAACAACAAGACATCCCTAATTGGCAGCAAGGTGAGCGTGTTCCATTGCGAAATGTTGAGGAAGAGGCGGAGATGGAGGAACTTGATAAGCCATACTTGAACCAGGACAGGTTTGAGCATGGGTATGGGAATAGAGAAGCTAGGATGGGTAGGCCTAGGAGGGATAATGATTTAGGAAACATAAAGATTAAAATTCCATCTTTTCAAGGTAGAAATGACTGAAGTTTATTTGGAGTGGGAAACTAAAATGGAGATTGTGTTCGATTGTCACAATTATTCTGAGTTAAAAAAGGTTAAGTTGGCTGCAATTGAATTTACCGATTATGCTATTGTTTGGTGGGATCAATTACTAGTTAATAAGAGGAGGAATAAAGAGTCACCCATGGACACTTGGGAGGAGATGAAAATGCTTATGAGAAAGCGTTTTGTACCCAATCACTATTATAGGGGATTGTATCAAAAGTTGCAGAGGTTAACTCAAGGTTCCAAAAGTGTGGATGAGTATTATAAGGAGATGGAGGTAGCTATGATCTAGGCTAATGTAGAAGAGAATCGAGAAGCCACTATGGCTAGATTTTTATACGGCTTAAATCGTGAGATTGCAGACATAGTTGAGATGCAGCATTATGTTGAGTTGACGGATATGGTACACCAAGCCATAAAGGTGGAGGAACAATTCAAACGAAAGAGATTCTCTAGAAGGGGACAACCTATGGCTACCACAAATCGGTGGAAGATAGTTCAAAAAAGGGACGAGCAGCTACAAAATAAGTCAAAACATAAACTATCTAAGAATGACAACTCAAAGACAGTCACTACTTTAGGTAACACTGAAACTTTGAGTTCTAAAACACGTGATCTTAAGTGTTTTAAATGTTAGGGGCGAGGATACATAGCCAGCCAATGTGTGAACAAAACGATGATGGTGATAAATGCTCAAGGAGAGCTTGAGTCGGAGAATGAGAAAGAGGTAGATGATGATGACGTACCATCTTTGGAGGATCCTGATGATGAGCAAAATGTTGTGGTTGGAGATTTATTGGTAGCAAGGCGAGTTCTCAATATGCAGGTAAAAGAGGAAGAAAGTAACCAAAGGGAAAACTTGTTTCATACTCGGTGCTTTGTAAATAACAAAGTTTGTAGTGTCATTATCGATGGCAGAAGTTGCACAAATGTTGCCAGCACTGATTTGGTGGAGAAATTGGCATTAACAACTTTGAAACATCCTCAACCTTATCGGCTTCAATGGCTGAATGAAAGTGGCGAAGTCAAAGTGACAAAACAAGTGTTAGTGGCATTATCTATTGGAAAATATGAGGATAATGTGCTTTGTGATGTGGTTCCTATGCACGCATGCCATTTATTGTTAGGGAGACCATGACAATATGATTTGAGGGTTATGTATAATAGATTCACAAATAAGTATTATTTCACTCTTAAAAAAGAAACCTATTACTCTGGTGCCATTAACTCCAAAATAGGTCAATGAAGACCAATTAAAGTTACATAGATCAAATGAAAAAAAAGAGCTAAAAAAAGGATATGTACAAAGGAGCTCTTTTATGTATTAATGATCTCGTCGATGTATTATCAAGCAATATTGTTTCTCTTTTACAGGAGTTTGAAGATGTCCTTCCTAAAAAGGTAACTTATGGTTTACCTCCAATTTGAATGATTGAACATCAAATTGACTTCATACTTGATGCATCAATTCTAAACCGACCTGCTTATAGGAGTAATCCTGAGGAGACGAAGAAACTTCAAAAGTAAGTAAGTAAATCATTAGAGAAGAGATATGTGCGTGAAAGCATGAGCTTTTGTGTGGTTCCATTACTATTAGTACTTAAGGACGTGTGTTGATTTCCGAACCATCAACACCATAACGATAAAACAGATGGATTGCGTGGTTCTTGTTTCTTTAAAAAAAAAAAAAAAATTCCACTCTAAAGCTGTTTACTTTTCGTATGTTTAGTTTTATTGTTTATTTGTTACTTTAAAACCCCTTGAATATTTTGACTCAATTAAGAAACATTTCCTATAGACAACTTTTTGTATGAACCTCTGTCTGATTTCTGAATTGAATTTCAGTTAGCTTTGATCATGAAAGCCCAAGATTGACCGAAACCAGAGCCAAAAGTAATAA
Organism: Hippophae gyantsensis; assembly: GCA_030763125.1. NCBI lineage: Eukaryota > Viridiplantae > Streptophyta > Magnoliopsida > Rosales > Elaeagnaceae > Hippophae > Hippophae gyantsensis. Next base: position 57,777,355 of record CM061032.1, on the reverse strand, counting down.
ATAGTATAGCACTAATTATAATTATAGCATAATATTGGTAGTACATCTTCGTACTGTAGAAAACCAAAAACAAACCTTTACAAAGCTAGAGCAGGAACATCAGAGGTCCTCAACATTATAGTACATATAAAACTTAAGAAAAAAACATCACCCCTATTTAAATATTCGGGAGAAAAAAACACAAAACCACTTCTAACTCTATATACAGTTTTTATTGTTAACAACCAGACTCAAATATGACTGATTAAGCAGCAGAAGGAGCGGTTATGTAATGAACAACGCCAGCCTCGGATAGAGCTGCAACAAAAGGCTTCAAGTTCACAACTTCAGCAGCTTCAACATTTGAAAAATCAGCACAATTCTTGTAGTCCAACGACTCGTCGTTATATATATCCCACCATCTCGTTACTAGCATCTTTATATCTTCTCTATCCATGTTAGCTTCTTCTCCTGTGTACCTCCATGGCTTAGAACCCTGAGGACGAACCCATCAAAAAAATCACAAAATTAGACTCAAAGTATATGAAGTTTTGGTAATTTTGACAGCCTTCTTAAGATGGGTAGTTCAAGATAAATATACTCACAGCAGCACAATAGTGAACAACTTTCACTTTCTCAAGCTCAACGTTCTCAGGGTGACGCCAAAGCATAGCCAAAACAAGGTTGTAAAATAAAGGAATAGGCCTGTATTTCTCCTTGAAGAACATGTTCAAAAAGTCCTGCAATATTTACAACAAAATACATAAAATCAATCTCTGATCTAACTCTTTTTTACTTTTATACATTTAAATTTGCATTTCTAGATTATAATTGATGTGAACTAACACTGATGTGTTAGTCAGATCAAGGTATAATTTTTCTCTAGAAGAAAGATCCAAAATATTGATATGGGCAGTTCCGTTATGTTCTGTTTTAATTACCTGCTCAGCAAAAGAAGTTGGGGGAGTTTCTTTGACAGTTTTGAGCAGATCGTGGTAAGTGGGAAGGCTGGGCTCATAAACAAACATACCAGCGTTGAAGTAAAGAGCAGGCTTGGATCCCATTTCTTCAGACCACTTAACCTTATCAGGACACTGTTGGCAGTAGCCAATCTTAAACTGTGGACTGTGGCTCCATGTTTTCTCACAAAAACAGTCCATCACAGCATACAAATAGGAGTCTGGCAAATCAAAAAGATGATCTATGTTTTCAAAAACTTGAATGTCTCCATCTAAGTAGATCATCTTACTATACTCCACAAACTGCAAATTTCAATCACAAAAACAGAGCCAAGAAGCTTATTAACAAGAAAATGAATTCACAGAGGCATAAAAGCAAATACGTGTAATGCATGAAAATTAACCAAACACAAAAGCAAATACAAACCTCCCAGATACGAAGCTTTGAGTAATTGATAACGTAATAAGCCATAGCAAATTGGGTCTGACTTTCGGGTGGGTAAACAGGCTCAATCTCTCGGACTATACATCCCTGAGAGACCAATTCTTTACGGTGTTCATCGGGAACATCAGGCAAGATAGCCACAACCAATGGGTACTTGCTATTCACTTTTCTCAATCCTTTGGCTAAACCAACAACACCTTTGATATAGTCACCATTTCCAGCCAAGAAAGTCACATAAGCTCTACTCAACCCACTTGCAGCTTTGGTTAGCCCACCGGACCTAGCGGTTGAAAGTGCAGTGGTGCTGGTGATATTAGGAGGAGCCATACTGAAATAAGTTTTTTTTTTTTTTTGGGTCAAAACCGGATTAAGTTTCTTGAAAGAAAGAAAATGAAGATCTCTTGGGAGTCTGAGAAAAAGGGTATGAAATTTGAAGGGAGAGTGAAAAAAGGTATCAGTAATTGTGAGAAAAAGAAAAGTTGTTTGAAGGCTTAAAGATTTGAAAGAAACTATAATGGATTTTGATGTTTTGAGAAGAACTCTTGGTAATATATGATGAGTTCTGGTACAATGGAAAATGATTTGCGGTTGAGGGTTTATAAAGAAAATAGGGTCGGTTTAATTGATGTTTAAGTAAGAAAAAGATTTGGATTAGATTTAGGGTAATTCTACTTGTCTGCTGCATGTCATAAACACTATTTTTATGTTAAATTTTTATTTATTTCGTAGAAACGAACTCTTATATTAAATATACAAGATTTACGATTATTTATAAATCATATAATTTATTTTTAAATATAACGCAGCATGGATATAATTATAACGACTAAGCATGGATATAGATATAGTTTTTCTTTAATTATACATCTCTTGGTTCATTTTATATCGACAATAGATATGGTTCATGCATTTTTTTTCCTTAAGAAGTGAGACATTTTTATACTAGTTAGATGTATGAATAATGTGAAAAAAAATTTATTTATTATTTGATTTATATTAAATGCATTTAATTAATTGTATAGGATTTATTTTATGTAAATATAAATAATATTTTATTAAAATTATCAAATCATATCACATATTTATTCACTTACTTTTACAAAAAAAATTCAATTGAATATTTCACTTTTAATCTCTTTAAAAATATATTTTTTTTAAATATGTGTTATTATGTTTTAAAATTTTAAAAAAAATATACGCATATTATATAATTTTAATAAATTTTAAATATTTTTATGAATTTTATGGATTTTTAGAATATTTTAGTAAAGTTATATTGGATTTTAATTTATGCATTCTTACCTAATTATATTAATAATACTCAAACTAATAATAGAAATAAATAGAATATCGTATAGAAAAATATAAAAAAATATTCTTAGAAATCTTATGGGCAGAGGAAAGAATGAATAAAGATTTTCTCACTTATAATTTAATAAAATGTTTATCAAATTTTATAATTTTTTTATTAAAGTACCTAAAATCAATAATTTTTTTATATTTCAAAATTATTGTCTCTACGACATATAACATGCAAAAGATTTAAAGTTCAAATTTCAATTAAGTTGTGTGGATAATATATTTATTTTAAAAAAAATCAATACTTTTTAGGAAAAATTAAAAAAATATTTATAAAACTTAAAACAATAAAAACATCACGTCTATAATATTGAACGAATTCAATTATACGACATTCAATATTAAACAGATCTAAGTAATCGTAATTCAAGATAAATAATTTGTTAAATTTTATATAGTAAAAATATATGAGGTGAGCATAATTGATTCTATTTTTATGATTTTAAGTTTTAAGGGTATTTTTTTGTTATTTTTATTACTTTTTTAAACATAATTGAATTTTTAAAGATTTTTATAAAATTAAAATTCAATGCACCTAATTTTTTATTAATTCTTTAAAATTTCAACTAAATATGCTGATTTAAATTATAACTTGACTAAATTTTAACATATATTTTATCAGATAATTCATAATAAATCTTTTTCTCGAGATTTGGGTAGTATACTTTACCTAGGAGTCAGATAAGTTAATTGTGTGTTTGCTCAAATTAAAAGCAATTTAAGAGCGAAAGTGATATAATATGTGTTTAGATATGAAAGTTTGAATCATCTAAAAAAAAAATCCTGATGTTGCAAATTCTTTTTACATGGTAGTTTAATTATGACATAATTTTTTCTCTAAATATAAATTTAAATTATGACATAATTATACTTTTTTTTATATAAAAAAAATGTTTGTCTTTGATCTACTCATCCAAAAACATTTTAAAAAACAATTTAACTCCAATGGATAGCCACTTTACAATTACCATATATTATTTTATTAAATTTGATTATCACTTCTTCTTCTTCTTTTAGGATGAAAAATTACTACAGTTTTAACCTTTAAATTATTTAAGTCATTTAGTTCTTTCACATAAAAATAATACTTTATACTTTTTTATCCAGTTATTTAAAAAAAATGGTTAAAAAAACAAAATCAATTTTTAAAGTAAGTTCACATTTAGGATTGGTGTTTTGGGGACCAAATCCTTTACTAGGTTAATATTCTAAACTACTTCAATTTTTAACTTACCTTTTAGACACTTAGACCTATATTAATGAAAGATTGTGAATAAAAGAAAAAAGTAGAAGATAAAGTTAGAATGGAAATATACTAAAAGTTTCATTTCTTGAAATCTGTTTGTGATACACAATACATTTATATACTATAAAGTTTTATTTTTTGAAAACACGATACATTTATATACTCTAATTTTTTACAGAGTTTCTTACAATTGCTAACAATATAGCAACTATGCTAACATTGCTTTGAGACTTAATCAACTACATCTCACGTACTATTTGAAGGGGTTTAGTTTATAAGAATTAAAGTTTCGACTTAGAGTAGCCATAGGTTGAACGTTAGGCTTAGGAGACAACGACGAGGTACCTTCACAAGAAAAATTAGCTTATTTTATTCTATCTATGACACATTGAATCAATTGAGATAAAAAAAAATCCTAAATAAATGGATCAATAGAGATTCCTCACACGAAGAAAGAGCAACTCGCTAGATTCAAACCGACACATATTCAAATCGAAAAATGATTTCCCTACATCTCATCTGTCAAGAAGAGTTGCTTTGGTAAAGCAGTTCGGCTAGCAACTAAAGTCTACCTATATCTGCGAGGTTTAGTAAAAAGGAAGGGAGGACAAAACCTCTTTATCCCTTATTTGAGCCCTATCCCCACGGAAAATCCACTGCCAAATGGAGGTTGCCAACTCACACAATATTGTACAAAAGCATTCATCTCGTGCAACCTTATTACAGGGGTGTTCTCCCCCAGCCCTAGATTTAAAGGGTCACCCCCTCTTGTTTTGATGCGCCTAAAACTCCGCACTTCGTTCCAACATGTACCATCATATGGGATTCCACTTTTCTTCCGAGCCGAGAACCCTTTTGTTCCCAAAAGAAGGTCCCTCTGCATTCCACAAATCAAATAAATGAGAGAAGACTACTTCATAATGCCAGCTTTGCACCTTGACCTGGATGCCATTCAATATCATGTACCTATCTTCCTATATGTATATCAAAAAATGGTATGCAATTTCCTATTTGAGAAATCAAGTATATCATGCAAGGAATATGACCATAAAGCAACCAGTTGACTCCACTCGGCCTTTCTTCTTTGTGTGAATAAGGTCTTAGTATGGATGGGCATTCTGGGCAGGTCCTTGGTCGAAGCTTTGGACCAATCGCAATTCATCATCATTTTGCCTGATTCTAATTAATGATTGGCTAATACTACCACCCCAACAAGGACTTTGTCAAGGGACCTTTCAAATGTCCTTATATAAGATTACCAAGATTTCCTCTCGAAGTGATGTCACATTCCCATGGTATTTTCACACGACTTGAAATCTAGTTAAGTGCTTAACATCATGTCAACAATATGCCTTGAACATAGAGAAGGACTTAAAGATTCATGTTATATAAGATTACCGAGATTTCCGCTCAAAGTGAAGTCACATTCTAACATTCTCCTTTAAACTCGCATTCTCTTAAGAGCAGTAAGCTTAACTTTTAAATTATGAAACTATTAAGTGTGTAAAGCCTTAGTCATTATATCTGTAATTAGAGCTTAGAACATTTTCTACAATCATCTCTACTAGTTGAACTTTTTTCCAGATAAAGTGAGTTAATTTCCATATGTTTAGTCCTTAAGTGAAGTATTGGATTTTTAGTTAAGTATCTAGCATTGATATTATTGCAAAATAGTGATGGAGTTTGACACAAACACACATAAATTTCCTTAAGTAGTTTTAAAAGCCAAGCTACTTCACCTGTTGCACAAGCATATGATCTGAACTTAGCCTTTATAGAGGATCAAAACATCACATGATGTTTTTCAAAGGATCATGATACTAAGAAATGACCCAAGAACACATAAAATCCATTGGTACTACTTCTATCATCTCGATATGATACCCAATCAACATTAATATAAACATTTATGGTCAGAAAAGAACTCTTCTGTAAGTAAACCACATGGCTTGAAGTACTAGTTAGGTATCTTAGCACTCTCATCACAGATGACAAATGCATTCATGGGACATTAAATAAATTTGCATAGCTTATTAACTGAGTAAGAAATACCAAGCATGGTAAGAGTGAAAATATTGTAAAACATCTACCACTGATGCATTCATAGGGCATTAAATAAATTTGCATAGCTTATTAACTGAGTAAGAAATACCAAGCATGGTAAGAGTGAAAATATTGTAAAACATCTACCACTGATCTATAGTGAGTACAGTCCTCCAAAGGTTCCCATCAAACTTGGAGATTGTTTTCCCACAAGAGAGAGGAATGTTAACTAGTTGTGTTTAATGGGAAAACAATATTAAAATATTAATTTAATGGGTTAACTTTGAGTTATCATGTCGTGTTTAACCCATTTAATAACTTAATTAAAATGGATTGTGTCATATCGTGTCAGATTACTTCATATTCATATCGATCTCGTGTCATATTATAATATCATATCAAAAATTGCCACCCATAACTACTAATGATAACAATGTCATCTATATAGACCAAAAAGATAACCATGTCCACACCAATGATATAAACTATCATAGAAGTGTCTAACTGAGAATACTTGAACCCTCACCGAATCAAGCAACAATTAAATTTTACCTCTAAAATATCAAATTTGAAAGCCAATCTCTTTAAAGATTTGAAGATGAACGATTGTAATTGCACATAGCACCAAAATAATTATTGAATGTTGATGTTTTCATGAAAATATTAATCCAAAGATGAAACAAATGATGTTTTAAGAAAAAAAGATGAGAGAGATGTTAATTATTTGCATGAAAGTATTAATCTTTTGAAAAATTGATAAATGTTAGTTTTATTAATAAATTATATTGATAATCCAATACAATCCTAATATAGAAGTGGAGATGCTAATAATAAATATGAAACCAAAGCAAAGAAGATTAAATAGTAATAATAATATAAAGAATTGACTGCTGCTACTGATGAATACTAACAAGAAACTATAACACTAACAAATAGCAACCACATATTCCTCCAAATGTTTTCTAGTCAAAAGAATAATTTTTCCAACATGTATTGCATCTTGCCTAAAGATCATACCATTACAAGATTTTCAAATATGTCATAAACATATACTCACAAATTCTAGCTTGTCCTATGCATCATGTAACATCATAATAAAGTCAACCAAAAGCTTAAAACTCAAAACAAAAGCTCCAATCTCATAATTTTGCAACGTTAGTTATGGGCAAAGAATCACCAAGGCTTTACCACCAGACAACCAAAGAACAAATATATCGATATCTCGACCTCAATCTCGTACATTACACATATCTCATCACCCTTTTGACATTGACATCATCCCTTTACTGTGTGTTTGGTGACTAGGTAAGATCTTCAATCTCTATACCAATTTTCATAGTTTTTTCATTACATCAATCTAACTACTCTTTCCTTGCATGTGTCCACCAAGGTTATCAACTTGAAAATTCACCATAACTAATCTATAACCTATTTTCACTTAGTAGAATGAATGGATAAAGTTATGCCAAATCAACCTAACCCCTAACACCCTAAGACATATAACTATAGATAGAATAATTCGACAGTAGTAAATAATTCGACAGTAATAAATAATTGTTACGCCAACTCAATATTTCATGAAGAATCACAAGTCAATATGAGATCTCCCACAACACTAACACGATCAAAATGCTAAGACCAAGGTAGAAAACTACCATCTCGAACAAGCCAAGGTTGTTCCCAAATATTAACTTATAATCCCTCACACAGTAACCATTATAGACCCTTCTCTAAAACCTTTCTTGTCTTAAGAAAATTCCTCCAAGTCCATGAAGGCAAATAACCCACTTATATATCAAGGAACAAACCATTCCTATGGGCAAGTAAGATTAGAGACTAATTGCCAACATTGCTTTAAAACCACGGCTATATTAAACATATGAAGATCCTTAAACCGCAATCCTCCGTCCATTCGACTCCAATCTAGGGTTTGTTATGATAACCAGTGAATATTACATTTATCTCTATTGGAACCCACCCAAACCATTACATACATTTTTCAATCTCTTCACACAAGGCAAGAGGTAAAACAAACATCGTATAGCATGACTAGGCATTGCGCTTGCAATATTTTTAAGTAAAACTTCTTACAAGCCAAGGAGAATCATTTCTCCATTCACTCGAAAATCTTTTATTGAACACGTTTCACAGAAAAATTAAATTGTTACTTCTTAACTCTCTCAATAAGAGTGAAAAAAGCCCAAATATTTTTCAAAATACATTAGTTAAGACCACTATTAAAAAGGTATGAATATGAGTTGTCTAATCCACTCATTTTAGGATTGAAGTGTAACGATGATTTTTTAAAAATTAATTGCTTATCTCAAAGCTCTTTAATAAAGTGACAATACCTTTCGAACTTGAGTAGTTTTCCTCTATTGTACCTCAACATAAAATAAGCAAGTCATTTGCAAAGATCAAATGAAAAATAAATGATGTAATACGAGAAACTTTTAACCCATGAAGTCAGTGGTACCTTTCCTCATCCCTAAAAGCTCATGAAAATATTAATTCAAAGATGAAAGAAATAATGTTTCAAGAAAAAATAAGAGAGAAATGTTAACTATTTGTACTATTTTGCCTACCATATTTATACTATTTTTTACTCATATTTAAGTATATATCAATATTATTTAAAATATAATAATAACTTCACCTTAACTTACACAATAAATTATGATTTGATATATCTTATCAAAATCAATAACATATTTATTATATGATATAAATTTTAACCGATATATATTATTAATAATTTAAGTGATATTAGTTAATATTTTTCTAATAAATAAATAAATAAAAGTTAACCTATTATCAACATTTATATTAAAGAAAAATTTCAAAGAATATATCTTTTATATGTATACGCTTCTTAAGGAACATCTTTCATGCAATATATTTGATTATCGAGTCGTTCATTATATTTTTAAAAACTTATTTTTAAAAATAATAATATCATTATAATTATTTTTATTATTATCTTAATAAAAATATATAGATTATTTTTTTATATATATTATCATTTCATTATCAATAAATCAAAATATCATTATTTTAATAATAAAATTTAAATTATAATATTAACAGTTAATTATATTTTAGTAAAATTTTAATTTATATATATAAACATTATAAAAATAAATTAGTAAAATAAAATGTCATTAGGATTCCTATTGATAAGCTTATCTTTTTCAAAAACAATTATATAAATAAAAAATAAAAGCGAACGCTCAACATTGTGAAATTTATTTAAACACATAATGAGTTTAGCGTTCTAATTTAATTAAAATATATAAATATTATAATTGTTTAAAAAAATTAAAGAAGAAAGTAATATTAAAGATTTAAAGTGGTAATAAAAGTGGGCAATTTATAACAGTATCACACCTTATAAAGTTAGGTTTCGTCTTTTTTATTTTCTGAGTTTCGAAAAAAAATATAAATGAATAATAAATAGTATTAATTTTAAAAAAATTATTAAAAAAATATTTTTTATTATTAAGTGATTAATACGTAATAAAATACGAGTCATTAACATAAATAAATATAAAATTTAATATATAATTATTTTAAAAAATTACAAATAATAATATTCTAACATAAAATTATATTAATATAAATTTTTTTATTTTTTTTAAATAAAATTAAAAAAATATCAAAATAAAAATAATAATATACAAATATTACAGCAAATATTTTTTAACTTTTATATATTAATTATAATTTTATTATTATTAAATAATCGAGCATTAATCGTATTTTAATTATTTATCAAGAAAAAATAATATTTTAATAAAATTAAAATAATATTATTTATTTTTTAAAAATTAAAAGAATATAAAATAAATATTTGAATCAAGGATTTAAATTATTATAACATAATAATCCACTTGATATTATAATAAGATGTTTCAAATAGAATGTACTTATTCTGAATCATCCATTCATAATTTGCTGTACACTTGAGATAAAAAAATATTTTTGAATTAAAATTGATTAATAATAATAATATTATTATTATTAAATAAAATTATAATTATAATTTAAATTATAAAAATATCATTACATTACCTTTAAAAAAATTATGAACAGTTTTAACTACCACCGCCAAGTTACACCGACCAGGACCCACTAGTTTACTACGTGAAGCTCAAAGTAAGTATCCCTTATCACTTTACACGAAACTCCCTCAATAGATGTCACGTAAGTAAATTGCCACTTGGCAAGATTTTAGACGAATTATATAAAAGTAAAAGTAGTGCAATGCAAATTAATATGGAGACACATAACAACACCGATACCCACGTTATATCATCATTTTTTTTTAATGAATAAAGTTGATTTTTTATGATATGTATATATTTTTTTTATAATATAAAAAATATATATTAACGCATATTTAAAAATATAGTATATATAAATATATATTTAAAAAATTAAAATAAAATTAATTATCTAAATCATATAAAAATTAAAATGAATTATCAAATTAAATATTTTTTTAGTACACAAGATATCAAATCATATACATTATGTATTAAATAATATATCACTATTGAGATAAATGTTAAAACAATGTATAGTATTTATACATATATTAAGTTATAATATTATAAAGATACTTAATAACATCAATATATCATTTCATATCACTTAATGGCCACAAAATCAAACAAAATTTGTATTAATAAAACTTAATAGATGGTGGTTTATATAGAATCTCATGTTAAAAATAAAATATTTTTAATATATACATAAATTCAACATCAAAATATAATTGATACATGATAATGAATAATCATATCAATACTTCAAATATTTTATATTTTAATTTAATATTAATATATTAATTAATACATATAATTAAAAATGTCAAATAAGTGTACAAATTTAACTTAGTCAAGTTTATTTTATCCTAAGTGAATTGTAATTCAACTTAATTTATTTAATTTTTTAATAAATTAAGTTAAATTTATTTCATTAATATGTGAGCTGATTTGAATAGTTAATGTGTAGCTTATTTAAATTATTTTATTGAATTTATTTAAATTATTTTAAATATTTATATCATAATTATTTATATTTTTAATTTATAATTCATTAGTTTTAGAAATAAATTTAAATTTTAAAATATTTTAAAAAATAAAAATTATTTAATAACCAATTTTAATTTTAATTTTAAAAAATAAAAATTAAAAAAATAATATTGTTTTTATAATAATTAATTTTTAATTTTTTAAGTTCTAAAATTTAATTTTAAATTAATTTTTTTATGTAACTCTTTAATTAATTTGAGTATAATTAAATATTATTGGATTATTAATTTTTAATATTAATATATAAAAGAATTGGTGTCGTTAAAAAAAGTGTTCTTTGGTAGAAAAAAAAGTTTAACAAAAATAAAAAATATTATGCCAAAAAAATGTTCAGTAAAAAGATATTAAGATAAAAGAATCGTCAAATAAACTAATAAATTATCATAAATTTAAATAAATTGTTCAATGAGTTTAATGAATGAGCTAATATTAAATGAATAAGATCTCTACCTATATATAACATTATTATAATCCTTATGTTCAAATGCACCGTACATAGAAATAAAAACGTGTCACAACCAAACACGTCCTTATCCCATATTCTATTTTCTATTTTGAGTGTGTATCGTATCGGATCCCACTGTATCTATTGCGTGTCAATTGCATGGCTTTGTATTGCTCGCTAAGGGTTGTGCCATGTTTCGGCATGCTATACAGAGTCTGGATCGTGCCACGTGGAAAAAAGCGACACTTTTTTGTAGGACAGGTGCCACCAAATCTTAGGACTTTTTGGTCTCCTTTTAGTTTTGTTAGTTGGCCTGTTAAAAAGTAAAAGAAAACTCACAATAATTAGTTACGATTATTTTTATGACGAAATTTTTTGATTTAATTGAATAATATTTTTTTATAAATAGTGATTTATTTTTAAAAATACAATGCACATTTTTTTAGAGAAAATAAAGCAAAAAATTCATTTTTTTAAATAATATAATAATTATATTATATAAATAAAATAAATTTTTAAAAAATATTTACACTTGTTTAATCTGTCACATATGTGGTTACATGTGTAGAATTTATTTTTAGTTTTTATTATGAAATAAATCTGACTCAACATATATTATATTTTTTTATAAAATTGAACTTTATATTAATAATTATCGTTAATAAAATATGGACGGGAAAACAATAATCAAAAGCAAGTTTTCAAATTTCAATATTATTTTGTTTAAGTTAATTTAAAATTTATTTACGCGATATTAGCAGCCACTTTAAACGTAGTGTGAGGACTCTAGGGTATAGTAATTTTTTAAAATGGATGCTATTTTAATTTGAGTAATTATATTATTATAATTACTTTTATTATTATCACAATAAATACATTTAATTAATTAATTTTATAATTTTTATATTTTAATAATATTGTTATTCATTAAAATTATTATCAATAAAAAATAATTTGAACAATAAATTTACCTATAACAATATGGTTAGCCTTAAATTTTTTTATTCCCTAATTAAAATAAATTTGCTTATTTCTTGTAGAGTCTTGACTTAACCGACCAAATTTAATCATGGATAATGTTGTAGATCGTTTAAATTTTAAAATAATATTTTTTTAATGGTGGAACAATACCGACTACAATACTATTTGAGTAATTTGACTAGCAACTTTTTAGATTTGAGAATATTCTATCATGTTACTTTATTAGGATATTATATTCTTATATTTCGGATATGGGACTAAAAGTGACATGAATCTTTTAAAAGAGTATATAAATATATACCACGTTTAAAAAGAAAACAAAGAAATATGATTATTGGCATAAGAAAACGAAGGAAAGTTACAAGCTAATGAAGGGTCAATATTAAAGATATGAAAATAAATAAATTAATTCAAATCAATTAAATGAATACTTTCAAAAGATCATTAGTCTAATTTCTTTTTAAATTTTGAGTAACCGATTAAATATTCATACACATTTGGTTTTTGATTGTTAAAAATTATGAATTGATATATTTAATGTACTCTCATTTTTGTTTTGTTATTTGTTTTATTTATTTATTTTAAACTAATATATTTGGAGCATTTCTATTTAAATTATTGATATTCATTTTGAATAATTTTAACAATAATATTAATAAATTAGAGTATTTTAAATGTATCATTACTATTAAAATTGACTAAAATATGTACTAATAACTTAAATAGAAATACTTTAAAAATATCAGTTAAAAATAAAGATTAAAAATTATAACAAAATAAAAATAAAAAATATTGGTATCAATTCAAAAGGCAATCAAAATTGGATCAATCATATGTATATTATTAATTTTATTAATTTATTTTTGTTTTTCCTTTCTTTATTTAAAAATTTAATATCCAAAGATATTATCTATCGAGTGTAATTTAATACATGAAAAATAAATAGTGATTCTAGTAAACAAAAAACCTTATGAGTCAACTCAATAAGTGTTAATCATAAGATAAGCATGACCATTATATAATCTCTATAAAAAAAATCGATAATTATCCAATAATTATTCAGAAAAAATAATTATGAAAAGATAATCACGATAATACAATAAGTCTATCAATATAAAAAAATGGTATATATCATGTTACTTATATTCCTTATATATATTCATTATTATACACATTCATACATAAATCTTAACTCTCATGACAAAGAATGATTGCTTTAAACATTGTCATTCATATTCATTATATAGCAAGACTTAAGTCTTTTTTATTTTTTACAATCATATTATTGACTTAAACATCGAAGAATAAAAGATCATTACACCTCATAATAGTTCGATTTCTTAGCGAGTTTTTCTATCTCGTAAATACATGAAGAAAAATTGTACATAATGTTGACTAATATTGACATCAAGATCATCTTAATCATCTATATTCATAATTTAACTTTTTTTTGGTAATTATATACATGATATAAATAAAAATATTTAAATTAATACATGTGTTTAAAGTTTTATGTTACTTAAAGTTTAAAATAGTAGAATTTTAAAAAATAGCAATTGTGATATTATATATATGATGAAAACTATAGAACTTAAAATTTGTATGCAACACAAATAAATGATACATTCTAAAGAAAAATTAAAAATCTATCCATCTAACCCAAATCAAAATAAAAAAATTTTAGTTTGATTTATATTGATGTTACAACTTTAATTTATCCTGTTTGATTTTCATTTTTCAAGAACTAATCAAATTGAGTTGTTTCAAAATTAAAATAAACCAACTTTAGATATCATTAGTCACTATTATTAAAAAAATTAATAGTGAAAAGTACTTTAATTAAAATTTTAGCCTAAAGCGTTATGGTTACCCATAGAAACCCAAAGCATGTGATTTTTCAAAGAAAACTATGGACTTACTTTTTTACAAGGATAACATTTTTGTCTAATTTTTTCGCCTATTTGCCTAATTACACAATTCTATACTAGTTGAAAATATTGTTGTCGATAAGGACAGCAATAAAATACATCTTCACAATAAATGTTTATGTAGGCGGACTATGGTTCTCTACCCAAGGCTTAGATATTGTGGGGGTTTTTTCATTTTTGTACTAATCTATGATAAGCATAAGTTTAATTATAGTTCATATGCTCCAAAATAACAAAATATTTAGTAAAAATTAAAAAAAAAGTTTGTAATTAAGTTTAATAAATATGAAATTTGTGAAAGAATAATATATATAATTTTATAGTTTGTTTTATTGGATCGTAGTCTCGTTTATTATTTTATTGTTTAGTAACTTAGATTAAGAATAATAATATTTTAATCCATTTATTTGTGAAGAAAGTATAAGTCATTGAAAAAATTAATTTTTTATTTAATTTTTTATTAAATATAACAAAATAATATTATATTTATATTTATATTTTTCAATAAACATATATGTAAAAATATAAAACAAAAATTACTTAAAATTTTAATTTAAATAATTTTTTCCATTAAACTTAAACAAATTTTTTATTGTATATTATATACCCCTATAATCATATTCTTTGAAATTTCATCATTTTATTATTAATCAAAGTATAATAGAGTTAATAAATGTTAAAGTTATTAGACAATGAAAAATAATCATTTGATAAAAAAATAAATGTAATTTTATGTACGAAAAGCTAACTACTTAAAGTTAAAAAATTGAACAAATTTTAATTAAAAATATTTCTTTACATGAAAATTTATAAAAAAAAATATAAATATGTACGCATCATATATATTATTTCAAAAAGTTAAATAAAAAAATTAATTTTTTCTTAATACTTTTCTTTTAAATTAAAGTCACTAACACCTTAAAACAACTTTTATAGTAACTTCTTGTGTTTTTCTAATGTAGCTCTTACCTACAATGTAAATTTAACCCTATTGATAAAACTCTAATGATTTAATTTAACTTAACTTGATTCAAAATTTGATTAAATCTGAGTAATTTTGGGAAATAATTTTAGAACCATATTTAGAATCAAGTATTTATATATATTTGAATATAGTTTCATTATTTTATAATTTTTTGTATCATTTAAATTTAAGTATTAATTTTTAAAAAAATGAGGCCCAATTTTACCCCAATATTTTAGGGATCAGATTTGGACTTTATTTAATTTAAAAAATTTGATATGATTTCAAGCCAAAAAAAAAAAAAATACATAACCTAATAATACCCCGAGTTCAACTCAAATCCCAAATTTCATGCTTCGGCTAGTCAGAATTATATCTCTAGATCCTACCCTGGGAAAGTGCTGCATTTTTAAAAAATTATAAAGGCCGACGGGATAAGATGGACGGTGCATTTGACGTTTCAGGTACAAGTATAAGGCGAAGTTTTTTGGGCCGGGTGAATCCCATATTTGAACTTGGCCCAAAACAAATATGTCGGCTTAAAATTGCAAAAAGTTTTATTTCTAAGACTTAATTGAAATTGAAAAGTTTTGTAATAGTAAATATTCTGAATTTATTTTTTAATACAACTCAAACTCAAACACTTGTAACTAAGATCAGGATCTTAAATATTAAATATGTAACATGTGTTCTTTACGCCTTAAAGTCACAATAAAACGTAATGAAATTAAAAGTCTAAATACTTCATTGTTTCGTTTGTTTTGTAAGAGAAAAAGAAATGAATTCATTCTAATAATTTGTAAAATTTTCCATACCAATTGAACACATTAGAATATATATATATATCTTATCCTATTTATATTTTTACTATTTTTTTCATATTTTTTTGTTCCAACATAATAAATATTGTTTTTCATTTTTATCTTTGTATATCCTGTATATAAATTACTCTACTTTTAATTATATTATTTTTTAAATAATTATATTATTAATATCTTTATAATTAAAAGTTTAATCCTAAATCTTTTACGTATTAAAGTGAGCGTTGGTGAATAAATAAAAAATAATGATATATTATTTCTATTTAATTTAATATTATTGATACTATTATTCTCATTATGTTTTTAGTGAACTAAATTTTATTTTAAAAATTAATTAATTTAATTTTATATTTGTAATCATTGATTTTAAAAAATATCATGTATAATGATAGTGTTTTTTTACCTATATTTATTAAATCAAATATATTTGATATTGTTTGAATAAACAAGAAAAGGAAGAAGGGTAACCACTTATTTTTCACTCCTATTAATCTCTGTGATTCGTTTTTATTTATAATTTCAAATATATTTTTGCAAAAAAAGTCCATTTCACTTATATTACTGTGCTTTAAATAGTCATGTTTTATTTACTGTGGACTTTTTCTTGCTGTGTACCTTTATTACCCTCTGATCCAATTTAATGATGATTATTCAAAATTCAAAGAGCCACATTTTAAACTTCCATAATCTGTTTTTGACACCCAATCATTCCTTTACCAAGCAAATCTTGATATGTATTTGACTTTGAAATAAAATTTAAGTTGATTTTTCAAATTAGGTAACAGAAAATGTTTATAAATCATATAAAGATTATTTGAATAAGTAAAAAATTTAAAGTTTAAATTTAAATTAGATGTGTAATTAACGTAGTTACAATAAAAAATATTTGGAAAAAATAAAACTTTAAAAAAATTTAATTATAAAAATAATATCACCGTTCAAATATTTTTACTATTAAAAAATAATTCATAATTTTATATTAAATATTATTTATTTTAATATCATTTTAAATTATGTTTAATATTATTAAAATTTATTATAAATTATAAATATTTTATTTTACTTAATTTATTGGTTTGCCCGTTAAGGTAATGGTGAATTAGAGGCCACCAAAGTAAATTGAAAAGTAAAAATGTTAATAAATTATTGGTCGATTTTCTCTAAATTGATATAATAGTATAAATCAATTAATACAAGAAAAAGAAGATGGTTTGAGGTACAAAGAAAGAAGGAAAAAAATATGTAAATTTATCAATCTAACCCTTTCATCTCTCATGATGGACACTTATATACTAAATTAGCTTGTGCTTCTTATCAAATAATAATCTTATTAAAAAAAATTAGTAGTATTATATGTATTGAATAATATATTATTTTTTAATTATAAATAATATTAAAATATAAAATAATTATAGGATTAATTATTAATAAAAAACAAAAATCAATTAAGTTAATACAAAAATTATAATATGTATTAAGTTATAATAGAAAATATTTAAAAAAACATTTTAAATTAAATAGAAGGTTTTTTTGGGCAAATGATACATTGGGAAGAAGGAAGTCTTGACGTAACAAATGCATCCAATGAGTATTTTAATTCATTTATTATTATTTTTAACAATTTAATTGTCTTTAATTATTTAAATATTTACTACCCAAAAAAAATAATATTACTTAACAAGACAAATGCATCTAATGTAAGAATAGTTTAATCTATTTATTATTTTATACTAATTTAGTTATTTTGTTATGAAAAAAAAACAATACAAAAACAAATAATCAATTTTTAAAACTTTTTTTTGATTTTTTTTCTAATTTTATAGTTATTATTTTCTATTGTTAAAGACAATTTTAAAAAATGATATTTTAATAATGTTTGAAAAAATATGAAAAATAAATAACAATAAAGTGAAAAAAAATTGATTATTTGTTTTTATACTATCGACTTTTCAAAACAAAATGATTAAACTGTTATAAAATATAACAGAGAAACTAAACTGCTTCTTTTGACATAACAAAAAGACTTCTTTCTTCATAAACCCTTATCTAATTTAGTACGTTTACTCATATTCTTTATATTCTTTATATATTATGTATAATAATTATTTTAAAAATTAAAAAAATAATTAATTTTTTTAATTTAATATTGATACATGATAAAATCTAAATAATATGGATGTAAAAATAAAACAAATTTCTATGTTCCTAACTTTCTTATTACTTACAATCAACTTAGTATGGTATTCAATAATATAGGTAGAAAGTATAGTCAGAATTAAAAAATATTTTTTTTCATAATATATATATATATATTCTATCTTAAATTATTATTTTCTTGAACCAACATTACAATTGGGTCCAAAACTGATAATAATTTTGACGATTAACAGCCATTTTTCTGCTTACATGGCTGTAACTGATTGGGCTGAAGCGCCACGTGACAATAGATCCTTGGTATGCAAGACTTTTTCATTGGGAAGGAAAGGTGAGATTGATAATGATTATATTTATTTTCTTTTAGCAGGGACAGACTTAATCTGCTAGGCTAGTAGGTAATATATCTATGACTCAGATCATTCCAACAAGTTTGTGATCTTAATCTTCAGCTTAACTCCTGTTTCTTTAGCAGTTTTTACATGAATCATGTTCATGAATAAGGTAGATAGCATTTTCATTCAATATTTTACATTTATGCATTTTTTTTGCATATAAAAAGCTCCATTTTAATACAAGTATACTACCTTCTTAAAATTATCAAGATTCCACATATATATGCATGAAAATGACTTGTAAAAAAGTTTTTCCTTTTATCTAAAACTTGGGATGACAAAGAAGATAAGTCTGACCATTATGGCTTTTTCTTAGTAACTAGTTTATTAACTGCTTCACACACTGTGTATCACTAAAGTGAACATCAAAAAAGTGTTGGTTGCATTTGGAACTATGTAGAGAAGGAGAACCAAGAACTATTTCTTTTCAAGAATTAGCTTTTAAGTATTCCCACTACTCCCACAAACAATGGCAGGTTGCCAAGTGCCAAGAGTATTAAACTCAAACAAAATAAGCTAAGGAGCTTTCTATCTCCTAATATGGATATTGTATGGTATGATTCTTATCAAATAAGAAAAGATATCTTCATTAAGAAAAGGATAAGTTACTCATTCGAAGAACAGTAGACAAAAGGAGTAGAGAGGAAAAGCAGTAGGTGTTTAGTTTTGGAGAACAAGACTCTTCCCTAGAATAATGTCATCTGTTTCGAAATCAGCCTCTTTCCTGAATGTTCCTCTACCAAAGTCTAGGTTGTAAGAGTCTCTAAGACCTTCCACCAGGTCGAATTCAGGTTTCAAACCAAGCACACTCTTTGCTTTCTCAACTGATGCGAAGAAATGCTGCATCATTTTAATAATTTTGCATATTAAATGAAGATAACAGTAAATTTAGAAACATAGAATCAATAAAGGTACAAATAATTAGGACATTAATATAAGGGCAATTGAAAATTTTACCTAACAATTTTAGAAACATAGAATTGATAAAGGGTACAAATAGGAAATTGTTACTTCCGGATAAAAAAAACATTAATATCAGAACAGTTAAAATTTTTACTTTATATATTAGCTTTTTTTCAAGTGTATTATTATAGATATTTGTGTGAACATTCTTTCACATTGTCAGGTAGATAGGTAGTTTCTAAGCATACCTGGTCACGGAATGGAAAAGCTTTCTTTTTTCCAAAATCAAATTCCTTTGGATTATAGTGGATGATCTCAGGCTCAGGAAACCCACCAGCCTAACAAAAACATATAGCAAATGAGAAACTTTAAACTGAGCAAAATCACCCCCAAAAAAAAAATTCTTTTACAAATTTAAGAGCAGTAATAATTACTTTTGCACATGCTTTTGCTAATCCATCAAAAGTAACATATTTATCTCCAGAGATGTTGAACACTTGCTTGCTTGCCTTGTCATTCCCTAGAACCTGAACAAAAGCCCTTGCTAAATCCTGCAGTTGTTAATTAATATTAGCATATCTTAATGTAAATATTGCTAAAAGAGATGGGCAACAATATACGAGTTTGTCCAAGTTCACAACGCTAAATTCCCTGCTTTCGGCTTAGGGACTAAATATGCAGATAAATGTGATAGACATGCCATCCACTTATTTGAGATTTGCTATAATACCAACCTTAACATGCCCAAGTTGTGTAACTTGTATTCCTGAGTTGGGTACCGGAATTGGTCGCCCAGCTTTCAACCGGTGGAAAAACCACTCTTCAACAGGATTGTAATTCAGTGGCCCATATATATAGACTGGCCTAAGAGAAGTCCAGTTAACACTACTTGATTCAAGCAAGCTCTCTGTCTCAAGCTTCCCCTTGTGCCTGCTTTTTGGATCAACAGCATCGGTCTATCACAATGCAGCAAAAGGTTATGAAATGTGGAAATTAGCAAATGTGAATTAGGGAAGAATATGATCACTCACGAAGTTAAATGACTCTGGGTTAAGTAGAAGAACTTCATGATCATTCATTAAGTTAATAACTCCCGTAGAATGAGTACAGAGAGGACTGAACATGACATGGTTCAGTTAAGAAGAGGCCAGGTTCAGATTTACCACAAAAATTAGACTACATTTTCTGTTGGTACCCGTAACTGAAATACTTTTTGTGCACACACACCAGCACAGCACCAAATAAAAAAGAAATCTTGAATCCTAATAAAACAATCAGGATTGCACCACTATATGATTGAATAACTCATGTAACCATGGAAAATGGTTCACCCAAAGCCCTATAAACATAAAAAAGTTGGACCTGCTCAAAGTAAAGTAGACAGGATGAGGTGTTTTTAATCTTAATTTGATTGATCGCCAATTGGTCTTTACTAGAAATCTCATCATGAAAGCTTCAGATGACTTTTAGGAATTTATTTAGGTCTTTTGGTAAATCACTTAGGTCTCCATCCAACTACGGATATGATTTATGAGTTAAAGAAAAGAGTAAACTTACCTCACAATGGGGGAGTATATCAGATTTGAGGTAGACACCAGCTGAAGAGCAGTATATGAACCTGAGAACCAGTGAAATGTTTGAATGTTTCTCAATCTTCTGTTAAATTAAGTGAAAGAATAAAGATGCTGAAAATAGAATAGTTTGAGGGCAATTTTAAATTGAAATTATTGATTCATATCAAATTATTATGTTGCGACCACAGACTCATATCAAACGGTTACATACATCAGCTCCTTATGGCATGCTAAAAATAATTATCCACTAAGAGTTGAGATCTTACTGCTCTAGCTTTGGTAGTGCATCCAAAATTGGTGCAACTTCATCTGCCTCTCGCCCTGAAAATACGATAAGTGACTCTTGTTTTGAAAAGCAACAGAGCCATATAATAAATAACACGGGAAAATTGCTCTAAAAGTCACTAAAAATATGTCATTTGGACACATTAGTCACATAGTTTTTGCAAGTGACATATAAGTCACTCGATTTTTAAAATTGTAATGCTTTAGTAACATACCTTCATAGTTATATGACTAAAATGTCCCTTTTTTACCGTAAAAAATGGACATTTTAATCATATAACTACGAAAGTATGTTACTAAAGCATTACAATTTTAAAAATCGAGTGACTTATATGTCACTTGTAAAAGTGTCCTAATGATACAAACAAAATGACTTGAAAAATTAGTCACCCTAATAACATCATACATCTGAAAATACAAGGCACAAGAGTAGGAGACATAAGACCTCACGTACCATTTATATCATAAACTACATCAAAGCCCTCTGCTGAGAGACTAGATTTCACGAAATCAAAATCCTTCCTATCTCCTTTCAAATGCAAGATCTATAAGATTAACAAAGTATTAATGCACTACTACCATTCCAATTTATAATTACAAAGGAACTACTAAAACTGAGACACCATTTCTCCCAAGACACAAACAAACTTGAAGGCCGGTGTGACAATTAATCAACCTTGGAAGAAAAATCAGCATAATCCTGATCTGATTCACCGGGAAGTTGTTTGGAGATGGGTGTTTTTCCTCTAGTAAACAAAGTGACCTGTCAAAATAAACTAAATCTATTCAAAAAAGTTTTGAGGGAAAAAATTGATTGTCCAATGAGTCAGTTGACACAATTACGATAACACAAATCACATTGCAAACAAAATAGGGGAAAACTCGAAAAAAAAAATGTTTACCTGGTGACCTTCTTTAACAAGGAGCCTTGACAAGAACACACCAATAAACCTGGTGCCACCCATTATAAGAATCTTCTTCTCACTTGATGCTGAAACATGTAGTACTCCTTTTGGGTGTGAAACCTTCTTCTTTAACTGAAACAACATTGGGTGCTAAGGAATATGAGAGCTAAATAAAGGTATAATATGTTGGAGGGGTGCATTTGAGGGTGAGAGATAAGCAATGCCCATAAGAAAAATGGAATTAATGTCACAGAATCTAAAGATAAAACCTTTTTCCTGATGATATGATAGGAAGCTCAATCACGTACTGTGTAAGATTCAGTTACTCTCATAAACAATCTAGTATGCTCTCAATTACAATACTGAAAGTCAACAATATATTGCCATCACAACAATAAAGAAGTCAATCTTCTTTCCTTATGTATCTGCTTAAAAATATTGCAGTAGCTTTCTAACTAACTAAGAGTAAAAGAAGTTTGTTAACATTCAGACTCTAAAGTAGTTTCAATTCTATGAAAACAAAAACCAATGCAATAATAGCACGAAGAGACACTCTGGGCAGATGAATACACTAGAATAGAGAAAAAAATAGCAAAATTTTACAACACCCATTAGAGAAGAACAACTAACAAACTCGCCCACATTGTTAACAAGACTGAGTTTAATCCAGTTTTAAGGAAAATATCCCGACAACAACGATGAATTAAGGGGAGAGAGATAGGACCTGTAATTGAGTGTGAAGCCTGGTGCCATTGAAATCAGAGAGAGAAGAAGGGAGGAGAGAGAAAGAAGGATTTTTGTGCTGTTGCCGTACCACCACCAACCTTGCCATGGCTCTCTAAGTCCCTTCCTTTGGTTAGGGGACTTCAAAATTTCTTTAGAAAGTTGTGAATGGAATTTGTTTGCGAGCCTATTTCTTCTTCTTTGGTATTCTCTCATTCTAAGAAAATGGATAAGACAATGACCCACCCACCTCTCCTCTCTGTCTTCAATTGCCTCTCTTTTTTAGTTATAAATCCATAGCCTCTCATCTCATCCAACTCTATCTTTTCCCCTCCCTGTTTTGCTGCGAAATCAGAAGTTGTTTCTTTATGACGATCAAACGCTACCGTTTCTTCTCAAGCATCTTTTCACTAAAGGTTATATGTATATATCAAATGTTACTATGTAATTGTACACGTTAGGATATAGTATAATTAGATTGTGTAAATATAAAATTATAATTAAATTAATTAGTAGAGATATATTACTCTATTATTAATATACAATTCTTATAATACACACAATATAATATCATTTTTTCTTATATAAAACTTGTAATAATACATTTAATGTTAATCAGAATATACAAAATATTATTCAGATATCCCTCTACTTCTCTCTTTATGTATTCTCTCATTCACTATAGTATCAGAGATCTTTAGTCTAGGGTTGTAAAAAATTTATTCGAACTTCTTCATTGATTGATCGCAATCTTTCTCTGGTATGACATCTTGCAAAGATATCCTTAGTTCTCTAGTGGTTCCTTCTCGATTGGAGTTCTTGTATAATCTTTCTCGACAATGGCACCGACTTCAATTCCACTATCTATGAAGTTACATCATAGTTACCACCTTCTATGGCTTGAACAAATGGATAGTTGGATTGTTGCCTATGGTCTCTAAGGGTTAAATAATGGTTCTATTGTTTGTCCTTTTTGTTTTCTTGACTCCTCTTTTTCCAATCTTAATCTCAGTTGGAATCGCCTAAAGAATCTCCTAAATTTCATGCTTAAGGGGTGGATTTTCAACACAATTACTAGTGAAATGTCTATTCATATGAGAGTAATAAAGAATCTGCTCGTGATTAATGCTCTTGTTAGAGACTATTTTTCGATCAAAGTCTTAATCAAGGATGATGGACTTGAGGTCTCAGTTGCAATTTCTTCGCAAGGATAGTCTCTTTGTTTTAAATTATCTTATACAGGCCAAATGTATTGTTCATTAATGGATTGCCATTAAAGCACTTATGATTGATTATAACATGATCCTTTATTTGTTAGCTAGTCTTGGATCGAGCTATCTACCTTTTATTAATGGTATCAACATAAGAAAAACCATTCTTACTTTGAATTTGTTCCATAGCATGCTTGATTAGTATGATCGCACGCTCAAGAAGCAACATCAAGCTACTCAAGAACATGTTTATCATATTAATGCCTCTTCCTTTAATCATGGTGGCTCTAATTAAGGATTTCCTAGAAAAGGTATAAGTAAGCCACCTAGTAATAAATAGCCTCCACGGGGCTTACAACAATATCTTCAAAATTAGCCTTACTTTGGTTCAATTATGGGTAGTAATAACTCTTCTAGTAATCACTCTTCTTCAACTTCTAATAGCTCTTTTGTTAAAGAATATTCTAGTGATAGAAGAAAGAAAAGGCCAACGTGCCAAATCTGTAATAAGTCAAGCCATAGTGCCTTTAATTGATTCCTCCTGCATGATATTCTGATTGGTAAAAATCAAGGTTAACTTAGAGGACTTGCAACAGTTATGAATGCTTCGGGTAGTACTCCCAATGATGGTTCATGGTATAATTGGCTACTAGACTCAAGTGCTAGTCACCATATTACCTCCAAATCACTTGTGTAGGTTCAAATACTCTTGTTGCTAACAATGTGCTCTTTCTTTGCATACAATTTTACACTCTTTCTGCCATTACAAACTTTCTTTTTGTTCAAAAATTATGTGAGGACAATCATGTTTTTATTCTAGTCTTTTAATTCCTGTGCTTTCTTAGTTGATTGGCATACTCATCTTAACTATCCTTCATTTAATACTATATATGCTTTTCTTCAAGTTAATAATTTTTTTGTACCTAAGAGAAATAAGCGTTTAAAAATGTATAAGAATTGTGAACTTTCTAAATCTCATAAGCAACCTTTTACTTATGTTTATCAACGTTTTTTAGAATCGTTTCAATTGATATGCATGGATCTTTGGGTCTCACTTATTGTCTTTTGTAATGGTGATAGATATTTTTTCTCTATTTTAGATTACTATTCTTGTTTTCTATGGATTTTTCCTTTAAATAGTAAAGATGAGACTACTTCTATTCTTTCTTAATTTAAATGCATGGTTGAAAATAGTTTGGTATGTCTATTAAATCTTTTCAAACTGATAGTAGTAAAGAGTTTCAACCTAGTGTTTTTGTCTTTGAAAAGGAAAGAAAGGTATCCTTCAAGTTGACTTGTCCTTATACTTCAGCTCAAAATAGGTGTGTTGAGTCTATGCATCGTAAGATTGTTGAAAGGCGACTAACTTTGCTTCTTCATGCTCACGCTTCTAAAGTTTTGTAGCTTAATTCGTGTTTTTAAGATGACATTTTATTTGCTTAATCGTATTCCTCCTAAAATTCTTGGTCATAAATCTTCTTATGAGGTTTCGTTTTTTGAAACATTTGATTACTCTGTTTTAAGGGTGTTTGGGTGTGCTTGTTTTTCTTTTCTTTGTGTATATAATCAACATAAACTAGATGATAGGTCCATAGAATGTGTCTTTTTAGGTTATGATGCCAAATAGAAAGGTTACATTTGTTATGATCCTCAATCCTCTAAGTATTATGTCAATAGACATGTATGCTCTATGAGAGTTATTTTCCTTTTCTCAAGCACTAGAGTCTTATTCACTCACTTCTTCTAGTTGATTTATTATATTTTCATTTTCTCATCCTATTCCATTACCATCTACGTCTTCTGTTTTGCCTCAAGTTTGTCGTGATGATCTACTTGTTTCTATTTTTGCTTGTTTGCTTGCTCGTGATAGTACTTCTCTTTCTCTTCCCTATGTATCTTCCTCTTTAGATTCTGTTTCTGTTTCAATTCCTCTAGAATATGTTCCTATTTCTCCTTTAGATTCTGTTCTGTTCTGTTATATGTTGCATCTTCTATTGTTAATGTTCATCCCATGTTAACACATGATAAAATAAGGCATCTAACACCAAAGGTTTACAAAGCTATTATTATACTTCCTAAACCTAATATTTTAAAGAAGCTTTAGTTATTCTTGAATGGTGAGCAACTATGGATGGTAAATACAATACTCTTGTCATGAATGGTACTTAGGAGATTGTTAAGCTTTCATATGAGAAGAAAACTATCAGTTTTAAATGAGTGTTTAAGGTCAAACTTAAGTCTGATCATTCTCTTGAGAGGTATAAAGTAAGGGTGGTTGCCATGCTCTAAACTATTGAGATGTTTAGTCCAATGGTCAAAGTGACTACTATTCGACAAATGGTTTTTAATAATGCCTTCCTAAAAGCATTGTGTATGGATCCATTTCTTGATTATGAATAGGGTGTAAATTTTATAAGTCTCTTTATCGGTTGAAATAGGCCCCTCGAGCCTAGTTTCAAAAGTTGAGCATCTTTCTTATTAAAGTTGTTTTTCAAGTATTTTTTTAATCCTAATATATGCTGATGATATATTAATAACAAGTAGTGATTCTCATTTAGTGACAACTCTCATTCATCAACTTCATTGATCTTACCTTTTTTCCTTGGATTAGAGGTTACTTATGGATCTAATGGTATCTACCTTTTTCAATGTAAGTACATCAAAGACTTAATTGAAAAATGTGGCCATTCTTTATCCAAACCTATTGATACACCATGTCTTCTAGTCTTATTCCTACTAAGACGATTGGTATTTCTCTTGATGATCTTACTCTTTTTAGTAATTTGGTAGGTGGTTTACAATATTATTGTTTGATTTGTTCAGATATTGTTTTTGTTGTTAATAAATTGTGTTAGTTTTTTTCATGTCTCACTGATACTCATTTTCTTGCTCTTAAACGTTTGCTTAGATATTTGAAAGATATTTTACAATTTGGGTTACACATTCCAATATCCTCTTTACTTGACTTGGTTGATTGGGCTTTCTATCACGATGACAGAAAGAACACCAGAGCTTGTTGTATATTTTTAGGTGATAATTTGGTTTCGTAGCATTATAATAAATATATAATTGTTTCATATTCTAGTACTGAGTTTGAATATATGAGTGTTGTTATGATTGCAATTGAATTGCTTTGTTTACGAGCTCTTCACAGGGGTATTGCTATGATTGCAATTGAATTGCTTTGTTTACGAGTTCTTCTTATTGATATTGACGTTTCTTTATCATCTTTCCTTGTTATTTTGTGTGATAATCTTAATGCTGCTTATCTTGCTCATAATCTTATTTTTCATGCATATACTAAGCATGTTTTAGATTGATTTTCACTTCATATGTGATTCGATTCAAAAGAAATTTTTAGATATTCATCGTATGAGTACAACCAATCAATTAGTTAATTTTTTAACCAAATCTCTTCCAACCTATTAGTTATTATCTTGGAAACCCAAGTTTTTTGGTGTTTAAGGGATGTTAGGATATAATATACTTATTATGTACAATGCTGTATTAGATTGTATCAATATAAAATTATAATTGAATTATTTAGTAGAAATATATTATTTATATTAATATACAGTTCTTGTAACATATATAATGTAGTATCACTTTGTTTAGTTAAAACTTGTAATAATACATTCAATATTAATTAGATTAGAGTTTATAAAATTTTTCTCTTCGTATTCTCTCATCTAGTAGTATAATTCAAACATGTGACTTAAAATATAAAAAAACTAATTTTATTATAGAATACTAATGACATATTTATAACATCGTATTAGATAGATTAATTATAGTTCTATTAAATTAAATTGTATTATAATTAATTTTTATGGTGTTTTATGACAAGCTGTATTAATATAATTGAGTAAAATTGATTATAAATGTTTTAATAAAATATTTTTTATTTAAAATAATTTTTTTTTATAAAATTTATTTATATTAATGTTTAATTTATTTATTATATTTTTAAATAAAAAAATATTATTTTTAATTTAACATAAAATAAATATATATAATTTTAGTTATAAAATAAACATTTTTATCTCATTTTTGAAATCCACTAATAGCAATCCACTAATAGCACATAACGCGTCACAGGAAAAATATACATATGTAATTCTTCCTAAAATGTATAATTATTTATTTAAAGAAATTTAAAAATTGAGATTCGTTGAACATAGGGATGGATGCGGAAAAAAACGAAAATATATTATTAATAATTATAATAATTTTGAATAATATCAAATTATTATTATTAATTATAAGGTATAATTTTATGATTTAATATTAAAATATATATAATTTAAAAATTAATATAATATTATTTTATTAAATTACTCAAAATGTTAATATTATTTTTTATTCTTGAACTATTTATCATTAAAAAAATATTAATGTGTAACAGTAAAAAATTTAATCTGCATTTAATATTAAAAAATACATTTTATTACGTTAATATACATATCATAATAAATTACAACTTTGAAATAATAATAATCATATATTTAATTAATGATAATTAATTTAAAAAAATTATTAATTTTTTTATGAATAACCTACTAATTGGAGTAACGTTATATAACATTTATGTAGATGCTTTGTGAGAATGAAAAGTGAAATAAGAATATAGATTTTGTGAGATTTTAACAGCAAGTGAATTACACAACACAAAATCTTTTACTCATTAAGGATTTTTAATGAAAGAGGAAAGAAGGAACAATCTAAGTAAATAAGCATGGTAGTAAAATCTTCATAGGTCATTAAATCTAATCACCTTTATAAATCTTTTAAGTTCAAGCACCTCTGAAGATTTCAGGAAAGTATGCTTTCCTTTTAACTTTATGTTATTTAAACAGTTTACTGCCTTTTAATTTAAGAAATTATTGTAAAAACATCTTATTCTAATGAATAATGTAATTAGTACATAAAACATTTTTTTAAATAATTATTTATTTTTAAACATGAGTTTAAAACAAGTTGTAAGAGATAAAGTTTCTATATTATATGCCATTATTTTTTATAACAGTTTATTTTATAGTAAAAATATAATAATTATTAATTTTGGTTAAAATCTATTGAGTTTTAAGATTTTTTCCTGTAAGGGCTATTAGGAAAATGAGTATTTATAAAATGGGGCATAATAGAGAGAAAAAGTAGAAAATGTTTATTATGCTAATTTGGTAAAATTGCAGGGGTTCCTTTATAATATGCGATGATTACCCGGATCTACGAGCTAGGAACAAACGAGTTAACGTAATTGCACTGCAGATCCCATAAACAGAGAGAGAAATTCATTGCAAAAAGATCTTGTTATGTTCTTCTTCATAAGCTAAACGAGTTAGTTAAATTTTTTGGTTCTCGGTAAAGGCCTCCCATCATTCTGATTATTAATTCTTGTCATGGATCCGAATCAGGTGACTTGGCCCGGTTCCATTTCTTCCCCATCTTCAATTATCGCTGTTATGTAGGATTTATGGTTAAAATTGCTATTCCCTTTAAGGTTTTTGCTTCTAGTTTTTTCTCTTTAGGATTTTTGTTTGTTTGAAAGAACTTATTTGAATTAGATGCTACGATTGATACGATTTCGTGTTCAGAGTGGATCTAGGGGGTTGTTAATGCTGTCGAAATCTAGTTTTCTCTCTCTCTCAGGTTGGAAAGCAAGAAGAATCTACTGATTTACTTTGAAGGAGATCTATTCGATATGAATTTCGGTGTGCTTTATGTTTGTGCATGCATGTTTGCATTTGTTGTTTATAATGGATATGATGCTACTCTCTCTAGATTTTGGCTTCATATTAGATTGGGATTAATGATTATGGATTTGGTTTTGTTTTTTTTTCTTCCTGTTAAGGTTATTATTTTCTTGTTTACTCAAAATTTGTGCAAGTTGGGAATTTAGTCTTACTTTTTTTTTAACTTTAGTTAATTTAAACAGAAACAAGTACATATCAATATCATCAGGCATATATTGTCAAGAGTAAGATGGGTTTTGTAGCAAAAAGGAATAAGATTGTTTTGTGGAGAAATTATTCCACCCGGTTTTCACATAATGGAGTCTGTTGATTTTTATTTATTTATTTTACTAGCAAAGGATTTCATTCAATTTTAAACAAAGTTACAAATAAGAACAACATTCATACCATTAAATGCACCATGTCACCAACCAATTTATAAGTCAAAACTCAAAACCAAACGGACGTTCTCCCAACTTATATGCGAGAGAATATATTTGAATGTTCCATAATAGTTCTATATTGAGCCAGTGATTATCCTTCCATAGTCATGGAGTTTTGAAACCAACGTGCAGACTTTGATAATGCATGCAAGAAATCCTTCACTTGAAACCCGAGCAAAAAGAAAGCCACGGAAAAAGAAATGCAGTCCTAAGAACTAACTCTTTAAAATCTGGATCCTATCATATGAAACATCTTCCCAGCTATCAATCCAAATCAATCCCATATCTTGCATTCCATCCTTTAGATTACAGTGCTTCCATGGGTACTACCATAAAAAAGCTCACCACCACTCAAAACTTCCTCAGTACCATGTAAGGGAGCACCACAACTTTCAGTATCAGAGGGGAGAACTGATAAAGAAGAAAATGCAAATAAGTTTAATTTGGTCCAAAACCACCTCCAAGCATAGATTCATCACATAGACATGTATCATATTCAATATCTAATAAGACCATAACTCATAAATCTCTCTAGTTTGAAATACTTAACACAAATTAGAACCATCACTAACAAAACTATGAGTTAAAAACTTCACCTTAATAGTGCTCGCAACAATCACAATCCAATAACCACCTTCTATGAGAACGTATCCTGAATCATCAAGAACAGAAAACATGGAGACCTAATGTCAAGTGCCAACTGTCAACAACAGCCTTGTTAGCACTATCAAGAACTGCCTTCATCAGCACAAACAACAATAGTCTCTTCATATCAGATCCGATAAAACTGGAAATATACCCTTGGTAAACAAGGGAGAGAAACCCCCAAAATTAATTTTAGAGGGGGCCAACCCAACCAATCTATAGAGGGCTACAACCAGCAACACTAACCCTAGAACCTTAACATAGTTAAATTTGCCCTAGAGTCAAATAATAGATTAAGGAAATCAGAAGGAACTTGTTGACATTGATAAGAAATGATGGAGAAACAAGGGATCAATTGGAATTTTTTAGAGGGAAATATATAGAAAGTTAATGGAGATATAGGATATATTTTTTTATTAACATAATCTATACGTAAAAACTCAAACAAAACTTTACTTGGAAAGAGAGATTGATGAAAGAAAGTTGAAACAAAGGAGAGTTAATGGATAGCAATGAAATCGATGGATCTGGGTGAAGGTATGAGAGAAACCCTGTTGACTCTCAAAACGGCATGTTTTTCTACAGAGCCCCTTGTTTTGTGTATCTTAAGTCTATTGTGTTTCGGCCACATCTTATTTGATTTTTAAGAAATTGAAAGAAAAGGAATTGAATCGAATTGCAAATTTTGAAGACGTTTCTTTAAAGAAGATAGGTCCATGGATAAAGATCCAACACTAAATTTATTTTATTTTATTAGACAGAGAGCAGAAAACTACAAATGGTCATAAAATTTCTAGGAAAGCTTACAAATTGTTGTTAGGAAGATGACACTACAAATACATGTGACGGTTCTTTGAAAAATAGGGCATGTGAGAATGCAAAGAGACATGAAGCTTTTCAAGTCTTTCGGGTAATGATTGGTAATTGGACATAAGCATGAATGATAATGATGATGATGTGGTGTAATTAATTATTCAATAGTGAATATCATGGACCATGATTTGACATTCAATGTTCTAACATTTTATTTATCTCCATGTTCCCCCATGTGAATGAATGAATCTTGATGTTTTTTGTAGCCTTCGGGGGAAAACTACGCTGATCCAACGACATGCTTATTTCATGTTCTTTTCAAGGTCTAGTATATCTGACCCAGGCATTTTATGTTTTGGCCTTCATCTAAATTCTTTAACAAAGGTATATCAGTATTGTATTTGCTTATTTTTCGCAGGCTGCAGCATTGGCCTTTTACATACTTTCAGCTCTCTTTATTGATAACTTCGTCATCATTTTTGTGGTGACTGTTCTGCTTGCTGCTCTTGATTTTTGGGTGGTGAAGAATGTGAGTGGGCGCCTTTTAGTTGGTTTAAGGTGGTGGAATGAAATAAATGATCTTGGTGAGAGTGTTTGGAAATTTGAATGCCTAGACCAAGAGGTTAGTATCATACATAATTTGATTACTCATGTCTGATGACTTATCCCCACTGTATTTAGTTTATTTTTAACGATTTAATATTTTCAATTTTGATTTATCTTCAATAACCCTGATTGTCGCTTATTGTTGCTTTGTCTCCAGTCAATGTCTCGGATAAACAAGAAAGATTCTTGGTTATTCTGGTGGACACTGTACCTTACGGTGAGCAATTATCACTTGGATATAGCTTGCCAAATAATATAATACCATTATTATATACGGGAAGATTCATACATACCACACCTGTTATTACTGTGCAAATGTTACAAAAGTTTGTTATGAGAAATCAACTGACAGAAATATTTTATAAGAAACAAGGTGAAGAATACACTTTATATGTATGGGTGTTGATATGCTTAAAATTCAAAGCTCAAGAATTTGTTATATATTGGCAATGGAAGAACTTATCTCCCCTCTTTTGTCCGAAGAAAAAATTTCTGTAGTTGATTTAACAAAACCCTGAACCCTAAATATACAGAACATTGGTTTGCCTACATTTCTTTGATCTTTTAAGTTGCTGCAATTTGTTTTCTGCAGGCTGTGGCATGGATTATCCTAGCTATATTCTCTCTCATAAGGCTTCAAGCTGATTATCTCCTGGTTATAGGAGTTTGTTTGAGCCTCAGCATTGCAAATATTGTTGGTTTTACCAAATGCCGCAAAGGTATGTTAGCTATTAATTTTGATACCTTTAACTTATATTTTGGCACTTTTTTACGTATTGTGTGTAATTGTTAGCATGTCTTCTTTTGCCTAGGCGTGTTTAGGTGCAGAACACTGGTACTTCATGATCATGTTGATTCTTGAAAATTTTACCACATAGGCACAGAATTTCAGTGTTAAAAGATTTTAACTTTGATACTCTATTTAATTGATCCATTGTCTATAATTACGATAGCTGTGGACAGGGTTATTGAAATTTTTTGAATTAAAATTGTTGAAACAACTATTTAATGTTTTAATTGATTTCAGTTATTTTTTGGTTTCATTTCCGTTTCTCTTCTTTTTAATTGCAATTTTTCTATTTAATGTTTCGTCCGTTTCTCTTGAATAGTAATTACACTAATTTCCGTTTCTCTTCTTATGATGATATATAAAAAGAGAAGAGAAGAAGAAACAAATGGATAGAGGAGAAATGAAAAGAGAAAATATAGAAAGAAAGAAAAGGAGAGAAAAATAAAAAATAAAAACAGATACGGATAGAAGGGAAGAGAAAGGAAAATGAATTTTTTTTTGTAGTTTCTATCTAGAGTTAGGTTCCTCCAATAGAGTTCAGACACTTGAAAGTTCGTGGAATAATAAACTGTATTATAAATTTTTTATTATTTAATCGTTGTATTCTGTGAGATAAGTTTTCGTAATTTTTTAATATTTCGGTGAGTAAAAAAATTATCTTAAGGATACTGTGTGATACAAAAGTCTTGATTCTTTACTCTATTTAAATTTTATGTTATGTAAATTTTACATTTATAATTTATACATATATTTATATTTATGTATTTCTAATTTTAATAAAATAATTTTATTCTTAAACTTTTTTGTTTATGTATTATTTCCTACAATCTTAAGATAATTTTTTTTTTCATTTTTTGGAGAAACAAATTTAAAATCTTAATTTTTTAACAAATATATTGGGACAAATAGATTATTCATAATTTGTTATATTTATCTGTTTTGTTATATATTTTTTTAACATTAGTTTAATTTCCTTTTTTATATGTTATTTTAATTATAAAGGAAAAAAAGGTTTTTCAATACTATTGCTTGCCAATTTCAAACTTATTTTGGTTGCTTCTTAACTTGATTGCTATTATATCATTATCGTTCTATCACTTTTTTAATTCCCTTCATCATCTATTAATATTGCTTTTGTTTCTTTTTTTTAATTACATCAGCTCTTATTTATATTGCTATTAATAGTGTTTTTGCCAAATTTAGGTGAAAGCCTATTAATATTACTTTTTATTACTTCATAATTTTTGAAAGCTTTTTATTACTTCATCTTTTATTTATTTTTTTAACTTTCCATTCTTTTGTTATTTTATTAGAATTTTTTTTTCTCCCCAAAACCAATATTTTTGCTTACTATATAGACAATATAAATAATAGTTTCTTACTTACTTTTTGTTTAGGTTTGGTTTATTTTTGTTTATTAATAGTTTTAGTCCTTTATTTATTTTTGCTATTATTTTTTTTACTGCTTGAGAGTTGTTTTTTTTGAATCAATTGGTGATATGAATGTATTTTTTTATAATCTAAAACTTTATTTGGTGGTTTTTAAAACTTAAGTTGCTATTTATATATTTAACAGAAAAAGAAAAGAAAATATTATAGCATCTAAAATGACCACTCCATTGTTCCAAACTGAGAACCCAGTTGTGAATGTTACTAACCCTACTATGGGTGGTTCTAATGTGAACTAAATAACGAGGCTTTCTTTAGCTCAAGAGGTTATCCTAATGTTATTGATTTCTGTTCCTATGAACTATGCTTTGGTAGATAAACCGGAGAAGTTTAATGACTTGAACTTTAAGATATGGAGGAGTAAGATGATGTTTTATCTTTCCATTTTAAATTTGACAAGATTTTTGACTGAAGAAGCTCCCAATCAACCCGAGGGTGAACAAGATTTTCAGTCTGCTAGTGCTATTATGATTATGATTATCTATGTTAGAATTATGTTCTGAATAGTCAAATCGATTCCTTATACAATGAGTACAATAAGGAGAAGACTAAGGACTTGTGAGAATCATTGGACTGGAAGTATGAAACTGAAAATGTTGTTACCAAGAAATTTTTGGTTGGTCGTTTTTTTAATTATAAGATAGACTCAAAATCTGTATGCAATCAAATAAATCTAAGATATATTGGCAGAGATGTATGATGAAGGAATGGTACTCAGTGTAACTTTCTAAGTTGCATCTATTATTGAAAAATTGCCTCTTTCATGGAAAGAATTCAAGGCTTACCTTAAGCACAAGCGAAGGGAAATGTCTTTAAAAGACTTGCTAATAAGATTCAAAGTGAAAGAAGACAATAAGGCTTCTTCTAAAAGAGGGTATATCCTATCAGTACTCAAGGCTAATGTGATAGAGTATGCTCAAAGTTCCAAGCACAATAAGAATAAGGGCAAGGACAAGCTGGGTAAAGGGTCTAAGTTGAGACCTAGAGAAACAACTTTTAAGAAGTTAAGTTTCAAAGGAATTTGTTTTAATTGTCAGAGGACAAGGCATAAAGCCCCAGACTACAAGTTTTCAAAAAGAAATAGAAACTGTGAGGCAATCATGGTTGATGACATCACTCATGATATCTCTGGTATTGACTTGTGTGCAGTCATTTTAGAGGTGATCTTGGTGGGATCAAATCCAAAGGAGTGGTGGATTGATACTGGTGCAACAAAGAACGTATGCTTAGATAAAGAATTATTCACTACTTTTGAACCAATGAAAGATGGAAAGAAGCTTTTCATGAGAAATTTTGCCGCATCAGTCATTCAAGGGCAAGGTTAGGTCAAACTAAAGATGATCTCTGAAAAGGAGCTTACATTAAAAAATGTACTCTATGTGCCAGACATAAGTAAGAATCTTGCTTCTGTCTTATTGCTAAATAGGCATGGTTTTTGGGTAGTGTTTGGATATAGTAAAGTCGTTTTGGCCTCAAATGTGATGTCTGTGGGAAAAAAGGTATGTATTTGATGGGCTATTTAAGCTCAATATAATGACTATAAAAAATTAAGAATATTAATAAGATTAATTCTTCTACTTATTTGCTTGAGTCTTCTAACTTGTGGCACAGTAGATTAGGTTATGTTAATTACGATACATTGCGTAGACTAATTAACATGGAACACATACCTACATTCCAAATAGATTCCAAGTATAAGTGTGAGACTTGTGTTGAGGCAAAAATGATTAGGTCATCGTTTCATTCGATTGAAAGGAATACTGAACCCTTGACTTAATCCATAGTGATCTATGTGATTTGAAATTTCTTTAAACAAGGGGTGGAAATAAATATTTTATTACTTTTGTTGATGATAGCATGAAATATTACTGTGTATTTGCTTAAAAGCAAAGATGAAGCTATAGAGAAATTTATTCTTTATAAAACAGAATTTGAGAATCAACTCAACAAGAAAATCAAGGTACTGTGCAGTGATTGTGGTGGTGAATATGAAGTGCCATTTAGTGAATTCTGTGCACAACATAGAGTTATCCATGAAACCACAACGCCTTATTCACTTCAGCAAAATTGAGTTGTTGAATGTAAGAATCATGTCTTGAAAGAAATGATGAATGCAATGCTATTAAGTTCTAGGTTACCACAAAACTTGTAGGGGGAAACTATTTTATCAGGTAACTATCTTTTAAATAAGATACCTTAAAAAAAGACACATAAGACACCGTATAAATTATTTAAAAAAATGATACTTTCTTATAAATATTTACAAGTGTAGGTGGTGCCTTGCTAAAGTAGTCGTACCTATACCTAAGAAGGTGAATATAGGTCTAAAAACGATAGATTGCATCTTTATTGGATATGGACATAATAATAGTTCTTATTAGTTTCTCGTGCATGAGTCCAAGATCCTAGACATACACAAGAACACGATAATGGAATCAAGGAATGCATCGTTTTTTGAACATGTATTTCCAGGTAAATCTCAAGGAGAATCAAGTTCGTTTAAACAAACATATGAGACTATGAATGAAGATAGTCAAATCAAAAAATCTAAACAAGAGGTTGACGATAAAGTTGAGGTTGAATCTAGACATAGCAAGAGGACTAGGATAGAAATGTCCTATTGTTAAGATTTTTTGACCTACTTGCTAAAAAGTTAACTTCAAACCTATGAAGAGGCTGGGAATTCTTCTGAAGGTTCTTAATGGCAAGAAGCAATTAATAGTGAAATTGAGTAAATTCTGTAAAATCGCACTTGAGAACTAGTTGATTTACCTCCAAATAGTAAAATACTAGGGTCCAAGTGGATTTTCATATGAAAACGTAAGCCAGATGGATCAATTGAAAAGTATAAGACCGTGCTTGTAATTAAGGGATACAAACAACGACATGACCTTGATTATTTTGGCACTTATTCTCCTGTGACGAAAATAACATCCATAAGAATGATAATTGCTATTGTTGTTATGCGAAATCTTGAAATACATCAAATAGATATAAAGACAGTCTTTCTAAATGGAGAGTTAGATGAAAAAATTTACGTGGACCAATCCAAGGGTTTTTCATGTCTAGGGTAAGAAGGAAAGGTCTATAAATTGGTGAAATCTTTATATGGCTTGAAACAAGCACCAAAACAGTGACATGGAAATTTTGATAATGTCATGAGGAAAAATGATCTTAAAATCAATGAATGTGACGAATGCGCATATCTCAAGGACAGAAGATGGTTATGTTATCTTGTGTCTTTACGTTAATGACATGTTAATTATGGATAGTAATGATCAAATGATCAACCTACTAAGACTATGTTGAATTCAAGGTTTGATATGAAAGACATGGGGCTTTCTGATATAATTTTAAGAATTAAGACATCAAGGATATCAAGCAGTTTCATTCTAAATCAATGTAATTATGTTGACATAATACTTGAGAAATTCAACAATGGTGATTTTCGAATTGTGAAAACACCTGTAGATGCAAATCTACACCTATCTAAGAATAAGTGAGTGTCTCAACTAGAATATTCTAGATTGATAGGAAGTCTTATGTACTTGATGAGTTGTACAAGATCGGACATAGCTAACGCTGTAAGAAACTAAGTAGATATGCTAGCAATCTAGGATCTGATCACTCAAGATTATATAGATACTTACGATATACACGTGGCTATGGACTACACTACATAAGATATCCAGCTGTATTAGAAGGATACAGTGATGCAAATTGGATATTTGACATGAAAGACTCAAAGTCTACCAGTAGATATGTATTCATATTAGGTGGTGCAACTGTTTCATGGAAGTCCTCTAAACAGACGTGCATTGTTAAATCCAAGATAGAATCTAAGTTTATTGCTTTAGATAAATGTGGCAAAGAAGTCGAATGACTACGCAATTTTTTAGAGGATATTCCTAAGTGGGTGAAACCTGTACCTGCAATATGCATCCATTATAATAGCCAATCTGTTATTGGCAAGACACAGTAGAATATGTATAATGATAAGTCTCGACATATACGTCGTAGACTTAGAGAATTACTTTCAACTGGGGTATCTCTATTAACTATGTGAAGTCAAAAGATAACATAGTATATTTCTTAACTAAAGGGTTAAATCGTGAGTTAGTTGATAATTCATCAAAAGGAATGGGACTTAAGCCCATGAATGAATAAGGATTTGCAAAGAAAACCTAACCTATTTGACTGAAGATCTTAAGATCTATGTTCCAAGGGAAAAACTAATTGTAAAGACTTAATGAGATTACTGTGGAAGGTTTACTCTCAAGTCCATTCCT
Source organism: Hippophae gyantsensis (assembly GCA_030763125.1). NCBI lineage: Eukaryota > Viridiplantae > Streptophyta > Magnoliopsida > Rosales > Elaeagnaceae > Hippophae > Hippophae gyantsensis. The sequence goes on along the minus strand of CM061032.1, from coordinate 57,738,172 downwards.
ATGATGAAAATAGTGATACCTATAAGATACAAGATGAGTTAAGGCTTTTAATGATTCTTATGAAGAGATTACCGAATGGAGTATGCGTGTTACTCTTTACGAATTACTTTGAAAGATAAGAGATTACATATGTGAGGGAGGAGTGGGGTCATTTCGAAAGAAATTGTATGACTCAATTCTTTAGAGACTCTTATAGAATCAGGCATATGTTTATGGCCAAAACGAACATAACAGTGAGAACTGAATTGTGTCAGGAAAGATTATTGTGTAAAGTATGTCATCGCTTACATAAACGGTAGAACACGTTAAGGATATCGCGTCTACTGGTCAGTCAGTAAGGTAAATATACTTTCATAAGGGAAGGTTTAGAGGGTAACACCTACATATCCTATGTAGGTTTCGATCCGTTGAACTCTATTTTCGTATCAAAATTTGATTTAAAATATGTCAATTTTTATTCATGTATGGGATTGTTGGAAAATTTTGAATTAAAATTATTGAAACGGCTATTTAATGGCAATTAATTTTGAATTAAAATTATTGAAACGATTATTTAATGTTTTAATTGATTTCAGTTATTTTTCGGTTTCATTTCTATTTCTCTTCTTTTAATTTACAATTTTTCTGTTTAATTGTTTTGTCATTCTCTCTTCTTTTTAATTACAATTTTCTGTGTAATGTTCTGTCCGTTTCTCTTGGATAATAATTACACTATTTTCTGTTTCTTTTTCCATGATGATATATAAAAAGAGTAGAAGAAGAAAGGAAAATGAATTTTTTTTGTATTTTCTATATAGAGTTAGATTCTTTCAATAAAATTTGGACGCTTGAAAGTTCGTGGAATAAGAAAATATTATGTAAATTTATTATTATTTAATCGTTGTATCTTGAAAAATAAGTTTTCATAGTTTTCTAACACTTATGGTGAACAAATTATCTTAAGGAGACTGTGTGATATACATGTCTCGATTCTTTATTCTATTTAAATTTTATGTTATGTAAATTTTATATTTATAATTTATATATATATTTGTATATGTGTATTTTTAATTTTAATAAAATAATTTTATTCTTAAACTGTTTATGTATTATTTCTTACAATGGTTTCCTATTTAATCGCCAACAAGGGCCCCCACTAGAAGCAAGTAGCTTTTTGGGAGTGTTCTAACCAATTTTATGTCACTAGGGCTTTTCTTGTGATCCTATCTTGAATCATATTACGTAACGTTGAATTGTTGATATTGGTAGGATTTCAGTTAATCCATATATTTATCGTTTGTCTTTGGCTCTTTAAATCAGATAGGTCATAGATAGCAATACTATTGAGGGTGTGCTTCCTGTATGTTGCTGGTGTAGCAACATACTTTTTGGGTTAACTTTTTACTCTTCCATGTGACACCTACATGAAACTTTCTGCTATTGTTATTTGATACTACTTTTTAGTTTCTACTGCTGGAGTCCAGTGTTGGGTGCAATTTTAATATTTTGAATATCATTATTCATAAATATCTACACATGTACAGATGCAAAGAAGCAGATCCAACAATTTGCCTCTCAGACTATAGCATCACGATTCACATCTACCATACAATCAGCATTCAGTGTAGTTTGAATTGAATGGGTCCTCAAGCTCGAAGATTGTATAATCAGACTGGCGCTCCTATAAGAGCTACCTAGTTGCAGGTTAGGCATGTTAGTGTATTGGCCAGGATTTATTTGCTTCTTGTTAAGCTTCTTTAGGGATACAAGATATTAGATTAGAAATTGTTTGTACCGAGTTTTCTCTCCAGTTGGTTGTTGCTAAACTGAACGAACTCCTCGAATGTACGATTTGTTTTTTTGTTAAGCTTGAAAGAAAAAATCATGGGGGGAATTGGTGAAATAGCCAATTTCATGAGACTAATAAACCTTGCTCTACTTTATTTTGATGGAACTTATAATTCCCATAAATTATAGATTTCATTGCAGTCATAAGAATCATAAATCGAAGTCTTATTCTAAGTAGATCCTATCAATACACTTGAAATTCAAATAATAATAATGATGCTGATGCTGATTTGTATCCTACTACACGCATACTTCATGTATGGTGGGGTAGTTACCAAATTAAATGTTTTTTCATCAAATAAAATTTAATAGAGGAGATTAAATAATAAGATATTTAAAGGTTTTCAATGAAATATGTATTTTAAGTTAAAATGATTTTTTTAATATTATGATGGTGAAAATTGAGAAATAACCCTCCAACACGCTTTCATCGATACTTGGAATCTTGAGCTTTGCGAAATTACAGTTTCACGGCTACGCAATGTAAAAATGTTTAAATGCATAGCGTGATCATTATTTACAAATAGAATTTTATGTTTTGATTTGTCGAAGGATTATATTGTCTCACCTCGACTAGGTGTTCGACTGTAGGGTAGTTTATAAGTATGGATAACCTTTAACTCAATGAGATCTTATTGGGTTGAGTTAGGCCTTGAATTTATATAATATGGTATCAGAACTAGGTCCTGAGTTCATCATGGTTTGTGGCCTTCGTTGTCCTTGTTCGATGTGAAGGGGGGTGTTATCGATTAGGTGTTCGGCTGTAGTGCAGTTTATAAATGTGAGTAACCTTTAACTCAATGAGATCTTATTGGGTTGAGTTAGGTCTTAGACTTATATAACATGCTTCTTTTTATGCTATACATGTATATATATTTGTAAGGTGTATAAATATATGTTTTTGTGTTTAAAGCTGTTAAAGTGAAATAACGTGAATAATTGAGAGATATAAAAATAAAATTGTGTAAAATTAATTTTTTTAATCCAAATTGTGGGACTTGTATAGCTGTATACAGATAAATTATAGGACATGTATATGTGTAGTTAATAGAATTGCTCTCCTCAGCGAGGTCGATCACGTTTTCCTGGGCGAGACTGATTTCCAACTTTGCCCATTGACTCACGCAGCAAGGAAGCTGTCAAAGATAAAGGTAAGAGTTTTTTTTTGGGGTAATATATAAAAAAATGTTTTCTTAATGAATAATTTAATTTACTGTATTATAATTTAATAGTTCTCATAAGTATTTCAAAAGTATCTTACAATGACACATCCTCCACTTTACATTGATTTAATATTTTATATATTACTTGATGCTTAAATGATTATTAATAATGTTATTTGAAAGTGTAATATATATAAAATGATATATTAATTATTGATTAAATATAAATATTTAAATAATGAAATGATTCTAAATCACTTTTTAACGTGAACCAATTAAATTATGATATATAAATTGATGTATGTATTAAATTATAATAAAGATTATTTTTATATTTAAAAAAGAAAAGATATATATTCAGTAGAAAACAAGAAGAATGTAACGTGTAAGTTGGCTTGGATTTGAACTAAATTTAAATAAAATAATAAAGTCGAAACTTAAAATTTAAGAATCAATAAAGTTGTAAAACCAATTCAAGCAGTTATCACATCCCTCTAGGTTAGGCATATAGTGTCCATTAGTCCTTTAATATAGAAAATGGTTTTTTTGTCACGTTGTAATGGCAAAAAAGGGATGAAAGTCAAAATTCAATAATAAATTTAATAAAATAATATTATTTAACATATATAATTAAAATATTATTATTTAAATAAAATTAAAATTAAAAAATAGTTAAAACAGGGAATTAAAAATTACACATTCTTATAAAGAATTGTTGAAAGACTATAGTCATTTAAATAACAGTTATAACTCATATAAATAAAATCAAGTACAAGTCATATATTTTAATTAAAAAATTATTAATAAATTAATTTTATTATTCTTGTCTCAGACTTTCTTCATTTTCTTAAAAATAATAGGATAAAAAGAATGTTATTTATAAGCTATATGACTAAATGACTAAAATAATGCCTTTTTTGTCCAATTTTTTTTTTTGTGTTTTTTATTTTCAATAATAAAAAAATTAAATAATTAGATATTTATTATGTTAAATTTAAATATTGATTGAATTTATGGTAAAAAAGTTTAATTTTTATCAAAAATAATAAATCAACAAAAATCATGTATTATATGTATTTTGAATATAAATTTACTATTTATTTAAGATAAATGAAAGCATAGGTTGCATGCATACAAGTATTTAATATAAATAATAACATATGATTAAATAAATAACATCATTATTTACACATATTTAAATGTATTTTCTAATTACAATCCAATAGATTATTCATCCACAAGACTTCATTAAAACTTCTTTAAAATCATTAAAAGTCTATATAAAATAGACCCTAAAATGACCTTGAATTTAAAAAATTCATCATTATTAAAAATCTACCTTTCAATACCCCACCCAAAAAAAAATTATCAATTTTATTATTTAATTTTTCTTAATATAATTTTATTAACGAATGAAATCTATTTTCATCTATTAAAAAAAATGAACTATAAAAACAAACATAAGAGAAATGAGCCTATTTGACAAACAAATGATAAGAGAAAGATGAGCCACGCTTCATAATGACATCGTATGAAGGTTTTTTGTAAACAGATTAATTTTGATTATTTATTTTATTAAAATAAAAAAAACATTAGATATATAAATTACAATAACGATTATAATTAATATGTACATACAACCTATTACGTTTAAGAATTTTTGGCCAATAAGGGTGTTACATGATATGGAGGCCTTGGAGGAAAATCTTGAGCAGGTAGTCCCATTCTCGACATACATTTTGTATATTTTTGGTGCAAGCAAATCAAAGATTCCTCTCTCTCTTTTATCCTTCTGCACTTTCTCAATGCATACTTTTTGCATCTTAAAGCACCTTTTGGCACTGCCGGAGGTAGCTTTCTTACTGGAACCAATTGCGGTAGTTTTGGTAGAGCTGGTGGAGGCTTCAAAATAGCTTTATTAATGAAAGATGGCGTTCTCTTTTACTCCAATTATAATTATTATTGTTACTAGGAATTTGTAACATAGGCTTGTCAAGGGTAGGAATGTCAATAAAAAGAGGGGAAAATGAGGTCGTATTATTGTACTCGTTAGCCTGCACAACATAATAACCATCCGATGCAAGCAAAACTATGAACAATATCATCATCTCCACTTCTATTCTCATTTTGTAAGATTGATTCTCTATTCTTTCTCTTTCTTTTTTTTATATATTCTTTGTGTTTGCAGTTATGAATTTTTTGGGTTTTATAATTAAATCAGTTTATACTTTCATGTCTTTTTAATTCAAATAAAGGTTAGAACTTTTTTCTTTGTGGTAAAAAGGGGAATTATATGAACCATTCGTTTGAACGAAGCTTTACCATTGATAGTGACTTTCGAATTATAGCAGTACGATCTCTACTTATTTATATTATTGTAATTTAAAATTATATATAATATAAAAATAAACTTTTAAAATATTTAGATAATGATTTAAAATAAAATTTACAAACGATAACTGAATGTGGGTGAATCGAACCATGACTTTTCATAGATAATACTATTGTTTTTTTCTTTTTACTACTAATAGACGGCTAGATAAATGGCAATTAAAAAAACATAGTATATAAAAGGTTGGATGGTAATATTGATTAATTTATTTATATAAAATGTGTTATTCAATCTATAATTTTACATAGGTTATATTTAGTCTTTTACTTATAAAAATATGATAAAAAATAAACATTTAATAATTTTTAATTTATTTAAAAATAAATAAAAACTATCAAGGATATTCCAATCATATAATGATGATAAAAGAATGTAATATTTTCACTAGTTATATATCTAACTGTTGGGATTATTTCGATTTGTGGAGAGAGAAACTATAAATAAGTGAGAAATTTTTTTAGAATGTGTGGATCTCTATGAAGTCCATGTATATATATAGCATTATATATACATGTGTCGATTACATAAGGAGTATACATCACAACGTGTCAGAGGGGTATAAGAGTAAAAAAAAATACATTCAAAACTTGAGGTCGACTACACCATGACTCGGTCTAGAGGTCGACCTTCCAACAACAAGGGTCGTATGTATAGGCGGACCCATACTATTGGTGTTGTTGTGGGTGCGGGCACAGGCAGGTCTTCTTGGGATGACTCATCTGATGACTCGGATTGTTAGATGAATCGGGCTCCAAGTCAATCCATATGTTCAAACGTCCAATCCTTCTACTCTTTCGACTCGAGTCCTCCATAAGGGTGGAAGAGTGATACCTAGGCAGTAGATTTGAACCGTTCGATTCTTATAATAAATGCTTGTCAAATGATTAGAGAGAAAATTATGGACCTCTATATAAGGAAGAGCCTGGGCTTCTCCTCATTTCATCATTTCCTACACATTAGACAAAAATTGGAAAAAAATGCTCTGTTGCCTTAGCTCGAGCCATATAAATTCTCAACTCGGTGGTAAGAAAATCAATTTGACACATAACTTACTACTCGAGTTTTAAGGGAAAAACTCCTCGATTCTAACAGTTTTCTACTTTATTTTTAGGTTGGTTTACATAATTATTTCCCTTTTTATTTTCAAACTCGATCCTAGGTAAATTCTACTTCTCGTGCCTTACTTTTTTATGTTTTGTGATATTTTGTAGAGACCATGCATAGAGAAAGAAAAAATGTGATAAGAATTTCGAGCGAAAAGGAGCTATCTCAATCTCAACCTTTTACCTCCATCTCTCGTGCCTTACTTTCAATTAGGTTGAACGTGCCTCAAACTCAAATATCCACCTTGAGATCATAAAGGAAGAAAGGAACTTGTGAGCCCATAAGCCGTACCAAAGGTTGGGCTGCCAAGGTCAAGACCAATGGGTTATCCCCTCAAGAAGAGGAGAGGATAAAGAGAACATACGATATTCCCTCCTAGATTTAGATAATGATCCCGGGGTCGAGCGCTCTTGACAACAACATACCTCTAGTTGGGTAGAAAGTCTTTCACGAGAAGGCCTTATGGTTGGGGGTCAGATTTCCTCTATACCTCTTTATAAGAAATTTTTTGGTTAGGACTCAGCTCGCACTAGGCTAGTTGATGTCAAATGGGTAGAGGTACCAGCTCTGCTTCACATTGATATGCAAAACGCTCGGGGTCAAACTGAAGATGCCAGAGTTTAATAGGGTATATGTATTGATGAAGAATCCTACAGACATAAGGATGGTCTATACGTTTGTGAAACAAGACCATGGAATAAATATGATCCTTTTCAAGAATGAGAAGTCTTGGAAGGAATATTTCTTTACATCTCTAATTGATGGAAGAATATAGATAATGATGCCAGGCTGATAAGGAGTATTTGGGCTGACACCTAGGTCGTGATAAGGAATATAGGCTCCTTTATCACGACCTTGAGCCATAAGGCTAAGAAACAATTGGTTGATATCTAGAACTATCTACCTGAGAAGACTCTATAGAGGCACCTATTAAGCACCCCATGCATTGTTATGTGTGGTTTGATGGGGTGGGCTCAGTAGATCCTCTTCACAGAATTATACGTAAACCTCGGGCACCCTTAAAGTGAAAGAACTTTCCCATAGACTATGAGAAGAGGTACGAGGTGGTACCTAATGATGGTGAACTGGCCCTAAGCCCATAAATATTTTGCTTTTTATTTAGCCAGTGCTTGTAAAACTAACACATTTTTTCTGTCTTTGTAGATAGTATAGAGTTTAATGCCTCTAAGCTGTTGACACAACATCAGAGTAAGCTCTCCCAACAGGATATGGGTTCTCAATAAGCTACACATTATTTGCAAGGGACGAGCTCCAAAGGGAAGAATAGGAGCAAGTTCTTTGGGTAGGAGGCCACCCCAACCTTGTCAAAAAGGAAGAAGAAGGTGATCATTGATGAGCCCATGCCTTTGAATTTTGTTAAGCCCCCACTAGCATCCCTTGGTCAACACACCTCACTAACCATCAACTTGGGTCAATAAGCACCTATTCCCCCTACGAAGGATTCGTGGAAAGATGAGGGTGTCATCCATGACCTTACTACAAACATTAAGGGAGTGGTCTGCTACACAGGGGTATAACACCTTAGAGGTTAGACCACTACATGGATGAGCCCCCTTACATGGTACATGAGAGACAACTCGATGTCATGTGTGAGGATGTGGACATTAGGGTCGTGTTCAACCATCTTATGTACCAGGCTAGTGTTAGTATAACCTAGTTTCTAATTGAGCCTTGGGCTTTTATATTTTAATGACCTCAAATATTTTGTCTTGTTTTTATATGTAGCTTCTTTATGGGCTGATCAGGGCTCGAGGGGTGGAGAGTTTGAAGCATAAGCTCACAATGGAGAAAGAGAGCCATGCTTCAACTTAGACGAAGAATGTTGTGCTATTGGCCAAGGCCAACAAGTGGATGAGCAAAGTTATCGATAAGAAGGATAAGTTATCCAAGGCTATACATGAATTGGATGATAACTCAAAGCGTTTTGAGGAGCTCGAGGAAGCCTAAGCTAAGGTGGAAGCCTATAGGCTCGAGGAGACCCAAAGGAAGTGTGAGCTTGAGGCAATGAAGGAACAACTATCTTCAAGCGTCGAGATAGGGTATAACTTGGACATAGAGTCCTTAAGTTCGACGCCACTCCTAATTGTGTGGGTGTGTGCTTGCACTTGTAATTCATTATTATAAATGAGAAATAATTGATTTTGAGAACAACTCATATTGTGTGTATGATTGTGTATTTATAGTATTTATTTATGATGCTGACCCACCTCACTACTTTTAAGGACATGTGTCATTAAATTTGTCCCACTATCATTCCTTATAAAATGGGATTAGGGATGCTATAAAATTCAGACATTATTTTTTATTTGAAGTAGCTAATAATTTTTCTCCATCTTTCTTGTTCAAACCCTATAGATTTCGATTGGAAAATAGACATTTAGCTCGAGCTTTAAAATTGGAGAATGGTAGGCTCAAGACCAAGGTAGAGAAATTAAGAATCAAGATGTCCAGACTAAAGGATAATCTTTTCCTTTATGAGGAGACCAAGTGTGAGCTCGCCTTTTATAAGGAATAGCCATCCCAAACTCAAGATCGAGGGAGAAAGACCATGACAAAAATGGGTGCTCTTATCGATAAGGAATCCCATTGGGCAAATTCTATATGAAACAATCTAAATGGGTCTTTCTCAAAGTGATGGGTATTGTTAAGGAATTGTAGCACTCTGTATTCAACTCGAGCTTAGCCCCTACTAAAATAGGGATTAATATTTGCGAGAAAATTGTCAACATTCAGGCCGAGTTGTTGCCTTTAATGGAGGTCTGAAGATCTTTTAAATTTTTTTGGAGGCCGAGCTCTCCATTAATAAATTTTGAAAGCTTTGTAAACTTGAGCAATAAACTTTTATTTTAATAAGATGAACCTATAATGCTCGATTAATGTACTTTATTTTTGGTAGTATAAACTCTCTACTTGGCTCTCGACCGAGGTGATCAGCTCGGTACATGTAATATTGAGGGAGAAGCATTCTACTTGGTCTATGACCAAGGTGATCAACTCTTTCTTTGAGGGAGAGTGTTTTACTTGGTTTGTGATCAAGGTGATCAACTCATTCATTGAGGGATATCATTCTACCTGGTTTGTGACCAAGATGATCAACTCATTCATTGAGGGATAGCATTCTACCTGGTTTGTGACCAAGATGATCAACTCTTTGTTTAAGGGATAACATTCTACCTAATCTGTGACTTAGGTGATCAACTTTTTCTTTAAGAGAGAGCATTCTACTTAGTCTGTGACCAAGATGATCAACTCTTTCATTGAGGGAGAACATTTAACTTGGTCTATAACTGAGGTGATCAACTCTTTCATTGAAAAAGAGCGTTCTACCTGATCTGTGACCGAGGTGATCAACTCTTTCTTTGAGGGAGAGTTTTTTACTTGGTTTGTGACCGAGGTGATCAACTCTTTCATTGATGGAGAGTGTTCTACCTGGTTTATGACTAAGGTTATCAACTCTTTCTTTAAGGGAGAACATTCTACCTATCCTATGACTGAGATGATAATATCTTTCTTTGAGGGATAGCATTCTATCTAGTCTGTGATCGAGGTGATCAATTCTTTCATTAAGGGAGAACATTTAACCTGGTATATGACTGAGGTGATCAACTCTTTCATTGAGAGAGAACGTTATATCTGGTATATGACTGAGGCGATCAACTCTTTCTTTGAGGAAGAACATTCTATCTAGTTTGTGATCAAAGTGATCAACTTTTTCTTTGAGGAGGAGTGTTCTACCTGGTCTGTAATCGAGGTGATCAACTCTTTCTCTGAGGAAGAACATTCTACCTGGTCTATGACTGAGGCGATAAACTCTTTCTTTAAGGAATAATGTTCTAATCTATGATTGAGGTGATCAACTATTTTTTTAGGGAGAGCATTCTACCTGGTCTGTGATTGAGTTGATCAACTGTTCCCAAGTGTCAGAGTGATCTACTTGGTTCTTGATTGAGGTGATCAACTCGTGACACATAATATTGGAAGAAAGTCATTACTTTCAACTAGTTACCTTATATATATAAGGGCAATACATAAGGATGATAAATTAGAGTGCATTAAAAGTAATACTTTTTCAAGTGTCCGGAGTTCCAACTAACTATCCTCATCTCCCTCAATACTCCTCAATAAGTAGGCCCTTCTTGGAGTCATCTTAACTATTTGGTATAGGCCCTTCTAATTTGTACCTAGCTTACTGACCATCTATTCTTTCTAATTGGGGAAGACCCTTTTGAGAACCCAATCACCTATGGTGAAAGCTTTGAAACACATGACTTTGTTACAATAGTCTATTACTCTACTTTTTTGCTTGATTATCCTTCTTAAGGCTTCGATCATCTTTTCTTCTATGAGGGTTAGCTCAAATTCCCTACTTGTGGCATTCTGGTTCTCGGTTAGGTTTGATCTCATAGTGGGCACTATGATCTACGTTGATATCATAACCTCAATCCTATATACTAGCAAGAAAAGTGTCTCATTGGTACTTCCTTAGGGACTAGTCCTCATAGCCCATAATGCCACAAGTAGCTCCTAAATCCATCTTCCTTAACACCTTCCAACCTTTTCTTTAGTAGGGTGATTATGAACTTGTTATAAGATTTAGCCTGACTGTTGGCTTATGGGTAATACGACGTTGAATGGAACATCTTGATGTTGTACTTGATGGAAAACTCTTGGATGTTATGGCTTGTAAATTGTCTTTAATTATCGGTAACAAGCTTCTTGGGTAGATTGAAGAGACAAATTATAGATTTCTAAATGAACTGAATCACTTCCTTTTCACATATCCTGCTTAGAGGTTCTGCCTTAATCCATTTGGAAAAATAATTTGTGGCTACTAATAAAAACTTCTTTTTGCCCCTTGATTGGGGTAAAGGTTATACTATATCAAGCCCTCACGTGTAGAAGAACCATGGGCTAACTACTCTTGTTATAGTGGTTGGAGGTGCATATGAGAACGGGGCGAATCTTTGACACTTATTGCATGCTTGGGTGTACCTTGTGCAATTTTTTAGTATAGTGGGCCAATAGTATCGTTGCCTCATAATTCGTCGAGATAACCTCATTCCACTTGAATGAGAGCCGTACTCTCCCTCGTGGGCTTCAAACATAATTCTATCAGACCCTTCTTTGGCTATGCATAAGAGCCCAGGTTTGAATGCAGTCCTTTTGTATAATTTATCATTTTCAATAATGTATCAACCTGTCTTAGCCTTAATTTCCTTCACTAGTTTCTTGTCCTATGATAGGTTCCCTTTTTCAAAAAGTCAAAGATCGGGGTAAACTATGGGTTTGTGGCAACATCCACACTATTGACTATTTTTTTGGCCTCCTCCAAACTACCTTATGTTAGAATCATTACTGATACCACTCAAGTATGGTTGGCCTCTCACATGGAGGCTAGTGTTGCTAAAGAGTCGGCATAACCATTCTCATTCCTAGCTATCTTCTTGATCTTGAAGCTGCAAAATTTCGAGCACTCCTTTCTTAGTCTCTCTAGATATATTCTCATCTTGATATCCTTAGCCTCTAAAATTCCCAAGTATTGGTTGACCACCAGTCATCGTGAGTTGCTATGTAAGGTGATGTTATCTACTTCAAGCTTCTTTGTCGTCATGGTCCCGAATATAGCCACCTTATACTTTGCGATGTTATTAGTTTCCTGGAAGTCTAACCTGACAGTATACTTGAACCAATTTCCATTATGATCAACTATGAACACCTCTAGCCTAGCCCCATTAAAGTTGTGCACACCATCAACGAATACCTATTAGGTTAGCCTCTCTTTTTGACCCATACCATATACTTCTTCCTTTACCTTATCACTGATAACCTCTGGTGATTCACTGAACTCAATGAAAAACTCAGCCATTACTTGTCCCTTAATAACAATTCTAGAAATATACTTGATATCGTACTGTCCCAACTATATGGAAATTTGTGCCAATATCCCTACAACTTTTGTCCTCATCAATACATTCTTAAGTAGTTAAGAGATGAGTACTACAACTGTGTGCGATCCGAAGTAATGTTTGAGCTTTCTTGCACTAATTTGCAAGGCAAAGGCCAACTTGTTGATCATTGGGTACCTACTTTGGGCATTCATCAAGTGTTGGCTATGTAGTAGACAAGGTATTGTACCTTATTTCTTTCAGCTTGGAGTACGGTACTACAAGTTTAAGGGGCCATGGCCATATAGAAATAAAGTGTTTCACATGGGAGAGGGATGACTAGGACAAGAGGTTGGCTTAAATACTGTTTAATTCCTTGAAAGCCTTTGTCACAATCCTAATTCCAAAAAACTGATGTGTTCTTCCTTAGCATTTTAAAGAATGGCAAACACTTGTTTGTGAACTTAAAAATGAATTTGTTCAATTCCATTATTCTTTCGTTCAATTTTTGAATCCCCTTTAGACTGGTAGGAGGCCTCATGTTGAATATGACTTGTATCTTGCCCAGGTTGGCCTTTATCTGTTAGGCAGATATAAAATACCCCAAAAATTTTCCTAAAGCAACACCGAAAACACATTTTTTAGGGTTAAGTCTCATCCCACACCTTCGAATTACGAAGAATATTTCCTCAAAAACCTATTCATGGTTTACTGAATATTCTGACTTTATGACCATGTTGTCGACATAAACCTTAAGATTTATTCCTAGTTGGTTTACAAACATCTTATTGACGAGGCATTGATAGGTTACCCCTACATTCTTTAACCCGAATGGCATTCTAGTATAGCAAAAAATCCTTTCCTTAATGATGAAAAACATTTTCCCCTCATCTTTTGGATACATTCTGATATGATGATTACTAGAATATGCATCCAAAAACTCATCAAATTGAAACCGATGGTGGCATCAACCAGTTGAGTAATACTTGAGAGAAGGAAGCAATCTTTTGGAGATGCATCATTTAAGTTTGTGAAGGCAACACACATATTAAGTGATCCATAAGCCTTCTTCACCAAAACCATATTTGACAACCAAAAGGGGTAGTTCGCCTCTCTAATAATCTATGTCTCTTCGAGGGTAGTGACTTGATTTTTTTATCACCTTATTCTTTTCTCTAAGGAATTTTCTCTTCCTTTGCTTGACAAGTATAGCTTTTGAATTGACATTCAACCTATAGGTTATGATCTTAGGGTCGATCCCAGGCATGTCTATAGGCCTCTATGTAAAGATGTTGGAATTCTCCTTTTGGAAACGAGATAGCTGCTCCCACACCTCTACTATCAAGTCCATGATCAACTTTAGAGAGTGCTCCTTTTTCTTGTCCCCAATTGGTAGATCTCGTACTTCATTTTAGTTTATAGACTTTGCTAGACATACATTTATTGGCCTTTATAAAAAGGCCTATGTTGTGGTTGCTACTTGGGAGTGGCCCATTTTAATGGTGGCGTTATAATAAATTTTGGCCTATTCTTGGTCTCCCCTTATTTTCTTTATGCCCCCTTCATTTATGTATTTAATGACTTGGTGGAAGGTGGATGGAACCGCTTTCATCTTATATTTCCATAGTCCGCCTAGGATGACATTGTAATGCGCTGGGACATCAATTACCATAAAATTTGTCATTATTATAGATCCATATGCCACGAATGGTAATACTATAGTTCTAATTGCATAGGTAGTGCTACTATTAAATCCCACCAAAGGTAGCTCTCTCCTTGCTATGTTGCTTTCTTTTATGCATGTGACCCTCGTTGTTGACAGAAAAAGAAGGTTAACGGAGCTTTTAGTGTCAATCATGATTTGGAAAACATCACAGGATCCTATCCTCAGGGTTATTATCAATGGGTCTTTGTGAGGAGACGAGGTCTCGTCCATCTCGGTGAAAATTATTTCAGTGGAAGACCTTGCCTTTTCCAAATTGCAAACATATGGTACGTGAACGTGTAAGTCTCTAGCGCACCTTTTACACGAGTTATTGGAGGTCTTATTGAGCCTGGGCCCTCCATGTATGGTATGAATAGTCCTTAGCCCAAGATCTCTATGTATGGCATGAATAGTCCTTACATTGGCCTCATTGTGAGGGTCTATTTTGATACCTGACGGAGTGGGTAGCCTCAATGTTTCACACTAGAGGTGACACCTTGCTTTTCTATTGTTACTTACCACGAGGTCTTTTAGGTACCCTCTGGACAACATATCCTCTATTTCTTTTTTCAAATTCATACAGTCTCTCATTTTGTGGCCTACATTCTTATGAAAAGCACACCACTTAGATATGTTCCTAAGGTAAACCCTTATTTTTGGTGGAAATCTGACTTTCTACTCTTCCTCCATTCTTAATACTTCTTGGGCTAGGCTCACTCTCAAAGGTAGACCTCTAAATGTAGTTAGTGACCTCATCTAAGGCTCTCTATTCTCGAACCATTAGCCACTTGCTTTGTGATTAGGCATGAAGCGCTTGTTTTTGTTAATTCTTTTATCTTTGCTTGCCCTATTCGGGCTTATTCTTCTCTTCTCTTTTTCTGGCGCAACTTCCACAGTTGCCTTGTTATTCTTATCTAGACTTAGCTCTTTTCTAGATTGCTGAATTTTCTTGCCTCTCAAAAAACTTCTTCCAAAATTTATGGGACCATCTTGGTTAGTTATACAAACAAATTAGAATTCCTTAGTAGACCCTACCTGAAGGCCTTTATCATAATAAAGCCAAAGCAATATGTTATCTCTAGCTTTTCTTTGCTAAACCTTCTTATGTGATTTTCAATAGACTTCTTCCTAAAGAACTTATGGTAGGAATAATTAGTGATGAATAACCTAGAAATTTTTGAAAATGAGGTTATGGTATGGGGTGTCAGGTTGTTGAACCACTTATATGTGCCATCACATAGGGTGGAAACAAATATCTTACACATCATGGCATCTCTTTTGTCTTGAGTGAGGCTCACAGGGGCTATAGCCACCTTAAAGTGTTGCACATGAGTTACCAGATCTTTAGTGCCTTGGTAGTCTGAGCACTTGAGAGCACTAAACTTGGTTGGGGGCTCGTCGTGCTTTATTTCATAAAAAAAAAGGGTAACACACAGTTGCTCGCAATCTCTATCCATATCGTACGATTCCTTACCCTTGTCTTTCCTTTCATTGGCCCTTTTTTAGGGTTTGGTCTTTCTTTCTATTCGCTTCTTCTAGTGCCTGGAATCATGTCTCCTATGCCCTGTCAAGTTTGGAGGTGGGTCACCCTTAATTATTTTCTCACCCTGGGTAAGCTCGGATAGAACATGATCTGGCCTGATTCTATTAACTAGGTTAGCAGCTCGACCTTTAGGGGCGACCAAGCGTGACTGTGATCAAAGTTCCTAGTTTTCTCGCCTCATTTCCTCGAGCTCTCTTCTTAGCTCAAGTAGTTGACGTGTCGGCTCTTGGTAGGGATCGACCTTCACTTTGGCCTAATTATAGACATGAAAATTGTGCTCCTGTGTTGATGTTGCCTCTTTATTTGCTAGTCTCAATCATTCCTCGACTCGTGTTCCTACAATGATAACTTTTGATTATGGGAAACTATACTCGTTTACTAAGTCTCTCTCAGAACTTGGGGTGAATCCTTGAAAATATGGGATCAAAAGCCAAAGCTCGACCTTTGAATCTGAGTCCCATGTTGGGCACCAAAATATTAGAATTGGTCCGATTTGTGGAGAAAAAAACTAAAGAGAAATTGGAGAAAACTACACTTTATAAAATTTTAAACAAAATTATCCTCATATTTTACGGTATTGTTTATTATTGATTTTAATTAATATTTATTTATCAATTATATAATAAATTATTATTAACTAAAATATTGATAATAGAAAACAATATTATCATGATGCAAATTTTTATTACCACCAACAATAACTTTATTTAACATTAATCGCATTGAAATGTAATTAATATTATGGATAAAATAGATATTTTATATGATAATAACAAAAGTTTTTAATAATTATCTATTAAAGCATTATAATCATTTATCTAAATAAAAAAATTTATGTAAATTTATATTAAAAATTTTGTATCAACAACCATAGAATAGCACGTACAAAAAACATGTAAGCTCGAATAATTATATCAAAAATCCAATTACCAAAAAAAAAAAAAATACGCCATTAGATTTTGAAAACAAAAAAAGAAATTAAAAAAAACTGATAAAGAACATAGGCTTTATTTGAAGCCCCCACCTATAAGGGGCAAAAAAAAAAAAATCTCTAAATTAATTTTGAAGAGAAGAAAGTTACAACATTCAACGAAAACAATCGAAACTAAAATTTATATTGAATCAAAAGTGTAATATTAACAAGTAAGAAGTTCTCGATTTTAGTTTGTATGTTGAATTACATTAACTATCAAAATTGTAATATTATAATTAAGCTAATCATCATCTAAAAAAATCAAAAAATTACGCCTCGAATGAAATTCTCTGACTATAGCTTCAAGATTTGGAATCGGTCCTGGAATATCATAAATATTACCATGCAAGTCCTCATTATGGTCCATCGAAATACATGAAGAACTCTCTGAATGCGAAGTAGGGATCAAATCTTTGCCACAATTAGATTCAAAACTATTATCAAAATCTGTAACTTTTGATTTGACTATAGATAGTGTTCTCTTTCTCTTTGGAATTTGAGGTAGAAAAAAGGTTTTTTTCTTGTTTGTAGGTGGCCTTCCTCTTCCTCTCTTCACCATGATTAAGAGTACGTAGAGACCTTAATTAACAATGTTAATATGTAGGAGTTTTATTTTGATTGTAATTGTAATTGGAATTATACTTTGATTCGGTTTAATTAGGAATATTTATAATAATATCTTTATTATATATTTATTTTCTTTCAAGATAAGCATTATTTAATATTAGGGGAAAATAATATAGTAATACATATCTCTTGATAAAATATTTTGAGAAGATTGACTGTCAAGAAAGAATGGATTTTATTTTTGGAAATGTTTTCAAATTAGATAAAATCAAGTCTGACTTCTCAATAGTTATATTATATAAAATAATATTCTTATAAAATATAATAATAAAAATAAAACCATAAATCTCTAATTTTAATTTTAAACATAAGAAAGTTACAATATTATGCAAAAAAACAAATCAAAATAATGAATAAAAAATGTATCATATTTACAAGCATCATGTCACCGTTCGTAATATGTGTGCTCAGATTATATTAATGTTATAAATTAGCACTTATAGAAGCAAAGATCGGGTCTAATTTTGGTTACATAAATTAATAATAATGGGTAACGGCAAAAATAATAAGCAGTAAGAAATTAAATGGCATACAATGATTTAAGTGGTTTAACTTTTCAATGTGAAAAGTCTACTCCACTGACGACGGCACACCGAGAAAAATCCACTAATAATGAAAATGGAGATACAAACACCAATTCCAGATAACTTCATAAATTATACCAAAATCCAAAATCAACCCACAAAATATCCCCTCTAATTTACTGGTAATATATAGCAAGATAAATTTAACAAACTTGCTATTAAATCAAATATTACCGTACAAATGAGATGAAATATAATTGACAATAGTGAGGACATGAAACTGTAGAAGAAAATTTCAGCTTCTTCTTCCAATTTCTACAGCAAATAGAAAAGAAAACTAGAAACCCAATTTTCTGCTCTCTTTTCTGTCTCCTGTCCAACGCAGCTACTATTTCCTTTTTTTTGTTTCAAGTCTAGCGGCTGTTGCTTTCTCTGATCATCTATAGTTCACGTAGCAAATAACTAATATATATATTAGTTAAACCTAAGGGTTATAACATGGGCAGATGGGCTTTGGGCTCAATTTGTTTTGGGCCAAATATAACAAATCTCCACCTTGGCTCAAAATAGATAACAAGTTCTTTAAATGAAATTCTTCGGATTATCAAATAACCGTCGTCCAAAACCCCGAAGGGTGATCATCTACTGCAAACACCAATCAAGTCCAAACAATGCTTGACCTTGTTAAATGAAACTGGTTTGGTTAACATATCAGCTGGATTATCTGTAGTGACTATCTTATTGACAATAATAGCACCCTGAGAGACAATGTCACGAACAAAGTGATATCTGACATCGATATGTTTGGTTCTTTCATGATACATAGTATTCTTAGTCAAATGTATCGCACTTTGACTATCACAAAATACAACAGAAGTATCCTATTGTAAACCCAAATCACAAACCAAACCTCTGAGCCAAATGACTTCTTTCACTGCTTTTGCTGCTTCCATATACTCTGCCTCTATCGTAGACAAAGCAACTATAGACTGTAAAATAGCCTTCCAACTAATGGCACAATGAGAAAGAGTGAAGACATAACCTGTCAGAGATCTTCTTCTATCCAAATCACCAGCATAATCGGAGTCCATATAACCAATAACACTGCAACCAGTATTAGAACTCCTATCATATACCAAACCAAAATTAGATGTACCTCTCAAATACCAAAGTATCAATTTCACTGCTTGCTAATGACCCTTACCAGGATTACCCATATATCTGTTGACAACACTGACTGCATGTGAAATGTCTGGACGAGTACAAATTATAGCGTACATCAAACTGCCAACGGCACTAGCATATGGAACCTGAGACATGTACCGTTCTTCTTCTTCTGACTGTGGTGACAAATCCAAAGAAAGCCTAAAATGCGCAGCTAACGGTGTACTCATAGGTTTAGAATCTTTCATGCCAAAACGTTCAAGAACTTTTTCAATATAACTTTTCTGAGTCAAATAAAGCTTGCTCGCTTGTCTATCCCTGTAAATTTCCATGCCCAAAATTTTCTTCGCTGCACCCAAATCTTTCATTTCAAACTCACCATTAGGTTGAGACTTTAATTTCTGAATCTCAGGCTTATTCTTAGAAGCAATAAGCATGCCATCAACATAAAGCAACAAATAAATGGATGAACCATCATGAAATCTTTTATGATAAACACAACTATCATAATCACTCCTAGAGTAACCATGATCAATCATAAAAGAATCAAACCGCTTATACCACTGCCTAGGAGATTGCTTTAGCCCATATAAAGACTTTTTCAATAAACAAACATGATCTTCCTTACCTGGAACAACAAACCCCTTTGGTTGATGCATATATATTTGTTCCTCAAGCTCACCATGTAAGAATGCTGTCTTGACATCAAGTTGTTCTAATTCCATGTCAAACAATGCAACCATAGCAAGAAACACACGAATAGAGCTATGTTTCACAACAGGAGAAAATACTTCATTGAAGTCAATACCTTTCTTTTGACAATAGCCCTTTGCAACAACACGTGCCTTGAACCTAGCTGCTTCAACCTCAGGTATACCTTCCTTTTTCTTGAAGACCCATTTGTTTCCAACAATCTTCTGGCCCTTAGGCGGTTTCACCAATTCCCAAGTATGATTCTTATGAAGTGATTCAATCTCTTCATTCATAGCAACCAGCCACTGAACAGACTCATCACAAGTGACAGCTTCATGATAACTAGAAGGTTCATACACCTCAATAGACTCTGCCACAGACAATGCAAAAGAAACTAAGTCTACATCTGCGTACCTCTGAGGGCGACGAATCTCTCTTATTCCTTTACCCTTAGCGATACTATATGGTTGCTCATGTTGCTCTTCTGCTACATCATGAGTAGAATCGTCTATCTCATCCACAGATGGCTGATCTGAAGTGCCCTCTTACACTTGACTAGGAGATCTACTCTCAAGCTCTACCTGCTCACTAACACCGTGGTCTTTATCTGCAACAATAGACTCTTTTTTCTTTTGCAACATGGAAAACTCATCAAACTTAACATCTCTGCTAATCAAAAATTTAGGTGACTTGGATTCAACACACCATAATCTATAACCCTTCACCCCAGAAGGATACCCCAAAAATATGCATTTCAATGCCCTAAGCTCAAGTTTACCATCATTAACATGAGCATAAGCAGGACAACCAAAAACTTTCAAATCAGAATAATTAGCAGGAGTACCAAAGAATACCTCAAACGGAGTCTTCAACTCAATTGTAGTTGATGGAGACCGATTCACCAAATAGCAGGCATGGTTACAAGCTTCAGCCCAAAAGGATTTATCCAAGTCAGCTTGAAAGAGCATACAACGAGCTCTTTCTAAGAGAGTCCTATTCATATGTTCTGCTACTCCATTTTGTTGTGGTGTATGACGCACAGTACGGTGTCTAATTATGCCATTTCTTTTACAGAACTCATTAAACTGACTATCACAAAATTCCAAACCATTATCAGTTCTCAAATGCTTGATTTTCTTGCTTGTTTGATTTTCTATACAAGCCTTGAATTTTACAAATTTTGAGAACGCATCATTTTTGTTCTTCAGAAAATACACCCAAACATGACGAGAGAAGTCATCAATAAAAGTCAACATATACCGGGCACCACCCTTAAACACAACACGAGAAGGACCCCAAAGATCTGAATGAATATAATCAACAGTACCTTTCGTTTTATGGATGGCTGTACTGAACTTGACCCTGCGATGCTTTCCATAAACACAATGCTCACAGAAATCAAGTTTCCTAGTTTTCTGACCACAAAGCAAATTCCGTTTGCTCAAAATAGACATCCTTGCCTCACTCATATGCCCAAGCCGCATATACCATAATCGAGTAGTGTCTGAATCTTGATCTGACGAGGAAGAAACTAAAACACTGCCAATAATAGTGCTACCCTGAAGCATATAGAGACCACGCGATAATTGCCCTTTAATAACAATGAGAGCACCCTTACTAAATTTTA
This sequence comes from Hippophae gyantsensis, assembly GCA_030763125.1. Lineage (NCBI taxonomy): Eukaryota > Viridiplantae > Streptophyta > Magnoliopsida > Rosales > Elaeagnaceae > Hippophae > Hippophae gyantsensis. The sequence goes on along the minus strand of CM061032.1, from coordinate 57,716,924 downwards.
AAACTCCACCTTCAGCTACATACTTGTAGCCTTGTGAATCAAGAGTACCCAAAGATATCAAATTCTTTTTCAAATCTGGAACATGACGAACATCTTTTAAAGTCCTAACAATACCATCATGCATCTTAATTCGGATAGTACCAATACCAACAACCTTGCAGGACATATTGTTTCCCATCAAGACAACACCCCCATCAATAGACTGATAAGTAGCAAACCAATCTCTACTGGGGCACATATGGTAAGTGCAACCCAAATCAAGAATCCAAACATATTCAGGAGAACCAATAGATACTGATAGAACATTTTCACCATCGAAACTAGAACTATCTGCAACACCAGCAACATCATTAGTACCAAAAGACGTTGCAACATATTTTCCTTTACCTTTGAGTTTCAGACAATTTACTTTCCAGTGCCCTTCCTGATGGCAATAGTTGCATTTATCTTTTTTTTTTTCTAGATTTGGATCTAGACTTGCCTCTATTATTGCTTGTGCCTTTTTCTTGATTTCTACCTCTAACAAATAAACCACTGCTATTATCATTGTTGCTAGTAGACACTTTTTTCTTCAACTCTCTAGAATTCAAAGCTACTTTGACATCTTCCAAAGAAATAGTGTCTCGCCCATATAGCATAGTATCAACAAAATGTTCAAATGAATGAGGTAAAGAACATAATAGAACTAAGGCATGATCCTCATTATCAATCTTAACACCACCATTTTTCAGATCACGAATAATTTTAGTAAATTCATCAAGATGATCGTGCAAGGGTGTACCTTCTGACATTCTGAATGTATACAAACGCTGCTTCAAATATAACCGATTGGTCAAAGACTTGGTCATATACAAATTCTCCAATTTAAGCCATAACCTAGCAGGAGATTCCTCATCACCAACTTCGCATAATACCTCATCAGACAAGGATAACTGAATTGAACTGAGAGTATTTTCCATTAATGCATCTTTTTCTTCATCAGTCAATTTTTCTGGCAATTTATCCTTACCTTCAAGTGTCTTAACGAGTCCTTCTTTAACTAATACGGCCCACATCTTCATACGCCAAAGACTAAAATCATTTCTACCATTGAATTTCTCAATTTCATATTTTACCGCCATGACAGAAAACCCAATATTAAATAAACAAAAGCACAACCCAGAAAATATGAAACCAATCAGAAAACCAGAAGCTCAAAATAAATCCAAAAGAGCAAACTTGATCAGTTCCAATAAATAACAGAATAACCTAATAGCTCTGATACCAATTTGTTATAAATTAGCACTTGTAGAAGCAAAGATCAGATCCAATTTTGGTTGCACAAATTAATAATAATGGGTAAAGGCAAAAATAATAAACAGTAAGAAATTAAATGGCACACAATGATTTAAGTGGTTTAACTTTTCAATGTGAAAAGTCTACTCCACTGACGACGGCACACCGAGGAAAATCCACTAATAATCAAAATGGAGATACAAACACCAATTCCAGATAGCTTCACAAATTATACCAAAATCCAAAATCAACCCACAAAATATCCCCTCTAATTTACTGGTAATATATAGCAAGATAAATTTAACAAACTTGCTATTAAATCAAATATTACTGTACAAATGAGATGAAATATAATTAACAACAGTGAGGACATGAAACTGTGGAAGGAAATTTCAGCTTCTTCTTCCAATTTCTGCAGCAAATAGAAAAGAAAACTAGAAACCCAATTTTCTGCTCTCTTTTCTGTCTCCTGTCCAACGCAGCTACTATTTCCTTTTTTTTTTGTTTCAAGTCTAGCGCTGGTGCTTTCTTTGATCATCTATAGTTCACGCAGCAAATAACTAATATATATATTAGTTAAACCTAAGGGTTATAACATGGGCAGATGAGCTTTGAGCTCAATTTATTTTGTACCAAATATAACAATTAATTATCAATATCATAATATTACAATTTAATCCTCTAAAACAATATGACTTAAATCTTTGCATTCAAAACTATTATTAAAATTTGTAATGTTTTATGTGACTTTAAATTATATTCTCTCTCATTTTTGGAAATTGTGGGACCTATAGTACTTTATTTGAATTAAAGAAAATAAATGAGGTATTATAATGTAATTAATTAGTTTTTTTAAAGATAAATTTGTAATTTTTGTTTTATTATTATCATTAAACTTTTTTAATGGTAAATAAGTAATTTGGTTAAAATAATTTTAAAAAATAATTTAATGCTCAACTATTGGGCTTTTTTGTAAATAATTATATAAAAATTTAAATTATTGAAAGAATATTTAATATTATTTTTATATATATATTATTATTTTATAAGTGTTAATTATATGTATTAGGTAGATTAAATATTCGTAAGTTAATAATTGAGATGGATGAACTTTGAACATAAGATTTTAAAAGAATAACAAATTTAGTATATATGTATGGTATACTTGTATAAATATATAGAATGAAACACTCTTTTTAATAAATACAAAAAGAACGAGGAAAGGAATACTGCTCAGAGAAAAAAATGTGTAATGATCAAATAACTTTCCATTTTACAACATTCTGAATATAAATACAATCAGAGGAACCAATGAAGCCAATGATATCTGTATAGGTGTATCAACTATTGATTAAAAGAATAATGAACTTAGTATATACGTATGGTATACTTGCTAGAACCTAAAATCTAAATCTTTCCTTCATTATGGGTAAAATTAAAAATATGATCGCACGTACGTTCACTGAGTATTTGAATTTTTAGTGATACGTTGATTTAAACAATTTAAATATATGAATTTTTTAATAATTTTTGGATTAAATATAATAATTTTAAAAAGTGATATTTTTAATGTTTTATTTACTGATTATTTTTTAAAAAAATTGGAGTTTTTTTTTGGAAAAAATTGTAATTTTTATTACATTTAAAATTAATTAATTAATTTATTTAATAAGAAAATAAAAATAATTAATTATATCAAATATGCTTATATTATTAAGAGTTAAAGATAAATTATATTTTAATATTGATGGGATGATTTATCTCAAACTTAATGCTTTATTGTAATATAAGTTTATATTCTAGATATTTATCATTGGTTTTTGGCTATGACTAAAGAAAACAAAATGGGTATATTTATGTTGAAAATAAATTTTAATTTTTTTTAATGATATTTGTTGACCCTATCAAGTGTCAATGATTACTTAAATTTACGTATGTTATGAATGATAGGAACAATCAGGTGAATTGTGAAAGTTTTAATTTGAAAAATTGTAATATATAGGAATTAATACTTTTGTGAAATTTAAGAAGGAAAACTTTGAGATGAGAGTTAGAGTTAAGTATACGGTTATTAAGTTATTCTAAATATAATATTTAAATATATTAATCGATAAATTTAAATTTTTGTTTTTTTAAATATACACCAGAGAGAATAAATCCTTAAAGGTTTTAAAAATTGGGACGAATTTAAAAATTTAACATTTATTTTGTAACATGAGTTTTAAAATTGTAAAATTTATAACTTTATACATGCAATACTAATATTTAATGAAATATTTTTGAATGATGATTTTAAAGTATTATAAAATTGTGGTATTTTATAATGTGTTTTCTAAATATTAAGGTGAGTGTTTTACTATATATGTGTCTAAAATCAACATGATAATGATAAGATAAGTGTTGTAACTCAAGGTTTGTACATAATCTCGAGACATTATTACATCTTGAGACATGAGATGGTTTACCTAGGACACATGATACTAAGTAGGGGTCATAGCCCTGGTATAGAGGATAACTCATTTTAGGGTACAAAAAGAGGGATCAAAGGTATATATATATATATGTTTTTTATGTTGATTTTATCATAGAAATTTAATATTTATGTAGTAAAATATTTATTTATTCTCATCCCATGAATAGAGGTGATTAAATCATCCAATCAATTAGTTTAAAATGAAAATTTTGATTTAATCTATTAAATTCAGATCGAATTATGGTGGTAAAAGACTCAGATTATTTTAGAATTGGTTGTTTTATAACGGGAAGAACTTCTGAATGTAAATATGGAACACAATGCTGTTTCTAGGTTGGTTCCACAGTCTAAAATTTGGGCAGCCTCGGTGTCAGGCAGGTTGAAATTAAACGTGGTTGTTGTCCTAGAGGCGTCAAAGATGACAACGGGTGCTGGATGTGTGCTACTTGGGCTGATGGGGAAATTTATATGTTAGATGTACTGCCTTTGTGAATGGGTTGTTTGCTCCAAGTCTTCCAACAAAATCGCTTATGCTTTAGCTTCAGTTGCAATAAATGCCCGAGAGGAATTGATTTAATGAGTGGAACTTCCTCCTCCATTATGTACTAATTGTGTAATACTAGGCTCATTGAGGCATGGGTTTGTAAAAAATAATTTGTATTGACTGTTCTGATTAATGAAAGTTACATTCTGACCAAAAAAAAAATACTTATCTATATATTTTTTAAAAATACGTAGTTGAATCAAATGAATATTTTGATCCACACATTTTCTCATATTTTGTAAAGCACACATTTTAATTGATGTATTTTAAGTTTAACTTTTTTTAAAAAAATATTTTTTAAATTATAAAAGATATCATTTTTAAAATTTATAACAATACAAATAGTAGTCTAATAATATTGAATATGTTTTAATTGAACGAATTTAAATGATCATAGTTCAATTTAAACAGAATTTAAAATGAAATAATATGTTAAAAAAATTTATAATAATAAAAATGTACGAACTTGACATAACAATTATTACTTTTAAATGTAAAACTAAAAATATATCAAATTAAGATACACATTTAATAAAAAAGAAAGAAACAAATTAAACTACTGTTCTTTTATCCTGAATATAAATCTTAATGATACCACTAATTATGTAATTGGTAAATGATAAATAAATAAATGATTTAATTATATATTATAATCTTTTTATTTTTAACAGATCTCTAAAAGATATAGATATATTTTTTATCATGTAAATAAAAAATATTTAATATATGTTTGAGTTAAAAATAACTTCATGTAAAAAAAATTATATCATGTCATTGTAAGTGTTAACCTAATTATCTTCAAAGTTGATTTTTAGGAATTTCTATTAGCTTCTGTTTTGAATAAATATCCCCGGTTTGAGATAAGTGTAGCCAGTGGTATATGCTGGCTGTTTCCTTTAGTTTGAATGCTTCACCGAAGCTTTAGGGCTCATAAAATCCATGTCTAGGAATAGCTAAAAACGCGGTAACTTTCTTGTAATCAAAAAGCCTATATTAAGGCTGGTTTTGAGTTTAATAAATTAAGCTTTTATGAGTTTTAAAACTGAAAATAGATTAAGAATTAACTAGTACTTGACAAGTGATATCAGAGCCATAATTTTCAATACTGTTCGTAAAAATGTCAAGTGACAAAGATGGGTAACTGTGCATTCCTAAGTTTGACGGGGATTATGAACATTGGGCAATACTTATGGAGAATCTGTTGCGTTCTAAAGAATGATGGCACCTGGTGGAGTCAGGGTTCACAGAACAACAAAGAGGAGATGTGCTGAATGGAATACAACACACAGAGTTGATTGATTTGAGGTTAAAAGACCTCAAGGTAAAGAACTATCTTTTTGTTGTCATTGAGAAATCCATTTTAAAAACTATTCTTTAGAAGAACACAGCAAAGGAGCTGTGGGATTCCATGAAGCGCAAGTATCAAGGGAATGAGCACGTTCAGCATGCACATTTACAGCACATGCGAAGAGACTTTGAAGTGCTTGAAATGAAGGAAGGAGAGTCAATGACTGACTATTTTCCAAGGGTGATGATGGTAGCAAACAACATGTGGAACCTTGGAAAAGATATGCCAGACTCCAAGGTTGTTGAAAAGGTCCTACGAACCCTTCATGAGACATACAATTATATTGTGTGTTCAATTGAAGAGTTGAAAGATATCAACACACTTTCAATAGATGCATTACATAGCTCTCTCATGGTACATGAACAGAAACTTCGAAAGCATACTGGGGTAGAGCAAGCACTGAAGGCTGCAGTAGGTATTAGGAAGAGTAGAAGTGACAGAGGACGAGGTAGATGAGGATATCAAGGAAAAGGTAGAGGAAGAGGCCTGGACAAAGCTCTTGTGGAATGTTTCAAGTGTCACCAGCTGGGTCATTTCAAGTATGAATACCCTAGCTGGGAAAAGGTGCAAACTACGCAGAACTAGATAAAGACAATGAAATGATGTTAATGTCTTATGTCACAATGAATAGAACAAGCAGCGAGCATGTGTGGTTTCTGGATTCAGGATGTAGTAACCACATGTGTGGCACAAAAGAATGGTTTTCTGACTTTGATGGTGACTTTCGACAATCAGTGAGACTTGGAGATAATTCAAGGATGCGGGTAAAAGGGAAAGGCAACATCAAAATTGAAATTGATGGCTTGGCACAAGTAATCACCTCTATTTACTACATGTCAGAGTTAAAAAACAATTTGTTTAGTATGGGGCAGCTGCAATAGAAAGGGTTAACCATTGTCATAAAATATGATGTGTGCAAAATCTATCATTCGGTGAAAGGGCTGATCATGAAGTCAATCATAACAGCAAACAAGATGTTTATTGTAGTGGCATTGGTTAGAACACAAATTGTAGACAATGCCACATGAGAACTCTCTATTATAAGAAGATAGTACTTGGAATGCCAAAACCCAGTATTTCAACCAGGGTATGTGAGGTGTGCATGAAAGGAAAGCAACATAGAGAAGTCATTCCAAAAAAGAAGCATTTAGAGGGCAACACGTCGACTACAACTTGTGCACAGTGATATCTGTGGCCTATAACACCACCTCTCACAATGGGAAAAGGTACTTGATTAACTTCATTAATGATTTCAGTCGCAAAACTTGGACCTACTTCTTAACAGAAAAATTAGAAGCTCTAAGTGTGTTTGAAAGGTTTCAAGTTAAAATAGAGAAGGAATGTGGAGACTCAATCGCATGCCTACACACGGATAGAGGTGCTGAGTATACCTCGAAAGAATTTCAAATTTTTTGCAGTAAGAATGGAATAGCAAGGCAACTCATTGTAGCCTACACACCTCAACAAAATGGTGTGTCTGAAAGAAAGAATCATACAGTCATGAACATGGTACGGTGTATGCTGATTGGAAAATCCATTCCAAGTGAATTTTGACCAGAAGTAGTAAATTATGCAATTCACATTTTAAATAGGAGTCCATCAATAGTATTGAAAGAGGTAACTCTAGAGGAGGCTTGGATTGGTCATAAGCCTTCGATTGACCATCTCAGAATCTTTGGAAGCGTCAACTACGTCCATGTTCCAGATGTGAAGAGGACAAAGTTAGATGAGAAAAGTATGAAGTGTATCTTATTAGGATTAAGTGGAGAATCAAAAGCATATCGACTGTACAATCCCGAAACAAAAAAATCTTGATCAATAGAGATGTAATATTTGTAGAAAGTGAGGAATGAAATTAGAAGAAGAATGAAAAAGAAAAAGGTGATGTGTTGGAGTGGAAAGAAAGTCAACCAATATTAGCAGATGAAAACGAAAATGAAAGCCAAATCATTGGTGAAGATACCCACATTGAAACAACAACAAATTCATCACAAGACACAACGAGCAGTGAAAGGAATGAGGGCTCAATTTAAGGGAGGAATAGACGAGAACCACAATGGATGCAAGATTATGTGATAGAAGAAGGGTTGTCCGAAGAAGAACATGAAGAGCAAGGGTTTGTAATGTCTATAGCCTCTGAAGATCCAGAGACAGCTATATGAAGAAGCTATGAAATATCCCAAGTGGAAGGAAGCTATGAAAAAGGAGATAACAGCTATTGAAGACAATGAGACATGGGAACTAACAACTCTACCAACAGGAGCAAAAAGAATAGGTGTAAAATGGGTGTTCAAAACGACACTCAATGAGAAAGAAGAGATGGAAAAATTTAAGGCTCGACTTGTGGCAAAAGGCTACACAAGCAGGAAGTGGATTTTAATGAAGTGTTTGCACCTGTTGCTAGGTGGGACACAATTCGCATCATACTAGCCCTAGCAGCTCAAAAGGGAAAGAGTGTGTCACAGCTAGATGTCAAAAGTGCATTTTTGCAGGGAGAATTAAGTGAAGATTTTTATGTGGATCAACCAAGAGGTTTTGTAAAAAGGGGAGAAGAAGATAAAGTGTACAAACTCAGAAAGGCTTTATATGGACTCAAACAAGCCCCTCGAGCTTGGTATAGCAGGATCAATAAATACTTTAGTCAGAAAGGGTTTGAGAAATGCTACTATGAGCACGCATTGTTTGTAAAAAAGGGAAGTGAAGACAATATTCTCATTGTAAGCCTCTATGTAGACGATCTTATTTTTACTGGGAATAATGAAGCTATGTTCATAGAATTTAAAGGGTCTATGATGAATGAGTTTTCCATGACCGATCTTGGTAAGATGAAATACTTCCTTGGAGTAGAAGTGGTGCAAGGAGAGAAGATGATCTTTATCAACCAAAGCAGGTATGCAAATGAAGTGTTGACTCGTTTTAGAATGAAGGATTGCAATCCAGTAAAGAATCCAGTTGTCCCTGGGTGCAGATTGACAAAAACTAGTGGTGGCACTGCTGTGGATGCTACATTGTTTAAACAATTAGTTAGAAGTTTGAGGTACTTAACAGCAACTAGACCAGACCTATTGCTCTCTGTAAATTTGGTCAACAAATACATGAAGCATCCCATTGAAGAGCATCTCCTAGCTACTAAAAGAATTCTTAGATATATGAAGGGCACTATAGAGCTAGGAGTTGCATACAAAAAGGAAGGAGATAAAGACTTGGTAGGATATGCAGACAGTGACTATGTAGGTGATCTAGATGACAGAAAAAACATCTCAGGGTTTGTTTACATGTTGGCAAATGAAGTTGTGTCTTGGGCATCCAAGAAACAACCTGTTGTAACCCTTTCGACAACTGAAGTTGAATTTATTGCGGCAACCTATTGTGTTTGCCAAGGAATATGACTGAGAAGAGTTCTTGAACAAATTGGGCATGTTCAACGTAAGTGTACTACCATCTACTGTGATAATAATTCTACGATTAAACTATCAAAAAAATCTAGTCTTACATGGAAGAAACAAATATATACATATAAGATATCATTTTTTACGTGAATTATTAAATGAAAGTACTGTGAAATTGATATATTACCCTACTCAAGAACAAATATATGATATTATGACAAAACTATTAAAATTGGAAACATTCTTGAAGTTCAAAAACAAGATGAAAATGTGTTCAAAAATAAAGTAAACTGATTGCATTAGTATGCAATAGAGTTTAAAGAAGAAAATGTAAGTATTAGCCTAGTTATCTTCAAAGTTGATTTTTAAAAAAAATTGTTAGTTTTTATTTTGAATAAATCTTTTCAATTTGAGAGGAGTGTAACAAGTGATATGTGTTGATTGTCTCATTTAGTTTGAATGTTTCATCGAAGCTTTAAGACTCAGAAAATCTACGTTTAGGATTAGTTAAAAATATAATAATTTTTTTGTAATAAAAAAACCTATATAAAGGTTGGTTTCGAGTTTAATAAATTAAATTTTTATCAGTTTTAAAACTGAAAATAGATTAATAATCAATCGGTAACCGACAGCCATTAATCCTATAAAAAAATTATTTAAAAAAGGATATTCATAAATTATTATTTATGAGCTGCGTAGTCCATTTTAAGACCGAGAGAATTATTAAAAAATTAGATCTTGTTTCTCAAGGCAGTCCTTTCCATTTCGTACTAGTTTGATTTTTCTCTCTCTCTATTTATTTGTTTTCATTTTTAAATTTTAACAGTATATTTTATATTTAATAAATATAATATTTTAAAATTATTAATAAAAAATAATATTTTAATCTTTAAATTATTATGTTTGACAAGTAAAACAATTAATTCCATTTCATTTAAATCCATCTTCCCAGCTGCGATTAGCAAATGTTTCTGAAGATTTTTTGTAGCAGGATACGCGTATGGTTCTAACATCTCATACTCTTCCATTGGTTTCCTATTTGATTTTCCAATCATTCTTCATTCTGGTTATTTTTCATGAATACTGTCAATTTTCTTGGGCATTCAATCATGAAGCCCACTTCTAGAATCCTGTTAGGGTGTCGTTTCGCGTCTTTCGTTTTGCCACCGCCAAAATGCCACCTTAATTTTTTAGCTGCTCGTGGCAATTCAGGTAAGTTGGGATTCAATTTTGAACAATTCAAAACCAGCCCTTTTCGTATTTTGGGGTTAAGACCAATTTTGGAAGATACCCAAAAAGCTTTTTGGGTTCCAAGTTGGACTTTTGGTCAATCTGGGGTTGTATCTAGGCCTTACTGTTCAAAGAGTAAAGGTCTCTTTCTTGATGCTTGTGTTGCCTCCAGGATCCGTAATTTTTTAACATCTGTTGAGAACCGTGTGAATGAGAGTAACTTTGAGAGGATTTATGTTCAAGGCGGATTAAATGTTAAGCCTTTGGTAATAGAGAGAATCGATAAGGATGATAATGTTGTTGGGAGAGAAACTACTTCCAGTTTAGAAGCTGTTGGTGGAAAGGCAAATACAAAGAACCAAGAGGGTTTAAGTGAACCTGAGGTTAAAGGTCCTAAGAGAGTGGATCCGGATGCTGAAAATGAGGCATGGAGGTTTTTGAGAGATTCGGTTGTAACTTATTGTGGCAGCCCTGTGGGAACTATGGCTGCAAATGATCCCAATGACAAACAGCCATTGAATTATGATCAGGTCTTTATTCGTGATTTTGTTCCCTCTGCCCTGGCTTTCTTGCTTAAAGGAGAAGGCGAGATTGTGAGGAATTTCCTTCTTCATACTTTGCAATTGCAGGTAAAAGTCCTCACTATCACTCTCATTTTTGTTTGTCCGGTCTTATATGTAACTGAGCATTAAAGGGAACTGTGTTTTATTCTTCATTTCTTATTGCAAGCTGTGATTTCCATGCCATTCATTTTTCTCTTATTTAGTTATCACTAATATGCTGGCAAACTTAATGGTAAATATGTCCTTAATGTGTTGATGGATTAAAGTTGTCCCAGGCTCATGATCATTATAGATAATCATATTTCATTTTTTTATTATTTTTGTAATTTTATTTGTCCCTTTTATGGGATATACTATCCCGTCATCTTCTCTACCTACCAAAAAACAATTAAGACAAGATGTGATGGGATCACAAAATTCATGGATTGTACCATAGATTAATGGGATATCCCATCCCAATTGACACCTTGATGGTGTATCGGAATTGTGGAATTTTTGGTCAGTAGAGTTAGCTACGTCATAATTTAGTTTAGGCCTTAGTGGTTTTTCTTGTTAGAATGCTTATGGATAATGTTGTAAAAGGCTATTTTAAGTATTAAGGTATTTTCTCTAAGTGATGCGAGACTTAAACCTCAAAACAGTACAAGGTGTAAGCCTCATTAACTTTAAAAAACAATTAAATATTAATAATAATAATTTTTAATCCAATGAACAATAAATATCATGAAAAGTAATTGAAACTTTAACTTTAAATAATGGTAAAATATTAATATATAATTAATTATGAAAATAATCATAAAATAGGTAAAATTAATAATATAAGTTGTGATTCTATTGTTCAAATATCAATTTAGAGTATTAGAAAAAAATATAAATATACGTCAAATAGAGGAGTAATATGATTTGCAATGTTACAATTTAATGATGGATAAAATTTGAAATTGTTAGAGGCAAAGGAAAAGAAAGGTGATAGGGGAAGGAAGATAAAAAAATGTTAAGGAAGCAATCCTAATCATATTTGTTTGTGAGATTATGATATTTTCCTTCTTCTTTTTTATCTATGATTTTTTACCTTTTTAATTTTGTGAAATCGAGTCTATATTTTATGGGGAACCCATGAACTAACTTAAAAAATTAACTATTTGAGGCTAAATCCTCAATCACCTTAAGGTATAAATCTCAAACCAAAAAAGCATAAGTCTTCATTTACCAACTAAGGCTATACCCTAGGAACTTTCTACGAACGTTGAAATAGCCCTTAATAACAATGCTTATGGACTAGCCTGGCCTTTCAGAGTTTTAACAAACTTTTTCAATGTCTTTGCATATCTGGTACTTCACTTGGTAATAACTTTGCTATAGATTTGGTCTCTTTATTTCCTAAAGACAATTAGCTTTCGCAGTCCATTTTCATTGAGCTATGTTATTCTGACTCGCCTGTTATATTTCATGTTTTAAATATTTCAATGCATGACATATATAGTATTAGTATATATGTAATAATATATATATTTAATAGTCGTATCCAAGTGTCCGTGCCTTAAAATTAGACACTTTATATCCGTGTTCAAATGTTTTAAAATTTTAAGTTTAACAAGTCTGACATATAGACACATACCAGTATTTGATACCCATATCCGAATCCGAGTAACATAGTCATTGAGGTTATCAGTTCTTGAAAATTGGAAGTTATCAGTAAATAGTAGAACAACTTGTTTTCAATGTTCTTTGTGGTAAAATTGCTAGCTAAGAAGCAATTTTCTATTTGTGTGGACCACAGTGAATGTGAATGTAAATATACAGTGTATCTGATTCCCCCCCCTCTCCCTTAACACAGAGTTGGGAAAAGACGGTTGATTGCTACAGCCCGGGACAAGGATTGATGCCTGCAAGTTTTAAAGTAAGATCTGTGCCTCTTGATGACAATAAGTTTGAAGAAGTTCTAGATCCAGATTTTGGTGAATCTGCTATAGGCCGAGTTGCACCTGTAGATTCAGGTTAGTATCCCTAATACAAATTGTATCTCTTTGTGCCTAGATTTTTCAGCAAATCTGATGATGAAGTAGGAGCCACTTTCATGCGATTTTCATTTAATGGATTTTTCTACATTCTCCGACAAACTGTTCTAAAAAAAATCCTTCTCTTTTTGGATCGAATGATTTAAATGGTTTTATTTATTTTTTGGAACTTCTTTGACAGGATTGTGGTGGATTATTCTATTGAGAGCTTATGGAAAAATAACAGGGGACTATACATTACAAGAGCGGGTGGATGTTCAAACAGGCCTAAAAATGATTTTGAATTTATGTTTGACCGATGGATTTGATATGTTTCCTACTCTGTTAGTCACTGATGGCTCCTGCATGATTGATCGACGGATGGGTATTCATGGCCATCCTCTTGAGATCCAAGTAAGTGCTGTCAATTAATACTTTGCCCAAGTCACGGTGACTGTCAAGATAGTCTTTTGCTTCCATTATTAAGTTCTTTGTGTAATGTCAAAATTTTGTCTAGTAGCACAACTAAGAATTAACCCATTCACGGAAAGAAAGTGGTCTTTCTGATCAAGTTTTATGTGGCATTGCCTAAAATTTTTGTATGATCCAAATTATCTCATCACTCTATGTAGAATTGTAAAGTACTTTTATTTTCTCTTTCTTTAAGCAAGAGCCGCATAAATTTTGTTAAAATTTTGGTTTAAAGAAACTTTAAGTTGTGTTTGCATGCATCTTCTATCTATTATCATATGGTTCTCTTTATGATCTTTTATTTCTTTGTCTTGTCCATATATTATAAAACTATATTTTATCATACCATTTTGACTATATGGCTTGTCACACTCATAATAACTTCTTCAGGCCTTATTTTACTCTGTCCTACGCTGCTCCCGTGAGATGCTCGATCATAACGATGGATCCAAGAATTTGGTCAGGGCCATTAATAACAGGCTTAGTGCTTTGTCATTTCACATAAGGGAGTACTATTGGGTGGACATGAGAAAGATTAATGAGATCTATAGATATAAAACAGAAGAATACTCTATGGATGCCACCAATAAATTCAATATATATCCTGAACAAATTCCGTCATGGCTAATGGATTGGATTCCGCAGGAAGGGGGCTATCTCATTGGCAATTTGCAGCCTGCTCACATGGATTTTAGGTTTTTCACACTTGGAAATCTGTGGTCAATTATTTCATCTTTGGGTACACCACGGCAGAATGAATGCATACTAAATCTGATTGAAGCCAAATGGGATGATCTTGTTGGGCATATGCCACTTAAGATTTGTTACCCAGCCTTGGAGGGTGAGGAGTGGCGTATAATCACAGGCAGTGATCCAAAAAATACGTAAGTTTGCTGCAATTGTTTTGTGCTTCTTTTCTGCATTATTTCACTCAATTTAAGCTTTGGTCACTCTTCCATTGCTTCTAAATACATTTTTACCATTCTTGCAGCTCCTGGTCGTATCATAATGGTGGATCTTGGCCTACACTTCTATGGCAGGTAAGCCTGCATATATCATCATAACGTTTACAAATGCAGATCTTATAAGAAAGAATATGGACCTTAAGAAGCCTTTCCTGATAATTGATTAAAGTCAACTCGGACCTTGATGATAAATTATCACCTCATTCATACTCCAATTTTCTTATTGGTATGGGTCTGAATGGTGTCTAGTTTATGTTTATATTTGAGTTGCCGATTACTCAGGAATCTCATATAGCCTGTTACCTCAGAAGAGGATATTTTAGAAAACCAATTCTGATTTGAAATAACACGAAGGTTAAAAAAGATGCAGAATTCCAACTTTGCTCTTGAACACTGTATATGTTTCTGATATATAGAACAGTAGGAGCATAACTTCTGCATACTAAATTGTTCTTACTCCATATGTTCACATATTTATTTTGTTTATTTATTTATTTAATTTTTTTTACCGGTTAAAACTAATCTTCTAATTAAGTCATTGAGCGGTTTTTTTTCTTAAAAATCTTGACATTCTCTTCTCAGTTCACATTGGCTTGCATCAAAATGGGAAGATCAGACTTGGCTCAAAAAGCAGTCGATTTGGCTGAGAAGCGGCTTCCAGTGGATCGTTGGCCTGAATATTATGACACAAGAGCAGGGAAATTCATTGGAAAGCAAGCGAGACTTTACCAGACTTGGACCATTGCAGGGTTCCTTGCATCAAAAATGCTGTTGGAGAACCCAGAGGTGGCATCCTTGTTATTCTGGGAGGAGGATTATGAACTTCTTGAGATCTGTGTCTGTGGATTAAGCAAGACCGGCCGGAAAAAGTGCTCTCGTGGTGCTGCCAAGTCTCAGATTCTTGTGTAATGTGACTTCATTCTTTCAAAAGCAGAAGGAACGTCTTTATACTGTACAGAAGCAAGTTTTAGGAGGAAAGCTACTCGAAAAAGTAAGGAAAATACTATCTAACACAAATTTTGTGATCATAAATACAGTGGCGTGATTTTATTGACCAAAACAAAACCCAATCTCATCTCGCCACTCCGTTTGTGACATTACAAATTTCGTGATATCTTAGCAGGGCTAAAATATAAAATAGAAAGGAAAAATATTATATAGAAACATTAGTTTTAGCATATCATAAGCCATTCCTTTTACTTGTTGGATGAATAACATATTATCCTTTCATCGTCAGGTTAAATAGTCTAGTTGATATGTAAATTTAGAGGTGTGAAACTAGTTAGCTTGGTGCAACTAGTCGAATATTTCATATTATATTAAGGAAGTTGTAGTTAATTTTAATTTATCTAATTTTTGAATAAGTTAAATTAAGTGACTCATTTATATTTTTTTTATTGAACTCATTTAAATTATTTAAACATTAAAGCCATGTTTGATAACCATTTTAATTTTTAATTTGTACTTCTTGAATTTTAGAATTAAATTTTCAATTTTAATATATTTTGGAAAAAAAGAAGTTATTTGATAAAATTTATAGTTTCAATTTTTAAAAGTAAAAATTAAAAATTAAATAATTTTTGTTTGATAACTAATTTTAAATTTTAAATTTTTAAGTTGAGATGTGTTTGGTTGAGCTTAATTTTTTATAGAAAATTTGAAATCATAAATCATAATTTTTTTTTAAAATATACTTTTAGAACTTGTTAATGGTATAAGAAATAATTCATAATGTTTTGTGAGATAATATCGTTTATATTTTAAAAATATAGTAAAAAATGTTAATCGATTATGAACAATCATTAGTAAAATGAGCGTAATTTTTTACATAAAATTTGAAATTATAAATCGTAAAATTTATTAGAAATTAAACTTTTAAAACTTTATAATAGTATGTAAAATGATTCATAAATGCTAATGAATTAGCATAGATGATGTTTAAAGGAGTAAAAAATGTTTTTTTGAATTTAAAAAATTATTAATAAAATATGTATAACTCTTTAGAAAAAATTTTACATCACAAACATTAAAATTTATTAGAAATTAGATTTCTAAAAATATCTAATGATTTATAAAATTTTATGAATTAACACAGTTTATATTTTAAAAATAGTAACAAAATTTCTTTTAAATCTAAACAATCATTAACAAAATATGTTTTTTATAGAAAACTTGAACTCACAAACATTAAAATTTATTAAAAACTAGATTTTTAAATATTTTTAATAACATATGAAATGAATCATAATATTTTGTGAATTAATACTGTTTATATTTCAAAAAATTTAATAAAAGATTAGCAATATTCAATAAAATGAGCATATCTTGTTTAAAAAAATTCAAAATTTTAAAATGTAATATTTCTTATAAAATAGATTTTTTTCAATGATATATAAGCTTAATTATAAATTATGATAAATTAAATTTTAAATCTAAGTTAATAATCATCTCTTTAATATCATTATATTGTCTAATTTTAAACATTTAGTTCATATTATTTCAATTTATAATTTATAATTCTTAATTTTAGAATTAAATTTTCAATTTTAAAATATTTTGAAAAAAATAAAAGTTATTTGATAACTAATTTCTAGTTTCAATTTTAAAAATAAAAATTAAAAATTGGATATTTCATAACTAGTTACTAATTCTTAATTTTTAACATTTTTATCAACTTTGAAGTAACAATTAATAATTATATTTTGATAATTTTTTAATTTTTTTCTCTTATTTATTTGATTTTTAATTTAACGTATCTTTAACTCAAATAAGTTATTCAAAAAAGTTGAGTTGGATTAAATAACTCTTTTTATATCTTTATTTATAAGCAAGCTTTGTACTCAGAAAAAGGGTTATGGATCCTTTTGTTTAGGCCTTCAAGTTTGTTGGTCATTTTTGTTTAAAAAATATGTTTTTAAGTCATTTTATTTGTGAAAAAAATATTAGATAAAGATAGAATTAATTTTCTATCTAATTTTTCGTTAAATATAATAAAATATTAACACATATACGTTTTTATGTTTTAAATAAAATCATTTAAAAATATTTTTTCCAAATAAAGAAATTAAGCATACATCTAATCTAAACAAAGCCTGACTTGAATCTTAAGTTTTGAACGCTAGCTTGGTCGCCCAAAGTTACATACCGCACCACACTTAATTTTCTTATAAGTTTCTTATTTTAAAGATGGTAGTTTAAGTAATTAACTGTTTGTAATCAATGACCTAATATTCCTAGTTGTGAATCTTCCTTTACAGGGTTTTAAAATTGTGATGAACTGCAAAAATTAAACAGAAACATAATGATTCTCTAAGCAGAGAAATTATTGTTTGGTATTGTATTACGACGTGATATCCTAGACTAATAAGATAATAATTGTCCATTACTTTTCTCGAAAACTAAACTCAATAAAATTAGTGGAGAATAATATATCATTAATTACTTCTTCATTAATGTATAATTTATCCTCTAAGAAATTGCAGTGTGTTCATTACATTAACCACATTATACTCTGCTTCTAAAACTCTTCCTAAGTCACAATTCCACACCGATAAATATACTTAACCTCTTTATGTAAATCTTACTAATTTAAGTGATAATTCATTGCATAATACATTTGCCAATTGCCACATATTGCTTCATTCTTCACATGAAAATGACTTCTTATTGCTATTTTTTTTGTCCAGCATCTTATTGCTTTTTTCATCACTAATCTCGTGCCTCCTAACAAGAACTTGGTTATAAGTTGTAACGTTTCTTCAGAATATTTGCTCAGTAACTGCAGTTGTAACGTTTCTTATTGTTATTTCAGTTTATATATTTTTATTATTAAAAAAATTATGTTAATTATTTTACATAGAGTATATTAAATATTATTTTTATAATAATAAGTTTTAGACGTGTCAAAAAGAATTATTTCTTTGTTTATTCAGATAAATTTCTCCCACTATTACAAAAAAGGTCATTAAAGTCGGCTCACGCGGTGAACCGACTTTAATTTTTTTTTTTTTTTAATTTATTCATTTTTTATTTTACTCAAATAAAAACCTGTATTCGAGCAGGAAAAAAAAACAAAATCAGTTTAGCAAATAGTTCAAATAATACAAATATTTGAAAAATAAAATATTAATTAATACTAGAAAAATTAGCATGGTTTTGTTCTATTTTATTCAAGATCATTATATTCTTCTCCTTATGTTATAATACAAACTTACATATATAATACAAAAATTTATACACATAATAACAGAAAAAAATATATGAATAATAGGGGATCTAAAAGATTAGTTAAAGAGGAAGAAAACTCACTAACCGGTGCTAGAAATGGTAGTCGTAGGTGGCCGGAAAATGAGAAAGAGTGGAGGAGATTTTCGATTTTTTAGAGTTTTGCAACGCTGAAAATAGTTTTTGTTTGGGAAGAAAGAAGATAAAAAAATTTATCCACGTGTGTAGCGTCGGTTCCACGTGTCAACCGACGCTATGTTACGTGGATAGCGTCGGTTCACCACGTCAACCGACGCTACGTCCATGCATAACGTCGGTTCGACACATCAACCGACTCTACATCCTACGTGGATAGCGTCGGTTCTACACCGAACCGACTTTAAACCAATTTAAATTCAATTTTTTCTAAAAACCGAATTTACGTATTGACTTAAATACTCATTTTTATAGTAATATCCCTTTAAAAAAACCCACGTACCAACCTTATTTCACCTTGTATTCTTTTGTAGCAAGTTCCGTACCACCTTTTTTTTCTGATTATAAATAGAGACTACTTTACTTATTCAAAAAATTCCATATTAATATCTCTCTTTTTCTTTTTCTTTTTTAAATTTTAAACTACTTTATGTACTATATATGTTATTAATTTTGAATAAAAATAAATACATGCTATTTAAAATAACTAAAAGATATATTAATTTATAAAAACTAAACAATATTAATAATATAAAACATAAAACAAATAACACTGTATTAATTAAAATAGCTATAGGATACTAATCCCGATAATATGGATATGGTCTAAGTCGTGATTTCATGGTACAGTTAGCTAAATATCTTCCATAGATCTCAACAAAGAAATTATAGTTTCCCGAGGAAAACATAGGTTTGGGTTTTCGACTTATGGTTAAGAAAAATAAAGTCTTTGGTTACTCGTTTTCATAATTTCCAGCTTTGTCCTTGATTCCCTTGACGGCGTAAACTGATAGAGTATATAGGAAAAACAAAGAAGTGAAAAAGTACAAAACCAAACAACTGATTAATGAAGTAAGAAAAGTATGTTAAAAACCGATTACTTACGAGATGGAATACAGAATAAATAAATTAAAATAATTATGATTATTTAGACATTATTTGAAATATTTTAAAATTTTAAATTAGATATTTTTTTAGAATTTTTGACATAAATTTTTTATTTTATATCAGTGATTAATATTTAATTTATTATTTAAAAATTCTTATAAATAGAGATATAAAGATGGATAAATAAATTGATAAATTAGACTAAATTAGATTGCACGGCATGGATCTTATTTTATACTAATTTTGGTTTAGTTTTATAAAATTTAAAAATTGTTTAAACTAAAAAAATGTTATAATTAATATATATATAAAATGATTATTATATGACATAATATTTAATATAACTTATTTTAAAAGTAAAACACATACATTATCTTGGTCTCTAATTTGAGTACTAAGTATTACGTTTGATTTTTTTATTATTTCATTAAAGTAAAAATATAAAAAAACAAATAAAATTATACTTGATAAATATTGAACCTAAGTTGTATTTGATATAAGAAAACAAAATTAACTAATAAATTATAAAATCTAACATATATTTATTGAATAAATAACTATTTAATTATAATTAAATATTTAATAATTTAATTACAATCGGATGGAATTGTTTTGATGTTTTTTCGATTTGATCCGATTTAGTTTAATAAGCATAAATAATTCGATCTAATTTTAATAAAATTTTAAAAAATTAAACCAAACCATACCGTGTTTACCTTTACATATGATTTTCTCTCTTCTCTAAATTCTCTCTCCTTTTTTAATTTCCTAATTCTTCTGTCTCTAATCCTAATCTCTTCTCTTTATCTCTTTTATCAATTCTATGTATTTCTTAATCAACGTCATTATATTTGTGATATGGTAATAAGTGTGCAATCATATGTACAATGTATAGAATTTTTCCAATTACAAATTAAATTATAATTATTCATTTCAAATAAAATTTCAAATTTAAATAGATAATTAATAAATATACAAAATTCTAACAAATATCTAATTTAAACAAAATTCTACCTTATTATTTCAAAAAATATCTAAATAATTATAAGTATCTTAATTTATTCATTCTTAGTTTCCAATATTATGATAATGATAATATCCACTTGTTTTATTTTTAAGATATTGAAAGTATCCATGTTATAATTTGATTTATAGGACAATCACATATACATTAGTTTGTGTAATTCTTTTTTAATTATTTCAACCAAGGATGTACCTTGTTAATCGTCTATTTTATAAGTTGGTTTTAACTTACTAATTTTAAAATAATTAAAGCTTTAACAAATCTATGAACCCTAAAAATCAACCTTTAAACTTTGTAAGTCAACCCAAAGATGGTCAATTTAGTAGTTTTGGGCTTGTAATTTTTTTTGAATCTATTTAATGATGATTAATTTAGTAGTTTTAGATCTATAATTTTTTATCAAAAATTTAATGGATAAAACGTAACTTAGAAATCAGAAAAAATCTTAACAAAAATATATATAAGTATATTGTTATTGTAAATTGTTTAATTTTTAAAAAAATTAATGTTATGAGATATTACAAATATACATCATATTCTAAATCAATTAGATGAAGCACTATAACGAATATGGTCAAAATTGTTGAAATTTGAAAACAAATAAAAGGAATAAATATCATGCAAATTTACTGAAATTTTTTGCTAAAATATACTTCTCCCCTTCTCCTATTAAGAAAAAAGAAAAAAAATATTTGGCATCCACGTGATTACATTTAAAAATTAGAGTGTAGGAAAATGAGAAATAATAAAAATTTGTAATATATTATAAATATAAAATTTAAATATTTATAATATAAGCATGTGGCTTCGGTATTTGTTAATTTTATAAAATAAAATAAAATATAAACGATTGGACGAGGTCAATATGTTTAAAATTTAGGATAACTAACGAACTTATAAAACAAAAACAAAGGTTTGATTTACCCTTAAGATTGAGTGCGGTTTTCGAAATTATGCCCACTTTTAATTTCGAATACAAAAACCTATAGGAGTTTCCTTATGTTTTCATGTTTTGATAGTGTATTTATTATTTAACAACTATCCGAATCGCAAAGTTATGTTATAGAAGCTTATGAATTGATAGATAATTGGGATTTTGTTTATAAAAAGTAACTAATATATAATAGTTTATAAATAGATTTAATTAGGATTTAATTTTAAAATGTTCAAAATCAAACTTATTAAATAATTTGTGGGTCATTTTTTTTCTAACTCCCATAACATTTTTTCTCTCTTTTTTTAATTAGAAGCACATCAACCCTATTTTCTTAAAAAATAAATATTTTTGTCTTTTTCTTTTCTCTTTTCCTAATTTTCGACACCCTATTTTCTTAAAATATACTCATTCATCGAATTTTAATAAATACTAATTTATTTTTATTATAAATAAAAAATAATAAAATAATTTATATTTATATAATAAAAAATATATATTTTTTATAACAAATAACTTATCAAAATTTTATTATAAAATAATTTAAAATAATAATAATAAATTATAAAATTTTAAATTATTAAAAACTTTACTAAATAGTTACAATAATTTTTATAAAAAATTATTGACATTTAAAAAAAATAAATTATTTAAGATTAAAAAAAATTAAAAAATAGATTACATTGTAACAAATATCTCTAATATTATTATAATTTTAATTACTATTAAGTTAACAAATATTTATTAACAATAATTATATTTAAGTATTAAAATATAATTAATTCAATATAATTTATATATTTTATTATATTAATAATAAAAATAATTATAATAATATTATATTATATAATATTTTCTCACAAAATTTGTGATATAATGTTTTATATTTGTATTATATCTCGTAAAAAATTGGATACAGAGGCTTTACAATTTTTTTAATAATTTAATTATTTTTATGAATATTATTTTTTATATCATAATTATAATTATTTATTTAATATAATTATAATTATATTTAATAATAATAATAATGTATTATATTATTTATGAATTATCAAAATATTTAGCATATAATTTTCAATATATTTATAAATTTATATTTATTTTATTGTAAAATAAATTATTTTTATTTTTAAAATAAAATTTTTAATATATGATATGATAAAAATTATTTATGTATTTAAAATTAATTATAAATTTATAATATGTTAATATTTTTTTATATTTATAATAATTATGTTTTGTAAAATAAAGTTAATATATATATTTTTTAAATAAAATTGATTAAAATTTTTGCTTTCAAGTTGAAGGTAAGATCTTGACTATATCACTTATAATTATTTTTAAACTATTGTGTAAGAGATGATTCATATAGACAAAACTCTTAGATAATATGTCATTCAAGTGCGAGGAGTCCGACGGGGTGACATTATTGGTGGAGAAATTTTTCATAACTTTTAAAGTATTAAATGTTGTTTTAGATTAATGAAATTAAAGATCAATGTAAATTTTTATTTAAAGAATTACGTGTTAGATAGATAAAAAAATCACATAGTACAAAAACAATGAATAATACATATTCTCGAAGCTTGTAAAGCACACGAGTCTCCCACTTGGGAAAATTGGTTGCTCGGAGACTTCTGGATTTGAGACCTATTATGGTTGAGACTTATTTAATGCCGTCAAATATTTATGCAGCTGAATGTAAATGGGGGAGAATTCGCAAGAAGGATGAAATTTATGAAAGTAAAAAAGATAACCAAACTTTTATCATGTTTTAATTTTTATAATTTAAATAGTATTAATATTTAACATAATAAAACTTAATTACTATACACTAACATATCAAAAATTAATCACAAAAAATAGCATATTTTTAGCTTTCATTTAATTTAAAAAAAATGACCCAATGCGTCCAAAAATAATGTAGGCGTACAAAATTTTGCCCGAATCCAAAACTTCATGCTTAAGTCACCACTTATAAATTTTCCACGAATCCAAAACTTCATGCTTAAGTCACCGCTTATTTTTTTTATTAATTAATTAAACGTAATTAAAACAAAAATATCTAACAATAATAGAATCATAATTTATATAAAAAAAATTCAAAAAAATTCTTTTTTAATATTTGTTAATTTTTATTATTTTATTTTAATATTTTATTAATTTTATTAAAAATTAAAATATATATTTAAATAACTTTTTGTTTAAATGTTTATTTTTTTAAAACTATTTCATATTAAATTTTACTTTTACCTTTATTAAATAAGCATATTTTTTAATATTTAGTTCCATAAATTTATGGATCAATTATAATTATGGAGTAAAACAATAAGATTCACTTTTTTTAATATGTATCAATTGTAATAATAATATAAATAACATTTTAATTGAGTTAGCAAAATGTAACTGATTGATAAAAAGTAGGCACAAATTTATGAACTATTTAAATAATGACACCTCAGTTTAGATAAAAAGTTATGCTCAATTGAGAACGGCATGCAGGAGTTAAAAACTTTGAGCAAAGAAGGAAGAAACAATCCATTTAAGTTTCTAAACCCTTGCAAGGTTTCTTACTTTCTTTGGCAGATAAGAAAGGTGATTATTTGACAAAGGTTATATATATATATAATATGTCTTACTTACTTACGGCACCATACTTGTTTTCGTAGGAGTTTCTTTCTTTAAAGATAGTAGTTTACATAATCAACTGCTTGTAATCAATTATCTAATGTTTCTGGTTGTGAGTCCTCCTTCACATGCAAGTTTTAAGAAATTTCTTTATTTGTCTTGGATTATTGTTTTTTGTTTTCCTTAAACTAATTAATTACTTTAAGCAACAAAGAATGGCATTTTAACCAACGTCTAGAGGCAAACCCTTTAACCAAATTTAGGGCTAATTGATTGTTTAATATTTCGAAACTTTGAAAATTGAAATCTCTATACAAGGTTCCTCACAAGGCATAGCCATTTCCAACCAAGCCAAAAGCAAAATGCAGCCTTCTGGTGGGTGAGAGCGACTCCAATATACAAGGAAATATATATTTATCATAATTTTGCAATAAATCACTATAATTAATTGATAAGTATAATAAGATAAACATAATTATATATATCTAATAAAACATTCTCAATATTAATTGTATCTTAATATAGTTAAATGGTTAATAAAGTTAATAATAAAATAAATTTTGAATATCTATATAGTTATCGATATCTTGAAAGTTAACTAAATACTATAAACACGTACATATTATAAAAAAGCAAGAGGCAAACATCTTATTAGAAGAAAATATTATTTTTATTATATAAGGAGTTGTTTCACATTATTCGAACATCGTATATCTCTAGAAGGATTCACATATCTCTAAGTTCTCCGTATAACTCACTCATTCCTTTAGTGCTTCTTCAATCTCGACGTTTATCATGTAATTCATGTCTTTTGCCCTTCTTCAATCTCTCTCAAAGACGTGAACTAATCCTTAAGTATTTAAAAACTGGTATGATCTGAACTATAGATCTGTTAAGTTCATATTGTACTAATTTTTAAGAACCTGATATACATATATACTTAAGTATTAATAGTAAGATATTCGAGCTTAAAAAAGAACGAAAGAAAGGAGTTACACGAAAAACATAGATATATGTATTCGTCCGTATGTAAATTTTAACTCTACTCAAAAAGAAGATATTTTTTTTGTTTTTAATACCAAGTAAAGAGATCTCTCATCTCTGATTCAAGAAGATTCCAAAGCCATAATCTTTAAACAGAACAAGAAAGGAAATAACTAATTTTTATTCCTTAAATTTTGAGTAACACAGAGTAAAGGACATAAGAACACATTCAATAACATGTAAAAAGCTTTAAACTTCCTTAACTTGAACAGCTCCAGTACCATTAGCTTTCTTAACATCCTTGGTTTCCTTACCATCCTTATCTTCTTCAATCTCAAAAGCAGAAACAGGAAAAGATCTATAAAGACCAGTAGGGGTTTGAAAAGTAATTTTCCCAGTTGGAGGGTTATCAACATAAATGTCACTAAGTGAAATCCAAATCAAAAGCTCCTTGGTTTTCACACCAGTCAGCTTCTTGATCTTACCAGATTCAACAACAGCTGTAACTTCAGTAGCATAAGAAACCAACTTTCCAATCTTCTGAAATTTGTGGGTTACAGATTTTTTCTGTTTCAGCCAAACAAATCCAGTTTCTCTCAAATACCCACATTCCTCAATGTCTTGTAAAGGAAGAAGACCAGTGGGAAGACCAACTTCTTTAAGCAACTCCTTTGATTTCTCTTGGCAGATTTCATCTCCTTGGTACATCTCAGCTTTCGCCTTCACATCTTCTGTCACTTGAAACATTTTCTCTTTTTGGCCCTTAAAGTTTGATTTGTAGGTTTGTAAGATATTTTGAGATAGCCTTGGAAACTGATGTGGGTCATTAGCAGAATTGTGCGCTTCATATACATGTGAAGATTTGAATTTGCCCTTATATGTCCTTAAAATATCCAAAGTACCCTCACATTTTTGCCCTTGAATCGCCTCAAAATTTCAAATATACTATCATAAAAAACATAAGAGGTATAAATGATTTAGCTCAACCAATTTTTAAATTATTCTTTCTTACTATACATTATAACATTATTGAATGTTGACAGGTGTGTTTTCTAATAAAAAAGAAAATAAAAAAATGAGTAATCTGTGTTTATTTGTTGATTAAAATGTATTATTAATCTCTAAAATTTAACTAAATTTACGCATATGTCTTAAAATATTTAAAATATATGATTTGTTTATCAAATTTTTAAAACTTCGTATATAAATCTTTAAAATTTTAAATCCTATAATTTAGTGTCAATTTTTAAAATTCTAAATATAGGTTAAAGTTTGGTTCTTAAAATACATATTTTTGAATAAAAAATTTAATAATTATATCTAAAGTTTTAAAAAATTTAGAACGAAATCGTATGATTTAAAAGTTTAAGAATTTATGTGTAAAATTTTTAAAAAATTATGACTAAATCATATGTTTTAAAAATTTATGAACTTATGTTTGAATTTAGTTAAAGTTTAAGAAACAATTGTATGCTTTAATCTTCTTTATTTATTTTCAAAAACGATTTTCATAAATTTAAGATTCATTTTCACTAATTGTTTGTATACTATCGTGATATTAACTCCATTTTTTAAATTAATAAACACAATTACAAAATTATACTTAATTTTAATATTTTTTATTTTATGTTACTCATTAATTGTAAGAAGACATTTAAATAAATTTACATTTTCTTTTTAATTCCTTATTTCTATATTGTTAATTATTTAGTAAAAAATAATAACAACAACAATATATTTTATATTTTTTTCCAATTTAATATATCCATTCTCGTTTTAATTGATTTATATTATAAATTAGTAAATTCGCTTAGCATAAATTAGGTACAAAATGGGATCATACTTACTTACTAATCATTAAAATTTTATATATAATAGTTATATGCTTTCTATTAATATTAATTATTAATTATTAATTTTATTAATAATTTTTATATTTTTTATTTATAAAAAATAAAAAAGTAAATATTAATTCATTTCATTAAGTATTTATGCCATATTATATCTAAATTTTTCTCCTAAAAATTAGGCAAAAAGGTAAGTTTCCGTAAAGGAATGACTTAAGGTATAAAGGCTGTCAAGTAGGAATTGTATTTATGAGACGGTTGGGAGGGTGTAAATAGTGTATACAAACATCAAATGAAAAAAGAGAGCGGTAGAACTGAAATCAATAGCAGCAAATAAAATTGTGCCACGTTTTAGATAGTTGGGAAGCTAGCTTATTTATTATATTTATGCATATTTATCATAAAGAAATGAAGTACGCAATGATCAATTTTTCATTTATTTTAGAGTATGGGTTTTATTTTTTTTTAAAGAATTATGAATTATGGTTGACATATCGATTATGGTAAGCAATTCATTAATAGATAAATATATTACAAATAGTACTCTAAGATAATGCAACATAAATTTTAAAAAGTCAAAACCTAGCAGCCTTATCAAACAAGCATCATTTTCTAGGAAATATTATCGATTAGTTTTTAATATATTCTACATAAATTATATTATTTTATCATTTTATCAAGTATTAAGCATTTAATTTTTTAAAAATAAATTTACATTAAATTTAAATTTTATTAATCTAATACCATTTCATTGCATGTTTTGAAAATAATGAATAATTTTTATTTTTTCCTTATAAGGCACACAAATAAAATGATAATTTGATGTAATCAACATTTCGGATCACAAATGATTTAATTTACTATCAATATTTTTAACATCAAATAACCATTTGAATTATATATTATTTGTTTTGTTATTTATATTCATAAATATTTTTTTTAATTTTATATCAAAAT
Source organism: Hippophae gyantsensis (assembly GCA_030763125.1). NCBI lineage: Eukaryota > Viridiplantae > Streptophyta > Magnoliopsida > Rosales > Elaeagnaceae > Hippophae > Hippophae gyantsensis. Next base: position 57,688,985 of record CM061032.1, on the reverse strand, counting down.
TTTGTTTTAAAATGAATCCACAGTTTAGATCATTAATCTGCAAGTAATACCTTAACAAATCATATCTAAAATTACAAAAATGATTCAATTCAATTGTCTATACTCACGAATAATATTTAAATCGAATCATATATAAAATTTAAAAAAATTCAATTTTATCTTTACATGTCAATTTGATTCGATATTGATGTGACCCAAATTACTCCATCATCATCTCTACACGTAATCTTAAGATTAAGGGTTTGATTGCCATTGTCTAAAAATAATGTAATGTTATTTAAGTTATGATGATGATGATGATGATTACATTTAAGAGATCTTCTAAATGAACATAATAAGCAAAAGAAATTATATTGACATGATCTTATTTTGAAACAGTTTATTATTTTACAAATTTTTAAAAGTTTCATTATAATATAATGTGTTTTTTACGATGATTTTTTCTATCAAGTTATCCATCTCATACTTTCGAAGAACTTTCAACCAATTCTTTTTTTTTTTTAGGAAAAAATTCCCCGAATGCAACCTCAAATCATATGCTAGTTTTTTTTATACATATTTCATGCTAGCGAGAGACACATGCTCACAGTTTGTAATGAGAGGTTTGTAGCTCGTGAAATGAGCTATATGTCGCCCATAGCTCGAACCGCAAACCTCTCATCTATTTGTATACAGTGTAGTTTACCAATTGTCAACTAGGTTATCGCTCGATTAGTAGTTTTCAACCAATCTTGCATGTCAATAAACCAACTCAAAATTTATTTTGGGTCGACTAAGGATGACCTAATAACCCTATTTTAGAGGTATCAATTGAAATAAGATGTTCCATTAGCCGGGCATGGTACAACATGATATTTTTCAACATATCCTATTTTAACCCACTTATTTTTGGTAGTTTAGAATAGTAATGAGTTGGTGTATTATGGGATATCATATTTAGTCTAAATAGGACAAGTAAGATTATAAAAACAATGAAAAATTAAAACATAATTCTATAATAACCCTGGATCCATTATGGACAACTTTAAATGAGATAAGATGTGATGGAAAAACTTTAATATATGAACTCTAAATCCTAAATTCTCGATCTTAATTCTTAAACCTTAAATCCTAAATTTTAAATCTTAAATCTTAAACCAATTAAATTTATAATTATTTTAATCTTTCTAATATATATGTTTTTATTTTTTAAAACGAAACATTTTAATCATTAAGCATGCTACTTTTTTCTCTTTTGCTTATTAAATATGTTTTTTTATTGTTTTGTGTAAATACCAACTATATTAGATCTTTTATTTGATGTAAAATGAGCACTCTCATTCATCTCATATCTCATTTAATATTCTTAATAGGTTTATGGTTTAAAGTTTTCCACCTTATTTAAATCTCATATCATCGTATCGTATCGTATCGTATCGTATCGTATCCTATCTCATTTAAAGTTATCCTTATGGGATTTTTTCATTATTTTTATAAGTTTAGTTGTTCCGTTAAGACCCATTATGAACAAATAGGATATCACATTATACACCATCATATTACTATCTTAACTCACTAAAAAATAAATAGGAGATGGGATAAGCTCACAAAATTTATGGGTTGTATCATGGGTTAATGGGACATCTCATTCCAAATGACACATTTATTCGTCAAGAACATTAAATAAGACACGAAATGAAATTAAACAACCCACTTCACATCTCTATTTATTTTAAAATTAGTGTGTTCATATAATCACATATTTAAAATAACATTAATAGAAAATTTCCAATCCACTAAATATTATTTGTTTTCATTCTCCTTAGCATAAATAAATTAACTTGTATTCCTCCGTTAATGAGATTCAAGTTAGTAGCGAAAGTATCATATCAACATTGTTGAGGTCAAAGATTTTAGTTTTTAATGTAAAACTTCAAAACTAATATCATGTTTGAAAAAGGGTGGGTGGTTATTGAAAGTATTTTGTTTATGTCAAGTAGATATTTTAGTAGTTATATTTAGGTTATTCTTTAAATAGGACAAATTTAATCATTTTTTAAACACTAGCATATTACTTTAATAATAAAAATTTCTCACAAAATAATAAAGTATATTTAATGGGATAAAATTATCATTTTAATTTTTTTTTCCTTTTTTATCCCTTCTTTTTTGGTTTAGTTTTGTCACTATTTTTTCAACAATAAAGTTGAAGATATCAATATTTTTATCTACTTTTTCTCTATTTTTTTTATAGATTTTTTGTTCAATCCTCTAGTATAAACAAAATGTGTATAACTTATAGATCAATTGGATGAATCGACTTAACGAACACAAAAGCTTTTGAGAAGCAATATTACTTTCTTACAAAGTAACAACTGTGTAGAAAAGTTAGATTCAATGGGCTAATTTTCTCTCAACAAACTAGTATTATCAACAGGTTGATCTTCTCTACGCGGACTAATATTCTCTTAAGGAGATGAAATACAAATTTGGTAAACATGAAAATGAACCCTTTTTATCCCTTTTTCTAGCCTATAAAGCTATGATGGTTTAGACTTAGATTAGCACTATTGTTCCATTCAAACTCCTTGGATTCTTCCTTGGTTTATTCGATCATATATTTTGGGATAACAGTATTGTCAGGTAAGGTTTTATTAGGGTATGTCCAACCAGTTTCAACAAGGAACCATACAAGGTCGGCCTTCATTTGAGATTTCCAATATACATAGTTAAGCCCATTGAAAAACATAAGTTTAACTACATTACCTCCTTTTCTTGACTCCATCAAAGAGAATTTTTGTGAGTGTAAAAGTGAGTTAACAAGATCAACACCGAAGTGGTTAAGCCCAAAAGAGTACACCCACTCTAATACTAATTGAAATAATTCATAACCTAGTATGCTTCCATGATAAGATGCAAACTTCTTAAGGACTGAGTCCTAACTTACACAAACAAGAAAGTAAACATTTAAGTAGTTCACATAACGAAGCACAAATAATATAATATCGAAAAGTAAGTAACTTATAACAACAAATATTATAAATCAAACCAAAATCATGTAAATAATAAATGCTTTCTAATCACAGTTTATGATTCAATATGTTTAGATATACACACATCAAACTTAGATTATATTAACCCAACAAATAATATAACAAGGTAAACCTACATAGAGATCCTATCTATATGGTAACATCCTCAGGTTACTTAAGGCAACCATTCAACAGTAAATAATTCACTAAACAATAAAATAGTTATAAATCTTATAGACAATAAAACCACTATTACCTATATCAGTTAGAACCTTTATCCAAATTTCTTATTACTACTCTTTACTTGCTACTTCCACTATAAACTTGTTTTGATACTCGAATACGACTATCCTCTACAGCCAACACCACCCAATATAGTGTGATTAATGAACTTAGATTAGTAACAAGAAGTGTTATTACTCACAGACCACCACCAATATCAAATTGTGTACGGAAGATACACAATCAAACTACATATACACACAATCTATGATTTGATTACTAAACTCACTAAATGACTCACAATTAAATTAAGATCTAATTTCAAAAACAAATATAATAATCAGTATGAATTTTAGTAGAGTTTTTCCAGATTCTCTAATTATGAAGTAAAAGTCTGCTATGAGAGAGGGACATAAATAAAGGATTTATCCTAAAAAATGAGATTAAATCTAATTTAGGACATTATGGTATTTCTGATGTCATAGCAATCTTAGGATGGAAAAGGATCATAAAAGAACTTGAGGCTGCTATCGAACCTTTAGTTCAAAAAATTTATGCAAGCATTCCCAATGTTGTTGATAACATGGTTACAGTAAGTCATGTATTTATCCCATTCGATCCAAATAACATTAATGCTCACTATTTATTAACTAATATTGGAGAAAATTTTTATGAACATTATCTTAATAATGTAGATTATAATATATTAATTAAAGGTTTTACATTATTGACAAAACTAAAGGTTTTGAGACAAAGTATTTGAAAAAATATTGCAAGAATTTAGCAATATTTTGTATGCTCAAGACTGATACCCACTAGATACTACAATATAGTTGATAGATAGATGGTCATTTTATTGTACGCAATCACATTTAAGATGTCCATAGATGTAGGGACCATAATTTATAATAGGATCAAATTACTTGCTAACAATTACCATTTAAGCTATTTTTTTCAACTAATAACTACTTTATACAAAAGTGTAGGGTACCTCACTCAAAGAGTGAAGTGATTTTACAACTCGGTGAATATTTGAACCTACCATATTATGATGAACTCATCTCTAGTATGAACATCATCCAAAAAGAATGAAGAGTTGTCCTTCCTTCAAGACATTATTGAAAAAATCAACTTCATAATCTTTAAGAGAGAATGAGCTATACAAAAGAGTACAAGGACACTTATTTTACCTAATAAGTTGCATTCTTAAACCAACAATATTTTGCAATCAAAACATAACAAATTAATATACAAAATGAATCATTTACACTTAAGTTAACTTGGGGTGGATATGAGCCGGTTACCTAAACTTGAGTATTGTCATTATAATTTTAATTTCATATCTCCACAACGATCACAAAACCAACCTAAAGAATAAGGGTTGGATGATAGGGAGGACGAGCTCTAATTTATGATTTGAAATTTAATATTTTTTTTGTTTTATTTTATGTTAAGAACTTTAATTTTTAGTGTTTTTGGACATTTTAATAATTATTTTTATTTATTTTAACTATTTTTTGTTATTTTATTTCTAATTTTTGTGAACATTATTATCAATGTTATAACTAATTGTTAAAATGATTTAAAAATACACAGTTTTTATCTATGTATAAATGAATAGATTAATGGATGCACCTGCATACCAACACTTAAACATGATCAACAATTGAGTAATTTTTCTACTCTATTATTCTTTAAATTGCAATAATTATATTTGGGACAATGTCAGTTCTAGATTAAGGGTAGAAAAAAGTTACGTTATAAACATTGAGTTTAAATCAAAAATTTATATGTTCACATGTACATCTTATTTTTAATATTATTTTTACTTTTACTTATTTTTTGTGTGCTTTATTTTATTTCTATTGTTTTAGTAACTTTTATAATAATTTAATTTTTTTTTTACAAAATTATCATGTCTTTTAGTTAAATTTAATAAAATGATTAAGTTTTTACATTGTTAGATTAATTTCAAAAATATTTCATGGAGTAATGTGATAATTAGTTACTTTTTGTCATAATTAATAATTCATGATAAAATGTTAAAATTGCTATGAATCCAAAATCGATATATAAGAATCAAATAGTGGAGATGATTTTGTGAGAATATATTTTAAGCCACTATCTTCTAATTTTGAGTGGTGATATTCTTTCTACTCGTTTAAACATTCATCATATATATAAGATAAGTAAAAGTGAAAGTGAAAGAAAAATAAATAGTATAAACTACATATTATTATCCAATATTCTTCAAAGTAGTAAGAATTGGTTAAATATAAAAGAAAAATATAGGAAATAATTTCTCGAGAAGTCATGTGCTTCATTTGATTTTTTTTATGATATCAATATTATGCACTATTTTTTAGCCTTTTCTTTTTTAAACATATGCAAAACTATTACTTCATTTATATACATAAATTCTATTCACATATAACTTTGAATGAGTGTTTGAACCAATATAATCAATATATTTGAGAGTATGCATTATAAGGTTAGATTTAAAACGAATTTGAACTCCTTACGCACAGATCGTGTAAATTTAATATTTATACACTTTTGATTAAAATATGAAAACAATTTTCAACTAGTTATCATAATAATTCATGAATATTTAAAATATTAAAATAAATTATACTTTAGATTTTAATTGTAATCTCTTTGAAGTTTTGTTATTTTTTATTTTTATTTTTTTTATATGTTGTTTATTTTTATTTTTGTTATTTTTTTAATTTTTTTATTTTAAATTGATGTTTGTGGGTATCATATCTAAAAATTCTCATAAGACTTAAACTCGTCCACTAACCTATGAGTTTAAAAGATTGTTACATACACTAAATAATTGTGTCAATATACTGAAATAATTTAAGATAGTTTAATTTTATTTTTAGTTTTTAGTTTTTAATTTTTCAACATTCTTGCTAAGAGACTAGTAAGAAGTTAGTTAAGGGTTATGATGAGTGCTTAAATGTACTCAATATATCGTGATTTTTTGCATGATCTGTATTTACTTAATTTTATTATTATTTTAAACAAATCTATCTTTTTGAATCATGAATATATTTTGTTATTTTTCAGATATTTTTGCTTAAAAAGATGAAATTGATCAATACTTAAGAAATACGTTTGAGGTGCTCTATTGCAATGCTCCAAACCAATAAAAAAGGATAAGACAAAAGAAGGAAACAAAGTCACACAGATCAGCGCAGGCCATTGTGTGGAATTATTGTGTGCCACGGTACGTGCTTTTGTATTCAATACAATTATCCCTATACCTTTGCGTGCCATGGTGTGAGATGCTTGGACTGTGTATAAAACATGTTCCAATTATGTGCATGTCATGGCGTGGATTATTATATGCTGCAGTGCCAACCTATCTGAGCAGATTTTTTGAACCTATAAATAGGATTGCTAACTAATGTATCAATCATTCCTTATCCCATATTCTTGTCATTTTTTTCATTTCTTTAGTTTTTTTAAGCTTTTTGGCTTTTCATTTATTAGTTTAAGCTCTTATCTCAATTGAGTGTTAAACATATTTTAGTTTATGTAATAGTTGTAAATCCAATTCAATAAAAGTTTGGCATTTCTTTTAGAGATTTTTCAGAAATAATTCAAAAAACCTTTGTTGAGGTATATTTGTGTATACTTTTCAGTCATACTTTATGTGTTATCTTTACATGCTATGTTTAATTTTTTTATTAACTATTAAATTGAGCATGTCTGGCTGAAATTATAATGAGTATTAATAACATTGTTACGCTTGTGAATTATTAATTAGGTAAAATATTTTTACAAAATTAAGTATTATTTTCTATTTAAGAATTCTATAAAGTTTATTTTAGAAAATATAATAATGTTAGAATTTTCGTTATAAACCAAAAATATGAAAGTTAGATTTAAGATTGAATTGTCTGAATTTGATTTAGAGTATTACTCTTTTATCAGTGATTTGGTTCACATATATAATTAGAGCATAAACTCTATTTCAAATATTTTTCTAAAAATTATTATTAAAAAATATATTAACGACATATCTTTCGTAGTAGCTTTAAAATCTAAAAATCATTTATTAGATAGTTAAATTTTTAAACCTAAATTGGATGTCTTAAATGAAGTTTAAATTTGTCGACCCTATCTAAGAAATACAATTAAATGATTTATTAATCTCTTAGAGAATAAGCAAAATTTAATAATAAAATCAATTAACATGCCTCACCTAAGAATTGTAATTGGTTTATAATTGATAGTGGGAATGATTCGATTTTTCACACAAAAAAGAGAGAATCAATACTCTTAATTCAAATCTTTAATAATCTATTTAATATTAAACAAGTGTAATTAATTAGCTAGTACATCCTATAAATTATCCACATCATGATAAATGTCTAAATGCATGAAAATTTATTGAATCTATAATTATTTTATTGTCATTAGATTAAGATTTCAAACCCAAACTCTATGACTAAATGTTTAGGTTTTATTCTCATTTTTAAGAATTTTTTGAATAATTTAAAAACTATATGATTCATCTTTAGACCGACTTTAAGAGTTTTATGCATTAGTAATTAGGTAAACCAAGAAATACAACACTTTTTCATTTTATAGAATTTAAAAGATGATTGGAATCATACTTTCATTATCCAAAGTAAACAATCCTACTTCTTGCAATGATTATCATTTACTAAGCCTTTGTAATATTGTGTTCAAAAATATCTTAAGATTTATGGTTTAAAGGTTAGACCTCATATTCAAAGTATTATCTCACCTTTTCAAACAACTTTACTACCTGAAAGATGGATTACAAAAAAAAACACTTATAGCTCATGAAATTTCCTACACAATCTCATAAAAGAAATGAGATAAAGGAGATTTTTTGTTTGTCAGATTACAAGCTTATTGTCACGACCTTAAATTTTCAATAGCGATCGTGCGGCACTTAGCACATTCCGTTGCACTAAGCCTGCCTTTCCCGAACGAATTCTCCAAAGAGATTAGAAAGAGAGTTTGCAAAGAATGCTTTGTATTGCTCTAGAGAGAGTTTATGTTACAATTTCCCAAGATTTCCCAAATTGTTAGGAATTTCCAAGTTGAATACAAATGAAGACCAATTGGTCTATTTATAGTGTGGCTTCCAAGCTTAAGAGTATGCCACCACTTTCTAGAGTCTTCCTAGTCTAGAATGTACAAGGGAATTCTAGAGTTATGTACAATATGCCACAAGGATCTAGGACCTTCTAGCCAACTCTAGAGTCTTCTAGGTTTGTCTAGTTCCTTCATGCACGTTCCGGGATGTTCCGCAAGCTTCCAGCGGCTTCCACATCCTTCCCGAACCATCCAGCACGTTCTAGAATATTCCAGCCCTTTCTAGCACTCTCCAGCGTGCTCTAGAACATTCTAGTGTCTTCAAGCTTGAGTTGAGTCCATCCAACTCTAGCCCTTTCTAGACATCTCTAGGCCACTCTAGAACCTTCTCATGTAGAAAAGTCTAGGTCCTTTAGGTAAGCACCATTTATTTTGGATTTCGCGGGAGATTCTGAGCGGGACGTGACATTATGCTTGTAATCTTGTTGAATGGCAATTTTTACTTTCCATCATGGACCACTTGGATTTCTTACCTATTTTTTTTTCATTTTATCCATCAACTCAATTATCACTTATTATATTTTACTGAGTGGCTCCCCTTACATTGCTCTCACACCTTAAAGAGAACTTAGCCAATGTGACTCTTTTTTCCCTATTTGTTTGTACTAACTTTTGAATATTTCTCCAAATTAATCTCTTAAGCAAAGTAAAAGAAAATTTTACATGACATAAAAATCAGCAAATCTTCTCTTACCATTTCCCATTTAATGTATACATATGATCTAGTTATTTTTATTAGACAATATGAAAAAAGCAACAATCATTCATTCGATATTAGAGAAATATTGCACATGGTTATGGCAAAGTGTAAACTTTAATAAATCCATGGTTTTTTTTATCAAGCTACTTAAATGGAGAACATAGTCATTAGATTTGCATAACTCTTAAGATTCAAAAAGCTTCAAGTTCTATCAAATATATAGGCAATCACCTACCTCTAAGAAGATGTAAAAAAGGCCAAATTGGATAGTTGGAAATCTAAAATTTTCTCACAAGCTGGCATAACAACTATTATCAAATCAGTGTTATAGAACATTCCTATTTACTCTATAAGTACTTTCAAACTTTCAATGAGTATTTGTAAAGAAGCTGATTCTTTATTATGCAGATTCTAGTGGAAGAATAATGTGTAGACCACACAATTTTTCACACCTATAGCTTGGTCACAATTATCTCAACTAAAAGAAGCAAGAGGTTTGGGTTTGTGTAAACTTCAAGATTTTGATCAAGATATGTTAATTTAGAAGTTGTGGGTCACATTTCTCACTAGAAAATACCTAAAAGACCAACATTTTTAAGGGTATAATCCAAAACCTCATATTCTTAAATTTTGAAAGGGTTATAATGGGCTAAGAAGATAATCATGAAATTTAGTATTGGGAAATTGGTGATGACCAAAGCAAAAATATTTGGGAAGATCCTTAGATTTCAAGTTTTCCTTTTCAAAAATAGACTATTTTTGCACAAAACCATCATATTTCCAAGTTAGTCCATCCCTATGAACTTTGTCATTGGAACCCCAACAAACAATAAAATTCTTCTCAAATTAATAGATTTTTCTCGGTTCATGTGTGCGCTTTCATTCAAGCTTCAAAATCATCATGTTTATATAAAAAATATTCCTTCAAATGTTTTGGAAAAACTGGTAAAAATTTATCCATCAAAGACTCCTACTTCACTCTTATCAAACAATGAGGTAATTACGATCGTATGGATTTTTTGGAAAATCTTTTGAAAGCTAAACTTCTAAAGAGAAAAACTTTTCCCATTAAAAATAAAATATTTTTTGACATTTCATAGTAAATTTGGACATTTACACATATATTAACATATTACTTTCTTCTCTCTTAGAACACTTTCGCCTCCGGATCTACCTATTCATCATTTCACCTTATTAAATGTTACTATACTTTAATAAATCTAGTATATTCAAAATTAGATTATTTTTAACAATGACATGTTAGATTTTAATTCTCAACTCGTTACCATTATTTTAAGATTTGAAGAATTCAAAATAATCTTAATTGATGGCGGACATCTTAGTATTTTTGTAAAAGAGGATATTATGGTCTATATTCCTTCAAATTGGCAATTCCTTCTAAAATCTAGAGTGACGTATTATATTGATTCTAATTGGAAAAATGGTCAAGTAGTTATTAGATTCACGATTTCAGATCATTCAAGTTACATAATTTACATTGGCACAATCCTTTATTTACCACTTCTACAGATATTGTGAAAGCTCTGGCTTTCAATACTATAAGGTGGCGTTTGGTTCGTGGAATCGAAATCGGAATCGGAATGGAATAAAATGGATAGGAAACAATGTTGTTTGGTTTGACCACTAGAATCAAGCTCGGAATCAAGATTATAGTATTTGGTTTGCCACTGGAATGGAATAAAAAAAGTTATAAATGACCTTAATACCCCTACATGTTGTAAAATTCAAATAATGTCATTTAATTACTATTTCTTCGTTAGACAAAATACATTATTAAAATCATTATTTTTCTAAAAAATTATTACTTAATTAAAAAGAAATATATTATTCAAATTATTATTTTTCTAAATAGGGTTTAGGGTTTAGGGATTTGGATTTTAGGGTTTAAGGTTTTAGGGTTTAGGGTTTAGGGATTTAGGGTTTTAGGATTTAGGGTTTAGGGATTTAGGGTTTAGGGTTTAGGGTTTATGGATTTGGGATTTAGGGTTTAGGGTTTAGGGTTTAGGGTTAGGGTTTAGGAATTTGGGGTTTAGGGTTTAGGGTTTAAGGATTAGGGTTTATGGATTTGGGGTTTAGGATTTAGGGTTTAGGGTTTAGGGATTTGGGGTTTAGGGTTTAGGGTTTAGGATTTGGGATTTAAATTTAAGGTTATATTTTAGGTGAGGGTAAAATTGGAAAAAAAATTAGATGGGAATGGAATGATGATTATCGAAGGCCTTTAGTAATCGATTTCATTCCGGCTTCCCATTCCGCCCAACCAAACACACAAAATAAAAAGAATCAATTCTGATTTCATTTCATTCCCTCCGACCAAACATGGGATAATAGATTATGCTCTCACCAAAAATTACAAGAAAGTTTAAATAAACAGGGATGTAAAAGTTATGATGGAAGTACCGATGGAAGACAATTGGCACTCAGCATCTGAGAACGTCAAAGAAGGACGACAAGAGTTACATCTTTTTAAAATGATCTCCATTCATTGGATCCTTCGGAAGTTGAACACAATAGCTCACAACCTTGTTTCACTTAAGTAGTCATGTTCTTTTAATCAAGTGACACTGAACATAGCTCTATCATCCCCCTTCCCAGTAGGCACCTTATGCCTACTTTCATGTTAGCAAAAAAAAAAAAAAATTTAAACGATGTCTTTTGTTTTTTTATATTTTAATTTCTCCATTAAATGGCCATAGTAAGAGATGGGTAAGAAATACCTCTAAGATTAATTAGAAATTAAGGGAGTTTTTTATTTTTGTTTTAATTATCCAGACAAAACGGTCATAATTAATAGTAATAGAAATGTAAATTACTTGAAACGATTATGTTAACAAATAAAAGGGAAGGTCAGTTATCGGGTAGTACCCAAAAAAATATTTATTGTACTCATTTTTAAATTTTAATAAATTTGGAAAGAATATTGTAGTTATATAAACTTACACTGATTGTAATATATAGTGTTTCTTTCCATCACATTAATTGTAATTAATTTTAATATAATACTCATTTTTAAATGATTATTAATAATAATCATCTATGCATGTTAGTATTTATATATTGATTACAATTATTTATTCAATTTATTTTTTTATTAATTTATATTAAATTAATTATATTTTATGTCCACGACGTATAAATTTTTTTATAAAAATATTTAAAACATTTATTTCATTGCAATCATACCTATAATGTATAAGTAACGATAATTTGTAAAAATATTCAATACATTTATTTTGTTACAATTATACCTATAACGTATAGATAATAATAAAAACATATCTAACAATATGTATTTTTAAAGTTATAATTGTACTCATAATATATAAATAATGATATGTTTATACCTAAAATTATTCATGATTTATCGTTGTTCATATATTATAGGAATAATTATAATAAAATAAATGTTTCGAATATTTTTATAAATTATTTAATACATTGTAGATATAAAATATAATTAGTCTATTTTTATTTGTTAAGTTACTATTGTAATATTTATATTTCCTTATGTAATTGTGATTGAAGATAGGAAGAAAAAATATATTTCCTACTCACTTTTAATATGGAAACGGTATAATAATCTATTAATTATAACGTTTGGTTGCATTGATAAACGTACCTATTCATAAATGGTTGGAGATGTTTTAGGGTTCTAGCATAACATTTATATTGATAATAATAATAATATAATTATAAATTATAATGATCGTATACATTTTTCCCAATTACATGTAATAAATTAAATGACAAACTTGTAAATTATAAAATAATAAGACTAGAATAGTAAATTTAAAAAAAAAAGTGAAAATACAGTCCTTCATTTATAATAGTTATAAGATTATCAAATAGATTGGATTATTTTTTTAATTTTTTTGAGACATTTTCTTCTTCAACCAATCATTTTTTATTAAGATTTAATTTTATTTAACTTAAATTTTTTTACCAAAAACTTATTAAAATGTTTAAAAAGTTTATTTATCATCGTTTAAAAATTTATTTATCATAATTAACATAATAATTAATTATAGATTAAAAAGATAAATATTATTATTTTAATTAATACTTATATATCATATTAATAATAATTATAATACAATTTGTAGTATAAAAAAATTCTCTTTAAAATTTAAGTTTGTTTTCTTTTGAACATTTGAATTAGTGTTTTTTTGGATTTATGGCTTTGCACAAAGTTTTCATTAGATACGCTATTAATTTGGAGAACAAAACATAACTAAAAAAAGTAAATTATATAAAATAATACCTATAAAATTTTATTTTTTTTATTTTTTTATGATAAAAATAACATCATCATAATATTAAATGGTGTTAAATTGATTAAATTTTAATGTCAAATGGGTTTAATTAATCAAAATTTAACTTAAATATGAATAAAATAAACGATATTTAATGTGAAATTTTTAAGTTGTAGATTTTTGAAAAAAATAACAAAAATATCACATTTTATGAAAAACTCATAAAACGTCATTTAATTGAAGTTATTTAAATTAAACTATAATTATTTAGATTCGTTTAATATTAAAATTCATCTAATTAGATCTTATTTAATATTATTGATGTGTCATTTTTATTACTTTAAGTTTTAATTGTATTATTTTTTATGATTTCTTAAGATTTTTTATAGTTAAAATATATTAGATTAGCATAATAAGTATTATTTGTATGATTATAAATTTTAAATGTTGATATAAATATTGTTTTCTGATAATAAAAAATAATAACATGAAATATTTCAATTTTTTCCAAATATCTTTCCTTTTTGCAGTGACTTAGCAATTGATCATGTAAGATTCATGAACTATACGAAACTATTAGGGAAAATAAGTCAGTCACACAAAGTTGATTTTTTTTCTAGACCGCTGGTTTCGGCTATTTTCATACATCACGCTGTTAGACAACCAAGTCAAATAGTATTTCTATACAAACAGAAATGTTACACATGCAAATTTGATTTCTATATACTTTAATTATTTACATATTATTAACTTATTTCATTTTAATTAAAAAAAATTAATTATTCATCGATTTATAAAATAATTTTATCAAAGTAGAACGATATGAATAATATGTAAATAAACTTATATGTTATTATCATTTTTGTTGCTATAAATTATCTCGATGATATAAAATCATTTAATTGTATGATATAATATATGACAGGAACTTAAAGAAGAGAATATATATATATAAAAGAATTTAAATGGTGTATTATTATGTGTGGTTATGAAAAGTTTTACATTTTATATAATAAAGACTAATTATTTTAGTCATTTTTTAGTAAGTATGTTTGCTTAATAATTTTATATACTAACTAACAAAAGTGAGATGGTATAATTGATCCCTCTTAACGCATACTAATTAAGTTTAAATATAATCTAAGTTGAAATTATGTCCCAATTCTGGTGTGGTAATGCATGTGACACCAATCATCAACATATGTGTAGGCTATAATTGTTAGAAAATTTGGCATATAGTCACAAAAAGTTTGAAATAATAATAATTTTTTTGTTTTGTTTGTTATAATCTTGTTGGTGACGGATACAAATAAATGACTTTCCAAAGGAAAACAAAAGTGCAGTAAGGTAGCTAGTTGATCTCCATATCATCATAATAGAGGTTCATAAAACCTACGACCGAATTGTAGTTGGCTAGTATACACCTAAATCATATCAATATACACGAGGCTAGAAATGAACAAATTGCATTCAATCCGAAAGACTATTTGGTCCACAATATGATGCATTATTATTATTTATTTTGTGATCTAATAAGTTCAACTACATTTATTCATTCATTGTAGATATAAAAACTTAAATATTTAAGGATCATGCAATCACATGATTCACTTGTTAAAATTTTTAATTATTTTATAAAAAATTTAAAATATTGATAATGATCATATCCAATATATTATTCAATAAAATATATATATATTAACTATTAAGAGGTTATATAAATTAAAATCATTGTACAAATAACTAAAATACATATAAAAAACTAATAATAAATTAGGTCATCATAGACCGTTTATTTAGATCAAGTCGTGATACTCAAGTCTCAATCTTAGATTGTGTTTATCAAGTCATTATATACAAGAAGTATCTTTCGTATCATTGAATTGTATGTCTGTTATATAAATAATAACAAACATTAATATTTGAGTATCGTTAATAATTGGTATTCAAATATTATATTAGTTTTGGATATTGGGTGGCTGAATAAGCTAACGAATAGGTATTTAGCGTTGAAAGAAAAATAATTATTATTAATTTGGGTGTAGTGCAAACTGATTAGATGACTATGGAAGAGGTTATCGACTAACTGTGTATATAAGATGGGTGGTTGAAAAGAAAGTTGTTTATTGAATAAGATGGAGAAATTAACTCTCGTGGCCAGCAATGAGTTTCAATGTTAAATCAACCATTACTCTTTCAATTCTCTCACCTGTTTGATTATGTTGTTGATATGATCCTCTCTTATTATAGTCATTAGAAATGGCCGGATCTAAGAGATGACAAAGAACACAAATAGGTTGTTCATCTAAAGTTTCCTCAACTATAAATTTTATTTGTTTTTATTTTTTATTTATTATTTATAATAAAAATAAAAATAATAGAGTAACAAAAATATGTAAAAAATTAAAAAATTTATAATTATCCTACTCATTTATTTTAGATTTAACTATTATTATATATAAGAGATGTATTTTTGTGATATTTTTTTAATATTAAAGGAGTCTTGCAATGTTAAAGCAAATCCCAATGTTGTTTTTGATATTATCTCATATTACTACAACTATTTGTCATTAACGATAATAAAGTATTAAATTATAAAAATAAAATAAAAAATTCAAATATTTTTATTATTGTAATTAAAAATGATGTCTTTGCAACACCATTATTCTATTTTTAATATTATGGTTACAACCTTTAACAGTTGGACTATTTATCTCAAGTCAATTAAGCCTAAAAGCTGCCTATTCTACTGTATAGATGCCTAATCTTATTAGAAAGGAAAATTTTGTTTCTTCTTAAAGCAATAACAGTTAATTTTCCCCGCAGCTTTTTTTTTTTTTTCATTCTCTGTTATGGCAATATAAAATCATTTATATAAAAATAATTATATAGAATCACAATAATAAATATTATAATAATTTTTTATTAAATATTATTATAAAATAAATTATATTTATTTAGAATATTACGTTACATCAATTTAATTTATCTTAACCTTATTTAATAGATGGACTTTTACTATGTAGAAACAAGAGGAACCTAATATATGATGAGTTTTTCAATTATTTTAGGTTTTACTTGATAGGATTCTGATATGAAAATTAATTAATTTTATAATTTATAATTTATAATTATTTTACTTCTGTTTTTTAAGAAAAAAAATCACAAATAACTTACAAATTATTTGATAATTTTATATTTTTTTCAAAAACTTGAAAATAAAGAATTTTTTTTATTCTTAAAAAAATTTATATATTTAATCATTTTATTCAAATACTAAAATAAAAAAATCATAAGACTTATTAACTCTAAAAAAATCAAAAATCTAATTCAAAAATATTATTTTTAAACATTTATGATCACACATTTTGATTGTGATTATTTAAAATAGTAAAAATAAAAAATCACTTAAAAAAATCATAAATCTAAAATATAAACCGTTATCAAACAAACTCTTGCCAAGTAGATTTGGGTTCTTTTGACTCATGATGTAGAATTTTAGGCTTTGTTAAAAACCTATAATCGAGTTAGACAAGTGTGTAAAACAGTTACAAAGGCAAACGTGGGGATAATTCTTTCCCACGGGAGATTCAAATACAAATGGGGTAAAAGAAAGGGAGATAACTACTGTCACATGGTCCAAGTACCTTTGAGGGTGTGACAGCAAGAGAACACAAGCCTACAACCTTTGATACTCGTAACAATTTTCACAAAGGAACCTATGTGACAGACCAAAAAACTGACCCTCGTAAAATGATAATTTCTGCATATGGAGATTTCAAAAAGGTTACAGAATATAATTTTTAACTACCCTTTTATCCAAATTTGAAGCCACCAGGAGGAAGGTTGGGCTGGTTTCCACCAAAAGCAAAACCTTGCTGATTTCCATCCCCATTGTCCTGCATGTTCTGTTCGTTGTCCTCTTCCTCCGCCCAGTACCTCTCCAAGATCTTCACAGCCTTATCATAAATCTCATGGTTATCATGGTTCTGCAAATTCTCTATCTTATCCAAACCATCAAATTCATCGATCATTTGTGCGTAAAGATTGATTCCATCATTCATTCCCATTTCTTTGTCAGCTTCGCCTACTTTCAAAATGTTCTCAAGACCCTCAAGGCACACGGTTATAATCTTTGGATCCGGACAGATGAGAAGATCACACAGTGGTTTGATGCAACCTTGGCTAACCAGGAATCTGCAGAAAAATCAAACCTAAATCCAAGGTCCAATTCCTTATATAATACAAGGACTCTTAAACTGTCAGTAAACCAAGTGTCTCATAAATTAAACACTAGAAAGAGAGAATTGAACCTAATCAGTACTAATAGTCACTAACATTAGTTAAATAGGATATGATTTTCACATTTTAACTAATAATTTTTTTCTTCGAAATCCTGGCAAAAATGTTTGAAAGATTGTTTAGAAGTAGGCTGACATGCTGACTAGAAGTAACTGTTATGGTATTTGAGAGACAGGCAAAGGAAAAGGAACAGGCCACAAAAAAATACGAACATAGAAGCACAAATGATGAATGCAAAAAATAGGCAGCATGAGTTCGTTGCATTATACAAGTAAGCTAAGAAAGAAAAGGTTTTAGAGAGAGGGAAACATCTAAAGCATACTTAATCTGATCATGAGAACCCCCAGAGGTAGCATTTGAGATGGCCCATGCTGCCTCCTTTTTAATGTCAAATTCTGCATGTTGAAGAAGCTGTACCAGTGGATTAATGATATTGGCGTCAATTACAGCCTGTGGGATGAAATTAAATTGTTAGAAGTAGTACCATTTTCATTTAAAAGTAAATTCCAGAAGCAATAAATACTAATAAAGTTTCATTTTTTATTTAACCCAAGCCAACTAAACCTATTACCTTCGACCTCCCCTACCCACATACAAATAGAAAATTTTCAGTTCTCTAGGCTTTTTTCATCTTTTACCTCTCAATGTACCAACTGCTCCACATAGGGAAAATACCATAAAAGAAACCCACAGTTCTGATCTGGCTCCATCTTCACAAGAAACGGGAATAATCCACAGTTAAAATACAGAAAAATCTTTCCACTCAATTTTTGTAAAGGAAGCCAAAAATTGATATTGAGGGTGCCAAATGTCAAATTTGTCCCCCTTTATAGTTTATACTAAACCTTATTAGAATCTAATCCTAAATATCAATTTTTACCAAGGGTAGGAGTGGCCACGACCACCCCTCATCTCTGGTTCCCTCCCTATTGGAGAAGCTGTCACAATTTGAAAGGATAGTCGAGCAAAGTTTATTTGATAACAATAACCAATTTGAAATTCATACTATACATAGTAAAATTAAGTTAAAACCTAAAAGCAGCAAGGCAAAGACTTTATCACCGAAAAGGCAATCTCTTTTTTCCTAAAGTCAAAATCTAAGCTATATTGCCGGTCAAGTCAACTGTCTCCACACCATATTCTCACAATTACATGGACAAGTCATCACATCTATAAAGAAGATCCGTGACCAACATCAAAAATTCATCGTAAACAAAGTTTTAGTTCTGTGCATAGTGCATGTAATTGTGATGGAATTTCATACCTGTATTTGAGATTTATTTCCAGCTGTGATATTTGAGATTGTCCAACAAGCTTCTTTCTTGATACTTTTCTTGTGACTTTGAGAGAGAAGTTGATAGAGACAAGGGAGCACCTGGTTGTCAATTACATACTGAAAAACAAACAGTATGTTAGCCGAAGGCAGTATGTTGGAAGCAAGGGGCAGAACTGAAAACATGAATACAAGGTACAAAAGAAAGTGAGAAAGGAATAATTAGAGTGGCTTTTTCACAATTTGTAGAAGTCTAACAGAGTGAAAGTTGCATCCATGTATCAATTGGGCCTAAAATAATGCACATAAACATGTTGTTACCCTAATTTGTGACTTAGTAATTGTCACCAATAAAGTTTGCAAAGGAATCTAATGAGTCAACACCGATCTCCCCATATCATCTTTAAGCCCCATAAGAGGGAACATTTAACAACATTGATGAATAGAAAATGATTTGCGAGCCAAAGATTTAAGAAAAATAGGTTGTATCACAAATTATTCTCCTAGTACCTGAGTCTGAGAATCATCACCCGTAACAATATTCCCAGCTGTCCGAAGAGCAGGTATAAGAACTGAAGATGATAGATGGCTTACATAAACAATTTAAGTCAATACGAGATCGCCAAAAAATGAAATTCTAGTCAACACAAGATCATTAAACTGAAAGCAACAAAAGGTCACATTGCACTACATCATATCGATGTGCAATGATCAAAAGCAGGAATATGCTAAGCAACCATGCTATAGAAGTAAATTAAAGATAAAAAGATCCATGTCATAGGTGAGAAGTTTGTAGACTTTATGAACTTACCACAAAACCTCCATAAGTCGTGGACAGACACCTGCATCAATAACAGCCTGAATTTTATCATTTGGACCATCTGAAAGATACGAAAGGGCCCAGCAAGCATCTGTCAGAACTTCTTCATCGTTCAAGGACATAAGTTGTCGAAGAACTGGTAAGGCAGGCTTAACCTAGAAGAAAGCAAAAAATTAAGCCATATATGATAACAACAATTTTAATTTATGGTTTATGATTTTTAATTAAATAATTGATTTTGTTATTTATGATTTTTGGTAAGACAAGCTTAACCTAGAAGAAAGCAAAAAATTAGGTCATATTTGATAACGATTTTAATTTATGGTTTATGATTTTTAATTAAATAATTGATTTTGTTATTTATGATTTTTTTTAGAAACAATAATCAATGCATTTGATAACAAAATCTAGTTAGTGATTTTCAAGAAAAAGAATCAGTCACCATTAAGTTTTTAGTAATGCATATTTTTTTTAAGAAAAAAATTAGTTTTTATTTATAAATTTATTATTTTAATCATTTCCTTCCGATATTTATAGAGGAAATCATAAGACTTGAATTGCTAAACACAATGTTTACTAAAAATAGAAAAAATAAATTGATTATAAAATCTTCTTTTAAAGATTTATAGATCTCTCATATTTTGTAAATGATTCTTTAAAAAAGTAAAAATCAAAATCAGAAATTGTTATCAAACATGTTTGATTAAAAAATTACTTGAAAGAAAGAATCATAAATCAAAATCGTTATCAAATACATCCTTAAAAACCATGCATGATGTTCGGGTTCTTTTGGGAGTTTAGGAATTGTAGTGAATGGTGATCACTATGCAAAATGAAATCCTTTTGAATCAAGTAATGTTCCCAATGTTGCAAGACCTTTAATATAGCATATAACTCTTGTTCGTATATAAACCATTTATTTCTTGCATCACTTAGCTTCTCATTGAAATATTCAATGACACTCCTTTTGCATCAATACAACCCCAATACCCATGCCAAAAACATCAGTTTCAATGAAGATCAAAATTTGGTAGTGCAAGTACTAGTGCACTGGTGGGTCTACTCTTAACTAGCTCAAAATTTTCTTTCTTCAAGCATTCAGTGATGGGGCTATTAAAGAGCTGAAATTATTGATAAATCTCCTGTAAAATGTAACAAAACCATGAAACTCCTGATCTTATGGGTATTGGTTGGGGCTGGCCATTCATGTAAACTTTCACTTTCCTTTGATCAACGTGGGTCTACTCTTAACTAGCTCAAAATTTCCTTTCTTCAAGCATTCAATGATGGGGCTATTAAAGAGCAGAAATTATTGATAAATCTCCTGTAAAATGTAACAAAACCATGAAAACTCCTGATCTTATGGGTATTGGTTGGGGCTGGCCATTCATGTAAACTTTCACTTTCCTTTGATCAACGGAAAGCCCCACTAGCACTTATCATAAATCCCAGAAAAACTAAATTGTCAGTTGTAAACTCACATTTCTTAAGATTCAAAAAGAATTTGTTAGATCTCAAAACTTCCCGAACTTCCCTTAAACGACACGTGTTCTTCTAGACTTTTACTAAAAATCAAAATGTCATCGAAATAAACTACAGCAAATTGACCTATGAAGGGTTTGAGAACCTAGGTCATCAGCTTCATAAAATTGATTGGTGCATTGCACAACCCAAATGGTATCACTTGCCATTCATATAGTCCTTCTTTAGTTTTGAAAGTTGTCTTCCATTCATTCTCTGATCTAATCCATATCTAGTGATAACCGCTTTTAAGATCCAATTCAAAAAATACCCCAACTCTTCCTAGTGTATCCAGCATGTCCTCCAACTTTGGAATGTGAAATCTGTATTTTACTGTAATCTTGTTGATAGCTCTATTATCAACACACATTCGACAGCTTCCATCTTTTTTAGGAACAAGTAAAGCATGTACAACACAAGGGCTAAGACTTTTAGTGATGGGTTGCTTCTTTAAAAAATCCTCAATTATACCTTGCAAAATAGAATGATCTTTCGGGCCTATACTATGGTCGGGTAAGTTTGGAATGATCTTTTGGGCCCATCCTATGGTCGGGTAAGTTTAGAAATTTAGCAACAGGAACAAGGTTTATGTGATGATGGATGCTTCTAAGAGGTAGGAGCTCATTTGGTAATTCATCAGGGGCTATATCTTTAAATTCTTCCAAGCGTGACTTTAAAATTGAAGGGAGTTCTTTGATGTAATTGGTTACCTCTTTGAGGAGCAAAACCGAAACTATTTGATGCTTTTTGAGATTTTGGTGGACTTTTGAACCAGAGACATTTAAGATGACAGATTTACTTGAATTGGCCTCATAGTAGAAATTGGTTTCACTTATTGAGGAATCAGAACAATCTTCCTGCTATACCATACAAAGAAATATGTATTCTCTTTTCCCTTGTGTGGCTTCCATGTCAAACTGCCAGAATCTCCCTAGGAGCACATGGCATGCATCCATGTCAATGATGTCACACAGCGTCTCATCTTGGTAAAACCTCCCAATAGGCAAGGGTACTACACACTTCTTAGTCATAATGAATTCAGCCCCTCTCTTAATCCAACCCACTTTGTAGGGTGCTTCAAAATAGGAAAACCCATGACTTTTACCAACTTCTTAGAAACAACATTTTTTGAACTTCCAATGTCCACAATTACCTCACGTACTTTGTTATTGATAGTGCAGCTAGTCTTGTAAATAGCATGCCTTTGTGAAATCTTCGATTCCTTCGGGGACAATAGGATTCTTTGAACAATACAAGCAAACTTTTCTACCTCATCACCCAAAGAAAACCTACCTCATCAGATTGGCCTTCATCCTCATCACTATCTAAATAGACTGAGTGATGCTCTCTTTCTTCAACAATATTGTGAGTTTTCCTTAGAGGACAATCACTTGATATGTGCCCTGGCTGGTTACATTTGAAACACTTATAGATACTTGTCTTAGCATAAGGATTGTGTCTAGTATCAGTCATAGGTTGCTTGCTAAGGTTTTTAGTAGTTGGGCAGGATAAGAATGGGTTTGTTTGTCAAATTTTGCATCATTCTAGGCCTTTTAGGGAAAGGATTTCTTAGGGTTTTGTTAAACTGGATTCATACTTTATTGCTAAAGTAACAGCCTAAGGGAAACCAGCAGCATTCCTTACATCCACCTGACTTCTAATAGGTTCTTTCAAACCAATGATAAATTTCATGATTTCCTAAGATTCACTCTCATCAAGATCATTTCTGCTGAGTTCTTGAAACTCATCAACATATTCAGCAATGGTTCTATTTCCTTGTTGAAATGGTGGCATTGTTTAAAAAGGGTTTGTTGATAATCAGATTGCAAAAAATGATCAAACATAAGTCTCCCCATCCAAGCCCAAGAATTAATAGTTAACTCAACATACCTCATACAGGTTGCTTGAATCCTTTCCCACCATGTACTAGCACTAGCTCTTAGTTTATACACCACCATTTTAACCTACTTATCTTCGGAAGCCTCCACATAATCGAAGAAGTTGTCAACAACTTTTCTCCAGTCTAAGAACTCTGAAATATTCATTTGGCCAATGTCTATGGGAATATCATTCTTATCTCAATAATTTGTACACTCGGAAAATCTATTTCTTCATGGGGTAGGAGTTTATCGGGTGAAGTAAGGTTCATGGGGTGGACAGTTGCGCACACATCGTGGCTGGTTTTGTGTTTCAAGGGTGTAAGTGTCTGGAAGATGGATATGAGAATGGAAGTGAGGAATAGGGGAAGGGAAGGTTCTGTGAGGCTTTCCGTCCTTGACAGATTCTAACTGGGTGTTCTGGGGTGTGGACTCAACATTGAAGGGTGTTGCGATGGAGGTGAAATGGAAGTGGGTTCACTGATTTTTAGGTTTTGCAGCTCATAAACAAACTTTTCGCATAACTGTGCCATGAAATGTCGAAATTCCTTACGAAAATCTTGCAAAAACATTTGCAACAGGATCTCGTTCTTCTGTTCTTGATCATGAAGATACAAGGCTAGAACTCTAGCGATGGAGGACTCATTAATATTGTGTTGGCCTTCTTCACTTGAGTTGGCCATCTTCGCTCAAGCAAAGCCTAACTCTAATACCACTTAACGTAAAAGCTAAAAATTAATCTGAGAAAGCCAGGAACAATCTCAGAAAAGGGGAAGAACACTACGATTCTAACCCAGGTCTCTCATAACTCGAAAGGAATAACGGGAAATACAATCTTGAGCAGTAATCAAAAGTGTTTTGCTCTCCACTACTCTCACTATACTAAAACACTCATTCGGTTATGCTAGAAGACATAACTAGCACCTCCAAATGACACCTTAGCTTTAGGGAAATAAAATAGAATAAACAAACATAGAAAAGGCCTCTTAAAATGGGCTACAACAAACAACATGGAAATAAGAAAAACCACAAGTAATAAAGAACTAAAAAATAGAGTTAGAAGACTAGTGCCCCAGCATCAGTTTCACTACCTGATCAAATGGTGCTGGAGGCTTGCCACGACAGAAGTTAGACAAAGTCCATGTAGCATTCCTCAACATGGATAACTTTGCCTTTTCATTTAATTGAGCTAGTAACGGCATAAGTGAACCATGACCAAGAACAAGATCCCTACAAGTTGGAGAGTCACCAGCAATATTACCCAAAGCCCATACTGCCTGAAACATGATAAAGGGGAACTTCAAAGAGTAAGAACCTTCAGATGACAATAAAATTTCAAAATGAATGGGAATCGCTAGGGAAAAGGAATAGAATGCTGGATAATTCTGACAAGAATATAAAAATCAATCGGGATTAGTTCAGACAGACAGCAGTAGAATATATTGAGCAGGAATGAAGCAAATAATCGTTAAATTCACTAGAATGTTGGATCATTTTGACCAGAATATAAAAATATGCATATGAGAAAAATCAGGAATGTTTCAGGCAACAGGAAAATGAAGTCATGAACCGAGCAGGAAGGAAGCAACAGTAGTTAGAGTGAAAAAAGCAAAAGATGCATAAACATCGATCATAATTGATAAGCAACATACTCCATGGAATCATTAATAGCTAAAAATAATAAAAGTAAATTACCATATTTCCTTTATAAGGATAAAGATAATTTGAGGACGAGAGTAATAAATATTAAGATTTTTTTGGATAATAACTTATAAATATAGGGTCAAAAACAACCTGCTCTCTAACATCGTCACTTCCAGAGGTGAGAAGTTGTGCAAACAAGGGGACAGCACCGTGATCAATAACAACTCGTGTGTGCTCTGATGTTCCAGATGCAACATTGGTCAATGCCCATGCAGCCTCAAACTGCAATCAAAATAAGAATTTTATCTAATTAAATACATGATAAGCCAACTTAACTTGATCAGGAAGTGTGGTCCATGGTTAAAGGAACATAACACCCCCTACTTGCAATTGGGGCACATCGTGCCGTGCAAGAAATTGAACAAACCGAGGGACAACACCTGCTTTAATAACCTCGTCAATTGGAGGGCTGCGCTCTGCAGAAAAAGGCCATACCAAAAATCAATGACAAGATGAGGATATTCTCTTGATATTACAAGCAGAAATATTAATGCTCCTCTAATACCAATGGATAAAAGCTTTCTAAACTGTGTAGTTGCCTCCAATTGCAAAGCACAATCTTCAGACCATACTCCTTGTACCATGGCAGGAATACTTTCCAACTATGAATGAAAAGCAACATAATTAGGCATAAAACTATAGTTACCAAAATAGTAACAAAAGTGGATATAGAAAGCGACTTCCTCTAAAGGTCTACTTCACTGAAATTCTTCTTTGAATTACACATTCAATAGTTTCAAGTAAAAACAGAATATTTATACAACTAAAGTTACAATTGACCAACAGCATTTAGACAGTGTTGCTTCCAAACAAAGAAGCCATGATTCATAATCTACATTCTAACTCTGGTCTCAGGCTCCTGTTGAATTCTCTTTGATTAATTATACAATAGCTTTAGCCTATATAGGCTTCATTTCATCTGTAAACCTTTTTTTCTCATGAAAGAAAAATAAAGTTGACCATATAACTGCAAATTGCCAATACTTCACCCCAATGAAAATATTGAATAAGTTAGTCAAGAAATGTAATTTCTGTGAACCTTATAACTTCTTTTTTTGTTTTTTTTTGGGGGGGGGAGGAGACGAGGGGGCTAACCAGGTCCTAAAAGCTCTATCTTAGCAAGCCAATGCACCAGATCTCTAAATTAAATCCTTTGTCAAAGAATCCCACAGTGCCTAGTAAGTTGCACTTTGAGATATAGTTATGGTAATCAGTTTTGGTACGCAAAGAAGCAAAAGATCCACTACTATGTAAAACCCTAACTCTCATTGCTTTCCTACATTCCTATCTAACATTCATATTGAAAAACCTATAAACCAAAATACAGTTAAAAGCATAAGTGCAAAAATCTATTTTGGAAACAAATAATCCTTTGGAGAATTAAAACCATTTTGCTCATTTTCAATCATACTCTTAAGTAGGGGTTGATTCAGATTTAAGCTAAAACCGAAACCAAACAAATAATGTCAGTTCCTAAAAAGTAAGAACCGATCCGCCCCAATCAAACCGAACCCTTCGGATTAGATTAGATGAATTGGATCTTGTGTTTTAATGTTTTTTTGTTTTTTTTATAATCAATAAAATTTTAAAAAATATTTGTTTTTAATAAATAAACAACTATTGCATTAAATTTTATGCTTTAATAATTGATTAAATTTTGGACCCAAAAGGATTTAAATTTTTGCCAAATAATAATAAACAAAAATCATGTACTCAATTCTATATTTCAATAGCACAAAAACTAACACAAGTATTTACTATTTAATTTCGTATCAATTTAAACATAAATTGCACACACAAGTAAGTGTTTAATTTAAACAATAAAAATGTGAAAAGCAGAGAGTTGGCAGCTTGACGCTAGGCTTGAGATTTACTCTTCTCTGTGTTGGGGACTTAGGGTTGAGAAATTATATAGGGTTATTGGTTTAGGGTAAGGAAGTAAGGATTGATTAATTAGAATTTAGAATGATGAAATCTATTAGGGCAAAGTGAGCAGAGAAAAAACTCTTAGTGTTGTTATATTTTTTACCTTTTATTAAATATATTATTATATTAAAATTAAAAAATATAATATAATACAAGTATGGGTTGGATTGTTCTTGTGAAAATTTTAGTTTCAAGAATTGATTCAACTCATGATGGATTGGTTCTGTAATTCCTAAATCCAAACCAACTTAATCACATTGAGAATACCGTATAACTTAGGTTGGGTTGAAATGTTTAGATTGGATCAGATTAGTCCATTTTTGAACACCCTTACTCTTAAGCTAAACCCAAATAAACACGGTCGTAAAAAACTAGAAGAAAATAAAGAAACTGGCAACACAACATTGCCTTTTTCATAAATTTAAAATGTGATCGAAAAACATAAATATCAAAAACTATACTATTCCTCGAAGAACATGTTCCATCAGTCCATGTGCCAATCTAAACTCCCTCATAAAAAAAGTGGACTTTTTTAACCACTAACAAAACAGAAAATGAAATCCCCTTAAAAAGTGAAGACAAAAACCCGTCAATATAAGATCAAGAATATTTAATACCCATTATATGAGATAAAATAACCCTCCCTTTTTTAACAACTAACAAAACAGAAAATGAAATCCCCTCAAAAAGAAGACAAAAACCCGTCAATATAAGATCAAGAGTATTTAATACCCATTATATGAGATAAATCACTCATTTATTTAACATGATTTTACTTTTAACCCATTGATAAAAAAAATAAAAAATATTCTTTTTTCCTTAGTGGTTAAAAATAAAACTTCCCATTGAGCTTTAAAACAGTAGGAAAATATACCCTCTTCTGCACAGCTGCCGCTAGCTGAGCATCATCGAGCAATGGCATCTGCGACTGAATAAGCCCATCTCTCCTCTTTTTCAAGAGATTGTCCTCTCGCTTGTTCTTCCTGATCTCCACCAAATTGTCCTCTCTCCTTCTCCGAGCCTCATCAGCATCGACACCAGTCTTGTACGACTTCCTGCGAGCCTCAGTTCGAGTACTGGGTCGAAGAGACATTCTGGATTTGCTAGGTTTTGCCTCTCTTAATTTGCTTTACAATTTTGGTGGGAAAGTGTTAGATGCAATGACACAGACTCACAGAGTGAAAAAAAGAGGACCGAAGAGGTCGATGTCTGCGAAAGAGTGAAAAATGAGGAAGGCGGGTGTCGGGAAATTGTTCAGATGTGATTTAGGTCATCTTATGTAAATGTTGTTAATGACTGTCGATGCAGTGTAAATTGTAGGAAAGGTTGTAACTGGATACTATTTTGGCTTATTTTATTATTGCATTAATACTAGTACGAGACTATGAGCCATAGCCCGTATCATGTATTGAAATATTTGTTGTATTGTATTAAATAGATAACGTATAATTATATTAAATTTAATTTAATTTAATTATATTATATAATATTTGATGATAATTTGTATAATATAATTTTATAAAATTTATAATAATTATTTAATAAAATAATTTATATTTAAAATAATATTTAATTATTTTATGTAGTGTTATTACCAATAAAAATAATTTTATTATAAAAAATTATATAGATTAATATTTAATTTATTTTTATATTTATTAACTTTTAAAAATAAAATAATATTATTTTTAATTTAAAATGAAAAAAAATTAAAAAACATAATTTTAAAATTAAAATTTTAAATTGATTAAATAAAATGTCTAAAATATTTAATACTGAATAACAAATATGCTTATTTTACAAGTATTACATTGAATTTAAAGTTTTTACTTTCCATCTATTAAAAAAATATACAAAAATTAAGTATATTTTTACGATAAATATAATATTATTTATTTTAGGCCTAATTTACACTTGAGTTTTTACCCAAAAAGTCTAGTAACTTCGAATTTGAATATACTTATAAATTATTATAATAGTTATTTATTAAGCAATGTGAAATTAACTAATTTATTATGTCTTGTGTTGTCATATTCTATCTTGCCCAAATTTAAGGGCTTGATAATTGTCATAATCGCTCTCAGTTAGAGACTAGTTGGATAATGCTTTAATATTATATGTAATGTCACGCTTCAATACATAATATAATATTATCTATTTTAAGTTTAAACATGTATGATTTTGTTCTTAGGTTTTCACTCAAAAGATCTCATGTTATTTAAAGTTAAACTCATATTTATTAGTTATTACAATTATTTTTCATTAAACAACGTGGAATTATATAACTTATTATATCTTAATTTATCATATATTAACCCAAGCTTAACGGACTAAAAGAATTCATGATTAAGTCATTTATGTAATTTAGTCTCTTATATTATAAATTGTGTTTTTAATCTCTTAATTTTATAAAACATGTTAAAATTAATAATAAATTATATTATTTTAATGAATTTTATAAAATTTTATTATTTTCTGTTAGTTAATTAAAATATGAGTTTTTAACAAGATAAAAGTGAAATTTAATATAATTTTTTTTAAATAACAATAACAAAATTTAAATAAAAAATTGTTTAAATATATTTTTATTAAAATTAAAATTAAAATTAATAAAATATTAACAATTAATAAATACTAAAAATGAATTTTTTAATATTAATTATAACTTTATCATTGTTAAAGGCTTATTTGTTAATCATATTTAATTATTTGATAGAAAAATAGTTATATTTTAATATAAAAATTATTAAAATAATAAAATTTATCACAATTTTTATAAAATTAAGAAATTAAATAATAATATTTTTAATATAAGGAAGTAAAATATATAATGACATAATCTAAAAAATTTATACATGATATTTTTCTTTAAAAAATTAGTGATTATGGAAGAAAACATAATTTAAAAATAATTTCAATGGCTGTTTTGAAAATTCATAACCATACTTAGGTTACTTTAATTCCCTTGCTAATTTCTTTTTAAGTCAAATGAGATTACAGTTATTTATTTCAAAATTGACATTTGTTTTTATAAATCAGTTTTTGTTATTATAGTTTAGTATAAGATTGCGCAAGAATAAATGTTATTTTTTTTATTTAATTTTCCAATTACATTTTATCTAGTGAAAACCATATATCTAATGTAGTTTAAAAAAAATTGTAGCTAAAAAATGAAAAATAACTTTGTCATTTTCAATAACAATATAATCAAATGTAGTAAAATTATAGTTACGAGACTTGAGTTTGTTTATGCAATAAATATATATCTCGCTTTGTACTTTTCTGAATTGAAATTATCCATCTTAGAATACACACTAACTAATTATTATTCTAAGGTATGTGTATTAAATTAAGATGTTATGAAATTTTGAAATCCATATGTACGTAATTATGATTTTAAAAGACTTTATAAAATTTTGTATATTCAGTTAAGATTTAAGATTTTAAGTATGTATTTAAAAATTTAAGTGTATTTTAAAAATCATTGGTTAAAAGATTTTAAAAATTTATCGACTTTCTTATGTAATTAATGTTGACATGTGAGTAGTATGTCAGACAACAATGCAGTAAATTGTGGTAGATAATCAGCACCAATGTGACACACAAGAATAATAGTGGAAATTAATAATGTTGTAATTTGTTTCTTTTCCGTTTCTTTTGTATACAAATACTATATACTTGTACAGAAATACCAGAATAGAAAAATACAAAAACTATTAACGGTAACAACAATAATTTGACATGGTATCAAAGTAGAGTTATTGGTTGTCCTAATAAAAGAATAAGTTACCTGCTACATTGATTTTGTTCTCCTTTGGTTGATTTAGTGTGATATGCTTAACAGATTGTGTTAATCTGTGGGTATTTGGTTGATTATTTGGCCGGGATTTGGGGTAGCCGTTCAAGCTGCTCGTTGGAGTCATCACAGTTCCTACGTTCCATTCTAGTTGTTGTTGTGGGGCAACCGCACTGTTCTTCAGCCCTGCAATTCTGTAAAACAAAAAAAAATTGCAGTGATCAAATTGATGATGAGGATGGTTCCAAGTATCAACGAAAAATTGAGAGTAATAAAAGGAAAAAACCTAATGAAAGGCATTACCATCTGCACGCATCAGTTCTTGTAAACAAAAAAAACAAGCAGCTTCAGTTGCTTTGCTTTCTGTGAACTTTTTTCCAGGTTTAGAAATCACAAGTTGTATCAACGGCTCTTCTGAAGATGGAAGCTCCATCTGGATGTTGTGGTTGGTTAGGGTTCGGCCATCTTGATCAATTCGATGGACCCCTCCTTAATTGCAAATTTTATCTGATTCCCAACTGTGAAACAGGTTTGGGATTCTACTGCTACCACTTACTATGATGGGACAGACATGTCTCAAGTGTATGATCTTCGTCGTCGAGTTACTCGTATGAAGCAAGCGAGTGGATCCATTGAAAAATACTACAATGACCTTCAAGGGTTGTGGCGTGAAATTGATTTTCGTCGTCCTAATCCAATGGAGTGTGCGATTGATATACAAAAATATAACTCCATCATACAGGAAGATCGAGTGTATACCTTCCTTGATAGACTTGATGATAGATTGGATAAAACTCAAAGTGATGTGCTTCAGATCAAACCATTCCCTATGATGGAACAAGCCTATGGATTCATCCGTAGGGAAGAGGTCAGGTAGACCGTGATGATCACAGGTGTAGATACGACACCCGGAGTAGTTATGGCTTACAAAGGGATCAAGGGACACCATAATCCGATGCCACCAAAACCAGGAACCTTTTTAGGTAGTAAGAAATCCATGGGAAATCCACCGTCTGTTGACATGAAATGTGGTCATTGTGGAAACTCCAAACACACCCGTGAAAATTGCTTCAAACTACATGGGTATCCAGAATGGTGGAATGATCTTCAAACAAGGAAGAAGAGGGAAACCACTGGGAAAGCTGTTGTGGCTACCAATACTACATCACTATCCCTTATTCCTCAGGCCGAATCTTCCCATGATCCAGGTATTTCAAGTAAAGCATTTCATACTCGTAGTGATAATGAGGATTGGATTTTAGACTTTGGAGCTACGGATCATATGACATTTGACCCAAAAGATCTCTCCAATACAACTCAACCGAGACGGAGCCGTGTTGCCAATGCCAATGGGGTCACTTATCCAGTTACAGGGGCCGAAACAGTGACTTTATCTCCTTCATTATCATTATCTAATACATTACATGTACCCTCTCTTTCAAACAAACTAATGTCTGTAAGTCAAGTCACTTCAGATCTTAACTGTGTAGTATTGAAGCATTCTACTTTTTGTCTCCTGCAGGATATTCTCACCAAGGAGATCATTGGGTGTGGTACTAAGAGAGGAGGGTTATATTATGTGGATGACCTCAGTTCAGGAAGAGTCAATCACATGCAACACACGGTTAGTAACCAGGAACCGACAAATTTGGTTATGTCATCGTCGATTTGGGCATCCATCATTTGGGTATTTAAAGCATTTACTACCTAGTCTATTTTCAAATATTACACACTCAGATTTCAAATGTGATACCTGTATTTTAGCAAAGAGTCATAGGGCATCTTATCCTATGAGTAAGCATAAAAGTATGATTCCTTTTGCTTTAGTACATTCTGATGTTTGGGGACCTTCCCCGGTAACTACATCATCGAGTCATCGTTGGTTTGTAATTTTTGTTGATGATTGTACACGAATGACATGACTTTACATTCCCAAACATAAATATGAAGTATTTTCTACATTTCACTTGTTTCATACCATGATTTAGACACAAATTTCTACAAACATTAAGATCCTTTGGTCTGATAATAGGGGGGAGTATATTAATCAACAATTTTGAACATACTTGGACAACCATGGTATTCTCTATGAAACCTCGTGTTCACAAACCCCACAACAAAATGAGACTGTAGAGAGGAAGAATAGACATATTTTAGAAACTGCTCGGGCCTTACTAATCAGTGCACATATGCCTAGTAGATACTGGAGTGATGCTATTACTACAACTGTGTATCTACTAAATCATATGCCTACAAAGACCTTACAATTTCAGACTCCATTAAAGGTATTATTCGATCATGTTCCCCTGCCTACTATTTTGATGCTTCCGTCCCGTATATTTGGATGTGTTGTTTTTGTCCACCTCCACAAAAATCAACGAACTAAGTTGGATCCATGTGCTGTCTGATGTGTATTCTTGGGGTATGGCATACAAAAAAAGGGTTACCGATGCTATGATCCAATTACTAAAAGAACCTATATTACCATGGATGTCACTTTCCTCGAATCAGAATGTTTTTTCCCATCACCGGTATCCAATTACACTCTTCAGGAGGAGAGTTATGGTGAAGAACGAAATTGGCTTGATGTTGAAATATTAGACACTAGTCCAACATACTCGGATCGTGCCAATAATATGAAGGAGCCAGTATCTAGACCCGAGCTTGAACTTCCAAGAACTGAAGTTGAAGTAGTAATTGAATCTCCAGAAGATGAAGTGGTTGATGTACCCCTTCACTCTCTAGTACCCAATGATCCTCCTGCTGAGAATACTCCTGAGGTAAGCTATCCTATCATACCTTTACAAACTAATGCTATAGATACATCTGTTTGTTATGTTTTACCTTTCAGACACAATCGAGGCAAACCTCCAAATCAATACTCCCCAGAAAGAGAAGAACGACAATCCAAGTATCCAATAGCAAATTATGTATCTACTCAAAGGTTATCAGAACCTATCAGGGAATTTGCACAAACACTCTCCTCGTGTCAAATTCCAAGTAGCATTGAAGAAGCCTTATCTAATCCAAAATGGGCTCAAGCTATAAAAGAGGAATTTGAGGCATTGCAGAAGAATAACATATGGGTGTTAAGCGAGTTGCCTTAAGGGAGGAAAATGGTAGGACACAAGTGGATTTTCTCCATTAAGTATAAAACAGATGGGTTAGTTGATCGATACAAGGCCAGGCTTGTAGCAAAAGGATATATACAGAAACATGGGATAGATTATCAAGAAATCTTCTCACCTGTGGCTAAACTAAAAACCGTTAGAGTCTTGTTATATCTTGCGGAAAATTTAGATTGGCCATTGCACCAACTTGACGTAAAAAATGTCTTCCTTCATGGTGATCTTGAAGAAGAGATTTACATGGATATCCCACCAGGATATACTGTTACATCAGGAAAAGAAACTACATGTATATTACAACGAGCATTGTATGGACTAAAACAATCACCTCGAGTATAGTTTGGTAGGTTGAGTTCAGTAATGAAGAAATATGGGTTCCAACAAAGCAACTCTGATCATACTCTTTTTCCTAAAACATCGAATAGGGAAGATAACAGCCATTATAGTCTATGTAGACGACATGATCATTACAGGGGATGATAAAGAAGAAATATCTAAGCTTCAAGAACAACTGTCAAATGAGTTTGAAATGAAGAATTTGGGAGGGCTCAAATATTTCTTAGGTATTGAGGTAACAAGATCAAAACAAGGCATATGTCTTTCCCAAAGGAAATATACTCTGGACCTACTGGCAGAGGTAGGACTACTAGATTGTAAACCTGTCGATATTCCAATGGTTCAAAATCATAAACTTGGAGAATATGTAAACCAAGTACCAACAGATAAACAAAGATATCAACGGTTAGTAGGTAAACTCATATATTTATCTCATACTCAACCTGATATTGCTTATGATGTGAGTGTCGTGAGTCAGTTCATGCACTGCCCAAGTGAAGACCATATGGATGCCGTCATGCGAATACTTCGTTATTTAAAATCCTCCCCTAGGAAAGGACTTATGTTTTCAAGGAATGGTCAATTGGAAGTCGTTGGATATATAGATTCAGACTGGGCAGGGAATATCAAGGATAGGAAATCTACTGCTGGGTATTGTACTTTTGTGGGGGTAATCTTGTTACATGGAGGAGCAAGAAGCAAAAGATAGTTGCCTTATCTAGCGTTGAAGCTAAATTTCGAGGAATGGTAAAGGGAATATGTGAGTTCCTTTGGTTGAAAAAACTTCTAACTGAGATTAGTATTGCTCCTAACACTGAAATGAACTTATTTTGTGATAACAAAGCAGCCATTGCCATCTCCCACAATCTAGTCCAACATGATCGCACAAAGCATGTTGAAGTGCATCGGAACTTCATCAAACAGAATCTTGAAGAAAAATTATTCAACCTCCATTTGTTAAATCAGAAGATCAATTGGCTGATATACTCACAAAATCTGTGTCTGCAAAGAAATTTTACAACTCACTTGACAAGTTGGGCATAAGAGACATATATGCACCACCTTGAGGAGGAGTGTTGGCATGTGAGTAGTATGGCAGACAACAATGCAGTAAATTGTGGTAGATAATCAACACCAATGTGACACGCAAGAATAATAGTGGAAATTAATAATGTTGTAATTTGTTTCCTTTGTATACAAATACTATACACTTATACAGAAATACCAGAACAGAGAAATACAGAAATACAGAAACTATTAACGGTAACAACAATAATTTAACAATTATGATTTTAAAAGACTTTATAAAATTTTGTCTATTCAAATAAGATTTTAAGGACTTAAAAATTTAAATGTATTTTAAAAATCATTGGCTATAAGATTTAAAAAATTTACCGACTTTCTGTCATTTAATGGAGTTTTTAGTTAATATTTTACATAAAAAAACTATATTCATTCATCTCTTAATGGCAAAGATTTGGAAGAATTTATATTTATTACTTTTCTCTCCGCAATCTTCCGATCTCTACTTTTGGCTAAATTATTTTTTATATAAATATTAATTTAGATAACCTAGATATAAATAATGTGTAATAGGATAATAAATGTCGTGTTAAGGGTAACCTCTTTATTATATATATATCATCACATTATATATTATAAATTTACAAACATGAATTAAGAGATGCATATTTGTTCTTCTACTTGCATTTGCATGATTGTTTGACATTAACTTAAAATAAATTCTACTATACACCAACCTGCTTAATAAGTACAAGGCTAATATCTAAATAAAATTTATAAATTTTTATAAAATGAAATTTACTACACTATACATGACTTTGGTAAAATATACAAAGGCTCTTTAAAGTTTATAAAAAAAATTTAAATTTATTCTTTTAAAAATTTATCAAAATAATAATTAAATACAATTTCTTAAGATATATGAAGAAGAATTCGTACTTACACTACAAGCTTGTATTTAAATTTAATTTTCCTAATAATTTCACATATATAATAGTCTAATACCAACGACAATAAATATGAGTTAAAAGATCGGTGATGATAACTAAATTTGCCACTAAAGATGAGGTAAAGTTATCTAGAATATGGGAGGTGAAAGAGAAGATATAAAAATATGTTGTAAATTTTAGATCAAGATTCATCTATAAATGAATAATTAATATATTTATTATTGGATGTAAAATAATCTATGTTATGTTGTATGATATAAGAAGTCTTAATTAACAAATAAATCGCAATTCAATCTACTCAAGGTTAAGTTAATAGATAAACATCAATATCAGATAAATATTTAATAGGATAAACGATTAATATTTAATCTCTTAATTATCAAACAATGAGATAATTATGCAAATAAAATTTTGATATTAAGATAAATCTATCACTATATATAAGGGTCATCAATATATATATATATATATTCATCATTATTTACCATTAAATAGAATTTTTCATAACTTCATATAACTGAAAATAACTTAAGACACTTATATATATATTCTCTCTGTATTATAAGAAAAGACATTAGTTTATTCTCGTTACCTGGAATTATATCAGGACCAAAAGTCGGCATACCTAATACAAAGGTAATATTTTTTTCCATTTAAAATATATCTTTTAACTATTGTAAATAACAAATATATCAACTAGTAAGTAAAAGGCTAAGCAGTTTTCTCCATTTAAAAAAATAGAAAGAACCCCATGACTAAGCAAAAAAAAAACTAAATTAGTATAATTTTCAAAATATGTTGGGGCTTTAGATAGGGGTATCAAATAGGTTGGTACGATAGAGTTCGTTAAATATTATGCACGATATGACATGATAAGCTAGGGAAAAAGAGGCACGATATGGTAATAATAACATAAATATATATATAATATAAATTAATTGATATTTATGATCAAAAGAGTTTAAAATTAATATTTATCTATATAAATTCAATAAATATCGATTTCTATTAATTATAATTATTTTATACTTTTAGGATAACAAAAATAATTAAAAGAATATCAAATAAATCAAATTTTGAATTTTACAACATATTTTCATAAGATTTTAGAAACAAGCTGATGAGTTTGGATCATAACTTTTGATTATGATATCTAAATTAAATAATTCTTTATCCTCTGAAAAAATAAAAGATTTATTTATAATTATTGTTTCAAGAGTATTTTTCAAATCAATTACATTCGAGGAGAAAATAGGTTGATATTATCATGACTCAATACATATTCATACTCAACACTATATATAGACAGGGTATTCAACATTTTGAAGCATGAGAAAATTACAATGACCTTTACTTTCTTCTCTCATTTTCTCTCCCTAAAATTTATGAAAATGATTTACAAGCTAGAGCAAGGCAAGAGAGGAGCTCAATTATGTAGTTTTTCTATCTCATTATTTAACTTTTTAATAAAAATATTTTCTCTAAATAAATACATTATTTTTTATCATTAATCTTCAACTTTATATATTTCAAATGTTTGCTTGGGATGTGAAACAAAAAATTGAATAATAGATAAGAATCAAAGTTAATAATATTAAAACGAAACACTTAAGTAAATCTCAAAACCTTGTTATTTAATATTAATTTTCTTTTCTTTCAAAAATTTTATCTTTAATTATTATTATTCTTTATTTCTCAATTCTTATTTATTATTCTATGATAACCATTATGTTAATTTTGCTTCTTTATGGAATCGACACCTACAATACAACAATTGCTTAGTTAATGATAATAATATTAAACGTAATCAAAATTTAGCACGAGTAGCGTCACAAGAAAAATGTAAGTTTTTAACTTTTGAATTTATTTATAAGGAAAAAAAAGTTAGATGTGAAAATTAAAAAAAAATAATTACTTGCTTCTATTATTATTATTATTATTATTTTACCTTTTTGTTTTGCTTTTTTATATTATTGATTTTTATTTTTCTTAAGTTAACTCTATATTCTTTTGTAAATTTTTTTCATTAGACAATTTTAATAAAAATAAAATAAAGACAACAACTATTATGTGGTTGTACGAAACAGTAAGATTTAAAAGAATTTTGTCTAGGATATTAGTTCTTAAAAACCTTATGACTACTAGGGAACTTTGCTGTGTCTTGGATGATGGTTCTTAAGGAGGTATCATCTTATCATTCTTTCCTGCGAATACTCTTAATGAATATTACTTTTGTTGTTACATCATTGTTGTTTTTTTCTTAAAAAATATTGGTTTTATCATTATATTTTATTTCTTCGTTAGATTAAATTGTCAAATAAAAATTAAAAACTCAAAAAAATAAGCTAAAACAAAAAAAGATGTGTTAGAGTGTATGAATTGATCTAAAGATGAAATATGTAGATTTTGAAAAAAAAATAGAATTAGAATTACCTTTAATTTAATCTTTTTCTCCTAACTTGTCCTCTAGCTCTAAAATATGAGTGACCACGAGGATAACCCCGTTAGAACTCTTAAAAAGTATCTCTATCCTACCCACACAACCACATCATCATGCATAATGTTTCCCCCTAACACACTACAAATGGATTTCAAGCCTAAAATGATATATCCACCATACCTACACAACCACAACATCATGCATAATATTTCCCCTTAACATACTACAAATGGATTTCAAGCCTGAAATGATATAAATTTTGCCTACTTTTCATAACTTATATAATGAAAATTCATATCTACATATTAGGGAATCCGAAGAGGTAGTGGCCGTCTTTTATAGCCAACAAAATGCTATAGACTCTTAGAATAAATTTTTTCCCTTTCTCCCTATAAGACAAATAAAAAAGTTAACTATATTGCTTGAGACTAAGATCCATATGTAAATAGGAAAAAATGACCTAATACTTCTTTAATAAATACTTCCCAAAGACCAATATCCTTAAAAGGCAGATCTCAATTGTTTCCCAAAAAGAAAGTAAAACACTTTATCAAGCCTGTGAGAGGTTCAAAGAGTAACTAAACAAATAGGTACGAAAATTGGCACTTAGTTAACTGACTCCCAATTAAGAAGTACCAATTCATAGAAAAGATGTGCAACGACAAGTTTTTCTAAAAAGACTAATAAAATCATAGATTACCTAAATGAGTTAGTTGAGAAAGACAATACATGAATAGGACCTAGCACTACTGATAATACTAATAGGTCACGACTAATTGGAATCTAAAATCTAAGAGAAGAAAGCAATCTTAAAGTCGAACAAGAAGTTTTGACTTAGAAATTAAAGGCCATAAATATGAAAGATAATAAAAATACTCATACTGTTGCAAGGGTCGAAACTTATGTACATGCTTTATTTGTGGGGCAATAGAAAACTTAGTTGAAAATTGCCCAACCTACAACGAGATGAGAGGGGTTTATGAAGAACAATGTAATGTTGAACTTTACTCATAAACATACAATCTTTGTTAGAGAAACCGTCCAAAATCTGACCAATCTATATAGCCCAATGAAAATTGAAAAACCAAGACACAAACAAATTACCCAATGCCTCAATATAATGTACGACCAAATAGGAATCCTTTAAAGGAATCATTAGAGTCATTTTTGGAAGCATAAGGTAAAATTAACCAAAAGTTTGAGGTTGTACTTACAAAAGTGGTAGAGGAGAACAAAGAGATCAAAAGTCATATCACCAAGCTGACCAACGCTCTAACTAACCCAAAAGACCAACATATAGAACAAACATCCACTATTGATGCACACAATGTTAAAGTGGTCAATGTCATTTCAACTAGTAGTGAAAAAATTATAGAGGACCAACTATACCAAGTCTAAACTAACACAAGCAATGCTAAAGATTCCCATTCAAAGGAAGAAGTGAATAAGATTCCAATTGCATACCCTTTCTTCAAGCCCTAATATTTGAAGAGAAAAATCCAAATAACCAATTTGAGACCCTAGAGCACTTGAAACAAGTTAAGATTAATCTTCCCTTGTTACATATGATTAAGCAAATCCCTGCTTATGCTAAAGTAATCAAGGATCTATGTACCATGAAAAGGAGGCATCATATCAAGAAGATTGTATTTCTGACAAAGCAAGTTACTGTGGTGATAACATATAAGATATCATCAACATACAAAGATCTCAACTGTCCCATAATTTCCTACCAAATTGGGATGGCTAAATTTGGTTAAGCTCTTTTAGACCTAGGAGCAAGTGTCAATTTCATGCCTTATTCTATATAATTAAAACTTGGACTTGGAGAGATCAAAACCATATCTATTGTACTACAATTGGATCACCGTTCTGTGCGAAGTCCAAGAGGGATACTTGAAGATGTTTTGATCCAAATCAATAAATTCTATTACCCTATTGACTTTCTAATTTTGGATACTTAATTAGTGGTTGACATGGAGTCAAAGATCCCACCCATCTTATGAAGACCTTTCCTTTACAACAAATTCCCTTATCAACTATAGGAATGGTCTTATGAAGTTATCTTTTGGGAACATGACTTTAGAGGTGAATATTTTTCATGTAAATAAGCCACAACAAGATGATGATGATTACTATTAGACCTATATGATAGACATGCTTGTTGAAGAAGAAGTAAACATACATGATGAGTTTGAATCCTTGGAGTATATCCTCCTTAATCATAAATTTGAATCATTACTTTTCATTATTACATTTAATGTTTCTTTGGTTTTTGATGAAAAGTAGGACAATCAATCAAGATATTGGCAACCACATTTTGAGGAGTTTCCAAGTGAAAGAGAGAAGCTGAAATCGTCGGCGATAGAGACACCACAAGTTGAAATTTCTCCATTGCCCAAAGGTTTAAAATATGCATTCTTGGGTTTAGGCAATACTTTTATTGTCATTATATCTTCTAAATTTAGTATTGAGCAAGAAGAAAAATTGATAAATATGTTAAAAAAACATATAAATGAACTAGGTTGGACTATAACTAACATAAAAGAGATTTCTCTATTAATTTTTTTTCCATAGAATACATTTAGAGAAAGGAGCTAACCCTAGAAAAGACCCCAAAAAAAGACTTTATTCACAATGAAATAAGTAGTTAGGAAAGAATTCTTAAAATTGCTAGATTTATGTATAATTTACCCAATATTTGATAGTAATTAGGTGAGTCCAACACAAGTGGTTCTAAAGAAACTCGAGGGATTATAATTGAAAACGATAAGGGAATTATTATTCCAACTAAGGTAGTAATTGGATGGCACATGCACATTAACTTTAAAAAGTTAAATTTAGGACCCAAGTAGATCATTTTTCATTGCTCATTATCGACCTAATCTTAGAACATATAGATGATCATTCTTTCTATTCTTTTCTTGATGGGTATTTTAGTTATTATTAAATAGAGATAGCTTTAGAGCATTAGGAAAAAAAACTACATTTACATGCTCACATGGTACTTATGCTTTCTGTAGGATATCTTTTGATTTATGTAATGCACCAGCTACCTTCCAGCATTGTATGCTTAGTATTTTTTCTAATATGGTTGAAAAATGCATGAAATATTTTATGGATGGTTTGATTATTTTTGGTGATTCCTTTGACTCATGTCTTCTTAATTTATAAACCTTGTTAAGTAGGTGTGAAGAAAAAAGACTTGTTTTGAATTTTAAAAAATGTCATTTCATAGTGCCTTATGGGATTATTTGGGGTCACATTGTGTCTAAAAAGAGAATAGAGGTAGATAATGCTAAAATTGAATTAATATCTAAATTACCTTCCCTAAAACAGTAAAAAATATCCGTTCTTTTCTTAGATATGTTGGTTTTTGTTGGAGATTTACACAAAACTTCTTTGCATTATCTCATCCATTGTATAACCTCCTAGTCAAAGATGCTAAGTCGAATTGGACTCAAGAGTGCGAGGAAGCTCTATAAACACTCGTTACCAAACTTACTTCTACTCCTATCATATAATCGCTTGATTGGAACTTGCCTTTTGAAATTATATATGATTCAAGAAAATATATAGGGAAAGCTATCCACAACGAAGGGATGGGTACCCTTTTGTTGTTTACTATGCTAGTAGAACATTGAATAGTGTTAAAATAAATTATTCTACAACAGAAAAAGAACCACTGGCTGTTGTTTTTGCTTTAGATAAATTTTGTGATTACCTAATTGATTCACCTATTGTGGTGTTTACTAACCATGTAACTTTTAAATACCTTCTTTTTAAGAACGAATCCAAGGCTTGCTTGATTATATAGATTCTTCTTTTGTAGGAATTTGATCTAATCATAAAGGTTAAGAAGGGTGTTGAAAGTGTTATGACAGATCATTTGTCTCATTTAGAGTTTAATGATTCTAATAATTTTCCACCCATTTAAGATGACTTCCATGATGAACACTTGTTTACCATTAGTGAAGTACCTTGGTATGCATATATTGTTAATTACTTGATTCATGGTGAAGTTCCATCTAACTAGAGTGCACAAGAAAAGAAAAAGTTCTTGGTTGAAATAAGAAAATTTTATTGATATGATCCATATTTGTTTAAGTTTTTCCAGACTAAATTATGAGACGTTGTATTTTAGAATGTAAGATTTATAGTGTCTTGAACTTTTGTTATTCTGAAGCATGTGATGGTCATCTTTTCATGAAAAAATTACTACTAAAATTTTACAATATGACCTCTATTAGCCCATTTTGTTCAAAGATACTAATTTTTTTTGTCATTCTTATGAAAGATTCCAAAAATTGGGTGCATTGACTCGACGTCACATGATACCCTTTTAACTCTATACTTGTTATTAAGATATTTGATTGTTATGGTATTAATTTTATAGGACCTATTTTTGTGACCATTCTTTTGAGACTTTAATGCATAAGTATGGCATTTTGTATAATGTTTTTACTACATACCATCCACAAACTAATGGACAAACTAAGCTATCTAATAAGGAAGTCAAACAAATTCTAGAGAAAACAGTTAATCTAAATAGTAAAGATTGGTCTTTAAGACTTTCTGATACACTTTGGGCATATCACACTCCTTATAAGACCATTCTTATAATGTCTCCTTATAGGCTTGTCTATGGAAAAAACATGTTATTTACATGTTAAGTTAGAGTATAAGGTTTATTGGGCTATTAAATC
The DNA here is from genome assembly GCA_030763125.1 of Hippophae gyantsensis. Taxonomy (NCBI): domain Eukaryota; kingdom Viridiplantae; phylum Streptophyta; class Magnoliopsida; order Rosales; family Elaeagnaceae; genus Hippophae; species Hippophae gyantsensis. The sequence goes on along the minus strand of CM061032.1, from coordinate 57,645,837 downwards.
CTTCAACTTTGATTTGAATACTTCAGTATTTCAGAGAAAGTTACAATTATTAGAAATAGAAGAGTTGAGGTAATGATGCATATGATAACTTTAGGATTTACAAGGCTAAACTTAAAGTGGCTCATAAAAGTAGATCCTAAGGAAGAACTTTGCATTAAGCCAACAAGTACATCTTTATGATTCTCAATTGCATCTATACCCTCGAAAACTGAGATTAAGATGGACTGGTCCATTTATAACGAAACCAATTTTTCCCGACGGTGTTATTGAGATTGAGGATCCAACCGATGGGAGAATGTTTAAAATTAATAGATAAAGACTCTAAAATTATGTGGAAAAAGTATATCATTCTATGTATTTTAAGGAGATTCATCTTGTGACTTCAATCTACCAACATTGATCAAGTTTAATTTTTTTTGTACATTAGTTTTATTTATTTTTCTGTTATTTTATTTATTTTTAGTTTATGTTATTTGTTATTTCTTATGTTTCTTATATGTAATAGAGGTAATTTTCATGTGAAATTTCATCGATCATGTGTTCTATATCCTTTACTCTTTTATTTCATATTTAACTTTGGGAAATTGAGGACACTATCAAATTTAGGCTGGGGGTAGTGACACTTCATGCACAATTTTGATATACATAAATGCCCATTATTTAAGATAAAATAATGTTAAAAAATGTGCAATTTTCATGTGAAATTTGATCGCTTAAGTGTCCTCTATCCCTTGCTATTTTATTTCATATTTAATTTTTAGACATTGAGGACACTGTTAAATTTGGGTTAGGGTGGTGACACTTTCTACACATTTTTGATATACATTGATGCCCAATAATCAAGTTAAAAGAATGTTAAAAAATGCTTAGATTTTAGTAATTTTGCGAAAATAAGTTTGCATTACATGTTTGAAATGTTCTAATGAAAATATTTACACTATTGTTTAGGTGTTTACTTCAAATTGTTTAGTTTGAGTCACCTTTTGTACTTTGATTATTAAATAATAATTTAAAAATATTTTATACATGTCACTAAACTTTGTCCTAAGATGGTTACTAGATATATATAGCCCTAAGAATTTTCATGTCTAAATATGTATTTTTATGATCTCAAACATCTTTTGTAAGTGAGTGAAGAGAAGTGAGAAAACACCTTATGAATTTTCATTGATCTTTTGAATTGGTAAGTTGGTGTTTAGAATATCATTTATTGGTTTGTGAAATGAATTGATTAAAAAACTAAAGAATGATATTAATAAAAAAAATGAGATATATTTTTTATGAGAAAATACTATAGTAATTATACTCGATCTTTTCTTTTATTTTTCTTGTATTATTTTTTGCATTCTTAAAAAAGGAAAAAATATAAGATAAGATAAGGAAAAAAGAAAGAGAACAAAAAGAATATGTTATTCAATTTAATAAAATTTATAATCCTTATTTTGACATATAAAAAGTTTTCATTAACTTTTAGTTTGTAGGAAGCATTTTTTCTCATCAAGCTCTATTTATATTGTGTTCTCATATAAATTAATTGAAATCCTAAAACTTGTTTGTAATAATAAAGGTTGAATTTTAAGCAGTCAATTTTACTATCTTTAGATTAATATTTGTTTGTTTGTTTTTACTATCTTTAGATCAATATTTGTTTGTTTGTTTGTTCAAAAAAATACCTATCTCTCGAGTACTTCTTTATTTTTCAACTCCATGAGTTAAATTCCCAACTCTTAAAAATAATTTATAAATGATACGGAATTAAGGCTTTTATATAAATAAATTCTCAAAAGTGTATGTGTTGTGGTTAGTGATAAGAAGGTTTTTGTTTTTCTTTTCACACACAATTTTGGTAGTTATAATTGAAGGAATCTATATAGCATTATGATCTTGAACTAATTTTTTGTTTGAAATACTTAGGTAATTTTTCTATATTTTTATTTGGACTAACTATCGTGTTTTTTTTCCATCTTATTTGTGCTTCAATTGCTAGGGACTAGTAATAAGTTGGTTAGAGATCGTCATAATAGCATAAAAAATGCATATATAAAATATATAAATTAATTGATATTTATAATTTAAAGAGTTTAAAATTAATATTTATCTATGATGATTTTCATTAATTATGATTATTTTATGCTTCCACGATAAGAAAAATCAACAAACTAATATCAAATAAATCAAAATTTGAATTTTACAATGTATCTTCATAAGATTTTATAAACAAGCTAATTGTTGAGTTTAGATCATAACTTTTGATTCTGATATCTAAATTAAATAATTCTTTATCTTTGAAAAGATTAGAGATTTATTTACAATTATTATTTTAATAGGTTGATATCATCATGATTCAATAAATCTTTCTTCTCTCACTTTAAAGTATAAAAAAATTGCAAAGAGTTCTTACTTTCTTCTCTTATTTTCTCTCTCTAGAATTTATGAAAATGATTTGTAAACTAGGATAAAGCTAGATCAACGTTAGAGAGTAGCTTAATTGTGTAATTTTTATATCTCATTCTTTAATTCTTATAAGTGTTTTCTAGATTACAATTTTGTTTTGAGAAATTATTTTGTTCATCTTTATTGTATTCAATATATTATATTATTCAATTTTCATATGGATTCAGTCATGTTTTATTTATGTGCAATTCTTAGTTTATAATTATTATATGTATTTTATAAGTTAATATTTTACTCTAATATTATCGTTTTGATATATTATCGATCTTAAATAACTTGCAATAATAAATCTTGTTTGATTTTTTATAAAAACATATTTTCTCAAAATAAATACATTAATTTTTATCATTTTTCTTCAACTTTATATCTTCTAATTATTTGTTTGAGATGTGAAGTAAACAATTGAGTAACAAATAAGAATCAAAGTTGGTAATATTAAAACAAAATAAGTAAATAAATCTTGAAGCCTTGTTGTTTAATATTGATTTTCTTTTCTTTCAAAATTATTTTCTTTGATTATTCTTATTTTTATTTATTTCTCAATTATTTATTATTCTGTGATAACCTTTATATTAATTTTGCTTTTATGTAGAATCGACACCTAAAATTATAATATAACTACTTAGTTAAAAGTAATAATTTTAAGCGTGATCATATGACCCGTGTCTCGTAGCCAGTTGAGCCGTGCCGGCTCGCTAATTAGAAATTAAATTGTATTTAAATATATATTAAATGTATAAATATATTTATATGTTATTAAATATAAGCATAATTTAGCAAATAAAGTTAGCATTGTTGGTACATGAAAAATAGGAGATTCGAGTTTTACTACTAACATTTTTATCAAATAATGGACTAAATAGGTTACGGGTTGTACCGACTCATTAAACAAGATCTAATGGGTCAGACATAGTACAACTTGACATGTTAGTAAATAAAGCACAACTCGAGGCGTTAATTCATAGGTAAGATTGTGTCATGTTACTCAATCTGTTTGACATCTTTACTTTTTTCATATCATAATTGGCTATATATAGGCTCAAATAATCGCATTTAGTGCACTAATAAAAAATCAAATATAAATGATATTTATATCGAAGAGTAAAAATAATAAAAATAACATGTTTATTAATTAAAAGATACTTTTATATATATATATATATATATATATATATATTAAAAAAAATAAAATAACTTTAAATTTAATCTTCATACATATCACTATCAAATATTTTTAACAACTTATAAATTAATATAATTGGTAAGTTAATAAAAGTATAAAATGTTTTTAAAATATCTTTTATTAAAATATAATATATATTTAATTATATGTATTTATGTGATTTAAAAAATTATTATATATGACATATATATTTTTGAATTAATCGTTCAAACAAAACTCAAGTATTTTTGTCTATTTAAAAAAATTATCATATATCACAAATATATTATAATTATTATTTACTAGATAATTTTAAAATTAATTAATTTTAAAACTTAAAATTTAGAGAACATGATCATATTTAAATAAAAAAACTTAAGAATAAATGAAAGTATTTGGTCATATTTTTAAAAATAAATTATTTTTAAAACTTAAAATTTATGAAAGAATCAGGAGCTAATCAGTATTTTTAAAACATCTTTTTTCAAACTTAGTAGATATCTAATTATATGTTAATTATATTATTTAAAACAATTTGACTAAACAATATAATTATTTTTTATTTTTTAAAATAATGATTAAATAATTCATTATTTTTAAAAATTATAGAATTTTATTTTTAAATTATGATTTGAAAATAGTTTTTAAAAATAATTTTTGAATTAACTATTCAAACAAGATAATTATTTTTTTTCATTTAAAAAAAATATCATATATCATAAATATATTACGATCATTACTTATAAAATAATTTTTAATTAAATATAATTATATTTATTAATAATATTATATGATATTATTTAAAATTAAGATAGTTTCACTTTAAACAATTAGAAAGAACCGAAACAAGATCTCAACGAAACTGAATTATTATAATTTTCAAAATTTCCCTCCATTGTATCTCTAAGCTTGAAATTTCAAAACAATCAAATTTTGTTTTTTGTGAGACAAATACGTTGTAAATTTCGGCGTTGGTAGAAAACTGTCTTATTACCAGCTGTCAATTATTCCCACCTGCTGTTTTCTGAACCGTCCCTTCACTGGACCCCTTTCCAACCAGCGTTCAAGATCATCCCACGGTTCATAATACATACGGGCCCACATACGAAGAGACCACGATTTTAAAACTGTACTCGTCTCCACCTTAGAGTTACCCTTTCTCCTTTCCCACGAATCTTGTATATAAACAACCGTAACTCCACCCATACATCACTCCGACACTTAAAAGCTATCGCAGAGACACATCGAGAAAAAGCTAGAGAGACTGCTACGTATCAAAATGGCTTGGTGGTTTGCCACGTCAGCAATACAATCTAGGATTTTTCGATGGTCGGACTGGTTCGGATCTTACTCACGCCATGGAATTAACTCCAACTGGGAGTTCGATCAGCTTCGGCGATTGCCAGCAATAAGCCTTTCGATCGTAGACGACATCGTTTGGAAGCTCGTAACAGCTTTTGAGTCCGTGGCATTGGGGTCTATGCTCGTTTTCTTCTTTGTATTCTGCGGTTGCACTATTTGAGAAAACTATTAGGGTTCAGACGCTTATGAACTTTTTAGTTGGAGTTGCTGATGGCGGAGATACCAATGTGTGATTGTGTGTTGGTTGATGAAAGGAAATTGAAAATCACGTGATTGATGGCTGTAAATTTTTGTCAATTTTTTGGTGGTGTGTGTGTTTTGGCTTTGTAGACTGAGCTAGTAAAAGTCGTAATGAGCCTAATGTTTTTCATTTTTACCAAAATTATAGTTTTTTGGAGGGATGATATCACATGAGTTTATTCAATTTTGTTTAATTTCGATGGAACACTGGTATTATCAATTCAGTGGATTTTTTTTTTTGTTTTTTTGTTTCATTTCGAGGAGTTCTTGACTTCTTGCATTAGCAAACGAGTTTTTTACCTATAAATTTGCTAGTGTCTAGTGGAAAAAGTTAGCTAAAGTTTATTACTTTGAAGTAAATTATACTTTAATTTTTAGTAATTAGATTGGTGGTATAAGTTAATTATTTTTATAAAAATAATAATTAAAATTTTATTTTGTTTCATTGACACAATCCAAGTTTATTATTTATAAAATGAATTCTTATAATATTTTTTTATAAAATTATCGGACCTGTATTATTTTATATAATATAAACTTGTACTATCTCCTACCGACCTAATTTATGTTTTTAAATGGTTGAATTTAAATATAGAAGACACAATCCAAGTTTATTACTTATAAAATTATCGAACCTGTATTATTTTATATAATGTAAACATGTAATATCTCCTACCGACCTAATTTATGTTTTTAAATGGTTGACTTTAAATATAAAGTAACATGGAAGATACTGCCAATTAAAGTAAGCAAAAACGAGTGAATTTCTTTCTAAAAAAACCTATTAAATTTAAACTAATTTAATTTTAAATCTTAGTTAAAAAATAAAAGTGAGGAAATTGGTGTTTTGGCAACCATATACGGTGTTTTGGTGCAATAATGAACATTTGAAGAGTTAATTTTATTTGCTATGTTATGTTTTGTTGGAGAAAATTAAAAAAGATCAAAATTGATTCATTTTGTAAGGAATGAAAAAAAAATCAGAATTGAAAAAGAAGTTAATAATGAGATTGATTATTAAAGGAGAAAAAATCATAATTTTTTTTTCTCTTCTTTATGAATTATTATTTTATTCCCATCTCAATTTTTTTTTTCAATTTTATCTCAACTCAAATATAATCTTAAACTTAAATCTTAAAACCTAAAATTCTAAACCTAAAACCCAAAACTCAAAATTTTAAATCTCAAAACCCAAAATCCCAAAATATTAAACCTTAAAACCCAAAACCTTAAGCCCTAAACTCTAAACCTTAAATCCCAAATCCTAAAACCCTAAACCTTAAATCTAAAATCCTACATCCTAAAACCTTAAACCCTATTTAGAAAAATAATAATTTTAACTTTAAACCTTAACCCACAAATATAGCCCTAAATCTTTAAATCATAAACCTCAAAACCCTAAATCTTATTTAGAAAAATAATAATTTTAATAATATATTTTCTTTTTAAGTAATAATTATTTAAAAAAATAATGATTTCAATAATGTATTTTGTTTGACGAAAATATAATAATTAAATGATATTATTTAAATTTTACTGAATATAGAAGTATTAAGATAATTTATAGTTTTTTTCATTCCATTCCAGTGGCAAACCAAATACTGTAATACTGATTCATTATTTGATTTCAATGATCAAATCAAACAATATTGTTTCCTTTCCATTCTATTCCATTCTCATTTCGATTCTGATTTTATTTCGTGAACCAAACGCCACCTTAAGGTTTAGTCTCTTGTTTGAAGAGTTGAGTGAAGAAATTGTTTTTATTACAATAAAAACTGATGTTAACATGTTCTAATGAACAAGTGCTAGTGGGTTTAAATTCTTAGACCCAATATTTTTCTTCTTAAAACCATATTTCTCCTATTTTGTTGAGATTCTTAAGAAGATACCAACATCATTCACAAGTCAGTGTGGTGAAAAATCAAAGTATGAAATAGTCAATTATATGCATACTAGAGTTACAAAAGCCTTGGGCTTTGAAGGAACTAATTTGACGAGGAAAAACAAGTATATTCTTGGAGTAATCAAGGGAAAGTGTAGACAATGGTTAAAGTTATTTAAAATATCTTGAATTTATGATTTTACTTTAAATTGAGATGAGATTTTAATAAGGACCGTATTACAATTCATTAATTTTTAAAACTCATCTTATCATTTTTACTTAATTTTTAATGAGATGAAATGATAATGAGATAATACCAATTAAGATATCTTATTTATTTATAATGAATTTAAATAAAAGGAGGAAGAATATAAAATAATAAAAAATATAATACATGATTATTATAATGTAAATTTAATAAGAAAAATGATACAATATATATTTAAAGTTAAATTCATTATGACTCTAATATAAAAAAGATAAAATAAGATGAAATGATATTTAAATAAAATGAGACTATTATACCATAAATCTATTAAAAACTAAACGAGACATGCAATTAAATGAAACGATACACTTTGTATCTCTATTCTAATACATTACAGTAAATGCTACAAAATGGTTTTTCTATATTTAAAATATTCTTGTAAATTTTTTTCTTAAATAGTTTGGTTGAAGATAAGTGGGAGTTTGGTATTTGATACTTTCTGTTTCATTTTTTTGTCTCGGTTTCTACTTTGATGCATACACATTTTTTTATGTGAGAAAATTAAAATATCCTATATAAGTCTATTCGGTGGTTTCATCGACGTTGATTTTTGAAATATATATTTAATGGTAGTGATATTAGTGATATTGAAAAGCTACATGAGAGAAATTTATAGAAAAATTATAAATTTGAAATGTAATATATAGATTGAACTTCTAATTTGAATTTTAAATAGACATTTATTACATATTTATAGTTCATAATAGCCTAACGATAAGGAAAAACATATTAGTGAATTAACTACTAGAATCCCTAATGAACCTATAATTAAATTCAAATATTGAATTGTAACAATCCTATTGATTTATCTAGTTAAGATACAAAATAAAATCTCAAATAATATGTTATTTCAACACTCCTCCTCAAATTGGATCATAAATATTTATTATATCCAACTTACAAATGAAGCGATCAATGCAATTTGGTCTTTTGTTGGAACGTATAGACCCATATTCAACTTTTTCCTTGATGAAGTACCTATCCAGTTCTACATGTTATATCATGTTGAACTAATTTGAGAAAAATATTAATGGGTGCTTTGTTGTCACATCAAAATTTGATTAGAGACTTTGGTGCAACCTGAAGTTCATTTAAGAATCTTCCTAGCCATAATGTTTCACAAATTCTTTGTGTTACAATTCTGAATTCAACTTCAACACTGTTTCTAATTACTACATTTTGTTTATTACTTCCCCAAGTCATTAAATTTTCAAATACAATGGTACAATATCTGGTATTGGCTCTCCAATCTTCTACCAAACTAGCCTAGTCAACATCGGTAAAGATTTCTACACCATTTTTTTCATTTTTTTTAAGAACAAAATCTCTACTAGGTAACCCTTTTATATATCTAAGAATTTTGTAAACTGCTTCAAAGTGAGCTTTTGGTGAGGAATGCATATGTTGAGTTATCATGCTAACTACAAATGCAATGTCAGGTCTTGTATGAGACATATATATCAAAATTGCCTTAATATTGATATCTCTCCCTGTCCCCTAACTCTTCCAACTCTTTTGAATTTTTTCCAACTTCGATTGGAGTATTACTTGGTTTACACCCAAGCATTCCAATCTTAGTGATAAGGTCTAGAATATACTTTCATTGAGAGACACTAATTCTAATTTTTGATCTTGCAACTTCCATTCATAAGAAGTATCTTATGAATCCTAGATCTTTAACTTTAAATTATGTTGCCAAAGTCTTCTTCAGTTTCTCAATTTCTTCTAAGTTGTCTCGGCCAATTAGGATTATATCATCAATATAAACTATTAAGATAGTTTTTCTCCCATCTATAATATATCGAAAAAACATTGTATGATATGACTGTCCTTGTTGGTATCTTTGTTTCTTCATTACCTTCGCAAATGTGTCGAACCACACTTTAGGTGACTATTTAAGACCATAAAATGATTTTTTCAATTTATACACCATATTGTCTCTTTTGTTTTTTTGCAAAAACCTGGTCGTATGGTCATGTAGACTTCTTTTTCTAGTTTTCTATTCAAAAAGGCATTTTTGAGGTCTAGTCCTTAATGTGGCCAATCCAAATTTGATGCTAATGGCAAGAGAATCCACACTGTATTTAATTTAGCTACAGGAGCAAAGGTTTTATTATAGTCAATTCCATAGGTTTGTGTAAACCCTTTTGCAACTAATTAGGCTTTGTATCATTCTATCGTCTCATTTGCCTTGTATTTTTTTTGTAAACACTCACTTACAATCTATTGGTATCTTTCCTTTTGGTAGCTCTATGACATCACACATTATATTCTTTCTAGTGCCCTTCTTTCCTCCATAACGACTTCTCTCCATTTAGGAACTTTTAAATCCTCATAAATGTTTTTTTGAATTTATGTTTTATCAAAGTTAATAGTGAAAGTATGAAATCTAAAAGACATAGTTTTATAAGAGACAAATTTAGAGATGGGATGGAGTGTGCAATATCGAGTTGATTTTTTCAGTGTAATAGCTAATTCAAAAGATTTAAATGACTCAAAATTACCTGGTATAGACTCGTACATAGTTAAATCTACCACTAGTTTTTATTCTTTTGGTGTCTCAAGTGTGAAGTTTTATCTCCTTTTTAATTCCAACCTTCATAAATACACAATTGTTCTTTGATTACTTGTATTTCTCACATATCCCCTATGTTCAAGTGTTCTCCTATAGGTGGCATAATAGAAAAAGTTGGAGTATAGGCTTATTTTTAGGTGAAATTTCATTGTTGGATTCAAATATTTTAAGTGATTTTAGAAAAATAAAATCCAAGTGTTGACCAAAAGAGTTGTCTTCACTCAACTTATCCCGCTCAAGATAGGGCTTTTAGTGATAAAGAGTATTTAAAAAAATGTAAAATTGAGGCTAATAACTACCTGTTTTGTAGAAGGATCGAAACATTTGTATCCATTTTGGGTAGGAGATTATCCAATAAAAACACATTTTATAGCTTTTGGATCTAACTTGGATTTGGAATAGATATAAACGAAAGTAGTACAACCAAACACTTTAATGCTATGTTTGATTGAATGGAATGGATTGAATCAAAATTAATTCTTTTCATTTTTGTGTTTGGTTAGGTTGAAAAATGAGAATAGAATGGAATCGATTTCTATAGAAGAAGGGATCAGAATTCCTTCTCACCCCTTAAGGAATCATGATTCCGTTCCCATCTATTTTTTTTTCTTCCAATTTTACCCTAACCCCAAATATAACTCTAAATCTCAAAACCTTAAACTCTAAATCTCAAATCCCAAATCCTAAAACCCTAAACCCTAAACCCCAAATCCTAAATCCCAAACCTCAAAACCCTATTTAAAAAATAATAATTTTCTTTTTAAGTAATAATTATTTAGAAAAATAATGATTTCAATAATGTATTTTGTCTAACGAAAATAATAATTAAATGATATTATTTAAATTTTACTGAATATACGAGTATTAAGGTAATATACAGTGTTTTCTATTTTATTCAAGTTGTAAACCAAACACTGTAATACTGGTTCTTTCTTTGATTTCAATGGTCAAACAAAACAAAATTGTTTCCATTCCGATTCCGATTCCGATTCCATTCCAATTCTGATTCTAATTCTGATTTCAATTTCGATTCCATTTTGTGAACCAAACGCCACTTAAGTGATAAGTCAAATTGAAAGTGGAAAGTTGAAAAAAATTTCTAGAGTTTTGAAGTGGTGTTTCAAACGAAAGAACATGATCAACATTCAATTAATGAGGTAAGTTGAAGTTAAAACGACATTCACCCGAAATTGTTTAGGCATGTTCATTGGGAACATTAATGCTTAAACTACTTCAATTAGATGTTTGTTCTTGCGTTCAACAACTCTATTTTGTTGAGCAGTGTGAACACAAAAACTTTGGTGTACTATCCTATGTTTCTGGAGATAGTTTCCTAGGAAATGATTGAAATATTGTCCCATTATCAGTTTGAAGAATTTAAATTTGTGTTTGAAATTGGGTTGAATCATTGAATGAAAAGTAGTAAAAATATCACAAACCTCATTTTTTCTTTTAGTAAATAAACCCAACAAACCCGAGTATGATTATCAATAAATGTGACAAATCATTTAGTGTGAGTACGGTTGGGGAACCGAGATGATCCCCATACGTCACTATGGAGTAAAGTGAAAGATTTGAATGGTTTATATTGAACTTTTGAAAAAGAAGTGCGATAATGCTTTGCTAATTCACACATTTCACATTAAAAATTCATTGTTTTATTCAAACAAATAGATGGAAATAAAATTTTCTTTGGGATAACCCAATCAATAATGCCATAATGGAAGTTCACTATCCTTACAAATAGAAGCAGAGTCACATTCTAATCTAATTATCATTACTCACATTAGTGTCATCAAAGTAATAAAGTCTTTCACACTTTTTAGTATTGTCAATCGTCTTAGCTAATGATAGGTCCTAAAAGATACAATTAGATGAGAGAAATTTAGTATATAAATTTGAACCTTTTGTTAATTAACTAATAGAGATCAAGTTACTTGATAAATTTGGAACATAAATAACAAATTTAAGGATAATAGAATTGAAAATTTGAATACTCCCTTTACCCACAATGGATGATAGAGATCCATCTACTATTTTAACTTTAAAATTACTAACACATGGTGAGTAAGATGTAAATAAATAATACGCATTTGTCATACAACTTGACGCATTAGAATCAATAATCCAAAAAAATTCAATTTTTGAAGTGATAATTAGGACACTTAAAAAATTACCTTTGTAATATAGTGAGGCTAAAGGTGATTGATTAAATTTTTTGAAATTTGAAAAAAAATTATATGCATCTATCGTACGATCTAAAGTACCAGAATCAATAATCCAAATTTTTTTGAATTTTGAAATGAAAATTAGAGCACTTAAATAATTACCTTTGTAAGATAGTGAGGTTAAGGGTGATTAATTAATTAGAGTTTTTAAAATTTGATTTTTTTTTATAAATTTATATGCATGTCTGACGCACTAGAATCAATAATCTAAAAAATTTTGAATTTTAAAGTGACAATTAAAGCATTTAAATAATTACCTTTGTAAGATAGCGAGACTAAGGGTGATTGATTAGAGTTTTTGAAATTTGAAAAAAAAAAAATTATAAAGTTGTCTTCCTGGCACACTTCAGAGAAGACTTATCGAATAGAGAAAAATGACTGTCGATTGAGGATTCTTCCCTTTACACTAGAATTCTTGGTTCAAGCCAACAAAAAAATCACTCTTTCTTTTTCTAGTAATAGACATTGTAACCAAAACACTCCAACTTTTTTGCCAAACACAAGTCAATTTCTTACAAAAGAGCCATCATTTCCATATAAAAATCAATGAGTTATCTATATCCCTATTTGGTCTTGCATAATTGAGTTTTAACTTTAAAATATGAGAAGAATACTCCCCATTGGAGTAGATCTCTTAGATAGCCTCGCACTTCTCTTGTAGTCGGTAAAAAGAGATAAGTTTACCTATAACTGATAACATAGAATTCAAAAGTGATGTAGTCACCATCGAGCTCTCCAAGTTATTGTTATAGAGCATCGATGTTGGTTGAGTTAGGTTTTTTTATTTTGCTAGTCAAGTATCCAATCTTTCCTTAGCCATTGATAATCAATCTTATTTAAGTGTGCACTCTTTGTAATTTCTTCTGGTGAATTGTAAAGTTGTGTTATCCAATTCATTGGAATTCACAATACATTTAGTTTGGATTTTTTTTTTATTTTTCAAGGGTGCATTTGATTAATTTGAGACTGATTCAACCATGGAAAATAAAAACTAGGTTAGATGAGTCTTACTTTGATACCATATAGAAAGATTATGAATTTAAAATGTAATATTTGAATTGTATTTTTAATCTCATTTTTACATAGACATCTATACATATTTATAGTTCATAATAATTTAAAGAAAAAGAAAAACATATCAACCCATTAATCACCACAATCCTTAATTAATATCTAATTAAATATAAATATCAAATATTTATTATCTATTGATTTACCTAATTAAGATACAAAATAAATTCCCAAATAATATGAGATTTAGAGTTTATGGGTGTTCAACTTATTTACATGTCAATTTTCAAAGAATATAACGAGAGGGACAATTATTTGCCTCAATCGTTTGCACTCTCAATTCCATCCTTGTGAGATTCTCATGTAAACAAACCAATTATTACTAAACTTATCTCGTAGAGAGCTTTCCAAGTCATACTTTACTAACCTAGTAACCTTCTAAGGCACCAAGAATAAGCCAGTGGATTATAATGTCCAACTTTAAAAAGCTATTGGACCAATCTGACTTCACAACATTTTTTTATATGGTGTCAAGAAGGCTAAATGAAGCTATATGATTTCATAAAAGAACTACCACTTTAAACAAAAAAAAACTTAATCTCCATGAATTTTAAGAAATCACCCAAAATGGGCTCGAGATTGGGCTTTATTTACAAAGATATATGAGTCAGAAGAAATTCTCAATATAGAGTTCTCTGTAACATGAGCCTTACATACATGTGTAACAGTTATAGGTAAGTGTGAAATATCTACACTGCTATGTAACATATTTTACAACATGCAAGTTTATAATAGAAGAGGAGATCGAGGATTTAAAAAAATAAAACCGTGAACAGTACTGATCACAATCAATACACCCCTCATAGTTTAGTGAAATTTGAATCCAAGGAGGGGATAAAGATGAAAATCAAACCTACAACGATCAGCCGAGCAATATGGATCCAAAGCCAAAGACACCCACCATTCTTTATCCTTGCATTGTGGATACACAGTTTTTGTAATTCCCTGCTAAAGCGGAATTATAAGATATGATGGCTACGAGTAAGACATTAAACAGTGGAAGAAAACAAATATTTTCAAAATTATAGGGATTACAAAAGAAAAGAAGCCTGCTCATAAATTTAGCACGTTTAAGATGAAATTTTGATCAAACCTCCTGATCTTCCTCCTCGTTTTGCATTCTAGATTCTCGACTTTTGTGGACGAATTAGAACTGGATTGATTTTGGTGGTCTTGAAACCCATTGATGGCAGAATAAGGAAGAATACCAACTTTCACTTGTTATCTGTAATAAATCAAAAGAGAAAAAAGAAGTTACTATTAAGTTAGAAGATGATCAAATGATATCAATAAATAGTATTAGACTACTGCAACTGATGAATGAATCTCACTGCCTAAACAAGATGTTGAGAAACTTGGCATGACATGGTATAGACGAAAACTATGAGACCACAGCAAAATATCACATCATGGATTTTGCATGCCACCCACTAAATCTATTCCACGAATCATCTCTCCAGAAACAAAATCATGCACTTGGTCTTGTATCTGAACCCAACTGCAACCAGGGTTCTTCTTCACACCCCTTGACTTCATCAATTCTCTTATCCTGTTTGCCTCATCCCATCTTCCTGCTTCTGCATACATATTTGAAAGAATTGTGTAGTACCCAGAATGGTAAGGCTTTAACTCAAAAAGATGATCTGCGGCCCAACTTGCCAACTCTATATTCCCATGGATTCGGCATGCCCCCAGCAGAGCACCCCATACATTGGCATCTGGAATAATAGAGAGGCCTTTAATAAGCTCCACTGCTTCATCTAAAAGGCCAGATCGACCAAGAAGATCAACCATACAACTGTAGTGCATTTGTGTTGGCTCAAAATTTTGAGCCTGCATCTCTTCGAAGTATTTCTTTCCCTTCTCAACTAAGCCTCCATGACTACAAGCCGACAAAACAGCAATATATGACACTGAATCGTATTCTACTCTATCTTCCTTCATTGCTTCAAAACGATGGATTGCAGTTTCAAACTCTCCTAAAATTCCATATCCCAATATCATTGTATTCCAAGAACATACATCCTTGTTCGGAATTCGGTCAAATACCTTATGGGCAAGACTCATTTTCCCTCTCTTGGTATATAGGTCCAGAAGGGCGTTTGCAACAAAGAGATGCGTACTAAAAAGTTTTCTCATTGCTAATCCATGAATTTCTTTGCCTCGTTTGATATCGCCAAGATTTGCACAAGCTGATATTACACCCACAAAAGAAATAACATCATGTGTCATGCCCACAAGCCTCATTTCTGAAAACATTATAAGAGATTGCAAACAATCACTAGTATGAGAATAGCCTACAATGAGTATATTATATGAAACAGTACTTCTTCCGTAGATGTTAAAGACATTTTGAGCAAGACTTATGCAACCACATTTTGCATACATGTCCATTATAGCATTGGAGACAAACAAGTCGAAGGTGGATTGCATGCGAATTGATCTTGCATGGATTTCTTTTCCAGTATGAAGTAACCCCAACCTTGCACAAGCTGGAAGAACATTTGTTAAGGTTATAGTGTTAGGAGCTTTGCCTTGAGCCTGCATCTTTCTCACCAATTCTATGGAAGCCAACTCAAGCCTATTTTGAGCAAAATTAGCAATCATGGCATTCCAAGAAACTATGTCCTTCTCAGGCATCTGATGGAATACGTTTGACGCTTCAGTTGAGTTGCCTGCTTTTGCATACATATCAATTATTGAGTTCGCAACAAAAGCATCTGATTCAATCCCTATTCTTATACTGAATCCATGAACTTCTTTGGCGACTTTAAAGAATCGTAGTTCAACCAATACTGGAATAATGCTAGAAATAGTGATAGAGTTTGGATTAACCAATGAACTTAACATTGACTTGAATATGTCCAATGCACCCATGTATGCACCAATATAAGCAAGACTACATATAGCGGCATTCCAAGAGACTTCATTCCTATATACCATTCCATCAAAAACACTCCTTGAAGCGTCCACATTCCCACATTTCCCATACACATGAATCAATGCATTGCCAACAGTCACCTGATGGTCCAAACCAACCTTCAAAACATAGCAGTGAATCTGCCGTGCAGTCAGCCCATCTGCAAGCTCAGCACAAATAGGCAACACAGTTATCACAGTAACAAAATTAGGCATAAACTCAGTGTCCCAATTCATGTCCTTATAAAGTTCAAGTGCCTCCATGTGAAATCCATTAACAGAAAGCACCCCAATAATCGTATTCCACGATACAACATCCTTCTCATCCATTTCCTTGAAGACCTTTCTTGCATCCATAAACTCCTTGTAACTACCATAAAATGACATAAGGGTATTACCCACGTAAACATTCGAATCAAAACCCATTTTAAACACAAACCCATGAACCTCAAGACCCTTTTTGAACTCTAACAAATCAGAACATATTTTGAGAACAAAGAGAAAGCTATGATCATCTGGCCTAATACCACTGCGAACCAAACGGTTATAAGTCTGAAACACAAAACTGTTATGGGCTCCTGCATTTGAGTATGCCCTTATAAGTGTATTCCACAAAAAGGCAGTACGACAATGCCCCACTGTTTCTTCAAACAGATGCTGAGAGATTGAAGGGGCTCCAAATGTAGCATAACGAAGGATAAGGGAGGCACAAAGGGAAATATCGTAGGGAAGCAACCCATTGAGAATGGCAAAACCATGGAGTTGCTTGGTTTGATGAAATGATTGTGTGTTGGAACAGAGTGCAAGGAGAATATGCGAGATGAGTGAAGCAGTAGTTGTAGAAAGAGAGAGATTCTGGGCTTGAATATGGGAAAGTGATTGAATTACTTTCCATTTGGGTGAAAATAATGATACTTGACCATGAAGGCTTTTAGGAATTATGGTTCTTAACATAGTTAAGACAATTTAAAAGTGATGAAATACATAGTATATAATTACTTAGTTCAGAAACATTTCTGCAGAAGTTGCATGCTTGTTTCTTTATTGCAAAGAAGACTTTTCCTGGTATTAGTGTATAAGCCTGAATCGGTAAGAAGAGAGACTTGTGTTAGTGAATGTGCAGAAAAATCCACCAAGCTACCTGTGGCATGCAATCAGGTAAACATTTAACCAAGTACATCAGATGAATCAGAGCTTACAGTGGGAGGCGCCGAAGAAGACGATGACTGAACAGCAGCTTGAAAAGCTTGAGATTGCCTGATTTTCAGCGCCAAAAAATGCTATACAAGGTAAGTATTTCCAATGTTATTTACAGCCTAATTATCAGCTATATACAATCTAGACATATAGGAAAACATTCCTAAAATAATACAAATCAAATCCTGTAACATCCCCCCTCAAATTGATGCTGGTAGATCAAGAAGCATCAATTTGTCAACTAAGAATTGATGCCGGTGCCGAGAAAGAACTTTAGTGAAGATGTCTGCAGTTTGATGTTCGGTGGAAATGTGAGGAAGTGTAATCACATGTCTGTCAAAGGATTCACGTATGGAATGACAGTCGACTTCGATATATTTCGTACGCTCATGGAAGACAGGATTAGCAGCGATCTGAATGACACTGGTATTATCAGCATGAAGAGGAGTGAAATGAAGTTGAAGAAAACCAAGTTCCCCCAATAACCCACAAAGCCATGTGATCTCAGAGCAGGCAGAAGTCATAGCACGATATTCAGACTTTGTGGAAGACTTGAAAACTCTGTCTTGCTTCTTACTCTTCCAAGAAATGAGTGCATTGTCTAAAAACATGCACCAGCTAGTAACAGAGAGACGAGTATTTGCACATCCTGCTCAGTCAGCGTCACTATACCTTACCAACTGTAAGGAAGATTCCTTAGGAAAGAACAACCTGCGTGGAGAGGTGCCCTTCAAATATCGGATAATGCGACAGACAGCAGCAAGGTGAAGGTGTCGAGGGGCCTGCATAAATTGACTGACCTGTTGCACAACAAAAGAAATGTCAGGATGGGTAATCGTTAAGTAGTTCAAACTCCTAACGAGTTGTCGATACAAGGATGGATCTGATAGAAGCTCTCCTTCCTCCTAACGAAGCTTAAGATTTACCTCTATGGGAGTAAGAACAGAATTACCCAATTGGAGACCAGCTAAAGAAATTACTTCCTCTGTGTATTTGTGCTGGTATAACAATGTACCAGTCGGAATAATCTGGACCTCAAGGTCGAGAAAGTACTGCAAGGGACCAAGATCTTTCAGGTGAAAAGAGGCTTTGAGATGTTGTTGTAATTGCTTAAGTAACTCAGTATCAGAGCCAGTAATCACAATATCGTCAACATATACTAGAAGCAATACAATTCCTGCAAAAGTCTTGCGAAGAAACAGAGAGGAATCAAACTGACTCTGAGTAAAGTGAAAAGCAAGCAAAGTAGAGCGAAATTTATCAAACCATGCATGCGGAGCTTGTTTCAAACCATACAAAGATCGGCGTAACCGACAAACCTCTGAGGAAGGTGTAGTAAACATGCCAGGAGGTGGAGACATATAAATTTCTTCCTTTAAATCCCCATGTAGAAAAGCATTCTTCACGTCCATTTGCCGGAGAGACCACCCCTATGATGCAGCAAGTGCCAAGATAGTCCGTACAGTGGTCATTTTAACAACAGGTGCAAATGTCTCTTCATAATCAATACCATACTCCTGTCGGTTCCCAAGGGCCACGAGACGGGCCTTATATCGATCCAGTGAGCCATCAGACCGAAACTTGACTGAGTATACCCATTTACAACCAATAGGTTTGACACCAGAAGGACAAGTCACAAGATCCTAAGTGTTATTGTCTTGAAGAGCTTGGATTTCTTCTTGCATGGCCTGCTGCCAACATGCTTGGGTGGCTGCCTGAGTATAAGAGTGAGGAACAAAAACAATATCGAGAGTGGCAGTAAGCGAGGTATGAGAAAAACCATACCTATCTGGTGGATGTGTAACTCGAGTGGAGCGCCGAGGTATCGGAAGCGTAGAATCAGATGATGGATCAGTGTCTAGAAGAGGCGCTGAAGGAGGACGTCTATGGTACACCATACCTGGTTTAAATCGCTCAATAGAAGAAGACACATCATCAAAAGCAGGTAGAAGAATAATAGGAGGATCAAAAATAACCTAAGATTGAAAGAAATATTGATTTTCAAAGAAAATCACATTCTGGGAGATCCAAAATTTGTTTGCATGAGTATCATAACAAACAAATCCTTTTTGAGTAGGGCTATATCCCATAAAAGCACATGTGACAGACTGGGCAGCAAGCTTGTGATGATCAATAGGTGGCAGATGAATAAAACAAACACACCCAAAAGTATGAAAGGATTGATACTTAGGAGATATGCCAAATAATCGAAGATAGGGAGAATCATAATTTAGAGTGGCAGTAGGCAAACGATTGATCAAATAAACAGCAGTAGATAAAGCTTCTAACCAAAATTTAGAAGGTACAGAAGAATCAATCAACAAAGTACGAACAACATCTAAGAGATGACGATTCTTATGCTCAGTGACTCCATTTTGTTGAGGGGTATAAGGACAAGAACGTTGAGAAATGATCCCTTTTTGTTGAAGATAAGTCTGAAAGGAATGAGACATGTATTCCCCCCTGAGTCGGAGCGTAAGGTTTTGATACAAGTACTGAACTGTGTCTCGACAAACGCAACAAATTTTTGAAAAACAGAGAACACGTCAGCTTTAGAACGGAGAAAATAGATCTAAGTAAATAGACTATAATCATTGATAAACGTCACAAAATAACGATACTGCCCATGAGAAATAATAGGACTGACACCCCAAACATCAGTATGTACAATCTCAAAGCAAGTAGAAGCACGACTACCATGGGCAAGAAAAGGTAATGTTTTACTTTTACCAAGACGACAAGTAGCACAATCAAAAGATACAGGAGAAGAAGAAAAAAATTCTTTATTACCCAAAAACCATGTTTCAAAAGATGAGTCAAGACAACAGAATTGGGACGACCCAATTTCTTATGCCATACTTCATTATTACTGGCAGTAGCCGTACAAGCAAAAGAAATAACATTAGGAATAGAAAACTGTAAAGGAAATAGACGGCCCACTTTAGGCCCCTTCGCGATCACCGTCCCAAACACCTGATCCTGCACAAGACAACCAACACGAGAGAAATGAACATCATAGTTATTATCTACCAATTGTCCAACAGAAATCAAATTGGTAGATAATCTAGGAGAGACAAAAACATTTCGAAATGAATAACCCAAAGTACCAACAACAGTAATAGGAAGTGTACTACCATCAACAATCTGAATAGTTTGCGCGCCTCCATACTTACGAACACCATGGAGACCCGTCGTACTACCAGTCATATGATTAGAGACACCATAATCAATTATCCAAGAAGAAGTGGAGGTAGGAGCTATACCTTGTAGGCCTAAAGCCATAAAAGCAGACACAATCATTTGTTGAACCATGGCAGGTGTGAGAACAGATGAATCAGAGCTTACAGTGGGAGGCGCCGAAGAAGACGATGACTGAACAGTAGCTTGAAAAGCTTGAGATTGGCGATTTTGAGGCCGCACGTGACAATCTTTTATGAGATGGCCCTCTTTCTTGCAGTAGTTACAAACTTTCTTCGGATAGTTGCGAGCAATGTGACCTATCTTCTTGCAATTAAAACACTGCAACTTGTTCCTCCCTTTTCCTTGTGCTGCATAGGCTACATTCATAGCCTCAGAAAAGACTTTCTCAGAAGTCATACCCATCTGAGTGGATAATCGTTGTTCCTCACGCAATAAATCTCCCAAGCAGATATCCAAGGAAGGAACCGGATTACGGTTTAATAAACCAGCTCGAACAAACTCAAATTCAGGGCGAAGCTTCATCAAAAATTGATCGCGTTGACTCTTAGCATGAACAACTTGTAGAGTCGCGAGGGACACGGTGGGAACCTTAGCATGAACAATAGCAGAATACTCGCTCCAAATATTAATAAAACCAGAATAAAACTGCTCAATACTCAAATTACCTTGAGTGTAATTACTAATTTCAAACTCCAATTGGAATTTTCGAGCACTGTGGTCTTGATGATAAATACATTGCAGATAGGTCCACATAGCTTGAGCTGTAGTGAAACACCGAAGATTGGTGACAAGATGGGGCTCAATCCTTCCCAATAGCCAAGAAATCACCTTAGCATCCTTAACCTCCCATTGAGCAAATTCCTGTTCATCAGTGGGAACTCGAATAGAACTATCAATATGATTTGATAATTCTTTTCCTTTCAAGAACATTTTAAATTGAAATTCCCACGTTGAAAAATTCTTCCCAGTAAAACGAATAATATTATTTTCTGTAGACATGATGAAAGTTACGTATAATAAAATCAGCCCAAAAAAAATAACAACAAGCCCAAATTAAAAGAGGCCCACGGTTAATTCAGCCCAAGAAACACAATAAGGAGGCCCGAAATGTAGACTTGCCCAGCTAGCACATCGGCAACAAGGGAAACGGCAAACACAGAGGGCCGAGTTCACACGGAGAGAACCGACGTGCTGATCACCTCGCAATCACCACAGAACCTTCCGTCTATCACAGAAAGAACCGACGTGCCCACGGCAACCCAACCACCACAAATGGAAACACCGAAAGAGAAGATCGAACACCACTCAATCACCACAGAAAACACCGAACTTCACCACAGAGAAGATCGACGGCCATAGAGGAAGCCGAGGGACACCTTTCGTCCCAGAGCAGTGCGTCGACAGCCACAACAAAAAAAGAACCTACGAAATCGGTGGCCACAGAAAGTGGCGACACACCAAGAGCAAGAAGAGAAAAAAAAATTTCTGTCACACGAGTGATTAAAACCACAGAAATGAATAACAGAGTAGGGGCTTTGATACCATGTCAATTTGGTCTGAATACCCTTTCCATCGGTTTTGCTTTCATTATATAGAAGAGATTTACATAATGATTGCCTGATTTTCAGTGCCTAAAAATGCTATACAAGGTAAGTATTTTCAATGTTATTTACAGCCTAATTATCAGCTATATACAATCTAGACATATAGGAAAACATTCCTAAAACAATACAAATCAAATCCCGTAACACAAACCATTAGGTACATACCCCAGTTGATTTAATTGCCTTAGGAACATATTTAGAGTTTTTCTTTTCTTTTTTACAAAAAATCAGACTAGGATTTAGCCTATCCCATGCATTGTTCTGCCTAGGGGTGTCCACCGGTCCGCTCCGGTCCAGTCCAGTTTTGGTTAAAAAAATTTAACCAGACCAGACCGTTTGATTTATAAAACCGTTCGGTCCGGTTCGATTTCCGGTTTGGTTTGATTTTTAGACACCTTTAATGAGAAAAAATGTGAAAATTTTAATATATTATTAAACCGGTCCGGTTCGACCGGTTTAAAAATTAATACAAATCGGACCGGACCGGTTTATGGACACCCCTAGTTCTGCCCCTCCAAATGTACAAGAGTTTTCTTTTCACAGTGGATAAGTCACTAGCCGAACAATAACAAAAGTCTACCCACACAAGTGATAAGTCAATGACACAATACTAAGAATAACAAAAGGAAGAGCAAGAGAATAATTCAATGACAATACGTATTGAATTGAACTGTTGTAATTAATATATAAATTTCAAGCTCTGAGTCCAAATTATTAACAGAATTCACGTTGAGCCATTTCATCGAACATATGACACGCAAAACCTATTACATAAGCTCCATAAGAAAATTACTGAAGAAACAAATTTTACAAAAATTTCCAGAACTAGTTCGAACAAGAAATGAAATAAAACATTGATCAAGGTCCTTAGTATGTTACAAACTTACCAGGAGAAAATGGCGACTCGGTTAGAACTTTGAGAACAGCGAAGCAAACAGGGGGAAAAAACAATGAAAATCAATATTCAACAAGACACAAACTTGATTTTAAACAGTCGGTTTAAGTTGAAGCAAGGAGGTTGAAAATTTTGGGATTTAATATTAATGTTCTTAAAGAGATTTATTTTTGGCAATTTTATTCACACTTTTCTTATTCTCCTCTGAACTCATTAGTCCTAAGTCATTACTCCCCATTTTCTATAGTATTTATTTTTTATTCCTTAAATACCCTTAATTGAAATTGACATAATTGAAAGAGCGGTGCGTCAGTAATATCTAATTTCATCTTAGGTATATTTTTACTTTTTTTTTTTTTTGAGTATTGTATTAGTGATATTCACGTTTTTTAAAATATACAATATAATATTTTGTTTTATTAAATTTTTTTCATATATATATATATATATAATACATATATATTTAATAAAAAATATGGGTGATATTGATTATTATTCCGTACACTTGAAACATTTCTTAAATCATTAAATAAATATTTAATATTTTTTCCCATTTTTCTTTTCTTGTTAGTCATATATGATAATTCTATAGATAATAAAAGCTTAAAGTTGATTAAGTTTTAAACAAAACACACATTTTTTACTATATTAATATTATTTGTAATAACAAGGCTACTGGTTTGATATATATAACTAGATTGTATCTAGTTTTTATACACACTTGAAAAGAATTAAGCTTTTTACTACGAGCGACAGTTTTTATTAAGAAAATATTTCATTAATAATAATTTTATTAAATAATAATATCATTAAAATATAATTAATATTAAAAATAAAATAGATATTTCGTACATTTTTATTATGAAGTTATTGTAATAATATCATTATTATTTACTATTTGGAAGATTTTACTCATTATTTTTGGAACATATATACTCCTTAACAATATTGTTTTCTTTCTCTACCCCTATTTGATATTTAGGTTTTTTTTAAAAAGTTGCAATAATCTTAAACCATCAAATAATAATTTTTCTACTATTTGGTGCTGATTATACGGAAAACTCTATATGCTCGCCACATCTAAACACGAATCGATAAGATAAACGTGAGTCCCTTAACACAAGAGAAGATTCAGGGCTTCCTGTAATGCTTTCTCTAAAGCAACATGAAAGCTACCTTTTGGTCTCAGATATCCAAGGAGATTAGATTTGTAATAGCTTTCATTCGTAAAATAAAAGAGATTACATAAATTGCTCCAAAACATCCACAATAGCTTTTCATTCACAAGTAAAATCAGTTTCGTAGAGAGCTTAATTTGCTGCAAGGGTTTTGAGTAAACGAAAGCAAAGATAACCAGCATCACTACCAAATTAGTTGGAGTTGTTTGGTTGAAATTCTTGGCTTTTCTGTAACTCTACTTCTCACCCTTCAGGCCTACAAAATTAAACACAAGTCAAACACTGTGTAATGCCAGCACCAGCAGACAATTATTGAGAACAAAGGGATACATGTCTACCTCAGAAGCCCACTGTCAGGTATGCAAGTTTCACTTTGAGTTGCAGATGAGCTGTTTTGAAGTACTCTAATAGAAACATATCACTTGTAAGCCTGCAATTTTCTGGGATTTCGTCTAACAGAATCCTGAATTTGTTATTTCCAGTTATGAGAAATTTACTTTTAAATTAAGAGAGGGTGAGAGAACTAACATTCGTATGATTAAAAAGACGAAAAAGAAGACAAGAAAAAATTGTTACGCAGACGTATCAGTGTCCGAATCCACTAGATGCATCACTTTGAAGATGAAGACATCAAACATCATCTCTTCATACACGAGAACCCAAAATGCCTGAGTTAAAATATTGGAGACACTTAGCAGACATTCATCTATAAAGATTAAAGAACAAACACAAACAGAAGATCTTGTAGTAAAGAAATAC
Organism: Hippophae gyantsensis; assembly: GCA_030763125.1. NCBI lineage: Eukaryota > Viridiplantae > Streptophyta > Magnoliopsida > Rosales > Elaeagnaceae > Hippophae > Hippophae gyantsensis. The sequence goes on along the minus strand of CM061032.1, from coordinate 57,620,839 downwards.
AAAGTGAAACGATTTGCTGCCTTTAGTTCCCATCATGCTAAATTCACATAATAAATGCTTTGAAAAGATCCATAACTAATATTAAAGATTGCTATTGTCATCTAATCAAAGTTGGACATTGTGACAATTTTGTAATCCAAAAGAGCATGTCCCACGGAATATCTATGGAGGAGCCCGAGAATTTGTAGTTTCAATACTGCAAGAGTGATGTTTCATTCAAAAGATAACGATGGTACTAAAGAAAGGTACATTTGATGTTACAAAAATGCAAAGGTTTGCCAATCCATGGTTTCCTTTGATTATAAGTTACTAGTATCAACTTTGTAAGATTGGCAATATGAATGGAGTTTTAGTAAAGCAAATCTCATAATCAAAATGCAAATAATTGAGTGGAATAACACTACATTGAGACCAAAGCCTCTATTTCAACAACAGAAGCAAGGAAACTATAACAGCACTACAGCAGTAACATATTTATATCAAAGTTCGACTACCCAACAAGCAGATTAAAATTACCTTGATAGATTATCACGAAGAAGAAGACTATAGTAACAACCATTGCAACCATATCGTAGTTATATGATGACAATGATGATGAGTTGTCTACTTTCCTTTTCATCAATGCTTTGGTTCTTTCAATTTTTGCATGCCTCAACCTTGAATGTTCAGAAATTTCTTGGACTAACTTCATATCAACTGAATCTAATGAAGGACTTCTCGGATGGCGAGGAGGTTTTGAATGTTGTTTATAGCCCATTTTGTTCTTCTTCTTATCCCTTATTGTGTCCCCAAAATCTTCAGTTTTTCTTCTCATCCCACTCACCAATATATTCAAAGCCTCATCAGAACTCAGAGAACTCTTGCTTGGCCCTGATCCATCACTATTCTTTGAACTTAAATGTTCACTCCTTAACCTACTCAGCATTTTATTAGAGCGTCTAAGACCTAGATTCGAGTCTTTACCTCCATTTTCATCACTTGAGGTGCATGTGCCACCACTTTCTAGGTCAATATCCAAATGACTTTCCCTAGAATATTTACAATCCATTGTGTGATTAACCTCTTTAACTTTCTCTACTTCCTCTAATATTATAGCAAAGCTGAATTTCAAGATAATAAATCCTCAATATAAATAAGATAAACTCAGCTTAACCGTCATTTATACTCTGAACTTTTCATAAATAAATCTCCAAAATCCACATAATTGTATGATCCATAAATCTAATCCTGATTCCCTAATGGAAGAAAGGTACAATAATCAATAGTGTAATCGGATAATTACAAACTTCTGTTCCAATTTGTTCCTCCTGAAATTCAAAAGTCAAGAGAAAAGGATTGAATGTATCAGGATACGATATTTGTTTTTAATAAGATATCATGATGTGATACGATTCCTTTAAAACACTTAGAATAAATTAACCTTCAAATTCTGTTTCGTTGAGAAGAAGAAGAAAATGAAAGAACGCAAAAAATTCAACGATTTGATTCAGAACTAACAAGTTAATATTAAAAAGAAGAAGATGAATTCATTCCCGAAATATAAGGAAAATAAAGGCCTTATTAAACTATTTTCCGTCATGACAACCATAAAAAAACAAGATGAGATCAAAATCAAAATTAAGATGCAAAATTTATGTTTGTTCTTCTTTTTTTTGCATCCAATACCTTTGCGAATCTAAAAAAAAAATTGCAATTGAAATCGCAATGAAACTAACGGATCGTACCTTTTGCTTCTTGAAGAGAGAGAGCCAGAAATTGAGGAAGAGGAAAGAGATTCTGTAGCAGGTGAGCCGTACCAAATGGAGCCATTTGGCAAACTTTGAAAAAACTGTTAAATTTTTATAGATATATCATATCGTTTGCCATTTTTACTGCCTCCGTATTAAAAAATAAAAAATAATTATTTATAATTTATAAGTATAACCTAAGCTATATATTATCATTTACCACTTAAATTAAATTATAATTATTTAAATTTATTAATAATTAAACGTAGTTAAATTTAATATTTACTCAATGTTATTATGATATTAATTTGTTACAAATTTTATATGTTTAGTGTTTTATAATTTTTCAAAAATCTATTACCATTTGACCTATTATTTAATATATATGTTACAAATTTAAAAGTCTAATTCACTGTAACAATTACAATTATTATAAGATACTAATATTATTTAAATATATTTTATTATTATTATTATAATCAATTTATTTAATATTAATAATATTTAAATATAATTAATTATAAAATATAATAAAAATTCATACATTTTTATAATAAAAATAACAAAACTAAAAATAACTTGCTGTTATTTCGTATATCATTACTCTTCCAATAAAATTAAGAAAATTTATCTTCCTTCCACACGCTATTATAATCCTTTCAAAATAAAAGTTTCTAAATTTTCTATGCTTTATAGTTAATTAAAAACTTTATTGACATTGTTGTTCCATAAATTTTTCATTTTATATAAAATGGTTGTATTGTGACAATAATCAAAATGAAGCTAACAAAAAAATTTATTGCATTCTAAATAGGAAACAAAATGACAAAAAAAAGTATATATAAATGATTAAAATAAAGTATTTGAAAGTTTTCTTAAAAAATATTGGACGAATGATTTTATTGTGATTGATGGAATGCATTATATTTCATTCAAAAATAACAATAAAACCAATCAAATTTGATGGCAAGTCAATAAGTTTATTTTATTAATTAATGCATATATTTTCTTGAGATGTCTTAGTTTTTATTTAACCTATTTTTATTTCAGTCAATTAAGAATTTTTAAAAACATAATTAAGGATTTAACGTGATACTTTAACTAGCAATCTATCAAAGTAAGAAAATTTTATTTTTTAATATATATATATTTGCACATATCTTATTTCATTTGGCCTCGTGTAGTTATACTTGTTACACAATTTGCAATGACTTTTATAAGATTAAATATAGTAATTTATTTATTATTTTTAAAGTAAATAAAATAAATTATCTCCAAGAAAATCAAATTCTATTACTTAGTTAAATAAAATATGAGTAATAAGCATCATTATTATTATTATTAATCTTTGTTGTCCACATAAGTAATAAATAACGATACATGAATATATCAAATCGGTAAAAGAAAACACATAAAATTTATATGGTTCGGTAATTTGTCTAGATTCACATAAGATAGTAGTTATTATTGAACTGAGTAGGAAATATACATAATACAGATACAAATTTACTAACTAATAATATATCTAAAGTGTTTCTTCAAACTCATAAAAAACTCGTACATTTATTAAGTATTTTTTTCTTTTTGAGTTTGATTATGCTCTCTCTGATTTTTATCTTGTTCTTCAGTGCATGAACTCCTACATATTTATAGATGAAATAATTTTTTTTCTCTAAATTATATCATAATTTAAACCATAAATTAAATTACTAATTTTCTTAAATTATAGTAAGTCATTAACTTGTTACTTTTCAGCAAATATTCAACACTAGTAATTCATCTAATACAAATTTCAAAAGTTTGGGTTTCTTAAGTACCCTCGAAGCCAAATCACCCGATTCAACTCCACTTTTAATCCATAAATTTTGTGGTAAACACAGTAGCCAGGGGCGTAGCTATAGGGATTAGGATGGGATATTGTTGAAGATAAAATAAATTATTTTTACTTTCTATCATAAAATTGTTATTATTATATATAACTAAATAAAAATAAAATAATTAATATATTTTTTTATATTTTAAAAAACATATCACATTTATCTATCATATAAAATATACCTTTATTTAATATCAAATATTTTATAACATAAAATTTAATTAATTCCGATCTTTATATAAAATAAATTCTAACTCCGAGTCAAGGAATCCCCTCAAAATTTGTTCCGGTGGCTAACTCTATATGTCAGCTTAATTGAGAAGCTTCATTTACCACTGAGGCGTTAAGATTTGCTTTGTCTATTTCTATACCATAGTGACTCATTTTTTTACGGTACTGAATGATTAAAGGTTTTCATTCTAATTAATTGGTAGTTTAACTGTTGAAACCAATTAATTAATTCTAGGGAAATAGGATAAAAGAGACGCATTGATATTGTATAGTTGATACATGCATGTTTATATGTAGAGCCTTACCAAGCATATTATGTACGAATGTTTTTTTATGCAATTACTATTTCAAATAGAAATTTGATATGGCATTTGCAAAATAGGAATAGCAACAAATTTCATTTATTTTCTACACTATCCCTATCCGGTAGATCCATTTTTCTTATGTTCTTTTATTCATTTTTTAAAATAAAATATATATACTTGTGTTTCTTTACCTATATCTTCTTATGGGATAATTGTTTTTAACTAGATGTGTACTTATCAAAGATGTCTTTATGTCATATTTATACTTATTTTATATGTGTTTTAATGTCAATTAGAATCTTTATCTAAATCTAGCATGTTTAAGATTTTAAAGATTGTAATATGGTATTAAAATTATATTTTTTCAAAAAACAATTCAATATTTTTAGTTTTTCTTTAAAATGTTTGGTTGTTTATGTATTTAGATAGTTGAATTTTGATCTAAATTATGTATCTAATCTTTATTGAATTATGTTTTTATATTTTTCTTAAGAAAAGGACACTCATTCACTTCTTCATTTAACATGTATTAGTAGGTGTTCATTTAAAATAAATTAATTTTTTTTAATGACATGTTAATCAAGGAAGTGGAGAGTGTATGAAATATTTTATGGAGTACTCGCATTATCCTAACAAAATATGGTCTGAAAATAGTACTAATCAAATTGTGCATGAGATATATGCATTTAATTACAATAATATTTGATACTTTAATAAAATAGATTTCTGATATGCAAATAAGTCAAGTGTTGAATAAAAGATTTTTTCATGTATCCAATAATGCGATTCATGTAATGCTTTCTCGTTACGAAGGAGGAATGGTAATAAAATATAAATATTTACATAATTGTATTTATACTAATTATAATATAACACATAAGAAAATAACTTTAATAAAATAATTCTATTTGTATCTATTCTTTGAAAACTCTTTATTGTATCATTATACCATTTAATATCTCTTATTTATGACAAATCTAATGGATCTTTATATTTTAATAACATTTAATCAATTATTAAAAAAATGATCCACTTAAGTAATTTTGGTGCTCCATTTATACTATATAAAATAACTCACCCCTTATCAAGGATTGAAAAATCGTTGACAATGTAGATATCATTTCAACATTGATATGTGATATCTCTCTTATTTGACATAAAATGTCGAGAATGTCGTGACACTATTGCTAAACTATCATAAATACTGTGGACATTGTAGTGACATTATTAGAAATGTATTTCTTACATTAATTTTTTTTTGTATTTTATATTTTTTAAATATTTATCTTTAAATTTATCTATTTGTAGTTTTAGTACATTCAATCAAATTATTATTTTTTTTGAATTTGGGACAATGTTTTAGATTTCTTTTCATAATTTTTACTATTTCTATCTCGATATCATGTTTAAATTGTTAGTCTTACTTATAATTTTTATTTTTCATAATTCAAATTATACTATATATAATCGAAATTATAAATATTTATAAATATATGTTTTAAATAAAAAATTAGTTTAAAGTGTAAGTAATTACTTATTTCTTATTAGGATGTTTTATAAAAAAAATCATAATTTTAATAAAGTTTTCATGAATTTTTTCAAAATTTATTTCTATAATAATAATATTTTTAATATTTTTGTAAATTTTAAGACTTATATTTCGATTGACACCAATATTTTAAATCTTAGGGGCTACATCTTTATCAACATGACTATTGTTTTTATTGGTAGTCATACATGGGTCATATTTTTAAAATCAGGTGGGATCTATAATAATTAATGGAGAATTTTCTTTTGTTTTGATAGTAATATTTGGTTTTTGATTTTTTTTTGGAACGTGAATATAAAGAGGATGAATAAATAATAGAGATGCATAGAGTTTTTCTTGAAAATATTTTTTTAATTGCTTATAAAAATTATACCACATTATTCTTCCTAGTTAGTACTAATGTAAATGTATATGTAAATTTACGAGTAGAGTTATCATCACATTTTATTTTATTATTTTTGTATTATATTTATTATTAAATTTAAAAATGATAAAAAATATCTTCTTATCTTTATTATATTTATTTTATATCAATTAAAACTTATTAAATATATTTTTGATAATTTTTAAAATTAAAAATAAATTTATTACGAGAATAACACGTGAAAACAAACCTAACTAAATTTATATACAATTAGTATTGTTATGGTGATCATAATTGTATTGTTTCCATAAAACGAAGGGCAATGTTATGCCTTAAAGACGTTATCGTCTTCTTAGAGAAAACTAGAAGTGGTATGTTTTAATTATAATTAATGATACCAATAACGTAACTCGCTAATTAAGGAACATTTAAAGTATCATCTTTCCAAAGATTAAAAAAATCAATGAATTGATATTGGTTTCTTTCCTTAAAAAACCAAATCGGTAATTATGATTGTTGCGTGTATTATTAATGTGATTAATTTTTATTTTTAAAATAAATTTAATTTTATATTAATAATATGTGTAAAATGTTTTTTAGATCTCTCGCTTAATGTTGGGAGTATTTCCACCGTATACGTGTGATGCACTTCCATTAGTTACTGATCAAAGGAAATGGTGGGTCAATGCTTATTGTATTTAATTTTTAAAATCAATATCATTTTTATATATAATATTTTTTATTAGATAAAATTATATGAATTTGATTATAGATATTAATAATATTATATCACATCAATTATAATTTATCATAAATCAATCTCTTATTTATTTCATATAATTATTTTTTATGATAATTTAATCATATTATTATTAAAAATTGATCACACAAAGATAATCATTATTGAAGATTTAGTATTACATACATCACATAGTTGTTATACTTCTTATGTTTCTATGATACACTACCACTTAGAAATTGGAAGCATATAGTTGACATATTTAGTCTGTGTATATAAATTTAGTTTGTTTTGTCATTTACAAATATTTTTGAAAAATTACTTGATATTTTTTTCAAACAAAATTATTAATTTACAGAGCTCATCTAATTGATTGACGAGGGCTCGAACATCTTAAGTGTTTTCTATAAATGATCTTCTATTTATAATTTTAAAATTAATTAGTAAATGTGAAAGAATTCTTACAATTTGTAAAATTGGGTTTTATGAAAAAAAATATTTTCTAAATATTATATCATAAGTACGTTGAGTGTGATCCATATTTGTAATATGTTAAATGATTTCCAAAATACAAGTATTTTTAGGTGAGTTAATTAAAATTTGATTAAACATCAAGACAAATTGCAACTTAGTACACGTGCATGTAATTAACATCACTTAAAGATTTATCACATATTGAACCATTGGTGATTGTATCACATTAAGTAGTGGTAGAGCTCTTAGGAAAATCAAGATTCTCAAATTGGGTTTTAATTGCTATGGAGATAGCAGATGAGACAACTTAATCGTAGTTGAGCTCTAACGGGTAGAGATATTAGCATGCATATATTATCTTAGGTATTAATCTATTGATTTATTTTCATTAGTGAATTACTTGCCATTAAGTAATTATCTTAAACAACTTGTAGCCATTAAGTAATTATCTTAAACAACTTGTAGATATTACCACATAGATGTGGATCCTATATGAATTTATCAAATTATATTATTATGTTTATATAATCGTAGGCCAAGTTATCACAATTAAGATTATATTTAAATATATTTTTACATAGGACGATCATATTGTGATTGAAATTTTTTTCTTTCCTTAGTGTTTTCCTTATTGTATTCTTTTTATTCATGTGTTAATGCTATGCATACTTTATATTTTTGCCATGACGTGGGTTGTATGTTAAATTATCTATCTATTTGTTGATACGAAATAATTGACAATTTCTTTTTGTCCTTTTTATTTTCCTATTTATTTAATTGATTTTTATGTTTCTATTGCATAAGAGATTGAGTGAGTCTTAAGATATTTGTATGGTCATGCTTTAGTTGTGCACCAACTTCGTATTCTTTAGAAGACAATTAAGATTATAAGATTTACCAAATGAGATGTCTGGTGAAGATAAAATCATTTTAGAAAATTACGTAAAGTTATACTCTAATAAAATTAAACGGAGTTTAATATTGAATGATTATAAATGATAAAAATTTAATTTTAATTGCGTCTAATCTACTAAGTTTAATGTGAAATATTTGAGTTATTATAGTAAGATACATACAAGTTTCAAAATGTGTTATAAATGTTGTTTTCACTTTATTTTTAGATGGGTTAAGGGGTATGGAAAAGGCAAAAGGTCATGTATATTTGGTGAGACTAGTCATCAGTACGTGTATTTAGGATAAATAAATAATCTAATTAATCTATTTAAATTGAAAAATCGATCAAATTCATCAAATTTAGATCATATTGGATCGATAGACTTTATATTCGGATCGAATTCAGATTGAAAATTATACAATCCAATCGAATTCGGATCGAATTTAGATTGACATATTTTATAATCCGATGTATCTAATCCAAAATGAACTACTATTAAATTATAAATAAATGTATATTTTATTTTATATTATGTTATGTTTAAATATTATGCATAGCATAATTATATTAAATTATTATTTTAACTTTAAAATAAATATAAATATTTATAATAATTTAATAATTTAACAGACATATTTTTTTTATTTTTTTGATCATTTATAATTGTAACTATAAATAATAATATTTGTTACAAAAATATAAATTTAAAATTTAAATTTGTATATGTCATGTTTTATATATGATAATAATTCATTAATAAATTTAAATATCAATATGCCTATATCCGATAAAAAAAATATGATGTATTTAGATTTGAATTAGTTTAAATTGATTATAACATTCGATCGGATTTGAATTAGTTTAGATTGATTATAGCATTTGATCGGATTTGGATGAAAAATCTTTAAATTTGTTCTAATCAGATTCAGATTGAAAATCTTCAAATTCTGTTTGAACTCGATTGGATTCAAATTGGTCAAAAACAGACACTTTCGATCCGCTACTCACCCTTACATATATTGTATGTAAAAATTTATATTTGTAAATTAAATATAAAATTATTTTTATATACGATAATACATTTGTATTATGATATTTTTGTGAAAATAATTGTTAATTTTACAACTACATAATATGAAGTCTATTTTTAGTAGTGATATTTTGTTACTCTATTTAAATATTTGAGTTTTATGTCACATAAAAATAACATTGTAAAAAGTCAAACATAATAAACAAACAAAATAGTTTTCTTAATCAATGTTTCATAAATAGATATAGAAAATATAATATATATATGAAAAAATTTAAGAAATACTCCTAAATTCTAAAAGTATAACATTTATAGATTAAATCATTACAAAATTTATTAAGAATATTATGAAACAAGTGAAAATTTGACCACAATAAATTATATAATTTTTTTATAGCATTAAAAATAATATATTTTAAAAAGAATGAAAAATAATTTAATAAAAAAGTTAGATTCAAACCAACATATGTTATTTTTCACACCTTATTGTATTCTCATGTCATCAAACAAATCCTCCATCTACCGTTTCAAGATATAGATTTGAATCATACTAAATATCATTTTATATAAAAATTATCAAATAAATTCACAATAAATTTAAAAAAACAAAAAAAATCATGATCATATTATCTAATAAAACTATATATATAATAATTATTGGTATTAGATTGATAGTACCAAATATATATATATATATATATATATATATATATATCAAAATAACTATGTACGATCTTCAGCTATTTTAATTTTATAAATAAAGTTAAAAATGTTATTAAGTGATTAAAATTTAGATTGACCGACCACATCATTCATATTGTCATCAAACTCGTCTTCCATAATGCTAAATAAAAAAAATAAAAATATTAGTTAATAATTTAATATGTTAGACAATAAACATAAATAAATTTTATAAGAATTAATAAGTAAACATATTATATATACATTCTACATGCAACTACTAAGTTACTGTATGTTTCTTTTTTATATATGTAAGTACCATTAATCTCTTTACATAGACATATTAATTCATCCTCATTATCATAATATAGTTTTAAATTAACAACATGAATAGTAAAACATTTAAGGTTGGACAACGAATCAAGTACATCATTGTCCATGTTGCTATTTTCACATAAAGACTCTTTTTGAAGGGTTTCAATACAACTGATTATCTTGTGTCAATTGGATCGTGCAGATAAAAACTTGTTTTGCATAATAGGTAAGATAAAACGATCACCTTTGTGACATATTCTTGATAGCACCCAATTTATCTATTTTATATCCAACATTTATGGTATCTTTCACCCAATCACAAAAGAATACCACTTCCTTGAACATCTCGTAATCAACTTCCTAAATTTTGTGAATTATCCCATATGTCATATCAGATAGCACATGATTATTATCTTTGAGCTTGTAAATTATTTTTTCTAATAGTCAGAAAATTTCATTCTTATCCAAACTAAGTCACCCAAAATCTGATCATTATTTTTTTTTGACTATTTTTGTTATTATTATATGAACGTTTTCTTTGTAAACGTTACATGCACATTCATCCTTTTTTCAGCTATAAAAAGAGGGTCATAACTCTCAGTTTTACAGAACTAATAAACTACTCTTCATAGTAAACCCAAGAAAAGAAAATTCAAAATTATTTTTTTTAGCAACATAAATATTTTAGAGGTGTAAAATTCCAAAATTCATCAGTATAGTGAAGCTTCGAGATAGAAAAAGAATTCAGGATATTTTATCCTGTGGACGATGAGGTTGTGTTTGCTTGCACAAATTTGGACAGAGCCATGAAATGTCTTAAAGAGAGACTTAGTCCTCGACTTAACCTAAATAGTACTTTTCAATATATCGATAATATTGTTTTATATCTTGTTTTTACATACTTGTTTCATTTTGAGTGACTACACTTTAAAAGATGGAGATAAAATATGTTATTTTTCTTAACCATGAAAATGTCGCTTATGTTTTTATTGTTGAAAAACCAGCACTACCTAATCCTTCTACTGAAGCTAAAACTAAGGACTTAGACACCTGGATGGAAAATGATTTTTTATGTAAAAAATTTATTCTTAATGGTTTAGCTGATGATTTGTATGAGTATTATAATTCCAATAAGTCAGCTAAGGAAATTTGGGATGCACTTCAAAAGTAGTATGACACTGAGGAAGCTTGAACAAAGAAGTATGTTGTCAGCAGATACATGAAGTACCAAATGACTAATGACAAATCTATGCAAGCTCAATCATATGAATGGTAGAAGATAGCACATGAAATAACTTCTGAAGGTATGACTTAAGAGGAACAATTTCAAGTTATTGTTATTATAGATAAATTATCCCCTACGTGGAAAGATTTTAAGAATGCATTTAGACATAAAACTAAGGAATTTTCTTTAGAAAGTCTCATAACCCATCTATGAATAGAATAAGAAGCCCCAAAATAAGATCAAAAAGATAAAGTACTCGTTGTCTTAAACAATAGTGCCAATAAGAAATCCTCCTCTGTAATTCTGAAACCAAGAAGAAGAAACATGAAAACTCATAATTACAATAAAAACTAGAACCATAACAACCAAAATAGAAACAAAAATCCTCCACGGCCTCCACGGAATGAACCTCAACCCCTTCAAGAAATAAAACATCCATGTGTTATAGTTGTAACATGCCTGGCCACTTGACTAGGAATTGTTAGAATATGAATTTTTCTGCCTTGTAGACGAACCTTACCGAAGATAAGCTTATTGCTATGATATATGAAATCAACTTTTTTGGTGGATCTAAGGGGTGGTAGGTAGACACTGGTGTTTCTCGCCATATTTGCTATGATCATAACATGTTCAAGTTCTTTTCTATGTCTGAGAATAAGAAAGTGCTGCTAGGTGACTCCCACTCCACTAAAGTTACTGGTACTGGTGAGGTGGAATTGAAGTTTACCTCTGAAAAGACTATCATCTTGAAGGATGTCCTGCATACTTTGGAGATGAGAAAGAATATAGTTTTGGTGAGGTGTCACTTTATTTTTTGGAAACTAAGTTCAATATTATTGTATGAAAGTTTTTATTATTGTGTGAACATTTTTGCTATTATTGTGTAAACGTATTGGCTATTATTTTGTGAATGTTACACGTATGTTCATTCTTTTTTTAGCTATAAAAAGAGAGCCATAACTCTCAGTTTTACAGAACTATGAAATTGCTCTTCACAGTAAACCCAAGAAAATAAAATTCAAAATTATTATTTTTCAGTTTTTTTCTAGCAACATAAATACTTTAGAGGTGTAGCACTCTGAAATTAATAAGTGCATTGAAGCTCCAAGACAAAAAAAATAATTATGGGCTCTTTTATTCTGTGGAAGACGAAGCTGTGTTTGTTTGCATAAATTTGGACAGAGATGTGAAACATCTTAAAGAGAGTGACTTAGTCTACAACTCAACCCAAGTAGTACTTTTCATTATATTGGTAATATTGTTTCATATCTTTTTTTTACATACATGCTTCCAATAGTTTTCATAAGATTACTTGATGATAGACACATAAAATACATTAACATGAAACATGTATTTTTAAAATGAATATAACTAACTCTAATAGTAACGTTTTGGCATGAAAGTTGTACTTTTAGAAATAACTAATATGTTCTTCTAAAAATCTATTTTAACTGTACTGAAAATCTCATATCCATATGTATGAACTTTACTAATTTTTTTTATTAATTGGCTACTGAAACTAAATAGTCAAGTAAGAATATAAAATCAAGTGTTCTAGTTTTAAAATTTTTAAACATTCACTCACTATACTGTATCACTGCTATTGCTCTAGTTGCATTGAAATGTCTTCTAGAAGAACCCGTCTTATATGATCATACTTGTGTCAGAAATAAGAATAACATCATAGCTAGTTTGGTTAATCTAAAATTGAATAATACTCTAAAAATGTTAAAATATGGGCTATTAACATATAACTAAATATCCACTTCAATACTTAGGTAGAACTCAAATTGTTACTTATAGTTTCGATATTCTTATGCTCTTAGTTCTAAATCAAAAAAACATACTATGAAATCCATCAAACTTACAAGTAAAATAGGGCCAAAACTATTTTAAAACATCACTAAAATATAAAGATTTAACTCAACTCTTTTATCATGAATATGGGTATAATATCTTTTGAAATCACCAAAATGAGTTTCATCATTTAAATACACATAACTCTAAGTGAAAATGTTCAAATTAAAACATGTCAAAACACTTAAAAAGTAAACATTTTCATCTTTCTAGAGAGCTAGCATATGCTCATTTTAGATCACCAAATCTATTTTACAGACTAAAATTTTAGTTGGTGTCATCTCAATATAAAAAATTCTAAAACAGTTCTGACTTATCATCACATAAATAGGTGTAACTTTTCATAAAAATGGCCAAACATAATTCTGTAAAAAGATAACAAAATTAAACATTTCAATATTTAAAACAAGATATTACAAACACAATTATCATATCTAAAATCTTTCCAAAAGTATAGAACACTGTTTAATTTAAAACATGATTCTTCACATAACTTTCATAGAACATACCTTGAATTAAATGCTATAACTTTGTTTAGAAAACTTAAAATGACAAAACATAAAATATATTTTTTAAAAAAACCTAGACATATCAAGCTTTAAAATAAGAAAAAACTCGCCAAACTTCAATCGGTAAAACCATTTTAAATAACAAAAATACAAACAAGATTTCTAGCATGATTTGTATAAAACCACCTTCAATTAAACATGTATAACTTAGCATAGAAAACTTGAAATGAAAAAATGTACAATTTTTCATGAAATAGACATTTATAGATTTCTAAAGAGATATAAACCAAAGTCTAATTCTTCACGATGTTGTCCTATAACCCATTTTAATTTACTGTAAAAATAGTTATCTAGTTATGCTTTAACCTATAATCTTTATCTTCTTCCACTTATTTTTTTTTCTTCCTTTTTTCCTACTATTTATATTTTTTCTTCCTTTTTTCCTACTATTTATATGTTTTCTTCTTCTTTATTTTCAATATTTTTATGTCGAGCTTCTTAGAGAATCTTACACTAACAAGATATGCATGAGAAAATGAGTAGGACATGTGGACATATGGCTCACCTCTTAGAAACACAATTTTTAATTAGTTACAAAGACATGTGTCCTCTTAAGAATAAGTGTATGACACCTCATGCTTAAAGACAAAATTAATTAAATAAATAGTATAATAATAAAATAACATTAAGATAAGATTAAGGGTAAAATTGTAATTTCCTAAAATATACGCCTAGCAATAATTTCACTTCTATGCAAAGGATAAGGTGTTACAAGAAGCCACAACTATGTGTTTGTTACCATACTATGAATTGCATGGATAATAAGTAGGATTTCATTGTATTTTATTGCCAGACTTGCATTCACTTAGAGGGAGTGTTACATGAAGTTCGGAGGATTTTTGTATATTACATGTGTTTTAGCTACATGATTATATAGATTTAGCCTATCAGTGTATATCTCTGTAAGGATAACATGATAGTATCTGTAGACTATATATTGTTTCTGCATAATATGTTTACAGAGTATGTGTTTGTTTTATATGTGTATGTTATACGTGTAGATTAAAATCATTGTGCTTCAGACTTGTAGTGTGTGCATTTATGTTGAGACTTTTACATTTTAACCTAACATAGTGGGAATAAGATGATTTGAGATGGATGAAGCGCATAAGTTGTATGCACTTGGAATAAGTGTGTTTTAGGGTGTTGGGTATGCATCAATGTTTTGTTCATGGAAATAAATATCTTTAGGGCATCTTCATAATTATCTCATGTTTGATGTGGGTTTGTATTTAATTGTGCAGTGTTTTGTCACGAAAAGCCAAAAGGAGAGATTGTAAATCCTGTAGTTATTTGTGTCTTTGTTGGTGTTCCCGTTCACAAAATATAGAATCTGTTTATTTTACTTAGTGTTTCTGTCTTTCTCTATGTAAGGTTGGTTACTGTTAATTAAGAATGCACATAGTTAATCATACTTTGAATGAAAGCATATTATACATACACAACAAAGTTAGTTTTCTTAGTATGCATGTTAGGTTGAGAATTGTAGTTTTTGTTTTGTTGCGTGTACGATTATTTATTGAAAATTACTTGACATTTTTGCAAATAAAAAATCAAATTTTTGGATGTCTCATTAGATGGTTGGCGAAGCCACGACAAGGGTGACCAACAAAGGCTTGGTGAGGTACCCTATAATACCTTCTCTTAAATGCTTCTTTAATTAGAAATTCCTAGCAAAACTCTACCAAAATTTTTCTAGCAATTCTAATTCCCTTTTCACTAATCATCTTGATTATATTTCTATGATTATGATACGTTTTAGTAAAAGTAAATAACTTTCTTAGACTATGAGTAGCTAGGACTATTTTGATGATTTGGTTCGGACAATATTGTACTTTTGGGATTGTTGAGTGTTCCCAAGACAATGATTACATGTGATCATAGTTGAGTGGTTTTCCACGTTGGTTGTACTATCTAGTTCACGTTACTAATCATTGGTTTTTTTATCACACTACTTATCATGATGTTGGCTCTAGAGGAAAGTCGGATTTGCGTATCAGATCGAGTAGTTGTTGAGACAACAAATGAGGGAAAAAATAGACAATAAAGGTATTTGAGTTTATATTTCTATTAATTTATACCATATAGACATAGATCATATGTGGGTTTAGCTAGTTATATGATTATATTTGTATGATTCGCTTTGTTATGAGTCCAATCTAAGTCTTGAATGTGCATGTTACAACGTATAGGCTTTGGACTCTTATTGGAAAGTTATTTACATTCTGTCTAAAATGTTTTATTTCCTGAATGAGTATCATGTTTGTATCTTGTTTGTGATATTTATACTCTTCCTTATTTTTTTCGCTATTTGTGGATATGAATATTTTATGAGTCAGTATCTCCTTATTCTGATAGTGTACAGGGTCTCGAACTTTTTCAAGTTGCTTATAATAATTGATAAAACAAATGTAAATTATTTAAGTATATTTTGTATTATATCTTATTAAAATCAATGCAAAAAAGATAAATAGTCAAGTTTATAGTAATATAATTCTTTATGTTATGACTTAGAAATGAATCACTTTTCTAATTTTTAAAATAAGTATGACATATGACATAACATAAAGAATGTGGGTGGATGCAAATTTATGTAAGAGGTGTTATTCATTATTCATAGAATAATTCACCAATTAAATTACTTTATTTCTCTACCTCTTATTAGATATTTGTTTTTTTAAAGAAAAAAATTGTATTAATCTTGACGTATAGTACAACAACATAATCACATATTTTAATAACAATGAATAATTACTTCATGCTAGTTATAAGAATTAAATCATGGTTTAAGTGTATAGTATTATATATAATTCAAGGAAGAATACGTGTGCAAAAATGTGTACAAATTTATGTTATTAGTATTTCTCAACGTAACATAATTATTTTATAAATAAAATTTTATTTTTAATTACATCCACGTAGTGTATATATATTTTTATATAGTGTAAAAAATTTATTAACACATATTTAAAAAGGTGCATTATGGCCACGACTTTTTTTGTTGCTTTCAAATTTTTAAATTGACAAAAATAATTTTTTTATCTTTAATATAGTTATTTTATGCCAATAAAATATTTTTGAATGTATTTTTATTAATTTTTGAATTTTACATTAAATATATTTTGAATCCAACTTTAAAAATAGGTATGTAAAGTATGTGATTATGTTGTTGTACTCCAAGATTAGTAAATGTTAATAGTATCTCATAACGATTTTGGTAAATAAATTAAATTCATGATAGAGTATTAGTTGAATTACTACTAACATTTAGTGTGATGATAAGTTTTATTATGATAAATAAATGTTTTATTATAATAGTGGTAATACTAATGCGGTAAATTATAAGCTAAACTATTTAATTAATTATTGTTTTATGCTCTACAAATATACAAGTTTTAGTTTCTTGTAAGAAGACGCTAACGTTTTTAAGGCTTGGCATCGGAAATCAGAGAAATACAACGTCTAACGTCCCTTCGTTATTTTCTGAAAAGAATTAATTAATGCAACTATTCATCTTCTCTTCATAATATGGTTCGTAAGCTCTATATATATAAACAAGTTTTGTATCAACTAATGAATGTCAATCCGTCTCTTTTATTAATTAGAATGAATCGCATACCCATGCAGTACCTTAAAAAAATGAATCACTATGATATCGAAATCTGCAATGCGAAACTTAAGGTCACCGTGGTTAATGAAGCTTATTTTGTTAAGGATTACATATCCGAATTCAAGAAATTATTGATGCAAAATCCAACTCGTGTGGTGGGCCTCGATTGTAAAAGAAAATCTGCAAATTCACAAGTTTCAATTTTGATAGTGTGTGTTAGCAATCGTTGCTTGATGATACAAACGTGTCATCTACGTAATCCTATTCAAAGTAGTTTAACAAATTTCTTCGATGATGAAAATATACCCTTCGTTGGAATGGAGACTAACTTCTCTTTTAATTGTGCAAAAGATGACTACTGCTATACCCACAATATTGGTTTGTGTACATGTCCCACTTATTCGTTTACAAGTGGAGTTCAATTGGGTGAATTTGCTTCGAGGGTGCTTAAGAAACCCAAACTTTTGAAATCTGGATTAGCTGAGTTAGCAGATCATATTGACTTGAAAATAAAGCCGACATCTGAAGTTGGAAGCCAAAGCCAAAGTCATAGTACTAGTACAGTTACTACAACAACTAGTAGTATTGAGTACAAATGGGATGCTCCAGTTTTTTCAGAGGAGCAAGTGAAAGAGGCAATTCATGATGCTTATTACTCTTATTTGATTGCTAACAAGCTTTTGGAAAGCCTATAGACATTGCCGTAACATATCATTGTGGGTGTTTTTTTTATCATACTAATTAATGTGTTACTTTTTGCTTGTTTTGTCGAGATTTATGTTTCCCTTGTATATATTTGTTCGGTTAGGTAGTGATCGAGTAATATTATGTAGCAGAAGTTTCTTTTTGTGTGTTTGTGTCTTTCTTTTCTATATATTTATGGAATTTCATAATTAAATGCAGCTTAATTGACCAATATATACATGTTTTATCCTTTACTTGATACAAATTTACTTATTCTTTTTGTTATAATTTTTAAGAGTCAAATAATTCTAATATATATGACGAGTTCAATGACATTAATTAAGTCTATGTTACTTTAATTTGGCACTTTAGATTTTCATATTTGTATTAACACGACGCAGACATCGATATAAGATATTAGTCGAATATTGCAAAAATCTTCGGAATCGATATTTAAAGTTTAATACAAGTAAAAAGAATTAATAAGAGACCAATTTAAAAAGATCCACCTTGAGTAGTGATAAAGGTGTTTGTTGTATTTTAGACTATAAATAAAGTATCATCCTTCACTTATAAAATATCTTAAAATTTATAAATTTTTCTTTCTTTTGTAAGGATAATTGATTAATTCAATTTTGTTCAAATAATTGTAATTTTGGAGTTCATCCATTTGAAAATAATAAAAGTAGTCAATGACGTCCAAAAAAATAGTTAATATTTATACCGAATCTCGTTAAATTTATGGTATTTTAATATTTCTGCTTTAGTTTCTTTTAGTATTGTATTTTCAATAACATTATTTTTAGTTAATTTGAGTTATATTCATTTAAATCATAAATAAATAATAACTACTTAGAATATTGAAAATATATCCTATATTTTAAAAAAGAATGCTAAAGAAGAAGAGATTAAGAAAAGAAAAAGTGGTAGTGAAATTGATTTTAGGTAGCGTTTGGTTTACAAAATGAAATCAGAATCGAAATGGGAATGAGAATGCGAATGGAATGGAATGGAATGCGAATGGAATGGAATGGAAAAGAAACAATGTTGTTTGGCTTGATCACTAAAATTAAGCTTGGAATCAGGATTATATAGTGTTTGGTTTGCCACTAGAATGTAATGAAAAAAACTGTAAATTATCTTAATACCCCTACATTCAGTAAAATTTAAATAATGTCATTTAATTATTATTTTTTCGTCACACAAAATACATTATTAAAATTATTATTTTTCTAAATAATTATTAATTAATTAAAAAGAAAATATATTATTAAAATTATTATTTTTCTAAATAGGATTTAGGGTTTTGAGGTTTGGGATTTGGGATTTAGGGTTTAGGAATTTAGGATTTGTGGGTTAAGGTTTAGGGTTAAAATTATTATATTTCTAAAAAGGGTTTAAGGTTTTATAATTTGGGATTTTGGATTTAGGGTTTAGGGTTTTATGATTTGGAATTTGGGGTTTAGGGTTTAGGGTTTAAGGCTTAGGATTTATGGTTTAAGGATTTGAGGTTTAGGGTTTAGGATTTTGAGATTTAGGGTTTAGGGTTTAAGGATTAGGGATTTAAGTTTTAGGGTTTAGGATTTTATGGTTTAGGGTTTATTGTTTTGGTATTTGGGGTTTAGGGTTTTGGGTTTTGGGATTTAGGTTTAGTGTTTTGTGATTTGAGATTTGGGATTTGGGGTTTAGGATTTAAGGTTTAGGGATTTGGGGTTTTGGGTTTTGGGATTTTGGGTTTAGGGTTTAGGATTTTGGGATTTGGATTTAGGGTTTTAAGATTTTGAGATTTTGAGATTTAGGATTTAGGGTTTAGGGATTTGGGGTTTAGGATTTTAGGATTTGGATTTAGGGTTTAGGGTTTTGAGGTTTTGGGATTTGGGGATTTTGGGTTTAGGGTTTATGGTTTGGGTTTGGGGATTTGGGATTTGAGTTTAGGGTTATATTTAAGATAATGGTAAAATTGGAAAAAAAATTTAAGATGAGAATGTAATCATGATTCCTAAAGGGGGAGAATGAATTGTGATTCCTTCTCCTTTAGTAATCAATTTCATTATGTTCCCTCTATTTAGTCCAACCAAACATACAAATGGAAGGAATCAATTCTAATTCCTTTCCATTCCTTCCGATCAAACATCACCTTAGGGTTAAACTAAACATTTATCCTTTAATATGTACTGTTGCCTTCAAGTTTTTAACTATTGGACTTCCTTATTCGATTTCTTTAAAATGGGCATATATATGATATTAATTTAACCCATAATAAATAATGATCATAAATTAAAAATAATAATATAAATATTAAATTATAATTATTTTAATTTTTATATTAAAAAATAATAACCAATCATTCATACATATATATAACTAAATTATATATTAAATATAATTTATATAATAATATTGTGTGTAAGTGTCTATATCTAAATATTAGACACATATTTTCTTGTCTTAAAATTTTAAAACTTATAAATCTAACCTCTAGATATGTGCATGTATCCACCACTTATACCCGAACCAAAATAACATATAATACCTTTCTAAATAGATGTAAACCAAAGTATAATTATTCATGACGTTGTCCTAGAATCCATTTGAATTCGTTGCAAAAATAGTTATTTAGGTATGTTTTATTTTAGAATCTCTCTTCTTCTACTTCTTCTTTCTCTCTTTTTACTTCTATTTCTTTTCTTTTTTTTGTAATTTTGTAATTTTTTACCAAGCTTCTTAGAAAAGCTTACACTAAAAAGATATGCATGAAAAGATAAGATATGTGGGCATATAACTCACCTCTTAGAAGCATTAATTTTTTTATTAGTCATAAGGACATGTTCTCTTAGGAATAAGTGTGTGATACCTCATGTTTAAAAAAATAATTAATTAAATAAATAATAAAATAATATTGAGGGTAAAATCATAATTTCATAAAATATACTCTTAATAATATTTTTACTTATATGTAAAGCATGGGGTGTTACAAGAATTTTGTGCGCACAACTATGTATTTATTGTCATGATGTGTTTTGCATGGACAGTGAATGTAGGATTCCACTGTATTTTGTTTCCTGACTTGCATTCACTTAGGAGAATGTTGCATAAAGTTAGGGGAGTTTTGTATATTGCATGTGTTTCTGTTGTATGATTATATGTGTTTAGCCTATTGATGTGTACATGTGTAGGGATAACACGATAGTATTTGATAGACTACACATTGTTATCGTATGATACATTCACAAGGTATATGTTAATTTTGTGTGAGCATGTTACATGTGTAGATTAATGTAATTGAGTTTCAAACTAGCAGTGTGAGTAGTTGTGTTAAGACCCTCGTGTTTCAACCTGACAGAGTGAGGATGAGTTGACTCAAGAAAATGGATGAAGCACACAAGATGTATGCACTTGAAATAGGTGTGTTTTTGGGTGTTGGGTGTGCATTGATGTTTTGTTTATGAGAACAAACATTGTTAGGTCATATTCATGATTATCTTATGTTTGATGTACGTTTGTACTTAATTATGTAGTGTTTTATCAAGGAAAACCAAAGAGAGAGATTATAAGTCATATAGCTCTTTATGTTTTTGTTAGCATTCCCATGTGCAAAAATAGAATTTTATTATTTTACTTAGTATTTATGTATTTCTCTTTGTAAGGTTGGTTACTATAAATCAGTAATGCACAAATACATATAATTATAGGGTTGGTTTTCTTAGTATGTATGCTAGGTTGAGAGTTGCGGTTTTGTTTTATTACATGTGCGATTATTTATGAAAAATTACTAGACATTTTTATGAATGAAAACTCAAATTTTTGTATTCCTTAATGAGGTCCTCGTTGGACAACCTCATTGGGTGGTCGAAGAAGCCGTGATGAGTGCGCTCGACGAAAAATGGTTCTGTAATTAGAAATTCCTAGTGAAACTCTACCAAAACTTTCTAGTGATTCTAAGCGTTTTGGCTTAAGTCTTATATCACAAGTAGACAGATTTTCCTTTTCACTAATCATCTTGAGTATATTTCAATGATTGTGATACGTTTCAGTGAAAGTAAATAGCGTTCTTAGACTGTGAGTGGCTAAGATTAATTTAATGGTTTTGTTTGGATAATACTATACTTTTGGGATTGTTGAGTTTTTTCAAGACACTAATTACGAGTGATAATAGTTGAGTGGTTTTCCATGTTAGTTTTACATTATCTGATTCATGTTGTTAATCATTAGTTTTCGATCACATTATTTATCGTGGTGTTGGTTCTGTAGAAGAGTCGGATTCGTGTGTCAGATCGAGTAGTTATTGAGGTAGGGAACAAAGGTAGCAATAGACAGTTAGGACAATGTGGTCTTTACTGATAGAAGTATTTGAGTTTATATTTCTGTTAAGTTATATCTGTTTATTATTTTAGGTGATTGTTTGCTATCGGGTAGTTGTCATAAGCAACACAAAAAATTTACCACATAGATAGGGATTGTATATGGGTTTACCTTGTTATATGATTGTATTTGTATGATATGCTCTGTTGTGAGCACAATCTAATTCTTGATAGTGTATGTTACAACATATAGGCTTTGGACTTTTATTGAAAATCTATTTACTTTTTGTATAAAATGTTTTATTTTCTGACTAAGAGCGTATTGCTTGTATTTTATTTGTGGTTTTTATACTTTTCCTTGTTTGTTTCACTATTTATGAGAATGAGTCCTTTAGGAGTCATTATCTTCTTACCCTAGTTGTGTACAGAATCTTGACCTCTTTCACGTTATTTATAATAATTGATGAAACAAACGTAAAAGTATTTTTAAGTATATTTTGCATCATATGTTATTAAAATAATTTCAAAAAAAGACACAAATAATCAGTTTTATAGTAGTATAATTCTTTATGTTATAACATAGAAATGAATCACATTTCTAATTTTTAAAATAATTATGACATGTGACATAAAGAACGTGGGTAGATGTAAATTTATGTAAGATGTGTTATTCATTATTCAAGGAATATACTTCTCATTAATTAGATTATTTTGTTTCATGCATATCCTCTTATTGAGTATTTTCTTTTTCAAAGAAAATGTTGTACTAATCTTAACTTATTAGAACACATCTCATATTTCATGAACAATGAATAATTACTACATATTAGTGATAATAATTAAATCATGGTTAAAGTGTATAACATTACATATGATTTATTACGAAGAATATGTGTGTAAATTTACGTTATTAGCATTTCTCATTAACACAATTTTTTTAATAAATGAAATTTTAATTTTAATTAACAGTGTATATATTTTTATATAATGTAAAAAATATATTAGCACATATTTAAACAAGGTGGGATTATTGCCACAACCTTGTTGCTTTCAAATTTTTAAATTGACAAAAACAACCTTTTGTCTTTAATATAATACTTTTATGTTAATTAAATACTTTTAAATATATTTTTATTAATTTTTATAATTAAATATAATTTGGATCTAATTTTAAAAATAAGTTGTGTAAATATCAAAAAAATTATCAAAAATTATCTAATTTTAAATAATATTTTTTTTGTTTAGAAAAATCACTTATAAATAAGACTTATCACAAGCGTCTTTAAGTCTTACATTAGAGTGATTTTTTTTGTAAAAAATGAAATTCACGTCTAAAAAAATATTTACTTATTATGGGAAGATTTATCATTCACATTTTAAGTGGTAGTAAAATTTATCATGATAAAATAATATCTTATTATAATAGTAATAATGGATGAATTTTAATAAACAAATGAAATTCGTAGTCATTGACAAAGTGTGAGAAGGCTTGCTACTACATTTAGTGTGTTAATTTCGGAACAGGAGAGTTCAAATATACAAGTTTTAATTTCCTCTAAGAAGACGCTAATGCTTGGCATCGGAAATCAGAGAAATAGAACGTCTAACGCCCCTTCGTTATTTTCTGAAAAGAATTAATTAATGCAACTATTCATCTTCTCTTCATAACATGGGTCGTAAGCTCTATATATATAATTAAACAAGTTTTATATTAACTATAGAATGTCAATCCGTCTCTTTTATTAATTAGAATGAATCGCATACCCATGCAGTACCTTAAAAAAATGAATGACTATGATATCGAAATCTGCAATGCGAAACTTAAGGTCACTGTGGTTAAAGAAGCGTATTTTGTTGAGAATTATATACCCGAATTCAAGAAATTATTGATGCAAAATCCAACTCGTGTAGTGGGCCTCGATTGTAAAAGAAAATCTGCAAATTCACAAGTTTCAATTTTGATTATGTGTGTTAGCAATCGTTGCTTGATGCTTCAAATGTGTCATCTACGTGATCCTCTTCAAAGTAGTTTAAAAAACTTCTTCGATGATGAAAATATACCCTTCGTTGGAATGGAGACTAACTTCTCTTTTAAATATGCAAATAGTGACTACAGCCCTACCCACAGGATTTATAACTGTACATGTCCCACTTATTCGTTTACAAGTGGAGTTAAATTGGGTGAATTTGCTTCGAGGGTGCTTAAGAAACCCAACCTTTTGAAATCTGGATTAGCTGAGTTAGCCGGTCATATTGACTTGAAAATAAAACCGACATATGAAGTTGGAAGCCAAAGTCATAGTACTAGTACAGTTACTACAACAACTAGTAGTAGTATTGAGTACAAATGGGATGCTCCAGTTTTTACAGAGGAGCAAGTGAAAGAGGCAGTTCATGATGCTTATTACTCGTATTTGATTGCTAACAAGCTTTTGGAAAGCCTATAGACATTGCCGTAACATATCACTGTGGGTGTTTTTTATCATACCAATGTGGTACTTTTTGATTGTTTTGTCGAGATTTATGTTTCCCTTATATATATTTGTTCGGTTAGGTTGTGATCGAGTAATATTATGTAGCAGAAGTTTCTTTTTGTGTGTTTTTTTCTTTCTTTTTCTATATATTTATGGAATTTAATTTATAATTAAATGCAGCTTTATTGACAAATATATACATTTTTCATCCTTTTACTTGTTACAAATGTACTGATTCTTTTGGTTATATATAATTTATGAGACTGAAATAATTCTAATATCTATGACGAGTTCAATGACATTAAGTGTATGTTACTTTGATTCGGTACTTTGGACTGCCGTATTGGTATCAACACGACACAACACAGACACCGATACAGGATATTGGTCAGATACTGTAAAAATATTCGAAATCGGTGGTTAAAGTTTAATCCATAACTGAAAATGAAGGAGAAGTAAAAGAATAAGTTAAAGAAATAATAGAAGAAGGCTGAAAAAGAAGAGATGAAAGATGCAGGACAATGAAGAAAACGAAGAAATGGAAGTGGAAAAGTGAAGAAGATGAAGAAACAAGCGGCAGTGAAATTAATTTTAGTGTTAAACTGATCCTTTTAGTATGTACTGTTTAGTATTTGGGTTATGCATGCCTTCAAGTTTTTAAGTATTGGACTTCCTTATTTGATTAACACATAATAAATAATGATCATAAATTACAAATAATAATGTAAATATTAAATTTAATTTTTATATTAAAAATAATAACCAAGCATATATATATATATATATATATATATATATATATATATAATAATAATAATAATAATAATTCTGTATTTAAATATCTATGTTCAAATAGTAGACATATTTTTATATCTTAAAATTTTAAAATTAATAAATCTAACATTCAAATATATACCGGATACTCGTACCTAAACCAAAGTAACATAACATTACCATCTAAAAAATGTAACAAAAAATTACATTTTACAATACTTTCCCACCAAAATTTTCATTAATATTATCATTAAATATACTTTAAGTGATATTTTTATTTAGGGGTGGTTATTAATAAATTATTATTATTATTATTACATAATATGAGGGGTGGTAAAATTGTCACTCAATCAAAATTATATTTTTATTATTTAATATTTTATGTGATAATAAAATATAAAAAAATAACTAATAACGAATTAATGTATATATAATTATTTTCTATAATTAGATAACAAATAGTTCTTGGAACTAATTCTTGATTTGTGCTTGGAGTGTAAATTTACATATGGATTTTTTTATTGAAATTGAATTTTTTCTCTCACATATATATGGTAGTATATTTATCATTGATTTAGATTATCTAAATATGATTATGATTTATATGCCTACTCTCATCCTTTATAAATTAGAGAATGTAATTCCAAATTTTCTATTTTTTTTCTATAGAATAATATGTAAGAAATATGATATTATAAATATAAAAATCCCTGCAAAGAAATTATTCAAACTATGTGTCTAGCATTTGACATGTTGATACATAATCTGCTTCGTTATCTACCCCTTTTTCTTTTCGTTCAGCTTCTTAAAGTAGTTAGATTTTTCTAATAAAACAAATTAACATGAATGTTATGTCGAAGAGGAAGAAAGAAAATATTGTTCGTGCTGAAACAACAAGTATAAGAAGTATATGATTTTTCTTTGATAAAAATTAAAAGAAAAAAATAAACAGAAAAAATTACTAATCTATTGATTTATTCAAGGAATCTTTATATAAACTTATATATAATAAATAAAGTAAAAAAATAGTCTTTTTAAACTAACACCTACAGACTCGATAAATAAAAAATTAACTTGTTAAACATAACAAGTTTCCAAAAGATCAAGACAAAAGTTCACAAACAACTCTTTCTTAACAAATCTTCCTTTCAATTGATGTGTTCAAACATACATTTTAAAATATGTAAAATTTTCTTACAAATTGAATCTCCTAGAGTGGAAACTCCAACTAATTTCCTCAAGTTCAAGAAGGCACCCAATTTGAAGGGTTGGTAAAAATATCAATAATTTGGTCTTCACTTCTACGGTAGACAAGATCAATAACTTCATCATTGTTGAGATCTTTTAAAAAATAATATTTTACGTCAATATGATTGCTTCTTCCATGTAGCACAAGATTTTTGGAGAGTTTGATGATTGAGTTGTTGTCACAAAAAATTATAGTAGCTCCTGTTTGCTTGAAATGTAGCTTTTCAAGAATTTTCCTCAACCAAATAGCTTGACAAACACAAGATGTTGTTGCAATAAATTCAGCTTCAATGGTGCACAAAGTGACGATCAATTGCTTCTTAGATGACCACGAAACAACCCTTGTACTTAGCATAAAAACATAATCTGAAGTGCTTCTCTTATCATCTTGATCTTCTGCATAATCGTTTTCAGTAAACCCAATCAAATCTGACATTTTACCCTTCTTATAAAACAACCCAAAATCTTTAGTTCCTTACAAGTAACGATAAATTTTCTTGGTAACTAAAAAATGCAGCTCTGTTGGATTCTTCATATATCTGCTAATTAGACTCACTGATTGCATTATGTATGGTCTTGCTGCAGTTAAATACATCAAATTACTCACAATTTGCTTATAGATTGTGTTGTCCACCTTTTTCCTCCGTGATCTTTGTTTAGCTTCAAGCCAAACTCAGTTGGTGTAATAATAGGATTACAATCTTTCATCTGAAACCTATCCAAAATTTCTCGCACATACTTCTTTTGAGAAATAAAAATTCCAGTAGCAGATTGCATCACTTCGATGCCAAGAAAATAATGCAGCATACCAAGATCAGACATTTTAAATTCAACCATCATAAACTTCTCAAATATGACATTATCATTGCCAGTAAATATAAGATCATCTACATATAAGCAAACAATGAGCATTTTCCCTCCATTACTAACTTTGACAAAAAAATTGTATACTCATATGAACATTTTTGAAAACCTTCTTTCAAAATATAAACCTTAATATGATTATACCAAGCCCGTGGGGCTTGTTTTAATCCAAAAAGAACTTTCTTTAATCTATATATTTTATGCTCATTTTTAACCTTAATATAGCCAGGAGGTTGGTCAACAAATACTTATTCCTCCAAGTTTTCATGTAAGAATGCCAATTTGACATCTAATTGGAAGATAGGCCATGGATTCAGTGATGTCAACGCGATCACTAATTTGATTGTATCATGCCTTGCAACCGGAGCAAAAATTTCTTTATAGTCCACTCCAAACTCCTGTTTGTATCCTTTAGCCACCAAGTGTGCCTTGTACTTGTCAAATTCACCATCCATTTTCAACTTTGTCTTGTAAACCCACTTTACACCAATTGTTTTGTGTCTTTTTGGAAGTTCAGATAAGTCCCAAGTATCATTTCTTTCGATGGTTGCAATTTCAGCATCCCTTGCCTTCCACCATTTTGATTCTTTGATAGCACTTTTGAAAGTTGTAAGGTTACAATCTAAAAATAAAGCAAAGTGAGTAAGTTGGTCTTTAGATCGATCAATTCCGGTTACCTCATGATCTGACATCCATGCTAGTCGCTTTTGAACACGATGAGAACTTGAACCAACTGTTACTTCAATCAGGTCATCAAATTCTAGTGTTGTTGGTGGAGTTTTAGCAGTAATTGGAGCTTCATTTGGTGGAATTTCAACTGTTGAAATTTGTTGTTGTATGGGCTGTTGCCTTTTTTCTTCATTTTCACCATCAAAATCAACTTGTATTTGATGTTTGGTAGTATTGTCATCCCATTTCCAAAATCTTCCTTCATCAAAAATTACGTCACGACTTATGAAAATTTTCTTGGTGATAAGATTGTACAATTTGTATGTTTTTGACATCTCACTAGCACCAAGAAAAATGCATTTTCTCCCTTATCATCAAGTTTTTTTCTTTTTTTGATCTGGAATATGAGCATATGTTATGCAACCAAAGATTCTGAAGTGATTGACACTTGGTTTGTGATAACTCTATGTTTTAGAATTATTTTTGTCTAATTTATTAATTATAATTGTTATGTTCTCAAAGTTTTTAATTAATTTTAAGTTCTTAAATTAATATTTACTGTTATTTTTTAAGGAATATATTTTTAGAGAAAATTAAAGAATTTGAATTGAAAAAGACTTAATTGCAAATAATAAAAGTTAAAAACATAATTTGAATTAAAAGAGGACTTAATTGTAAAGATCAAAAGTTTAAAATTTAATTTGAATTAATATAGAAGGCTAAGATGCAATTAACTAAACTTTTGCTTTTCTGCGCAAGGAAGGAAGACCACGCGCATCTCTGTTCAATGCGCCTTACGCACCCTCAGATCAGACAATCAACGGTGAAGATCAGGCGAGTGAGATGTAAGCACCACATGGGCGATTGGATACATTTTTCACCAATGACACACTACTCGACGTGTAGAGTGGGGTCCACTTGTCTGTGTAGTCCAGAGCGTAGAGTGGGGCCCACTTGTCTGCGCAAAAATTTTCCCGAGACGCATCTTCATCACTCATCGTCAAATTAAATTTGAACGGCCTAGATCGTGCATTTGTCCCATGTTCCACGTGAGTGGAAACCAGCTGTCGCGCACAAACCAGCACACATATTTCCCGTGCGATGCGGTCCACCTAATCTGCGTGCACCCTCCCATCCCACCCAATACGAAGCTGTCACGTTATCCAGCCTATTTTTTTACGCTTGTCTCCCATGCATATGGTATAAAAATAATCCAAAAATAGTGCACGCTATCCAGCCTATTTTTTTACGCTTGTCTCCCACGCGTGTTTAAAGAATATTTTCGATGTATTTCTTTGTCTCCTATTTTACACGCGAGTTGTAAAAAAATATTTTGTGATGTATTTTTTTGATAGAGTTGAAGCTATAGATATGTGCTTATTATGATACAAGTAGGGGAGTAGATGGTGGAACACGCAAAAGCCATTTTTGGCTTCTGTTGTGGTTCTGCTTAGGGAGAAAAATAGAGAAAGCAGAGATGAAATACTTCTAATTATTTTTGTTGTTGTTCATTTAATATTCCTTAAATCTCTTAATATTTTCGTATTGTAATTTTAATATTTTTTATGAATTAATTTATTTGTTCTAGGGTTGCCATGTAACTTAAATTATGAAGCTTGGATTAATTATTTTTGAATGATTTATGAGATGTTTAATTTATTTATTCTATTTGTGCTTAATGCTTTTGATTGTTGAAAGATTTTTCAATTGATTTGTGACACTTAAATAAACTTGAAAAATATATTTTTGTGTGATTGCTCGTGGATAGAATAACATATATTTATAAAGGAGAGGAACTTACCTTTATTGTACGTATAGCTATTTGAGAACTTTAAACTTAATGAATCTTGGCGAATTTAATTCTCATAGGAATATAGTGAATTATTTTAGTGAGATGTATCTATTTGTTATCGGAAGAGACATATAAATAAATTAGAAGTTCTTGGTGGACAAATTAAATACAAGAACATAAATCAAGAGAAAATAATATGATTTAAGTAGATTAATTTGATAAAACTACAATCCTAGAGTTTTTTTAATTATTGTTATAAAAAATTAGTTTAGTTAAACACCTTCTAACTATCGATTGTTTGGATAAAATTAGGTTTAAATAATTTTAATACTTAACGAACACTAGTAACAAATCTCTATGGAAGCGATTTCTTACTTAATCACTTATTACTTGTGATCGCGTACACTTGCACGTTCATATTCTCTTAAAGAGACAACAGTTTGTGTCCATTCCATGCTTCTTTAGGTGTCACATTTTGAACAACTAGAGTGGGACTTTTGTTCAAAATGTGAATGCTCTAGATGACTACTTTAGACCATAAACTCCTTGGGATATGACCCTTTGACAGAATAGTATGTACCATGTTTAGAATTGTACAATTCTTTCTTTCTGAAACTCCATTTTGTTATGGCGAATATGCTACTGTAAGTTTCTTTTGAATACCATAGTTCTCACAAAAATTTATAAATTCTTGTAAGGTGTATTCTCCACAATGTACCAAAACTAACACTTGCAAACTCGATAAATAAAAAATTAACTTGTTAAACACAACATAAAAAATAAATTTACAGATAAAAATTTTATCTACGAAAATAACTAACACTCATAATCCTTACACAACAAGTTCCCAAAAGACTTAGACAAAAGTTGTCAAACAACTCTTTCTTAACATGTTATACATGAACTAGTTAAATGGTCTTTACATTATCATAAGAAAGGATCCTTAACATTTTGGATATTCCTCCATAAATGAATTAGTTGTTCACATTTTTTTTTATTTCTTGTTTTTCATAAAAGTTACTTCTAACTTAATCTAAAAGAAAATACAGGTGTAATTTTTAAAGTTATGCTACTAGCTAATTTCTCAAATAGTAACCTCGAATCCACCAATACAAAGGGTTATGAAACACCACTAGTAGCTTTATGTTGCTCACAATCTTTTTTTATTAACAAAAAGAGAACCTTTTGTTTTTATCCTCATATTTAAATTTAAATTGGGCCGTTTCCAAGCAAAAAGCCCACATAACAACAAATAAAATATGATAATTTTATCTACTTAAATAGTCATATATTTATATTTTTGATAGATTTTTAAATATTAATAAAAATTTATTATAAAATTCACATTATATCTAATGATACAATATAAAGATTAAATTTTTTTTATTATATATCTTGAAAATAGAACTAGATTCAATAGAATTGTCCAAAATATATAAAGTTTTAAATCTAATCTAAAAATATATAAGGTTTTAATATTTAAAATTATATGTACGTAATACATTATTTATATTTTAAAAAAATATGTAAAGTTTTACGTACAGAAACGAGAAGATTGCTAAAACTCTACCAAGGTCATCCTACGTTCAATAAGGTTTCTAGATACTTTCATTTTGATTAAAAATATGTAAGATTTTACATAGGATGATTATATTCAAATATTTGCCATAAATGTTGGAATTTCTACAGGCTATCAAAATTTTCGTGGGGTTGCTATAATTCCGTCATTGGTGGTGAAAATTTTATTACGCCTAACTTTATTCTCATTAAAGTTAAAGGTTGTTTTGGCTTTTTAATTATGACTTAGAGTATAAAGCTTTGAATGAATTTTTTTTTTAATTTGAGATAATTGTTATAAAGTATGAAAAAGCCTCTTTTTATGTCAACAGTATTCATATTTATTTATTTATGAATAATTCCTTATTCAGGAGTTAAAAGACTTGTCTCTAATAATTAATATAAACTAAAATTCATTTCACAAAATTCCAAAACAAGAAAAACATTGCAAGCAGATATAATAATTATTCTATCTAAGAATAAATAAAATAAAATTGCTATAATTTTAAATTAAGATATATTAATAAATTGCTAATAAATAATCAATTGTTATAAAATTTAATGATTTTATTTTATCAAACTTAATTATATAAAAATCATATTTAGTGTCTTTAAATTTACTTTTATTAACTCTCACATCTATAAATATTTTATTTTATTTTATTTATATAATTATTCAAATAATTATGATTGATAGCAAATATTTCACAAGATGTTACTTTAGAAAAATTTGATGATACTTCCAACAAAATCACCAATCCTTTGTCTTTATTTTTTAGCTTTTAAATATATATTAATAAATATTATTTAAATAAATAAATTTTTACGATCATAATTTTAATAAAATATCTTTTACATTTTACTTAAAAAAAACATCAATAGTCATAAGATTGCCACATCACCTTATATGTCAGAATCAGGTTCCACTCACCATACAAAATTTTACACGTGTTATTATTTAATAGGAAAATAGAAAAAGTTGAGTATAATTTCTGAGGTTGTCACAGTTTCAACCCCATTTTTGGGGACGAAGGATTCTCCTTTTGTTTTATATTTGTTTTTGAAAAATCTTAGTTAAATTATTGCACTTAAATTGTTGGTAAACGACATGCAATAATGTACATAGACCTCAATATTGGATTTTGTTTAGCACCGCAATATTTATAAAGTTACAATAAAATATATTTTTATTAATTAAATTATTTTTGTAATTTTTATTAAATATTTAATTTTTTAATAAAAATTTATATTAATTTAAATTATTACGTAATTACGTATTATAAAAATAATCTCTCTTACTTTTGTAATGTATCTTTACTTTTCTTCCTAATAAGTTTCTTTCCATAACTTTCATAGATTAGATTAAGTTAATTTTAATTAAAAAATAATTTTTTTAGAGAGATCTCTTTCTAATTGATTGTGGCGGTCAATAATGTAACAAAATGTCACCAATTAAGTTCTGAATCATTAAAGTTGCAGTTATTTTTAAAAATTTAATATTTTTTTAAAATCAATTATTGTTGATTAAACATAGATAAAATATGGTTATTATAATTTTAAAATTAAATATATATTAATATAGTATTTATATATATAATTATATAATAAAATTTAGTTTTTATTTAAACATAATAAATTAGATTGAAATTTTTTAGTCTTTCATTGTTTTTTAAAATTTTAAATAATTAAATAAAATTCGTATTTTTTAAATTAATTATATTTTTAAATAAATATTAAAAATAAAAAATATGATTAAATTATAAAAAAATTATTATTAATTTATAACCGATTCTTATTAACTAAAATTATCCAAAACCCATTGGATATGTTTATTCTCGTTTTTATCCTTTCTCTCTTTTTTTTTCTTGGAAGTTGGGTGAAAATTATTTATTATTTTACAAGTGATAATGTGTTTAATGATATTAATAAAATATAAGATTAGCTATTATTGTATAAACAACACAAATATTGAATATTATTGGATAAAAAATCATTGATATAATTACTAATATAATTGGTAAGATTGGTATCTTTAATTAAATATTTTAAGATTTAATTATCAATCCTCACTCCTCGTCCTTAAAATAAATATTTATTTTTTGAAAAAAAGTAATATAATTAATAAAAAAATATGAAATTACATAATGATAACACATCTCTCGTCTAGTCAAATTGTTATTAATTGATCAATACTTTAAGTCACCATCGGATGAATGGTACACTATGAATGAATTAGGAAAGCGCAAACCAAGGAGACAAATTTACTAATCTTTTCTGAATAAAACTAACCAATTATTGATGTAATATAATGTAATAATAATATCAAATATAATTTTACCTAAAATAAAATTGTGTTAAATAAGCTATTGAACCAAAAAAAAATGAAGGAAGAAAAATAGAATTTTAGAGTTACTAAATAAGTTGTGTTGTAATTAGGTAGAACCAAACATAATATATCCAACCATACATTTGAAAACATGCAGTAATAATTTCAATTTATCAACATGACATTAGCTACTTTTACTGATTAATTATAGCAATATGAAAATAATTGTCCTGGATAATTAAACTAATTGAAAGAGCTTTTAATTAATTACTTTTTTAATCTGAGACAAACCCATTTTAGCATGCACTAATTAAAACTTAATTACCATTTTTAATCTGAAAATGGTTAACTTCGAGTGCATGTAACAATTATATATATATATATATGGTAAAATATGGATTTCATAAAACTAATTATTTTTACATCTTGGAGAGCTAAAGCAACTACCAGTGAGCCAAACGATAAAGTACGTTGCTTTCTTTAGTCTCACAAATTGCTAAACCTAGCTACTAGAAGAAATAACAAGAGACCACCTTATAATTCACTAAAAAAGGTTTTTGAAAAAAGACATAAGGGACAAAAATTAATTACTATAAAGAAAAAGATAGGTAGCTTCATAAAAGAAATCACATGGATACACGTGAATATAAAGTATGTATAAGTATAAGTGTAAAATTTAATAGAATTCAATGAAAACGCATAAGTAACGTGACTTGTTTGAAAATAAAATTTTTGAAAAGTCATGACTTTATTTCATTTATAATTAATTTTGAAAAATATATAATATTTTCAATAAAAAATAAAAAATATATATATTATTATGTTGTAAATAATAATATATATATATTTTAAAAAAAATATTTAAAATAAAATTTTATACATAAAAAAATATCTCATAAATTTAAACCTAAATGTATGGGTATATTAATTATAAACAATTATAAAAAAAGATGTGGTTCTTTTGGTCTCCATAAACTCCGTGCCTTCGATCTGTTATGATAGGGATATATGTCATTCAGTATCTTTCTTTCCTTCACCTGTCTCTCCTTCACAAATTGATACGTCGATTTTCTTACTCAGCACACGTGTTCGTATTTGGGACAAAATATATATAGAATAATATTATATATCATAATTTGCTATTTATGTGATGTGTTATTTTGTAATTGGTTGATAAGTGACAGGCTATATTTGTGGTAAAATAAAAATCATTTATAATATAAGTTAAATTAAAATATGTTAATGAGTTAAAATTTTATATCAATTTAAAATGAAAATATATATGCCTAACAAGTTAAAGATATGATAATAGTGATCATTTTCGTCCCTTCTAAATACTTTAATTTTTTTATTTATAACATTATAATATATTTAATGATATCTTTGTAAATGAATTACGTACATATTTAATTTATGTGATATTTTGATATATATATTTATGATATGCTTTCAATATTTATTTTATGAATATTTTTATCATTATATTTATAAAAATATATTAATAACAAAAAAATAAATTAAAAATATCATTGAAATATACTCTAAATTGTGAAAAATTTGAACATGTGTTAATTTTAGAAACTTAAAGATGGAATCAAATAAATAAGGGCTGATTCTTGTTTTCAAATTTGGTTTTCTATTTTTTTAAATTAGTTTTTTGTTTTTTAATTCAATTAGAAAACAAAAAGAAAAATGGTTTGGTAAAAATTACTTATTTTGCTTTTATTCTCTCTTAAGTTACAATAAATAACACTACTAAAATATTTACATATAGTTTTTTTCTTTTTTCCTTTTTTTTTCCTTTTTCCATTTCTCCTTTTTCTCCTTTTTCTCGGCCGCTACGCAAGCATTTTGCCAACGTTAGCTACGCGATCTACATCTTCTTCCTCTCAAACTTTATTTTGATTTACGTTTGTCACTTTTCTCAATTTTCAATTTAAAATTTATCACTTTTTTATTTTTTTTCTTCCAAATACTCGTTGAAATTGCATGTTGTTATTGAAAAATAACTTGATTGAGGATATTGTTGTTCAATATTGAATCTCTTATGAATATTGAGTTAGTGGTAGCTGGACGAAATTTACATGTAAGAGATAAAAGTTTAAACTTTGATTATGATGTAAAGCTAATTAAACATCATATTTTTGAGGTGAAAATTCTTAAGCTCTTTTATGCTTTTTCCTTCAAGTTGATTCTTTTCTTGGCTGCTTTATGTGGCTAGTTTTTAAGCAAATTATGACTACAAATTCAAATTAGACTTTCTACAAATATATCTTGTCTTGTTAGTTTATCATTAATAAATTAATTTAATATGTTGTAAGCATGCAATGAATTGATTTGGTAATTGGTATTTGAGGTGGTTGATTTAGATAAAAAAAAAAGAAAACATTGTGTTGCTTTGAATTGAGTGAATCCGAAATGATTTAGTTGTATGGACGACTATGATGTTCAAGGCAATTCTAGGTTTGTGTTTTGACCTTGATGCTCAAACGATGGCAAGTGATTTGGAAGACATTCTAAGGTAATTATATTTGACTGTATATGCTGGGTTTTGCCTTACATATCGTTACTCACTATATTTTGGTCATAATGAAGTAAAGTTTCTTGAATGTTTGTTTGGTAATTACTTGGCATTTTTGTCTTTTGCTACTTTGAGTTTTCTCTTGAATTTCTTGTTTTCTTGTTGTTGTTTTTTTACGAAATTTATATTGATTTAAGAAGTTTGTAATGTATACCATTTTTTAGTAAAAACTCAAAACTAGTTTTCTTTTTTCCCTAAATTGAATTAAATACTCCTTTAAAGGCTTTTGAGCTTGGGTCATATTACCCATCAAATGTTTGTTTATAAAAATGAGTCCGAAAAACATTTTGTCCATTTGGTTATCGATCTCATGAGTTTATTTTATAACAATTTTTTTTAATTAAAAGTTGCAATCCTATTTCTTTAGTTTGATGTTTTGGTGTCAATTAGAAATTGCACCAAGTACCAGTACCAGTATGCCAGCACCAACACCAATATAAGCACTAACACACTAACATCATCAAGTTATGTAACCTGTCTTTCTATTGGACAAATTTAGTATATTCAAGTTTTTTGCATGTTTTTTATATTTTGAAACATTTCAATTAGAAAACTATAGTAAGATTTTATTATGTTTTAGTGTATATAAAAACTCTCAAATGTAATATTTTAATTTATATTAAAAAATGAGGTTAAATGATATGTCTATAACCTCAATTAAAAAAACAAAAATCATAGGTAATAATTTATGGTCTCTCTCACTTAGATCTCAATTCTTATAACTGTAGTCATAGATTTACAATCACGTTTAAAAATCAAGATCATGTATTGATATTGTAGTAATGTAAGAAGTAAATTTAACTAATAAAAGAAAAATTGAACTTGAAATATAATTTTCAAAGAACTTTTTGTTTTATGTTTCAAAAACAATAAAAAGTGTGTAAAAATGAAACTTAGTTTTTTTGAACCATAAAATTGAATTAATTATCAAATAACTTTCGTTTTAAAAACATGACTTTAAAATTAAAAACATAATTGATTATATATCCCGAGTGATTTTTATATATAAAACGTTTGGGAAAAAGTACTAATATTTTTCTCTCTCAAAAAAAAAAAAACTTGTGTTGTTATATATGATAGTGGTGGTAAGGCCGGTTAGTTGGCTTTGTCTGAAAAACCATATTGTCTTAGACCATATTTATTATGCTAATTCTTACAACAATCTGGATGAAATTGCTTTATGTGAGGGGGCATATCTTTAATTCTTTAAATGGAATGTGAAAGTCTCTTCACACTTTTTTCATCATTTTGAAAAGAAAAAAAAAAGTATCCTGCACTCTCATATATACGCAATTGTGATAAAGGGAACGTGTGGGGGTTTGGCCTTTGGGATATATAGATAGTCCTTTAAAGATCAGTGCCCTTGAAATTGTAGGGTCGGTCACTAAGGCACATGAGAATTAAGATGAGACGGTTTATATATATATATACACGACCATGTTGGCTCAAATATTATATTTTAGATTGTGGTGTTATTTTTTCCCGACCAATTCCTTCTTCATCGCAATTTTGAATCCAAAGACCATATCTAAACTGCCAAAAAATCTCCATCTTAAATTTATATTTCACTTATTTTATTCTTCTTTTATTTTTATACCCTCTTTAAGTTTGTTATCAATAATATATATATATGATTACAAAACTATTAACAATGACATTCTATTTCTTGTCAATTTCCACAAAGTGTAAAAATTGATTTTTTTATATATGACAAAATAAGCTGTATTTAAATATATAATATAGTTACACCTCATGAACTTAATTAGTGTAAAAAGAGTTTAAATACATATTTTTCTTAAATGTTAAATTATAAAGTTAAATATAATGAAATTATATAATAAAACAACATAACATCATCATATATATATATTTTGTTTTTGGAAGACATCATAATTGTTAAATGTTAACCAACGGTCTAACTGAATAGAAATTTATCATCAAGATCAATAGTATAAACTTGGAATATAGGAATCCGACCATAAAGATAGAGTAAAGTGAGAAGGACAATAACAACACTTTGAAACATGGAATATCTTTTTTTTTTCTTTCTCTTTTGCATGGGAAAGGATGATGAACATGCATGTTCACCTATCTTCTTTATAATCTTATTGGGGTCCTCGAATAGAAAATGATAGGTTTTATTATTGATGATCGATACAAAGCAGTTATATATTAAAGCACTTTAACCGAAAAGAAGAAAAAAAAAACAGTTCTAAAGCAATTGAAAGTTCAACCTTCAATCATGCATTCTCTTCTCCCCTTACATTTATAAGAAAAATATTCAAATTAACTATATCTCCAACCCTATGCTTTATTATACATGTACTAAATTTTACTCTATTTTAAATTTTTTACTCCTTTATGATTTCCAATATCAATTATTATACTAAAAATTATATATCTTTTTAAATAGAATATTTTTTTAATTTTTACTTATGTCTAACACTCTATACTGTATTAATAATTTTTTAAATCATTTTATATAATATACTTAATTTTAATTTATTATGTGTAATAAATTTTTTTTAACAATATTACCTAAAAAAATTAATTTTTTCAATTTTTAAAATAATTTTAACATATAACACAAATATAAGTGATGTAAATGTAAATTTATGTAATCTTAATATTATTTTTCATTGATATAATTTTACATAACAATATTAATACTCAAGATATATAATTAATTATATAAATATAATAAATAATTCATACATTTTTATACTAAAATGACTTAATTATTAGGATATAATAAAAGATTTATATAAAAAAATTTACCACATAGTTGTGGCAATTTATACCTATAGTTTATCCATTTTAATTAAAAGAGGAATGCTAGGTTAAATTATTTTTATTCTCACATTATTTAGATTATATAATGTATAAATATTATTTATAAAAATTAATCACATTTAATTTTTAAAATAATTTTAATATATTATAGAATGTAAAAGATATACAGTAAAGGTATGCGTTAAACGTATCATGTTAATATTTAAAAAAATTATTAATTTTTTATAATAATTTAAACCTATCATGCATACTAATATTTAAAAAAATATTTAATTTTTTTATATTGATTTAATTTTATTGTTACAAAAAAATCGTACAAGAACACTGATAAATTCTTTTATTTTACTTTTTAATTTTTTTAAATACATTAAATAGAAATGATTATAACCTAAATAAATTATAATTGAAAAAATTGAAAAAAATAAAATAAAATATAAAAAATAATTGTTGTTTTTATATAATCATATTTTTATAATAATAAAATTAAATTGTTATAAAAAATAAATATTATTTTTAAAATAAATAATAAAATCTTTGTTCTCACTTTATTTATTATTTATATCTTACTGTTTAGCTTTTCTCGAATATATCCCTCCTCTAGATAAGCTTTAGCCTTTAGGGTTGAAAAAAGAAGGCCTCATCTAGTTACATGGAAAATCGACGCATGTGCTTGTAACTATCACAAATCTCAATGCATGGTTTTATTTCATTCTTTTTCTACTTATATTTTTAAACAAAGTAGAATTTAAATTTTGTATCTAACAATTAATGCTATCATACTTTAAAAATAAAAATATTTTTTAAAATTAACATAAATTACTCTGAATATAAAGCTATCCAAAAATAATTATATTCACTATTAAAAAAACTGTATTTAAGGTATTAAGTGTCCTAATTATTAACAAACTGTGTACGGATAAAATTGACCGGTAAAAATTTATGAAAAAAGATAAAAATTTAATATATATATATAAATGTACATGTTTATGAATAAATTTTATTTTAATTAAATTATAGTATTGTTATTATGATCTAAAAATTTAAACCTATCTAATATTTTAATAAAAATAATTATCAATATTTTATTATTTAATATAAATTTTTTAAATAAATTATAAAATAATTAAAAAATTAAGAACTAATAATAATAATTATTATAATATTATTGAGCACAATGGAAAGCAAAAACTAACAAAAATAAATACACAAGTAAAAAATCAATAAGCATTAGGAACACAATAAATTTAAATGGTTTGATAAATTAGTATATTCTACACCCAATATCAAAAATAATTCATTAATATTATTTACTAATGCTAGAATCTTAA
Source organism: Hippophae gyantsensis (assembly GCA_030763125.1). Classification (NCBI taxonomy): domain Eukaryota; kingdom Viridiplantae; phylum Streptophyta; class Magnoliopsida; order Rosales; family Elaeagnaceae; genus Hippophae; species Hippophae gyantsensis. Next base: position 57,580,001 of record CM061032.1, on the reverse strand, counting down.
CATAATACTCTATATACTCTATACCAGAAGAATAATATTAAAAACTTAAAATAACATTTAAATTTAAAGTTCATTTATACTCAAATTCAACAAAAAAAAACCTAAAAATACAAATAATGTTTTTACTTTTGGTTGTAGATCATCTCCTACACACAAATATTAAACTAAATTTTTTCCATACTTCTTACATACACATCCATAACTTTTATAGTTTGATTAACAATTTATACTTAATATTAATTAGACATTTTTAAACTTTTATAAACTTTTAGTTTCTTTAAAAAAATGTTTTTATTCTTGGTTTCTTTGTTTGTATTTTTTAAAATCACTAACTCCAACAATCTTTATATTGACTTAAAAAAATATTAGCATCAAGTATCAATTATACCATTCCTATATGTGCTCTCATTACACTCCATTTACATGTAGAGTGTATCTATCATTTCATCTTCTACTAAAGTCAATTTTATTTGGACTTGTTCAAACAATTAAGATAACAAAATTATTTTCTAATCTTCATCTTGTATTTTTATATCAATTCGTAGTAATTTAAAAATACATCGTCTAAATCTATTAAAATAAATTTTAACATCACCATCTTCATTAGTCTTCAAGGACATATAATTATTTCTTTAAGTGCATCTTAAAAAAAATGTTTTACACACATATGCCTTTGATATTATCATATCGAGTCTTAAACTTTTTTATTTCTATCTCATCCTTAAACTAGGATCTCCCAAGTATTAACTCTGGTACAACTTGTTAGACACAACAAAATCACAAATCAATCAAATTAACAAAAGTGATTGAGGCTTGGATCTCGTTTATTTGTTTGAGTTGTTTTGTTGAGAACCCTTATGTTAACTCTAACAAAAACCTCTATTTTATTGTAATTTTCACACTATTTTTTCATCTTCAACTTGTATCACTAAATATCACATTATTTTTTATACTATAATTTTATCAAATTTTAATGGAATATATATAATTAGAGTAAAATAAAAATTAAAACAACATCTTACATATTTTATATCTTTTATTATATTATTGTTAAAAGAAGAAATAAAATTATGCAATGACACTACTTGCCAAATTTGGAGTAATAATATTCATTGCACTAACATAGTACAATATTTAAACACATCTTTGGAGCAAATTTTGGTACACTAAAATAGAGTTTTGAACCCTCTTTGGAGTTGCTATAAAGGATTAAGAAATAAGGCTTATTGAAAAATTTCTAATAGACTAATACAGACATAACACTATTATATTTTTATTTAATGATTATTATATAAAATTAAAATTAAAATAAATATTTGTATGAGTTGGATTGATTATTTAATACCAAGATTTGTTAGAAATTATTAGGAAACAAATTCTATCAAAAACTTGAATTATTTTGAAAATGATCAATATTATTTTTATATATTTATCACTGTTAAAATTGTTGTAACTTAAACATAGAATTTCCAACTTGGATATAATATTAAAAATTGTTCAGAAATTAACTATCTTCAAAACTCGTTTTGAAAGAATGATCAATAATACTTTTATATATATATTAAGAAACAATCTAGCTCATATTGGATTGATTTTATAATTTGTATAACTGAATTTACCCAACTATTTTTTTACCCAACTATTTTTTTATTGGTTTGGTTTAGATTGAATGAGTTCATTGGAATTAAATAAAATTTGAAAATCCCAAATCACTATCAATATTTGATATCTTGGAATTACACAAATTACAAAAAGCACTTAATGTTGGACTCTTTTGCACTGATGTGTAATTTGGTATTCATGTCCAGAAAACGAAACATCTTTCTATAACCCTTGCATTTTCTTTTTTCAGTTTTTGGCCCTTCTTGGGGTGTAATTAATTATAACCTCAAAGTTGCTGTTCCTTAAAGACTAAAAGACAGCTTAATCATGGATTTGAGTTTGAACCACACATTGAGTTACCACAGAGAAGTGGCAGCTTAAATGGATTATCTGTCTTAATTTTGTAATTGAGAAAGGCTAGGATCCCAACAAAATTTGTGGATCATTAGTATTCTTCTTTTGTCATGAATTGTAATCTTTTTTTTTTTTTGGTTAAGGATGACATGTTTAGTTGGTCCCAAACTATGTCAATAAGTCTATTGACAGAAAAGGTCTCAAACATTAAAGAAAAAAATTATCCTTTTTTCTCCTATCTATTATTATTAATATATAAAATTTAAATTAAAAGTTGGGATTAAGTGTGACTAACGTGTCATACTAAGATCCCCACACTTATTAATTTTTGTGATCTAAGTGTAATTAACGGTAAGATTACATTTTAGAACCTAATAAGAATTTTAGAACTTAAATGTAAAAAATATATTTAAGTGTTATATATATATATCAATCGACTGTAATATTCATATCTCCAACTACCTGCCAAGTTTCTTTGTACAAATGTACCAATTTAAAGACAATGTTCCAAATTAAAAGGCTCTTATTTAAGATCCCGTAGAAGTGAGGAGATACCTAAACCTTGTTACAGATAGTAAGAGTCAATATTAATGGTTGGTTAATTCTTGAATTAAAACCAGAATCGGATTAATAAATGATTCTTAAAAATTAAGAATCAAAACATTATAAAATCAAATCAAACGCCTTTAAACTTAAATTGTGTTGGATTTGATGGGATATATCTATTTTTTGTTTTTTTTTTCAGTTGTCAAATATTTTTAATTACTATTGTATATTGATTACGTTTAATATTTAATAGAATTTTAATTTTTTCAAACAATAACATATTGATTAACATAATAATTTACTATTTAATTGTATATCAATTTAAATATAAATATATACATAAATAAATATTTAATTTAAACAATATTAATGTAATAGTATGTGGTTGAAAAAAACCTACCAAATTTTAAGACTAATTTTTTATATTTGTTTTTGTATGATTTAATTATTTTCATGATTCTACTTTTAATTCATTTAAAAATCATTATCAAAAAAGCATCTATGTTATTTTTAAAATGGTAAAAAAAAAAAATTTACTTAACATAAAAAATATATATATATATGCATCATGTATAAAAATATTAAAAATAAAATTATATTTATGATGAAAATTATGTAATATAAGTAAATATAAAATTATAATATTATTCTGAATTGTATCAACTCAATTTGATTTTCTAGATTTAAAACTATATTGTATTGTTTTTAGAAATTTTGAAATCAATAAAGAAAAAACCATGAACAAAGTAATTTATTCATTTATTTTCCACAAAATGATCTGAATTTGTATCAGTCACCGAGCTTCACTGATGAGTCTAAAAAAAATAACATTAATATCATAATGAAAGAAAAAATACTTAATAAGCTAATCATCCATAAGGAAAAAAGAAAAAAAAAATTATATATATATATATAAAAATATATATCCATCAAATTAAAAAAAAAAAAAAAACCTGTCACAAGAGGCCAAGCTACAGCGACTGCGAAGTATTTAATTATTCCGAATAATTTGGACCATCGCCTGGAAGATTCGCCGGAGTTCCGGTAAGGAACTCGGTGAGAGAAGCCATGGTACGAACCTGCATCTCCAAAGCCGCTATGTAATCGCTCGCTTCATCCAGAAGGTTCGGGAACGACAGCTTCTTGCAACCAGGAACCAACCGGCCCAGAATTCGAGCTTTCTTTTTAATCTCCGATACTTTCTTTGCGTTTGGTTTGGGCAACCGGTTCTTCCTGATGTCGTTGACTCTGTTCATATTCTTCCTATAGAGCGTCGTTTTAATCCTGAGTCGTCGGCTCGCTAGAATCGCTCGGCTCCAACGAGTCTTTCCCTTGGCCGTAACGGCCAAAACTCGGTCCGCTGTATCTCGTATATTCCTACCATGAGCGATCTTCATAGCTAACAAAGACGAAGAAGAAGTCAAAGAATACGTACTTCTCCGCTTTTGACGAAGAGCCTCGATGAGCTTTGAAGAGTAGTTCCGATGCAGATTTTCGGATCTCCATCTCATTATTTTGTATTTCAGATTGCGATAGAGAATGTTGTCTCCAGTTATACGTGTTCTTTTGCTATTAGATTTGGCAGAATTAAAGTTCGTCATGGAAGCAAAATAATCTTTCTCTGTGAGATTTTTTATGTTCCTGAATTTTACATAAATTGCTCTGCAAATAAGAAAAAAAAATCATTAGAAAATGAAAATAAAATTAAAGATGATGAAGAAGAATTTGAGAAGGAAAAAAAATGTTATTAAATATATGAATTTTTATTATTTACCAAAGAATATGAGGAAGATGGCGATGAGGAACGAGTGGGATTTATAGAAAGGGAGATAGACGAGAATGGAAAGAAAGTTGGTTTGAAATTTGGGTTGGGTTGGGTTTAGAGAAGGAATGAAAATAGAAAGGCGTGGCTGCCTGGGTTTGGAGACAGGAGTAATTATATAAATATTGAAATATTTAATTATTATTTTTAGTTATGAGTTCATTTGTGGTCTGGATGATATAACATTTTTTATTTATTAAAAATTATTATTTATATATTTTTTAGAAAAATATAATATCAGTAACAAATAAATTTATATATTATTTAAATTTTAATATATATTAATATTATTTTAAAAAAATTTAAATTATTTTTTAATTTTTTAATTATTATAGAGGTATAAATATAAAAAAAATAATTTAAATTAATATTTATTTAAAGTAATAATTTTTTTGTTATTGTCAATTTGTTGTTTTGTTACAACATAATATTTATAGTTAATTTTAAATATTATTAAAGATATTTGTAATAATTTTTAATTTCTTTTAAATTAAAGATAAAATAAAAATATTTTTGATTATTTTTAAATTAAAAATAAATATATTATGAAAATGATAAAAAGTGATATGATAATAAGTTTAGCTTAATATTATATAAATTATATATTCATTTCATCTCATTATTAATTATAATTTAATTTTATTATTATTAAATAATTTTGTCATTAGTAAATTATTATTTTACGATATAACTACACTCGTTATAACTTATAAAATACATCTAATATTTTTTAACGATTAGATTTTTAAAAAGATTTGTTTTATGCATAAAATTTATTTTAAATTTTTTTTTATTTTGCAATAACCAAGGTGAATATGAATTTATTTTCCTAATAATAAGAAATATAGTTTATATTCCTATTAATTTGTTGCTGTAATTTTACCATATTGTTTTTTAAATTTAGGAAACGTATTTATTTAATTATTATTGTTATATATAAAATATTATTTATTAATTTTATTATCATTTAATTTATTAATTTTATTATTGTAATATTTTTTAGTAAATTATTTTGATAAAAATATTGACACTTGTAGTTATAATGACTAGCTTGCATGAATAAAATAATGAAGTTATAACTTCACGAATTTTTTGATTAAATTTATCAATTTTTAATCAAAATATTTAATTGAAAATATTTTAATAATATAATTATTAAATTAAAAAAATATCAAAAAAATAATAAATTAAATAATAACAAAATAACATTTCTAATAAAGTATATAAAAATAAAGGATTATATCTTTGTGATAATCATATATTAATCAAAAATTAGATATAATTGATAAAAATAATCTTAATTTTTATTAACTCATTATAATTTAATTTTTACTAAATATTTTTTTAATTTGATTGATCAAAATTAAAATGATGTTCAATTAAGTGAAGTTTGATCAATTGATAACCTTACGTGTCATAACTGAATTAAATATATGTTTAATTAAATTAGATAATTTTTTAACTTGTTTGATTATATTCGAACCATAACTCACTCATTGGAACTAAATTGAACACAATTTCGATTAAATCTACGATTATTCAATAAGTTAAAGTTTAGTCGATAGATAATTATATTTATCAAAGAAGAATTTAATACATTTCTAACTAAACTAGATAATTTAAATGTAAATTTATATAATTTAACCACTCTTCACGTGATAATAATAATAATTATTATTATTAATATAAATATAAATTTATCTAATTTTATGATTATTCTTAACCTTTTATAAAAAATATGTTTAGTTTTAGCAACTCATTGGTAATTTAAATGGATATATATTTATTTAGGGTATTAAAAAAAATATAGATTCAAATCATTGTCTGTGAATGTGAGGATGTATGATTGTTATTTAAAACTAGCATAAAATATGTGAGTTTAAATCAAGTTAAAAATGAACGTGTTTTGAACAAATTGTGAAGCACGCGTTTTAGAGAGGCATAATGTACCATATTATATTATAATCTTTAATTTAAATATTTGTTTATTTATTTAATTATTTAACAAGAAAATATATTTGAGGCACCTGTCACTTGAACAAATAATATAAATTTTCATTGATATCAAAATATTCTAATATATATATTAAATTTCTTTTAATTCATAATGCCTATATATTAATTATATTTTTTTCATTTCAATTTATTATTTTTTTGTCTTTTTCATTTCAATTTATTATTTTTTTGTCTTTTTAATTTCAATTTATTATTTTTACTTATAATTTGATAATAATCTACTATTTATCTATTTTATATTAGTTTAATGTTTTATATTTTCAGCACATTTTAATTTACTGGTTTCAATCGTTAGAGTTTACATATTCTTGCTATTTATTCTATATAAATTAGTATTTAATATTTTTGATTTAGTTAAATAAATATTTGATTAAAATAAAAAATATATAAATTAATAAATTAAAAAGTACTAAACGTTAAATTAATCGAAAGTTGTGGTATTGACTGGTTCAATATATACACTTAGATTAAATTATATTTATTATCGATGAAATTTTCTCCCTTATTTTAGTTGACTATTTATTCTTGGATATAATAATAAATAGATCAAATTTATTTATTTTATTTATAATTTATTATTTTATATATGATCAATAATTTTTAAATAGTAAATAATTATAAATATATATATATATATATATATATTTTATTGTTGTATCATCATTATCATTATTTTCACATATCATATAAGTATTAATTTATATTTGGTGTATAAAAAATTATACTAGATAAATTAATTAATTGATATATAAAATATATCAATGTTTGCCAATTATTATGTAACTTAATAGTAAAATTGTATATGGATATCAATTTGCATCATAGGAATTGAATTCTATGAAAAAAAATTAATTTTGACATCAATTCATAATGCCCTATTGGAGGATGGAGTGAGGGTTAGAATTACCCTAACCACCTCGCCTTCACCAAGTCCTCGTTAATTTTCATATATTTTATTTTAAAATATATTTTGTATATTTATTTTAGAGTTAAATTAAATAATATTTTTATTATAAAAATGTAATATTTTAATATATGAGACAATAATTATAATGATTGTTAAAATAAAAAAATCAAAATCAAATTTTAATTATAAATTTTAACCTTATTAGATTTAGTTGAATAACAAAAAAAAAAATACTTGATATTTTATGGCTGTTTGGAATATAAAAGATTCAATTGAGATTTTATGGGTTTTTGTTTATATTTACTTGTTATTTTCTTAATTAATACTATATTTATTATTTTTTAAACTAAAATATATTTTTTTGTGATTCAAATTTATTACTTAAAACAAAAAAATTAATGAATTTTATTATCAAATTAATAGATAAATTATAATATTAAGTCATTTTATACATATTATATAAATTGTGACATACCAAATTAATACGTAAGATTTTGAAATAATTATAAGATAAATTATTAATTTTAGACAAGTTCGATTTATATATATTTAAACATTTAATTGAAATTTTATAGGTTTTTATTTATATTGAATTCCTTTTTCTTTAAGTAATATTATATGTATTATTTTTAAATTAATTTTTTTATAATTCAAACTTATTACTTAAAATAAAAAAGATGAAATATTATCGTCAAATTAATAAATAAATCATAATACTATATATATTAAATTATTTTACTCATATCATATAAATTGTATTCCATATGAAATTATCACGTTAAATTTTAAAATAATTATAAGATAAATTATTAATTTTATATCAATAAGGACAAGTTTATTTATATATATTTAAACATGAGATAAAAATTATTCTCCTTTTGAGCGGCAATATTTACACAAACAATATTATTTATCATACCATTTTTAAAAAATTGACAATTTTAACCTCAACTCTCGATAACCTTTTCATTATATATATATTTTTTAGGTTTTAATTTCTGTGTCCTCAAATCTACGTCTATTCACCTTGTTCTTTTTCGTAATTTAGATTATCGTATTTATACACCTATATTTCAAATTGGTCAGATTTCTTGGTGCGATTAATAAGTCAATTACATTTTTCTTGTTGCTTATTTATAATAATTAAGCAAATACTCAAATTGTGAAAACATCAACATTAAACAACAAAGCGCTTAATTTCTCCTATACTTACCTTTTAATTTTTTAAGACTGCATGTTAAGCAAATGAAAACCACTTTCTCGAGAAAATGGAGTCAGCGGTAGGAGAGAAAGTGACAATTTGTTTCAATAAACTACAGAATGTAAGATTAGCTAAGAATCTAATTTTTTTTTCCTTAATACAATACCAACTAACACTTCTTATTTTATATGGATAAGCATATATTGTGTTTTATAATATGTTTGACATTATTATTGTTACACGAAATTAATTATATAGAATGTCTGTTCTTGATTTATTCAATAAGATTCATCATTTTACATTTTAAATCATAAATTTAAATGATATTAATTACTGTTTTAGTATAGTTTTTTTATATCTATTTCTCTTAAATACCAAAATAAATTGAGATTAGAGATGTTATACATTTGATTTGAAAGCAGGATTCTTGATAACTGAACTTCTAACTATACTTACCAACAAAGTTTGAAATGTGAAAATTAATGGAGATATAATTTTTATAAAATTATTGAAGATATTATTATTTTTAATCAAAATTTTTAAAAAATCATAAAAATTATAAGAATTTTATCAAAAAATAATAATTTTTAAAAAATATTTATAAAATATCAAAAAAAATAATTTACTTATATTTTAAATTAACTTTTTATTTAATACATGTATTTTAAAATCTTTAGAATATTTATATTATAGAATAAGTGGTGAAATGGTTTGAAATAATTAAGAAAGTATCTAATTATATTAAATATTATAAATATATAAATCTTGATAGTATGAAAAAAAAATTTATTGATATTTTTTCGATTTATCTCAATATTATAAAGATATTTTAACGATAATATCTATGATATTTTAACAAAAAAAATATTTAAATATTAATTTAATGATAATAATGTTTAAACGATAATTTTTCGATATTATCAATAATTTCGCAAATCAATAAATATAGATATTAATTTTTTATGATGTAAAATAGTGGCATTGTCGTAATAATTTTGACACTTTTATTAATATTTTTATAGTTATTTTATTAATAATATTATCTCAAATTCAAAAAATATATAATTTTTCTATTAATTATAACGTGGATCTTAAGGATCAGCTGACAGTCTATTCTAACAAAATCAATGGACTGGAACAAATAAAATAAGTATTATTCTTTTTTAAATTTCCATTTACACTATTATAAGAATACTATTTATAATTTGTTTGAATATTAATCAGACCTTGAAACTGATACAATAACCATTATCTGATTTAAAATTTTGCAAATTCGTTTCAAATTATATATATTTCTTACCAGGTTGAAACATCAACAATTTTAAAATGAACTGGTAATTTTCATATGACAAATTTAATTATTGATTGGTTGTATTACATTTAACAATATGAATATAAAAATAAAATAAATAACACCAAATAAAAAAAATTATAATTATATCTTTATCCCATGAGTTATAATATAATCACAATTGATGTGTAAAATAATTATTGGTTATAATATGATTTATTTATTTTAACATATAATTAACTATATGTTATATCAATTGTGATAATACAACTTTTAATAAATAAATAAAAAATTTCTTATATATAATATTTATTTAAAAGAAAAGAGATAAAAAGATTAGTTTATAAATTAACGTGCGTCCTGATATTTATGGCTTTCTTAACTGGAAATATGGTGGTCGACATGTTAATTTAATCATATTAACTTGCAACCAAAGATAGGGACAACGCAGAAGAAAATTAATATATAAACAGATAAATTAGGCCAACAAGAGCAACTATATAAACTTTAATTAGGTTAGGGTAATAATTTATCAAAATATATTTAAGGAAGTGTTTGGTGGCAAAATATTGTGTGCTACAAGACTACAACGGATTCGTATTCTCTATGATCTTAAACTATATTATTAACAAGATTATGATATGTAATCTAAAATATATTATAGGTTAAACATTCGTTAGACCTCTTAACTAAAGATGGCAGCATTTTAATACTGGCAAAGAATAAACATTCACTCAACTTTTTTTTAGCCTTATAATCGTTTATTTAACTAAAAGTCACCCACCAAATATGTAATTCAACTATACAAGTTTAACTAATAATAATGTTTAAACACCCTCTAAACATGAAACAAATTTTTTTTTTCAAGCATTAACAAATTCATCTGTAATTACCTTTTTCTTAGGACAGTATATCTATAATTTTGCACTCAAACATTTATAAGAGGATATGTTTGCTAAATATCATCTAATTTTATATGATTTAATTATTTAATTAATTTTATTTTTAATTAATAAAAAACATATATTTATATAATAAAAAATCTACCTATCATAGTTTTAAATATACATTAAATATATATTTTTAATATTATTTAAAAAAAATATAAGCACCTCATAGAGAATAATTTTTTATCTCAATTAAAATATATAAAAAATAATAATTTTTTGATCATTTATTAATAATAATATAATTAAATTATTATAAAAATAAATACTTTCTTTTATAATAAATATTTTTTTAATTTAATTTGTATTTTCGAATTGGGTTTACAATAAATCATAATTTAAATTATTATTATTATTAAAATAATTATTATTAATAATATCTTATTTATATTAAAATATAATTAATTATAAAGATAATATAGAGATTATATTTTTTAATTGATAATAATAAAATAATTTGAAATGACGATAAAGAGTGGGCTTGAAAAGCATTAATTGGTTGGGGATGGGGTCAAATAGACTTTTGTAATCTAGCAAGGCAATGATTAGTGGGTGACGTCAAAGAGAAAGGCAAGGCAAGGGCATTTATATTTTCATGTGGTATACTTCAAAGCGCTGGCTGGGCTCTTTGTTTTGTTTTTTCTTTACATAATAACTACACAACCCTTTTGACTCACTTACTCTTTCCCATTTATATTTCCCACACATAAAATGATATAAGTAAGAAATTAAAAATTAGACTTAAATTACATTATAGGAGTAAAAATTTAATTAATTTTTAAATTTTGAGACATTTAATTTGTTATATTTAAATTTAAATAAAAAATATTAAATTTGAAATGAGAATAGATATTTTATAGTCATTTTTATAGAATATTGAAAGCATAAGGGAAAAAACCATAAATTTGAGAATGAGAAAAATGTTATGTTGCACACACATGGCACCTTATGCTATTTAAGTTGGCAGTTTCACGTGCATATATATGACTTAAATTGGGACATACCTACCCAAAAGAGCAACATAAATTGCTAAAGACACGCAATAAATCATCTCCCATCAAATGATGTTATAAAACGTAGTTAATTGTTTTTAGGTAATGGCATAAAATATATTATTTTAATATAAAAAATTAAAATAATATAATTTATTTTAAATTAAATTATTTTTAAAAATTAAAAATCAAATGATATAAATAAATTAGTGTAAGGATCTATGACTATATTTTTTAAGCCGTAACTGCAATGCTACTAAAGTATTTCTTTAAATTATGTTCCATCCCCAAAAATAAAATAAAAATATAAGTTATTGATTTTATAAAGAGACGTTAATAAAAGCAAATCTATGTCATAAAAAAAATAGAATTTTTTTAAGTCATTTTATTTATATCAAGTGAATATTTTAATCATTTTTTAGATATTAAAATATTATTTTATTAATAAAAATTATTAAAGTGAATTTAATAAGGATAAAATTGTTATTTTATTTTAATAGTATGAAATTAAATTTAAATATTACAACTTTTTTTTATTTTTTTGTCAATTATTTTTAAAATTTTATATTTCATGAATCTTATTTTTATTTTTTTGTGTATTATGTGTTTTTGATTTAAACACAATATCTATATATAAAAATAATCAAAAAATACAAAAAATTTCATAAAATATAAAATTTTAAAAAATAGTTCATAGAAAAATAATAAAAAAATATATTATTCAAATTTAATTTTAAAATTTTAAAATAAAATTTGAATTTTACCGTCATTAATCCAAATTCAAATTTTTTATTAATAAAATAATATTTTATTGTAAAAAAAAAGACTAAAATATTATATTTTAATAAAAAAATATCTAAATATCTCTTAAAAAACAAGACAATTAAAATATTTTAATTATAAAAAAATGATACTTAAAATATTTAATAAAAAACATATAAGATAAATAAAAAAGTTACACTCAATTTTAATATAGAACATGAACACTTAAAAAGGCCAAGAGCTGACAAAAACTCATCACATGGTAAAAAACAATAATAATACATAAAGAACATCAAAACATGAAAAAGATTAGATCTGTAAAAGCTGTCGGATAAGTAGCAGGCTGCAGGTATAACTTCATCCACAAGGAACATCTTTATTTGCTCTACCAGCCCATTGTTTCCGCAGCATTTTCAACCAGTAATAATAAAGAATTGTACAATGAATTATAGTATAAAATCAATAAAAATAATATATTTAAAATTTTTAATTATAATTTTTTATTTAATAATATATAAAATGTTTAAGATTTTAATTTTAATTAATAATATATGAGTATTATAATTATTAAAAAAAATTATGAAGTTATAAAATAACACCTTTATGTTAAATTAAAATATTTTAATTATTAAAAATTCATTCAAATTAGACATTAAATATAATTATTTATATACAATCAATATTAAATTTTATCGAATTTAACATCATATAATATTATTTAAATGTTATTTAATTATTATAAATCTTAAAAATATTATTTTATATAATTTTTCTTAAATCAAAGTTAAAGATAACATGAAATTTTATTATACTTTTATACTTTTCTATCATCATTAGAAAATAAATTAATGTTTTATTAATTGACGTGGGATCAATCTGATATATACTTTACTTATGAAAAAAAATTCATTTGTTTATGTAAATGTCAAACCATTCAAAAACATCACAAAAGTAATATTATGTAATTTTTTTCACGACTAAAGTATATATTTTAAAAAATAAATGTTAGAAATTAAAAAAATTAAAACATAAAAACTCTTGTCATCATCGACTATCAACGTAGCACCACCGCCTTTAATCACCGTACTTGATAACATTTTCATTATTAAAATAGGACTTTTAAAGCCATCTAGTTCCTTACACAACATGTTTAATTACTTTTATAATGACCATTTTATCCTTATAAAAAGTTATATGATTATTTTTATAATATTTTTGTTCAATTTAATCTTATATTTCGAAAAATAAATGTAGTTGTAACGCCTTTCACCCCAAATGGAATTACGACTCCCATGCAAACATTCCATCATTGCATCCTTTCAAAAGAATAAGAATAAGAATTTAAAATTAAATGTGATATCTATCTTTCCATCACAGTGCTCACCCAAACAATAATTATAGCTCTGCCTATTTGGCCTTAAAACACAATGTTTTGCAATACTTAGATTAAGTATGATTACATTGCCTCTAGTTTGTCAGTAAGATTTTCATGTGAAGTTAGATAATTAATTAATTTACTTAGTGTATAGGAAAAATATAAAGCTGCTACTGTGAAGGAGACGTACAGTTTGTTTTAAGATTCTTTGTATTGATGTTTGATGAGTTGATTCATCACAATCACAAATACAAGAGGTTCTGAGTTGTCTTTAGAGAATCAATCTTTTTCTAAGCATATAATAATATATAGATCAACCTTCCTGCAATTAGAGAGTAATTTAGATTATCTGAATATGATTGATTGGATTGCATTTGATAGCTTTGCTTCATTCTTATCCTCTTTACTTAACTACTTTATAATCACTAGCCAATAAGATTTCATTTTAGTGTTGCCCATCAATTAAAATACTAATTTTGAGTGATTTAATTGGAGTCCATATTGACACGAAACCTCTTAGTCTGACTGCAAAAAAATAAAAGAGCTTTGATTAGTTTTGGTGCATAGTCATTTGCTCCCTAACATGGGTTTTGTGAATAAAATAAAAGGATGTCTCCTTCAAACTTTTGGACTTAATAATAATATATAAATATTCCTTGAATTTGACATGGGAAACTGTCAATTTTTATCATTTTCTGTCACGAGGTTGGTTCTCTCGTCTTAATTATGATTAATTGACTCCCTAATGTGATCGATGTAATACACATGCAACTTGAAGTAGAAATAGGGTGGTAATTTGTACCTGTTTTTACGGTGTACGTGGCTTTTGACTTAAATTTATATATTTTTTAATAATTAATTTTATAACGATAGAATTAAAAAAATTTATAATTGTAAGATTATAAATATTAATTATTTTCGTGAACAAAATATTTATATGTAAATTTATTTTTAAGTCTGTTATTAAGCTTATTAAGAAAAACTGAACAAATAATCTAGTTCCAAATAGTCGTAATTCGAATATATATTTTATAACTACAATATATAGTATTGCATTCATACATTTAATAACACATGTTCATAAATATGAAAAAAAAATTTTGTGCTAAAATATTTATTTAAACTTGAATCAATTTATAAAATTATTAATTATTTTTTGTGCTAACTATTGTGCCTTTACCTCAACTAGCAAAGCACACCACAATGACTCCGACTCTAACTCGAATGAAGAAAATGAGGAAGTAAACTTTTCTATCTTAATGTCTAAGTTTAATGTATCAAATTATGATAAATAATGGATTGTCTAGGCGTCAGGAAAAAGAGAGATAAACTACTTGTTGAAGTAACTAAACTTAATGATATTATCAATGTTCACAAAAAAATTCCTCTAGCCTAGAGAAAGATAAAAAGGAATTGTCTGAACATATTAATGCCCTGAATCTAAGTCTTGTAGAAACCAATGATGAAAATAAAAAATTTAGGCAAAAACTTAGTATTGCTAAAGAGACGGTGAGAAATTTGACTATAGGTGTTAAAAAATTGATCAAAGTCCTAGACTATAGAAAACCACATGGAGATAATAGAGGTATTGGATACATAGATGAACAGTCAACACCTTCATCATCCAATACTCAATTTGTAAACACAATGTTGTTAAGGCAAGGAAGGTAATTTATGCACTTTATCACTCTAAGAAAATTTAGTTTGTTCCAATCTGTTATCATTGTATTAGGAAATGACACATTAGACCTAAGTGTAGATCTCTTTATGCTTATGTTTCTATCATGAGTACAAATGTTTCTGGGACATCTCAAAAAAATTTAAAATGTAAAGTTTTTACTACAAGAACAACACAAAAAGAAGAACCTAAGAAACCAATAACTCAAATGTCCAAAATTAAAAGAGGATGGGTTAAGAAATTAGAGTTAGTCTACTTTGTAGCCCATATAAAATTTAAAGCTAAATCAAATACCGCATGGTATTTTGATAGTGGATGCTCTAGACACATAATTGGGAACCGTTCTTTGTTTAAAATCTTTAAGGAATATAATGAAGGGACAATTATCTTTGGTGATGGTAAAACATCTAAAATTGTTGGGAAAATACTCGATTCAAATAGAGGGTATCCCTAAACTTGATAAAGTTTTATATGTGAAAGGACTCAAGGAAAACTTGATTAGCATAAGTCAAATATGTGACAATGATTTTAATGTGCAATTTATAAACAATCACTTTATTGTAATAGATCAAAATGGTGAATGTATGATTAAGGGAATCAGATTACATGACAATTGTTATTGCATTGATACATCACCCACAGTAACATGTAACCTAGATAGCAATGACTCAAGTACCTTATGGCATGAAAAGTTAGATCATATGAATTTTAAAGATCTGGTTAGATTAAGTAAAATTGAGACTGTGTGTGATCTACCTATTCTCCCAAAATTTGAAACACATGTATGTGGACCATGTCAATTGGGTAAACAAACTAGGATTTCTCATAAGAAGTATTGGAATTGATACATCTTGACCTTATGGGTCTTATAAGAATAAAAAGTATTGGAGGTAAAAAATATATCATAGTTATAGTAGATGATTTTTCTCTCTACACTTGGGTAGACTTTCTTAAAGATAATTCAGATGCTTTTAAGTTCTTCATCTCATATTGTACAAGAGTACAGATTGAAGCGGATGAAAAAAATAGTAACCATAAGGAGGTTGAGAAAAGACCATGGAAAAGAGTTTGAAAATACCAAGTATGTTGACTTCTACAAAGAACATGAGATCTTTCATGAATTCTTTACTTCCATCACACCTAAAAAAAATGGAGTAGTTGAAAGGTCAAGAGATGGTAAGAGTAATGTTGCATGCCAAGGGAGTCTCCAAAAGGTTTTGGGCTGAAGTCATAAACATTACATGCCACATTATAAATCGTGTATATCTTCGCCCATGTAAAACGAAACTCCGTATGAGATATAGAGAGGTAAAAAACTCAATCTGAAATTCATACATGTTTTCGAAAGTAAATTCTACATACTTAGGGATTGAGAATAGTTGGGTAAGTTTGATTCAAAAAGTGATGAAGGTATATTTTTTGGTTATTCCCTAAACAGTAGAGCCTATATAGTCTTCAACTGTAGAACTAATGTTATTATAAATCTATAATTGTCATTATAGATGATACATGTGAGCAGAATATAAGTGAAGAAGTTTATAATGAAGAAAAATTCATAACACTTCAATTAACAATGATCAGTGACACAATTGGAACAAAAGAATAGGAGTTCATGGAAAGAGAAGAAAAGAAGGAAGAAGTATCAACCTCATCAATTATAAATCCAACCTGTACTTCAACAAATCATCCTATTTAGAATATAATTGGAGATCCTAATGCAAGTATGGTAACAAGAAGAAGACAAATAAGTGAGGTAACTCATTTATGTTATATTTCTCAAGTTGAGCCAAAAAATGTGAATGAAGCCCTTAGGGATGAATTTTGGCTATATAGGATGAGTTAACTCAATTTGAGAGGAATCATGTGTGGATATTAGTACATAAGCCTAAAAAAATGTTATTGGAACTAAATGGGTGTTCAAAAATAAATCCAATGAGCATGACATTGTTGTTAGAAATAAGGTTTCATTGGTAGCTCAAGGCTACACGCAAGTATTAGAAACTGTGAAAACATAACAGGGCTCGTAAGTAAGATATATTAGGACAATATGATAGAGAGAATAACATAAAAATAAATTTGTAATTAAACATTTGATTTTTATAATAAAAAGTTAGGTGATTTGGTAGTTTTTCTCTTAGGTTTTGGTTATAGTTTAGATTGTTTTTATCTAAAAATATAGTGTGTTATTTTTTTTATTTTCATACTTTAATTTTTATAAAATAAATATTTTAATTTTGTTATTTTTAACTGAAATATTTTAATTTTATAATTTTTAAAATATATATATAATTTAGTACAAAGAAAACTTTAAACTGCATTATTTATTGTACCATTTTCATGATTAAAGTACACTATTAATAATTCATGAGATCGAGCTTTGAATTATACCCTAAATGCAAGCTTTAACGGTAGAATATTAATAAAAATAAAAATAACTAGGAAGTTGAACATGATTTCTCTTTTTTAAAACATCATTGCCGTTAATAAGGAGTAAAGACTAAAGTGATCCCATAAACTTGAACATCAAACCAACCTTATCTAAAAAAGAGCAGTCAGACTCCATAATAAAAAGGAAAACTAAGTTGGAACTCTTCTTATTAGGAGTGATTTAAAGTGGAAATGTTATACTAGCTACTCGATTTCAGGTATATTATTTTATTGGGAGGTGGGTGCAAGTGATTTAGTAGTTTTCTAAAAAAAAAAAATTGTAAATTTTAATTTGAATGATTTAATCTCTTAATTTAAAAAATACATTTTAATTTCATAAATGTGTACACAAGTTTCATAACTTAACGATTTTTTATAATTAAAATATACATTTTAAAAAAAAAATGAACAATGTCATTGACTTGATCACCTTCAGTAGCCCACACTCCCTCCCTAGCTAAAAAAAATTATATGCTTGAAGAGAAGCAGTTTCAATATCGAGTCTCCTAAATTCTGCTTCCATTAATGCCAAATAGATAACTTTGTAGATGGCATAGAAATAACCACCCAGCATGGTTGAACAGTGCCCAAGCGCATCTAGCCCCTGTCATATATGGTGTTCCTGTACATACTGCAGCCACATTCAATTTCAAATTCTCACCTCTTGGCGCCAGCCATTCAGATCATGTTTGGTTCGCGGGGAATAAAACTGGAAATGTAATTATTTTCACAAGTTCTTATTTTTGGTTGTGTCATTCATACTGAATGAAATGTAAAAGATAGATTATTACAAGAAAACAGCATTCAACTACTTCTCTCATTAAGAAAAGTTATAATTTTTTTTTTAATGTTTCATCTAGCTAATGGCATTCTCACCCGTATTGTTTTGTTTTTTTCTCTTCTCCTTGAACAGGTTTGCAATTGTTTTATCTAGCTAAGGACACTAATTAACTTTAACGTTTATCTAAAATTTAATTTCTTTTATTTATCATATAGGTAAATTGAGAATATTTTGACTTCTATTTAAAATTTTCTTTTAAACATAATTTTTCTCTTTATTGATGTACCCATTCATCAAAAACTACACTTTAATCTTTTATATTTTAAGGTATATATTTAGAGTTCTTTAATTTTTTAAAGGTCAAATTTATTCTAAATAGTTTTTTTTTTGAAGGATAAATTTGAAATTTTGAAAAATATAATAAAAAAATAATGTAATTTTAAATGTATATTAAAATTTTGATTTTATAAATAAAAAATTTAGATTTAAAATTAAAATCAAAGCATACATTTTGATGAATTAAAAGACACTCTATATTACTTAAAAGATAAATTACTTATAAATATATATTTTAAAAAATTACATCATTTGTAAAGACCTAAACCCTTGTCTATATGTCAAGTATCATGTTAGAGTGAGCGTGCAAATATTCTAGTAAGAATAAGAGTATCCTAAACATAACTTTTTATTAAAGAGAAAAAGGTCGCGGAGTTATGGTAATTTTTATCAAATAAACACATTTTAAAATAAACATTTTAATTCTATAATTTATATGTTAATTACTGTTAGTTCTATTGTTATGAAAAGTAAATACTTATAGTCCTATAATTTATTAAAATGAGTATTTTAATTCATCAAAAGTATTAAAATATTTAAATTTTATTAATAACAGGTTAATAAATATTCAATTCAAAAATTATGAAATTAAAGTATTTATTTACATGTAATAAAGAAACTACTATGACATTTTTAAAAAAATGATAGAGCTCAATATAAGAGGAAAAAATAGAGAATAAATCGTTTAATTTAATAAATGCCTCAAAA
This sequence comes from Hippophae gyantsensis, assembly GCA_030763125.1. NCBI lineage: Eukaryota > Viridiplantae > Streptophyta > Magnoliopsida > Rosales > Elaeagnaceae > Hippophae > Hippophae gyantsensis. The sequence continues at coordinate 57,560,256 of CM061032.1, read as the reverse complement.
GAGTTTTATTAGTAGGATAAGCCTATTGGAAACATTTTAGTGAAACACAGCCATTACCACTCCCTCCTAATTGATTCTCTTTATTTATTTATTTTTTTTTTTTGGGATAAGGATCTCAAACTTAATCAAATATGGATGAATCGGAATAAAAAAATTTGAAATAAGTAAAATAATTACCTTTAATATTGTTTACCAATTTTTTGAAATGTCAAAAAATAATAAATAATTTTGGAAAGGTAAGAGAACCAACCATAGAGTTAGAATTAGAAATCAATTTGGGTAGAAGAAAGAAAAAGAAAGAAAGAATAGAAATAGGAACTTGAAAACAACCCCATTTCCATTACCTATATAATTTAAGAAGTAAACAATATAAATAAAAATCAATCATTTTTCTTGATTTGGATTCCCTTTAGTAAACATACCCTAATCGAAACAAATGACAAGCTTTCTAACAAATGTACTAAAAAACAGGCAAGATTTTTACTTACTGTACTAGAATTCAACAGGCAAATTCATTGCCATTACCACCAGTCCACCACACTAAAGTTCCATTTTATATTAATATTTTACGAAACCTCTTTAAAAGATTTTTATTTATTTATTTATAGTAAAAAGTCCTAAACAATCTATTATACCCAGAATTACAAACTAGTTTCCAAGATTTTTCAATGTTCCCTACCGAATTATATTGACTCTTCAAAGATTAATAGTTCTGCCTAACTTGTTGATAATAAACTGTAATTACATTGTGAAGTAAATTAGGTTGAACAACTACTAAAAAGAGGCATCTCGTGACCAAAGAATAATTAACAAGTCAGTACTTAATAAAACCCAATTACATATAATAATGAGAAAGCATATGTAAAAAGCATATGCATATTCAAACACCAATATTATTGGCTAGATGATAAACAAGAGATTTGGTGGAACAAACGCGTCTTATGTTTGTTGTAAGTATATACTCTAAATAATAATATAACATAATAAATGCATTTAAAATTAGCATGATGAAGACTAAAGGCATAATAGAAGAATAGGTGTTAGTTTTTTATTTTGATAAATCAATGAATACAGTGGTCTTAGACGACTTGGGAACTTGGGAAGGTCTACTCTCCCATCTTCCAAGAAGAAGACCTTACCTAGTAATTTTACAGTTTGATTTATGAACAAGGTTTTTAAAAATTATTCATTGTTTCAAAAATACCTAGTATTCTAGGTCAATTAAATTCAAGATCAATGTTACTTTATCTTTTAAAAAAACAAATACACAATAAAAAATAGAGAGAAAAAACAATCTTATTGATGAGTAATATATTCTAAGAGTAATGAATAACATCCTTCAAGATTTTAGGCTGACATCAACACTGAACATTTAATCTTTGAACTTAGATTTTCACAGAGATCAACTTTTCAGTCATTTATTTCCAGGGATAGTATTTGACCTACCAAACAGTGGGACTATCTATTCTATATTTCTCTATCTCTGAGAATCAGTACATTGATTTTTTCTTACTCTACAAGTTTACACTTCCAAATGAGACTTGGGAAAATCCTAATACAATAGGAAAAAAAGAAGTAATTTATAGCAAATTTGTGAAAGATTATAAATAATGGTGTGACTGGTACAATCAAGCCCACAAATTAGATCCAATTAAAAACTGATGCATTCATCACAAATTTGTGATGTATAATAACGTTCTAATGCAAATGTATTTTCAGAGTACAATTTCGTAACTAGATCTCATAGTACTTCTATTAGGTCTTGAAATTCAACCAAGATTTTGAGCTTCCGTTACTATATTGAACTGCGCTGCACAATTTACTTAAAATATTTTGAAGATAAAAAGATGGCATGAAACCACAAGAGACCTTACTTAGACATGGTATAAAAATTAAGGGAGAAGTCTTAGCTCAGCTGTAGGTTGCTTGTTGAAGTTTTCGGTTTCACGTAATGAGATAGAGATATATCTGCTGGGCTAGATTCTGAAACTTCCTCTTGGAAGGGTATTTCAAATAACAGAGATTGATATAAGCAGACCTCATCTTCCTTGCAATAATAGACCTGCCAAAACCATCCATTACTAATAATTTGTCAAACTAAAAAAATAGTAAGCTTATAATGAAAGTAAAATTGCAAGTAATAATAAAAAATCTTTTATAGTGAACACCATCATTAGAAGAATGCAAACTCTTGATATTACACTAATACCATCACGCTACATTCAGATCTTAATGGTAAGATTGAACGAGAGGAATGAATTTTATCTAAAGTTTATCATTTAGCTTTTATGTTAGACCAACTAGATTATATGAAATTAAATGGGAATATGGAAAAGATAAGAGAATGAAATCACCACGTTTGAAGTGTTCTATTCTTAGAAATGAGGTTATCTCAAATTGACAGCAAAGTCCAATATGATAATTAGATCTATCACAATCTCAGCACCTGATATTTTAGAATCATAACTAAAATTAAGGAAAACACATCAAAATGTAAAGGATGTAATTAAGAATAACATGATTGTTGCCATCTCCAACTGTATTATATTTTATGCGTTGTCCTAGGGATCACAAATAACATGACACTATATTATTGGTAAGTACAATTGGAATCACAAAACTATATCCATTCTGCCAAGCCACTTGTGATTATCACAAAATTTGTGATATATAGTAATGTTCTTATTTAAAGTTTCCCTACAATAATGCAGGTAAACGATGTGGTTAACTATTTTTATAATAGATCACAATGTTATTTTGTATGTGCCAAACGTAGGTACTTTGTTTATAGCAGGGGAAACAAAATAAGCCAAACCTTGCAATTTATTCTCCCTGTTGAAGCTACGGGAGAAGATCTCCTAAAATGAAGTACTGCAGATCCTTCAGGACTAAGATATCCATCCAAAGGATCAATAACCAGTGCATTTTCAGGTTCGGTTTCAACACTAAATTTACTGCGAGCTTCCTGCATTAATCATTGACAGGCGATGAATATAGTAGGAACAATACCTCTTTACCGAATAAGACAAAGGAAGGAGATGATTAAAAAGCTTCAACACGAGAGCAGTGAGAAACCTTAGAAAAGTGATACTCCTCAGGTAATGATATTCTAATAGACAGGTTGCCCTCACTAGATGAACTACCATTAACTGTAATTATCTGTGTGTCTGATGATATTCGCCTCCTTAGGCGTTTCAATGATCTGGACCTTTGTACAGGAGGCTGAACACCTTTCAGTTCCAAAGTTTGAAGTTCGGTTTCATCTTTCTTTAAGTCTAGATATCTTATCAAACTGTTGTTTGTATCGGCTATATAAATTGTTCCTGTGACAGAATTCTCAGCATTAGCATTATCAATCACTATGCATTAGCCGTTTAAGAAGGGAGAAAAAGGAAAAAATTGTTAAATTAAATATTAAATTCAAATCAAATTCAGAAAAAAATTTATTGGTAATGGAAAAAAGTGCCATTTTGTGGGAGGAGACATCATTTAGACAAAGATGTCAAAATTAAAAAAAGTCTTCATTTGAGTGAACTAGATGCAGACGCCTTCTAAATTAAATTTGCGATGAAGATGTCTTTATCTAATTGTATTCAAATGAATGACTCTTTATTTGTGAAATATTTGTCTAAACAATGCTCACTTCAAAAAATGTTTCATCTGTGGCAATGTATGTCTAAACAATGCTCACTTCCAATATGTTTCATTTGTGACAATATGTTGGAAATAGTTCAAGAGAACGACCTAATCTGCGATTCAATCCAAATAGTATATTTCAATATATCGATAATATTATTTTCATATACTCGTTACAACACAATGTACACAAATTTGTTCGTCTGGCACACACTCAAACATAGATGAGGATGTAACAGACGCACACAAAAGGATGCGGTGAGTGATACCATCCTACAAACTTTAGGTGGCATATCAAAATTTTGAGAGAATTTCAAGATCGACTGCTTTTTCAATATCCACATTGCGCTTCTGTTTCTGGTTTTCTCCTCTAGGTTGATGCTATGTTCTGTTCCTTTTGCTACTTTCATTATTAGCTGTTAGGTTAATTGGATCCATAGTCCATCGTGTCATCTATCATCTAATAACTTGGTACAGAGATGGAGGAGAAAGATTGAAAGCCTCACCGTTTTCACCTTCGATGACTCCCGAGGGTTCTGAAAGCTGCAAGAATAAAAAATGTTGTCACAATGCAGTATCGAGAATAGTAAACATTTTTGCTACCATTCAGCTCATAGAAAGCTTGAGATGGTAGATACCGTCTTCAGTTTTTGTTAAATCAAGCTTTAACATATTTCATGTTCATAAACAACATTACACCAATACCTATGTCCTACAAATTCTTTTTGATGCATAGGGCTTTAATATTTTGCTAAATATAGCTGTATTTTAAGTCTACTCTTTGTAAATAATTTAACTTCCAAGAAGAGGACATACAAATCTACAAGAGACGCACAGGTCATACATATAGCTAACCAAAATAATATGTTCAATAAAGATACAGTAGTTCTGAAACCTGAGCTACTAGGGCTGCGCCATCCTTGAAACCGGCTTTCCCATTTCCTGCTATAGTGGTAACTCTTTTACTAAATGGATCTAGCTTCTTGATCTGAATGTTTGGAGGAAACATGTTAAAGGAAAAGAAAAGCAACCAATAACTTATTTTATTGCTTCAATGCGGGCGTAGAGCAGCTTATTAACATAAAGCTGATGGTGCAAAATCAGAACAACTAAAATACAAAGAATGAGATCCAATTACAGCAGAACACTTAGGTCTTAGGTTAAATGGCGGATCTACATGGGGACAGAGGGGCACTGGCCCTTCTCACTTTTCAAATGATACATTTTAACATGCAATGCTCATGAATTGATCAAAAAATTACATGAACAAAATGAACCTATACCAATGCTCATAATATCATTCCACGTCAAAGAAATTTTAGCTAAAGAAGAAGAAAATTTGGTTCTTAACATGCCAATATTTTCACAGGTAAAGCAGGATAAGTGATTGGGTAAATGTCAGAAAATAAAAAATAGTTACTATGGCATCCTTAGTACCTTATGGTTATAGCTATCTGCTATATAAACTTGACCATCTTTTGCACATAAGATACCCAATGGGTGTTGAAGGAGTACTTCAGACCCTGTTCCATCTTGGTCTCCAAACTGCAATAATTTTAACTCATAACAGGCACCCAAAAAGGAGGGGGGAGAGGAAAAGAGAAGGGAGGAGAGAGGGGGGAGGGGGGACAAAAAGAGAAGAAAAACAGAGATTATTTGATTTCTGAAGCAACAATCCATCCATAAATTAAGGACAATAAAAATTACCTTAAACAGGTTGTCGGAGAAAAGTGGATCTCCACCAGCTAGCAATCTTGATCCTCCTGTTCTCAGATCAAGTGCTCGAATAGAGCTACTCTCACTATCAGCAATATACATCTCCTTCAAATCTAACAAAGAGCGGAAAGATAATTTAATGGCAAGAACTCCCTGAAGAACAATAAATCATGACTAAAAATAGACAGTCATAAACATTGACAAAGTATCAAATTACATTACCAGGAGATAGTGAAATTCCAGAAGGCTGTGCAAATGAGGTTGTTGTTGAACTGTCTCAATTGAGTAAAAGAAAAGATAATGTCAAGTTTTTTGAGCTACCATATTAAAATGAAAACAACCAAATGGTAAAATGTTGAAAATGAGGATGAGCACAAAGAACTTTTTGCTGATAATAGTTTTAAAAAACAAAAGATAGAGCATATTTGAATAATAGAGTTAGATAATATCTATCTAACAATACATAAGCTGTAACATCTTTTACAAATTAATACCTTGATCCATTCAAATTCCGCTCATAACCATCACCACTAAATGCTTTAGTAATCCCATCTATTATATTGTGCTCCCAGATTTGGTGTTGGCCAGCCATAGCTATGTAAACTCTATCATTAACTGGCTCAAAGCAGACATCCCATGGAGAGTTCAACAGCTGAGAGAAGAATACTAGAAAATTTCAAATTTTAGTAATTGATGATTAATGAAGAAAATGAAATGAGATGATGATTATAGATTTGAAAAGAGAAAATGGGTGCGTGAGACTGGCTATAGTTCCTCACAGAAAGAAAATCACTACACAACTTATTTGGCGAACGTTGTGAAGGGTGTTAACATTTCATTGACTGAATAAAGGATGTTATCAGTTAAATTAAAGATTTTCAGTCTTGCCTGAGTACTTCCTTTCGCTCCTCCTATATAGTCAGATCCTTTGGTTCCATTCCCAGCAAGAGTTCTCACTGTCTCATTAACAAAATCAATTTCCCTGCATGAATCAAGGCCTAATAGTATTAGCTCACAAAAAAAAAAAAAAAAAATCACTGAGGTGTTGCTGTAATGCAACTCCAAATTCTTACAACTTAATTGATACTTCTGGTTTAGGTAAGTTGGCTAATATTCATTACTTCCAAAGATTACATGATAAAAACTGGCATGAGAAGTAAACTTTAAATGAAAAAAAAAACCCATATCATGCATGGTGTGGGAAAATAGAGAGCTTATACAATTAGAAGATTTTATAGTTAGACTCAAAGCTTTGCATTCTTATAACACTTTCTTTTGTCTATCTATGTAAACAATATTTCAAATTTCCAAGAAACAAGGCCATCTCGAGGTTGATTTGATTCATGAAATTAGTTTTTGAAGGATAAACTAGGATAACAGAATTGAAAATAACAGAAATTATGACTGTAGCTCAGAAACCCTAACTTTGATCCATTAACTGAGCAAAATTACAACTGATACGAAATAGAAGCAACCAGGAATATAACCATAGAAAAAATAACAATTCGTTCTTGTACGGGTTTAATTAAAGCAGATGCCGTCAGCTATTATTGCTAAACAAAACAAATAAAAATTAAATTAAATTAAAAATTAAAAAAAATAACTTTTATGGAGGGCCACTTACCTTAAAGCATGGTTCTCAGTATCGGCAATGTAAAGGAGATTTTTCTTTGTATTGTATGCTAGGCCCTGTAAATCCATAAAACCCCAAGATTAATTGAGAGTATATCAATGATCGATGAATGAAATAGACTACTATGACAAGGAAGCATTTCATAAAGTACAGGGTCAAAGATTAACGTAATATTATTTCAAGGTTTTTTTTGTTCAACCTGGGGTCGGTTGAAGGTGGCTTCAACAAAGGTACCATCATGTAGACCTTCCTCTCCAGTGCTTCCAATTTGAATGATAAAATTTCCATCAAGGTCAGTTACTACCTGAGTTCCAAACAGGACAAGACTGTCAAGTGGAAATGCATTATATATATATATATGAATGTGGGATGCAGTTACCACAAAAAGAAGTCCACATTTGCGTGCTTGCATCCAAAAAGAGCAATATATAATTTTGCAAATATTTTTCTAAGTGGCAATACTTCGATTTACTGGTGAGAACTTATCTAGTTTCTAGTAGGTGCTGAACAAAGAGATTTCTAAAAGATCCGACTATATGAACTTGGAAAATCTTGTCAAGAGAAATTACTGAAGGAACCAGAAGTTTAAACCACAGAGAACTATCAAACTCGTTATACATCATTCTCACATATTGGACCGTGCAAAAGTTATATATAAAGTGAATGATCATTGAATGTGTCTGAGGCAGGTGGGTGGATAGAAGATAGATAAATACATGAGAGAGAGAGAGAGAGAATACTATGCGGTTATGGTTACTGTCTGAAATGAAGAGTCTATTGTTCACAACATCAACTGCGAGCTTCCCAGGAAATTTCAATGGAGATATCAACAAGCGAGGATCATTGTCTTTCTCCAAATTTATTGGAATTGGTGTATTGTCCAAGATTTTCTCTTTGGCATAATATTGAAGAGCTGCCTCCACTAAATCCTCAAGATCCTATAAGAAAATAGTCTATTAATTATCAATCAAGACCAAATTTAAGGACAAAAAAAAATATCATTATCCAAGCAAGTAAACAGCAAATAGTAAAGTTACATACAAAAGCAAATAATTAGTTTGATAATTGTGCACTTCATCAGTACCTTTCGACGACCTTCACCAGATAATTGTGCAAGGATTTTCCCATTTGGGCCAACAATAGCAAATGTTGGCCATGAATTCACACCTAGCTCTCTCCAAAGTTGCATGTCTTCATCATTGACAACCTAAATTGGTAAAAACAACATAAACACAGCTTAATTCTTTAGTAGACACCAATAGAAAGAATCCAGACAAAATTTAATACTATTACACATTCCTTCTTTTCGAATAAACTAATGAGTAAAAGATTGTCGATTTTGCTGAAGACAACAGCCAAGGCAGAGTTCCAGAATACCTCTACTGCTAGAGATTCTATAATGCTAAATAGGCATTCAGCTATAAGCTTACCGGGTGGGTAATGCCATAACGTAAAACTGCATTGCGGATAGCTTCTAAATCTTTCTCATTATCAAATTTTGCAGAATGTACACCCACAACAGTGAACTGCATAAGGAAGATGTATAAATCATAGTATCACGGGCCAAATTTTAAAACTTTGTGCCTCAGCAAAGAAATAGTGAAACAAATATTAACATACGGAATATGTTGGGAAACATAAGCAATAAGTACATAAGATATGTTAGAAAAGGAGCAAAATCACACATGATACAATTTTCATTTTCTCCTTTTCCTCAACAGTAACATGACAAGCATAAGACTTATTTTCTCAGTTTCAAGGTTTGTATTGAAGTCTCATATTTATAAGAAAAAATTCCATGAATAAATTTTGAGTGTCATATTAATAAAAAAGTTTTAAAAAAATAAATTCAAGTGACTTATTTTCTACTCCACACCAAACAATTAACAAGAAGAAGCCCGTCCCAACAGCATCTTTAAATTTCCCCTAACAAGCATGAATACAACATACCAGAAAAAGATTGAGAGCATTGAGCCAACATGGTAACAGAGCATACGCTTTTGTTAAAGGATCTTTTTCTCCCTACCAAACCCCCAAAAAAAATTCATTTTCCCTAATTGTGTGTTGCGTGTGTTTGAGATCTGCATATATCCTTTTTCCCTAATGTATAAAATCTTGCAGTGTTAATTTTGGATACAAAGTCCATTAGACAAGCCTGAACTTCAAAAGCAATCACTGAGGCCTGCTAATTAACTTCAAGCACATGCAAATATAATGAATTAGTTATCATCAAATTGGTGATAACAATGGTATGTATCACAAGAAATATGTAGTTATATCTCAAATGAAAGAAAAGAACATACTGGCATATCTTTGTATTTTCTCTCTAAAAACTTTAGATCTGGTAGCACATGCATACAATTTATACAGCAGTACGTCCAGAAGTCCAGCAGAACTACTTTTCCTTTCAATTCCTGCAAAAATATTTTAAATATTAGTGTAATTCTTATCCTGCATTTAGCAAATAGAACATCAAGCGAAATAGTACTTACCTTGCGAAATTTAAGAGGAGCTGTATTCAGCCAGTCAAGCTTTGGGGGGAATTCTGGAACAATAGGAGTGTTTTTCCTAGCATGAAGAAAGATATTCATTCAGTATATACCATATATTGATTTTCAAGAGAAATAACAATGTCGAGACATAAATGCACAAGCATGTAACGACCAGGAAAAAAAGCAATAATGTATAAGATGGAGGAATCCATCATTACCTTGCTTCAAGGTCCGATATATAGTTCACAAATTTTTGTATTCTCACATACCTTGAATCCCCTACAACCGATAAAAAACAGTTAAGTTTGAGATTTTCACTTCAACTGTATCTCAGATGCAATAAAAACCTAGTAAAAAAACAACAATAAAATGAAAAGAACCACATTTGTGATCTTAGTGATGCAGGAGCATGATGTGCTACAAAGCTAAAGTTATTTGATATCTTTTATTTACTATTTTAACTAGTTGTATTATTTACTATTTTATTCCTCTTTATGTTATGCTATTTTGGACTGTAGTATGAGGTGGTTTAATATTGGCAGGAACTGGTGTTTGTAATGGGGAGTGAACTGAGAGAGTCAATTGATGATTGATTATTGTATTCCTTTTCTCTTTGTTTTTCCTTGCTCTGCAAGTTTAATGAATTTCTGGAATAGAAACGCAGTTTTCATTCCATTTCTTTGCTTAAGTTCATCAAATTCTTAGTGTTTGATTAGGCTTAATCAAACCCCTAATTATTTACACAATCAGAATCAAATCCCCATTCATTTGGAATTTCAACTTTTAATTTGAGATTTCGGCACTCTAGTTGAATCATAAATGTTAATTATATCTAACTTGTAAATAATATCATCAAAGTTTTGTCGAGAACGTCATTTGATGAAGATATCTGCCATTTGATCTTTTGTTGAAACATAAATCATGCAAATAGTTACATTTTATAACTTTTTATTTGATAAAATGCACATTCACTTTCACATGTTTAGTTTTATCATGTCGAATTAGACTAAGAGAAATATTGATGGCTGTTTTGTTATCACAATAAAGTTTAATTGAAGACCTTATTTTAACTTGAAGATCATTCAAGAGTTTCTTTGGCCATAGTGCTTCACAAATCCCTTATGCAACTACCTTAAATTTGGCTCCAATACTGCTTCTAACAATAACATTTTTCTTCTTACTTCTCCAAGTGATTAAATTTTCAAAAATAAGGATACAATAACCTATAACAGATCTTCTATCATCTATTGAACCAGCATAGTCTGCATCGGTAAAGACATCTATCCCATTGTTCTCACTTTTCTTAAAGAATAAACTTATACTAGGTGACCCTTTTAGATATCTAAGAATCTTGTAAATAACTTCAAAATATGCTTCATTTGAGGAATGCATGTGTTGGATTACCATACTAACTGCTAAAAGTCTAATGTGAGACAAATATATTAGTTTTCCCACTAGTCTTTGATGTTTATTCTTGTCTACTAAATCTCCTAGCTCTTTTGACCTTTTTTTCAGCCTCAATTGGAGTATCACTAGGTTTACACACAAGCATGTAAGAATATCAAGGAAATACTTTCCTTGAAAAACACCAATTCTTTTCTTTGATCTTGCAACCTCCATTCCTAAGAAGTGTCGCATTTGTCCTAATTCCTTAACTTCAAATTTTGTAGCCAATATCTTCTTTAGTCTCAATTTCTTCTATATTGTCCTCACTTAAAATTATATCAACATAGACTATCAAAATTATGTTTCTCTCATCTCTAGTGTGTCGGAAAAACATTGTGTAATCTAATTATCCTTGCTGGTATCCTTATTTTCTTATTACATTTACAAATCTATCAAATCATGCTCTGAATGATTGTTTGAGGCCATACAATGAATTTTTCAATTTACACAGCATATTTTCACCCTCTTTCTTTGTAGAATCCTGGTGGCATCGTCATGGAGACTTCTTCTCATTCTTCATTTAAAACGGCATTTTTATGTCTTGTTGTTGAAGAGGTCAATCCAAATATACTGCTAGTGAAAAAAGAACTCTAATCGTATTTAGTTTAACCACATATACAAAGGTTTTAATATAATCAATTCTATATGTTTGTGTAAAATCCTTTGGCAACTAGATGGGTTTTGTACCATTCTATTGTCCTATCAGCTTTTACTTATCGTAGAGGCTCACTTTCAACCAGCATGTACTTTTCCTTTCGGTATTTCAATCACATCCCAAACACCATTTTTTTCTAATGCTCTTACTTCTTCCATAACCGTTTTTCTCCATTCTGGAATTTTAAGGTCTCGTGGATATTTCTTACAATCTTCGTTCTATCAATATTAGTGGTAAATGCATAAAATTTAGGAGCAAAATATTAAATGAAACAAATTGAGAAATAGGATAGAGTGTACAAGTCTGAGTTGGTTTTTTAAGTGCAATGGGTAATTCATAAGAGTTGGATGACTTTGAATTACCTTGTCTTGAATTAGGTTCATGGATAGTCTACCACCGGTTCTAACTTTTCTAGTGCCTTAAGTGTGAAGTTCTCTCTAGTCTTTGTGAATAAACTATCATCTCTTGATTATTTGTTTTTTTCACATCTCTTCCTGTCTTAAAGTTTTCTCTAGTAGATGGTAGAATATAACAGGGTGGTATCATAGACTCATTTAAGGTAAAGCATGATTGATTGGCTCAAGTGGGTTAGATGATTTGGGAAGAGTAAAATCCAAGTACTAGCCAGAAGAGCTATCTTCTTTCAAATTCTCTCTTAAAAACAGACTTTTGATAATAAGAAATGTTTTCGAAAAAGGTAGTAATGAAGCTAACAATTAGCCCTTTTTATAAAAGGATTGTAGCATTTATAACCATTATTAGTAGGGGAGTAACCGATAAAAGACACATTTAATAACTCTTGCATTTAACTTAGATTTGGAATGAATATGAGTAAATGTAATACAACCAAATACCTTAAGGGATATGTTAGATTGAAGGTGAGATATTGGGAAGGAGTTTTGGAGTTTTTAAAGTGGTGTGTTAAATGAAAGAACTCGACTGGGCATTTAATTGATTAAGCTAAAGTTAGAATAACATCTCCCCATAATTGTTTATGGCATATTCATAGTGAACATCAGTGTCTGGCAACTTTTAAGATATACTTATTTTTTTCTCTCAGTAACCCCACTTTATTGGGGAGTATGAACATATTTTCCATTCTTTTAAAGGTAGTTTCCCGATCGAAATATTTTATTCCATTATAAGTGAGGAGGATTTAGAATTTAATTTGAATCATTTAATGAAAATATCACAACTATCGGTTTCTTTTTAGTAAATAAACCCAACAAACGTGAGTGATCATCAATAAATGTGACAAATCATTTGGTATGAGTGTAGTTAGGGAAACGAGGCCCCCATATATCATTATAGATTAAAGCAAACGGTTTGGATGATTTGTACTAAGCTTTGAAAAAAGAGGCACGTTGATGTTGTGCAAATTCACAAATTTCACAATGAAAGTTGACAGCTCTTTTTGAAAAATAAATGGAATTAATTGTTTCATGTACTGAAAGTCGAGACGGCTCATTCTATAATGCTATAATAGGATTTCATTATCTTTAAAAATAGATGTAAAATCACAAATTTTAACTTGATGTTGTTCACTTATATTGACATCATCAAAATAGTAAAGCTTTTCACACTCTTTAACATTGCCAATCATTTTTTCCAAAGATGGATTCTAAAAGACACAATGAGATCAAATGATATTAGTAGAACAATACGAGCCTTTAGTCAACTGACTGATAAATATCAAAGTACATAATAAATTTGGGACATGGAGAACATAATTGAGGACAATAGAGTTATAAATTTGAATACTTTATTTTCTCGCAACAAATGAGAGAGATCCATCTGTTATTCTAACTTTACGATTCACAACACACGATGAGTAAGAAGTAAATAAATAATGTGTTTGTCATATGATTTGACACACCATAGTCAATAATGCAATGAATTTTGGCTCGTCGTGTAGTAACTAGAGCATTCAAATAATTACCTTTTTATGCTAGCGAAGTTGAGAAAGTATTTATAGATGACTGACTGGTACTTTAGATACTGAAGAAGAGTTTGTAGAACTAATCCAGTTGTTCTAAATTAAAGGAGCCAATTTCTTCACGCCTAACTCCCTTATTTTTATCAGGCTCAAATCCACCAATTGCATAAGTGCTGATTCCCTCAATTTTTCCATACCTATATCTAAGCCCAAGCTCGTTGGTCATGTTTAAGAAAGACCTAGGCTCTCTTCTATTTTCGTGAAACCTCCTCTCAGGTTTCTTACTTTCACTAGCCACAAGACCACCTTCACTAGCTGAAACCACAAGATCACCTCCACAAGTCGAAGCCGTTAAACCCCCTCTACTAGTTGAAATACGGTACCTCATCTAGTCGTAGCCGCAAGGCCTCCACAAATGATACTTTCTAGGTTTGAACCACTACCAACATCGACACTTCTTGGGTTAGAACAACAACCAACCTTGATACTTTTTTGTTCAGAATAACCACCAGCCTCGATACCTGATGGGATAAAACCACTATTATCTTCTTTCATCACCCCTTTCTACCTATTCTCCTTTTGTCGTACTTCAGTGAAGACTTCTCCCACGGTGGGAATGGTTGCCAAATGAAAATACTGGGTAAAAATAAATTGGTTTTTTCTATTGCGAATTTCGTGGAGTTAATTAACCTCACAATCACCAATGAATTCTCAAAGCCCCATCGTTAAAAAGTATCAATGTTGGTTGAATCGAGCTTCTTTATTTCCCCTATGAAGTACTTTATTCTACTTTTGTCCTTAATAACTAATTTCATGGATTTAATGTTGATTCAATCATAGTAACTAACTAGATTAAAGTGAGTCTTATGTTACGTCCCGTACAAAATGTCCCTTAAAATCCAAAGAAATAGTGCTTGCCTAAAGGATCTAGACTTTTCTACATGGAAAAGTTCTAGAGTGATCTAGAGATGTCTAGAAGGAGCTGGAGTTGGATGGACTCAACTCAAGCCTTGAAGACTCTAGAATGTTCCAAAGTACGCTGGAAGGTGCTGGAATATTCTAAAACGTGCTAGATAGTTCATGAAAGATGTAAAAGTCTCTAGAAGTTTACAGAACATCCTAAAACTAGCACGAAAGAACTAGACACTCCTAGAAGACTCTAGAGTTGGCTAGAAGGTCCTAGAATCCCGTGGCATGTTGTAGATAAAACTAGAGCATTCTTGTACATTCTAGACATAGAAGGATCTAGAAAGTTGTGGCATAGTCTTAAGCTTGGTGTCACACTATAAATAGACCTATTGGTCTTTATTTGTATTCATCCTTGGGAAATCTGGGAAAATTGTAAGATAATCTCTCTCTAGAGTAATACAAGGCATTCTTTACAAACTCTCTCTCTAGTTCTTGTTTTGCTCTTGAATCCTCTAAATCTCTAAGTCTCTTTCTAATCTCTTTGGAGAGTTTCGTTCGGGTGAAAGACAGGCTTAGTGCAACGGACCGTGCTAAGTGCCGCACGATTGCTATTTGAAATTTAAGGTCGTGACAGTTGGTATCAGAGCATTAAGTTGAAGCATTACTATCCTTGGCATAATGAAGAACAGTGCCCCAGCTACACCAAGTGTGGATGTTCCACCAATGGAACGTGGGCGTGAGGAAGTTCGGAAACCACCAAAGGAGTTTCGAGCCAAGTCGAAAGACATACTTTCTAGCTTAGAAGTACGTGTTGGGAGTGCGCAGGATAGCTTAGGGGAGTTGTTCAACCGGGTAGACAACTTGGAGGAACATTGCAACGGCTTAGAGGCCGAGGATGTGGAGATCCATTCAGCAGTCAAGATGTCCCTCAACAAACTAGATGGTGGGCTAAGGCAAGAGATCGATGGATTGAAGGTCAAACTTGCCAAGGTAAAGGATCTTGTCCAAAGAGAAATTGCTAATGTGTTGCTTAGAGTGGAGGATATGGGTGGTGACCTAGCTCTTTGCAAGCGGGCTATGGCCTCGGGAACTAGCACAACCACCATCATTGAGGCCAAGAAGGTGGATGTTCCCAAACCAAAGACCTTTAATGGTGCTAGGAATGCTCGGGAAGTTGAGAACTTTCTATGGGAGCTTGAACAATATTTTGAGGCTATTGGCATAACGGACCATGCCAGTAAGATCCGAACTGCTGTCATGTACTTGTCTAACACTGCTATGCTATGGTGGAGACGGAGATATGGAGATGTGTAATATGGGGTATGCACAATTGACACCTTTGATGATTTCAAAAGGGAGTTTAAAATCCAATTCTTCTCTGTAAATGCTGAAGAGGAGGCAAGGGGTCGATTACGACGATTAAAGCAAACAGGTAACATAAGGGACTATGTGAAGAAATTCATAACCTTACTGTTAGAAGTCCCTGACACATCAAACAAGGATGCATTATTCTTGTTCATGGATGGTTTCCAATCGTGGGCTAACCTTGAACTCAAGCGACGTGGTGTCCAAGATTTATCTTCGGCCATTGCGGTTGCTGAGAGTCTTATTGACTACTCCACAAACAAAGAGAGCTCAAAGGCCACAGATAGAAAGTTTGGTAGAGGAAAGAGTGGGGGAGGCCATGCCAAAAGTCAGGGTCCCAAAAATCACAAAGAAAGCTCCTCGTTCAAATTGCCAGATAAGGGGAAGGAAAGGGAGGATCGTGGTGCCTCGAAGCCCCGTGTGACATGCTTCATATGCGACGGACCGCATTGGGCACGTGAATGTCCAAAAAGAAAGGCATTGAGTGTCGTAGTTGCTTCCACTCATGACCAGGATGGAGGCGAGACGGATGATGGTGCAAAGATGGGTTCTTTGCGCCTACTTGGTGCATTGCAGAGTACCCCGAAGACCCACAAAGGCTTGATGTTCGTAGATGCAACCATCAACGGGAAGGTCACCAAAGCTTTGGTTGACACAGATGCATCTCATAACTTTGTTTCATTAGAAAAAGCAAAGAGACTCGGCCTTAAGGTTGTCAATGGAGGAGGATCGCTCAAAGCAGTTAACTCAGCAGCACTACCTTTGTAAGGAGTTGCTCGTGGAGTTAAGGTCAGTCTTGGTGCTTGGACCGGCCAAGTGGACTTATCAGTGGCGCCTATGGATGACTTCTCGGTAGTATTCGATATGGAGTTCTTGGACCAGGTTAGAGCTTTCCTTGTGTCATGCTCAAACTCTATGTGCATCATAGATGGATCAAAGGCTTGTGTGGTACCGACGTAGAGGACCACCAGACCTACTACCCAAGCTCTCTCAGCACTTCAATTCAAGAAGGGATTGAAGAGGGACGAAGAGAGTTACTTGGCCGTCTTAAAGGAGTACGATGACGAGAAGGCGTCACCAAAGCCAAGCTTGCCGATGGAAGTGCAAGTTGTCTTAGATAAGTTCCATGATGTGATGTCTGAGGCATTTTCCAAACGGTTACCTCCGAGAATGAGCCCTTATCGAATGGCAAACTCAGAGTTGGCAGAACTGCGGAAGCAACTTGACGAATTGTTGGATGCTGGCTTCGTAAGGCCCTCCAAAGCCCCATTTGGTGCCACAATGCTCTTTCAAAAGAAGAATGATGGCTCACTACGGATGTGCATTGACTATCGGGCTCTAAATAAGATCACAGTAAAGAACAAGTATCCTATCCCACTTATTGTTGACTTGTTCGATCAATTAGGGAACGCCAGATACTTTACAAAATTGGACTTGCGGTCAGGATATTACCAGGTAGCATAGCCAAAGGGGATGAGCCTAAGACCACATGTGTGACCAGGTACGGTGCCTATGTGTTCCTTGTCATGCCATTTGGTCTCACTAATGCACCTGCCACCTTCTGCACTCTTATGAACAAGATTTTCCATCTCTACCTCAATTAGTTCGTGGTAGTATATCTTGATGACATTGTGATATATAGTCGGACTTTGGAAGAGCATCTAGAGCACTTGAGGAAGGTTTTCGAGGTCTTGAGGGAAAATGAGCTATATGTCAAGAAGGAGAAATGTTCCTTTGCCCAAGATGAGGTGATGTTCTTGGGGCATAGGATAAAGGATGGGAAGCTTATGATGGATGGAACCAAGGTGAAAGCCATCCAAGAATGGGAACCTCCTGCCAAGGTCCCCGAGTTAAAGTCTTTCCTTGGACTTGTAAACTACTACAGAAGGTTTATCAAGTCCTACTCAGCAAGAGCAGTCCCACTGACCGACTTGCTCAAAAAGAACAAGTCTTGGGAATGGACAAGCGAATGCCAAGCCTCATTCGAAGACTTTGCTTACCAGACCCCTCCAAGATATACGAGTTGCATACAGATGCTTCAGACTTTGCCATTGGTGGAGTGTTAATGCAGGAAGGGCGTCTGATAGCTTATGAGAGCCGCAAGCTTAATAACACCGAACGCCGCTACACGGTGAAAGAAAAGGAAATGACAGCTATCATTCATTGCCTAAGGGTATGGCGACACTACTTATTAGGTTCTCATTTTGTTATCATGACAGATAATATAGCAACTAGTTACTTCCAGACTCAAAAGAAGTTGAGTCCCAAGCAAGCTCGATGGCAAGACTTCTTAGCGGAGTTTGACTATAGGTTGGAGTACAAGCCCGATAAGGCCAACGTGGTGGGTGATGCGCTAAGTCGAAACGCGGAGTTAGCAACCTTGAGTCGACCACGTAGTCCTTTGCTAGAAAGGATCAAAGAAGGGCTTGAGCATGATGCCCTGGCTCAAAACCTCTTTGCCCTTATTAAGAAAAGATAAGGCGATTTTGGCTTAGTGACGGACTACTCTATGCCAAGCAAAATCGCATCTTTGTGCCGAAGTGGGACAACTTAAGAAAGGAGCTTATCAAGGAGTGCCACGATTCACTATAGGTTGGACACCCAGGAATGAGACGCACCCTTGCCTTAATCAAGTCAATTTACTACTGGTCTCAACTACGAGATGATGTTGAAGCCTATGTGAGGACTTGTCTTGTATGCCAACAGGACAAGACAGAGCAGTATGCATCCGGAGATTTGTTGGAGCCGCTGCCTATCCCAGAGAGACCATGGGAGAGTGTCTCTATGGACTTCATCGCTTGCTTGCCAAAATCAGAGGGCTTTGGTAGCATAGTTGTCGTCATTAATCACTTCAGCAAGTATGCAACATTCATACCTGCCTCAACAGATTGCATTGCAGATGAAACAGCACGGTTGTTTCTCAAGCACGTTGTGAAGCATTGGGGTATTCCATCCAACATTGTGAGTGATCGAGACCCTCAATTTATTGGGAAGTTTTGGACGAAATTGTTCAAGTTGTTGGGATCAGACTTGAACTTCTCCACAAGCTTTCATCCACAAAGCGATAGACAAACGGAACGTGCCAACGCATTGTTGGAGCTCTACCTTAGGCACTTTGTTAGTGCCAACCAACATGATTGGACTAAGTTGTTGAATGTAGCCCAATTTTCTTATAACCTGCAAAGAAGCGAGTCCACAATGAAGAGTCCCTTCGAGATCATCATGGGACAGCAACCTATGACCCCTCATGCTTTGGCTACAAGCTATGAAGGGAAGAGTCCTGCTGCCTTTAAATTTGCCAAGGCATGGCATGAGTAGGCTGAGTTAGCCCGAGCCTATTTAAATAAGACGTCTAAAAAATTGAAGAAATGGGCAGACAAAAAGAGGAGGATGGTAGAATTTCAAGAAGGAGATTTGATCCTTGTCAAATTATTGCCCCAACGGTTCAAGTCCTTACGGAAGGTTCACGAGGGGTTGGTACGGAGTCCTCAAACAAGTCGGAAAAAGTGTACTACAAACTACAACTCCCTCCGAAGCTTAAAATCTATCCAGTTTTTCATGTAAGCATGTTAAAGCCTTATCATGGAGACAAGGAAGACACAAGTCGGGGAGAATCAAAGAGGGCACCCACTACAATGGTAACCTCCTTCAATAGAGGAGTGGACTCTATCTTGGCAGACCACCTAATTCGACGAAGAGGAGTACCAAGTTATCGGGAATACTTGATGAAGTGAAAAAATGCCCCGAACATAGAGACAAGATGGGAACCTAAAGACTCTTTGTGGCAGTTCAAAGATTACATAGAGAGGTTCAAGCTTGAAGGCGTGACGAGAGCGTCGCGAACTTGAGTGGAAGAGGGTGTTACATTTGGCTCAAAATGTCCCTTAAAATCCAAAGAAATGGTGCTTGCCTAAAGGATCTAGACTTTTCTACATGGAAAAGTTCTAGAATGGCCTAGAGATGTCTAGAAGGAGCTGGAGTTGGATGGACTCAACTCAAGCCTTGAAGACTCTAGAATGTTCCAAAGTACGCTGGAAGGTGCTGGAATATTCTAAAACGTGCTAGATAGTTCATGAAAGATGTAAAAGTCTCTAGAAGCTTACAGAACATCCTAGAACTAGCACGAAAGAACTAGACACTCCTAGAAGACTCTAGAGTTGGCTAGAAGGTCCTAGAATCCCGTGGCATGTTGTAGATAAAACTAGAGCATTCTTGTACATTCTAGACATAGAAGGATCTAGAAAGTTGTGGCATAGTCTTAAGCTTGGTGTCACACTATAAATAGACCTATTGGTCTTTATTTGTATTCATCCTTGGGAAATCTTGAGAAATTGTAAGATAATCTCTCTCTAGAGCAACACAAGACATTTTTTACAAACTCTTTCTCCAGTTCTTGTTTTGCTCTTGAATCCTCTAAATCTCTAAGTCTCTTTCTAGTCTTTTTGGAGAGTTTCGTTCGGGTGAAAGGCAAGCTTAGTGCAACGGACTATGCTAGTGCCGCACGATCGCTATTTGAAATTTAAAGTCGTGACACTTAGCTATGATACCATATAGAATTTTCACATAACTGTTTTGAAGAAATGATATTCACTGAATTGTATTTCTTATTTTTTTACAGAATTATGTATCACATATTTATAGTTAAAGAATATAATAAAATATAGAAACCTAATAATTACAGAATAAAACCTCTTAATTAACAAAATCCCCTAAATTAAGCTTAATTAAATCCCTAATTATTTACACAATCAATCAGAATCATGTTCCCATTCATTTAGGATTTCAATTTTTAATTCGGGATTTCAACATAATCTTTACTGTTTTATTCCTTCTTCTGTTATGCTATTTTGGCCTGTAGTACGAGGTGGATTAGTATTGGTAGGGGCTGGTATTTGTAGTGGGGAGTGAGCTGAGAGAGTCAGTTGATAATTGATTATTGTAATCCTTTTCTCTTTCTTTTTCTGGAATAGAATCGCAGTGTTCATTCCATTTCTTAGCTAAAGTTCATCAGATTCTTAGTGTTTGATTAGACTACTATGCCACTTAAATTTAGGCACATACGAAAAGAAAGGCAAAGAGGGTTGGGGGGTTGTGATAGAGCAAAAAAACATGCAACCACCCATGATTTATTTATGATATCATTACCTCCACTCTGTTTAAAAGATGGCTGATTGAACCCAAACAACATGTTCCAAATAGCTTTGGGAGAGGCATATTGCATTGTCTGCACAGACAAAGCAATAGCATAAGACAACCGAAACATAAATAACCAATAATATTTGGCAAAAACAATAATTATTCTTATAAAAAAAATTATACCTTCCAGTTGTTTATGGTGAAGAGAAGACAAGAAAAAGCAATGCCCAAACTTCCATATCTCAATATATCTCGTCGATTACCCTGCAACCTGTCCATAAATTATTCCTGCAACCTCAAGCTAGGGTGGTCTGCAAATACTATTAACCCAGTGGAGAATGAAGATGTATGAGATACTTAATGCTAATATATGTGTAAAATATCTCTTTGTGAAGCATGTTTTTAAAACTTCCATCTCTTTAACAAACATAATACAAGATTATGTTAAGTAATCTTCCTTAATAACTACAATTCTAAAAATGAAATTTTTTGGGAGAGAAACTACAAATGGTAAAGGTATCCAAAATGAATGGGATATGACATAACTTGAGCCCAAAAAGTAGAAAGGAATAATGAAGTAGTCAAGATGATTCCATCTGAAATCTTCCTCTTCAAAAGCCATCTTACCCTCTGACTGGGAAAACTTCGTCATTAGTAGCAGCTGTATTCTGAATAAACCCACTATCTGTACTTTCTTTGAGCATTGCAGATGAATCTTGGGAAGTTTGAAAGACTTGGTTTTCCTGCATCTCCTGATCTGCAATGACATAATGTTGTAAGATTTCATATGAACACGGTTTGTCATTACCAATGACCTTGTTTCAATTTGTTTGGGGAACATCGCAATAATTATGTGTGAACCTGTGATCCACCTTATAAACGAATTCACAATTCATACTAGAAACAAATTAATGCTAGCTAAAGGGAGTTTCAGCAGTAAAGGAGAAACATTCTCAAAACATAAGATACCCATCACAAGAAAATAGGTACTCCTTAAAACATGATAGAACAATAGCTTTGCCATTCTGCTATTATGAGAGTAGCTACAAAATGACATTTGCAGTCTTAGAACTACATACTATAGGCATCAGAACCTCCTTGGAGAATATCCTGAAGTGATACATTTCCTATCACATTTCGAACAAGAGATGGGTCGGCAGTCTTTAAAGTCTCTTCTGATAAGGTAGTTTTGACAGCTATGCATCTGCAAACAGTGAACAAAAATATCAGAGGCACAAATTCAAATTCACAAAGCAAACAAGATAAATGCTTAAGCCAAAAATTTACACACAAATGAGAGCTCCAATAAATAATATGAGGATAAAGAAACAGTATTAAAAGTGATGGTCCAGCTGAAGTGGCTACACGTGTCATTCAACACTCCAAGAATCTAATATTAATATTTAGGGTAAAAGACCAATTCGGTACCCAACTTTCAGGATGAGATTGATTTAGTCTCCCAAAAATCAGCATCAATAATGCAGTACCCAACTTTTTTAATTTGATCGATTTAGTACACTAACCTTTCCAATTAGACCATTTAGGTACCCAAATTTTCTTTAATCTGACCAATCTAAATATTTTTCACGACACTAAATTGGTCAAATTTGAGAAGATTGGGTACCATATTGAACCAATTGTAAAAGTTGGGTACCATATTGGTCAAATTGAAAATGTTTGTGTACTGAATTGGTGACATTAATTTTGGGGACTAAATTTGGTCAAAACTAGAAAATTGGATACCAAATTGCCATTTACCCTTATACCTCATTCCTGCAGCTTTGGCAGCTTGAACTCCAACTAGGGCATCTTCAATGACAATACACTGGGAAACATAGAAAGATGCATTGTTTTCAATGTTATAACCATTAATGATCCTGGAAGAACATAAAATAGATATATATGCTAAAGCATGTCTACATTGTTATAAATCCAGAGGGAATTCTAGAAACAATTCTTTAAGATTCCAATGGATATCAGAATAGAGGAAACAATATGTATATTATAACAAAAAAATCATGATTCAGCAGAAAGTTTAACAAAAATTATTCATGAAGAATAGCCCCATGGTCAATGAAGTTGACAAATGGGAATGGAAAAACCGGATAAAATTTGCAGGGAACCAACCAAAAAAGCCATAGTTGGAAAAACTTCAAATATATTTCTTTTTTCTTTAATCATTGGCAAATGAAGTTATAATTTTCAGTTCTTCTCCTTGGTTAACAGAGTTTTTATTCAACAAGAAATGGAAAAATATAAAGAATATGATAATTTACCTCACTAGGAGGCACCTGCAAGATCTTTGATGCCGCTAGGAAAATATCAGGAGCAGGTTTCAGCCTTTCAAAAGCATCTGCTGTGACAATAGCATCAAACCTGATAAACGGGACCAATCAATATGTGAATGAAAAATTTATGATACTATTTTGGATGAGATATCAGGAGCAGATTTCAAATACAAATTGGACAGAAATTTTCTGATAAAAACTACATGATAATTGGGGCAACATGTAAGTACTCAAAAAAGCATAATTGGAGGAAGTGCAATCCAATAATGAATAATAAAATTCATAAGCCAGGACAATCAACTGGCTTACATTGACAATGGCAAAGCAGCAGCAGCTAGATTAGCATCAACCTTGAAGTACAATCCAATAATGAATAATAAAATTCAAAGGCCAGGAAAATCAACTGGCTTACATTGACAATGGCAAAGCAGCAGCAGCTAGATTAGCATCAACCTTGATACGATCAGCACTAGATGCAACAGCAACCTTAAGGCCTTTGTTCTTGCACTGTTGTATGACAGCATCATAAAAATGTATTAAGTAAATGCTGTACAAGATAACAATGTCATTTATATCATATATTTGATGCCTCAAATACCTGAGTTATGAGTTCAAGGGCACCAGGAAATCCTATTCCTGAATTTGGTTTTGCATACTATAGGAAATGGAAAATGTAGGGCTCAGTGACTACTTGATGAAGAAAAGTTAATATGGCATGAGCACATACACTCACTGCATTTGATAAATCATTAAAATAAAAATCTGTAACCAATTAACCTTATCTAAATATATATCAAAGAATCTCTTTTTTGCTGCCTCGGTATCAAACCCTTGTATCCCCTTAGCAGAAGCAACACCACCCAAGAATTTTGCTTCACCTAGGACATTAATGCAAAAATGGGCACTAGTAAGAACAATTCAAGTTTCACCAAAATAGTGCATCTCATAGATTAAAGTGTTGATAGGCAAGCAGAAGTACCCAGTTGTACAGCCCCCTTTGGTTTTCATATCTTTTCAATTATTTTAGTTCATGACCAACTAAACTAGCAAGCAGAAGTTGTACAATCCTCTTTGCTTTTCATATATTTTCAATTATTTTAGTTCATGAACAACAAAACAAGTGAGAACAGATTTGCAAACTAAATTAGCAAGGTGGTCCAAGAGTACTAATTCAGGGTTACTTGCAATGCTTACCGACTACACAGTTTATAGGGTAAAAACATAAAGACCAGAGTAATCCAAATTTCCATGAAAATGTTAATCATGCTAAATACTGAAGGATTCATTACCAATTTACTAACATACTTCATAGAAACACCTCACCTACTTTCACAAGTAACCAAGAAACTAACAACTATATATCTCATACTTTCATTAACTAATTTAACAACTGAGCAGTCAAATAACATTTAAACAAAAGTCCAATTCTGAATTAGTTTACCCATTCCCATGAATGGGACAAAGTCGTCCACCGTGACTTCGACCCCCAACTCAGCGAACACGTCCACAGCCGCCTTCCTAGAAGGCTCTTCACTGTTACAAAGTACTCCATCCATGTCAAATAACACTGCAGACACTTTCCCCCACTCACTTCCTGAAGATTCTTGAACATTCTTCTCCTCCACTTTCACGCAAGCTTTTACCACCATTGTCCGCGAAAAGACAGAACCTTTAAACCTCCATTGGAAGCTGTGCCTCGGAATTGAAATGGGTTTCAGTCCTTTTGGGTTAGCATAGAAAGAGAATATCTGTGTTGGATGTGAGATAGAAGAGGGAGGAGGTGATAGTAGCTTCATAGCCATGGAAGAAGCCAACTGACACGGTTATTGAGTGGCGGGGAAGGTGTTTTGTTATACTGTCGAATGATAACGGATTTGCCCTTAAAAGTTTTCAATGATTAAATTGTCAGAATAATTTCGAAGGAAAATAAATTTGGTTTTAGAGGTGGAGAAAAGGTAACCAAATAAATAAATGCTTGAATTATCCACATATGATATATTTAATCCTCTATAAATTTTCCAATTTCATTTTCTTTTGATATATATATTCTTAATATATTTTCACACCTTGTTATATCGGTTTATGGACTATTAAACATAGTAAAGTATAAAATTTCTTCTTTTTTTTAGCCTTATACCTCCGAATTACTTGTATATTATATATATATATTACTAAGTCACTTATATTATTTTATATTAATATCATTTATTATAAATAAAAAATTTAATTACCATAATATAAATGTGTCATGTTATAAAAATATAAGATAATTTTTTAATATATAGTTTTAATTTTAATAAAACTTACAAAAATATTTATATAATATTTTTTCAAATTTCAAAGTCATGTAATTTTTACTTATCATTTATTATAAATATTTTTTTAATTATCAATCATATAAATACTTCATATATAAAAACATAGTGTGATTTTTGAATGTATATCTCTAATTTCAATAAAATATATAATAATATTTATAAAAAATAATATAACATATAATAAATTTTTTGAGATAATATTTTAGTAATGATAATCTTAATTTAATTTATAATAATTATTTATGTTATTTATTATAAATAAAATTTTATAAAAAAATAAATAACTATATGGATAATTGTCGATTTAGCTAATGGTTATTAAGTAACAAATAACAATGCTTAAAAATAACTAATTTAAATAATTATCCCTCGTATAGATATTAATAATTTATTATTTAAAATTAATGAAAATATAATAATTAAGATTATTAATAAAAAATACAATTATTTATGTTTCTTAAAATAAATAATATTTTATAAAAATTAAATAACTATAATATAAAAAATTATCAATAATTTAACTATTAATAGTGTATTATTTAATTGATAAAAAATAAAAATATTAAATAAATTTATAATAATTAAAAATAATAGTAATTATTATTCTAAAATATATGAACAATTTTATTCAAAAATTTATCAAATTTAGACTATTATATATAATATACAATAATGTAGTCACTTGAAAGGTTAGATCGTATTTGAGTCCCACAAGGTATTTTGTTTAAAATAATTTATTAATTTCTAGTTCATATATAAATAATCTTTATTATTTAAAAAAAAATTAAAAAAATTCATTAAAATATTATACTTAAGATTAATTTAGTTTTATAATTTGAATATATTAATAAATTTATCTTAAATTAGTACAATTTAATCAACTTAATTTTATATTTGTATATATTTTAATTATTTTAAGTAAATTTTAGTAATTTTAATTTACTTTATTTTCATTTTATTTTAACGTTTTGAGATATTTTTAACTTCATACATCCTTTAATAGGATTTCTATTAGCCATATTCATTTTCAACTTTCACTTAAGTTTTTTCAATAAAAAATATCTTAAAAATTTGACAAGAAATAACTAAAACATCAAAAATACAACAATAATGTGATTAAATTGTATTAATTTTAAAAAATGTAACTAATGTATCTAATTTATGAAAGTAAATCACAAAAATATCATGCTACACATTCATTACATAGGAAACAACTACAACTTATTTTTTGTAATATTTGAGGATTAATAAATGAATATTCTTATTTTACAATAAAATTAATTTTTTAATACATAATCATTTAACTTATTTTTATTTTATTAATTTAATTATTATTATATTATTTGTCTGAATAAATAAAATATAGTTTTTTTAAATATATTCCTAAATAAGACTTGAGACTTAGAACTTGATGTTTAAATTATTTTTAATTTATAAATTTTATATTTAATATATTGTATCATAAAATATGCACGATTCAATATGTTAAATATTTTCCTAAGTATGCTACTGATAGTATATATATAAACTAGTTAAAGACACATGCAAATCTTTTACTTTTTAAAATTTTCTATTTAATTAATTTCTACGTATAATTAAAATAAAATAAAATATCTTAAATTATCAAGCTAATTGCGAATTTGTATCTATTAATATAGGTGGTAGAGATACTAGAAAAGTAAATTTGAAATCTTTAAGTGATTAGCTTAATATTTTGTATCTTATTTTTTATTTTACTTTATAGTTTAACTTTTAATTCCTATAAAAACTTATATATATATATTTTTTACATTATAAAAAAATGATGAAAATTGTAATTTTGAATACATAAAAACATATATTTTTACATATATACACATTGTGGAGTGATGTTAAAAACAAAATCATATTTATAAATACCATTATCAAAAATAATATCCAATAATATTGAAAGTAATCGAATTAAATAAAATTTAAAATTTAACATTAAATGAGTTTTAATTATTATAATTCAACTTAAACGGTATGTAATATGAAATGATGTATTTGAATTTTTTTAATAATAAAAATATATAAGTTGGATATACCGATTATCGATTATGGTTATAAATTTTAAAATATTATTTATATTTTTTCTATTTTTTTAAAAAATTTTAAAATGAAACATAAAGAGCAAAATATACCATTATTTTAAAATATAATCATACTTCTATTCGAATTATTTTATATGTAGTTTAAAGTTTGATATATGAAAGAATGTCAAAAATGATTAATTACATCCACCCTTTATTTAAGACTAAAACCTCTAAATTTAATCATCTGGAATAGCTTTTAATAGCATCTTTTGAGCATATTAAGAGATTTATTAAGTTTTTTTAAGCAGTGGGGTCAAACGGATAAGTATGATAAGACATACTAAATTTTTCATATAACATGACATAATATATAAGTAAAAAAGAGTAATACTATCCACTTGTAACATGTTGGTTACACCGACACAGAAGTATGCTTCTCTTAGAATAGAATTCAAATATATATATATATATTAAATAAAGAAGAAGTTCAACTCCCAAAGCAACAGTTCTGAATTAAATGATTATGGATCGTGCTGGCCCATAAAGAACAGCCTAACGGGCTAAAATTCTAAATATGACATGACACGTTAGTTAATCTAATGGACTAAGTATCAATATGATGGACACGATAGTTAGCCTAGCCAAGTCCACTTTAACACCTTATCTCATGTTTGGTTGAGAATGAAATGAAATCAGAATTGATTTCTTTCATTTTGTGTGTTTATTTGAACGAAATAATTGAACGGATTAAAATTGATTTCTTTTCCCCCATTGGTAATCATAATTTCATTCTCATTTAATTTTTTTTTTCAATTTTACCCTCACCTAAAATATAACCTTAAACTTAAATCTCAAATTCTCAAACTCAAATTCTCAAACCCAAAATTCCAAAACCCTAAACTCAAAATTCCAAAACCCTAAACTCTAAAACATAAATCCCAAAACCCTAAACCCCAAATTCCAAATCCTAAAACCCTAAACCCTAAATCCAAAATTCTAAAACCCTAAACCATTTTTAGAAAAATAATAATTTTAACCCTAAACCTTAACCCACAAATATAACCCCAAATCTTAAATCCCTAAACCCTAAATCCCACATCCCAAACCTCAAAACCCTAAACCCTATTTAGAAAAATAATAATTTTAATAATATATTTCTTTTTAATTAAGTAATAATTATTTAGAAAAATAATGATTTCAATAATGTAAAAAAATAGTAATTAAATGACATTATTTGAACTTTACAACATGTAGGGGTATTAAGGTCATTTACAGCTTTTTTTATTCCATTTCAGTGGCAAACCAAACACTTTAATCCGGATTCCGAGCTTGATTCCAGTGGTCAAACCAAACAACATTGTTTTCTTTCCATTCTATTCCATTCCGATTTCGATTTCGATTCCGATTCCATTTCACGAACCAAACGACACCTTAGTTTTGAGTCTATTCAAATGGATACTATAGTCTGTCGTAGTTTCGATAATCTGAATATAATCTGTTATATTTATATATACTATATTATATGTAATATGTTATATCTATCTATATTTTTATATATAATATATTACATTTATTTTTATCTTTATATATAACATGTTATATTTATCTATATTTTTGTATGTAATATTCTATATATACCTCTAATGCGATTGCCAATAATGACTATCGAAACATTAATTGAATTATCGACAGTGATTGTTGGAGATGTAATATTGATCTCATTTTATCGAGGTTATGAAAAAATATCTTTTATTATTTTTATTAAATAATTTGGTATAAAATTAAGATTAAAAATAGGTTATTATTAGTTATAAAAAATTGATTAATTTATCAAAAATGAAGGTATTTAAACACTAGAGTCCATTTAAAAGCCTTATATGTTAGAATTTCAACTTTGAAGGCATAGAAAGCCAATCATTTTGATATACATTTGTTTTTTAAGTTTAGAAAAGTTACACATGTTTTTGGCATATTTAGATTCTACAATTTTAAAATACATAGTGGCAAATACAACTAAGCTATTAAGTCACTGGTATTTTCCATTTTAACATAACTAGTCATTTTGCACGTGCATTATAACATAAGATAACTTGATCTTCACTATCCATATTAACACAACTAGTCATTTGTACATGCATTATAAGTTGATACTTGCACATGGAAAGATATTTATACAATTTTGTTTCCTTGATAGTCTAATTCATGCAAAAAATTGATGGAAATAAATTTAAAACATAATAAATATAATGATTAATAGACATGTAAATGATGATAAAAAAAATTTGTCAAATGTCTTCTCGTAGAATTAAAAAATATTTGATATATAAGAAACATTCTAGTTTTAATCCCAACTCCAATTATTGAACTCCAAACAAATTATTAAAAAGATTTAAAAAAAAACTTAAATCCTCGTATGGGATAAAATTTCTTAGATATTACAAATTTAAATATGCGTCGATACAATTAACCATTTTAAAATTTTATTCTTGATTTGACGCATATATATATATATATTAAAAAATATATTATAGATCTATAAGATAAAATGAATCTATACAGTAACCAAAGACAAAATTCTAACAAAATAGAAAAGGAAATAATTGCAGTTTAAACTCAAATTTAAAATAATTTAACTATCACAAATTATTCTCAATCTCACTGCATTCATACTCAAGATGAAGTATTTTTTTTTTAAGTTTGATTTTTATACGTATAACCATTAGTTTCCATTATATAAAATTATTTATTTTCTTAAATATAATCACTATACAAGTTAAATTTAATATAATTATTAGTTAAATTTTTATGATTAATTTAAGTTTTTAATGAAAATTTTAAATTACTAATAAAAATAAATAATTAATATTTTTAATATTAAATTATTTTATTGTACTAATACTATGTATTGAATACAAAACCTTTTTCCTAATAACCCATCACACCCTATATCCAAAAAACATACTAGAAATTTAAATGATTTAACTAACTTTCATTATTTATTGCATAATAACTTAAAGTTGTAATTTTTTATTATAGCTCTAGTAAGGTTATCACCAATTCATTTTAAGTAATTATTTATATACCTGACTACAACTACCATTAATTTATTCCCTCCGATCTCACAGATTTTTTTATCTTTTTTAATCGATTACCTTATATTTAATCAAACTTAAGACAAAAATGGTTTTGATCAAACACAAGGTAGTCGAAGAAAAATAAGGAGTCAAAAAGATCAGAGAGAATGAGCTTACGATAATGACAATCTTTAACAAAAATGATACTTCAAATGAATTGGTGGTGACTTAACTTTAATTTTCAATAAAAAAATATATATATATTCGATTGTTCTGCAACAAACAATGATTAATGGGCAAAAGAATGGGGTGATGTAAGGGATATGATAGGACAAAAAAGACGATGAAGGTAGGCACAATTGTCGAGGTAATTGGGATTGTTTTGTAATGAAATGAGAAAAAAAAATTTATAAATAACAAATATTTTCATAAAGATAAAATTATCATTCTATAAATTAAGTTATTTTTCCTAAAAATTGGGCTATTATTGTATCTCTTGTTAAATGGAAAGATTAATATAATACTAGTCTAATAATATGGGTCCAAATAAGTACCTTTTATTTAATAAATCTAATATTAAAGTACAAAATCCATAACTATTTACGAAACTTTTGTTTTTTTTAATTCTAATATAATAAATAATTATTATAATGTTTATATACATTTTGGTTTTTTTCTATTTAAATTTCAATTAAAGAAGAATTTATAAATTTTAATGTTATTCATATATTAAACGTTAATTATCAATTTTATTAATTTTTTTACATAAGATATATATTTTATATTTTAAGGTATTTTGATTTTTGATTTTATTTTTCTATTAGAAGATAATTAATACATAAAATTAATTATTTTTAAATATAATTTAGAATAAATAAATAAAATTATTTTATAGTGTAACTAGATTATATAAGGATATATATTCATAATTAAAATACATTTTATCAATTAATTTTTACATGTTATTTTTAGAGTTAGAATGATGTTTTTAGTATGAAAATGCGTATTTTATTATTAGAATAAGATTGTCGATTCTCTTAATGATGACCCGCATAAACCGAGAAATTATATGTCTCACCGCATTAATGAAAACTACATGCTCATGGATGATTTTACTGTTATCCACATATACCAAATTGTCTACCCCATTGAAGCTTACCTGCAAATCTTCAACAAATAAGGCCAAAATATTGGTGATGCTCCACTAGTTTTAAAACTCAGTGTACATATTCAAATTTTATCTCCTCCATCATAATTAACCCTATATAAAATTCGTTTTATAAGCTGCTGGGAACAAGGCTCTTATGGATCCAGCAAATGGGTTAGTGAAGAAAGTACTTGAAGACAGCACTGAGAATAAGACAGGCAATATTGCTACTAACAACAGCAGGAGCACCCAAGACGAAAAGAATGTAAGTTATGGGAATTAAATGGAAATCCTTCAGGATCATCAACTGAAAGTCTGAAACTCACCATATTTACACAAGCAATTGTCAGACTAACATAGCTTGATAGGCTGCACTAATAGATACTAAGTAATACATCTGCATATATATGTGGCTAAAAGAAATAAGAGCGTGTAAAGTAATTAGGCTAATTAGGCAAAAGCTCAATGACTTGCATGTTTATGTAATGCAGTTTAAGCTTATGATCTGTAGTTTGCCTTTTTATGTGCTTTGTTTTTCATCCTTGTAGTATTACCATGACTGCATGACAACTTTGTTGCATTACATGTCTTTACTAACAGGAGCTTCATAAGTAGTTGTTTTGGAATATCATACCAAGGTATCTGGATGAAGGTGACCCGACCTGAAGTGGATCGGGACCTTAGTCTTGAGACAACCAGAAGATGACTCATCTAACATGGCGAACTGATAGGCCTAAACAAGAGAGGCTAATACACATGCTAGTGATCTGGTCCCATAAGCAGCCATGGTTAACACTATGTATTTAACATGAGTCCTTCATTCTAAGGGCATCCTCTTAAAGAGGGGACTCAAGAATTTCTCCCAAAACATGAAAAAAGTTTTTGAAATATACTGAAAAAAGTGTGGATCACATGTGAAGTTTTAATGCACATTTTGGTTGTTGAAGTTTTAAGTAGCAGATGACCCTAGGATCACATGTGCTTACAATCTAATACTACAGCTTTCATTCATGCTCCGTTGTCTTTGATAAAATATTGACCATGATAATGTTATTTGTTTATGCTGCCTCCTAATGCTGATACTTTCTAGCAGTAAACTTACCAAAAATCCTCGCATGAACATTTCCCATTCCTAAAATGATGATACCGCACACGGTCTCTCACAATTATTTCCCTGTTGTATACTTGTGAGATGAACTTGGTGGCAGAATGGCAGTCCTGACAGACCCTCAAGTTCTTTACTACTCTGATGGTCGTTCCGGGTTTTGTTTTAAGTAGTCCAAAAGCAATAGCAAGCTTTTCACTGTGGTACTTAAGTGCAGTTTCCTTCTCCTCTTCACTTATATCAAACAGAACTTGGGAGGTTTTTGGTGAATAACCTTCCCTCTGCAGCCTCTCTAAGATCTTTTCCAACATCAAGTGGATATCCTTTGTTAGCGGATTTGACCCATCACCCATTTTGAATTCATGAACTATTCCATCCAAATCAATCATGCTAATTCCAGGAGTTGTCTTTATCCCTCTTTCCTTCATCAATTTTCTTACTTTTGCAACATTATCCCACTTCCCTGCCGCGGCATAGATGTTAGATAGTAAAGCATAACGACCACTGTTATTTGGTTCTAATTCGAGTAAAATCCACCCAACCCTTTCAGCCAATTCAACATTTTCATGTATCCTACAAGCACCTAAAAGTGCCCCCCAAACAGCTGCATTGGGTTTGATGGGCATTGAGTTTATAAGATTTTCTGCTGCTTCAAATAACCCTGCCCTTCCTAATAGATCAACAGCACAGCCATAGTGTTCCATCTCTGGCTCAATACCATATAGTTTCTTCATAGAGCTTAAAATTCTGAGACCTTTGTCAACCAAACCTGCGTGAGCACAAGCATTTAGAACACTTATAAATGTGACTCCATCTGGTTTGAACTTATTCTTTTCCATCTTGAAAAAAAGCTCAAAGGCATCCTCTGCTCTGCCATGCATAGCTAGCCCACCAATCATGGCATTCCAAGTAAAAGTTTCTTTCTCCTTCATTGTTTCGAAAACCTTCCATGCCATGTCAAGCCGCCCACATTTGGCATACATATCCAACAAAGCAGTTCCTAGTATTGCATCCAACTGAATAATATCTCTCTTAACATAAGCATGAACCCACCTCCCCTGATCTAGTGCTGCAAGGTTTGCACACGCAGCTAGCACGCTTGACAATATAAATTTTCCTGGCTTAATTTTCTGATTTTGCATCTCATGGAAAATTTCTAAAGCCTCCTTAAAATATCCTCCTTTTATATAACCATCAGTAATAGCACTCCAAGATATTCCATCTCTTTCATTCATATCATCAAACAACTCCCTTGCTTTATCCATCATCCCACACTTAGCAAAACCACTTATCATTGCATTCCAAGAACCAACATTTTTACTCGGCATATGCTCAATCAGTTGCATAGCTGCTTTAGCATCTCCTAATTTAAAGTACCCATCAATCATGGCATTCCAACAAACAACATCTGATTCCCCAGCCTCAACTAGTATTCGCTGTGCCTCCTCCACAAGTCCAAAAGATGCATACATCTGAATTCCAGCACTCTTTATGTACCCATCTCCACTTAACCCATGTTTCACAACATGGGTATGGATTTGAAAACCTTCCTCTACAGCTTGCTGCAATTTGCAGGCTTTGAATAAAGGAGGGTAAGTGAACTTATTAGGCCTAGCATTTGACAAAACCATTTTGCAATAAAATGATACAGCGATTAGTGGTTCATTGTTCTCTAAGCACCGCTTGATCAAAATATTCCATACAAACACATTTGGGTTTGACACATACTCAAACACCTTCAGTGCAAAGTTGAAGTTGCTGAATTGTGGGCTTGCATAGCATTTGACTAAAGTGCCTGCTATGTAATGGTCTTGAAAGTGCCCTGTCTTGAGAATAACAGCATGGGCTTGCTTGAGATGTTGAAAAGAAGAGAAGCATTTTGTGTTTAATATGTCTAAGATAGCTTTCTGGGAGAGTTTTGGAGTGAATAAGGCCGGTAAGCACTCATTTGAGAGAAGTTCAGGTTTTATGTGATAAGGAAGATTTGTGGTAGCTGTCGTCGTGGTGCTCATCTTTGCTCGGCCATCAATTGCAGCCAAATGTGATATCTTAATGAGAAGCGTGCGGCTTCTTGATAATATTCGGGTACGGAGCCACACGTATCCTTTCACGGATATAAAGTTTTTATTTATTTATTTATAAATATTTCTCCCTATTTTACAAAGTAACACTCGATCTCAAATTTATAATTTTCATATTGATTTGTAAAGCTAGTTTCACTCTTTACTTTATATTGACTTTTCTTATACAAAACATAATATTTATTCCTTTAAAATTGATTATTACAAATTAATAGTTCACACATTCACACTAGGATATAAACATGCTTACGTACAATAAGACATTCTAGCTTAAATATGTATTTTTAAATCCATTTGTTCATTAAAAAAAGTATTATTCAAATATCTTTATTTGTGAAAAATGTATTAGGTAAAAATAACGTTAAATTTTTATCTATTTTTTATTAAATATAACGAAATATTACATATGTTGCATGTATGTTTATATTTTTTGATAGGTATATACATAAAAAAAAATAGTATTTAAATAAAAATATTACTAAAAAAAATTTAAAATTTTTTCCATAAAATTTTTAATAAAATTTGAACAAAATTTTCATTATCTAATACACAAAGTAATACACTAAATACTAAAAAAATTTGTTTAAGTTTAATCGAAATAATTTGTTAAAAAATTTCTCAATTAATTTAGTAGATATATGTATATCAAAAAAATACAAATATGTATGTGTCACATATACTATTTTATTATACTTAATAAAAATTAGATAAAAAATTAACTATGCCTTTTCTTTATACCTTTTTCATACACATAAACACTTAAAAATACCTATTTTAAATAAGAGTACTAAAAAACTTCTGAAATTATAAAAAAATGACATATATGATATTTTTCCAAAATAAAACATGTGAATTGAGTCCCTAAATATTTATTGTGTACAAATTGTATTTGTTTATGCATTGTGTTTGCTTGTTAACATGTTATTTGTAGTATGGGATGGCGAGTGTAGTCTCTATTGCATTATGTTTATATGATATGCATACACTTAAAGGGAGCTTTGTATACATCTAAGGGGAGTTTGCATATTTGTGTTGCATGTAAATTATGTAATTTGCATATTTGTTTTGATTGTAGATTGTGTTTGTTTATGCTATATGTTAGTTGTGCTTAGCCTATCGTGTACACCTATGTAAGGGTAACACCATAGTATTTGGATAGACTACATGTTGTTTCTACATAATACGGTCATGTGGTATGTGTTTATTTCGTGAGTGCAGGTTACAAGTATGGATTGCTTTAGGTGTGTTGTTTGTCATGCATGGTGTTAAGATCCTTGTGTTTTAGAAGTGGCAGAGGTTGGATGAGTTCATACATGAAGTTGGTTGGAGCGCACAAGATGAATGCACTTTGATTTAGGTTTGTTTTTCAGATTTGGGTGTGCGTTGATGTTTTGTTCATGGAAACAAACATCTTTAGGTCATCTTCATGATCTTATGACATATATGCATCTGTATGTAGTTGTACAATATTTTGAGATAGAAAGCCAAATTGAGAGAATGTAAGTTCTATTATACTCGTATCTATGTGTTAGCTTTTCATGTATAAAACACGATGTATGTTATTTTACTTAGTATATTTGTCTTCCTTTAAGGTTGGTTACTATGGATCAATAATTCACATATATACATAGTTATGTATACTTTATATGAAAACATGTTTACACACACCATGAAGTTGGTTTTAGTAGTGTGTATGCTAAGTTGAGGGAGACGTTCTCAATAACATTTTTAGATTGTTTATGGTGTGGGTATTTGTGGATAATACTCAGTAATTTTTGGAACGAAAAATGTGACTTTTGACTACCTCGCCAACAAGCTTACTATGGACCTCGCCACCATCCTTGGTGAGGTAATTGGAAAGGTGGTTGTTAGAGGCTTTATAAATGCCTCAATTTCTTCTTATTTTGTACTTAGAAAAAATGTGGCAAAGTTTTGTCAAATTGACATATTACATTTTTGTTTCCAAATCACTAATACTGTAAGTGATGTTCAGTATTAGTGATTCGTAACTGTGTGAGAAGAATTGTGCTTATGAGTGATGAGTACTCGAGACGGTGTTTGTAAGTGTGTTATATTGGCGGATACGAATTGTGTGTAATATGTACGCATGCATACGTATCGTAAACAAATAATATAATGATAATAAAATATTTTTCTTATGGAAATTATGTTATTAGAAACTAATTTTAAAACTAAAAAATAAATATCAATTTTTATGTTTTAAGAAAACAAAATTAAAAGAATTAAAAATAAATAACAATAATTAATTAACTCAAAATTGACAGTAAAGAAAAAATATGAAAAAATATGAAAAAATATCTAGAAATACTTAATCCCTAAATTTTCTAAACATGTGAATCATTAAAATTCTCTCAATATAATTACCAAACAATTACATGATCACTTGAATCTGACCTAATATTTATTTCTCTCTTAAGTAAACTACACATCATATAATAATTAACCTAAGCACACTCTCATTTCAATTAAATTGCATACTATTAATCAAATTTATCAATTATGGATCACATACATAAGAATCATATATCTCTATCTATAAACTATATATGTTATTTAATTAAAATAAACAATTAAATAATTCTCTTAAATTTATTTAATTTCCTCTATAGATTAATTATTGACCAAATAATTAATAGCATAAAAATTAGATTAAATAATATAATTAAATTGAAATTATAATTGGGGTAAAATATTAAAACATTACATATAGAAAATTGAGTTCATAAAACTCCTAGATTAATGAATTAGCTAGAGGTATTTTTGTTCATAAATCTCATGACAAAAATTGATAAAAAAAAGAAAAGAAAAATAAATATAATCAATCTCTTAAATTGTAACGTCAATCTACTCTTGAATATCCACTAAATTGTATCTCTTTTTAAATTTTTTTTATCTTTTTTGCACCAAAAATTGATAAAAATTATTAAATTTGACTCATAGGGGTTTTGGGACAATTAGAGGGTTAAATTAGGCTTAGATGAAATTTAGATCGTCAGATCAGCTTCAAATCAAGAAATGAGATGAAAAAAAATGTTAAATAATACTAACCAATGGGATCATGACATGTGGCATGGGAGAAACATTGGACGAATTAGCGTGTAACGCATGGCGGGGTGGATTGGTCGTGGTTAACATGTGTTGAGTCAGTACCATGTGGTGCGCTCTGATTTGCTTATACATATTGCATAATGCCTTGCTAGAATGAACAGTTGAATTGCATGGCACGCTCATTGATTCCACGACAAAACTCGGATTGAATGCTTTGTTGATACGTGGTAACACTTGCATCACCAGGTACACACAATGCACTATGATTGGCTCTCATTTGCTTGTGTAGCATCCACGTGGCAATGACAAGTCAGTTGTATATACGGCACACTGTAATTGGCTCCCCTTGTTTGCGTGGTGTCCACGTGACCTGTTTTGATTGGTCTTGCATTAAAAAATCCATACAAAATTTTAAAAAATTTTAAAAAATTTAGTTTCATCCATTTTCACTATAAAATTCATATTTTAATATTTTAAATCATAAAAATACTACTTACTAATAAACAAACAAATATTAAGTAAAAAACTGCACTAATAACTCTAATTTTCTTGAGTTATCATGTATGTGAGCCGTGTCTCGGATGGTGGTTACCTTCGTGTAATGTTTTCTTATTCATTTTACACATTACTAGTCTTTGGTTACTAGTCACACCACTTTAGGCGGTGTTGGCTTTAGAGGAGAGTCGAGTTCGTGTGTTGAACCACGTCATTATGAAAGCAGCAAGTAAGAGTAGGAATAGGCAATTCGGATAGATGTATAAACTAATAGAGATAATTGTGGTTTTATTTTTTTAGAATTATAACTAATTTATTGTTTAGTGGATTATTTGTAGTTGAATGGATTGTTTACAGTTGAGTGTTTGCATTAAACAACCCGAAGATGTTACCACATGGAAATGGGGATTTCTATGTGGGTTTACCTTGTTATATCTGTTGTTATGTATGATATGCTATTGTGTTAGCATAATTTGATTTTTTATCATGTATGTTCCATTATACTATATTTGAACTCTGATTAGAAAGTTTATTTGCTTTACGTAGTTGCATGCTTTCTTTCCTTTCCTTGTAGCATGCCTATAGTTTCTAATTATTATTTTTTATTTTTGATCACGCATTCTTGATGTGTCTCTAAGGAGTCTGTAGCTTCTTATCATATTAATGTGTTGGGCGTTGGATTATTTATTATGATTTGTTATGTAATATATGATTGAATTCTGTGAAAATACAATAATTATTTATCAAATATGTTTCTACATATGAGGTCTTGAAGAGATTAGAAATATCATATAACTTTTCAGTATGTATAAATGTGTTGCATGTTATGTGATGTTTGTTATATTTATGCATGTTGTTAGCCTAGACAGGAGCGTGTGAGGCACAATATCACTAGTATGCTTATTGTTGTTTTGTACTTCTGTTGTATTAATTGCTGAATTCATATTGTGAGACATACTTAGTCAAATTGATATAAAACTCGCGAAAATATTTTATAAATTAACATTTTTACCCCTTATTTAAATCCCCGTTACTTATTTGAATCAAATAAATAATTGACATGAGAATCTTCACTTATACTAAACTCTAAAATAAAAAAAAATATATATATATATATTAATTATATAAAGAATTGAGTTAATATTTTATTTATGAAAAATGATCATGTTAATTTTAAATGGTTTTAAAAATTAATTAATGAAATGTATTTTAAATGATAATGAATTTTTTCATTAATTCAATTCTATTCTAAATTAATTTTTATTTATTTTAAAAAATAATATTTAGTATAAAATAAATGATTAAATATATTAATTATTTATTAATAAAAAAATAAAAAATCTAAAATTTTATAAAATAAATTACTTATGTGAGAGAATTAATGAATTATTATTAACATATAAATAATTTTAAAATTCATAAATTTTTCTTAGTAAAAATTTAAATTAAAAAATCAAAA
This sequence comes from Hippophae gyantsensis, assembly GCA_030763125.1. Classification (NCBI taxonomy): domain Eukaryota; kingdom Viridiplantae; phylum Streptophyta; class Magnoliopsida; order Rosales; family Elaeagnaceae; genus Hippophae; species Hippophae gyantsensis. The sequence continues at coordinate 57,520,242 of CM061032.1, read as the reverse complement.
AACACATAAATATGATAATAATTACATATTATTATGAAATTAAAATAAAAAAGTAAAAGATGTTAAAAGGTTATTCTAACTCCAAAAATGACATACTAAAAAATGATTGAAGAGGTATAGTTTAATAATTTATTTAATTCTTCGTATAATATAATTTAAATATTTATCTATTAAACATAATGTAAACTTTTGATATTCTTGGTTGTAGAAGATTCTCCATCTTTTTTACTTTTAATTTATAAAAGCTTCATGTTTAATATTTAAAGTATTAATTGTTAATTAATTAAATACTATCTATCATTATTTAACAACTTTTTTATATTTATTATTTCTCTTAAATTATTTATTATTTTATTTTCTTATTTAAATATAATTACTATTTTTATTTATTTAAATAATAGATTTAGATTATTATTAAAATTTAATGAGATATTTATCACATAAAAACTGTAAGGTAAATCATTTGTTTTTAACCATTCTTATTTATTAAATATAAAATAATCTTATAAGTCAAATCAAAAAATTTTAAAAATATATAATTAATAATTAATAATTTAAAATTTAAAATTTTGAATTATTATTATTTAGAGAGAATTATAAAATTTTAACAGATTTTATAATTTAAGAAAAATGAATATAATTAATGGAGTGGTGTGTGAAATATGTTTTAGAAAATAATAATCACATTGTAAGAGTCTTTATAATTTTATAAAAATATAATTGAGCGAAAATTATTTTAATATATAAACTTTAGGTTTATGTATTTTCTAAGTACATAATGTTATTGAAAGGTTTTGGACTATCCATTTGAAAATTCATACCTAAATTTTCTTAACCTCTATTTTTAAGATCTATCTTCTAATAGAGTCATATTTACATATTTATATCTTCAAAATATATTTGAGTTATATAAATATTTCTCAAAAAAAATTAAAGATTTTACTTATAAGGTGATTCTTAACCATAAGTTTTATTAATATTATTAATTTAATTTTTATTTAAGTTATAAAATCTCTTCAAATTTCAATAATCTTGTTGCTTTAATCTTTTAAATTAAAAAATGTACTTATTAATAATTTTACTTATAAAAAATAAATTACATAAAAACTTTTAGTAATATTAATAAATATTTTATTGATAAATTCTTTTAAAAGCAATAATATTGAGAGTATTATTGAATAGTAAAATGACAAAATATTTCTAATTTTTTTATAAAATAATTTTAAAATTACTAAATGTATTTGTTTGATATATTTTTTAAAACAAAAAATTAAGTAACATTTTCTCTAATTTAGAGATTCAAATAATACATTTTGTATAAATAAAGGGACTGAATTGACCTTCCATTCATTCATGTATATATAGAATAATATTATTTTCACAATAATTTTTGTCATTGTTAGAATAAAAGAACATAAAATATCTATTTTTTAATATTAATTATACTTTAATGTTATTAGAGATATCATTAATAAATTATTCTTATAAAAATAATAATTTTTATTGTATCAATATTACTAGGGGATTTGTAAAGGGCATATATTTTATAATAATTTAAAAAAGGACTAATATTATTTTTAGTTTAAAAAAAGTTAAATTAAAACCTATTCAACAATTTACTAGTAATTACATTTTTTTCTCTCTCCTCTCCTCCTTTTCAACCACTTTTTTTTTTGTCTCTTCATGAAAAAAATCAAACCGTACATTTTTTTTTCTCTTCTTAAAAAAACCAAAAATAAAATATCTCCATTTATTAAATTTTAATAAATTATATTTATATAATAAAAAATATATAATTTTTTATAACAAATAACTTATCAAAATTTTATTGTAAAATAATTTAAAATAATAATAATAAATTATAAAATTTTAAATTATTAAAAACTTTACTAAATAGTTACAACCATTTTTATAAAAAATTATTGATATTTTTTTAAAAAATAAATTATTTAAGATTGAAAAATTAAAAAATAGATTACATTATACAACATATCTCTAATATTATTATAATTTTTATTTTTATTAAGATAACAAATATTTACTAATAATAATTTTATTTAAATATTAAAATATAATTAATTAGATATATTTTATTATATTAATAATAAAAATAATTATAATAATATTATATTAGATAATATTTTGACGCAAATTTTGCATCAAAATGATCTATATTTGTATTTATATCTTGTATAAATTTGGATATAGAGATTTTCAATTTTTATAATAATTTAATTATTTTTATGAATATTATTTTTTATATTATAATTATAATTAATATTATAATATAATTATAATTATATTTAATACTACTAATAATAATAATAATATATTATATTATTTATGAATTATCAAAATACTTATCATATCATTTTCATATAAATTTATATTTATTTTGTTATAAAATAAATTATTTTTATTTTTTAAAATAAAATTTTAATATATAATATGATAAAAGAGATATGTGTATTTAAAATTAATTATAAATTTATAAAATGTTAATATTTTTTTATGTTTATAATAATTATGTTTTGTAAAATAAAATTGATATATATTTTTATTTATTTTTAAATAAAATTGATTAAAATATATATTTTTGAATTTAAGGTTAAAATATGTCTTTTTTTAAACTAAAAACAATCTTCTTCTTTTTTTCAAACTATTATAAAATATATGATCCTACAAATCTTCTAAGTTTTACCTCCATTAAACCGTTAAAAATAAAATAATAAACTATTCATTGTCCGTTCTCGAAGAAATAACCCTGAGTGTTTGATGTTCTTGGAATGTCATCGGAATTTCTGATTTTGGACAACAATTTCTTATTTTTGCTGCTTTCTTCTTTGACCCACGACGTGGTATTGGGGCTCCACCGGAACAGGTTGTTACTGGTGCTTTTTTAGTCCGATTTGTTTTGGAGAGGTGTGCTTTCATTTGACTTCAATCAAAAGTATGAACTAATTCAAAAGATTTTACAGGTCACAATCTGCGACTTGACGATTAGTTTTAATTATAGCAAGAGTTCATTCACAAGAGAAAAAATCAACAAATACTGAAATCGAATTTCTAAAACTCAGCAAACATCAAAGACCACCATCTGGCCTTTAACCTAAAATTTCTGAAACTCATTGCACCTCTGCAAATCCTTAACCTGGAGTTTCTATTTACTATCACCAAAATGTTCCCACCACTGTTTCTTAAGTTCGCTTCTTTTTTCTTTGTGAACCTATTTCCATGTTTTCCACAGTATACAAAATATCACTACCGTATCACCCTGTAGGTTAGAAATTATTATATGTAGGTTACTTATTCAATAACTCGGGAACGCTATGTATAATGACTTTTATAATTTTTTGAATTTTTATTTTATTTTTAATGGTCTAACAAAGGAAGAACCGATGAAATGATAAGAATAAAATAATTTTATAGTTTAACTATAGAAATGAAATAACATTTAGTTTGGTGATATAAATAATATAAATGTAATAATCTGATAACATATTTCTATGTATACTCTGAAAGAAGACCAACAAATTCTGCATAGAATATCTTTTAGTTCAATCGATTAACACATTCAGGCATGCAAGAAGGGGACGGAATTTACAAGATTAGAACACGCTTCCTCTCTTTAAGAGGGGTTAACTCAATGATGTCCCTTGAAAGAATGGATAACTCTATGGCAAAGAGCATGGAATCAACCGTGGATAACTCTATTTTTCATGAGAGCCTAGCAATTCCAATACTTTTACGGTTTTACCAACCTATTGTGAAATTCAGTCTGCATGTTAGAACTTTAGTGTTAAAAAATAATAATTGAATACTCGCATCAGCTTGAAGAGCGGCTATCGGTGTCCGGCTTAAGAGAGCTTTCCTACCTTCCAACAGGTTATGGGATTTGGAATAAACTTACAGATGTTGGATCTAACTACAAGTGACAATTTAAACACAGATTATTTCCCTTCACTCAAAATAAAAAGAACGCACTAAATGATTCTCCTTTGGCTTTGCTAGATCAATATTTTTTTTCCCTTAATAACTACACTACTCACACCCTAACTGGGACTCTGTATGTCTGTTTGTTATCTATGTTTATATTCAAGAATGGCATATGAATCAACATGCGAGTCTCTTACCTACCATGATACAGCTGGCTCACCATACAACCATCCGACTAGATTATATTTATCCTATTCAATACAGCTTACTAAACACGCCCACAAAGTCATAAATGTTAAGCAATCTGCAAGCAGCAGCTCACTGGAGACACAGATTGACAAAGCATCTAAAGTACACTAAAACAAAACGCAAAAGAAATGACCTAATACAAAGAACAAGAAACCAACTTCCTAATATACACAGCAACTTACTTTAACTCAACTAACCTATGTCAAGGAACACCCATTTTAAGTTCTTTGCTGCAGTTATCCCAGTCAGTCAACTGTGTTGTTCTCCGTGTCTGTATCTTGAATGTCCTGATGCCCAATGGAAGCGGTGTTTTCTTCCACAGTTGTTCTCTTATATTTCTTACTTTCTTCAAGGTATTGCTGCAAGAGGAAATAAAATTAAGAATACAAAGGTACGTTAGAGCATTGGCAAAGAGTACTTAATATTGAAGAAAGGATGAGAGAAAGAGCTAAACATAAATTCTTTTAAACCAAGATGATTATTTGATAATTTGCCACAATGCCATCATTCATTATCCCAAAGAAAGAACTAATATCTAACAAGTAGCATTTAGTTTCATCCATCATGTAGTAATCACAGACTCCAATGGAACTTGAGAAATAAAAGGTTGCATTCAATACTCAGCCAAAGGTCGGTTTATGACACGGATCCATAACTTGAACTAATGAACTTTTTCTGCAAATTTGCAGAATTCATGGAGAAATGGTGTGGTGTATTGAAGCCTCGTAATAACATATATAGGTTTACATAATTAAATTGTTCCCAAAATAACATGTAAGTTGTACATAGCGTATAAATATTTACATATCTATAAATAAATGAATATACATTATGTACCGTGTGTACATATATAACATATGTACTACACTGATAAGCAATTTTTAGGTCAATTCAATTATGTACAACATGACATGCTATTTAAGACCCGGACTCAAAAATGGTGTTATATATAAATCTGGTTGGAAAAAATGATTTAAGCAGTTAAAGTTACTGTATCTGAATTACTTGTTTAGGCTTAGGCACTATATATTTGTCTGTAAAACGTATACACTGCTTCTCCATAGAAGTTGAAAATAAACAGTCTGATGAACTTCTATAGTGATTAGTCTCTCACAAGGGAAACAGGCAAAAGAAAGTTGGAGTAGAAATGTACCTGGCGATCACTCTCAGAGAGGTGCCTCCATGCACTAATAGCCATCTCCCGGAAATTTCTGCCATCCAAGCTCTTTCCATGAATCTTTTTAAGACGGTCACATTCCTGCTTGATGAAGATATTATATCCTGTCCTTCTTCCAAGATAAGCACCAGGGCGCTTCTTCATTTCTTTGCTTTCTGAGGGTGTCTCAGGAGATAGTACCTTTGGTTCTGCAGGTACCTTTGGTTCTGCAGGTACCTTTGGTTCTGCGGGTACCTTTGGTTCTGCCGGTACCTTTGGTTCTGAGGGTACCTTCAGTTCTGCAGGTACCTTCGGCTCTGTGGGTACCTTCGGTTCTCCCTGTACCTTTGGTTCTGTCGGTTCTGCAGTTACCTTTGGTTCTGTCGGTTCTGTGGGTACCTTCGATTCTGCAGGTACCTTCAGTTCAGTGGGTACCTTTGGTTCTCCCTGTACCTTTGGTTCTGTCAGTACCTTCGGTTCTGCAGGGGTGGATGCTGAAATTTTCACATATAAGACAGGAGTTACAAGGCTATAGGATATATCATCTGCACAATTATTAGAAACAAAGATTGCACTACACCCTAAAAATAAGTTAATTTCAATGAGAGTAAATCCAAATGATAGGCAAGTTGAGCTTGATCTTAACCAGTAAACTTTTGAAGGTTTTGTCAACATGAGATCTAGGATCATTAGGTCAACAATTTGTCGACCTTAAAGAGGTATTCCCAGTGTTTGAAATGATAATTTATTTTACAAATGGTTTTTCCTTTTTCGGTGAAAGTCTCAAACTATTCTACCAGCTTTCCAGGGTGACAAATCTGTCAACTTCGGATCACATTTGTCCTTTTTCTCCACAGGAACTTTTCTTGTAGCAGCTAATATCTGTTCTGGTGCTTCCAAAATCTCCTGTTTCTTCACAGAGCTATTCTCAAGATATGAAGTATGACCTGCAAAATCTGAGACAAAAGTAGTTGAATGTAATCCAATAACAGAAACCTACATAAATGCCAAAATATATTACTCTCCTCACTGCTTTACAGTTTGTTCAGTAAAAGAACAAACTAGTTTCAGATGTTTTGGTTAAGCTATTGGAAGAACATGAGTACCTGGAGATTTAGCCGTTTTCTCAGGAGATCTGTAGAAGAACATCTGCTCAAACTGGTAAAGGAAAAGTGCGTAAGCGTTTTGAAGTCGATATCCATATTTGTGATCAACAAGTTCCAATTTCAAGGCAAATGCAACTTCCTCCCATCTATTTTCTTTGTTAACCTGGAAGCAGTATGTTGTCAAATAAGAAATAAACAGCTTAGAGAGTCCAAAACGGTCTTTGCTCAAGTAAATAAACCTCTAGTACAAAATATAGTGTATGCTGGCAGAGTTAAAAGGTAAACAATACCTCTTTCATGCAATGGTATATAATCCTAATCCTTAGAGGTCTTATCAGAGAAAGATAATAGCCATTACATTACAGTGACAGCATCCTTCACTACTTGTTTTTAAAAAACGCATACAAAGTTTCAAAGTCTATGTTGTCGTCATGGAAAATGGGTGTGGACACAATGATGTTTGCATAACAGACAGCCATAAACACAAACCAACTTTTAGAATTCACGTGCTACCTCCCTTTTGTCCATTTTCATTTTCTTAACAACAATTAGTACTGAACTGTCCCCTTGACACCCTCCTCTTCCCCTCCCCCCTTAATAATCACAAACATGCATATTCGGACATTCATTTCAAGATACTTCTTCAGTTTTTATCAATGAAATTTGTTGATGTATGGTCCCTCTCTTTTAGTTAATGGAAATAGGAACAGTTCAACATATTTAGACACAAAAAAGAAGGGAATAGGTTGATGTTTGACAAATATCAGTTAACCATAAGACAAACCTGGTTAAATCCACCTCTTTTAACAACTTCTTTGTACAAGACATGCAAGTCCAGTAAAGTTTTTCGGACATCAATTCTGCAATTTAAAAAAGTGATGAGTCTATAACTTTTTGAGGGGTCAAAAATCTAATTTATGCAACACAAAAAGCTAAACCATAACTTTCTTTATAATCATATCATCAATAAAGATCAAACATTCACATGGGAACAAGATTGATGGAATAGAGCAAGATTAAGGCCTATGGGTGTTTGATTCTAATATTAATATATAGTATAGACATAGTTTGCGATTTCTTGGCCTCTCTCTCGATCGGTTGTTTGTTTGTCACTGATTGTGGTGAAATTTGTTGATCTCTTGTTGTTTTGAACCTTAGTTTGAGATTTTTCTTGATTTGGGGTGATAATGGAGGATGTGACGCATGTTGTTGAGAATCTCAATCTTATGGTGGAGCTTGAGGATCTTATTGAGGAGGTGGAGTGTAACCTTGAGCTTTCACTTGGTGTGTAATTAGTACTTGGTCATGTGCTGAATCTGGAGGTGTTGTTATGAGTGTATCCAAGGCATAGGACTTCTTGTGGTGGTTGGTTTGGAGCTAAAGGTCCTTAATCGATGCACTGTAATTCTATACTTTGAAGTGGTTGTTGATCTAAAATTGGTTCTTCGCCGTGCTCCTTCAAATTTTGAGAATGGACTACTAGTATTTCAGAGGACGAAACCAAGTATCTCTTTTTCTACGCTTCAATTTATTTATATCCAATTTGGATTCAATTGCATGATATGCCAACTGATCGGATATGTATTTCAATTGAGTCGTATTACGAAAAAAGTTGGATGTATTATAGAGGTGGATATGTTTTCTTTAGAGAATGGATACTCTAAGGCCGTTAGGATTCGAATTGATTTTCTATTGAGCAAGTCTTTGTTACATGGTGTGTGGATTCCACTATCTATGAGGGATCTTGTGTGAATTGAGGTGAAATATGAACGGTTGCCTAGGTTCTGCTACAATTATGGCCGATTAACTCATGAAATGAGGAATTGTACCTTTTGGATTAATGGAAATGCTGGATTGGGAGTCGTGGTGCGAGATTTGGGGAATGGTTGCGCTTGGACATGGCAATGTGATTGCCTAATGCTGTCAAGAGTGTTGGTGGTAGAAGAGCCTTAGATGAGATGCATGGTTCTGATGGTTCCTCAGTTGAGCTTCGGGTGAAAGTGGCTAGTAAGGCTAGTGTAGAAAGAGAATTTGCCTCCTAGTATATGGTTTACTTCTGGTGTATGGTTTCTTCTGCTGTTGGTTTCTCTGTTTTGTTGAATACAGGTGTTGGTGCTAGGGGGTGTCCACAGTCCGGTTTGATCCAATTTTGAGTAAAAAAAATTTAACCAGACTAGACCGTTTATATTGCTCAAACTGGACCGGACCATTTAGTTATTAAAAATATTGTAACCGAACGGTTTGGTCCGATTATAATACATAAATATAATACATCTAATAATGTACTTTGATTTAAATATGGAAAATTTAATATATTATTAAAACCGGTCTGATCGGTTTAAAAGTTAATATAACCAGACCGTTTGATTTATAAAACTGTTCGAACCGATCCGGTCTTGTTTTCCAGTTTAATTCGATTCAGTCCGATTTTTAGACACCCCTAGTTGTGCTATGGAATTTGGGGAGCTGACTCAAAGCTATGCTCGACATGGTGCTAGTCAAGGCTAAATGGGAAAAGAGGTGGCTAAGGTGGGAGCTAATGATGGACAAGGAGGTGAGAAGAGATCAAGGAAGTAGTTGGAGAGTATGCCTCAGCTGGAGGATGGGCAAGAGCCCTCTCTCTATCTGGGATTGGGGAGGTTAGGGAGGTGCTAAAGTAGTAGTATAGTTTGGATGGGTTGCTAGTTCATCTCTGTTAGGGTTTGCTATGGTTTTTCTTTTACTGGTTTGTTTTATGTTACAATGTCTACTGTTTCTGTTTTTGGTCTTTGTTATAAGTGCGCTGGTTATATGTTAAGTTGTTTGTTTGTGTGTGGTATAGTGTAAGTACTGGTTTGGTGTTGGTTGCGTGTCTTTCTTTTTTGGTTTGGATGTATGCAATATGGTGCCTGATCCGGTATGTGTGCTAGCTGGATAGATAGTGTATTGTGTACACTAGTTTTCAGGGTTGTTGTACATGCTGTGCTACAACATAGTCTCTTAGGCTTTGGTGTACCTGAGATTGTGAGTTCTCATCTCTTCTGTTGAAGGGTAAGTGTTGCTCTTTTGAGCTTTTAATGGAATATATCTTTTGTTCCCACAAAAAAAAAAAGGATTAAACATGCACTATTAACTCAGCAGATATTAATTGGGTAAAATTAACATTACCATCACTGATTTTCACAAAATTTTAACACAAACGAAGACAGAAATTTAATATATATATTTCCAAAAATTTGCACTATGGGCAGTAATTTTGAAATTAAACAAAATGTATCTTTATTAGAATGATATATACAATTCCATATTTCCACAACATTCCAACATAAGTGAGAGCTAATACAAGTTATGACTTGTAAGCAATAACTACAAAATCTTTCCTTTATTTAAACAAGCCTTATAGTTTTCGTTTTCGACCCAAATATAAGAAGTATCAGAAAAAACTAATTAGACAAATTTAGAGTAAACCTAACACCGAATAATAAAAGAGAGACAAGGAAAACCCAAAAACAAAAGAATTTGGAAAGGAAATTTACAAAAGGTTCAGTCCAGAAGACTCGTGCAGGTGTGAGAGTTTGTCGTGGAAACACTCTCGGTTCTCCAACACATTCCCAATAAGTCCTGAAGAGGTCAAATTAGGATTCTTCTTACTGAAACGTAGAAAGCCATTGATTGGAGAATCTGATGGGTCAACGGCACTTTGATTCTTTATTGAGAAATCCATAATGTTGTTCTTCAATTTCTCGCTCGTTTTTAACTCGGAAGGTGAAGTAGCATTTAGAGACGTGATGTTGGCAAACGAGAAGAAGCTTTTAAGTCGAATAGTAGTAGGCAGACACCAGACAGTCATTGGATTCTACAACCATTATCGACTTAAAAAAATAGGCTAAAATTTGCAGACAATTTAGTGTCGTTTTTATTTTGCAGATTGCAACCAACTAATATTTCTAAGAAGACATTCATGAAAAGTGAGGTTTCATTTGCTTTCTGAAATTGTTTAGAAAGAAAAGAAAAATAGACTAATTGTTACATGGTGTTACGATATAACAAAAACAAAACATAAATTTTGCCAAGAAAATACGATACATTTTTTTTAATGAGAGGATCAACTATATTTTCAGAATAATTTTTTTTTTAAAATAAACATAATTTTTGATGTATTATTTTTCCAAATTCAATCTTAAATTACCACGTATTATGATACATGTATTATTCAATTTCAAATAATCTTACAGCTATTTTGTTTCTTTTGTATAAAATTATGATAAATTTTTAACTTAGAAACATAATTTTTTAAAAATTTAATAATAATATGTATAATATTTTAATAAAATATTAATATTTATATATTTAATATCATAAAATATCAACAATAATATATTTAATCTTTAGTATATTTTGTTTATTATGCATTTTTTTACGATAAATAAACACAAAAATAATTATTATATAAGTTTTAGGAAAATAGATTGACATAATTAAAAATGCTTTTAGATTTAAAAAATAGTTATATTAATAATTATATTCATTTAGCATAATTTTAAACGAAAATAGTTATATTAATAATTTCGTTCATCTTAATTAATTTTCAAATATATTCAGGTAATAAATAGGTTAAGAATTAATAGCAAATTTTCTAAGGTTTAAATACGTTTTTTATTTTTTAATATTTTATTAAAAATATATTTAATTTAAAAAATTAAATATTAACATAATTATTTATTTATTATATTATTTAAAATAATTTTTATATTTTAATTATTTAGATGATCTAAGTAAAATAAAAATATATAAAAATAAAAATAAATAATATTAAATTTAATTATTTAAAGTATTGTATATTTTATTATTAAAAGTATATTTTGTATATAGTTATATGTATATAAAAAATAATATTAATATATATTTAATTTTCATTAATTACAATTTTAATATTACAATAACCATCTCATTTCATGTTTTATCGATTATGGTTATTTTTGAAAAAAAATTATAATTTTTTTACGAATAATCATAATTTTAATAATCTATAATTAAAATACATAATCTTACATATTCATATAGCTCCTATCACATTTTTTATTTTAAATTGGATCCCACTCACAGTTTCAATAATGTTCTCGTTATACTCTTTAAGTATATTAGGCTTAATCACTTTTCCTATCGTTGCTTTTCCTTTCACTTGTTTCTTATTGATCGTAGCCTCTCTTGGTTTTTTCTCTCGCTTGTTTACTCTAATTTAACAATGTTTTGTATTTTGTAATTTGATTTATAAAATTGTTTAAAAGTAAAAATAAATTATTTGTTATAATTTTATTAATGTTACAATATAAAAAAAATACAACATATGAATTTGGTCCAGAAAATAAATGATAGAAATTTTCTTAAAGCTTTTTTATCTATAAAAAAAGAATATTCTATTTATCTATAAAGTTTTTCTATTTTAAAGATAAATGATTTTTTTTCTTTTAGATAAATGCAATTTCCAACTTGCTATTTTTTAACTCTATCTCAATTATAAATGATAATAAATTATGACATTCAAGTTATTTTTTTCTTTTTGATAAAAATATGTTAAATTTATGAAAAATATATGTCAAATTTAATTTTAAAACATAAATTTTTAAAAATTCAATAATAATGTATAAAAATTTAATAAAATATTAATGTGATATATATTCAATATAATAAAATAATAACAATAATTTAATATAAATTAGCAATTAATATAAAAATTAATCTTCTATGTATTTTTCTTTTAATACGAATAGACATAAAAAATATTATTATATTATATTTTAGAAACAATAGGTTGATATAACTTTTTATTAGTTTTTTTTTCGTAATAGTATTATAGTATTATAGTAAATTTAACATGACATTATTTATGGCATTATTACCGTCCATGCTTCATCATTTTAAAAAAAAAATTAAAAAAATTATTTAATTTTTTATTATATATAATAAATTAAAGTTAAATATATGATATAAAATGAATAAAAAACTATCAATATAACATAGAATTAAAAATTTAATATAAATTAACACAATTATTTAAATTTTTTAAAAAAATATCATTAAATTTTTATTATATATAATAAATTAAAATTAAATATATGATATAAAATAATTAAAAAAATTACTAATACAATGTATAATAAAAATATAACATAAATTTTTAATTGAATATTTGTATGATTAATATAATAAATTATTAAATTAATATCTATTTATATATTTTTAAATGTGTTTTTTAATTAAATATAAATTTTAATTCATATAATAAATATAATATTTATTTAGCTGATTTTTAGTTTTTTTAATAACGTAATGTTTCATTTAATTATTATTAATAATATATAATTATTTAATTGATTGAATATAATAATATATAAAAAATATAAAGGGATATATATTTTTAGTAAAATTTAGAATTTTGGGACCGAAAAATTTGGCTTAATTTTGAGGTAAAGGATTGCAAAATTTGGTGATGCATTATGACGCCAGTGTCATGTTGTCTGTACTCCCATCTTACAGTTACATGTTTCTCTTTTTACTTCACAGGTTTTATCGGAGCAAGAGCAACATGCCCTTGCAGCAACTCCGGTTCATCCAGCAGGATTATACGGTAAGATACTCTTCCAAACAGTCCGACTAAAACTTATCGTTGATTGAATTTGATTCTGCTTTATTCGAATTGCGGATGCTTTATTTGCTCGGCTTCTTTTTATATTAATCTATTTGTCTAGATACTGACATGTAAGATTTCTGATAATGATTTGAGATTTTTGACAGCATGAATTTGGGGCATGAAACTAAATTTGGTGTTAACTCCATTATTGTCCGTTACATATTTGAAAAGTCGTATTTTTTCATTCATTTTTTTATTTATTTTTGTTGGGAGAGCCAAAAAGACATTCATGTAAGCAAACCCTTGCTACATTTTTGTTAATTCTAGTGGGAATCTCCTTTACACATTTAAAACCTTTGAAGTTAATTATATATCGAATTTTCTAGTGTCAATTTAACAAATTTTTTTTAATGCTACTTGTATGCATGGATAATCATGTCCAAAGCTTTTCTCACCGAACTTCTTCTCGATTGATCATATTTAGGCTTACTTTTTTTAATTTTATATTTATAAAATACCTTGTTAATTACCTCGAGTATTTTTGGAAATGAGATTGTTAAGGTAGGATGAACTTGTATTTGGGTGGTTTGGTTTCCAAAGCAAGCGTCTTTGTGGTTGCTTCTTCTCATTTTTTCCTTCATCGTTTGTGTAAGGATTATAAGTGTTTGTTATTTTTGTAGACAAAAAAATTACTTATAAAGTTGTTTTTAGGTCTGTTATTAAGTCTATTAAAAAAAGTCGAATAAATACTCGAGTTCTAGATAGTCGTATTTTAAGTATATCTTTTATAACTACGACACATAGGATTGCATTCATGCATTTAATAACACATGTTCATAAATTTGAAATTATTTTTGGTGTTAAAATATTTATTTAAGCTCAAATCAATTTATGAAATTACTAATTAAATCTTTTTAAATGTGTTTTAAAAAATGATTTTTTTTAATATTAAGGTTTTTAATCAAAATACATTTAATCTTAATAATACTAGGTATTATTATTATCTATATATATATAAATACATTAGAGATAAGTGTGTGTGAGAATAGGAGAAAAAGAAATTGCTGAAGTTGCCGAAAAAAATCGGTGTTGCAAATTGCTAAGGTCTGCCGAAAGAAAAAAAACTATATTGATAATCAGTAGTTCATAAAGGAAAAGCATGATTGATTCATCTTTAGGATATAGCAGAGACTACTGAAAAAGGGCAATTTTAATTCATGCTATATAAGAGCATTATTTGTCTTATATGAGAGAAGCCATTCGGTTACCTATTGGATCTGAAAATCTGAGAGTCATTCAACACTGCATAGTTCGTTGATACAGGGCAAGGAAAGAGAATTGATACTGGCGGTAGTGAATGTTAAAAAAAAATAATTAGAACACAAAGGATTAAACAGGTTGGTTAATACCAAATTGATATCGTATATTTATTAGTAAATTTATCTGGTATTTTTATCTTTATATACCTTCTTCTTGATAATATTTTTACATGTTTAAATTAAATAATTTTATGTGTAATCATAATTATTTGATTTGATTATTAAAATTCAAAGAAGCTATTTTTATGGAACTTGTGTTTAATCTAGTTGTTTTAAGATTTGTTAGTTGATTTGATTTAAGTGATATTTATTTTGAATTATCTAGTGAGGATTATTCATTATTAAATTCGTTCTAAAACATATATAGACACTTGTGTTTTTGTGCTAACCATTTTGCATTTAATTCTTAAACGTATCTGATTGGCGGGGGAGCTTATTGGAACGTTGGCCTAGAAACCACTCACGCTAATATTAGAAACTGTGAAAACAGAGTAGGGACTCATAAATAAAGTACATTGGGACAGTATCCTAGGAAGGGTAGTATAAGACCGAGTTTGTACTTGAACATTTGATTTTCATAGTGAAAAGTTAGGTGGTCTGGTGGTCTTTCTCTTAAGTCATAGTTGTGACCTAGGTTGTTTCCACCTAAAAATATCGTGTGTTATTCCTTTATTTTTACATACGATTGCATGTTTGGTTGTTTTGTTTAGATTATTAAATTATAAATTGATAAAAATTAAAAATAACCTATTCACCCCCTTTAGGTGAATTAGGTCCATAGCTTATAAACTTTCGGTTTATGTCTATAATGTTAAAATGATATTCTTTCAACTCTATAGGCATTTTATTTATACATTAGCTCAATGATGATACTTTTGTTTTTGTTAAGAAATATAAATGAGTTGATAGGTCCACCTCTTTTAGCTTTTGGGAGATAAAATTGGTGTTTGACACTTCTTTATGATATAAGAACAATAAAGTCCTTGGGTTGAATTCTTCCGACAATCCCCAATATCAATTAAAATTTTCAAGTTTGATGGGTCTTGTAAAAAACAAGGAAACCTACTCTTGGAGAAAATTTGAGTAATGGGCCTTTATAAATACAAAGTAGCCCACACTTGAGGAGGAATACTAAGAAGTCTAAAAGAGTTATTAGACCCACCTCTCATAAGCTTGAGTTTATCTGTCACTTCTTTAGTTTTCTAATTCAAAGGTTGTAATTTTCTTCTTTATATGCTAGCTGTTTAGCTGGGAATTTAGCGGATCAGCTTTGGAATTTTGCTTGGCCTTCTGCTATAGCAATGATACATCCAAGCCTTCTACCAGTTGCAGTCATGGGCTTCTTCAATAAGGTTGAGTTGCTTATAGGGAAATAGACTAACCATATAGGATTATAGCGAAGATAATATAATGTTTAACAATTTGCAAATGTTTGACAGCTTGCAATAATTTCTGTAGGCCCTCTTGTTGGCAAGTATCTGGATTATTTTCCCAGAGTGCCTGCATATAATTGTTTGAATATCATACAGGCAAGAAAGTTTTATTACATTACAGGATCTAGTACTATAAATTGCAATATATTGCAATTTTTTGTCTTATAACGCCTTTCCCCTGTCAGACATCTGCTCAGTTGTTATGCATGCAGCACTGATTATTCATGCACATTTTGCTTCTGCTTCCATTGTGTCATCTTTGCTCCTCCGTCCTTGGTTCATTGTGCTTGTCATAGCTGGGGCAGTTGAGAGGCTATCTAGCATAGCACTGGGTGTTGCAATGGAGCGTGATTGGGTGGTATTGTACTGTTGATATGCTATTCTGAGCCCTAATCTTTCATTATATATGCAGCTTTCACTTTTTGTGTGTGAAATAGTTAAGCATATGCATAAATTTTGCAATCATTTTCTTTCATTGTAATTTGAGGCTCTTAATTGCCATTCTTTTATAAACGGTTAGCAGGTGTAAATAGGCATATTCAACTTGCACAAGCAAATGCAGTTCTTAATAGAATTGATCTTCTTTCTGAGGTATAGATTATCTACCTTTGAATTTGTTACTGTAGAATTCTATTTTTAAGTTTAAGTACATTGCTCGAGGGTTTTTATTCATTGCAATTGTTTGTTTACTTCTTTTTTTTTTTTTTAAAAAAAATCTGATTATAGTTTGTTTACTTCATAAATTTATGTGCTAGCATATTTGAAGTAGAAAGAATTGATTAAACAGTCTTAAGATACCTGAAATTATGGATTTTTTTACAATCAAGTTATAATATATCACTTATCCATAGGAGCCTGTTGTACAAGATGTATAAATTTATGTAACTACAAATAGCTGGGGCATCATTATTTGGCATTCTTCTTTCAAAGTATGAGCCGGTGACCTGTCTGAAGTTTGCTGTTGGTTTGATGATGTGTTCGTTGCTATTATCTATAACTGATCTTATACTCTCTTTCTCTTATTTTCTTCCTTATATTTTTATAGATATAATTCTGGACTTGTCATTTTAAAGCGGATTTTTTTTTTCTGTTTTCAGGTTTCTTACATGGTTGAACAACAGGCTATCTACTGGGGTCCTTGATCGTGCCAAATGTTCCCAAAGCTGGTTCAATAATTTTGGTGGTGAAATTTTCCTTGACAGTGATAATATCAACGATAATTTTCCCTGAAATTGGTGATTTGGCTTATGTCGTATTTGCTGAATTCACTCTTTATAATCAATGGATAATGGTATAGAAGCTGTCAAGCTTTATGATCAGTGGCTAACGGTATAGAAGCTATCAAGCTTGGGTGGAGGGTATATATGCAGCAGCCAGTTCTTCAAGCAAGCTTAGCTTTTGTTCTCCTTTATTTTGCCTTTTTTCTTACTCCAGTCAGTTTGATGACCGCATTTTTAACACAGCATGGTATTTCTCAAACTCTATCTCTTATTACCTGCATTAAATTTTGGGGGCATTTTTCCATTTTTAAAGTAAAATTTAGGCTCTATCAAAGAAAATTAAAAAAAAGAAATTTAGGCCTTAGGTACTTGGGAAATATGTGTTGTATTGGATTAAAATATAGTTATCTGTAACTCAGAGAAGGGGATTAGTCAGTCACAAACAATCACCAGTTAGTGGGCTGTTTTGTGACTTCTATTCTTCATATATAACTTTGCTAATATTATGCCTACAGAAAAGTTGTTTGTCACCATTGCAACATGAAAACACTGTTACGGGATTTGATTTAGCAGATAATTAGGCTATAAATAACGTTGGAAATACTTACCTTGTATAGCATTTAGGCGCTGGAAATCAGGCAACCAATATGTAAATATCTTCTATTTAATGAAAGAAAACCCTATGGAAAGGGCATTTAGACCAATTTGACATGGTATTAGAGCCCCTACTCTGCTATTCATTTATGTGGTTTTAATCACTCGTGTGACGGAAAGAAATTTTTTTTTTTGCTCTTGGTGTGTCGGGACTTTCTGTGGTCACCGATTTCGTGGGTTCTTTTTTTTGTGGTTGTCGACGTACTGTTCTGGGTCGAAAGGTGTCCATTGGCTTCCTCTGTGGCCGTCGATCTTCTCTGTGGTGGCGTTCGGTGTTTTTTGTGGTGGTTGAGTGGTGTTCGATCTTCTCTTTCGGTGCTTCCATTGTGGTGGCTGGGTTGCCGTGGGCACGTCGGCTCTCTCTGTGGTAGACGGGAGGTTCTGTGGTGATTGCAAGGTGATAAGCAATCTGGGCATTCTCTCCGTGTGAACTCGGCACTCTGTATTTGCTGATTCTCTTGTTGTCGACGTGCTAGCTGGGTAGGTATCAATTTTGGGCCCTCTTATTGTGTTTGACGATTCTCTTATTGTTTTAATTGAGCTGAATTACCTTGTACCCGTGGGCCCTCTTATTGTGTTTATTGGGCTTGCTGTTATTTTTTTACTTCTTGGGTTGATTTTTTTTTATACCTAACTTTCATCATGTCTACGGAAAATAATATTTATTCGTTTTACTGGAAAGAATTTTTCAACGTGGGAATTTCAATTTAAAATGTTCTTGAAAGGGAAAGAATTATCAAATCATATTGATAGTTCTATTCGAGTTCCCACTAATGAAAAGGAATTCGCCCAATGGGAGGTTAAGGATGCTAAGGTGATCTCTTGGTTATTGGAAACGATTGAGCCTCATCTTGTCACCAATCTTCGGTGTTTCACTACGGTTTAAGCTATGTGGGCCTATCTACAACGTATTTATCATCAAGACCACAATGCTCGGAAATTTCAATTGGAGTTGGAAATTAGTAATTACACTCATGGTAATTTGACTATTGAGCAGTTTTATTCTGGTTTTATTAATATTTGGAGCGAGTATTCTGCTATTGTTCATGCTAAGGTTTCCACCGCGGCCCTCACGGCTCTTCAAGCGGTTCATGCTGAGAGTCAACGCGATCAATTTTTGATGAAGCTTCGCCCTGAATTTGAATCTGTTCGAGCTGGTTTATTGAACCGTAATACGGTTCCTTGGATATCTACTTAGGAGATTTATTGCGTGAGGAACAACGATTATCCATTCAGATGGGTATGACTTCTGAGAAAGTCTTTTTTGAGGCTGTGAATGTAGCCTATGCATCACAAGGAAAAGGGAGGAACAAGTTGCAGTGTTTCAATTGCAAGGAGATAGGTCACATTGCTCGCAACTGTCTGAAGAAAGTTTGTAACTACTGCAAGAAAGAGGGCCATTTCATAAAAGACTGTCGCGTGCGGCCTCAGAATCGCCAATCTCAAGCTTTTCAAGCTGCTGTTCAGTCATCGTCTTCTTCGGCGCCTCCCACTGTAAGCTCTGATTCATCTATTCTCACACCTGCCATGGTTCAACAGATGATTGTGTCTGCTTTTATGGCTTTAGGCCTACAAGGTACAACTCCTACCTCCACTTCTTCTTAGATTGTTGATTACGATGCCTCTAATCATATGACTAGTAGTACGACGGGTCTCCATGGTGTTCGTAAGTATGGAGGCACGCAAACTATTCAGATTGCTGATGGTAGTACACTTCCTATTACTGCGCTTGTCGAGACACAGTTCAGTACTTGTATCAAAACCTTACGCTCCGACTCAGAGGGGAATACATGTCTCATTCTTTTCAGACTTATCTTCAACAAAAAGGGATCATTTCTCAACGTTCTTGTCCTTATACCCCTCAACAAAATGGAGTCGCTGAGCGTAAGAATCGTCATCTCTTAGATGTTGTTCGTACTTTGTTGATTGATTCTTCTGTACCTTCTAAGTTCTGGGTAGAAGCTTTATCTACTGCTGTTTATTTGATCAATCGTTTGCCTACTGCCACTCTAAATTATGATTCTCCCTATCTTTGATTATTTGGCATATCTCTTAAGTATCAATCCTTTCATACTTTTGGGTGTGTTTGTTTTGTTCATCTGCCACCTATTGATCGTCACAAGCTTGCTGCCCAGTCTGCCACATGTGCTTTTATGGGATATAGCCCTACTCAGAAAGGATTTGTTTGTCATGATGCTCATGCAAACAAATTTCGGATCTCCCAGAATGTGATTTTCTTTGAAAATCAATATTTCTTTCAGTCTCAGGTTATTTCTGATCCTCCTATTACTCTTCTACCCGCTTTTGATGATGTGCCTTCTTCTTTTGAGCGATTTAAACCAGGTATGGTGTACCATAGACGTCCTCCTTCAGCGCCTCTTCTAGACACTGATCCGTCATCTGATTCTACGCTTCTGATACCTCGACGCTCCACCCAAGTTACACATCCACCAAATAGGTATGGTTTTTCTCATACCTCGCTTACTGCCACTCTCGATACTGTTTCTGTTCCTCACTCTTATACTCAGGCAGCCACCCAAGTATGTTGGCAACAAGCCATGCAAGAAGAAATCCAAGCACTTCAAGACAATCACACTTGGGATCTTGTGACTTGTCCCTCTGGTGTCAAACCTATTGCTTGTAAATGGGTATACTCAGTCAAGTTTCGGTTTGATGGCTCACTGGACCGATATAAGGCCCGTCTCGTGGCCCTTGGGAACCGATAGGAGTATGGTATTGATTATGAAGAGACATTTGCACCTGTTGCTAAAATGACTACTGTACGGACTATCTTGGCACTTGTTGCATCACAGGGGTGGTCTCTCCGGCAAATGGACGTGAAGAATGCTTTTCTACATGGGGATTTGAAGGAAGAAATTTATGTCTCCACCTCCTGGCATGTTTACTACACCTTCCTCAGAGGTTTATCGGTTACGTCGATCTTTGTATGGTTTGAAACAAGCTCTGCGTGCATGGTTTGATAAATTTCGTTCTACTTTGCTTGCTTTTCACTTTACTCAGAGTCAGTTTGATTCCTCTCTGTTTCTTCGCAAGACTTCTGCAGGAATTGTATTGCTTCTAGTATATGTTGACGATATTGTGATTATTGGCTCTGATGCTGAGTTACTTAAGCAATTACAACAGCATCTCAAGGCCTCTTTTCACATGAAAGATCTTGGTCCCTTGTAGTACTTTCTTGGCCTTGAGGTCCAGATTACTCCGACTGGTACATTGTTACATCAGCACAAATACACAGAGGAAGTAATTTCATTAGCTGGTCTCCAATTGGGTAATTTTGTTCTTACTCTCTTGGAGGTAAATCTTAAGCTTCATCAGGAGGAAGGAGAGCTTCTATCATATCTATCTTTGTATCAGCAACTCGTTGGGAGTTTGAATTACTTGACGATTACTCGTCCTGACATTTCTTTTGCTGTGTAACAGGTCAGTCAATTTATGCAAGCCCTTCGACACCTTCACCTTGCCGCTATCCGCCGCATTATCCGATATCTAAAGGGCACCTCTTCACGCGGGTTGTTCTTTCCTAAGGAATCTTCCTTACAGTTGGTAGGATATAGTGATGCTGACTGGGCCGGATGTGTAGATACTCGTCGCTCTGTTACTGGCTGGTGCATGTTTTTAGGCAATGCACTCATTTCTTGGAATAGTAAGAAGCAAGACAGAGTTTCCAAGTCTTCCACAGAGTCTGAATATCGTGCTATGTCTTCTGCTTGCTCTGAGATCATATGGCTTCGTGGGTTATTGGGAGAACTTGGTTTTCCTCAACTTCATTCCACTCCTCTTCATACTGATAATACCAGTGTCATTCAAATCGCTACTAATCCTGTCTTCCACGAGCGTACAAAACATATCGAAGTCGACTGTCATTCCATACGTGAATCCTTTGAGAGACATGTGATTACACTTCCTCACATTTCCACCGAACATCAAACTGCAGACATCTTCACTAAAGCTCTTTCTCGACATCGGCATCAATTCTTAGTTGATAAATTGATGCTTCTTGATCTACCAGCATCAATTTGAAGGGGGATGTTACGGGATTTGATTTAGCAGATAATTAGGTTGTAAATAACGTTGAAAATACTTATCTTGTATAGCATTTAGGCGCTAGAAATCAGGCAACTAATATGTAAATATTTTCTATATAATGAAAGAAAACCCTATGGAAAGGGCATTCAGACCAATTTGACAAACACTACTTAGATGACACATTTTTAGGAGTTGACATGTTGTAACCATTATGTGTCAAACTGACGATTTTTCATGTAAGTGGCATTCCAGATTTAGTGGTGCCAAAGAGGCGATAAGTTATGCATATACTTTGAAGTTATAAACTTCTATTTGATCTTTGAGTTTTGATTTTTCAGAGGATTCATATAGGATTTTTTGATCCTTTAGTTTTGTTCTGTTTTCTATCCAAAGGTAAAAAGAGGGGATTTGTTAGAGAATGTAAAGCAATAGGCACAAATATCTGTTATATGAAACCAGCCTTGGCTTATTTTTAAACTTTTAAAATTTAATTCCGGTGGGATCCTTAGCAGGTCTCAATCCATCTATCCTTGGGGATTTCAGTGAATTATATGCATTTATGGGTGTTGCAGCAACATTTGTGTCAGCAGGCCTTGTGAGGTGGCTTGGTATTTTGAACGTTCAGTATTTTTGCTTGTTTCTCCTGTACAGTTTATTGTAATTCTATGCTATATAGATTTAATTCAAATGGAGATCTTTAACCACTGGGCTGGAGCAGTTGGATTGATATTTCAAGCCTCACTCCTCACTGTTGCTGTTGACGTATATTGGAGCGGATCTCTTTCTCAGCAGAGCCCCCTTCTCTTCTTCTTGTGTATGATTGTAAGTATCATTTTCTGTTTTCATAAATGATAATTTGATCCCACGGATTACCAGAAATATGTGGAAGATAGTGTTAGCAGAATTTCGACTCAATAATGCAGGATGATATTGATGAATTAGTTTCTTTGCTCTAACTGCTGATATTGGGATGTAGAGTTTAATATTGGAGGCAAAAAGAATATGTTGTCTTACCTGACTTGATATTGGAAAATACTCATTAGGTTTGATTTGAGGGGGATGGTCTCAATTTATATATTAATTTTCTAATCATATATTGTGTACCAAATTTGATTACGCTGTAAATACATAATAGAAGGGGTGAAACTTGTTTATATTTGTTACTAGAGAATGATAAAATGCTACTTGTCTGTAGGCGTGGCAATCATGATACAACAAGCCAATACGAACACAACCATGATTATAACACAACCAAAACATGATTTGATTAAAAAGTTTGTGTCAACGAACACACTTACACAGCACGATACGACATGACACAATTGACACCTATATTTTCCTTGTGGCAATGTGGAGAATTTCTATTCATCTATATTATTATTGTCTATCAAATAGGAATGAGAAAACTTTAAATGTCCCCATTATTATCTCATTCTTATTCCATTCCACCCAAAATAAAATAAATAAAAATCTTTCATTGACTGCTCAATAGGAATAATATCAACTTAGACAGGACAAGTAATTCTCAAAATTCTTTTTTGCCTTTCATGTTCTGTTGCTCGTGCATCATGCCGATTACTTGGTAAAATACTTGTTCTTGCAGATGAAGTCCCATTGCCACTCTTAGGGAATTTTTTTGGAGCTCTAACTTATCATCAAGGTTGAGACATATGTCATATGATGTGGTGGAAGCACAGATTTTCCAAACTGACATACCATCATCAAAAGCAAATCTTATTAGGACAATGGAGGTTGCTTTTTCCAGTTTGGCGGAGTCGGTGATGTTGGGAGTTGCGATGATCGCCAATGACGTCTCAAATTTTGGATTTCTAGCATGCTGTCACTTTTTTCAGTTGGTGCAGCTTTCATATTCTGCCTATGGTTATATAATCTCACAGATGAACAGAAAAGACTCTTCTCTTTTGATCCTCAATTTTAGTTATGTAAATGTTTCACTTTGCCATTATTTTCTTTTATCAAACATAGCTGGTGTGATTTGAACGTGCAACTTAAACATTCCTTAGTTTAGTTGTTTCATCTATTGGTTATTGTAAAGTTATTCAACCATATTGTCCAAATGTGTTCAGCATTTTGTAAAGCATTTATTCATACAATCAATTTTCTTTCCGCAAAAGTCAAACTTTTGATTTTAGCCTCTCATTAGTTTGGAAAGTCATTACCTTTTTAAGTCTTTGTTTGTTGTATAACTATTAAATATCACGGGAATAAATGATGGCGTACAATTTTCCCAGGGCATTTGTCTAAAATGAGTATGGTGGAAAACATCATTTGAGGCTCTATTAAGTGTTTTTTTTAATAATAAAAAAGATCTTTTGCATTAATAATAACCTATCACTAAAAATATTGATCTTTTTTCAACCATTTTTTTGTATTCCTATTTTTAACATATTGATCATGTTGACTACAGGCAATACCCTATTATAACTGATCAAAATCGAAAGTCCTGTAAAAAAAAACCTAGCACCTTAATTGATATTATCCCCTCTTTAACCACTTTAAGACAAATGCCCATTTGTGGAAGAACGTCATGGTGATTTAAGATAAGGTGGGGGAGATTGTAATACTGAGAAAGGGGAATGACTTTGCATGGGCAGGGTGTATTCACCTTACTAATACTAATTGAGGCCATTAGATTTGGCTTTGTGCCTTACACATTTAACTTTTCATGACGAACAAATTTATATCCTAGGGTGGAGAATTAGGAAGGGGTACTATGTTGTAGCTACTTGCCAGTCATATACTAGATTTTCTTGAGAAAGTGTTTCTCAATACTGCTAAACAGAAACAGGTCTGGCTTTCAAGTTTATTAGATGAACATCTCATTAAAAAATAAATTAAAAATGTAATATTTTTCTCTCATAGAACTTTGTCATCTTTTACAAACTATCACTAATGTTTAGGTAAGTGTTGTAGCTGTACCACATTTTGCATTGCTAGTCATTCTTATCTAAATGTAAATGGTAATTTTGTGACACCATAAAATAAAATTTAATTGTAGTTTTGTAAATAGAGGTTGGAGCAAAAAAATCTATTAAATAAAATAAATTTAATTGAGTAATTTCTTTTTTCCATTGTATCACATATTTCCCAAGTTTTAAACCATTTCACTAACTAACTCAATGTTTATTGAAATATGCATAAAAAATTTGTTAAATATTTTGAAATAGATTTAACAATAAGTAAAGTAATTAAAAAGAGTAAAAATGATGTTGGATTATAATAAATTTACATATGAAAATAAAATATGATTTTTAAATAAAAAATAAAACATGATTAAGTATAATAGAAATAATTAAAACCATAAATAAATAAATAAATACAAGAGTGAGAATAGAAACATGAAAAAAAAATGAGTCATTTGTTTCGAATATCCATGCTATAAACATAATATGATATAGGTCCTTTATATTAGGAGATTTGTATTGATTAATTTCTTACATTATAAAAAGTATTACTTAATCTTTTACATTTTATTAAAAGTATAAATGATAAATTTTATTATTTATTTAATATTTTAATAGTTTTAATGATAAATATCATAGTAAAAAGTCATTTTTATTCTCTCTTTATTTATTAAATAAACAAAGTATTAAGAAAATAACATTACTTTACTCAAAATAATAATAATAAATATTTTTTTGTGATTCTTTGACATTTTTTATAAGAGTAAAGAATCAAATAACATTTTTTTTAAAGAAACTAAATGACCTATTTAATTTAATATAAAAAACCTACGTGGTATCTTCCTCTATAAAATAATGGAATTGATCATAAATATTGACTAAGTCATTGATTCTATATAAGAATCTCAAGTTCTTTTTATTTTGATTTTAATGGTACACAAATCATAGTATAATAGAAGAGATTTGAAGATAAGTATGGATTTATTTTTCCCTAGTCATGAAAAGGGATGTGTGTTTTGTGCTGTAACTCGAGATAATTACTTTTATTTTTAAATAAAAATAATAAACTAAAACTAACTAAATATTTTAAAAAAATTATAAATTTATTAGTATGTCACTCAACTCAGTTAGATTTAATATTTGGATTATAATAGATGAAAATTTGAATATCTTTTGAATAACCAAAGGAATATGTATGATTTAAAGCAAACCTAAAATATGTAATGTATGATATTATCCCAAGTTAACTGGAGAAACATTTGTTCAGCCAGTAATACTGTGTATCGGAGAAAGGATTATTGCTGATCTTACTTCATGGTAAGATGTACTTCACACTTCACAGTTATGCACTAGAATATAACTTTTTATTACACTTAAAAACATTTTACATATATCAATTTAATTAATTTTAAATTTTATTATTATTCGACATCATTAAATTACAATTAATTAATTATCTATTTATTATTTAATACATGTACCACTATTCTAATGTATTATAGTTATAATGAAAAATCCTTCAAACAAAATAGTCATCAAAAGAGTACATTTATTTATGTTAAATTGAGTTAAGAGATAATATTTTTTAAATAATAGTATTAATATGATTTAAATTATTAATTTAAAATGATAGAAAAATAAATTTTTAAATCATATATTTATATAAAAAATATTTAATGTGATTTAAATTTATAACTTAAAATGATATCATAATAGATTGATTTTAACTTAAATATTAAAATTTGATGATAAATATAAGGTAATTATATTTTTAAAATAGAAAATATTAAGAGAAGATCGATATTTTAAAAAAAAACATAAAATATTAAATTATTTTGATATTGTTTTCTTTCCTAAAAATAACAAAATCTTTAAATATTTTGTATTACTTAGAACAATGCATAAAAAAGACATTTTTTAAATATAAATCAGTAAAAAGAGGAAAGATAAAAGGAAGTATTTCCAGCTACAGTAGTAAGAAATTATTGATTATTTTTAAAATAAGTAATTAATATTTAATATTTGATTAGAAATAGTAAGGTAATCACATATCATAATTAGCAATTAAGGTTTTAAAGTTGAAAAGGAATTCAATTTCACAATCAATGGACTAGAATGATTCAAACATCAATCAAAAGGACCCCCACCTAGTGATATGATTCAATTCTCTGTATCATAGGAAAAAGTGAAATACACATGGATTTTGGGTACCTTGTGCATCATCGTCATCATCAATTTGATGGGAAATCTGAATGACAATGATGCGACCACAATTGACAATTAGACACATTATCATGTTTCTTGTTCTTCAGAGGAGATTCTCACTCAAAATTAAGATAAGATCTCAACTTCAAAATGTTATTATTAAAGTGAACCTTTTAAAATAATATAAAAATCAACAAAATAATCATAGCTTAGAGAAAAAAACAAAAACAAAAACCAAATTATCATAGTTTAGAGAGAAAAAAACAAAAAAATTATTGAAAGAGAAAAAAAATCCAATTATTATTAAATAATTTTATTAATTTTATTATTATAAAAAATAAAAAAAATTAGTCTTATAATTTATTAAAATAATCATTTTTATTCCATCAAAATGATAAAAAAAATAAAGATTTATAGTTTATTATTTTCATAAATAATAAGATTATAAATGTTTAATTTAAAAATTATAATATTTATTTTAAAAAATTATAAATTTTTTGACATATAATTTAATTATTATGAAATTTAATTATTTAATTTAAATAATTATAAAATTTATTATATCTAACATTTCATTTCTAAAATACTATATTTATTTACACCTTTCAAATGAAAATTTGAACTTAAAGATGGATAAATCCATCTTTATTTAATATAAATGTGATTTCATCCTAAGTAAGCTAAAATAAAATTAATTTTGTATATGCTAAATTAAATAAAAATTAACTTATTAATAAAATTAACTTAATTTAATATAAATGTGATCTCATCTTAATCAAGCAAAAAAAATAACTTTATATATAATTAATATATTTAAACTAATTATAATAAAAATAAAGTCTATTTTATTTGAGTTTTATTGATATAAAGTTAATTTTATCTATAATTTTATATTTTATTAAATGAATATTATCACCTCATTTAATGTTTAATATAATTAACAATAATAAATCAATTGATAAATTTTGATCAATATCATTCAATAATTACTCAAAGATTGATCAATTTTAATCATGATAAATTTGATATCAATTATTGGCCACTTAATTTATTAAGATTAGAAAACATAAAATTAATTAAATCTATTATTTATAAAATTTTGAAATTATACGATATTAAAATGATATTTTTTAAGGAGAAAATATTTTTTATATAATTTTGTAGTATTTTAAAACAACTCAAACTACTTTATTTAGTGTCATAAATTATTAAAGTAATTATAAATATAAGCATTACTACTAATGTAAATAATTATTAGTATTATTAGTTAAAATATATATGTCATGAATTTGTATCATATATGTTCTTGACAAGTATAATACTTGCATTTTAATTTTAACAAAGATGAGATAAACGAAAAATATATTTATATAAATTTTGATGAAATATTGAAATATAAATGATCACTTTGTGTTCGAAATAGATAAAAAAACAAAGATATAAACACAAGTTGGATAAGGATATAAGGTTATGTGATAAATATAATATAAATTTTAATAATATATATTCAATTATCACCTACCTATTATGTAAGTCACTATAGAATTATTTAATAAATATGTTATTTCAGTCATAAATTATAGCTTAAGCTAAATTTCAACACATAACATATTTGGCCACCCAGGTTGTTAGAACGATGTTACGGTATCGAGGTCGCTCTATGATGTAGAGCTTTAGACTAAGGCCTTGATTTTCATCAAGTCTTCATCTTCATCACCTCGTTATATAATAGTGAAGTATCATAATTTTCTAGGATGCGTACCTTTAGACTTATAAAGTCTTGATCTTCATCACCTCGCTACATAATAACGAGGTATTATAATTTTCTAGGTTGCGTACCTGTTACATGTATAATATCAAACATTAACTCCTATATTCTCTTGATTTTGAGAATTTAAGAGAATAATACTTCATTGCTTGATCCTCATATAGTTAAGCCGTTATGAATAGTGATTCAGTGGGTTCTTTAATAAATTACTACCTCTTTATTCACTAGGTAAACCTTTCAACTTCCCTATATCATTTATAAATATTAGGAAAATTCACTTTTACCTCACCCGTTTTAACTTAATTAAATTTGTTTTCAGAGAGTTTTAGCCCGTTAATCACCTTGATATTATGTTGTTCTTGGTTAGTTCGTTAGGAAAACACTTGGTTGGAATTTTAGCTCGTTCGATTAACGACATCAATGGGGAGTCATCCCGTTATTATATCCTTAGGTCATGACTCAAAAGACCTACATATAATTTAGGTAATTTATTTATCTTAATCTTATTTTCTATGTCTCATAAGGGGAAAGATGTAGTTGACATGCCTTCGAAGGGGGATCCATCCAAAGAAATATCACATGATTTAGGTTGTTTACTGACGAAGTCATCACAAACTAAACAACCTTCTGAGATTGCAAGGAGTAGTGATAACATACCTATTATAGGGGTACCCATCAAGGAAAGCATTCTTAACCTTCCTACCTCTTCGGGATCCCGAGCAATCTCTACATCATCTTTATGGGGTCGTGTGCCCGTTATTAGGATCTCTGTATCAATGACTACCAAAGTTTCTCATCCTAAAAAAAGTGGGAGATTCGAGGTAAACCTATTCATAAGACTAAAGATAAACATCAAATTGCAAAGATGCCTAGTGTTCTAATAACAAATTACCTTATATAGATTAGGCAAAAATACAACATCCCTGCTTGTGTAGGTATAATGTCGGTACCTCCTTATCTGTGTGATGTCGATGATCCCTATCGGAGGAGGGGGGGTAATACATTTAACGGCCTTTAAAATCAGACTCAGTTGTCCCTTCCCTAGGTTGGTAGCTCATGCTCTTAAAACTTTTGATATAAACTTTGCCCAAGTAAATCCTAATGGGTAGTGAACTCCTATGTGTCTCTCTGTGGTTGCTGGTGAACATGGGATATACCTAACAAGCGAAGAGTTTAGAAGCTTGTATTGTTTGAAGAAAAATGACCTAGATAAAGGAAGGACATATATATCTTGTGTTATTGGACATAGGCTTCATCTCAAACTCCCCAACATTAGTTCAAGTTGAAAAGAAAATTATTTTTACATTACTAGAGATATTTAGGGTGGCGAGGTAGACCTTTCTATCTTATTACAATTGGAATCATTATTTTAGCACCACCCAACCTCGTGTAAGCGAACTGATGAGAACACTAGATCTAAGTGACAAGGAAAAGATTAGAAGGATCAAGCTATAAATTACCTCGCATGAAAACTATCAAAATATTCTGACTATAGCTCACCTGAAAAAGTCTAGGATGTGGAAGGAATACACAAATGAATATCAAGGTCATCTTTTATTTACGAGGTAATTTTTTTATTTCCTAGTTTGTATTATTTTATTAATTTTTTTACTTTTCTTATACATGTATGGATTACTAAAACATTGACTTAGAGGTTTAGAAGACACTTATGGTGTCTAAGACTTGGTTCCTACTTACTCTCGTTTGGAACCTATATCACTTTCACCAACCAGGGACGACGTTCCCCTCATGGAACCAGTGGAGCTCGTGCCCAAGATGGAGGTCGTTGCACCTCAAGTAATTTATGGTAATCTAGGTTCTTCCTCTCCCTACAGATATGAGGTCATCAAGAAAATAAAGGTCAGGAAAGAATATACACAGGGTATGGAAGCCATGGATATGGATGACTTTGAATTTGACGAAGTCATCTTAAAGGATGTCGTGGTATTGGACACCCTTGTTACATATTTCAGCGATGAGATATTTGGGTGAATAGACCTAAAAAGGGATCTGTTCCAACATTTTGGCACTGAAACTGAGAGATCTCAGGTCAGAGCATCCCGTAGGAGGGAGTGGGCTCAAATGCAAAACTTATAGCTAATCATATGATCGAGGTAAATTTTCACATCCTTTCTGCCATAGTTAAGATAAGTAATGTCACTAACTTATGGATTGTTGTAGGCAATGTGTTTAGCTAGGGAAGGCGACATGTCCCTCAAGGGTTACAAACGAGAGATGTAGGTTAGTCGCTTGCAAATTGCAAAGTGTGAAAAAGTTGCAAAGAAAAAGGATGATCTAATGGTCGAGTATGAAGCCAAAATTCTAAAGGTGGAGGGAAACCTACTTGACAAGACTGAGAAGTTGAGAAAAACAGACAACTACTATTTTGAACAAGGATAGGAGGTTAAACACGTTGAGCAAGTCACTAAAGAGGTTTAGGATAAATCTCGCACTTTGTAAGGTCAACTATATGTGATGTCATACCAAGCAAACTCGCTTTCAACTTTGGTAGATACCTTGAAAGGAGAGTGCTCCAAAGTTGCAGAAATGACATGAGTTGTATGGCGAGTAGTCTCAAAACTCAAGCCAAAAAGTTGGACTTGACTATGCTTTATTTTACCATGATGTGGGCTTTTCAGAGTAGTCGATCTAAGGCACCCCCAACCGATACCCCGCAACTTCCACCCTATAGTGATGAGGCCATACCTAGCAATCAGCCTGAAGGTGTGGTTGAAGAAGACACCTTATAGAAGAGGCCTTGTTCCAATATTTTGTAACGTAATGATAGAAAGATACATGTGTAAAAAATATTTTGGAATTTGAACTTGATTTCATTAAATGCAGTTTCATTTCTATTTACTACCCCCTCATTATTATTTACATGATTTATCTAATTATGAGAGTTTAGTTGTAAGTGTTTGAGGTCGTGCTTGATAATTAAAATTGATAACAACATCACGCGCGACCTGAGAAAATCCAAAAGTTTATCTAAGGTCGTGGGTATTTAAGGATGAATTATAACCAAGTGAATTTGGATGACTTAATTGAAATGGGGTCTGTTTTTCTTGCACCCGTGAGGTGATATCTCTAGTTACGAGAGAACTCCCCATTATGGGACAATAACCTACTTCACCTACCCACAACGAGGAGATGAACCAAACAACTTTACACACCACTCATAACTGTATATTATACAGTTATTTTATCCATTTTATTAATTATAATTGCTATGTTCTTGTTATTTTTAGTTAATTTTAATTAATTAAATTAATATTTACTATTTATTTTTAAGGAATATATTTTTAAGAAAATTAAAGAATTTGAATCAAAAAAGGACTTAATTGCAAAAAATTAAAGTTTGAAAATATAATTTAAATTAAAATAGGACTTAATTGCAATTAATTAAAGTTTAAAATATAATTTGAATTTAAAAAGGGCTTGATTGCAATTAACAAAAGTTTAAATGTTAATTTGAATTAAATTGGAAGACTAAAATGCAATTAAAGAAAATTTGTGTTTTTTTTTGTGCAAGAGGACCACACGCGCCCAATTTCAACGCGCAACATGCACAGTTCGATTAAACAATCAATGGTCAGGATCAGGTGCATGGAATCCAGACGCGACAAAAGCGAGTGCACCTGGTTTCTTGGATGGCACACTGCTCGGCACTGAGCGGGGCCTACCTGCTGCGCAGGCTAGCATGTAGAGTGGGACCCACATGTCTACCAAAATAAATGGTCCTATGCGACACAGTCTAGATAAACATCGTGCGCCCTACCATTCGAGCGAATAATACATTGCCACGTGTCTCGAATATTCTTTTAGCAAATTAGAAGATGACACGTGGCATGTGTTGGTTGAAATAAAAAACATGGAAATGGTGCACGTTTCTAGCCGCGTCTGCGTCCCCCACGTATCTGGAAGGCACTTCTCCCGTGCAACGCGATCCTCGTGCGCCCATTCTTCACAGCTAATGAAAGGCTACCATGTGTCTCGTTATGTCTTGTAGCCAATTAGATGCTGATACGTGGCATGCGTTTAAAAAAAACGTAGAGCGACGCATTCATTTACACATGTTTGCTTTTTGTTATTTTCCATGTATCTCTGTCCCCCACTACATGCATTTTTATGAAAAATAATTGTTTGGGGTGATATAATTTAGACGAGAGAGAAAGATTTTTTTTCAGTTTTTCATTTTTTCATTTTTCCAGTTCACTTCAATTTTTAGTTTCTTCTCTACTTGTTCTCTACAACATGCAGAAACTTTTCTTTAACATTTTTATGTTGTTATTTTCTTAGAAAATAGAGATAAAGAAGACAACGAAGAAGAAGAAAAGGGAAGAAATTTATTTTTCATTGAGGAATCGTGAAAGAGTTTCTCCTAATCTTTTTCTTTTAAATTTTATTTCTCTGAAATGTCTGATTATTGTTGTATTATAATTTTAATTTCTAATTTGAACTAATTTATTTGTTCTAGGGTTGCAGTGTAGCTTAAATTGTGAAACTTGAATTAATTATTTTTGAATGATTTATGGAACGGTTTTAAGTTGTTTATTTTATTTGTGTTTAATGCTTTTAATTATTGGAAGATTAATTAATTGATCTTTAACACTTAAATAAACTTAGAAAAGCATTTTTGTGTGTTGCTCATGATAAAATAACATATATATAAGGGATATGAATATACCTTTATTGTACGTGTAACTATTTGAGAACTTAAAACTTAATAAATCTGGTTGAATTTAATTCTCATAAGAATATAGTGAATTATTTTAGCGAGATGTGTCTATATGGAGCTCGGAAGAGATATAGGGATAAATTAGGAGTTCTTGGTTAACAACTTAAAATACGAGAACATAAATCAAGAGAAAATAATATGATTCAAGTGGATTAATTTGGTGAAACTGCAATCTTAGAATTTTCTTATAAACTATTATAAAAATTAGTTAGTCAAACTACATCAAACTATCGATTGTTTGGATAAAATCAGGTTGAAATAATTTTAGTAATTAACGAAAACTAGTAACAAATTTCTGTGGGAACGATATTTTACTTATACAGGTATGAATTACTCACACATTGACTTGGAGGTTTAGAAGACACTTATGGTGTCTAAGACTTGGTTCCTACTTACTCTCGTTTGGAACCTATATCACTTTCACCAAATAGGGATGATGTTCCCCTCATGGAACCAGTGGAGCAGTTGCCCAAGACGAAGGTCGTTGCACCTCAAGTAATTTCTGGTAATCTAGGTTCTTCCTCTCCCCGTAGACACGAAGTATCAAGTAAATAAAGGTCAGGGAAGCATATACCCAGGGTATGGAAGCCATGGATATGGATGACTTTGAATTTGATGAAGTCATCTTAAAGGATGTCGTGGTATTGGACACCCTTGTTACATATTTCATTGATGGGATATTTGGGCGAATAGACCTAAAGAGGGATCTGTTCCAACATTTTGGCACTGACACTGAGAGATCTCAGGTGAGAGCATCCAGTAGGAAGGAGTGGGCTCAAATGTAGAACTTATAGCTAATCATATGATCGAGGTAAATTTTCACATCGTTTCTGCCATAGTTAAGATATTAATGTCATTAACTTATGGATTGTTGTAGGCAATGTGTTTAGCTAGGGAATATGACATGTCCCTCAAGGGTTACAAACGAGAGGTGTAGGCTAGTCGCTTGCAAATTGCAAAGTGTGAAAAGGCTGCAAAGGAAAAGGATGATCTAATGGTTAAGTATGAAGCCAAAATTCTAAAGGTGGAGGGAAACCTACTTGACAGGACTGAGAAGTTGAGAAAAATAGATAGCTACTATTGGATGATCTAATGGAACTTAAAGCTCTTTCTTAGAACGTATCCCGCATCTCAAATGAGGGGGTTAGTAGACTCCACTTACAATCATAAGGCATAGGATGAATCTCACATCCTAAGTGGTGGGGTTAGTTGACTCCTCCTTCCAACCTGGGGGGCCATTAAATGAATTTCATAAGATAGGCAACATACGAGGGTGAGAATATGATCCTTTACATACGCTCCTTGGGACGTATTCGACATCTCAAATGAGGGGGTCAATGGAATCCACCTCCAATCATGAGGCATGGAATGAATCCCATATCCTAAGTGGAGGGGGTCAGTTGACTCCTTCTAACTTGGGAGGGCCATTGAATGAATTTCATGAGATATGTAAAATACGAGAGTGAGAATCTGATCCATTACATGCACTCTTTGGGATATATCCCACATCTCAAGTGGGGGATCAATGGACTCCACCTATAACCATGAGACATAGGATGAATCCCACATCCCAAGTAGAGGGTTAGATAACTCCTTCCAACTTGGTAGGCCATTAAATTAATTTTACGAGATAGATTGCAACACAGGGTAGATCTTAAAAGACATCATACTTCTCAATATATTAAATATATAAAACTTTATACATAATATTTCTTAAGGTGTTTTCCATTCCAACTTAGTACTTCCTTTATGACATCATGTTCTATCAAAGAAAATCCCCCCAGGCCAATATCGTATATTAGATATAGGCTTTCCCATGTCATGACAAACTTTCTAGATGTAGTTTCAACTTTGTTTCCATCCGTAAAACCCACTCCCATATACTAAAGCTCTTTTGTTTGACGAATCTATTATACGTCTTTATGAAATGTGCAATATTTGTTGGGGTTTCTAAGTGGAGCCTTCATGGTTGGAAGACAATTGACATTGTTAATGTGCTTTATTCGTTGCACTGCTTCTACCAATGTAACTAGTAGAGGTGGTCCCCTAATAGAGGATAAGGCATGGCCTCAAGTCCCAGAGTTTCCCCTCGACGAAATCGTGGGTTTAAAACAAGGAAGGTTTGGATGCTTGCCTCCAATAGGCCTTTTATTCTCTTCTCTCCTACTTGAGGTAGGTTTATTCATGTTTCTATTGAATGTCCCTTTGTTAGATCTCATTTCCCTTTCCAATTTTACAAACTTTTTTGTTTCTTCATAAACCACATCCAAAGATTGTGGGGTATTTTTTGTCAATTCAATAAAAAGGCTAGTATTATCTTTGATTCCCTTTTAGAAATCCTCAATAACTATAGAGTTAGGGCATTGATTAATTTCTATCTTTTCCATTTTAAATCTCTTTATATAAGCCTCAATTGTCTCTTCATCCTCTCAGATTATAGAGAATAGGTGGTGAAACTCCTTTCTAATAGGTTTGTTACAAGAATAATTAGTGACGAATACCTTGACCAGGGTGTCAAAGTTATTTATGCTTTTAGGAGGCAGCTCCATAAACCATTGTTGTGTTGTGTCTTGAAAGGTGGTAGGAAACAACTTTTAATACATTGTTTCTCGCTTGTCTTCTGTGAGACTCATGGTAGCCATAGCCATCTTGAACTGGAGAACGTGAGCCACTGGATCTTTCATCCCCTTATAGGAAGGACATTTATGAGTATTGAATTTTAGAGGGGGTAACGTCAGCTCAATGACATCCGAAAAAGATGATGTTGACAACTGATTACAAACAATTTCTATGTTACTCTAGGGTTTTGGATTTTCTTGCCCTTTAAGAGGAGCATTCATTTTAGCCCACATTTTCTCCTTTATATCTCTTAGCTTTTGTCTAGAACATCGCTTGAGTCATACAAAGGGGTTGGAAAGGATGCTGGCTGGATTGTATGCTCGTGGGTTGGAGGATTCACTTGAGAGGTCCCTAGAATAAAATGGGGATCAAAATTTGTGTGTGGGTATTGCTCTACATCCCCTTTGTGTTGGTGGGGATTAGAAGCATGGGATACATGTCCTCTCTTAGATGGTTGACTTAATATTTGGGGGCTAGGTATGTAAAATGAACTCTTTATTTCCAAATACTCTTCCCATTCTAGTTGGGATCTCAACTTATTATTCTCTCTTTGATATTCTATGAAGCATATTGAAGTTCTTTTACTTGTCTTTTAAGAAGCTTAATCATTGTATCCCTTTCAATGGAAGCACTTTCTGAACTACAATTTAGTGAATTAAAGGGGTGTTGTGTTACCTAGGTAGGTCTAGTCACATCATGATAGGACATGATTTTTTGGTTTCCACTGACTGAGGGAGCATTCCCCAGGTCGTGGTCTAGTAGTGACCTGATGGGCAAGGAGATATGTGTCTGATCATGAAGGTTAAATTCTTGAGCAGGCTGGGTAAGATTATCAATCTTTTCACTAGTTATTGGCAGTTAATCCATTTTGTGGTGTGTTTGTCCCCAAAATACAAATTAATTCTCTTAAGGATATGATATCAAGTCTTAAATGCTAACTATGGACTAGAAATATTTAAGTTTCCACAGATGGCGCTTATAGTTTGGAGAGAATTCTATGTGTTAAGGATTCTACTGATTCTAGTAAGAAGTACAAAAGATTGATATATGAACAAACATTGTATTCTCCTTATTAAAGAGGTATATATATAGCATCTAGACAAGTGTATGAGTTACAAGGGTAGGAGCTCTCATACAAGCAGCCAGAATATATGATAAAATAAATATAATACAATTTATATTGACTAGGTCACCAAAGGCATTTACATAAATATGTTATTATATATAGCTTACTTGAGACTCTTAAATTGGTCACCCAAGTCGTTAGGATGGTGTAGGGGTGTCGAGGTTGCTCTATGATATAGAGCTTTAGACTTATCAGGCCTTGATCTTCATCAGGTCTCCATCTTCAACACCTCGCTATATAGTAGTGAAATATCATGATGTCCTTGGCCACGTACCTTCGAACTTATTAGGCCTTGATCTTTATCAGGTCTTTATCTTCATCATCTTACTATATAATAACGAGGTATCATAATTTGCTAGGCCACATACCTGTTACATGTATAATACCAAACATATGTAATTATTACTTTTAAAATAATTTTACTTGTACTATTGTTAGATATATGATGTATAAAGTTGTTAATCGGTTACATTTATTTACTAAAATTTTGTTACAATAGCTTACACAACTTTCATACCTTATATATATAAACATATAGAAATACATATTGCAATGTATTCACTCATTTCCTTTCCCCCATCTTCTTCCTTTCTCTATATCTCATTCTCATGGTTTTTCACATTCTTATGATATCATAACCTTAGATCTTACTATGGCTTCATCACTTCCATTAAATCATTCTTTAACTTCTAGAAATCCTATCAACATTAAGAGCAATTATGATTCAATTATAGCTTCAAATGTATCTTATCAATCCTCACAATTCTATAAAATTAGATGATACAAATTATCTCATATAGAGAGAACAATTAAAACAAGTGATTTCTATCTATAAACTTCAATATCTAATCGAAGACACCAGATCAAAAACTACTAGATTTCACAAGAAACAAATTTTAGTTTTTAATGAAAATGGAGACATGTATAATTGTGAAGACATTGAAGAAAATCCAAATTATAGTATATGTGATAGACAAGACAATACAATAAAGAATTGGATTTACTCATCTGTTACAATAGGTTTTCTCAAAAACTTGATCGAAAAACCACAGTAAATCAATATTGGAGTGTTCTTGTTAAATCTTTTAATGGTGACTCTCAATCAAGGTTGTTATACTTGAGATGGTGCCTTCAATCTTTAAGATAAAGTATAAAATCTATGGAACAATACATTATTGTTGCTAAAGACTTGTTAGATCATATCATGATTGCATAAGGTGTTATTAATGATAGAGAACAAATTCTTTATGTTCTTGGTAGATTATACTCTAATTACACCTCTTTAATCGCTAATATCACAACCAAGAAAAGTGTTCTTCCTCTTGATGTTATTTTTACTCAAATGTGTATGCATGAAACACAAAGAAAAAAATGAATCTTATTGATCTTGAGATGGTCAATGCAAATCATGCCAAGTAAGTTAAGAATTCTGAAAATTCTTCATATCAATAGAACCAACCTAACTCATCTTTCAAGAACTAGGTACCTCAGTCATTTGATACCACTACATAAAGTTTAGATAGCGATAAAAGTAAGAATCCAAAATTTAAGCAAACACGATTCTAAATATGTAAGAAAATGGGCCATTTGTAGCAAGTGGTTATTTTCGATATAGTCAATCAAAAAATAGTGGTCCATCTGTTAATTCTCAATCCATAAAATCTGGTACTCCTTAGTCTCACTTGACTCAATTACAAGATACAAATATATCATTTGACTCCTCTAATAATGCAATGGAACAAGTAATAGCCTATCCTAAACATTGATTTCCTTCACGTTCATATCAAAATCTTCAAGCATTTCTTGTCACTATATTACCTTAAATTATTGTTCCTTAGTAATGGTTTATAGATACAAGAGCATCACATCATCTTATCTCTAATTCAAAATTGTTTCATTAAGTTGCTTCTTATAGTGGTGATGCATCTAGCATGATAGGTAATAATACTATCGTTCCTTTTACTCATATTGGTTATGCTCATTTATCTAGTGAGCCTAATGATTGAGATTGCAAAATCTATTGTATGTTCCATAACTTGAAAAAAAAATCCAATTTATGATAAGAAGTTATGTGAAGATAATAATGTCTTTTTGAGTTCTTTTTTAACACATTTTGTGTGCATGATAGGTAACACATCTGTTACCTTTGATATTATTCATGTAAATTTGTGGGGACCTTCTTCGGTAAATACTGATCAGAATATGAAATATTTTCTACTATTTGTAGATGATTGCACTAAATTAGTGGATTTATATTCTTAGCAACAAGACTCAAGCTATATCTATATTTTTGCACTTTGAATCAATGGTACAAAGATAGTTTAATACAAACATAAAACAGTTACAGAGTGATTATGGCAATGAACTAAAGGCTTTAGAAACACATACGTTTAAAAAGGGTTATGTAAGTAAAATATCATGTCCTCCTATATCTTCTCAAAATGTTGTTATTGAAAGGAAAAATTGACATGTAGTTGAAACTGGTTTGGCTATAATTATAAGGTCAAGGGTTCCAATGATGTATAGGGATTATTTTTTTAAAATATGTGTCTACATAATTAATCGTTGCCCTCTAAAACCTTGAACTTTAAAAGCCTTTTTGAGCTCTTTTATCAAACCAAACTAATTTAGGGTGTTTAGATAATTGTTTTTTTCATACTTGAGACGTTATAATAGTACCAAATTTGAACCATGATCTTTATCCTGTGTCTTTTTGGGATATGCCACTACTCATAAATGATTTTGATGTCTTAAACCTTCATCAGAAAGGATATATGTTTCAACCCATGTCCATTTTGATGAAACTATTTTTCCATATTTGGCAATTACTGCTAGCACAGATATGCAATATAGTGTTATTATGTCTAAACTCAAACCACCCCAATACAATGAAGTACCCTTTTGTTTCTATACCTACTAGACATTACACTAAACCTACATACAACACTTTTTTCATGCCTATAGTTATTAACCCTAAATTGAATACCACACCACATTTGTCTTCTTCTCCTTATAGCTCTGTAAGCGTGCCTATCTTTCATGCACAAGCTCATAACACATCCCTTTCACCATTTATTTATCACAACACATATTAGCCTTCAATTGATATAATTTTACCTCCAATCCATTTTCCTGATAACTCAACAGCTTTGCCTATTTATCTTGCACCAACTAATGATATATCATTTTCATCATCTACTCACCCCAACACAGATAAGTCTCCAATAGCTATATTTTCCACTCTAGCCCATACTGAACCTTTATCCATTCAATTTGACCCCTTACTAGTTTCTTTTGACCCTTTGATAGCTCCTATTACAAATCATGTACCTTTTATCATTTTTGCCTAGTTAGCACCTATGCGTATCATGTAGCCTATAAAAACTACTCCATTTATATTAGTTAATGTTTTTGTCGATGCTGACATTGAATTGTCAATTGACTTTCTATGTATCCCTCATTTTTCTACTGAATTAATTTCTCAACCAAGTTAAACTATGTTTCCTTGAGATATTATTCCATATACTTGCT
Organism: Hippophae gyantsensis; assembly: GCA_030763125.1. NCBI lineage: Eukaryota > Viridiplantae > Streptophyta > Magnoliopsida > Rosales > Elaeagnaceae > Hippophae > Hippophae gyantsensis. The sequence goes on along the minus strand of CM061032.1, from coordinate 57,479,601 downwards.
CTACACCAATGCTTCAACCTATAACTACATCTTCAAACACTCATAGAATGCTTACAAAATTAAAAGAAAGTATCCATAAACCCAAAGCCTACTTCACTACTATATTACTTGAGCCATAATTTACTTACAACATACTTGAAAGGAAGGATGCAATGAAAAGTGAGTTTGATTCTCTCATAAAAAAATGGTACATAAGAGCTTGTTCCTCCACCTAAAGGAAGCAAAAAAAATGGGTATGGGTAATAAATGGGTGTTTCACACCAAGCTCAATGTTGATCAATCTTTAGACAAATATGATTCAAATTTAGTTGCAAAAGGATTTCAACAAAGAGAAGGTTTGACTACATTAAGACATTTAGTCTAGTAGTTTAGCCTACTACAATCAGAGCTTATTTTAAGCTTGACTATTGTTCAAAATTGACCTATACATCAGTTAAATGTAAATATAGTCTTTTTAAATAGAGATATTGTTGAAGATGTGTATATGGCACATTCTCTTTGTTTTGAAGATGGAAAATTCTCTCATCATGTTTGTAAATTGAAGAAAGCAATATATGGTCTAAAATAGACACCAAAGGCTTGATACTTAAATGAAGTGGTTATTGGGTATTGTTTGTTCTAACTCAGATACATCTATGATGGTATATAGCAAGAATGGCGTGTTTGTTGTCCTTCTCATCTATATAGATGATATGATCATTACCAATAAACATTCAAATTTTATTAATGATTTAGTTGTTAAACTAAATTCTGTCTTTTCACTCAAAGACTTAGGTGAATTCAGTTATTTTTTGGATTTGAAAGCAACCAAAACTACCGAAGGATTATATTTATATCAACATAAATAAATAAATGATTTGTTGAATAAAGTACAATTAAATGAATCCAAATTAGTGTCCACTCCTATTCAAGTTGAAAAGGTTCCAACAAGAAAAATGGCCAATTAATTATAGATGTAACACTATAAAGAATTGTAATTGGTGATTTACAATATTGTACTCTTACAAGACCATAAATTAAAAAGTTTACTTATATATCTGAAAGGATCCCTAAACCATGGAATTATGCTCTACAAGTCTAATTTTTCGACATTTATAGCCAATATAAATGCAGATTGGGTATCATGTCATGATGATAGAAGATCAACTAGTGGTTATTGTGTTTACTTATGACATTCTCTTGTTGCATGGCATTTTGGTAGATAAAAAGTTGTTTTAAGATCCTCAACAGAAGCAAAATTAAAAGCATTGGCTCATACTATTTATGATGTAGTCGGTTCCAAAAAATACTCAAGGAATTAAAGGTGATATTGTAGAAAGTATCGATCATATTTTGTAATAATATCAATGTCATATATCTTACCATACATAATGTATTTCATGCTCGTACTAACACACATAGAAATATACTTTCTTTTCATTAGGAAAAAGTAAATGACTAGTTTGATACAAATTGAATATACACCTACTCAAGAACAAAGAGCTGACATCATGACTAAAACTCTTTCTAATACCAAGTTCAATAAATTAAGAATAACTAGATCATAAACTTACGAGAGGTTGTTAGATATATATTGTTATTCAATCATGATCATTTGTCAAAAGTTTGTTACGATAGCTTACATAATTGTCATACCTTGTATATATATAGAACATATAAAAGAGAAATACATATTGGAATTTATTCATCATTTCACATCCTTCTTAGTCTTATTTTATCTCTATTTTCACTCTTATGGTTTCTCACATTATCAATTGTTTATATTTTTCATTAATTTTAATTTAATTTTTATAGACACCATAAAATTTTAAAAAAATTAATTTGTTTCTTCGTACTAATAATATTAATCCTAATATTTAAATAACAATGTCTATTTAGTTTTTTATTATTATTTGTTTTAATATTTAAAAAATAATAATTCATACAAAATTTAAAAAATACTTATAATTTTCGGAGAATAATTTTCATAATTTTTTTACCTATTTTTCGTTACTGATAATATTTTTGTTATTTTTATAAAAATTAAAATATTGATATTTTCACATATTTTCATCCATAGTTGAGATTAATATGTAGAAAATGAAGTTTAATAATATATAAATTTATACATATTTTTATATTTACTTATTATATTATATCACATATTAATATTATTTAAAAATTAATTTTTTTAATATTTTTTTATGTATAATATAAAATAAAGAATAAGTACAAAAATAAATTTAAATTTATATGTTATTAATATATCTTGTATATAAAACTATCTTTTTTTCATGTACAATGTTCATAAAGAGCCTTGTGATTCCCAATAGCGGCACGTACCCGTCACGCTAGGAAAACCCATGTCCCAAAAAAACACAAATTTAGTGGAATGCTAAGCACAGAATTTGAAATATTAATTATAGTGTTTAAAATAACAAAAATAATTTTAAAAAAATAATAAAAATAATTTTAAAAAAATAATAAAAATAATATCTCTTAAAATTTTAATCATAAAAATATTATCTATTATATTTATTTTATATATTTTTATAATTAAAAAATAATAATATATTATTTTATTTTAAATATTGTTTAATTAAAAACGTGAAATCTAAAACAAGATATTTAGATCCATTTAATTTAAATATTATTTAATATTATTAAAATATTATTTTTATTATTATAAATTTAATTTTTATTTTATTTTCTACTATATTTAAAAGTTAGAAGCTACTGGCTTTTCAAAACATACACGAGGTTATAATTGAATTAGGATGGCTTATTAATATATTATTTTTGGAAAGTCTTATTTTTAGAGTAGATTTTGTTAACATTGTAGCAGTATTTTCATATTTAGAAATCTTAAAGTATTAATTTATGAGGTAAAATATTTAATTATTCAGATTTTAGATGTGCTTTTTGTTCTAAAAAAATCAATTCTCTTATTTTATTTTTTATTTTTTGTTTTCATAACATATTTATTAAGGGTGATAATTCGTGCGAGTTGAATCAATTACATACAAACGAGTACAAAATAGTTAAAATTAGTTTGAATTGTTAGTTATATTTTTTTAGTTAATTAAATATTTTTTTATAAATTAAAAAATATATTTAATAATTAAAGTTTATTAGCTTAAACAACATTATACAAAACATTAAAAATAAGGAAAATAATATTACAACAACTAGTCTTTCAAACAAATGATAAATTAACACTAATAAATAACTTACGCATACAATAATGTCCACGGAGATAAACATTATACGAAACACTAAAAATAAGGAAAATAATATTACAACAACTAGTTTTTCAAACAAATGATAAATTAACACTAATAAATAACTCACGCATACAATAATGTCCATAGAGATAATACAACTCCTCGTACACATGTTATGTTATAAGAACTAATTAATTACAAAACAAAAGTACTAGTAAACATAAGTTAAATAAAGTTAATTCTTAATGCAAGAAATTTATTTTTAAATAAATTTGACAAATATAAACGCTATCAAACTCCTCTCTTGTAAAAACAGAGACCGTCATATCTTCGTGAAAACTTATAATTTGAATAAAGAACTCAAAATCTTAATAGAATTTCCCACGCTCACTAAACAAAGAAATATAATAATAAGATAAAATAAAAAAATTTCTCTAAAACTGATAACATATATATAAAGTTCTCTTAGTGTATTCAAATAGACCATACATTGATCATAAAAAAAACATCTTTTTAAGGTAGCATGAAAAATATTTTAGCTTGCTTATATAAACGTAAGGATACTATTAAAAAAAAGTGAAACATTGTTTGATGTAAGACTGTTGGAGAAGTGGCTATTGTTAGTTGTTGGAGAAGCGACTACTACTGGTTGTTGGAGAAGTAGAGAGTTGAGGGAATGAGACCGAGTCAACTAGAAATTAAGAAGCAATATGTTTTTCCTTGTAAGTTATAATGTTTATGTGTTATAACTTTTTTAAAAAAAATATTTTGGGCTAAAGAGCTACCTTGAGCCCAGCCTAACCCAACTTGATTTTTTTCTCGTTATTTGAATTGACTCAAATTTCATACGAATTTAGTTTGATTTGTGTTTGATTCAAGTTCTACGATTTAGGTTCAATTCGATCAATCGAGGTAAAATATAAATTATTACCCATAATATTTATCATTAATTTTAAGATCATCAAAATACCCTTTATAAATTAATTAGCATAGAAGAAATCTACAAATACAAAAAGATATTTGACAAATCTTAAAATTTGCAATAAATGTACATGGAAATAACAAAAATTAATTTTGTAATAACCTCACCCTTAAATTAAGTGTAAATATTTTTACAAATTTGTATATATTTTAAAAATTTTAAATTAAAAAATATTAATGACATTTTTCCCCTAAAAAGAAAGACAATAATCTCAATTTACTATTTGGTAGTCATTCTTTCTAAGTACAAATAACCCATTCAAATTTATCACACCCTCGATGTATTGAATACGCGATCAGTGAATTAAGTTATAAGTAACCTCATTTTTATGTCATGAGATCCATCAAACAAAGATCATTGGGAAGTTAGAGTGTGTAAGAATTATAAGTATTGGTTATTTTTGTGGTTAAAATATTTACATGTAAACTTATTTTTAAGGTCGCTATCAAGTCTATCAAGCAAAATCGAAGAAACATCAAAATTTCAAATAATCTTACTTCAAGTATATCGTTTATAACTATAATACATAGGATTGTACTCACGCATTTAATAACATATAAATTTGAAATTATTTTTGTTGCTAAAATATAGAATAAGATATATGCTAAAATATTATATAAGATAAACCCTAAATTATAGGCTAAATTTTAGCCTAAAAGATATCATAAAATATACTTTAAAAGAACTCTTTTTTAAATAGAAATATTCTTGATTAATGAGTCTACTTTAAAAAAACTCTTATTTAAATAGGAGTTTTCTTAATTAGTACTGAGTATTACTAATCATATTTGTAATAGCAAAAATATTTATCAAATACATAGGATTAAGCATTTTAATTTTTCTTATAAATAAAACTCATTGCTCATTGTTTCAATTAATCACACAAGAACATTATTATCTTCTTCTTGATTTCTCTCTCTTGTTTGAAAATATAATATTATAATTTTTTAGGCTTCTTTATTTAGTTAATCTATCAAACATTAGTGGTTGTATTTGATTGATTAATAAACGTAATTAGTTTATGATATTTTGATGATATGTTTTTATAGTTTCTTCTCTATTTTTGTTCTTGAATTATTAGATCAAATAATTGTGTGTGTCATATCATTATTATTTGTTTTGATTATTAATATTTAAAAAAGCTATTTTTATTAAACTTGTATTTAATCTTTTTGCTCTAAGATTTGCTAGTTGATTTTATTTAAGTGACATATGTTTTGAATTATCTAGTTATAATTATTTATTATTAAATTCGTTTTAGAACACACACGGGTGCTTATGTTTTTGTGCTAACCCTTTTGTAGTTGATTCTTGAACGTATCTGATTGTCAAGAAGCTTATTGAAACATTGGTTTGAAAACCGCTCATGCTAATATTAGAAATTGTGAAAGTAGAGCAAATGCTTGTAAGTAAGGTACAATAGGACAGTATCCTAGGAAAGATAGCATAAGACCGAGTTTGTACTTAAACATTTGTTTTTCATAGTGGAAAGTTAAGTGGTTCGATGAACTGGTGGTTTTTCTATTAGGTCATGATTGTGACCTAGGTTATTTTCACATAAAAATATCGTGTGTTATTTTTTTTTTTTGCACTTTATTCTTAAACGCAATTATATGACTAATCGTTTTATTTAGGTTATTAAATTATAAATTAATAAAAATTAAAAATACTCTATTTACCCCCTTCTAGGTTAATTAGGTCCGTATTTTATAAACTTTCGTAATACAAATCTTAAAAAGAGCATAATGTTTTTGTTACTTCTATATTAAATGTCATGAATATTTTTATTATTCTTTTTTATGTATAGTGAAAGATGCTATATAGCATATAAGAGTTGCCCAATGTGATCAAACATGTTAAAATCAACAATTGTCAATCCATTGTGTCGAGTTGCATAAAAATCAAATTTATGTGCTATTAAAGGTGGATAATATCTTGAATAATATTCGGAATCTACAAATTATAATCTTCAAATAACATTTTGTTTCCTAACCACCAAATTTTCTCAAACATAATAACAACAACAAGGATGAACAGTGGTAAGAAGATATAATAAGGTTAAAAATTATTCTAATATACGTGAAAATATTCAATTTTTCTACAAAATTCCGATTCAAGTTTCATTTCCAAAACTTCCACCAAGACTGAGTAAATCACATCTGATAAAAATATGTTCCTCGTCTTCAATTTCCCCGTGACAGTATGCAAAAGGTATCTTTTATGTTTAGGAATCTTATTAAATATTTTCTAGTACAAAGATCTCTAGAAAGTATTTTCCAAAGAAAGAATTTATGTCTCTAGTGAATTTTGGCTTTTCAAATATTACCCCAAAAACCTTATTGGCTAATAGGTCCTCTCTTAGAAGAGATTATTTCGTAAACATCATTGTCCAAGAAACTCTAAAGGCTTGTGCCGTGCCATTTTAGAGAATCTCTATTATTTACATTAGATGGTTGAAGTTTAAGTATAAAATGGGAAATGTTAAGCCCAAAATATTGAACTTTAAATTGGGATGTTAATATTTTAATTCAATGTTTTGGGTTTAACAAATTTTATAAAATTTGTTATTAATAAGTTATTGTTAACACTATAATAATTTAAATTATAATAATATCACTCTTAATTTAATATTAAAGTATTTTTTCAAATAAATATATAAATATTTTAAAATTAGAAACTTTTTATCATATTATAAATTTTATATAATATATTAGTAACTTTTATCAATAAATGTGAATCATATTCTTTTTTGTTCACTAACATCTCAATGAAAATGTAGATGGTTTGAATTTAATACTTTATATTATTAATTTCTTTTATTATATTTTAATTATATTTAAATTAATTATGAAACTCATTTTTTGTTTTTTAGAGTCATCTTATTTTTTTAATCTATTGGTCGACTTGATATATTATATAAATTTTATATAATATTTAAATGATATAAATAATTTAATCTTAAAAATTAATTTCAAAATAATATAAATCTTATATTATTTATAAATAATATAATAATATATTTATTTTTTTAATCATTAAAACATATTAATAAAAAAAACAACTATGTCCATTAGCTATCACTTACAATATTATAATTGTACTGATTTGCTACTTTACAAACAAGCAGTAGTGAAACAAACAGTTTCAAACGTGACAAATTATATTATAATGATAACTAAGACGTATTTTTTTAATATAATTTCGATTATATTTATTAATAATATTATATTATAATATTTATAATAAATATATTTTTTCCAACTAACATCATAAATGCAACTGTTCTTTTATTCATTAGTCATTTAATGGGGAGACTGTTCTTTCACGTATGAAATTCACAAAGTTTCATGTCAGGATTCTTTCCGTTTGACCTGGAAGATAAGTTTGTTGGACTGTATTAAATATATTATATTATTTATAAAAATGTACATAAATAATTCTTTTATATAATATTAATGATAATTTATATAATATAATTAAATAAAATTAATAATTATTATTATATAAAATAATTTATATTTTAATATTTAGTTTATTTTTATATATTTTTAATTTGAGATAAAAAAAAATCAATCAAATTTAAAAAAAATTAAGTAAAATATTTAATACTGATTAGACACATATTTATTATTGTCAAATTTTTTATTATTATATAACAATTATATTCTTATTTTTTATATATATTTTTACTTGCTATCGGAGGTCTCTTAGGATATGAGACTCATAATTCAATGAAATTAAAGGCTTTTTTAATGTAATAGTATAGAAGCCTGGCTTGTTTATAAAAAAAAAGAAGAAGAATAGAAGCCTAGCTACAAGACTAGAACTAGTTTCACATCTTTGGTTCTTCTCAAGAGCATTTGTTTATTTTCTACAGAATTTAAACATTAATTAGGCTGATTTTGAGAAAATGTTGATAATTATTTTAGGAAAACTTTATTGTCAAACTTGTTTTTATTATCATCAAAGTAAATTTTTAATTTTTAAAACACTTAATTATTAAATTATGAGTATAAATTTTAAATTATTTAGTTATTAATTTTTTTTCTCTAAAAATGTTAATTTACTTATTTTATGGATGAAAAGTCCATGGACTATATTTCAAAAAATAATTCTTTGGCACTCGAGACAATTACAAATTTTTTATATGAAAAACCTTAATGTAATGGTTAATCTTAGGACAATTTTGCTTTTCCACTTTTTTTTATACTTTTTTAGCTTATAATTTTTATGTATTTAATTATTTTGATTTTGATTTTGATTTTTATATATTAAAATATCTATATAATAAATTTATAATATTCTTATGAATGATTTCATATCATAACAAGTTTTTTTTAATATATTAACTCACGTAAGAACCAAACAATATATAAATAAGTTTTTCTTACCACTTAAATAATTTTTTATTACATATTATGATAAGTTTTTTATCATCTAAATCAAGTAACATGACGGAGAATAATAATAATCGTATCTCCCAAATTTATGTATTGAAGCAATCAAACATGTTTATTTTTTTTCAAACATGTATTAATTTATACAAAAATCAACTTTTTTTAAAATCTCATGAAAATTTGGTAGATTCTTACAAATACATATAAATAAATAAAAATACTCTAAAAAATTTAAATTCAATTTTATTTGAATATATAATATTTTAAATTAAAAAATAAAAATAAAATATTTGACTAAATAAAAAAGTACTAATATTTGATATATAAATATTAATTTTATTTTAACCTTAAATTGATTTTTAAAAATATAATATTTGATATATAAAATAAGAAAATAGACATAGATATACTTTATTTTAGTGGCTAAATTTCCAATAAAAAATTATTTGATTTCTCTCTCTCTCTCAACATTAAAACTCATGTCAATAGTATTTTTATAATTTAGTGATTTGATTTTGTTAGTAGTGTCTTATTTTTGTTACTTTCCAAGAATTATACATGTAAACCTATTTTAGCATACTAAAAATTGAACTCACAAAAAACATATAAGTTGTATTATATGAAAATTTAGACTACTATTTAAAATTATATATTTGTGGCGATGGTATATTTTTATTTTTATTAAATAATTATTTAAAAATATAAATCAGTTTCAAAGATAGAGAGCTGCATCTTGCCAAACCTAAAAAATGAGATTCAATACCTTTCATATATCCAAGTTATTACATTGATATACTTTATATCTTATATTATTAAAATATTTTATTTTAATACCTATAACTCAAGTATTGATATTCATTTTAATAATTTTAAATAATGTTTGTTTTCTTTTTAATCAAAGTTGATCACACGTGTCTTATATGTTAAATTATACAATAGATTTGTAAAAATTTAAGAAAAAAAATCAATATTAAAAAATAATAATTTAATGATTAAAATAAATACCAATAATTAAATTGTGATACTAAAACGAAATATTTTAATAACATAAAACATGAAAACACCAATACATTAGCTAAGTTATTAAACCTGATATAACAATAACTACGATAATTTTGTTAGACAATAAGTAGTGCAAAAATACTCACATGATTTTTCATATGCTTCAAGGTTTTTGTAGTTTGTTATTTTGTTAAAGCTTCCATTTTCTATTAGGTTATTATTCCAAGTTGATAGGCTTGAGTGATCACAAAGGTGTTAAGCTAACATGCACTTATTAGTTTGTTACAAAAGCACACGAGGTTAGGATATATAGGCTACTCACATGTGATAACAAATACACTATGGAATTACCTTCTTCATTAGCCACACTTCTCTTCTTCTTCTGCACATCTATTTCATTTTGTCCTTTGATAATTCCTTGCTTGCATTATGAAGATTATAATGATATCAAAGCAATAGTTTCGTTCTTGGTTACAAAGTTTTCTTGATGGATCTGCTATTAGTCCACCTAAATTTTTCAAACAAAAAATCATAGCACTCAATAAAGATTGGTGAGGCTAGATCTGAAGAAATCACTAAAGAAAATTATGATTATATGGTTTAGGATAAGAAGGATACTACTGAAGAATTTGATCTACTCATCACTAAAGAGTGGTTATCTCAAACATCTAAATGGCAAGAATACTTCCCGTGAATACTGTAATGCTTTAAAGAAGGCATTCTCTAGATGACTCTAGTGCTAGAATGATGCAGCTGCGATGGCAACTGCAAACAATGACAAAAGGCACTTAAATTATAAAAAATTAATTTAAGTATGATACATGATAAATGTATAAAAATATAATTAATCACCATTTTGATAATTAGTTTTTTAATAATTTTTAACACTTTTATTATTAATTTTTATTTAATTGGAAATAAATTATGTTTTGGAGCCCCATTTTTTTATATGATAAAAAACATCTAACCTGTGTTCTGTTTTTAAATTCATAATTGAATTTCAAATCATACTATAAGACTTCATTTTCACGAAGAAAAAAAAAACGATTTTACATATTTCTAATCACATTTTTAAAAGGATAAAATTAAAATTGAGAATGTAAAAACAAAATAAGCATTAAATGTATAAATAGAATGCAAAATGCAATTTTACAAAAATGATTTTTCTTATTCGGTTATAAATGAATACTCTTATGGTTTAACTACGATTTTTATTTTTTAAAATTTATTCAAAAATATATTTAGTTCAAAAAAATTAAATATTAATATAATTTTTACTCTACTATATTGTTTAAAATATTAACATTAATTTTATTTTGTAGTTATTTAGCACATATTTCTAAGTAAAATAAAAAAATATAAAAATAATAATAAATAAAACTCAATATATTTATTTAAAATATTATAGGTTTTATTATTAAAAGTGTATTCTTACGTGTAATTATATGTATATAATAATAATAATACATTTGGTTTTGATAAAATATAGTTTCGATATTGTAATAATTATTACCACTTCAAGTCTTATCGGTTATAATTATTTAAAAAAATAGTTAGATTTTCATAATTAATCACAGTTTTATTTATCTGTATTTAAAATGTTCATCCTTATTTATTAGAAAAATAGAACATTTAAGCATAGATTTGAGAGTTATGAGAGGAATGAACATTTTTATTACTATTTAAATATTTTATATTCTATTATAGAATAATAATTAAATAAAACCAAGAAATACCTTGAATTATTACCATTACTATTTCAATCATTGTAAATCAAATATTAACTTAATGTTTCTAATGAGTTTATAGCTTAAAGTTCTTACATTACGTCTCATATAAATTTAAACTTAATAGACATCACTTTAAATTTAATGTGTCTTTATATTTTTATTTTTTTGAAAAAATAACAACAATGTCCTCATGTTTTTTATTTTCTTTGCAAATACACACGATATTCAAAAAATTAAAAATATCCTTCGACTTTAAGAGAAGTTAGAGATGACGTTCATTCAATGATATTTTCCTAATATCTTCAAAGTTGAAGATTATCATATATAATATTTTAATTTATTTTAATTTAATATTGAATAATCAATTATACTAAATTATAAAATAAAATGAAAATGTGTTAGTTTTTATTTATTTTAATAAGTTAAAGGTATAAAATTATAAAAATAAAATAAATAAATATATGCACATAAAACTAAAAATATATGTATATTAGTGCTTAAAAATTAGAAAATGAAATTGAAATTTATACAGCAGATTAATTTCTTTTACTATTCATCCCAAATTACATGTAGTAAAACGGTTTGCTTTAATTTTTTATTTCCTAAAAACTGTTAAGTTTCAATTTTAATTAAGTTAATCACATATGACTCAAAATACAATGATAAAAATAATTCAATATTTCCAATTTTAACATCTATTGTAAACTAATAAAAAATTATAAAAATAAACTAGTTTATAAATATTCAAAAACATTTGAACTAAATTATTAAAAATTAATGTTTATATATTAATTAATTGACTAGTATAAAACGTTAATTATATCATCTTTTAATATATTATCAAATTATTATAAGCACGTGTCCTATTTGATGAATGTGGTGAGTAGTGTTTTAATTATGCTTAATGTATCGGAAAAAAAATCAATATTCTGTGAGTCATTTTCTAAAATACTTTTTTTCTCGATCTAATTAATTAATTTTTCGATCGACAAATAACAATAATGTTAGAAAAAAGTTTTGATAAGATATCAAATAATAAAAATATTTAAAAAAAAAACAGAAAGAGAGGAATTGATATTATTTATGAAAGTAATCAAGAGTATTAGTAAGTTTTATTTTGTTATTTTTAAATGGTATGTCATCTGAGATTCTTTAATTTAATAATTGTTTCAAATGTTAATGGCGTGGGAGATGAGTCTAATATTACTGTAATTCTCAGCAAACGTAAATATATATATATATTATGACTCTAACGAGGAAGCCGTTTTGTTGTTTTTTTTTTTTTCATTCGAAGTTGTAAAGTAGTTAATTTACTTTCTATTCAAAACACAACTTTTTTTACGTGAACTCATTCCCCAGATATTTGTTAATTGAAAAAACTTTACAATAGAGTGCCGAAAGATAAACTCTTAAGTTAAAACAAATTAATTTTGGTTTAATAATTGTTATTGTTAATGTATTTAGATAGATGCTTTTTTTTATTTAGAGATTATACTTTTTGATTTTTAATGAAATTATATTTTCTAAATAAAAATGTTAAGAGTATCAACAATATTTTCAATTTTTTATTTTTTATTTTTTATTATAAATATTAAGGGTTAGTAAATAATTTCATCATTCAACTTAAATTAAAAAATTTGATCCCATCTATCGTATTTGAATCAAATTGAATCGAAGATTTTATAATAAAATTGAACTGGATTAGAAAGTATACAATTTATGTTAACACGGATTGAATTCAGATTGATATATTCTACTGTTATCCAATTTGAATCGAATTACTATTAGAATTATAAATAAATTAATATTCTATTTTATAATTTGTTATATTTAAATATTATATATATACTATAATTATATTAAATTATTATTTTAATTCAAAAAATAAATATAAATTTTAAATCTCTATAATAATTAGTAATCAAGTATATTTCTTATTTTTCGATTTTCATAATTGTAACTATAAATAATAAATTTTATTAGAAATACACCAATTTAAAATTTAAATGATACATAACGTGTTTTATATGAGATAATAATTCATAAAACGCAAAAATATCTAGTCTATTCGAATTCAAATTGGTTTAATTCCTTGTAACCACGATAAAATACAATGATATAAAATACGATGAGTTATTAAAATTAATAGATTTTACATTTAGTTGATGAAATATTTAATTATAATTTATACTAATTAACTAGAGCCATTAAAAAATTAGAGAATAATAAGCATCAAATTATTAAAATTATTACAATATATGCTTTTTATTATCATCAATGTTACTTATAATTTTATATAATATGCTACATTTACTGGTGGCAACATAACCTCAAAATTGTGTACACCATCATTCCAATTAGAATCTATTCTTCTTGTTGTCATTTATGACTAATAATACTAAAATCTAGTTTGTCATAAATAAAATAAATACAAATGATACATCATAATGAAATTATGTCATGAAAATTTATATAGGTAAATACAAAACATTCAACATTAAAACGTAATAATACTGAAAAAGGTTAAAATAACTTATTTTTTTAAATAACTATAATATTCTAATTATTTTTCAAAAACCGCCTAATCGATTAAACATAAGACTAAATTGAAAATACATTTTTCTTATAGATTAGTTGATTTTTAGTATAAATTTTAAAATTTAGAAAACTAACCTAATTAAGTCAGCTATAAGTCTTTATTTTATGAAGCTGAAAAAAAATGAACTGATTTATTTATATTATAAATATATTTTAATTTTATTATATTTATAATATTTATACATAGTAATTAATATATTTATTATTTTTCCTAAATTATAATTTCTAAACCTAATTACCTACCTGCATAATAAATAATTTTTTTTAAAAGGAAGAGATAAACATATTTGACAAATTTTTCTTAATAATGCTTCACTCCGTATTGATATGGGGTATGATTTAAGTTTTTTTATGCAATTTTTAACAAAATTAAATATTTATAAATAATTACATAAAAAAACATATAGCATATTAATTAATAATTCTTCTTAGCTCTTGATTATACTCTTCTTCTTTTTAAACATTAGCCTTTTTTTTTTTAACATTAGCCTGGTTTCTAATATCGTAGAGTAGTATGCATTCGCTTGGTATAGTTGAATCCCTTATAACCACGTATATACAATTACATAGTCAAGTTGTAACTTTTTTTTAATCATATTTGTAACTAATGATTTAATAAGACTTATAATTTGATGATCATATATAAATATATACACACAATAAGAAAGGTACTCATGATAAAACAACCATTGCTCATTTTTCATTATTTTTCATGTCTTTATCTTTGTTATCTAAATAAATATTTTTATAAAGAAATTTTAATAAAAGATAATAATTCTAAAATCGTTTACTTGTCAATTTTTAAGAAAATTTATAGATATATTAAGGTTTTAATTTTTTTAAAAATGTTAAAATAAAATAAATCAATAACCATTAGTAACTTTAATAAATAAGAATAATACTTCCAAATCTTCACTAATACAGTAAACAAAGATGGCTATGATTTGAACACAACGATGTCTCTATGTTCAGTTTTTTTTTTCTTTCTACCTTTTTCTATATTTGTATGACTAATTCATCAGTCTCCTTTGCCTTTCTTATGAAAGATCATATAACACAAAAAAAAAAAAGATAAAAAAGCAAAGCAATGGAGAGAGAGAGAGAGAGAAAAGAGAAAAAAAGAAGTTGTAGTTTCAGACTCACAGTGAGAAAGTGATAGAGAATCACGTGAAAATAAGAGGAGCAGTCACTACATCCTTAGCAAACTACAATGACACAATGGATTCCCGTGTTTGTCGCGTGCTTTAGACGTTTCTTGTAGTTATGTCCCTATCAAACTTCATTTTCAAAAATTCTTTTAATTTCTTATATTATTTTATCGCAATTTTTTTATAAAAATATTCTTTACAAATTGATTATCATTCATATATATTTTATTTTAAATTACATATATTTAAATTATGTATAAATATTAGTTGATATAAATTTATATATACTAAATAATATGACTAATTTAATTTATTTTTTATTATATATGCTTATCACACATAATTTAAGAATTATCAAGAAATAAATTTTTCCATTATATATTTAATAAGTAATATATTTTTTTTACATATATACTCCTAATCAATTATATTAGTTTTAAATTTTACTTTTCATACAAAATATTTTTAAAAAAAATAACATTAAACATAAAATATTATTATATATCAATATTAATGAACAATTACTCTAAATTTATATAATTATAGAAATAGGTTTAAGATATGATATTAACAAAGGTAACAATCAAATTTCAAATTAATAGGGTCAATGTTATAATATTTTTAAATTTAAATTTAATAAATAATTCTTAAAATTAAGGAGATAATCTAGTTAAATAAGTATATATTTATTATTAAATTGACTTAATTTAGAGATAATTTCTTTGTTTAATTTATACGAAAACTGTTGGAAAAATTGGGTATATTTTTTTATTATATATAATTACTATTTATAAATACTATGATTTAAATAAATAGAACTTAAACTAACCCGACAAAATAATGTTATTGAAAATATAATTCTAAAAAATTAAAGCAGAAAAATAAAAACATAAAAAATATAACGAGATTCGGTATAAATATTATCTATGTCCTCGGACGTTATTGGCGACTTTCGTTATCTTTAAATAGGGTGAACTCCAAAAATTACAACTAATTGAGCAAGATTGAGCTAATCAATTACCCATATAAAAGAGACGAAGAGATATAATTTTTGAGATGATTTCTTCATGAAGAAGGGGCTTTATTTATAGCCCAAAATACAACACACACCTTGGTTCCTAATCAATGTGTGACTTTTTTTTTAAATTGCTCACTAAAGAGTCATACAATAAATCTCCACTTTGGCGACTTAGTTATTCTCAAACGATTTCTTTAATCTCTAGATCAACGATGTCAATGTCAACTCAAATTTGTAAGATGTTAATGAAGTTCAAACAATGTTTGAACTTGATTGATGTTACCACCTTGGTTGTCATATTTGCAGGATTATAAGTAGTAATGATCTTTTGAACTAATACTCAATCTTCTTCAATAATCTCTCGCACAAAATGTTAACAAACATCAATATACTTTGTACGTGCATGATAGACTTGATTCTTTGCTAAATGAATAGCACTTTGACTATCACAAAATACCTTAATATGTTTTTGACCAACTCCCAAGTCTTCAAGCAAACCTCGTAACCAAATAGCTTCCTTCACAGCCTCTATAACTGCCATATACTTTACCTTTATAGTAGACAAAGTAACTGTGGACTACAAGGTATACTTCCAACTGATTGGTGCTCTAGCAAGAGTAAACACATAGTTAGTAGTTGATCGATGTTTATCTAAATCTCCTACATAGTCAGAATCATAATATCTGACTACACATTGACCAATAGTATTATCATGCTCAAATACTAAACCAACATCTACAGTATTTAGAATATATCATAGAATCCATTTCATAGCCAACTAATGTCCTTTATCTGGATCATGCATGTACCTGCTTACAACCTCAACCACATGTGAAATATCATGTCTCGTACACATCATTGCATACATTAAGCTACCAACCACATTAACATATGATATATTTGCCATGTATTCTCATTCTACATCATTCTTAAGAGATAGTTTAGCACTACGCTTGAAATGAGGAACAAGTAGAGTACTTACAGGTTTTGTATGTTTATTCATACCAAAATGTTTTAGCACCTTCTTCAAATATTGACTCTAAGACAAACAAATTTTCCCCTTCTTTCTGTCTTTGCTTAATCTCCATATTGAAATATTTTTGGCTTCTCCAATATCTTTTATCTCGAACTCCTGACTTAGTCGAGCCTTAAATCTCTCAATTTATGCTTGGCTCTTTGATGCAATTAATATATCATCAATTGACCAAATCGCTTATACACTACCTAGAAGATTGCTTCAATCCATACAACGATTTATTCAACTAGCAAACTCAATTATCTTTACCAGCAACGGTAAACCCTTCTAACTGAGACACATAGATTTCCTCTTTCAAGTCACCGTGTAGAAATGTGGTCTTTACATCAAGTTGAATTAGTTCTAAATCTAAATTTGCTACTAAGGTCGACAAAATTCTAATGGAAGAGTGCTTTATAATTGGAGAAAATACCTCATTATAATCGATTCTCTCCTTCTGAGCGTAGCCCTTAGCCACCAACATTACCTTGTAGTGTACACCATCATTGTTAAGAAGTCTTTCTTTCTTTGCATACACTCATTTGCAACCAATTACCTTCTTACCCTTAGGTAGTTGTGTTAATTTCCATGTCTTATTCTTCGGAAGAGACAACAATTCTTCATCCATGGCTTCCTTCCATATGTCAACTTCAGGACTTCTGATTGCTTCTTTATATGTGGAAGGAACATTATCATGCACAATTGAAAGTGCACAAGCCACTATATTCTTAAACTGAGCAGGTAGATCTTCCATATCCTTATATCGAGTAGGCACCTTGACATTTTGTCATTATGGCCTATCAATTGTAGTTTTTCTTTGTTACTGCGAAGGTTCTTAGGTTAAAACCTCTTTTTCATCTGATTCATCTTTTTCCAAACGAGGATCAACTTCTTTCTTATCTCCACCAACTAGATTAATGAATATGTTTTCAAACTCCACTTGCTTTAGAGTTTGCTTCACCTACTACAAAGTACCATCGATCTTGTCAATTACTTTTCTCAACAAGGTAGATTCATCAAAGGTAACATCTTTGCTAAAGACTATTTTTTCGTTTCAAGATACCATAGATGATATCCCTTAGAACTAGAGGTGATCCTTAGAAAATAGCTTTCTTAGCTCTTGGATCCAACTTCAATTCCTTGACATAGTAGTATGTAGTAGAATTAAACATATGTAAGAAATCGTAATCTCTAGTAGGTTTTCTGGACCATATCTTCATAGGTATTTTGCCTTCAAAAGTAAAAGATGGTAGATGATTGACAAGATCACATGCATACGTCATATCCTTAGCCCAATACTGCTTGCTTAACTTAGCATTTGACAACATACATCGAACCTTCTTTAACAAAGTCCAGTTTATGCATTCTGTAACTCCCTTATGTTAAGGTGTTTTTTGAATAATGAAGTGTCGCACGATGCCTTCTTCTTCACAAACTTTCATAAATGGATCATTTGTGTACTCAATATCATTATCACCCCTTAGACGTTTGATCTTTCTATCAGTATGAGTCTTGATCATCTTCTTCCACTTGAGAAAATTTGAGAATTTTCTACCAGTAGGGATACACCCTAACTCTTCTTGAGAATTTCTCGACGAAAGTGATATAATAATATTTTTCACTCATGGATGAAGTTCTTGTTGGCCTCCACACATCAGTATAGATGTAATCCAAAATGCCTTTTATTTGAGGGAGACTTTTCTTCCGTCATTTCTTCAAACTACAACAAATAGCAACTACATTTTAATAAAAAACAAATAAAATACAAACAAATGCTTAAGTAGAAACCTTCGACTATGATACCAATTGTTGGAAAATTTGAATATATTTTTCCTATTCTAAATCGTTATTATTCATAAATATTATGATTTAAATGAATAGAACTCAAACTAATCAGGAAAAATAATATTATTAGAAATATAACGTTAAAAAAATTAAAACAAATATTAAATAAAATATTAAAGCTAAAAAATAAAAAACACGAGAAATTTAAATAGATTTAGTATAAATATTGTTTATATCCTCAAGCGTCGTTGAACACTTTCACTATTTTCAAATAAGATGAATTCTAAAAATTATAAATGATTTGATAAAATTAAACTAATTAGTTATTCGTATAAAAAATGGGAAGAAATATAAAATTTAAGATGATTTTAAAATAAAGAAAAAGTTTTATTTATAACTTAAATTACTATAGCAATCATGATTCTTATTTATGTAGTAATAATATAATAATTTATGACATTAATCAAGAAGCTAGAAGTTTATAGATATTTGTATCCCTACTCTATAATAACTTTATTTATAGGGCTGATGAGTAAGTTAAGATTCTTCTCTACATAATACACCAAAATAAAATTCAATGAGACTCGTGAATTGTCAGATCAATAGATGTTTGAGTACATTAATTCCAATATAAACAAAACTTCAAAAATCTGAATTTTATTAAACTCGTGAAATTGAGACAGCAACATTTTAATATAAGGTTGAAGTTCAAGATTTGGTATCACACATGACGTACAAAAGGAAAATGATAACTAGAATAAAAAATTGATAAAATAGATGGTGACATATCTAACGCTATAGCTCTTTCACTGTTTGTATCCCACATTTGTCATAAAACTTTCAAATTAAAAATTATTCATTATTATTAATTATAATACGTAATAATTTAATATTTTATATTAATGAAATTTAAAATCAATATAATTTAAGAAAAAAAATCTAATATAAAAAAATAAAAATATATAATTAATATAAAATATACTTTACAAATAATAAATAATATTTAAAGTATTGGACTCTTACTCTTTTTACTTTCTTGGTGAAAAGTGTTATTGAGCAACTGTTGATGTTGCTAGTGGATTTAATATTATAAGCCAAAGCTAAGCTTAAAAAGATACTAGGTTTGGTTGAAAACAGCATAGTATGGTTTGCTTCTGTATATCAAAGTAAGAAATTTGTGCTGCATCACTTTGAGTGCCTATTAAATTGAATGTACAAAAATCAAAGTCTGTTTTTAAATGCACCTTTAGGGTTCATAAAGATCACTCATCGTCTCAAATAAGTGACAGAATTTGACTAGACAGTAAAATAGTAAGAGCATTTTGTGTTGTCCATCACTTGTTACTGTAACAAATTCGTGACAAATAACACTTTTTTATTTAAAAACAAATGCATTGAGATTTTTAATTATATTAATTAGATTAATTTAATTTTTAATTTTTTAATTTTTTTTATAAAAAATATCAATAAAAAATAAATAATCAAATTTTAAATTTATTTTTATGTTTTATCAATTTTATAGTTATTATTTTATATTGTAATTTGTTTTATAAATTTGATATCTTAATAATAATTAAAAAAGATAAATAAAATAAAAATTTTATTATTTATTTTTGTGTTGTTACTTTCTCATACTTAAAAATAATTATGATATCAATCATCATTGATAGTTTACTTTTATATATATATATATAAACTATAGGAATGAAATTAATTCAATGTAATCTTAATATCATAATTATGAAGAGAGAATATTATTTAACCACCTTAAATATTTTATATATGTGTTATAAATGTGAATGTATATATTTCTTTTGTTTTATTATAATTTAATTCATTTAATTGATTTTATTTTCAAATTTATATAAAAAATATATATTCAATATTAATTTTAATATATTTTTAATTATGTTTAACATATACTTTTAATTTAATTTTTTTTATAAATATGTTTTCATAAAGATTAAAAAATATTCATATTATAAAATAAAATAAATACTTTAACAAATATATATTTTAAATGTTAATATATGTTTAATACATTTTATAAACGTGTTGAACATAAATTCATCAGGTTATATAAAAAATAAACATATATTTATATAATAAGAATTAAAAATGAAATTTTAGTTATAAAATTGAATTACATTACACACTTAATTCTAAATTTTTAAAAATTATATTAAAAGAACTATAGATGCTACGTATAAATAAAATACAAAATAAGTGAAAATATTTTATTAAATAATATACAATATATTTGAAATTTATATAAGTTAGCAATAGATTGACATAATCACTTAAAGAGTAATAAATAATGATAATAATATTTTAATTTTTCTATCATTATAATAAAGCATACAAAAAAAATATATTTTTTTAAATTATATTTTAATATTATTATTATTTAATAAAGTTGTTATAAAGAATTAGTTTCATGAAAATAAATATTTTACTTGCGAAAATATTATGACCAATATATTTCATACGCTCTTGTGAATGGTTATCTGCTTTTGGAATACCTGTCAATTTCTCCTTTATGGAGTGATTAGAGCAACTTCCAAGAAAACACCCAAACTTTTGAGGCAAAACTAACACCAACTCATTTCCCTAAACTTCATAAATAAATAATTTTGCCTCAAAACCCCACACTTGCTCTCAAAGACTACGTAGAAGGAGAAAATATCCATTGTTTTTTTTGTATTTGGTGATATAGTATTTTAAATAAATAATATTTAATATTAATATAATTTTTTTAAAAAATAAATATTCAATAAAGAGAAAAAATTTAATTATTATAGAATATATTTTAAAAATAATGAATAATATTAAAAAAAATACGTTTATATATTTTAAAAATAATGGATAATATTAAAAAAAATACGTTAATTTCTTAGATAACCCACCTTGAAATTCGGGTGTGAGTCGAGAAAAAGAGAGTGACACTTCCACTCCCATCAATCCCTATATCAAAGAAATAAAGAAAGCAAGAGAGAGACGTGTTATTTACGAGAAATTATTTTTTATTATGAAAGTATTTAATAACCTAATATTTTAATTAAATAAAATTTAAGATTAATATAATTTTTTTAAAATTTTAATAAAAAATATATAGAAAAAATAAGATATTATTTATTATTTTTTTTGTTAATTAAATTATTTTTATCTCTCCACATCTTATGATGTATTTTTTTTTAAATAGTATTAATTTTAAATTTATTAACTTAAAATATCACATTATCATATAATTTAAAAATAATAAATAATTTCTTGAGAAGGAATAAAATTAATATTTTATATATTTTATCGTAATAATATCAAAAAATTTGTTGTAGAATCATTACCCATAATATATACTCTCAATTAATTATATGAAAATTAATAATATTATTTAATTTGTATATTCTTTTTTTTACTTGTATCTTTTATATTATATAATTTCTCATAATTATTTTGAAAATTAAAAAAATAATTTATTTTTTAGATAAAATTAAATTATTGAAAAATCTAAATAGTATAGATACAAAAATAGATGTAAATTTACATGTTTTTAATTGTATTTATATTGTTCATTTTCTTTATTAAGCTAGAATGATTTTATTTTTATAAATTAAATAAATACTACTTATTATTTATAATATATATTAAAATAATAAATATTAATGTTTCATATAAATTTTAAATTTATGCTGATAAGTGATAGTTAAGTATATATTCACTAAACTAAGAAGGAAATTTAAAATTATAATACATATAATGTGACTTATGGTAGTTTTTTTCTCGCACAATTGTGACATTAACTACGTTACCTTGTTAGAATAATGTTTCTCACCACCAACTAGACGTGACTCAAGTTCATGTCTTTCATTAAAATTTGAGAAGACATGATGTTTAAATCTTAATTATAGATACATGAATTAGTAGATATTTAAAAAATAATACTTTATATATCTACATATTTCTCATATTATTTTTTATTTATGTTGATATAACATTTTATTTATTAATTAACTTTTTACTTATATTTTAATTAAAGTATGAGAAGACATGATGTATCTCACCATCACTACATATCTTTAGTACTGTTTTTTATTTATGTTGATATAACATTTTATTTATTATTTAATTTTTATTTATATTTTCATTAAATTTAACCTGTTGTATATAGTTTACATAAAATATCATTAGATCCTAATATAATATAATGTAAAAATAAAAAGTAAAAACAATTAGATTATTATTAATTATTTAACAAACATATTTTAAAAATTGGTATTATTAACAATAAATATAATACATTATCTTATTTATAAAATAATTAATATGAATTAATTTTGTAGTTGTTATCATAATTTAAAAGTTAAAATTAATTAATAATTTATAAAATTAAAACAAAAATCAAATAATACATAAATACATATCTATTATTATATAAAAATAATATATTAAATTTATTAATTAAGATAATTGCTTTGGATACTACCCATAAATAAATTGTTTATAAAAATTAACTAAAATTTTCATAATTTTCTATTTTTTTAAAATATTTTTATAAAATTAAAAAAATGCAGATATTTTCACTCATACTCATGATTAGAGTTTCGAAAACAGATTTAACTCTCCTCCCTATAATCCCCACCAATATGGTTAATATTTTTTTAATTAAAATGGTAATCTGAAAAGTGGAAACCACCTTCATCATTTCCCACAATCCAATGTCTCAAACTCCATCATATTCAGCAAGACAGCATGTGTAAAGTGAAAACCATCTATTAACAATTTTACTTGTAATAAATGAGTAAAATAAAGTGCTAAATTAACATCAATTTCTCTATCTTTCTCTCTCTGCTACTCTGTTATCAGTCACTTCCATGATTTTACATCACTTTGTTGCTATTATTAGCTGGAATTTAAATATGCCTCAACTATACTAATATTTAATATTCAAGTTGGCATCGCAACTAATGCTGTAAGTGTAAAATTGTGAGTTTGAATCATGAAAATAACCAACTTATCATAACTTATATAGCTATTTTATATATTATAATATTTGAATTAATAAATTTCTAAGAAGTGACAGATAAAAACATTTTTATATATAACGAAGAAGGGCATATTTATTTTTCTTAATCAAAAACTTATTTTTTTTTTTAAAAAGGAGCCTCTTTTATTTTTCACACCCATCAGAATAACGAAGATTTAGATGGAAAATCATGTTCATTTCACCACAAAGCTCCTGTTTTTGTTGGTTGACACAGTGATTAAGACTTGAAAGCTCCCATCTTTTCATGTCTATTGACACTGATAGTTGATACATCAGTTGGCTTGTTCATGTCCTATTTTTGACCCCTTATTTCTTTCCACTTACGTTTCTTCATTGAACACTGTGTTCTTCAAGTAATACAGCAACCGAGCTGAGAAAGAAGAGAAAAAGAGAAAGAAAAAAAAATGGGGTCTTTGACATTTGAAGATGCAGAGAAGAAGGCAATGTGGCTCTATCCTAAGGTTATGGGTTTTAATCCTTCAGAAAGATGGGGTCATTCTGCTTGCTATTCTCACGGAACTCTTTACGTCTTTGGGGTATGCAAAATTTTCACCAAAGATTATTAATTGACATATTTTAGTCTTTCCTTTTTCTTTTCTTAGCTGTTTAAAGATGCTTCTTTTATCTTTGTGCTGCTGGGTCCTATTGTTTAAGTTATTGTTTCTTTTTCAGTCTGATTATAAACTTACGATGCAGAAGTGGTTTCATTGTAGTATGTTCTTCTGATACCCTCTCTGATAGTTCTTTTTCTCTTCCCTTTTTTGTTTACATAACTACGTATGAATCTTGTTAAAGTTGGGACCAAAATGATATAGTTTAGCTCAAAAAAAAAAAAACAATGGCTTTGAGTTGAAAAGTACAATTAGGTGCTTAAAATCAAGTAATATGAACTAGATAGGTTTGAGAAATGAACTTATCAACTATAGATCTCTCTAATAAGACATGTTTTATGGGAAGTCAAAAACATTTCTCGCTTGCTATCTTCCTTAACTCCTTAGGCCTAAGCTGTTATCTTCAGACTACTACTTTGCTGTAATGAACACAAATTGTACTGTAAATTTGTCTGTTTTCTACAATAGAAAGTAGTACACTGTCTATTGGTTTAGTGTACTTTCTCCTAAATAGTGTGTTGTGTTTATGAAATAGCTTCAATATACTTCCCATTTTATATGTTGATATGTTGTTTTTTCCAACCAATTTCAGGGTTGTTGTGGGGGTATGCACTTTAGTGATGTCCTTTTGCTAAATCTCAATACAATGGTTTGGGATTCTCTCCTACCAAAAGGCCAAGGGCCTGGTCCAAGAGACAGTCACACTTCTGTTAGTATAGGTAATAAAATGGTAGTGTTTGGTGGTACAAATGGCTCCAAGAAAGTAAATGATGTTCACATTTTAGACTTTGTTACAAAAGAATGGATACAACCGAAATGTAACGGGACACCGCCTTCTCCTCGTGAAAGTCACTCTGCTACGCTTGTTGGTAACGAGAAGCTAGTTATATTTGGGGGAAGTGGTGAAGGTGAAGCAAATTACTTGAATGATGTACATATTTTAGATCTCAAAACCATGACTTGGACTTCCCCTGTAGTTAAGGGTGATCATATTCCTGTCCCAAGAGACAGTCATAGCGCTGTTGCAATTGGAAACAAGCTCTTTGTGTATGGTGGAGATTGTGGTGATCGGTACCATGGCGATGTTGACGTGCTTGACATGGACTCTATGACTTGGTCAAGGGTATGTCATTCCTCTTTAATCTTTCCTGGCTCTGCCTTTATAAATAAAAACAAAATGTGATAGTATGTTTCTTTGTTGCTCTAATCAGTTGGCTGTTCAAGGATCTTCACCTGGAGTTAGGGCAGGTCATGCAGTTGTGAACATTGGGACGAAGGCAAGTGATTCTATTTTAATATGCAAACTAGAACAGCAAAGATCATATAGTGCTGTACAAATGCTTGTCACCTAGTGTTCCTATGATAAAATTGTCATGTTTTTAATGCACTACTGCCCTTTTTCGCTGTCAAGTACATGCAATGAGTGAAATTTTTTCCAAAATCCTATTTGAAAGTGAATGCTAACAAGCTATTATAATTGGCAGATTCTTGTTATTGGAGGCGTTGGAAACAAACATTACTATAACGATGTCTGGGCCCTTGATGTGAATACTTGTTCCTGGAAACAAGTAGAAACATGCGGCCAGCAGCCACAAGGGAGATTCTCTCATACAGCTGTTGTTGCAGACTCAGACATTGCCATCTATGGCGGGTAATTTCCATACTCGTCCGATTGTTCACATTTTTGGCTCCTCTCTTAACATTACTCTATAGTTATTCATTTATTGAATACATGTTATGAATCTTGTAGGTGTGGCGAGGATGAGCGTCCCCTTAATGATTTACTAGTATTGCAGTTAGGAAAGCATGTTAATGGTCGTTACAACATTTCCATGTGCAAAATTTTTGGTAACCATTTGAACAAAGATAGGAGAAGATCCTCATTCGGAGCACTAAACAAAATGGTACTTTAATTGTAGGAGAAGTGCTTTCATGAATAACTATTATAATTAAGGGATTTACCATTTATTTATGTTTGAAACAGAAAACTGTACATTGGGGGAACAACATTCTATTGAACGAGAGAGTGCATAAACCAGGATTGGAAGCAAAGCCTCCTTCGTCTCTGCTTAAATCAGGTTGGTTTCTTGTATAAAAAATAGGGGAAAGGGAGCTAGTCTCCTAAATTTAGAAAAAAATGAACGACTTACTCTCGTAGCTTTCAACTAGAGTACTCCCAAAGTGGGCTTTTGGTAAGGTAAAAGGTAAAGTACATTTTTTAATGTAATTATGGAACTACAATGCTCCAATTGAAAGTTGGCATTAGATAATTCCTTTGTCGGAAACTATAGGATTGCTAGTACTCTTGTCACATAAAAATATTTTCTCTTATAATTTTATAACTATTATAAATGAACGAATTTGCATTTTTATATGAAAATTCATTATTGTGATGAAGAAAATGACATCCTAACTTCAAATATGACAGTAAAAAATGAATTGGTGAAGTGTACTCCTATTATCAATGTATTATCGCATATAATCTAATTCAATAATAAATTAATTTTAATTTATTTATTTTGTAAATTATGTTTAAATTAAATGGGAAAATCAAAATACTCATAAAATAATTGATTCTATGTCAATAGATTTAAAATTTATAAATTCTTTCTTGGTGAAAATTTTAAAATGAAAAATCAAAATGTTCATGAAAATTATAATAATTGTCTATTATTACGAAATTAAAAAGAAAATCAAGTCTCTTAAATATATGTTAAATTTTATTTATTTTCTAAATGACATATAATGTAAAAAATAATTGATTGTATGTATTATCTTTAGTGGTGGAATTAGAAGGAAAAATCAAAGGGGTTCTTAAAATAATTGATTATGGGTGAATAAATTTAAAACCTATAAATTCTCTCTTAGTGGAATTTTAAAAGGAAAAACTAAAACTCGTAAAAACTATAATAATTATTTATTATTGTAGAATTAAAATAAAAAAATCAGTCTCATAAATAAATATGTATTAAATTTTAATTTATATTTTAAATTACATTTAGTGTAAAAATAATTGATGATATTTATTAGTTATCTTTTAGTGGGAGAATCAAAAGGGAAATCAAAAGACTCCTAAAATAATTGATTTTATATGTATAAATTTATAAATTCTTAGTAAAAATTTCGGTAGGAAAAATCAAAATAATTATAAATATTATAATAATGAAAAAAATCAAAAGTCTATTAAATATGTTTTAAGTTTTAAATTATTTTATAAATTACGTTTAATATAAAAAAATAATTGATTCTAATATATTGATTATATTTTAGTGAATGAATTAAAAGAAAAGTTGAAAATACTCCTAAAATAATTCATTATATGTTAGAGTTAATGGATTTAATAATTACTATTTAATGTATATTGATCAATATAATTATCTCTTTTAGATTTTATTTTGGAGTTTCTTGTGTAATCATGTATACAAGTATATAATTATTTTGATAAATATAAAATTTAAGTATTTTTTTTTAAAAAAATGAAACTTTATTTAATTCGATTATAATTTTTAAGCTACAAATATTATTAAGTGTTATTGATATTCTTTTTGATTCTATAAATATTATTATGAGATTGTTAATCATTTATTTTAAAATAAATGACTTTCTACTAAATCGTATGTATTTTTAAATATTATATGTAATTTAAATTAATTATATGTGTGGAATATTTTAAATTGAATTCCTTCACGTATTTTCTCTTTAAAAAAAACTTCAGTGCGCGCACGTTCTATTGGTGTAATATGGGAAATGTTTGAACTTTTTTTCTTTCGTGATTTCTTAGATACTCTACATGCAAAGAGGAAACGAACAACTACTACAAAAGTATTGGATGTTGAATCTGATCGAGAAGAGCATTCTCTTTCGCTCTCTCAGAATTCATCTGTATCACTCTCGGATCAAGAAAACACAGGAATTCATAAAGTTGCGGATTCAGTTGTGGCTTCTCAAGGTTTTAATTTGTTTCAGCAACTAACTCAAAGGCCATGTAATGAACATGCTCTGACTGGTTCAAGTAATCAGAAAGAATTTGGAAATGCTTTCCCAATAACATCAAACGATGTTCATCTTTTTGGTAATTCTCAAACCCTAACAAGAAAAGAGCAGTATCTTCATGCTCAAATTGACAAAGAGAGATTTCAACTCCCATTGGTAGACCAGAAACCCTTAGAGGGAGGGCCTATTCATAACTTGGTAATTCGACTACATTCACTCTCTTACTACTTGTGTGATTGTGCCCTTAATTCTGTTTTCACTGTTTTAATTTCCTTTCTGCTCAGATTGGTGCCGATGTTCGAGGTAAAGTTGATGGAGCATTTGATTCAGGTTTCCTAATGAGTGCAAATGTTGATGGAAAACTGTTCAGAGGTGTTTTGTTTGCACCAGTAAGCTTCCAGACTTTTATGATAGAGTAATCTCAACTGATATGGCAGAATGTGATCACATTCTGCAACATCAGTTGAGACTAGCAGTATTTTCCTTTATGATGCATTAAATCTTGTTCTTGATTGAATTTTGGTTGACAATAACTTCTCTATGCAACTTAGTTTTTCAACCATGGAGCTGCGACAGCCGCATTGAGAGCTCCAATCCTAGCACACAGCCCTACATCTCTATCGAACAATGTACCCGTGTTACCGTCAACCGCTGCTCAACCAGTTATGAACTCGAATTATGGAAAACCACCCATCAACTTTTGCCAGCAGCCTGCAAATAAAAGCATTAAACCATTAAGTCAAAGCTTTAGACAATCTCAAATGACTAGGACATTTCCAATCATTAGAGCCAATAACACAACAGCTCAACCAAAAGAACCAAGTCTCAAAAGTGATCTTCAAGGTGTGTTTCTTACACTAGGAGGACCTGGAAGCAGCAAGGGTTAATCTTAAGATGAATGTGATGCAATGGATGCTAAATTGTTTATCTTAAATAAAATTTGTATATCTCGTCTAGGTAAAATCTTACTTTTTAATTTTATTTTCTGATCTAGTATGAGTAGGTAGAATTAATCTCTAGTGTATGATTTTTGAACTTATGAATTGATATGCGTCATATATATATATATTAGTTTCGGTGACAGCACGTACTCCCTTGTCCATGACATGTCTTTAAAATTCTAGAAAACATGTCGACTTAGTACACTTATTTGTGTAGTTTCAATTTCAATAATCATATGTTTTTTTTAAAGGTTATAAAGGAAATATGTGTGAAGTATTTTTTTTAATATTCAAAATAATATATGTATTATGTTATTAAAAAAAATATGTTCATTTGGGATTAAAAATAAAATTTTAAATGATAATTTAAATTATAATATGTAAAATTTAAATGAATAAAATAATATACAAGAATTATAGTCTTAATTTAGATCAATTATAAGTTTATAACTTAAAATAATAATTTATTATATTTTACATAAAAAAACTTTGAAAGACGTCAAGTAGTTTGGTGCCTTCATTTTTTAGAAGATTTGCCCCTAATTCTGAGTCAAATGCTCTAATAAAAAGTAATTTTGGAAGTAAAATAAAATTGATCAAAATTAAAATTTGTAGTAATACTTTTTAGAAAATTTATCTCAAATAATAGTTTTAAAATTTATAATAATAATGATAACATTCTATTAATATTTTAATAACATTTAACGAAACTTAAAATAAAATAATTAAGTTTAACTTGAATGACTTTAAACTAGTCTATATTAAAAGTGAAAGTTTATACTATGTTTTTTTTAATTGTAAAAATATATGAACAAGACATAAAAATCACTATTAGTTTTTAAACGCGTTTTCAAAATCATTATTTAAGTTGAAGAAACTTCCTAGCTTCAAGTAAACATGTTTTAAATATACTCTTATTCTTAAGCATGTTAGATTTCATATTAAACATACAAGAATATTTCATATATAGGTTACTTGATCGATTGAGTAGTGTTTGGATCGATCGATGAGGTAAATCGATCGTGTACGATCTAAGTTCTCTCAATTTTGATTTTAAAATTGGGATATTTATTGAAGTTGGGTTCGATTGATTGAGGGATTAGGTTTATCAAGAATCGATTGTATTCAATCCACATGGTCTCACTTTTTATTAATCGTTGTTTGGATTGATCAAAAAAGGTTTCCATCGATCAAGTGAGTTTGATTTAGATTGATCGAGCGACGATGGCTTCAATTTTAATCTAATTTTTTACTTGAGTCAAATTTTTCAATTATCATATTATCCCCATTATTTACTACTCTAAGATTAGGAATTGACCTTTGACCTAGCATTAGGACTTTAATATTTTCTATTTAAACATACTTAATGTCTCATATTCCCTCACCACAATTGCTTTAATCTTTTGATCATAAGCTATCTCTCTTGATCTATTTTGCAAAATCAAAATCATATTTTGTTAGACTTATTTCTTTGATTAATCTTTCAAATAGTTTATGGTTAAATTTGATTGCTAACAAACCTATTTATTTTATTATCATGTGCTTCATTTTCTATTCTAAAGTTTGCTAGTTGATTTTGTTTTATAGTTATTTTATTATATCATCTAATTAGATTTTTCATTATTGAATCTGCTCTAGGACATGCTTTATACTTGTTTTATTATGCTAACTTTTGGGGTGCCAGTTGAGCAGGTTAGTAACTCGTGTGTCTTGAGTTTATCAAAACATTGGTTCATATTAGTACACCTTACTTATGGAGAGTGTGAAAGAAATGTCAGCTTGCAAGTAGATTATTTAGAAGCATTACGGGTAGTTTAAGTATTGAACTTGTAATTAAACATTATTTTCATAGTAGATAGTTAGGTGATCTAGTAAACTGGTGGTTTTTTTATTAGACTATTGTTGTAGCTTAGGTTGTTTCCACTTAAAATATTGTGTGTCAATCCTGATTTATTTCTACTTTATTTATTTACATACGATTGCATGTTTGGTCATTTGTGAAATTTTAATTTGATATAATTTGATTAATTGCCTATTCACCCCTAGTTAATTAGATCGTAACTAAAAAAATTCAATTTTTATCAAAGCAGGTCACTAGATATACTTAGTGTTGCCTAGTATCTTGTTATGGATCATTTAAGAGAGTGTTCGATTAAAACCTGTGTTCTTTTCTTTGACGGGTCTAACTATGCATATTATAAGACTCGTATGAGAGCTTTTCTAGGTTCTATAGATGAAAATGTCTAGAACTTTGTTATTTATAATTGGAAATAACCTACGATTATCAAAGACAATATTATCACTCTTAATCCTAGGAACAAATGAACCGTTGAAAATAAAACTAGTAGCAATTGCAACCAAAAGGGTATTAATGCTATCTTTCATGTTGTTTCTACTTATGAGTTTCGTCATATATCTTATATTAATACTACCAAATGTGTTTAGGATACTTTATAAGTTGTCCATGAGGGCACCACACAAGTTAAAAGAGCAAAACTTCTTATGTTAGGCACTAGGTTTGAAAACCTTAGAATAGAAGAGTCTAAAACTTTTACTAAATTTTATATTAAATTATGTGATATTTTTAACTCCTCTGCTAATCTTGAAGGAAAAATTGAGGAATTCAGGTTAGTTCGAAAGATTATTTGTTCATTACAAGATCGCTTCTATGCAAAGGTTACTTCCATAAATAAAAGTAAGGATATTGACACCATCAATATTGATGAACTAGTTGACTCACTTATTATCTTTGAGATGAGCTTTCAAACTCCTACAAAGAACAAAGGTTTCACCTTCAAAACTGTCATGACTGATGATGATAACAATGACAAAAAATAATTTGTACTCATAACCAAAAGAATCAAGAAAATCTTCAACAGAAAGAATCCACAAAGCAAAGGACAATCAAGTAGCCCAAATGATCAGAATCTAAAAAACTCAAACCTATGAGTTCAAAGGTAAGAAATCTAAACCCAATGGATCTCAATGTTTTGAATTTATGGGTTATAGTCATTTTGCATCTTACTGTGCCAACAAAAAGAATAAAACTAGAAGAGTCTTTAATTCTAAACTTAGTGACTCTGAAAATGACAACGATAATCTAATTGAATCATAAAATAGTGACATCAACTGGTAGACATTCCAGTAAATCTGATATTGATTCAGATAATAAAGAAAGTGATTATATTCTTACTAAATAAATTTAATGCTAATAACCTTTATAAATTGTTTAAAGATTTAATAGGATGTAAAAAGGAAAATTATTGATTACCTATAGAAGTAACCAAATTTAATGATAAACTGATGTCCTCTAAAGTAAATTCCTCAATGTTGAAAAAGCACAAACTTGAGGTGTTTGAATGTATTAATGATTGAATTCAAGTCTTGCAGGTAAAACAGGAAAACATGAATATGATACATGAACTTGAACAATCTAAGGAAGCTATGAAAATGTTAACCATTGGAGCTGAAAGACTAAATAAGGTTCTTGATTATGGAAAACATTTGGAAGACAATAGAGATATAGGCTATATAGATGAGCACACTATGCCATCATCTTCAAAAATAACTTCTTCTTTTTAAATCTTCTAATCCCTACTTTTCATATACTTCATATACATCTTATGCATCTGCTTCTAAATTTATTCCTATATGCCATAAATGTAGTAGAAAATGACATATTAGACCAAGGCATAGATTCATTATGTCCTATAACTATGTTGATAATATGCATGCACCCTGTTCAAGAATCAACAATCATGTTTCTAGAAATAATTACATGAGTTACAAATCTCAAAAAGGTTGGGTTAGAAGTCTGATTTACATTCTTTTTTAGCACATATTGCATTTAAAACTAAATATACTATTACCTAGTATTTTGATAATGAGTGTTCTATACACATGACTGTGATTGTTCTCTTTTTAAAACTTATAAAAAGTATAATGAAGGAATGGTTACCTTTGGTAATGAAAATAAATCTAGGATTATAGGTAAAGGTAAAATTTAGGTTGAAGGCATGCCTAAGTTAGATGATGTTCTTTATGTTGATGGACTTAAAGCCAATTTGATAAGCATCAATCAAAGTTGTGACAAAAACTACATTGTATAATTTACCAATAACCATTGTATTATAACTAGTCCAAAAGGTAAGTGCTTTCTTAAAGGAATTAGGTCTTAGTACTACATTCAATTAGTCAATAATCATTTTGCTTCCTTATGGCATCAAAATATGGGACATATCAATTTTAAAGACATTGCTAACTTAAGCAAAATAGAAATTGTGCGTGGTCTAACTAAACTTTGAAACAAAAAAAAACTATTTGTGGACCATGCCAACTTGATAAACAAAGTAGTTCTTGTCTGATAAAATTAAAGGAGTCAACATAAGTATAATACTTGAGTTAATTTACATAGACATCATGGATCCTATGAGAACTAAGAATTTGGGTGGTAAGAAATATACTATTTTTATTGTTGATGATGTTTCTCATTTTACATGGGTAGGCTTTCTGAAAGAAAAAATTGATGTATTTGATTTATTTAGTTCCTTTTGTCTTAAAGTGCTTATTGAAGCAGATAATAGAATAACCAACTTAATGAAACTAAGGATTGATCATGGCAAGGAATTTGAGAACTCGGGATATGTTAAATTTTACATAGAGCATGTAATAACTCATGTGTTCTTTGCACCAATCACCCCACAAAAAAATGGCATAGTTGAAAGGAAGAATCAGGTGTCACAAGAGATGAAAAAAGTCTTGCTACATACCAAGGACATTCTAAAAAAAATTGGGTTGAAGTGGTAAGTAACTCCTACTACATAGTGAATCATGTCTATCTACGCCCAGGTACAAACCAAAATCTCTATGAGATATGAAAAGGTAAGAAACTCATTCTTAAGCATCTATATGTGTTTGGAAGTAAATGTTACATCCTTAGAGATCGTGATAATCTAAGAAAATTAGACTCTAGAAGTGATGAAGGTATTTTTCTAAGTTAGTCATTAACAAGTCATGATTTTAGAGTTTTCAACTTGAGAACTAACATTGTGATGGAGTTTATCAATTTTGTTGTAGATGGTGTGGTACTAGTACCCCAGTCACTAATAAAAAAGATGAATCTGTAAGCGCAATCTTGCCAACTGAGGAACAAAATGATGAAACACCTTACATTGAAAAAGTAGAATATGAGATAGATGAAGAATCAACCCTGGATGATGATGTTGTCATCCCCAACACTTAAAGTCAAAAGTGACACATACTACCAAAACTCATCCAACTGAGAACATCATTGGTGATCCAAATGCAAGCATGGTAACTAGAAGATGATAGGTAAGTGAGATAACTCATATTTGCTATGTTTCTCAAATATAATAAAAGAATGTTAATGATGCCTTAAAAGATGAATTTTGGATAAATACTATACATGATGAGTTAGCTCGATACACTTGGAATGATGTTTGGATATTAGTACCTAGACCTAATGACAAAAATATCATAGGAACTAAATGGGTGTTTAAAAATCAATGCGATGAATATGGTGTTGTGATTAGAAATAGGGCTAGAGTAGTTGTCCAAGAATATAGATAAGTTGAATGAATTGATTTTTATGAAACATTTGCTCCTATAGCTAGGTTACTCTTTTAAAATGACACTAATGTAATGTTTACAAAATTCTACAAAAATGCACTTGATTTGTTAAAAAACTTTCTTGGAAATTATAAAATAATACCTATAAAATTTATAACAAAAAATAAAAGTACTTTAGTAACATTGAATCGATCCAATTGGATGAAATTTATCATTTAACAAATTTAAACAATCATAGTTCAATTTAAATGACATTAAATATAAAATGATGTGCCAAACTTCATTTTAATAAGGAAAATATATGAGTTGGTTATAAAAAATGCACTTTTTATGGTCATAGTTCAATTTAAACGATCCAATTTGATTTTTTTTTCATTTTCACTTTTTATTAGAATGTGGAAAACAAGCATGTGCAAGAACTAATCAAGATACAAATCTTGAGGTGCATCTGGATGGATTAATCTACGACTTACTTACTCAGATCCTTTCTTATTGACTTCTTCCTTCATTCGGAGAAGTCATCAGGAATGAAACTTATGGAAAGTCATATGCAAAAGAGAAGTGCAAAAAAGGCAAAGACGAAAACTTGTTACCTTTGATTTTTCTTTTGCCTTTTTTTATATGTCATGGAGTGCTATTTCTTGCAATCTTTTCTAAATAACTTGTCGATTGCAATATGTAGCCTTCTAAAATTTTATATTAATAGAAATATAAGATAAATAATAAATACATTAGGTAAGATTTATAAGTGTTAGCGGTATTTAAAAACAAATGTTTAAGTGTAAACTAGTTTCTATGTGCGCTCTTATGTCTGTTATTCAAGCTAAACAAACTTTCAAGCTTCAAGTTAACTTGTTATAATTGAGTTCACACACATGAAAAAATATAATGTGTGTGTGTGTGTGTTGGTCGATCAATAGAGTATTAGTATGATCGATCGAAGGGTTAACTCAATTGAGTATTGTTCATGTAAGATTAGGTTGAAATTTTAATTGAAGTGGATCAATCAAAGTTGGGTTCGATCAATTGAGAGTCTAGATCAATTAAGGATAAATCAAAATTGAGTTTACACAAAAAAAAAGTTTCAATTGATTGACCTTATTGATTCATTCAATTGAGCTTGGTCTAGATCAATCGAGCGCATAAGTTTTCAACCTAAAACATTTTTGTTTACTCAAACCAAATTGATAAATTACCATATTACCTTTATTTATTATCGATTATGAAATATTTTATGGATAGAATGGTCATTACACAATGACCTAGCATTAGCATTTTAGTTTTCCTATTTAAATAACCTAATGCTCCATGTTTTAAACAACCACACCTATTCTATTCATTATATGCTTTCTCTTTCAAAACGTTTCTGAAAACTATATCATATTTTCTTAATTCAATCTATCAAATATTGTGTGATTATTTTTGATTGATTAATAAGTCTATTTGTTTTTATGATATTTTGCTTTTAAATCTTTGTTCTAGGGTTTACTAAATGATTTAAATCTTGAATCTTCTTCTTGGGATTTTTCATTATTGAATCTACTATATAACACAAGTTACACTTATGCTATTTGTGCTAAATTTTTAGGTGCTTGTTGAACGTGCTGGATTGCTCATGTGACTTGAGAGATCAAAAAATTGGTCTTGATCTATACGCTTACCTTGTAGAGACTGTGAAAAATGAAGGATCATAAATATATTACTCCAGGGGCTTTATAAATGAAAGGGTAGTCAAAGACTACCTAGACTACCTATAATCGAATTGATTTTCATAATGGATAGCTAAGTGGTCCGATAGACTGATGTATTTTCTCTTTGGTCATTGTTGTGACCTAGATT
The DNA here is from genome assembly GCA_030763125.1 of Hippophae gyantsensis. Taxonomy (NCBI): domain Eukaryota; kingdom Viridiplantae; phylum Streptophyta; class Magnoliopsida; order Rosales; family Elaeagnaceae; genus Hippophae; species Hippophae gyantsensis. The sequence continues at coordinate 57,442,706 of CM061032.1, read as the reverse complement.
ATTTCCATCTAAAATATCATGTGTCAATTTTATCAATATTTATTCTTTATATTATTTTCACACGATTGCATGTCTGACCACTTGGTAGTTTTCAATTAGATTTAATTCTAAAAGTTATCTATTCATCCACTCTAGGTTAATTAGATCTATAACTTTAAATTTTAATTGGTATCAGAACGAGTCACTAGATATACTTGGTGTTTGCCTAGGACCTTATTATGGATCATTTGAGATAAGGTTTTTCTATAACCACTTCTCCTTTCTTGGATAGATCTAACTACCATACTAAAAAGCTCTTATGAGAGCCTTTTATGTGTAGAATTCTGTTATTTAAGGTTGAAAACCGCTTACAGTTTCCAAAGATAATATAGTCATACTTAATGTAATCTTTACTACTATGTATACTGATGAGTTCCGTCGTATTTATGTTGTTGATACTGCTAAGCATATTTGGAAATCTATAGAGGTTACGCAAGAGGGTACCACTCAAGTTAATCGAACCAAACTTTGCATACTATGCACTAGGTTTGAAAACCTTAGGATGGAAGAAAATGACACTTTTTTTGAATTTTATGTTAAACTGTGTGATATTACTAACACTTCTTCAAATCTTAGAGAGAAAAATTCATGAATTTAGGTTAGTTTGGAAGATTCTTTGCTTATTATCAAATTTCTTCTATGCAAATATCAATGACATTGATGAAAGCAAGGATGTAGACACCATCCAAATTGAGAAACTCGTTGGTTCACTTCAAACTTTTAAAATGAGCTTTTGAACACCTATAAAGAACAAAGATGCTGCTTTTAAAACCGTCATGATTGATAATGGTAATAATGAGATTAACAAGAATGATAAATAACTGAAACTCTTAACGAAAAGACTCAAGAAAATCTTCAATTATAACAACTCAAGAAAACCTTAGGATGGAAGAAAATGACACATTTTTTGAATTTTATGTTAAACTGTGTAATATTACTAATACTTCTTCAAATCTTAGAGAGAAAATTCATGAATTTAGGTTAGTTTGGAAGATTCTTTGCTTATTATCAAATTGCTTCTATGCAAATATCAATGCCATTGATGAAATCAAGGATGTAGACACCATCCAAATTGAGAAACTCGTTGGTTCACTTCAAACTTTTGAAATGAGCTTTTGAACACCTATAAAGAACAAAGATTTTGCTTTTAAAACCATCATGATTGATAATGGTAATAATGAGAATAACAAGAATGATGAATAACTAAAACTCTTAACCAAAAGACTCAAGAAAATCTTCAACTATAACAACTCACAGAATAACTGAAAATCAAGCCGTACAAAGGATCATAAATCAAGAGAACTCATACCTGTGAGTTTTGAAGGTAAGAAAACTAAACCCACTGGACTAAAATGTTTTCAATGCAATGGGATTAGTCATTTTCTAGCTAAATGTGCAAATAAAAAAAGAGATAACTGGAAGAGCTTTCAATGCGACTTTTAGTGACTCAAAAAGACATCGAAAATCCTAATGACTTAGAAAATTGTGGCACCAACTACTTGGAATTTAGTGCAACTATTGATGGACATTCCAATAAGTCCGACATTGGCTGAGATTGTGAGAAAAGTGATTATGAATTTCTAATTACTAAATTTAATGTTAATAATCTTGATGAACTATTTATAGATTTAGTGGGTCACAAAAGACAAAAGGATAGGTTACTAGTTCAAGTAACCAAATTAAGTGATAAAGTCAAATCCCATAAACTTAATTCCTTCATTGTAGAAAAATAAAAATTAAGTTATCTGAGCTTGTTGATATTTTCAACCCAAGCCTTATATATTTTTTATTATTATTGCCCATGTTAATAATTCTTTTCATGCTTCTAATTATAGGACTTATTATTATCATCCATCTATGTATAGTATGCCCAATCATTCTAGTAGAAAGCATGAAGTTGTGGGTTCAAAGAGACAAAATGAAATTCAATACACTTAATTCTAGGATTAATTATCATCATCCTATCATGTGTGTTGCATCTTCATTTAGGATGAATGTGAAATCTAAATGTAAGTCCAAGAACATGCACATGATAACTAAGGTAACCAAAATTCAAGAAAATTTGATTTTGAAAAGTTACATCTTTTCGGTCACCTGATCGTCCTTTTAATGTTCACCTATGTACCTTTGTTTAAGTGCTTAATTAATCCTAGGTGAGAGTTGTAGTAGGTTTGTTTGTTTATTATTTTTATTTTTATTATTGTTTCTTCAGTTTTAATAAAAAAGGGAGAACAGTTTTGTTCTAACAATGAAATAGACTTTACATACTACTTTCACTTACAAACTTCACTTCTTGTTATTGGCTATTCATTGTATAATTGGGTATTTCGACTTATGCATTTACATACTTTTTCACATATGGTGATCAATGTTAACAGGAACTTACTCACACATTCATTGAACATATGTATGTTATGCTTGATGTTTATGATTGTTCTTGTCAGATTCAAGTGATTAAGCTAACCTTGACTGCAAAATTGTTTAAGTTTTATCTTTCACTTTCTAAACAAATCTGAAGAGATGCACCGAGTTTCGAGAAGGTTATCTACTATGATATGTGAAGCTACCGTAATGAGTGGAGAGAACTACCTCAAAACTAATATAAAAGTTATTATACTAGGTTTCTAACTCATGCATATTTCCTTAATTAAAAAAAAGAATTGCTTGCACAAAAAGAAAGAGTTAAAAGTAATTATATAAAAAGAAAATAAATAAATAACTAATTCCTCGTATATATATATATAAGGAATAAAAATTTCAAGTTATCTCTTAGTAGATTTTATATTGTGGAATTGAGTAATTAATTGCAGTTTACATAATAGGTAATACTTCTTTTAGATATTTCATAACTGATTATAAATGCATTAGTTGTCGTACTAACGATGTTCAAATATGTATATCATTTTGGGTGATTGTTAATATGTCATTTTATATGTTAGTGCAATTGTGTTATGTGTCTTATTAATATACATATGCATGCAATTGATAGTCCAATTTTGAATGATAATGATTCCTTAATTAGCTGTTTTGTTTTGTTCATGATTAAATAAGTCTACTACAATTAATTAAAAATTAATATATATATATATATATATATAATATTTTATAAATTTTATTTTTATTTTACTTATTTTGAGGAGTCATAGAACTTACAAGAAGCTAAATTATTTGCATGCATGCTTGATTGCTCATACTAAATATTTATGCTTCAAAGTTATATTATTTTTCCGTACGACAAAAAGAGAGATTATGATTAATGATGGGAGAGTAATTGCATATATGGAGAGAACTCTTAACTATTAAGTGTTCAATTTGATATGTCACATACGAAGATAAGTTTTATCTATTACTAATTATTGATTTTGTTTTTACGATATACAATGAACCAATAAACAATGACTCTTTTGAGACAAGGTATGTACCTATTTGTTTACTTATTTTTCGTATACAAATGAGCTATCAGAGATTCAAGCGAAGATAGTTTCACCGGATCATAGGATAATACCATTATGCAAATTTATTTTTCCAACGAGCGTTATGTAGTGAGAGAGAGGTTTTGTCACACAAATATGCCAAAGGAAAAAATTGTAAGGTTTATGAGTGTTATCCATATTCGTAAATAAAACATTTAAGTATAAACTAGTTTCTCGGTGCATTTTCACATTCGCTAGTCATGCAGAAAAAACTTACAAGCTTCAAGTTAATGTATTTCATGTATACACTTTTTACTTAACACATTAGATATGACTTTACACACATAGAAAAATATGATGTGTATCTATATATATTTGTCGATCGATCGAGCATTAGTTCAATCTATCATCGTGTACGATCTAGTTGCTATTGGATTGAAATTCTAATTGAAGTAGATCAATCAAAATTGGGCTCGATCCATCGAGAGTCTAAATCGATTGAGTATTGATCATGATCAATCTACCTACTATCAAGTTTTTATTAATCATTACTGGATCGATCAACTCATAAGTTTTTAATTTAAAATCTTTTTGTTTACTTGAACCAAATTGATAGATTACCAAATTGCCCCTATTTATTATTACTCTATGAAATATTTTATGTATAGAATGGTCATTGCACAATGACCTAGCATTAGCATTTTGATTTTCCTATTTAAATAACTTAAACCTCTTTATTTTACACAACCACACATATTCTATTCATTTTGTTCTCTCTTTCTCAAAATTTTTTTTAAAACTATATCCTATTTTCTTAGGCTCGTTATTAGTTAAATCTATCAAATATTGTGTGCTTATGTTTGATTGATTAATAAGCATATTTTTTATGATACTGTACTTTTAAATCTTTGTTATTGGGTTTACTAGATGATTTAATTTAACTAATTTAAATCCTAAATCTTCTAACTAGGATTTTTTATTATTGAATTTTCTCTAAGACATACTTTCCACTTGTGCTATTTATGCAAACTTTTTAAGCGCTTATTGAACGAGTTTGATTACTCGTGTGATTTGAGAGATCGAAATATTGGTTTCAATCTGTACGCATACCTTGTAGAGACCGTTAAAAAGTGAAGGATCGTAAGTAGATTACTTTGGGGGTTTTATCTATGAATGATAGTTTAAGACCTGATTTTATAATCGAATTGATTTTCATAATGAATAGTTAGGTGGTTTTACTCTCAAATTATTGTTATGACCTAGGTTATTTTCACTTAAAATACTGTGTGTCAAGTTTATCTTTGTTTTTATTCTATATTATTTACATACGATTGCATGTCTGATCGCTTGGTAATTCTTAACTAGACTTAATTTAATAAATTATCTATTTATCCTCTCTAAGTTAATTAGATCCATAATTTTAAACTTTCACGTTAAACTTTAAACATATATATATATCAATTATGATATCACGTGTCTTAAATTTCTTTTAAAAAATGGATAATTTTTTATTTTAAAGATATTTTAGCATTTGATATGTCATAAGACACAAATTTATCATAATACTAAATATTTCATTTAAATAGTAAAAATTAACTATGTAATAACTAATGAGTATTTAACTTAATAATATATAATCTATTTATATATGTATAAAATTTAGATGCACGATTATAAACTTATGAGTGATTAACTATTTAAAAAAACTATATAAGAGTAAGAATCTATAAATTTTAATTCATATTTTTATATCATTAATATTAAGGATGGGTATTTTAATTATAAATAATTAAAATTGTGGTTATCCATAAAATTAGTCGAGTTTTTTCTCAAAAATAAACGTAACTGATAAAACATGAGACGAAGATGATTATTATAATACCGAAACTGTAACTTACCAAAAACGAACATATATTAATATTAATTTTAATAATAAAATACATAATACTTTATATAATTAAATTAAATTTTATTTATTCTTACTTTATATTTTTTTTATTTTACTTGCTAAGTAGATAAAATTAAAAATTAATATCAATATATTAAAGTAATAATTAAGTTAACATTTAATTTTTAAAAAAACTAAATATATTTTAAAATAAATATTAAAAAATAAAAAATATAATTAAATTTTGAAAATATTACTAACTATTCATAATCATGATACTATTAATTGGATGTATCAAAAATTAATATAAAATAATTATGAATATTAATATAATTGTTATAGTTTGTGCGCTCATTACAAAATTAAACCATTCCTTTAATGTTTAAAATAATTCTAATATAAAATATAATATAAAAATTCGAGTAAAAATTATCAGGGTTACAAAAAAAAAAAAAAATCTAGCACAATAGAAAAGAAACGAAAAGACAAGACAGGGAGTTAAGGCTGAGCCGCTGGGAAGCTCTGGAGTTGACAACTTTACTTTTGTGGTCACAGAAAATTGAAATAACTCCCCCGCTTATTGCGCGCGTTACTGTTCTTTCTACCGAAAGCGAAAGGAAAAGGTGAAAGGGAAAAGGGCAAAAAGTCTATATCAAAGTTTAATACGGAAGATATTATTATTATTAATAAAAATTTAAAAGAATTATAAAATTTTATAAAATATTAAAATAATCAATTATTTATATTTTAGATTAATTTTTATTTAATATATATATTTTTAAATATTTATAATAATTAATAAATTAAAATATTTTATAATAAAATATATAATATTTTTGTAAAATATTATAGAATAAAAAACTATTTAATTGTATTAATTATTATAAATAAATAAAACTCAAAATACATAAAGAAATTTTATTGATATTTTAATATTTTATCAAATTATATCAACATTTTAGGGATAATATATTTATAATATTGATATTGTATATTTTAATCAAAAAATATATTTAAATTATAATTTAACGATAACAATATTTAATCATTAATTTATCTATATTTTTAATAATTTTGTAATAATTTTACTAAAATATATGAATATTATGTTACGAAATCAAAATATACAAATAATAATATTATCATGATTGATATTTTCATTCTCATTTATAATAATAAATTAATAAATTTTAAATAATATATTACATATTTATAATATATTTAACTAGGCATATATAAATGTATTTATATAAAATTAGACCATTAATTCATAAATTTTAATTAAATTTATAGATGAATTTTTAAATTCTTAACATATAATTTGATTTTAAATTTTAAAATTTTAAATCCTATAATTTAATGATCACACTTTAAATATTTTCTATGTATGTTATGATTTATATATTAAAATATATATTTATGATTTAAAATTTAAGTATAAAATTTTAAAATTTTTAAAATCAAATTATATAATTTTAAATTTATATATATATATATATTAAAATTTTAAAAACTTACTTATATATTTAATTAAATTTATGAATAATACTGTAATTTAATAATTATAATATATTTTTGAAATATAGAAATATTAATTGCTGTAATTAACCATCACAAACGACAATTAAAAATTAACATTCGTTTTTTATTAAATAAAATTAAAAGCGAGAATTGAGAAATGAGAATCGCTCATTTCTTTAGTTGCATCAAATGTCATGTCATTTATATGACAACACATTTCTGTCATTTTATGTAAATTTAATTGTTAAAGTCACAGCGTGGAGGATTAGTCAGACTAACAATCCAATACGTCATCCACGTAACTTCTTCTACCTGACTTAGATGAAATATTAATTGTTAAAATTTAACCGATCCAAATACTTCAATTCATTTTCATAATTTAGTTAAACTCTCACTTCACTCAAAATATAAGTAAGGATTATTCTGGTTATTTGTAAAAAAATTATAATTTTTCATTGTAATCGATAAACAATGTGATAATAATAATTATTATAATATTAAAATTAAATATGTATTACATATATATATATAATTATATAAAAATATATTTTAAATAATAAAACATACACTATTTTAAATAATTAGATTGAATTTTTTTTTACTTAAAAATATATACTAAATAGTTAAAAAATAAAATTATATCAATATTTTAAATAATATGATATCTTAATAATTATGTTAATATTTAATTTTTTATAATTATATATATTTTTGAATAAATATTAAGAAATAAGAAACCTGATAAACTAACGATTATTAACCTTATGTATCCAAAATTAATACATAATAATCATGGTTATTAATATAGCTTTCTCCGTCTATCCTTGCATTCATTCTTAAATGTAAGGAAAATGTGATTTTTTTATATTAATAGAGTAATGAATTTATCATTATTTATGTGATAAAAATTAATTTAATATATGTGATCTACTTACCAAATTTCTCCTATCATTTATTTTAAGAGATTTAATAGAATTAAACACAAGAAAAGGAGAAATAATCAACACTAGAGCGATTAAACTCAAATAAGATATACCCTTTCTTATACCAATTTAATAAGTTTGCAACCTAGAATACAACTGGGTAAGGAGATACAAACTTCTAAAATCTCATCGTGGAGAAATAATCATTAAAGGAGATTAAAAAAGCTCAAGTAAAAAGATTTTCAAACACGAGGCATAATCACAAGTAGAGCATAAGTAAATGAAGCATGCAAAATAGTAATAAACTATTTTTCCAATCTAAGTCTTAATCCTATATGTCTTAGCATACAATATCAAGACTTAGATTATACTCACAACACCGCAGATCACAAAAACACAATCAAGTAAAAAGGTAAACCCATATAGAATTCTTATTTATGTGGTAACACCCTTTGGTTACTACTTGACAGCAAAAAATTTACTAAGTAATAAAACAATTACAAATCTAATAGAAACAAAACCAAAAATACTTCTATCAGTTGGGACTTCTATTTAAACTATCTATTGTTGCCCTCACTTGCTACCTCTATAACAACTTGGTTCGACTCCCAAACATGACTCTCCTCCAAAACCAACACCATCTAATGTCGTATGATTAGATATTGTATATCAATTATGTGTAAAGTACTATACCACAACCCTTGATAACTACTTACATAGAGATGTACTCACAAATTTTGTAAAAATAGTTACTCACACTATTCTACGCTCATATAAATGTATCACAATTACTAAAACACTTTCAAGATAAATAGTGAACGCATAATTTGAAACTTTAGAAATTTTGATTGAATTTTGATAAGTTTTTTAATTAATTGAAGCAATTTATAGAGGGTATTTATAGCACATTACTAATTGACCAGCTAACCTCGCCACGCTCTCACTAACCACCTTGTCATGGCCATATCGAGGGGTGTGGCGAGACCCTTCACGAGCTACTTTGTCGAGGTGTGTAAAAAAATATTTTTTTAAATCCAAAATTTACTAAGTAATTTTCATAAATATTCGCACCTGAAATGAACCAAAAATATCTATATGCGGTCTAACATGCATACTAAACAACCAATCCTATGGTATATGAAAAACAAGCATTTAAACACAGTATTCCTAACTAAATACATGTGTGCATTACTTATCCATAGTAACCAACCTTACACAAAGGAAGACAAAATACTGAGTAAAATAAGCACTAAGCAAACTAAATATACTCTATCTTTTGCACATAGGAAGCCAAACACATAGACATAGTAACCAATCTTACACAAAGGATATACTCGTAGGCCCCGTACTTTACCATGGGAGGGTCCTTAGACTCCATCTCCAATCTGAGGTACGTTAACGAGTTTTTTTCACCTTCCCCAAGCCTCGAACCTAGGACTAGGTTGATGACTCTATGAAAATAGAGTCATTAGTGCACTTTTTACTTAATATGTACTTGTTTTATTTAATAAATAGTATTTTTATGGCCAAAAAATTAAAATATAAACTTTTTAGTAAAAATATAATTTTTGGAATTTTTTGGGATTCTTCTGGAATTTTTTTATGAATTTTTAACACAAGACCAATCAGAAGCTACCACGTGGCATATCATGTAAGCACATGAGCTGACTAGGCAAGTCACACAGACAACACTTAAGCACGGAGAGCTAATCACATAGAATCGTGTGTGAGGAGGATGAAACACACTCCACGTGTCAGCACGGTATTCAATCCGAATTCAAAAATCGTTCAACGCGTCATGCCATATGTCACCACGCCATTGCACCACACGTTCCACCCGTGAGCCACACCATCCATTTTTGCAAATCACGTCATGCCACGTGTTGCTAACTCAGTGAGATTTGAGTCTGACCAGTCTCCCCTACCACGCATCGCTCCCTAATTCGCCCAATGAATTTCTGATGCCACGTGTCACGCTATGATTGGCAGAAACTGTCAGTTTTGCTTGTTTTGATTGTAGCCCTTGATCTGAAACTGATTGGATAGTCTAGATCGTACCTGAGCTTTATTTAAGCCCTTAATCACTCCATAAACCCTAATTAGCCTCTATTAGCATAATTTTGGTTAGTTTTTATTGCTAAAAAGAGAAAAAAAATATAGAAAAATTTAAGAGAAGACACAATTTTGGTGGAGATTCAAGAGAATTAATTATACAGTTCAAGATATTGATTGTATTTCTTTTTCTACTCTTTTCTTTATCAATTTTTATACCTTTATTTATGAAAAATATGAGCTTTATGAACACAATTATGGTTAATTAATTTATTAATCTAAGGATATTATGAACTCAATTTTCACCATGTGATGATCTAATATTTTTTTCCAATTTTAATATTAATTTAATTTTATTATTTAATTTGATTTTTATGCTATTAATTGTTTGGCAAACAATTTATCTATAAATACAATTAAATAGATTTGAGAGAATTATTTAATTATTTATCTTGATTAAATAACATGCATAATTTCTAGGCAGAGATGTATGATTCTTATGTATGTGATCAATAATTGATGAACTTAATGAGTAGTATGCAATTTAATTGGCATGAGGGTGTGATTAAATTAATTGCTATATAATGTGTAGTTTACTTGAGAGAGAAATACATGCTAGCTAGGTTAGATTCAATTGATCATGTAATTAATTGATATTATATTGGGGGGATTTTAGTAATTCGCATGTTTAGAAAATTGTAGGATTAAATATTCCTAGATATTTTCTCATATATCTTTTTAGTCACAAAATCTGATATAATTAATTATTTCTATTTACTTTTAGTTATTTTAATTTTGTTTTCTTAAAATAGAAAAACACCAAAAAAATTGATTTTTATTATTTTTAGTTTTAAAAAATTAATTTCTAACAAAATAATCTACGTGGGAACGATATTTACTTATCATTATATTATTTGTTAGAATATGTATACTTACTTATTCATTGCACACACAATTTGTGTGAGGATCAAGTTTTTGGCACCGTTGCCGGAGATTATAAATATTAAAAATTAATAATTTATTATTATTACTATTATTTATTTTAGTTATTTTAGTTATTTTTTTCTTTAATTTTAATTTTAATTTACTTATTTTCTTTTATTGACTTATCTATTTATTTATTTTTTTAATTTATTATTATTTAATTTAATTTATTTATTTAGTTTTTATTTAGACTTCTCTTTTAGTATTGTAGAAACATAGTTGAGTCTATTGCATTAGCAAAGTTCGTGAGGAAAAAATCTTACCTTTTGATCTTGAAATTGAGCATACTTTGAGATCAATTAGAAAACAAGTCACCCAAGAGAAAGAAATGACTAATCCATTAGAAATAAACAATAATGAGCTAAACTTAAATAATGAAATGTTTTTGATAGATGATAAAGATAGAGCTATGAATAAATATGCAATACCTACGTTGGAAGGGCTGAATCCAAGTATTACAAGGCCAAACATTCAAGCTAATCAGTTTGAATTAAAGCCAGTGATGTTTCAAATTCTATAAATAGTTGGACAATTCAAGGGATTACCAATAGATGATCCTCATCTTCATCTCAGATTGTTTATTGAAGTTGTAGATTCATTTAAGTTTAATGATGTGATAGACGAGGCATTTAGGCTTAGATTATTCCCTTGCTGTTTGCAAAACCATGCTCGAGCTTGGCTAAACTCTTTGCCACCTGATTCCATTACAACTTGGAATGGTTTGGTGGAGAAATTCTTGATGAAATACTTTCCACCAACAAAGAATTCCAATCTTAGGAATAACATTACTTCCTACTAACAACAAGAAGGAGAATCTCTATATGAAGCATTGGAAAGATTCAAGGAATTTCTAAGGAAATGTCCTCATCATGGTATTCCTTCTTGGATTCAAATGGAGACTTTTTATAATGGTCTCTACTCAAACAAGGAATATCGTTGATGCATCGGCTAATGGAGCTTTGCTAGCCAAATCTTACAATCAAGCTTACGATTTACTTGAGAAAATGGCTAGCAATAATTATCAATGGCCAATGGACAAAATGACAGCCACAAGAAAAGTAGCCGAAATGCATGAGGTAAATGATATCACAGCACTTACAGCTCAAGTTTCATCTTTGGTTAATCTTTTGAAGGTACAAAACTCGTCAGTGAGTATAAACCAAGTCCAAAATTCATTAGTGTCATGTGTGTTTTGTAGAGGAGCTCATTTGTTTGATAATTGTCCAAATAATCCTGAATCTATTTGCTATGTGGGTAATGTGAATAAAAACAATAATCCATACTCAAACACATATAACCCAGGATGAAGACAACATCCAAATTTCTCTTGAAGCAATAACAACAGTTAAGGTGGTAATCAATTCAACCATCAATCATTTTCACCACCTGGTTTTCAACAACCACAACAATCACAAGCCCAAGAGAAGAAGCTTTAATGGGGATGATAAAAGACTTCATCCAATCAGTAAATACAAAAGTGTCTACTCAAGAGGCTTCGATTCGAAATTTGGAGAACCAAATAGGGCAACTTGCTTAGGCCATAAGCCAAAGGCCTCAAGATAGCCTTCCAAGTGACACAATTTTAAAACCAAGAAGAGAAGGTAAGGACCAATGCAACGCCATAGCCTTGAGGAGTGGTAAAAATTTAGAACAAGAATATAAGACATAAAAGGATGAGGAGAAACAGGAAATTAAAAAGGATAAAGAGAACTATCAAACTAAAAAAGATAAAAAGGAACCATAAACTAAAAAGAAAGATGAGGAATTATTGGATAAAGAGAGTAATGGAAAGGAAATAATTCAGCCAAAAAAGAGCAACCTTTACAAACCCACTATTCCTTTCCCTCAAAACTACAAAAGCAAAAGTCAGATACGCAGTTTTTAAAATTTCTAGAAGTCTTCAAGAAACTACACATAAACATATCATTTGTAGAGGCACTTGAAAAAATGCCAACCTATGCCAAATTCATGAAGGATATACTATTAAATAAAAGGAGGCTTGAAGATCATGAAACAATAACCTTGACTGAAGGTTGTAGTGTCATCCTTAATAGAAAACTACCACAAAAACTAAAAGATCTAGGTAGTTTTGACATCCCTTGCACTATTAGGAACATCCATTTTGGCAAAGCACTATGTGACTTAGGTTCTAGTATTAACTTTATGCCATTATCAGTCTTCAAGAGATTAAGGATTGGTAAAGCAAACCCTACTTCGGTAACATTACGAATGGCAGATTGATCGATTAAGAGACCTCGGGGTATGGTAGAAGATTTGTTAGTAAAATTAGACAAATTCAGCTTTTCGACGAACTTCATTGTGCTAGACATGGAAGAGAACCATGACATTCCTATCATACTTGTTCGTACATTCTTAGCAACCAAAAAGGGCACTCATTGATGTACAAAAAGGTGAACTTACAATAAGAGTGCAAGATGAACAAGTAATATTTAAAGTTTTTAAAGAATCTGAACCCTCTGATATTGATAATGTTAATGAATGTATAAGGATAAATGTTACTGATTGTGGGAATGGCTTAAAAGAATCTGTTGAGTCCCCCAAACTTAAGACTTTAACACATGTTGTTGTAAACAAGAACATAAACTCACCAGAAAACAACTCAACCTATTATAACTTTGAAAGTATGGCATCGAAGGTTGATATTGTGGACTGTGTGAACCATATGAACTCCATGATAAAGATTAGTTGTCATGACTAAGATAAGGAATATAACATATTTGTTAAGATATTTACATTAATCATGTGATATGCTTGCTAGTTTTGATTAAGTTAATTCAACTTTTATGCACATGTTCATGATTGATTTTGGTGTGCTTATTGAGAGTAAATTTGTAGTGAGTTATGCGAGTCAATTAGTCATGTATTTGAGCCTAACAAAGAACCTTTCATATCTGTAAGCCACATTTAATGTCTAACTAATAAGTATTACATATACCCTTGCACCTGTGTAGCTTGTATGAAAAGAAAAAAATGCAATCTTGTGCTATGCTTTAGAGTAAGGTAAAATGTAATGCACCCTATAAAAAAGAAGAAGCAAAACTCACAACACAATTATCCCTCTAAAGAAAAATAAAATAGAATTGAAAATAATTTTAGGGGTGTTATAAAGTTACAAAAAAAAAAGAGAAAAGAGATGTAGAATAAAAAAAATATGAAAATATTTTGTTAACGTACCTCGGATTGGAGATGGAGTCTATGAATCCTTCCACGATAGAGTACGAGGTCCACAAGTATATCTTAACAATTATTATAAATAATAAAATTTGCTAAAAATACATAAGTTTAAAATTTAAATTTTATGTATGTCGTGTTTTATGTATAACAATAATTCATAAATAAATTTCAATATCAATCTAACCTTATCTAATTCAAAAAATAATAATTTTCTTGGATTCAAATTTGTTTGGATTGATAATATCATTGGATCAAATTTGGATTGAAAATATTTGAATTTGATCGGATCTAATCGGATTTAGATTAGTGAAAAATAAGCAATTTTTAATCTTTGCTCACACCGAGCACTGACTTTATCCCTTTTGACTAATCAATGATGATGAGAACTAATTACAGGGTAACGTGAGTACTTGGTGATATTTTCCTCCAATATCAGCCTTTAGACCTCATAGGTCTTCTTTGGCAAACTAGGTGGTTTAGCTACTTCACTTGGGTACGACAACACATTTACATCTTGGTAAGGAAGTTTTAACTATCTAAGGAACTAGTATCCTTGATCTCTTTATAAAATTCCATTCTTGATGTTTAAAACTTTTCAACAACTATTTATAAGTTTCAAATGGATTCCTCATTGATAATGATCTGATTATATCCTTAATTATCTCCCTTGATTTGGGTCCTTAGATTATAGGTTTAATGAATGGTTGAGATGAGACTTTCAACCCATACTTAGGTTAAGCCTCTATCAGTCCTATTAACCTCAATTCCATTCAGTGAATCGTTGAAGTATAATATGGTAAGATCTTACGAGATGATCTGATCTCTGAATGACTAAGATCTGAAAGGGATGACCAAGGTCTCTAGATGACCCTTACCTCTAGGTGTAAAAACTTTAAGTGGTTAGATTTCTATTCTTTTAGATGACAAGGATGTACTTGGTGCTCAAGTGAATGTATGAGCAAAACTTCAGAGGAATACCATGTGAAACTACTTGTACAATTTCAATTGTACCAAAAAATCATGTGGAATTGTTTGTGTAGCTTTGAAGGAAACAAAAGACCAATAATGAGTTGATACCTTATAATCGTTAATATTCTTATTCGAAGTAGCACATTATGGTTACTGTCATAAATATGATTGAATGCCTAAATTAAAGATTATCAATGGTTTTAAACTTGCATAGTTTAGTTATCACCTTTTTAAATCTTAATATAATGAATGAGTTAAATCTAATAAATGAACATTTTGATTGTTCAGGATTTAGATTAGTTGATAATTGTGTTATGAATTAATGCACAGTAAGAATATGTGAAAAGTCTTAAGTGTATCTAAACTTCTAAAAGTAAAATTAAGAATTCAAGAATGGTTTTAAATTATAAAATTAATTTAGAATTTAATTAACTAATTTCTATTCATGATATAATTAACTGAATTGTAGGCTAATAATTTGGTTAGTCCTATAATCACGTATCTCTCATTATTCTTGTGCAATTTACTTTAGTATTTTATGTTAGCTTCACAATCAATAAAAAAACCATTTGTTAAATTTAATTTACTTACTAACGAATGAGTAATTAGGAGTATAAATCATTACTAATCCTTTGTGGGTTCGACACCTACTTCAACTATACTACCAATGACATATTTCTAAGAAAAGTAAGGTTTAACTTTTGATATGCTATTTTAGGGTGGGTCAATATGTTCTTTATTATGTTAAGGTGGAAACACAGTTCCATCCCTTCAAGTTTTCCATGTGCTCCAAGAAGATGTTAGTACCATTATAATTTCCCGTGTTGGGCATCTTGAACTTGTAGGAATTGGAGTAACCATAACTTCTAGTATGAATGTGACTCAATTGAGATAGATAGGTCTGGGGCTCACCCTTGGTTCAACATTTGTTGCATTTTTTGTAGTTGCATAACAAGTCGATTAATAGTTGGATGGAGAATCATCAGTACATTCTTTCAAGGATTGTCCCTTGGATGATTATTGGTCGTTGAGGTTACATGGTCAACACAATTTTTTTTATAGAGGACCCTTGTCTGCAGACCTGGAGATGCTTGTGCAGATCATGTTTGGACAAAAATGTTCATGCTAATCCTAACTGGTCCAAGATGAGTGAACAGATGGATAGTGTTTGAGCTTCCATGAATGAACGTCTATAGGCCTTGAGATGCTTGTGTAGATTATGTTTGGACAAAAATGTTCATATTGGTCCTAACTAATCCATGATGGGTGAACATAGGGATATTGTCTAAGGGTTAATGGATGAACGTATTTATACTCTGTATGCAGACTCTATCTAGTTGGCCTTAAGGCTTGGTTCTCATTTCAATAGGTCATGTCCTCGGTCGAACTCCATTTGGGTAAGGGTCAAATCCTATACACTCTAGGCATTAGAAGATGTCGTATAGATGCTCACTGGGATGAGAAGTAGCCTAAGAGCTTGTGGTTCTCGGAGGCATTCCAAGATAGCCTGGAGAGTACCAAGGGACTTGTGTGCTAGTTTGGCCCCATGATTCCCATTTGAGTGATGGAACTTGTTTATTGCTTCATTCTTTTGAAAGATCAAACTATTTTTTTTAAAGATATTGTAAATATACACCAACGAAAGAGGAGATAATTGTTTTCCAAATATTATATAGATGCATTGAATAACTGAAGAGTGGACGATCCTTTTTTTCTTTAAATTCCATTTGAATTGGATGGGCGGATAATCTTTTGTACACCCATTTCTATATGTGCACCAAAAATTATCAAAAATATTATCGTTCAATTCGTCTTGTCACAAGGATCGAGAAACCATTTTTATTTTTTGAGAACATTTCTAAAAATGGGTGAACTAGGCCTGAATCAATTTTGGTTTGTCTAGTGAATCGAGTCAATTTTCCCCCTTTTTTCGTAGCAATTATTAGGGTTGACTCTCACTTACCCTGGTGACACATAGGGGCAAGTTCAACGTCGTTAAGTGATGGTTAGCCACCAAATTTTGGTGTCTAATTGATCAAAAGATGGGCTTTTTGGTGTTCTTAGATTTTTCAAGCAATGCATTGATTTCCTAATTCGAACAAGAGCTTCTTAGTCGAGTAGAAAACTTCATGTTGGGCCTTGTTTGGGCTACGCTGTCATGGCCGTGCTAGCTAGGTTTTTCTATTCGACAGTCGAGGAAGTCTCACTTGTTAGATTGTCGATAACGAAGCCACCATTTGGCGATAGTGATCATGGTGTGCTTGCATTCGGCTCGTTAACATAAGGATTGCACGTGATGATCTCTTCTAAACTCCATTAGAACTAGTTTCTCTAAACTTGTAAATTGATTTGATGCTTTATCGTTAGAAGCACACAAGTTGGTCTTATATAGATCGTGCAAAGTTTCAATTAAGACATCAATCTATTTTAAAAATTGTATAACTTTTTAATATGAATGTTGGAGAACACTTATGAATGTCCTACTTAAATATTTGATTTTTTAGCTTGGTAGAACACACTGGTTTCCCACATATGACGCCAAATGTTTATATCATTTTTTGTAAAAAAAAGGTAGGATTGTTCTTCTTGGATCTGCGAGATGGAATAACTCATTTTTTACTTTCGGGGAAGTAGTAGCTTTTGGCCCTTCGATTCTTAAGTCAATAATGAGGATTTGATGAATGTAGAAGAGATATAGGTCTTACTCTGTGATGAAGATGAAATAAAGTATTTGTGTGTAGTTTTTTGTTATAAGATTCAACTTTTGTTTGAATGTATACACTAGTGAATATATATAAAGAGTGTACTATTTTAACTTGATATATATCTCTTATTCATATAAATAGACCTAATTTAACATAATAATTATCTCTCTATAATTATCTCTTTGACACAATTAAAAGATAATTATTCATCTTTTATCTCTTTATTGATAATATTTTGTGGTTATATTTATCTAATGATTCAGTATTTATGAGACTGGTCCATAAGATTTTTTAGTGACTATTATATTCTTTATTTACTACTTAAGATGTATTAAATTACACCCCAGAGTTTGTTTAATAACGAACTATTATTAACGAATGAAACTCTTTAATTCATACCTTTTTATTGCTTGAAGGAAAGCCGGGTTAAGTGTCCTATTCTATAGTCTTGAAACCTTGAGAAATGTATTTGTTCTAAAGATATATATCTTCACCAAACCTGTGCAAACATCAAATCCATCTGTTCCATGAAAGTGAATTCCAGAATGTAAAATATGAATAAGAAGACGGATTAGTTGGTCATAAAATCATAAGGGGGTAGCTAGAAAGTATTTTTATTACATCTTGATCACTAGTATATATTGAGAAACTTAGATTGATTTTCGAAACCTTTCTACCAAAAAAAAAATACATTTAGTAAATTTATAATCTCATCAGAAGACTTCCTATGTCTCTAGAAATAATTAGTAAGAATTTATATGCATTTTTCTCTTTCTATTGTGCAATGTTACTAAGATAGTCACATATGGAGGTGTGAATGAAGTGATGATTTAGAAAATTCAAATTCAATTAGATCTTGAAATCGTTATTATAATTATTATAATGTTAAAAAACAAATTTAAAGTATCCTATTTTTATTTTTTTCTTTAACTTATGAAAATATAATCAAAAAATAATATTATACTAATATTTTCCCATATTTTAAATTTATATAAAAATATCCATATAAATTAAGCTATATATATAAATTTATATAAAAAGATTCATATAAATTGTGTTAAATTAAGCTATATTTCACTTTAAATAGCCATAACATAGGTGAACTTGCTTAACTTGTGATATTTATATTTAGTGCCTTCTCAAAAAAATTCCAGCATTTTAATTCTGAATAATTGGAAAATGGTCGAAAAGAACATGAAGGACCCAGAAAAAAAATATTACCAAAAAAGGGAAAGAGCAAAAATGAGGTCAAACCAATTAAAATTGACTTTTACAGCACTCCAATGGCTAAGCTGGGCCAAGTACTACTTTATTTAAAACATATAGTTACCAAATCAACCAAACGCAATCTTAATATGCCCCTTCAGTGAATCACTTCACTCTGAAATTTAGCAAAATCCACAATTTGTATATAAAAACTTTATACATGTATTTGTCATTTACGTGAAAATAAAGATCGTATTGAACAATATATACTGTAACATAAAACTAACTCAAAATAGATCGTAAATATTAATATAACTCGATCATAATTTTTAGGTTTTTTTTATTTTATTGTACAAAATTATTGATAATGAGTTTATTATTTTGCGGGCATAAATAGACATAGAATTCGGCAACTTCTAACCAATTAGACAGACGGACTATCATATATTACACAATGTCACGTCCAAACTGGACAGAGTTATGTATACAACTTCATTATAACTGGACAAAGAGGCACACTTCTTTGACATGCTCATTTTTCATGGCTGAGAGCTACTCTTTATGGACTTATTATTATCCTTCCCAAGTATATTTGGTACTAGCTAATTACCAACAAAAACTTACTAAATTTGCCTATTTCAAGTACTCTGTACCTTAATAGTTAACATCATTTAATGGCACATGAATGATCAAATTACGGGTGAGTGGTGGAAAGTTGATACAGAAGCAATTATAAGTCAAGCTCTACAAACTGGAGCTGGCCCAAATATCTTTAATGCATACACACTTAATGGACTCCTTGGCCCATTATACAATTGTTCCAAAGGTAGAATTAAGTTGATATCATTTCTCAACTTAATAAAGCAACTCGAAAATAAAGCATAAATGCAAGTTTTTAACCCTCCCTTTTATATGATCTAATTATTCACACATTTTTATTTTTATTCTCTTAAAAATATATATATTTTTACATTTATAAAAAAATTATACATGCACATTTATAAATATGTAAAAAATATATACTTTTTTACGTTATTAAAAAATACATATACATACCTCTTAAACGGAATTAAAAATAAAACTTAATCTTTAAGGGTTTTTTGCTATGCAATTAAATAAGTTTTTAATTAGGATATATTATTTATTTACTTTTTTTTTGGCAGATACATTTAGGCTAAAGGTTAAGATGGGCAAAACATACCTTCTACGTTTTATCAATGCTGCACTCAACGACGATTTGTTTTTCAGTATAGCAAATCACTCCTTAACTGTGGTTGAAGCTGATGCTTTATATGTTAAGCCTTTCAAAACCAATATAGTTCTTATTGCTCCAGGACAGACCACAAAATGTTCTCCTCAAAACTAAATACTACCACCCAAATGCCAAATTCTTAATGACAGCTAGACCTTATTTCACAGGCCAAGGCACATTTGACAATTCAACTGTTGCTGAAAAACTTCCTCTTCTAACCTAAAAACCCTTCCAGTTTTCAAACCAACCCTCCCTGCTATTAATGACACAAACTTTGCAGCAAAATTTACCCGGAAATTTCGCAGTTTGGCGAGAGAAAATTCCCAATAAGAGTCCCACAAATTGTTTATAAGAGCTATTTCTTCACAGTAGGACTTGGAAGTATCCCATGTCCTAAAAACCAAACCTGTCAAGGACCTAATGGGACTAAATTTTCTGCTTCAGTGAACAATATCTCCTTTTTACTTCCTTCAACAGCTATTTTACAATCCTATTTCTTTAGAAAATCAAATGGGATTTTCACTACAGATTTTCCAAACTCTCCTTTGATTCCTTTTAACTATACTGGCAATCCGCCAAATAACTAGTGTGAGCAATGGCACAAAAGTAATTGTGATTCCATTCAACACAAGTGTTCAAGTAGTGTTGCAGGATACAAGTATTCTTGGTGCAGAAAGTCACCCTCTTCGTCTTCATGGTTACAATTTCTTTGTTGTTGGTCAAGGCTTTGGAAACTTTGATTATAACAAAGACCCTGCAAAGTTTAATCTTGTTGACCCCGTTGAAAGAAATACTGTTGCTGTTCCTTCAGGTAGATGGGTTGCAATTCGTTTCTTTGCAGATAATCCTGGTATGTACTTGTCATTATAAACTCATATCAGGTCTGTTTGCATTTTCTTTCGATACATTATAAAAGTGCTTATGAACCAAACGATTTTTTTACATAAGTGCTTTCATGGCTCTGAAAGCAATTTGAAACCACTTTTGACAAGAAGCTAGCGCAAGCAAACGAACCCAAGTCCTTTGGATTTGCTTATAATCTTTGTTATCCATTATATTACCATGATTGTGTTATTTGATGAGACAGGAGTTTGGTTTATGCATTGTCATTTTGAAGTACATTTGAGTTGGGGATTGAAGATGGCTTGGGTTGTTCTTGATGAAAAACCGGAAGACAAAATATATTTATTTGTGATTTCTAACCCAATCTCAACCTGCAGAAGGGATTAAAATATTATATCTACCCTTAAATTTTACCGAAACATCCAATAAAATATCAAAAATAATATGTATCTCAAATTTGACATTTATTACAAATGATTCATAATAGTCCAATCACATTTACTAAATTATATTAAATGAGAAACTTAAACATCAATTTTGATATATAATAGTGCTGAATAAATATAAAAAAAGTTTAAATATCATAAATTTTTAATAGATGTAGGATTTATTTGAATAGTATCACTTGAGCACACTAAACTATATCAAATAAAATCATAATAAATTAATTGTGTTTGTTTGTGTTCATAAAGGATGAGGTACTAAAATGATCCACAAGTTGTACACTTTAGCCCACTAATTTACATATAATATTTTAGATGTTTACAAAGTAGAATATTAGAAGCTTGAGTGTCATATTTTTAAACTTAATGGACCTCTCTAATGTACCACAATTAGTATATCAAAGTCTATTAAGTTTGAAAAATAAGACATCAAAATCTATTAGTTTTAAAAATTAAAATATTAAAAATATTTATGAACTTTTAATATCATACTTTTTAAACTTAATAGATTTTAAGTGTAATATTTAAAAGTTAGTGAATTTAAATGTCTAATTTATATAAATTAATAGATTTTTAGGATATGTTTCTCGTTGTAAATATATATCAGAAGAAAAATGTTATATATCATAAATTTAGTTTATATTAAAATTATGTGTTATTTTATAATTGATAAAAATAATATTAGTTGACTAATAATAATTATTATTGTTATAAAAAGTTTATTTAAAAAAAAAGTTTAAATATAATTTTTTTAAGTTGCTTTTATCGTAACTACATAAAAATTGATTTTTTTATACATAAATGTTTAAAAAGTTAGTCTTTCATCAAATAATTAATTAATTTATGATTTCATTAAAAAAGTAAATATACAACAATTATTATTTATTAGCAATAATAATTTAATTTATTATTTTAATAAAAATATATATATAATAATTATTATTTTACAAGCAATGTTGTAACAATAACACACAATTTAAATATGAGTGATATTCATTTAACAAATAAATTAAATATAATAAGACAATAATGTGAACCTAATACAATAAAAAAAATAGTATTGAACTTAATAATCATTTTTATAAATTTTTTCTTAAAAGTAATGTAAATTAAGTAATTATTTTTTAATTGATATTAGATAAATTGATATAATATAATCTGAACATAAAAACATGATTGGTTTAATATAATTATGCTATTAAAATAATAATTCATAATGTTTAATATAAATAAAATTGTCAAATATAAATTATATAATTATTATTTATTATAAAAATATTTTAATATAAAAAAACTTGAGAACAATCAAAGATTTTTTTTTTTTTTTGGAGAGCTTTTATAATATATACCATTTTCATATTAGAATGCACCATGTCTGGAACAATTCTTATTTTATAGCCTCATTTTTTGTCTTTTTACAAGCATGTATGGGACAATTCTTATTTTATAACCTTTCATGCTATGATTCTTTTACAAGCGCAACTCAAATCTAAATTGAAATAATAAAAATAAAGGAATATCGATACATAATTCACGAAATTATTTTAAAAATAATATTTAAATTTTATATTTATTTTTATAATAATTTAATTATATTATTATTAAAAAATTACCTTACAATAACTAATAACCATTTTTTAGGCTTTTACTTACCGTTACAACTTATTGAATTGACGACATTCTATATTTAATATAATTAAAAAATAAAAAATTAATTAAAAAAATTAAATTTATTATTATATAATTAATTTTAAAAAATTAAATATTAAACTTGAATTTCATTTTTCCAAATAAGTAGAGAGATATAGATAATTATTTTTTAAAATAAAATCTCAAATCTCTTAACCATTTAAGAGCTTCCTTGCAAAAGTAAGGTTTCTTTACGAAGGTAATATGATAATGAATATAATGATATGATAAAATTTATAAAAATTATAAGTATTATTACTCATTACGTTAATCTTTTGGGATTAAATTTTTTTTTATGAATTTTAACACGAAATTAAGTATTTTTATATAGAAATAATCATCTTAACCCTATAAATGACATGTTATATTTTGATGGATGATATCAACTATAAGTATCAATATATTTTCTCATATTACATAATCTAATTATGAAATAATTTTAGTTAATTTGTTCTTTTAAGTATATTTAATATAAAAATAATTTATTATATGTATTACTTATCTTTTAATAAATGAATTAAAAGGAAAAATAAATGATACTTAAAATAATTGATTTTATATAAATAAAATTAAAAAGGAAAATTAAAATACTTGTTATTATTATAATAATTATCTATTTTTACGAAAATCAAAGAGAAAACTAAAAGTCTTATAAATATTTGTTAAATTTTGAATTTATTTTTAAATTATATTTATTGCAAAATTAATTAATTATCTATATTAATAATTATCTTTTAGTAGAAGAATTAAAAAAAGAAAAATAAAAAAACTCCTAAATTATTTGTTTTTTATGGGATATTTGATTTTATATGAAAAAGTTAATGAAATTGACAATAACAAAGAAAATTGAATGTCTCATTGGCATTATAATATTGTTTATTATTATGAAATTAAAAGAAAAAACCTAAAAATCCTTTAAATATGTGTTAAAGTAATATACTTAAAAAAATTATAATCGATAAAATGTTATTAAAATATAATAAAATGAAACACTCTCTTTTTACCTGCTTCTAAGGTCACATTTAGTTCATATAATGAAAAAATAATAAGAATTAAAATGGTAATAGAATTGAATATAAAAAATAGTATTATTATTATAGTGTTTGGTTTAACCACCTAAATCGAAAAATGAATCAATATTGTAATGTTTAATTTACAATTGAAATGTAATGAAAAAATATTATATATTACCTTAATAAATTTATATTTAGTGAAGTGTAAATAATGTTATTTAATAATTATTTTCTCCATCATATAGAATATATTATTAAAAATTATTATTTTTTAAATAATTATTACTTAAATATTATTTAATCTTAAAAATAAGAAAAATTATTTTTGATAAAAATATTCTTCCATATTATTTACAAAATAACACTCAAAATAAATGATAATAAAATCTTACTGAATTTACCCTATAAACACCGAATATCACATATATTAATAATACCACGTGCGTTGTTACTGTATATAATAGTGCATG
The DNA here is from genome assembly GCA_030763125.1 of Hippophae gyantsensis. NCBI lineage: Eukaryota > Viridiplantae > Streptophyta > Magnoliopsida > Rosales > Elaeagnaceae > Hippophae > Hippophae gyantsensis. Next base: position 57,418,101 of record CM061032.1, on the reverse strand, counting down.
TAAAGTTATAACAATTAGTTAGCAAATTACTAGCCGAGATTGGCGGCTACTGTTATCATAACAACTATAAATACTAGTGTTGTAACCATTTGCACATTATTCTGTTTTGAGGAAATTCATTTTACGCATGCCTGAGTTCCTAATCTTCATTCACGCTTTCTTGAAGTTTAATATGGCATGGGAGTAATAAGATTCAGTTAAGGGATCCAAAGCTTCCTGTCGAGGTATGGTGTTTTTTTCTCTTAGAAACTCGCTATTGATCTATCCCCTCAGCAATTGATGAGCACACACAATCAAGTCCTTAACAACGACGTCAAAAACTCGATGAAGCACACATAAAATCGACAATATTAATATTGTAGATACTTTGGTTTTATATTTTTAAAACTCTTACAAATGCACGAATCATTTTATAGCAAATGATAAATATACTCTCAAGATCGATCTAAGGAACGAATATATGTGATTTTTAATTTATTATTCAAAATCTTAAAAACGAAATTAAATCCTAAACATTCTCTCACGATATTTTGGTTTGTTTGTTTCCTAATCTAATGATATAAAAAATAAACATAGATATGATTCAATAAACAATAATGTAATTTTTTATCATTCATAACAGTGGAATATTTATAGATATAATAATTAAGTTAATTATACTTACTCATATTATTTAGGTTATTAAATATATAAATTAATATTTATTTATTCTTTTTTTATATAAATAACATTTTTGATGGGGTTAGATATTCTTTATTAATTAAACAAATCAATTAACACATATGGATGGGATCGATAATTAATTTGGTTAATTAAATTAATTTTTTTATAAGAGATTGAAAATGAACCATTTATATACAATATTTGTTAGGATTAAACATTTTAAACTTTATTCAAGGTGTCTAAATTAAGTTTAATTAACTGAGTACTAACTTTTAAATTTTAAAATCATGATTGAAAATATGTTGTCAATATATTTTCGAATAATAGTTCTTATAAAAACTTTTAAAATAGAGAGTTTTACTCTAACTAACGAACGATTGTACCAACAAATAAAAGAGCATTATTCTAAATTAACTGGATAATTAAATTTAAAAATTTAAAAAAAAATTAATGAATGTCATTATTATTATTTTTGGTTATATATGTCTTAATATATAATCATTTCGATAAATGTAAAATTAAATATTTTGAACGATAAACAAAACTTTATTTAATTAATAAATTTTAAAATTGTAAAAGTCATTGAATATCATTATCATTATTTGTGGTTTTATAAATCTTAGTACGAGATTAGTCATTATATATATATTTTTTATTATCTTATTTTAACTCACCAATTTGATTTTAATTTTAGATTATTTGTTTTGTATATTTTTAATTTTTTGAGTCGATAATGTCATAAAATTGAAAAAGGTAATAAAATTTCATAAATCTAAGACATCAAAATACGACTATTTATTAAATTTTATATATTTTTAAAATTAAACTTTTATATAATATTTAAATTAATTGTAATATATTTAAAATAAAATTTTGTTCTGCGCAAATTTTTTTAGTTTTTTTTTTTTTTTGCCACTCAAATGCAAAGTTTTTTAGTTAGATATATAAAAAGTACAATATAAGAATAATACTAAAAAAACCTAAAAATGCACCATTAACATAATTTTTGAGAGACAGGAGCAAAAATTAGGTTAGAGATAGTTAAAAATATATCATTAATTACATAGTTTTATAATTTTATAATTATATAATTAAAATGTAATTTTTTTATTATAAAAAATGAATATTTTAATCATATAATTATAAATTTATACAACTAAAATATGAAAGTTATAAAAATAGAAATAGAGTAACATATATTCTTTATAAAAATTAAGTAATTAAAATATTCAAATAAAAAAAATATCAGGTGCACCAATTCACGTACAAGTTCCGGAAAAAAAAAACTGAAGTAAAAATGCGGGGGGAGCTTTGATGATAAATGACTGGTTATTTCAGCTTGACAACGAGAATACATATGACAGTGGAACAGAGGATCGAGTTAGTTCTTAGGGCATGTTGTTAGATAGTATTATCCCAAAGAGTCTCGTCATATAATTTTTATAAAATTACGTTATAATATATATAATAAAAATTATACAATTATAAATTTTAATACTAGGATATTACGAGTTTGTTATCAAACATTATACATAATAATTATAATATAACTTAATATAATTAAAATCAATACAATTATATTTAATTGATGAAATAAGTTTGTTAATAATAATACTGAAACAATATTATCGATAACTTGGTATGAACTGTTTGGGTTGAGTCGCGGATTAAGTCGTTCTCTTTAAGACGTTTCGCGGCTCTATTCAATTTGTACAAACAAACACAATCTCTTCATCCCCAGTATAAAACAGCTCATAATCTTAATCTCTGTCTCAGAACTTTACTGCACTGATGAAAACTGGAATGCTACACTTGAAAATTTGTTGCTCGGAAAACTAAAAAAAATAACTTAGAATTGTAGAGAGATTTTTTTTCGTAAGGAGATGAGTTTGCAGATTATTGTGTTAAAACTGAGAGTTGAAGCCCTCTATTTATAGGTTTCAGAAACCGTGTGGCCATTATGATAATAACGATAATATTTGGGGATGGAGAGCGTAACGGTCATTCTGAGTAATGAAGAATAACGGTCATTTTCTGAGTAAAGACGAGTAACAGACATTTTTGTGAGTAAAGACAAATAACGGACATTTTTGTGAATAAAGACAATTAACGACCATTTTTCTGAATAATGAAAAATAACGGACTGAGTAAAAGGAAATAACGGTTGTTTTTTTTTCTCTTAAGAAAATATATATATATATAACAATCATTTTCTGATTGGAAACTCGGCTCGACAGGCCGGACGGACGGACGGACGACGACACGTGCGCATGTGTTATCATATTTGTCTAGGTCCTCTCCTCTTCTACAAAAGTGGGTGCCCTTTGGGACCCAATCTCGATAACCAACTCTTCACTATTTATATATCTTTTAAATAATGTAAAAAAACGTGGGATAAGTTTAAAATTTTTTTTTATAAACTTCTCTTTTCCAACATTAATTATATAATAAATATATCAATAATATTTGATATTCAATACTAATGGTAAACATCATTCATTCATTGCCTGATTCACTGTGTTTTTATCAAGAAAATGTCTCTCTTTCTCTTCTCTCTTAATTTTTTATTGGTAAAAGAGAGAGAAATAGAGAGAAAATGGGCGAGAGAGAATAAGGGTGACATTTAGACTCTATTTTTTCTTTGTTTTTAAATATTTTTTATTATTAAAATAAATAAATTTTAGTCTATCTTTAAAAAAAAATTAATTTAATGAATAGCTAGTAATTCTAAATAACATGATTAAATCAACTTGTTTAAATAATCACATAATAAAAATACATAAGAATTAATTACATAAATCAAATCACTACAGTCACATATTCCAAATTACTAATATATAATGAAATCTAGCAAAATAATTATAATATATATATATAGTTGAGTTAAAAATGACATGTTACTTTTTTCCCTCAATAACTTTTTTTCTTTTAACAAAGACATGTCATTGTTTCACTGATTGGTGATAGAAGTTTAGTTGCCATCGACGATGATTTAGTGGTCTGTTGGCTGACAATAGTGGTTCTAGTGACTTTGTTAATGACCATGTGGCCAACAGCCACCATTAATAATCGTACATACATTTTCTACAATTATGCATACATGAGTATTACTTCTCTAAAGTAATGTATAAATATACATTATTAAAACAGTAATGTATATGCGTATATTGTTCTTGTGAAGTAATGTAAAATTGTACATTGTTGTTTGAACATTAATTTCTTTATTTTATAAACTAATGGCAATTATATTGTAAATCAATTTTCTAAATAATTGTATACTTGTAGATGTCGGAGGTAGTCGAAGTCATCAGTTGCTTGTGGCGGTCACTGGTTGTAGTTGCTGCTGGTTATAGTATTGGACGTGGTAACACACTATATTAACGATATTTTTGTATTTTCATAATAAGTTTTATAAAAAATGTTATTTTTAAGCTAAAATAGAGTTTGGTATCAAAACCTCTAATTTGACATGGAATGCAAAATATGTATGTTTATCGACACTTTGTACAGGAGTGCTCGGCTCATGGTTAGCAAAATACATATTAATACATATTTTTTTATATATAAATCCGTTAAATTTTTTTTTTTGTATAAAATATTAACATGGTAAAAATACAAACTATATAAATATAAATATGGTTTGTTTAATTTTAAAAAAATACATTATCAAAAATAAGTTAATAAAATATATATTTTTTAATAAAAATATTAAGAGATTATTTGATTTTTCATAATAATATCAAATATTATTAATAGATTTAATATAAATAAATCATAATTGAAGATAGATTAGTTGCTAATATTAATCTTGATTTAATTTTAGAGTGATTTGTTTATTAATGTTTTGAAAAATAAAATTCATCTTACATATTTTAAATCAAAAATTTGAACTAAATCATTTATCTTAAAATTCATATTTAATGTATTTCTCTTTAATAGTTTTATTATCAAATATTTAATTTATATATTTAAATTTAATTATATTGAAAATTTTATTATTTATTTTTATGAATTTATAAACTAAAATTTTAATATTTCAATAAATTATAAAAAGTTATAATTTATATATAATTAGTAATTATTTTCATTATATGTTATTAGAATATGAAAATAGTAATAAAAATTTATTGTCAGAGAATGTATTTTTTATTTATTATTATACAGAAAAAATATCATTCGTATATAATATTTTTTAACTCAAAAGTACGAATATTTTTCATATGTTTAAAAATTGTTCCAAAAAAATAATATTTTATATTAATTCTTCCATTTGTGTATAATACAAACATAATAGTAATACGTAAAATTTCTAAGTATGACTAGTTCTTTCTCGTAGCTAGTTCATATATATAATATCATTATTTTTTAAAGAAAGTGACAACTCCTACTCTAATGGTATGAAGCACGGGATTTCTTTGAGTTGGTTTAGGAGAAAACAATCTCCCAAACTTAGGGTTTGATTTGTTTCATTGTACTCTTTTGAGATGAATCTAAAAAAACTTCAAACATATATAGATATAAAATTAAATTAATCAAAATTATTTTTATTAATCAATCGTATTATGAGAATCAATTTGTTCTAATAATTTTATAAAAATATAAGTTTAATTCATTATTTTTTAAATAATATACTCGAAGTTCAATAAATATAAAAAATAAAATACATTAATTTTTAAATAATACATTTGAAGTTCAATAAGTACTTAAAGTAAGACACAAAAGGTAAAACAAAACTTATAGTATCTTACCTTACAATTTATTGAACTCTAGATATACTATGTAACAATTATTACATTAAAAGTTCAATTTATCTAGACTATTGGCTCTTAGGATATTTTTTCCAATCATATTCTGTGATTTCTGATATATTTATATTATATATATTTTTAAATAACTATATTACTAATAAATCATATATATTGTTATTTGTTGATAACGCTTTTTATAAAACCACCTATTTTTTAAACAACATTTAGTTAAAAGCACAAATGAAGGAACGGAGTTACAAAAGACCGATGCTAATCTTCCAAAGTTGGGATATCTTAAATGGGTATGTGGCAATATAATTTTTTCCAAAATTTAATGGTATTTGTTTTTTTTTTTTTTTTTGTCCAAACCATTTTTTTAACAATCAAAATGTTCGTATAATAAGTAACCTTAAATTCTAATAGCGAAAAAAAACCTTAAATTTCATAATCTTTGTATTACACTGATTCTTCAAAAAAAAAAAAACATGTTTAGGAATAACATAGTTGGTATCTTGGTTGGTGTTAGAGATTGTGACTTCAAAATTCGATATATTCCAGCTTTTAAATAACTCAGATTGCGTCTCCTACTGCCTTTAAAATTTATCTCTATTTATAAAGTGATCATCTAGATGGTAAGTACCATGCTCCCACTTGGGAGCTTTTCTCTAACCTAAAAAAAAAAAGTGTTAAAAAAAACACATACAATCTAACCCAAATTATTTTTGAAAAATTATAAAAAAATAACGTTTTTAATATTTATAACAAAAATAATACAATAATATCAATTAGATGGGATCAACATTTAAAGAGTTGAAATTATCTTAATTCAATTTGAACAATATTTAAAATAAGATGATACACAATATTTTTTAATGGGAAAAATTTATAAGACAAACAATAATACTATTTTTGTAGCTATAAATTTTAAATGTATTATTTTTTATAATTTTTAAAGATAAACTAATAAAATTACTAAATTTTTATGATTTATCAAAATGTGTCACATAATTTTTCATTATTATAAAAGTAAAATTAAACTCTTAATAAATGTTTCAGAAATACATTTACCATCATTTCATCCATGAAATTTAACATTTTTTTATTAAATAAACTTAAACGTAATCAACAAACTTTAATGATGTGTCTAAAAATCTACTAGTTATATCGGTAATTAGGATTCAAATGACAAAAAAACTTAACTCCATCATTTAAATAACAAGATATCTTTTAACACTTATAAAATTTAATAATATATTTATTACATTTAAAAATTAAATAATAATTTTTAATTATAATAATAATTTTGACATTTTCCTTATTTTTAATAATTTAATTGGTAATTTGAATTTCACTTCCTCAAATAAACCAATCCCTTATAGATTTCATCCACGTTATAAATTTGATTAGTTTTAATAACTAAAATCAACCAATAACAAACTATCTCAATTTATTTATATTTTATTATAAAATAATAATAAATATTATTTATTTTAATTAAATAAATATAAGATGTATTTTTTTTTTCTTAATGATGAAAATTTTAACGACAAGTAGTTAGATTATGATTATCTAAAAAAGTTAGATATATTTTTCAAAAATAATTGTAAATGAGGGATAGGACATGGATAGATAAAGGACAAGACTAGGGATGGGCACGGGGACGGGCGGAGACGGATTTGATTATAACCGTTCCCGAACCGAATTATAAAATCTGTTCCCGAAACCGCCCGAAAACCGTTGCAGTTCGGGGACAGTTTTTTACCCGCGGTTAACAGTTTGGGACAGTTATTAAAAAAAACAAAAAAAAAACCGTTTTTCAAAATCCTATTCAATTGAGCTCCATTTAGCAATGCAATACAAACAAAACAAATGGTTGATATTGAATTTATTATCTGAATTTGTTATTTTGAGTTTATGATAAAAAAATTTAACATTTAATAATATATATTTCTATGAATCTAGATAAGATTAAATACATATCAACAAGAAACACAAGATATAAATAAAATATTATAAACTAATACAAATATTGAAATCTAATTAAATAAATTTAAGAAAACTTCAATTACAATAAATCAAAACTTCTTTCTTCTAATTATTCATCAACTGTACGCATTTCCTGCAAAAATCAAACATATAAAATAACTTTTATAAACCAAAATAATAAATTGATTAATCAATAATGTAAATTTTTACCTCAACATCATCTTCTGCAATATTAATAGTGGAAGCGGATGAACCAGGAGATAACATATCTGAATAAATTATAAAATATTTAAATACATAATTAAATAATTAATATATAATACATAAAACAAGTGTTAATAAAATATAATATGTATTAAATATATAAATGTATACCTTGTTTATGAATATTAGCCCATAACCAATCTTGAGTACACATCAAAGCTTCCAATGTGTTTTTTTTGAGTCTACTACGATGTTTGCTCACTACTCTACCACTTGTACTAAATGCAGATTCTGAAACAACTGTGGTGACCGGAATAGCCAAGATATCTCTAGCCATATCATGCATTATTGGATACTTATGTTTATTACATTTCCACCAAGACAATATATCAAATTCTTCATCCGAAATTTCTACGTCAGCCTCCTCTAAATAAGAGTCTAACTTAGATTTCAAAGATCCAGCTTTATTTTGCATTAATTTCCATTGTTTATACTCATTTATACCACTAGGATTAAGAACACTAGTACCTTTTGAACTTTGAGATGTATTGGGACGTGTCGAAAATTCAATTTGTCGACTCTCTTCTAAAATTCGTTTATTTCGGTACATATTTATCAAATCATAACATTTTGTTCTCACCTTTTCAATTTCAAAAAAGGCATTCTCTCCATATATTCTTGGAAAATAGAAGATAATTCATCTTAAATCTAGGATCCAAAACAACTCCTATAGCCATGACAATATTAACTTCTTGCCAATACTTATCAAATTTTACAAGCATGTTTGACGCCATTCCCTTGACCAAATCATCCTCATCATTAATCCAATTATATAATGACAATTTGATGTCACACAATTTTAGCACACTAAATAGAAAAAACAGTTTTAGCACACTAAATAGCACACACAGTTTTAGCACACTAAATAGCAAAAACAGTTTTAGCACACTAAATAGAAAAAACAGTTTTAGCACACTAAATAGCAAAAACAGTTTTAGCACACACAGTTTTAGCACACTAAATAGCACACACAGTTTTAGCACATTAAATAGCACACACAGTTTTAGCACACTAAATAGCACACACAGTTTTAGCACATACAGTTTTAGCACACTAAATAGCAAAAACAGTTTTAGCACACACAGTTTTAACACACGCTTTAGCAATACGCTTTAACACACATAGCAATACGCTTTAGCACACTAAATAGCAAAAACAGTTTTAGCACACTAAATAGCAAAAACAGTTTTAGCACACTAAATAGAAAAAACAGTTTTAGCACACTAAATAGCAAAAACAGTTTTAGCACACTAAATAGCACACAGCACATACAGTTTTAGCACACTAAATAGCAAAAACAGTTTTAGCACACTAAATAGCAAAAACAGTTTTAGCACACACAGTTTTAACACACAGATTTAGCACACACAGTTTTAGCACACTAAATAACAAAAACAGTTTTAGCACACAGTTTTAACACACAGATTTAGCACACACAATTTAGCACACTAAATAGCAAAAACAGTTTTAACACACAGATTTAGCAAAAACAGTTTTAGCACACCAAATAGCAAAAACAGTTTTAGCACACTAAATAGCAAAAACAGTTTTAGCACACTAAATAGCAAAAACAGTTTTAGCACACTAAATAGCAAAAACAGTTTTAGCACACTAAATAGTAAAAACAGTTTTAGCACACTAAATAGAAAAAACAGTTTTAGCACACTAAATAGCACACACAGTTTTAGCACACTAAATAGCACACACAGTTACCTTTCTCTTCTTATCCACGACGCAGCGCTGTGAATGGACTGGTGACCACTGGCGAAGATACAACGACTGGCAAAGATACAAAGAATCGGAGAAGACGCAATGATCGAGAAGACGCAAAGAATGGAGAAGACGCAAGAAAGGAGAAGACGCTACACGTGACTTGTGAGAGATGTATGTTGATCTGCAAATGGAAGATTAGAAGGAAAATGAGAGATTAAGAAAAAGAAGGAGGCGCTGAGAGAGTAGAGATTAGGGAATATGATGGACAAGCATAAATTAGGTTTATATATTAGGTTAAAAATAAATAATTTTTAATTAATAAATAATTTATTTAAATAAATATAATTAATTTCGGGTACGGACGGGTACGGTTTTTAGTATAACCGTAACCGAACCGTACCCGCGCATTTATGTTCGGTTTTTATCCGAAACCGAACCCGTCCCCGAAATTATACTGTTAAAAATCGAACCGTTGGTGCGGTTATCCGCGGATAACCGAACCCGCGGTTTTTTTGCCCATCTCTAGACAAGACATGAATAGTTATTATGTTATCAAAACTATGATTAATCGAAACAAAACATATACTATTATTTACATTTTTCATAATAAAACAAACAATATTTGAAATAATTAGATTAAATTTTTTATTTTTACTTTTATTTTTTAATTTTACTTATAAACATGTGATAAATAATTAAAAAAATAAATATCAATATTTTAAATAGAGAAAAATACCATATAAGTCCCATAAATTAAGCAATTTGTATCATTTAATCTATTAGATTAAAAATGATATAATTTAGTCCATTAAATTTGTAAAAATGACTAATTAATGATAAATTATATTATTTTAATGATTTTTTATTAAAATATTATTATTTTTCTGTCAAGTAATTAAACCCGATTAAAACATGAGTCTTTAAAAATGATAAAGTAACAATTAATATGAAAAACATTCACAAAATATTCATTTTTAATATTTATTAATTATTATTATTTTATTTTAATATTTTATTAATTTTAAATTTTTGTTAAAAATTAAAATATATATTTAATAACTTTTTGTTTGAATTTCTTATTATACATATTTTTCTTAAATGATTTCATAATAAATATCAATTTTATTTTTATTAAAAAAATTATTTTAATTTTATTGTAATTACTTGAAAAAAATATTTAAATTAAAATTTTAATTAAATAATAAAAAAATAATATCTATTCATCATTGATAATTATTATCTTAATATATTAAAAAGTTAATATCTAATAATTATAATTATTATCATAATCATCACACATATCAAACGCAAATTCTTAATCATTTCACTTTTCAAATCCTTAACTCTGTAACTTCAACTCTTCTCCCTCTCCCTCTCCCTCTCCCTCTCACCTCTTCTCAATTATTTCTTTTGCACGTGCATATGGTTAATTTAAAGTAGAATAAAATGCATATGATTACATCTAAATCAATATATATTACAATAATATAATATGTTATTTGTATACTAAAAGAGTGCAAGTTTAAAATCTGTCAATGCATATTTACGTGTGAATGTAAATATGTAATATTTTAAAAGAATTAATTAAAAAACAATCTTACAACCCAATTAAAATCAATAAAAACGGTTAATTGTTTTATGGATTCAAAATCAACAATCATTTTTTAGTATTTGACTCTAAGTTTCACTCATATAATTGAAAAATATACTACAAAACGTTGACTTTTAAGCCAAAAAAAACTTTTTTTTAATTACTTTTATTCCATATTAATAATATATATAATAAAATATATAAATTAAATTTTTTTTAATTTAGATATCTTAATACTTTTTTAACTTAAAAACATTTAGATTGAAATATATTATTAAAATAATATGATAGTAATCTTTTCATTTCTTTTAAAATAAAATACACGATAATCTAATTTCATTTTTTAAATTTAAAATTTAAGCATATGCTTGACATATATGATATAAGTTAATAGTAATTATGTTATTAGGAGAATTTTGTACTTTAATAATACTCCTATTTAATAAATAACAGTATATCAATAATAATTATATTTAATTTTAAGTATATAAATAGTTTAAAATTAATATTTATTTATGAATTTTAACATGTGTCACACATTGGTAAAAATTTTAAACTAAACTCATTTTTAAAATTGTTTTTTCCGAGTGAATTATCCTATCAATCTTCAACCCGTCATTTTTTGTAACTTTTTATATGAGCATTACGTCGTATGATTTTATCATGTAGTGTCAAAGTATTATGATTTTTTTTTTCAATCATGTAACATATCATATAGATCTCATCTGATTTATTAAGTTATTTTCTCTGTTACTTAGTATGTTTTATGTTGATTCTCAATTTCTCTCGTTCTCTTTAGTGTTATCTTTTTGCATGTTCTTATTCATCTTTTACTTTAGTTGTTTTTTTAAGAAATTAATATGTATTTTTCAAACTTAAGATACTTGAGCATTGTTTTACATTTTCTCTATACTTGTTGCATTTTGTGGTTTGTCATGTACATTTTTATGTCATAGATCATTTATTTGCTTTTAGAACTTATATGTATTGTTATGATTAAATTAATATCTTTAGTTGATATATTCTTATTAATTTAGGTTGTTTATTTTTTCTAAGCATGTATCTTGTTTATGATTTGGAACCTGACTCTTCTTATCTGCATACATGTTTATTATCAAATAAAAACACTAAATTTTTATCGTAAAGTCATCTATTTTTCCTTTGATTTTTCTCATAAAACCATAATCTTTAAAATGATCTAATTTTTAAGGGTTTTTTTAAGATTCTATTTCATTTTTTTATTATTTCGTTTTGTGGTTGTAGGGTTAGTAATAATGAATTATTTTTATTCTCTAATTATTTTAAAGATAAATTTATTGTTAATCTTTTGTACATGTATATGTATACGACGCATGTTAAATTTTAATCTTAGACTATTAATGTATTTAGAATTAAATATAAGAATTATTATATAGATATAAAAATATGTTATAAATCAAGAATACTATGAAAATATTAAACATAATAAATATATCTTACTATGGCTACTTTTGGTTAAAGATTTCACTAATACTAAGCTTTTTTTTCATATCACGTATTAATTCGATTTTCATTTTTTAAGCAACAAATAAAGTTGTTTGTTTTTTAAAAAAGAAAAGAAGAAGTATGGTTTCGATTTCGGTTTAAACCAAATACCAATGTATCATCATTTTTGAAAGTTGATATTTTTAGAAGAATAAAGAACAGACCAATTTAAAAAATTATAATTTAATTTTTAAATATAATTTTTTTTATGATATTAATAAAAATAGCTTTGAAGCACTTAATTTTTTAAGAAAATATTATTATTATAAAAATATATGAAATATTATTTTATTTATAATATTAATTTTATCTTAATATTATTATTGAATAAAATTTTCATTAGTAATTTACTTATAACAATAATAATTTATATTATTATAATTTTTAAAATGTTCACTTATATTATAATTTTTTTCATCTCTTGATTATCTTAAATTTTTAAAAAATATTTATAGGTTTTTATCTTTCCAAAATATTAATTTAATAACAAATTTTTGTGATAAAAATATTAATAGTGAAATTAAATTATTATTTAAGTTATAAATTTATTTGTCAAATACAGTTAAAAAAATTAAAAAATAATTACGAGTGTTATTAAGTAGATTGTTTTATAAAAATAATAAATTTATATGATAATTAATTATTTTAATAATAATTTATAGACTTATTTTTGTTAATTTTATTTTCTAATATAATATATTTAAGTGAAAAGTTTGATAAATCAACTTACATATCATTTATTATAAATCATCCACAAATCATAAAACTAGAAATAAAAAAATTATACTTCTTTAATTTTTTATAAATAAATAAACAAGAATCAAACTTACTTGCAACTTGGAGTAGCCCTTCACATACAATCCCTTATAATGCGAGGACGTTATGTTTTGAGGTTTTTTTTTTTTTTTTGGCAAAAGATAATTTTATCTTTATAATTAAAAGGATATGAAACTTAAGTATATATTTTTCTGATATTAAAGGGCTTCAGATGATAATTATAGTACACCTACGTTGATTTTTTGTTTGTTTGTTAATTTGTCTTAATTAAGCTTTGTCCAAAGTTATGGGTGGATTTCGTTTATGTTTTAAAATAAGAATATAATTTAAAAATTTTAAATTTTGAGTTTGTGTTTGTTACTAAATTAGAAAACTATTTTAAAGATATTAGTTAGTTTATATTTCAAAAAAAATTAGAAAATATGAAAAATAATATTTTGATCTATTAGTATATAAAGAAAAATGTCATATAAGTCTCTTAAATTATTTCATTTGTATCGTTTAATTTCTTAAATAAATCGTGTTATTTAGTTCCTTAGATTTACAAAAAGATTAATTAATAATAAACTATATTGTTTTAATGGTGGTAAAATCATAATTAATATAAAAAATATATTTTTAATATTTATTATTTTAATGTTTTATTAATTTTTTAATTATTATTAAAAATTAAAAAATATATTTAAATAATTTTTTGTTTGAATTTTATTATTATTGATGTTTTCTTAAAAAGTTTCATATTAAATTTTACTTTTATCATTATTAAAGATTCATATTTTAATCATATTTTAATAATTTGATAGAAAATAATAATATTTTAATAAAAAAATTATTAAAATAATTTTATAAAGTTAAGAGATTATATGATATCATTTCTGATTTAATAAATTAAAAAATATAAATGGTCTTATCTAAGGGATTTTTGTACATCTCACCCTAGTATATATAAAAAGAGTGATTTCATTTTTATTTAATAATTTTATATATATTAAAAAAAATTCAAAAAAAATTTGATTGATTTAATATTTACTAAAATAAATGGTCGGTAGAAAATAACTTTTTTTTCCTTCTTTTTAAAGTTGCATATTGTTGCATCTAGCTATTTTTTGACAATTTTATTTTTATTTCTTTAAAGCTAATGCTAAAATTAAAATTTATAATGTTTTATTATTTGTATGTATTTTATCTTATGTGGTTTGTTATTAATGTTAATATCTAATCTTTATGCTTTTTTTTCATTTTTACAAAAGAAAAAAATATTTATTTTTATTTTTATACTAGAGATTTTGTAATATCTTTCTTTAGTTTCTTTAATATTTTTATTTTAAATAATATACCATCTAGTAACTCCATATTTTTGAAAAATAGTTTGTATAATTAACGCATCTAATATTAAAGGAGTTAATAGTAGGTTAAATTTATTAAAAATAATATTTCATCCTTTTTTTATTAAATGTGTTGAGAATCAATAGGTAAAGGTTAAAAATAAAACTGTTTATTTATTTATTTATATAAAGAAAAAAATAAATGATTATAAATTCTATTTATTTAATCATATTTATAAATTACTTTAATTCTTTTCCTTTTTCCCCGTATTTTTTGAGTAAAATATTTTGATTGAACTCAAAATTAAGTAAAAAAAAATTATAACGGTCATGAATTCTTTTATTTTTTAAAATAAAAGATGTATTTATACATGAATGAATTTATATGTGAAAAAAATGGTATAGTAAAATTATAGTTATGGATAGTTAAAAAAAATATGGGGATAAATCAAGCAATTGGAATATGATACTTCCATTTTTAATAAGACTGCCGGAAACATACAAGTAATTTAATGTGTCTCTCCATGAGTTTTATAAATCATACATGTAAGGATATAATCGATAATTTGACAACAAAAGCAATAAAAATCCAATATAGAAAAATAATCACATTATTAAGGGATATAATTCATTAGTTGAAATTTTAGAATTTAAGAATTAAAAATAAATTTTTTATTAATTAAATAAATTAGTATTTTAATGTTTGATGGAAATAAATTATCAAACTAGCTCTTATGATGCCATGTTCTAAAAAATATGACATAAATGAAAAAAAATAATACATATAAGTGATAAAACTTATGTTATTTTTAATCTTTATGATCTATGTTATTAGGGTATTTCATTTTCTTTAATAAATATTTAAAGTATTAATTTGTGCATAACATTGATTTAAAATTAATCCTATATCTGGTTGGATTGAATGGAATGAAATAAAATCAAAATTAATTTCTTTCATTTTTATGTTTGGTTGGGCTAAAAAATGGAAAGAGAATGAAATTGATTCCTATAAGAGAATAAATTAGAATTCTTTCTCCCCCTTAAGGAATTATGATTCCATTCCCATCTAAATTTTATTTTTCCAATTTTAACCCAATCCAAAATATAACCCTAAACACAAATCTCAAAATCCTAATCCCTAAACCCTAAATACCAAACCCAAAACCCAAAATCTTAAATCCCAAAACCTCAAAACCCTAAATCTCAAATTCCAAAACTATAACCCTAAATCCTATTTAGAAAAATAATATTTTTAACCCTAAATTGTAACCCACAAATATAACCATAAAACCTAAACCTTAAATCCCAAATCCTAAAACCCTAAACCCCAAATCCCAAATCCTTAAATCCTAAATTCTAAATCCCAAACCTCGAAACCCTAAACCTTATTTAGAAAAATAATAATTTTAATAATATATTTTATCTGATGAAAAAATAATAATTAAATGATATTATTTAAAATTTACTAAATATAAAAGTATTAAGGTAATATACAGTATTTTTCATTTCATTTAAATTGTAAATCATCAAATACTGTAATGCTGATTTCTTCTTTGATTTCGGTAGTCAAATCAAACAAAAATGTTTCCTTTCCATTTGATTTCATTCCGATTCTGATTTCATTTCATTTCAATTTTGATTTTGATTTTGATTCTATTCCGTAAAACAAACGCCACCTAATAGTTTTGAAAATAAGAATATTTTGAAGATATTACTCAAAACTTATATTTAAGAATATTTTTATCAAACAAATATGTTATTTTTTATTTTTTAAAAAATAAAAAAGATCTGTTCTCAAATCATATACCAAACTAACCTAAGGTGCCTATAGTTGCTTTATACCGTTTAATAAAGTGCCAAAGTCTTTGCAAGTTAAAATTGAGATTCACTTTTACAAATTAAGTCAAAACTGAGATTTTTAATTGGTTTATATGTGAAAATTTATTTAAATAAAATCTTTTAAAATTTTAATAATATAAAATAATATATTTGAATATTTTTAAATATTTAATAAATTTAAATAATTGTAATTTAATTATAAATATATTTAATTAGACATATTAATATAAAAGAATTAATTAAATTTTTTAATAATAAAAACATATAATATAGATACAATTTTATTATTTTATAATTATAAATTTTAGGTATAATAATTTTTAAAATTTTAAATGTTATATTTTGTGTTTTTTTCACGTTTATCTTGGATTTTTTAAGCCTGTGATTTATTAATCGAGAAATGTAGGAAAACCTACTAACAAAAAGCAGGACTACATCATGAATAATTATCTTCTCAAGTTTAAGATAATAGATTTATTCATTATTTTTTAAAAATATTTTTTATTAATTAAATATTTTTTTTAAATTATTAATTATTAATTTCATTAATTTATAACAATATCATGAATAATTTCTCAACTCCCATTATTTAAGATTAATTCGTGGGTACATTACGTCCCTACCTAACTTCAACATTGTTCAGTTAGTCAAATATTGGTACAAGGTTTTAAAAGACATGACCCTATCTTCATTACTTTGTAACCCCACCAACCTTCTTTGATTTGAATGCGTTTCAATTCCTAAACCAACCACACCTTCTTCTTTTTTGTCCTTGAAGATGCAAGATTAACTATGCATAAAGTGTTAGATAAAATGATGAAATTTTTTTTCTTTCAAAATTTTATTGTTGGATAATAATTTATATATTATGTAATTATAAGTAAAAAAAAATATGTTTATTATTTTAAATAATAATCATATGTTATATTATTTTTATTGTATAATAAGTTAATGTAAATAATATATATATATTTAAAAAGAATGTAATCAATTTATGACCAAGATACCTAAGTTAACATATGGTCGGTGTTGATTTTTGTAGTTTAACATTTTTTTTTCCATTTTCCCTTTAGCAATAGGTGTTTTTTTTAATCTTTTGCTAATCACTTTCACTATGCTTACTTTTATAAAGTTTTCATTTGACGTGCATTACATAATATAAAGATATAAAGTGTGTGGGTCATACAAATAATATAGTATTAATTTAAATTATGATTCATTTTATTGTCTATATTATCCTATTTTTATCATAATAACATGCTAATTATTTATAAAATATTTAAGATTTAAATATCATATATATAAATAACATAGTTATATAAAAAAATAACAATAAGAACATCTCAAGTTATTTTTAGATAAAAAATTCATTCTCTATTTTAAGTTATTTTACCCATTTTTTTTATTATACAAAAATAAGAGATATTTTAATCCCATTATTATTACAAGATATATATAAGTCATTTGTTAAAATGTTACAGTTTATTCATAATATTTAACTATTAAAACTATGGACAAAGTAGTCAATATCAAATTTTTTTCCTCAATTATCACATTCTTTATCATTTCTCTCATTTATCATTGTTTTCTTAATAATTATATTGCTATTATTTTATCATTTTATTTCTTTCAAATTAACTACTTTATCTTTCTCATCTTTTTAAATTTGTTTTAAATTAATTCACTATTGTTTTGGAATATACAAATATTAAGAAATAGGAGATAAATTATGTGTATGTGTTATTTTTTCTTTTGTTTAAAAAAGTGTTTTCTTTATTTTTCTTAATTAGAAAAAATCTATATATTATCTTTGAGCATGTTATTTATTTATTCTAAATTTTTCATTTTTAAGGGTCTTTTTTAGTAATTTTGCATTAAATTTTTAACAAGAAAAAAATAAATATACTTAATTTCATGGAAAGAAAAAATAAGAGGAAATTGTGAATAATAATAACAATAGACTATACAAAAATGATATAAAAGACAAAATAATAGGAGGGACTATAACGGAATAAAAAATTGATATTGATTATTTTATCCTTAATTTAATAATTTAATATTATATTAATGTTTAAATAGTAATTAATCTATTACATTTTTAATAAATAGGTTATTTATATATTATCTAAGTAATTGGTTTAAAATATTATATTAATATAAATATAGTAATTTTTGAATTAATAATAAATATAGTATTATTTTTTTAAAAATAAAATTATTTTCAAAATATTTCGATTTTTTTGTTTAAAGAAATGTTTTGGAGATAATTAGAAAATTTAATTTGTTTTCAGTGCGTTATGAACTGACATGATAGGACTTGTACTTTACATCTTTTGATACAGAAATATTTAAAGCAAAGCTTCTATAATTACAAACATAGATTCTATCATTCGTACAATGATCTGCTTTAAATTACTCCTAATCCTTTCCACACATTATGAATTGTCACCATTCGTATCAATTTTAATTCTTAATTTTTGATTTTTTAAAATAATTTTATGATTAAATGTAATTAATAATTATTTTTTATTTTAATATTTATATTTTTTAAAAATTACTATTTAAGTATAGGATATTCATGAATTTTCAAAAATATTATAATGTAATCAATTTATAATTCTAATTTTTTATTCTCACTCAAATTTTTTTTATAGAATAAATAAAGTCTTATAATTTTTGTATACATAAATATTTAAAAAAATAATAAAAAACTTAAAATTGATATATAATAATAATTTTTTAAAGATTTTGAAAAAAGAGTTATAAAACAACTTTGGGTATTTTTGATTTCCTTACTTAAAACCATATAATATAAATTGTTATAAATTACATTAACAGTTATTTTTATAAAATAATCATAAATCATAAAATAATTATTTTTATCTTTTTGTACGTAATTAGCATTCTAAAAGAAAAAAATAAAAATAAGCTAAAGTTCAATTTGAAACTATTCTAAAACACATATAAGTCGATAAAATACTTGAAAAATACTTCAATTACTGGCTTCTTCTTTTTCTTTTAAGTTCTCATTATTTCTAAAACTAAACCCAGACTATTATTTACTAATAATAATTGGATCCGATAATAATTAATTAATTAAATAATATATATATATATATATATATATATATATATTATTGTGTAATAATAACAATTCAAAACATCACAATATTATAGGTGATCAATTCCATAACCTTACATACATACAAATGATGACTTTGATTAGAAAAATTGAAGGCTGTACAAATATAATATGTCTGTAAGTGAAATTTTATATTAGTGCTTAAAAAAAAAAATACAGAAGCACTGAATATTTGATAAGTGTAATTTATATGAGGGGAAAAGAATATAAATTACACAATTACGCCTCCAAATCAGGAAAATAAAGTAGAAAATAAGAATCCAAGCTCAACGTTAATCATTTATTTAAAATGATATATTTTTAATGAAGATAATTCTTTTAACGTAACTGGCAAGAAGTTTTTTTTAACGTTAACTCCAAAGTAAATAATTATAATTAAGAAGAAGAAACAAGTTGGAGTGGATTTTGAATAGTCAATGAAGTTTTGACATATACAAAAGAAAAAAAGAGCTTTCACTTTTGTGAATGAAGAAGGCACACTGACACATCACGTGAAAGATAGAGCTCATATCATACTTCCAATGTTTGTTTCATCCACGCGCTTCTATTTTTCTCTTAAATTCTCTTACAGTTTCTTCTTCTTAGTTTTGTTTTTTTTTCTCTTCGTATTCCCTTCTAATTCTCTTCTCACTGCAGAAGCTCGTGAGAGGTTCATTTTCCTCTCAGATCTGTTTCTTCGGGGCAAAGGTAAAGTTTTTATCTTTCTCTTCTTTTCTTTGTTGGGTATTTTGATTTTTTTTAATTTCTTTTGTGTTATTTCAATTCTGTTTTCACTTTTTTTGCGTTTTCTTCTGTACCAGTCATTTGTTTTTAGCTCATTTTTGGGTTTCTGGTATCTTCATTGTTGCTACTTTTTACTCTATTGGGTGTAAGTGTAAATTTTTTCATTTACGGTTGGTTTTGGTGTACATTTCCTCTCAAAATTTATGCTCTTTTTGTTACCGGCATTGTGGTTAATTTCTTACCTAATTTCCTCAATGTGGTTACATGAAAAAATTGTTTTGGGTCATCAATATGAAAATCTCTGCTGGGCATGTGAGTTTTTATCTGTTGGTACATTTTCGTTTTTTGTATTTTAGTGATTTTGTCTCTAAAGTTCAAACCTTTTATGTAATTTTGCTAGGTTTAGGATTTTGTAAACTCTAGTTGAAACATTTTATTATTTTAGTGAAACATTTTTGGTGGTTAGTTAGTTGACTAGTGTTTTTCCTACAATTATTTTTGGCAGGAAATGGGTTACATCTCCAGAAAAATGTTTCCTGCATGTGAGAGCATGTGTGTTTGCTGTCCCAGTTTGAGGTCAAGTTCACGGAGACCAGTGAAGCGCTACAAGAAACTGCTTGCAGAAATTTTTCCCAAGTCTCCTGTATTTTACCATTCTTTTACTTTTCAATTTGGTGGGTAAATTGTGTTTTATGTTCCAATTTATTGGACCGGTTGCAAATTTGCCCTCAACCTTTCATTTATTAAAAAAAATTCCCAACTTAAAATGGTTTTTGTTGCATTTAAGGAATTCCAACTAATTTTTGTCCATTTTGTTAACAAATATAGCAGAAAATAACATGTCATTTTCGGTTTGATTTGTTGACAAAATAGATGTAAGTAATTAAGTGTAATATGACTAATAGAGGTTGGGGGCAAATTTGCAACCCACCTATATATCTGGGGACATAAGACATAATATGTAATGGTTTGGCATCACAAATTTGTGGCTTTTGTGTTAGTTTTGTTAACTAATATTCATGAAACTCTGGCACTGTAAAATTTGACCTCCTCCTTGTTATGGAAAAGTCTGTACATCACACATTTTGTGATGTATCTCAAACTATGTGGTATGGTGTGATTGGATATTATAGTTGGGCCTATAAAATTGTATTTAATGAGATTCTTACATGTCAGTCATGATTGCAATATCTAATATGCTCCTTATTATGTCACATGGGAGATCATTGTGGTACATGAATCTTTTATGTTTGGATAACTTACAGATAGTGTTACTAGACAATAATGCCAAAGAAAGAAAAAAAATCCCAATTTATATTAATTCTTGGTGTTAATTATCATGAAGTTGTATTTTTTAAATGATTCTAACCTTTTACTTTTAGTATCAGAGCTCTAAGGTATCATAGAAAGGACAGCGACTAGTTAAGGTTCTTAAGAAGGAACGTAATTTAAAGTGAATTTATTATGTTCAAATCAACTAAAGGAAGCTCTGTGGCTCTTTATATCTGCCTGGCGGTCAGTAGTTAAGACTTTACTTTTTCAAGTTTGAAAATCTGTCAGTGGCAAAGTTTTATTCGGATGTTGCATGTTTATTCTTGTATGTTCTTACTCTTAAGTATTGCTAGTTAAAAGAGCGTGCAAATACTTATTTGAATTTTTTTTCCTCTTTGGTTAATTTCTACAACATATTTGAAATAAAAGCAAAATTAAGTTGCTTAGATTTCCTAGTTAATTGTGAAATTAAATTCATTAATATATGTTTTAAACATCTATTAAGAAAATACACTACTTAATAAAGAAGTATTTTTCTTTTAAGGTGCCTTGCTTAATTTTTTCTCGAAAATTTGAAATAAAATATAAAGAACAATATATGTTATTATTTTAAAATATAAGGGTATTTTTGTTCAAAGTTATTTTTGGTGTGATTTAAACTTTTGTATATAGTATTATTTGTGATTTTCTTATCTTGGATTGAACATTGAAGTTGATAATCTTAAACTTTTGCAGAATAGTCCTCCAAATGAAAGGAAAATTGTGAAGTTATGTGAGTATGCTGCAAGAAATCCTATTCGGATTCCAAAGGTATGGATTTTTCATCCCAATTCTTCAATAAACCATCCAAGAAACTCTGCATGTGCTAGTAACTGTGGGCCAAGGCTCTGGATTAGTGTGTTTATTCTGGGGACTGAGGCATTGATGATGCATGTTATTTTGATAGATTGCAAAATATCTTGAAGAAAGGTGCTTGAAAGAGTTGCGAAGTCAGCACATCAAATTCATCAACGTTGTTATAGAGGCTTACAGCAAGTTACTTTGCCTTTGTAAAGAGCAGATGTAAGACCTAGATGTATCTTTTCATTTTCTTTTTATTTTTTTGGGGCTGTTTTGTAGGGAGTGGGGCTGTAATGGTCTCTTATATTAAGCCATTGGTGTCACTTAGTCAATTGTTTTAGAAAAATTGGTCAAGTAGGGACAAAATACATTATTTTAACGATTTTTTATTAATATATTATTGTAATATAAAAAACATTAAAATAATATAGTTTGTCCTTAATTAATCCATTTTTTTCAAAGTTAAAGAAATAAATGACATCACTTATAATCTAAGGAATCAAATGGCCCATGACATAATCTAGGAACTTCTATGACACCTCTCTCTCTCTCTTTTATTGATTGTGCACATGTATAGGAAAAAAAATCTATTGTAGTTATAATTACTCTGATGAAACTTTCCTTTAGCTATTATAGTTCAGCTAGAAATGAGATTTTAGTTTGCTTCCAAATTCCTCGTTTTCGCTGTAATGTTTTTCTTTACAAGAGGCACATGGATCGAATGAATTTTTTGGATATGAAATGCATTCTTACTTTTTTTATCCTTTCTTGAATATATGCTGTATTGATGTTGTTCTAAATAGGTGGCAACTCTTTTTTATGTTTGACATAGCCATTTGAAATTTCTATGTTGTTCTCTCTCTCTCTCTCATTGTAACGATAATCAATGAAATTGTCAAACCAGTTTTGCATTTGAGTTTCTTTTGGTCTTCAATGTGTTTTCATTTTGCAGGGCTTATTTTGCTATTAGTCTGCTGAATGTGATCGATGAACTTGTGAACAACTCTAAGCAAGTTAACTTGCAAATACTTGGATGCCAAACCTTTACAAGATTCATCTATGCTCAGGTGCATTAACCCTACCTGTAAATTCTTCCAGCTTTATGCATGTGCATTTTTTATGAAGTGAATTAGAATCTCAAAATTTGACATCCCAAAAGAAAATAAAGAAATCACAAGATGTGCAATATGCCTCGTCTTTCCTATTGTATAGTACTTGATATATTTGAAGAGATGATCATTCAAATGGGTATAAGTCAAAGGTTTCTGCTTTAATTTGGGAAAATTATAGATGTGCTTTGGGTTCCCCTAGGTATTAATTTCATATAAATATCTTTTGCTCTTAAAAGAGTGGGCACATCATGCTGTTCTCTTCTGTTCTGTCCAGGCAATGATTATACAAGTTGTTGTAGGTCCAACTGCATCGTTATATCCATTGGATTAAATCATAAAATTGTTGTGGTGACTTCTATATTAATGTATTAGTATTTTGCTCTACCATAGGTAGACATAGACAAGTAGTCCTCATTGTTTCTTTTGGTTTAATTGCTGATGACAATACATGAACAGGTAGATGTCACTTACATGCATAACATTGAGGAATTTGTTCCTAGAGTATGCAAGTTGGCGCATGAGGGAGGGGAGGACCATCAAAGGCGTTGCTTGAGTGCTGCAAGTCTGCAGTGTCTCTCAGGCATGGTAATTTCCTTTTTCAGTGTAGTATTTTTAGAGTTTTCTTTTCAGGAGTCACCTTGGTTGTACATAATTTAGTGAACTGCATGTTCTGTAAACTACACATTTTTTTTCCTCTTTGTTTATTGGAACTTGACATGGCTTTATTTGACGTATTTGTTGCTTGGCAGATCTGGTTCATGGCAGAATTTTCGCATATATTTGTTGATCTCGATGAGGTTAGTTTTTCTATTTTATGTTTTTCAAAACTGCGCTTCTATATGTTTTCTTTGCATCAAAGCATTGCTTTACCCCCTTCTCCATCTCTGGTCTTAGTATTAACGATACTTGTGTCTTTTGAAGTTTGATTAAGTAATGCAAATGCTTTTTATGAATGCAGATTGTACATGTCACATTGGATAACTATAAGCTAGATGCACTTGTTGGAGATGATGAGAGAGGGGAGCCACATCATAATTGGGTGGATGAAGTAGTTCGAAGTGAAGGCAGAGTTGGTGTTGTCTCCAGTAGTGATATTAGCCTTGATTGTATGATCATCAGGCCACGATTAGAAAAGAGGGATCCTTCTAGTTTGACTCGGTATTAATTATCTATAAAATCATATTGAAACTTGTCTGCTCATATATTGGAATTCGTAAAATATTCTTATCCTATCCAATTGTAATATTTTCTTCTCGGTTTATTGCATATTTTTTCTGATTATGATTGGTATTTATTTTAGAGAAGAGATAGAGACTCCACAGGTTTGGGCTCAAATTTGTATCCAAAGAATGGTAGAATTAGCCAAGGAGAGCACAACAATGCGTCGAGTGTTGGATCCAATGTTTGTCTACTTTGACTCTGGACGACACTGGGTTCCTCAGCAAGGACTGGCCTTGTGTGCACTTTCTGATATGTCCTACTTTCATGAGAGTTCTGGTATCTTGATTTTCTTTGTGAATACATGTATTTGATCCTTCAATCTATATTGTACTTACTTGTATCAATTGCTGTTTCAGGAAACAAGCAGCTGATATTGACTTGTGTTATCCACCATCTCGACCATAAGAATGTTTCACATGATCCTCAACTAAAATCTTATATCATTAAAGTTGCTACTGTTCTAGTTAGTCAATTTAGATCTGGAGCGATTCTAGCAGATGTTGGCTTTGTCTCTAACTTATGCAGACATCTAAGGAAGAGTCTCCAGGCCACTATTGACCCCGCTGGAGAGCAAGACTCTAATTTGAATATTATGCTCCAGAATTCTATTGAAGATTGTTTGCTCAAAATTGCCAAAAGTGTAAGTTCAATGCTCTTATTATTACCTGCACTTGATTGTTCGAAGGTGCTCACTTACTCAAAATTTTGTGGCTTTTGTCAGATTGGCAATGTGCAGCCTCTACTTGACATGATGGCATCAACATTGGAGAATCTGCCTTCGGGGACATTTGCTAAGGCAACCATTGGATCATTAATGATTCTTGCTCATACGATCTCATTGGCTTTGGCTTCTTCACATTCACAGCAGGTGAGACAAGTTGTTTATTATTAATTGCATTCAAGGTTTTTACTCATAATCTCACGCCTATTTTCTGGGGATTAGTTGTTTATTCTTGTTGGTTGAGACAATAACATTTTTATTCAATTTATATTGGATAAAAACTATCTACCTGATGTGTTATTGTACAGAATTCAGATTCCTTTGTTGGATGACAGTTTCTATGCCATGTCCTAATGCAAAACAAGGAGACAAAGTATAAAGATACGGAATGGAACTTGATGATATTGTGACATTATGAATTCGTTCACATGTCATTAAAGATATCATGCCAAACTTTCATGTTTTCATGTAGGCATTTCCAGAATCACTTCTTGTCCAACTTTTGAAAGTGATGCTACACCCAGACATTGAGGCACGAATTGGGGCACACCAGATATTTTCTGTTCTTCTCTTACCAAATTCTAATCGTCTCTTCCATGAAGTTGCTTCTGTGCGATCTGGTTTCCTACACCAATCAAAAAGACAGCACTCACGAACTTCATCAGCCTCTGCTACAATAGCGGCTAGACTTGAAAAGCTCCGCCGGGAAAAGGATGGTCCAAAAGCAGAAAGGCATTGGAAAAGTGTTCATGATGATATTGAAGAGAGAGAAATTGTGGAAGAAGAGTACAAGCAGGGACATGGCCGCAAGAATACCCCTAACTTCTACATAAGTAGCTCTATCATTGACCTTACTGCTGGGTCAGTGGGATTAACTGAGGTAAAACATTTCTGTATTTTCCTTGACCATTGACATATGCAGGAACTGGGATTCTGTATTTTCACCTGTTGTACTCCATGTTTTAAAGGTTTGTGGATGTGACAGGAACCATTTATCATGAAGCTTGGTGAGGATCAAATTGCACATTTGCTGTCTGCATTTTGGATCCAAGCTGGTCTGCCAGATAATTTTCCCTCAAATATAGAGGCTGTATTTCATTCCTTTGCTTTAACCCTTATATCGTCACGCTGGAAGGTGACATATCAGATGTACATTATCTGCATTTTTATTTTATATCATTTTGATCTTTTTTCTGTAAACTTAATTGTTAGTTATGAATTTGTTTTTTCTTGCATCTCTTCCCTACCCCTTCATTCAAAATAAAAATGTCTGATTCTGATATGCTAGTATTCTTGTATAGATATGCTAGATCGTGGGTTGTGAATTTCTTAAATTTGTTGCATTGCAGAATCCGAGCGAGAACCTTGTAGTCCAATTGTTTCAGCTTGCTTTGTCTCTCAGGAATATATCCCTTGACCTAAACAATGGTGCGGGAGTATAATCCTTGGTTTGTAGATTTTGGGAAGGGATAAAACAGTAAATAATCTTCTATCATTATCTGAATCTCTTTCCAGGCATGTTGCTGCCAGTGTGCCGGAGATCTATCCTCGTATTATCGGCAGGCATGTTGACGTTCGCAGCTAAAATTTATGACATTCCAGATCTGATTGATCTTCATAGAACAGTCATTCTCAATGATGTGAGTATATATATGCAAGAATATTGGTAGTCTCTTCTGAGCAATAATATTAATGTTGATTTCTATGGTAAAGCATTTTTCTTTCAGTAGTATTACCATTTAAACTTTCAAAATGTCCAATTGACTCGTCAAAGGTTCATTTTGGAATGCGTGGCTTTCTGTAGATAATTTAGTTTCTCATATCTTTGTGCCGATTCAGGTTGATCCCTATTTGGGCATCAGTGATGATCTGCAAGTATATGTAAAGCCTGATGCAGATACAAGGGAATATGGGTCTGCTACAGATAATCAAATGGCTACATCAGTGATGTTAGAGTTGCGGAACAAAATGTATAACTCTGAGATTGTCTTGGTAGACATCTTAGTCCAAAACCTAGCAAAGATTACCAAGGTATATAATTTACTCATTGGATGTAATTCCTCCATCCATTACTTTGGGTATGTTTGCATGTGCTTGTGCTTATGCTAAACTTTCAATCAAAAGCGGTTTCAAGAGAAAATGTTTTCAGGAAGAAACACACAATAGAAGCACAAAATCTGCTTTGTGAGTCCTGAAAACACGAGAATTTTTTTTCCCTGGTTGGTTCAGAAGTGCTTTTCCTACTGCCCAAAATGCTTTTACATAATCTCAAAAGCAAAAACAAAAAAGGAAAAAAAAGGACCCTCAGTCTCCCAGACTTTTCTTTTAGTCCTTCTCTATCACCTACTCACTTGTTCATTTCTACTTGTAAAAAGTTGGAGGCAGAAGATGTGGCAAAACAACTTTCAGAGTCATTCACACCTGATGATGTGTTCATGTTTGGTCCACGATCAGTACTGGACTTGGACAATAATCAAATGGTTTTCCATTCCCAAGAATCCTTGTCCTTTGATGGGGTATGTTCCTTATCCTTCCTTTTCTTGTTTGCTCAAAATTGGCATTTGAGCTACAATGTGCACCTGTTGTGGTAAAATTATATTACAAAGAAAATTATAATTAATGTCAATAGTTATGATGTTACATTCACAGGACTTCCAAACAAATTCTTTGAGCGAGGAGGATGATGCAACAAGTGAAGCACCCGTTCTGGACCTCTTTCACTTCTCTCCCAGAATTCCTAAATCCTCAACTGCGCCTGCCCCCCATATTATGGGCATTGGACAACTTTTGGAATCTGTAACAACTCTCTTACCTTATCTTGCACTAGAAATAATAATAATAATTAAAAAAAGCATATCTCCTTCCTCTCTAGATTCAAGTTTTTTTTTTGCCATAAAACATGCAGATGGATTTGAGGCCCAAAATCACGTATCTTTTGAGTTTTAGCAAAATTGGCCCAAAATTTCTGATATGCACCATGTAAAGGCTGTGAACGAGTTGTGTACAATATGTGCATATGTTATGTCATGTTGTACACGAGTCATGTAAGGTTGAACATTATTCATATACCCGCAATTTTGGGACCTTTTTTGCTCAATCTTCAAAAATGTGTAATTTTGGGCCCAATTGCATGCATAAAATCTTGTGTGGAAAGTCATTGCGGGTCTATGTTAATCATGTATTTTTTTTTAACGTGTGAATAAAATGGTGCCTAAAGCCCATATTTCTCATGTTAATACACTGAAGAAATATTTTTGTAGGCACTTGAGGTAGCAGGCCAAGTAGCAGGAACATGTGTTTCTACATCACCCCTTCCATACAACACGATGGCGAACCAGTGTGAATCCCTTGGCTCCTGCACCAAGAAGAAGTTATCCCATTGGTTGGCACTGGAAAACGATAGTAGCCAAGCGGCTGAAGAATACAATCCATCATTTGCTGCAGATGGACACGCATCAGTCCTTTATAAGGTTAGAAAATTAAATTGAATTTGAAAGTTAATAGTTGTAAAGTGTAAACTACTAATCTAACTTAAAATGCCTTTCATGTAGATAACAAGTGATCACGGGTCTGATAGACAGAATCCGTGGTTGTCTATGAAGCTGCCTCCTGCCAGCCCCTTTGACAACTTTCTCAAAGCAGCTGGGTGTTAGAATTTAGACCACACAATGGTATTATTTGTAAATTGTTAGGGAGTTTAACGTAGCTACTCTTAGGATGCGTTACTCTATCTTTCAATTGCAACATAGCAATCTTAAAAGGGCTTGAACGCCCAGTTATCATTATTTGTAGACCTTTGGAGCGGAACTATTAGTAGAGAATGTAATTTGCTCTCTCTCTCTCTTCATCAGCTTCTCAGCTTTCTCAATTGAAGAGACTGAAAATTTGGAATACTAAGTACAACATGAACAGAGCCCAGTAGTATCATGGAAATGGATAGTATAGTATTATATCTTCATTAAATTCATAGACCCTATATATTAGTCAAAAATGACTTTATATAATGTCAAAAATATCCTTAAATTTTATCGATCAATGATGACTGAACATGTCTGATTTGATTAACCATAATCGTAGGATTGTATAGGAGATTGGCTGCCTGACTGGCTAGAGACAAATTGAAACATTTGTCCAATTGATCGGATTTTGCTCTAATTGGCCACAGTTGAATTGGACATACCAAACTCGTTATAATTAAGTCGGAGATATGTCTAATTGGCTGAATTTTACCCGGATATGTTAGAGCCATGACTTACTTTTCCCTTTATTTATATATGTTTTTATTGATTTGAAAGACATTTTATAGTCATGGGGCCTCAGTCGCATGGTGGAAAGGAAGCCAAAGGGTCAAGAAAGTAAAGAACTTTTTTTTCTTCTTCTTTTGGAATATGGCAGTTCTCTTTGTGGTTATCTTAGTACTGGGGAGAGGGTGGGAGACTGGTGTTGCTTTCAAGTAAGAAATATGATTTCAGTTATTTTCGTATACGTGTCATTTAATGGTATGTTGTGTCATATTATGTCATTGAATTTATTTACAAACTTGTTATTTAATGTCATGTTTGGTTTGTATATTGTAAACTCAAAAAAGCCAACCAAAACACATCATATTAAGTAAAAATTGATATTAAATTAACTTGATTTGTGTTTGTATTTATGTAGTTTTATCATATCCCTTTGATATATTCATTAAATAAATTGTGTATATGCTGAGATCTTGTCATGTAAAAGAAACATTTGTAAATAAAAACTAAACCTTGATGATGATTTGCAAAGGAATGTACAGTTAATCAGAGTTATCCTAGTCTCAAAATAAGCTTTCAACTCCTACTAGGAAAATAATGTTATTATACTTTATATATATATATATATACTAGGAAAATAAGCTTACAACTCTTACTAGAAAAATAATGTTCTTATATATATATACACGTATGTATGTATATATATATATATGTATGTATACATATAATGAGATAATTTTACACCATCTCAATAGCATTAATATTTAGAATGCATTACAAAACAATGGTATCTAGGTTCAACACTTAACATAATAAAAAGAAAACAAACACTTATCTTACAAACAGATCTATTAAGATTTAACAAAATCTTTCCAAAATGAAATTTTTGGAATCAAATAACCTTGCCAAACTAGTAGCTCCTTGAGGGATTGATTCAGTTTGAGTCAGAAAACTTAAGACTTGATCAAAATACCCAGCTTAAGAATATAACACAATATAATAATGGTAGTGTAAAATTAAGTTTTGAGAGGCCTTCTATCTTTAGGTATTTTAGTGCTTCATCAACCTTTCAACCTTATCCTCTATCATAAACCTATCATACAAAACCAACATAGGGATTCTACCTGAGACGTACCTACCTCAAACCACAAAGGTGTAGACTATAGTACTTTAGTATCTTAATTTAATTAGAAGATTTTATCTCTTAGTATATGCTTAATATCTCTTTAAAATACTACCAGATAAATAATTAAATGAGTAATTATTTGTAGATATTACAAATCCTATTTAGATATAATTTAACTTGTATCAAATAACCTAAATTCCTTTGGTATTATTTGAAAATGAATCACTTTATTTATTCAAGGTTAACATTTTCTCACTTGGTCCACAAAAGAATTAATACTAAAAGATATATGATCAATGTCATTGTATCTTTATAGTACCAAAAACTAGCCAGTAGCATAACTTTAGCTATCCATCTAAAAATTATTGATGCATGAATCATGATAGTTATACTCTTTGTGCAAACACTTCATTTTATGTAGTACAATGCACGATACCTCATATGTGAGCATTTTATGAGTAATATATTAACTTAACTCTTAATAAGCTATTTAAATTCAACTTTATTATCTCAACAAATACCAAATATGATGAAACTTAATGTGCACAAAATACATAATATTTATTTTCAAATATCATAAACTTGTATAAATGAAAAACCCAAAAAAGAGATCATACTTAAAATGAGCTAATAAGTCTCTTATGATCCAATGATCTTTATATTGTTTTGTTGACAATTCTTTAGATATGAGATATGCAAACATTAGTCAGTATTTATATGACGAATATTAATCTCATTATTCTTAATATGATCTCTCATAACAAGATGTTTTATGTCAATATCTATGTTATAGGTCTCATTCTTGTTATTCTTAATAAGAAAACTATAGCATAATTACCACAATAAATCCTTAATTATACAGACTGTGAAGTCACTTCATAGCAAGCAATAGATTGCAAATATGATTTATCTACACATAGCATAAAAAATGAATTTGCTCTCGCTAACCTTAAGGTATATACATTGATTTATAATGTTCTATGTAAAAGTATATTAAGTAATCACACTATGAAACATGAAATACTATTGTCGAGAGGCTTGTTCTAAGCCATGTATAAATTTTCTTAACTTATAAACCAAGTGGTTGCCTTTATAAATATAGAAACCTTCAAAAGACCTCATGTATACTACATCCTAAAGATCCCCATTTAAAAATGTTGTTTCACATTCATTTGATGTAGCTCCAAAATAAAATGAGCTACTAAGGTCATGACTATCCTAAATGAATTCTTATATTGTACAATCTCACAAGATACATTATTTTTGGTCTTAAAGACCCATCTACACCTAATAACAGGATGACCATCCGGTAGTTAAACAAGATCCCTGACTTGAGCCACAAATTTCATCTCCTTTCATGGCATTACACAAAGTGTGGAATTTTACCTACTTATGACCTTTGAAAACAAAGTTAAATCTTTCATTCGTCCAACATCAATGTCATACTCTTGAAATTTACAACATAAGTCCCATAAATTACTTACTTTCTAGTCTTAAGGATTTTCTTAACTCTATCACTTCATTTCTATCTTGTGATTCTTGAATGGTGTTAGATCCAACAGCTCTATGCTTTTAGTTAAGTAGTTGTGTTTGAGTTGATTGTTCTATTGAGATTTTCTAGAAAACAATCACCTTTTCATATTGCCTTATGGGTATGGGGAAGTTATTGAAATGACTTTTCTTGTTTCCTCAAACTCAATATTTTAAAGAAATTCATTCACTATTAAATCAAGATCTTCAAAAAAACTTTACATTTTTAGCCTCAACAATTCTAGGAGTACGAAATTTTATATTGTGCAATAATTCCATAACTTTCAAAAAACTTAGCACATAGACATGGTATTTTCCTATTTTTTGTGTGTATAATCTCAAGAATTTTTGAACTTCTTCTGACATCTTTAGTGATACTTTTAATCTATTTTCTCTTTATGTAGTCCACACAAGTACCAAAGTTGAATTTCATCTTTTACCAACATTATCAATTCTCTCAATAAAGATGTGTCATAATCTTTTGTGTTGTAGCATTTTGGAGTCCTCATTAATAATACAATACTTAATGCCAACATTTATATCGTGGAAGTTTGAAAAACTATAAAAATAAGTGGGTCAAATTTAATTTAAATAAACATTAAATAAATATCCAAAACTAATGAAATCATTATTTTTAATTTTTAAATAATTTAAAACATTGTTTCTCAAATAAACTTAAAACTAAGAGTTACAAATTTAGAAATTAAAATTAAATTTCTTGAAATGAAGGAACATACACCACTACAAAACATATATATGACCTCGATTTTTAATCGTAATCGTAAGTATATAGCCATGGTTATAAGAATCAAGGTCTAATTGAGAGAGACCATAAACATACCCTATGACCTCAGTTATTGAAAAATCGAGGCTATAAACATGTCCTATGGTCTCGGTTTTTCAATAATTGAGGTCATATGGTATGTATATGGCCTCGGTCTTTCAATAACAGAGATCATAAGATATGTTTATGACATCGGTTTTTCAATAACCAAGGTTATAGGATATATCTATGACCTCAGTCTTTCAATAACCGAGGCTATAAGGTATGCATCAATTAAAAAAATATAATTATTAATTACAATATTATAAATTAATATAAATTACAATAAATTTATTAATTATAATATTAAAAATCATATTATATTAAAATTAAAAATATAATTACATTTGAGAGTTTATTATATATTAAAACATAATAAAACCTTACTATTACAAACTGACCTTTTTTTATTGATTACAAACATTTATAAGTGCTGTATTGGGGTGGTGCGTTGGGGTGCTGGGTTAGGGTGGTACGTTAGTGTTAGTGTGCTTGGTTCCTGTTGTGCTTGGTGCATTGGTGTGTTGGTGGAGCCTGGTGCGCCTGGCACCCAGTGTGCTGGTGCGTCTGGTACCTAGTAGGGGTTAAAAACATATAAAACATATCAAATCTGCATCAAAAGAAAAAAATAAATGGGCATAGTAACAATTGGTATAGAAGTAAATTCACTTCACTACAACAGTATCACCCTCAATTGCGTGCTAAGTTAATGAGTGGATTACATCAAGCAATTTTGGTACCACGACATGTTCTCTAGTTGGAGAAATGAACATTTTTTTAACACATAAAGGCCTTTTGGTAATAGCTTCATCATATTTCCCCCTTATGAATTTCCTTTTTGTTATGGCCTTTTTAGTTGTGATCTTTGTTCTTCCCATTTCTACTAGTTCAACTCACAAATTTAAAAATTGGATATGCTTGAAAATTATGATAGGTTACATTTGAAATTTAACATAACTTTAAATAGAAAACTGCGACAATTTTGAGTAGAAAATAGCACAAATTTGAACAAAAACGATCATAATTTGTTAATAATAAAATATAATAGATTTGAACCAAAAAATGAACTTAATTTCAAACAAGAAAACCATCACATATTTTAGCCAAAACTGTCGATATTTTAGCAAAAAATTAGCATAGTTATGAACAAGAAAATATGACATATTTGGATCAGAAAATTTTCTAATCTTTAATCCCAAAATCAATCACTATTTTTAACCAAATTTATCATAATTTTTTTTACCAAAATTATCATAGTTTTGATAATGAAAATTGTCTCAACTTTTTTTAGACAATTGAAATAAAAAAAATAACAGTGTAAATCCAAAAACAATTTCAGCTCCAAGTTCCAAAGGTACCATAAGTTTATAACATTTATATCATATTTTTACTCAAAAATTGTCACAATTTTGACCAAAATTTTATTTCAGCTTTAGCATGAAAATCATAACAATTTTAGCAAGAAAATTTCACAATTTGGAACAGAAAAATTGTCAAGAAAACTATTACAGTTTAGAAGTAATTTAAAGTTTAACTTCTTACCTTGATAGCCAAATAAAAATCATTATTTTTTCGTGTGATGTAGATAAAAAATTCTCCACTAGTTAATACCTGCATCAACACCAGCACCAACACCAGTACCAACACACCGGTACCGAAAACCAGTGACCAACGAACCATCGAACATCGACCAATGAAACAGTGACCAGCAAACCAACGACCAGTACCAAGAGAGGTGTGCGACAGGGTCAAGGAAAGAGGAAGTTAAGATCTAGATCTGGAACAACAAATAAATAAAATAAAGCTGGGAAAAAGGAAAAAAGAAAAAAAATAGAGGGAAAAAGAAAAAGAGAGAGAGAGAGAGAGAGAGAGAGAGAGGGTGAAGGAAGAAGGAAGAAAAAGAGGAAAAATGAAAAAAAAATGATATAACTTATGACCACGGTTATTGATAAAAATTGAGGTCATAGACATACTTTATAACCTCGGTTTTTATTAGACTATAACCAAAACCCTATAGCCTTGGTTTAAAAAAAACCGAGGTTAAATTTCTGAAACCATATATATGTATTGTAATAGTGATAAAGCATGTTTTCTAGATCTAAAACAAATCATGATTTTAAAACTAAGTGAAAGGTCCTCATTCCTTTCATTCGTGAACACATCCAATTACCTAAATAGATGGATTGTCACTTTCATTTGATTTATTTTGATTAAAAACCATGCACATAATCACTAATGTGAATTTTAGCACCCGAATCAATCCATCGTGTATTATTTAGAGCGTCCATAAAAGAAATGAAGTTATCTTCACTTCTTGAATTTAGTGTAATCCTTCTTCACATGTCCTTCATTTTTACATAAGTAACATTTATTATTGTCAGATTTCTTCATTAACACCTTAACTTCTTCTTAATCTAATAATCCCTTTTTGATTTTCCCTTTGAGTAAGAAACTAAATGATCACTTTCATATTTGTCATGTTTCAACTTTTCTGGTTCTTGAACACACATTATCAAATAGTTCGTTAATTGATCATTAATCCTTATATATGTTATAAGAATTTTGAAAGGCATAAAATCCAATGAATTTTTTTTTATATAAATTGTACTAAAAATAACTAAGATATCTCCACTTCTAATGACTTATGTCAGGCTCCAATGTCCCTCATCTCCATGATATACTCACATACATCTTTAGAATTACCATGTTTCATACCTATGAATTTCTTCATTAGGGTGCTAGCAAAATCCTTATGGAACTTACATATTATTCCTTAACAACCTTCATAAAGATATTTACCTTTTTGCATTATGAGATTGAGTCTCTTATGCTCATAAAAGTATAAGTCTTAATGAACATTAAGCTCAAGAAATTAGATCACTCCTATTTTTCATGTAAGAGTTGTTGGTTCATCAACACGAAGTGCTAAATCCAGATCCCTGCATCCTAGTGTTAGGATAATCTTCTCTTTCCAGTTATAAATATTTCATCCACACAAATTGGAACAAAATTATTAAAGTAAGCAGGAAAGGCTGCATGCAGGTAACCAAAGATAACATTAATGCTATGTAGCACGACCTTTAATTAGACTTAACGATATTAAATTCAAAAATATAGTAAATTCAGACCTTCTTATGAGTAGAGGTTGAATTTACTTGTAATTAATAATAAGACAAATGAACATATGCATAAGGAAAGAAAAACATTTCCATAGTCATGGACATACAAATTTTAGCATATTTTATTTTATATTTGATACATTATCGTGTTCCAATTAGTTCTTAGAAAATCAATTACTTCCCTGTGAGATAGAATAATTATTTAAACGAATTAATTATAATTTATTTAAAATTAAATGTCAATCAAAACTTAATATAATCATCTGACAATTAAACTTCCTGCAAATTTATGAAACTTATTACAGTACATTAAAATAATTTTGGATATTGAGGCTATTCCTAAACCACATATTTAAAATTACTTTTATCAACCAAGCCACATGTTTATTTTTTTGTTAAAATAATAATAACAATAATCTGAAAGCATCTTGAGAAAGTACCTTACATGTTGATAGGTACTTTATATTAATGCTCTGAAAATTATAATTAATACACAAATGAGCATCAATACTGAAAGCATATTTACTACACAAAAATAATCTAAGATGTCGTGCCTACTGTTAGATTATTATAATATACTCTATACATTTAATATAATATTATTAATTATCCATACGTTAATAAACCACTTATTTATCATTTATCCGTATGCTAAATCAAAATGGAAACTTATCGTAACATGTAGTAATTTTATTCAAGCACACGTACTCAAACCAATGTTAGAGTCCAAAAAATTTAAAATGAAATCCATATCAAAAATTCATTCTAAAAAAAGTAAAACTCTTAAAGAAGGGATTCAAAGTAAGAAAAAAAAAACCTAACAATTCAAAATAGAGTGTCACCTTTGACAAGAATAATAAAAAACCTAAATGGGCTAAAAAAGCCAAAAAAAGAAGACTAGAAAAAGACTTATTTGATTTATAATGGTCCAAAATTAAAAATTTACAATAACAGACCTAAAACAAGAAAAACTATTATAGGATTTATGGAAATAATTCATAGAGCTTTCACAATAGAATAGAAGCTGAAGGTTTATACCAATTATAAAATACCAAAATTATTAACTTTATAAGATATAATTAAAAATTATTCTATAATATTATAACAACAACTATAGGCACCAAGTAGGTCAAAGACCCAAAGAAACATAATACGACTATTAGTACTATTTAAAGAAATACATCTCAAAAAGATAGTAAAGATAATACGATCACCAATATTATTCAAAAAAACATCTTTCAAGAATACATTGAATATTAAAGATGAAAAAAACTAATATAAGAATTTAAGTAAAATCACAATGATTGAGTTTTTATAACTTAACCAGAAAATTTACTCTAGAACATATCAAAAATATAAAATTTTACACCATAAATTTTTTTTCCTACAAACAGTAAATTTAATATTTTTGATGGTGCTAAACCAATTTGTTTAAAAGCATTGCATGCAAGTTTAATTGAAAACCTATATCTAGTAATTAATTTAAATAAATTAAATTATTTTCATGAAATTTTCAAAAAAGCTATCAAGAGCTTAAGGAAGAAGATCAAAGTAGTGACAAACTTATCTATCTCATATTTTTTAGTTTCCTTATTATTTATCTCAGATTTTTCAGTTCACTTATTATATATCTCGAATTTTTCAGTTCATTTATGAATTGGAATAAAGAAGGTTGTGTTAGTCCCTACCATTTTATCAAATTAGGGATTTACAATACTAATAGGAAAGTTCTAAAATCAATGGTATTTAAAAAAAAGAATTCAATACAAATGAATTCTATATTCTAAGAGAACAAATGTTAAGTCAAATTTACCATGAATTCAAAAATATTGATAATTCTTCTGAAGTCAAATTAAATTACTAGACTAGTAAAGTTATAATCACTTTTTATAGTAATATGGTTCTCACTGAAGAAGATAATTAGTAAGTTTAAAATAAATTTTAACATTAAAAATATGCAAATTTGTCAAGAAAAAAGAAAGAAATTTTATTTTTATGCAAATAAAACTACTAAAGATCACACATGCATTTATTGCATTAGAGATCGAGACGATGAAGATTTACCATTGTCTACGTCATCAAAAGGACCGTCGACAGAAAATGAAAAAGAGAAATAAAGATGTTGAACCCATATATTCAGTTGTTAGATCATGCCAAGGAAATAAAATGCTTAAATTCAAAGTCAAAAGCATAAAATTAGATAAATTATTAAAGTATGGGTAAATTATTGATTTTTTAATATTATAAACATGGATTCCTTAACCTATAAAAGAAACCCTTATTTTCATTAGTTGAACGCAACTTCAGTAATAGCAAACTCTCTACTTTAAAAATTATTCATCTGTCAATTATGTATCTAAAAACTATGAGTTTCTAAAAATCTCTTCAAGGTTCTTAATTGGCCTTAAGAATTATAATAATTATGAATAAAATAGAGTATAGTCGATCTTTTTTTATTCTCTAGTAAATCTAAATTAGACACCATATTGTGTACAGATGCAAGAGCTTCACCATTATCAAAAGGGTATTAAAGCTTGAATAAGCTGAGGCATATCAAGTGTAACAATAGAAGATGAATAACATAATGAAAGACCATGATGGACCTATTAAATTCATGTATGATAATTATAATTCTAGTCAATTAAGGATCTTGAATGGTTAAATCTTGATTTATAACATTTGTCAAACTAATAAATAAGGAAATGAAGATAAAGAAACTAGCCCCAAGTTTATATGAAAATAAACATAAGAAAATTATAGAGTTAAAACAATATTTTAATAAGATACTTAAAGGTTCGTCTTTAAATAATAATCTACATAAAGTAACAACAAGCGTTGTAAAACAGCTAGCCATAATTTTGTATCAAAGTTATAAAAAACAAAAATACATCATTGGATGGAAAGTTAATGTTGTTAACCATCCGAGGATATTAATAATATTAAATATAAATTTCAGAAACATTAGAATTCTTTTTACAAATATTAAGGGTATAAATAAATATATCATAAATCTCAGGGACATTAGTGATAAATTTTTGAAAAAATTATAATCAAACAAGATTGACACTATTATAAAAAGGGGTATTAAAGTCGGTTAAAAATCGACTTTAAATTTTATTTTTTTTACAAAATTTACTCATTTTCTATTATACTCAAATTAAAACATGTATTCGATCACTAAATAACAGTAGAAAAAAATCTATTTAATAAATAGTTTAAATAATACAAATAATTGAAAAATAAAATATTAATTAATAGTAGAAAAATTACCATGGTGTATTCTTCTCTTGATGTTATAATACAAACCTACATATATAATATAAAAATTTATACATATAAATAACAACACATAATAATAGAAAAAATATGAATAATAAGTGCGTAGAATTAATATAAATACTCACAAGAGTAAATGAAGTGACAAAATGAAGGAAATGAAGAAAAAATAGTGTTTTGTAAGTGAGAAATGGGTATAATTTTTTTGAGTATTTTGTTAAAAAAAAACAGGGGATCTAAAAGATTAGTTAGAGAGAAAGAAAACCCACTAACCGGCATTAGAAATGGTGGTCGTAGGTGGCCGAAAAATGAGAAAGAGTGGAGGAAAAGTGGAGAAGGTTTTTGAGAAGTGAAAAAATTATAATCAAACAAGATTGACACTATTATAAAAAGGGGTATTAAAGTCGGTTAAAAATCGACTTTAAATGAAATGACTTAAAATTTAAAGTCGGTTCAACGCGTGAACCGACTTTAAATTTTATTTTTTTTACAAAATTTACTCATTTTCTATTATACTCAAATTAAAACATGTATTCGATCACTAAATAACAGTAGAAAAAAATCTATTTAATAAATAGTTTAAATAATACAAATAATTGAAAAATAAAATATTAATTAATAGTAGAAAAATTACCATGGTGTATTCTTCTCTTGATGTTATAATACAAACCTACATATATAATATAAAAATTTATACATATAAATAACAACACATAATAATAGAAAAAATATCAATAATAAGTGCGTAGAATTAATATAAATACTCACAAGAGTAAATGAAGTGACAAAATGAAGGAAATGAAGAAAAAATAATGTTTTGTAAGTGAGAAATGGGTATAATTTTTTTGAGTATTTTGTTCAAAAAAATAGGGGATCTAAAAGATTAGTTAGAGAGAAAGAAAACCCACTAACCGGCATTAGAAATGGTGGTCGTAGGTGGCCGGAAAATGAGAAAGAGTGGAGGAGAAGTGGAGAAGGTTTTAGGTTTTTGAGAGTTATGTAACGCTTGGAATAGTTTCTGTGTGGGGAAGAAAGAAAAGAATTTATCCATGTGTGTAGCGTCGGTTCTACGTGTCAATCGACGCTATCCACATGTGTAGCATCAGTTTCCAAGTGTCAACCGACGCTATATCCTACGTGGATAGCGTTGGTTCTACACTGAACCGACTTTAAATTCATTATAAATCAATTTTTTTCAAAAATCGACTTTACATATCAACTTTACATATCGACTTAAATACCCCTTTTGTAATAGTGTGAGCTATATACGAGAAAAATAATATCAAAATAAAGTCTTCTAGACTATGATATATATTTTTTGATTAGCCTTAATTGGTGGGATGATATGTTTATATAAAATTATTCTAGAGACTTATATCCAAGTACTATTCTTACTAGATTTCCTCTCAATCAAATAAATTTTATCTTAATAAAATTATAAGATTTTATCTCTAAATATAAGCTTAATTATCTTCTCTAAATAGTCCTAATAAATAATTTTCTTTATATGATATCACAAATCTCATTTAGATATAGTTTGAATTGTATCAAATAAAACTCTTTTGATATTATTTGAAAATGAGTCATTTTATTTATTCATTAATTTTTTAGAAAACTAACTCTTTTATAGCTTAAGATATAGGGACAATAACTAATATTATTTCTACATATTTATCACTCTTTTACAAGTGTTCGTTTTATTCATCATGCATGTTAAATACTTAAAATTAAATAATGGGATTACTAGACCTTGTTAACAACATTTGGTTGCTAATGAGTTTATTCTCTGGTTTTATTAAAGAGGAAACTAATAAGTCCGGAATTGATATAAGTATTATTTATAGTTAAGAATAAAATAGATAAAAATAAGAAATTAGTAATTAAAATATATATTTTACAAAAATAAAAATATTAACTTAATTTATCAATAATATTTTTTTATTGGTCGCTTAAGATTTGATGGTGATGTAAGTAAAGATTAGATTTAAGATTATTCTCATCTTTCTAATAAATAAATATATATATATTTTTAAAATTATAACTTTTAATTAATAAATATATTATTTTTATTATTAAATATAAATACTTATTATATTAAACTTTTTATTCGAGTTCAAACTATACGCAAGGAGGCCTAATATTGGAGGGGCAATAGGAGATCAGATATGGCCCAAGATCCACGTAAAGTGATATCATGAACACCAATCTCTCTCGAAGTTTTTTTTTTTTTTTTAAACAGAAGGCCTCTCTCCAAGAACTTGGATCATATTATATGCATCATTAAGCCCATGTAAAATAAACCAAGAATGATGTAAAAAGTCAAGAATAAAAGAAGGAAAAAGAAAGAAATCTCAATGTAACTAACAAATTTCGTAGTTGATTTCACTCGATATATGTGTATGTGTTAAGATAAGATGAAACTTGTCGTTTTGTTTTTATGTCCAAAAACACTTTACACTGAAGTGTTGATGGGTTATCCATGCAGAGTTGAAAGCAATTCCTTGATTTAAAAAAGAAAAAAAAAGAAAAAGAGTGAGAGAGAGAGAGAGAGAGTTGGAAGCAATGTTAAACAATTAATTTATATCAAATAAAAAAAAATTTATTTATTAGTAATGATTGACATTATAACCAATATATCAATCTAGACAATTAAAATAAATCAATTTTTTTTTAATTTTATAAGTTCAAGTCTCAAAATGCAAAAAAAACCACCTACGTATGTTAGTTGTACTTAACTTCGAAACCGTAAATTAAACAAATTGACCTATACATTTCTAATATATATATTTATTTTTTAATTGTATTTTAAAATTAAAAACTTATATTATCCCTTAATAGTTTTCTCCCTCTACATATGTATTAGATAATATATTATTTATTTGTATTTTAGTTTCAATTTTTCAGAATTGACTATTATTTTTTTTATTAAGAAATAAATATTTTATGGTAGTAAGCTAACTATTAAGGTTAGAAGTTACCAATTTTGAAGAAGGAAATTTGTTATTGAATATCTATTGGTGAGTTGTTTTTAAATTTTGGATTATTTTCTTTAAATTTTGTGTCATAATGTATAGTTATTTGGAATGTACTTGATCTTGAATTTATTTTACTGTTGTATCTGATTGTTTGCAACTGAATGAGTCGGAATTATGTTTAAATAGAATTTAGCAATAATATTTCTTAAATTCATTTAAAAAAAATTTACCAAGTATTTTCGAATAATTAGTAGGTTTAAAATGCAAACAAAACTTATCAAATCGAATCAAAAAAGTTAGTTTAATGTTATTTAACCAACTTTTTAACCGTTGTTAATTTAACTAATATATAAAATTGTTAACAATTTGGGGGAGGGAAAGTAACAAAACTTAAACAAAATTGAATCATTTCGATGTAATAATTTATTGAGTTTATTTTCGAAATTAATTAAAATATGTATCAGTAATTTAAATAAAAATATTTTATATATTATATTTACGAATAAAGATTAAAAAATGTATACAAATAAAAATAAGAATATATCAAAGGTAATAACTCCTCTATTTATTTTCCTTTGTAAAAGAGTCTCAGCAAATTAAATTAAATTTGGAAATTCATTCAAAAATTAATATTATATCTGTAAGCACTGAGACGATATAGCTTGTGGCATCGAGGATGTAGCAAAAAATAGAACATGAAGATCTATATGAGTTTGTTATCTTATGTTTATGTTAACTAGCTTTTCTTTATTATTAATTTAAAATATTATATATATATTTTATAGTATGTTTACAAAGTGTAAATGTGCTTTGTTATTTAAAAGTGCTTATCTCAATTATTTTATAGTGCATGACATATATTTCAAGTACGGAAAATTAATATAAAATCTATTGAAGTTTTTTTAAAACTATAAAAATATCTTTTAAATTTAAAAAATAGACAATTATATCCTTTTCATTATTGTTTTATTACAGTATTTTTTATTGAATTTTATAATTTATATTAATTTTATTTTAAATAATTTCTTTAAAAAGTTAAAAGATAATAATAATAAGGGATATAATTATTTAAAAATTTAGAAAAATTAGAGTAAGGTATTTGTACAAACATATTTTAAAGCAAGACACATTTAAATACCATCTAATATAAATAGTGTACGTGTCTGTGTCACCTTTTTGTTTGTTCAAAAATAAAATTAAAAGCGTTCCTAATAAGCTATTTGTGTTTTTAGTTCTTTCAAAATTGCTTTTAGAT
Organism: Hippophae gyantsensis; assembly: GCA_030763125.1. Lineage (NCBI taxonomy): Eukaryota > Viridiplantae > Streptophyta > Magnoliopsida > Rosales > Elaeagnaceae > Hippophae > Hippophae gyantsensis. The sequence goes on along the minus strand of CM061032.1, from coordinate 57,374,295 downwards.
GATCTTTCAAGCAAAAGCAAATAAAACACTTTTTATTTCAACTTTTAAGGTTAACCATTTATTTCTTTATTTCTTTATGCTAATCATATTGTCTCAATTTGTTGTTTGTGTGACATTTTTTATTGTCTTAATTTTTAAAAATTGTATTGTATTTCTCTTACTTGTTTTTAAAGTATATATCCCTTTATTTTTCATTAATTATTTTAAATTTATAATTTATTAAACATATAAAATTCACATGCATAGTAAATAAAGAATAAGTTTTTTAATATAAAAATATTTATTTTTCTTTCTAATTCATTAATGAAAAATTTAATTATCACTTATAATATCACATAATTTTTAAACATTTAAATAATAATTAAATTAAGATAATTCTCAATTATCCCGAGAAAAAAATTGGCTATAAACAATACATAAAAGTATATCCAAACCGTGGTGATTAATGATTATCCCTAACATAAGGATGGATTCCAGATACAATCAGAAAAAGTATATATATATATCACAGTATAATCCACTCACATATCACAGTGTTATAATCAATATAATTATAATTGTGTTATATATATATATAATATATTCAAATTCTTTACAAATAATCATATTCCATAATTAAATAGTGATTCAAAGACATTGTGGTTTCAATCATTTTCGCTGTGTTTTCAAGCATAGAAACAATGAAACACATAAACGACAATATGCTCAACTGAGCTGGTTTTGCTATACCTAAGTTTCATCTTCAATTTGTTATAAGAAAAAAACAAACCCTTCCTTCTTTTCTTTCTTTGGTTCCTCTAATACAACTTGGCCAGCCTGACATGGACATGAACAACCTCATTAATTTCACCGAAAAAATAAGGAAAATAAATTAAAATGAGAAAATATCTTTACATGTTGACGTTGGTTTGTTAAAGTGCTTGTGCAATTTAAGGTACGGTTGCTTATACTAATCCTCAAAAAGTGATTATAACAGTAAAAAAATCGTTTTACGACCAAAGATATAAAAAAAATTAGAGACTACTAGCATAGAAAATACAGTGTTTTGTTTTTAAAGCAGAATATATGTGTGCTTCTTTCTAATTTTTTCTTACTCTGAAATCACTTCACAAATAAATTTTTAAGAGTTCATGTTTCTAATCATTTTTACTCGTGTTTTTATATATTAATAATACATATAATGATATATTTAATATGATCGAAGATAATTTAACGTAATTTTTAGTTCTCTGATTTCAGGATAAATACTTTAAAACCTTCATTTTTATTAAAAATTATAATTTAATTATTTTAATAATATGAAAACTCTATGAAATTGTGTTGTAAGGTTATCAATTTTCACAAGTGAAAAATATGAAAAATAATGTCTAAGAAAAAAAATCATGATCCAAGCATTGCATCTCATAAGTTATACATTTAAGATTAAATAATAATTAATGTAATTCAAACATTAGTTTAAAATAAATGAGATGTGAGACAGTATTATAACTAGAACACAAGTTCAACAACACGTTATAATTAAATATATCACAATTGAAGCAACTCCACCATGCATGTTTGTACTCCTTAAAAAAACTTATTTTAAATCATGTGACCAAAATCTTAATTTGTTAAAGTATATATGAGGTCTTATATTGATATGGGATTATTATAAAGGATAGTTCGAGAACGAATTAGATTCAGTAAACAATCAAAGTAAGAGTAAGAAGATACAGATTTTTTAAAACTCGTACGTTCCTAATTTGCAAGCAGTGAAAAATAAACAATACAGTATACATCAGATAGGGTATAAACAAAAAGATAAACACCCCTAAATTTATTATATTTTCATGCCATATGTAACCTGCACTTTACAGTGATTATAATGTACATGATTTTACCAATTAATAAAAGTATTTACAATTTAAAAAGAAAGAAAGAAGAGATATAGTATAAATTTGGTCGTAATATTATCAAATTACATCAATTTAGTCATCAACATGCATTTTAATTAGATTAATATAGATCCCATTATTTTTATGATTGGAACAATTGGTCCTAGTATTTTTGGTGGACTAATTTGTACATAAACCTTTTCAAATATGGCCCATTTAGTCATTATATTTTTTTAACTTGACTAGTTGGGTGTTTTTTTAACTAATTATAAATAATGAAGATAAAAACCCTTACGTTTAATGTGGACTAAACTTGATTCATAAGATTGAGTTTCTTGTTTCTTAAGAGAGAATTATAGTGAGTTTGAACATAAAAGATTCTGATTATATTTACTAAATGGTGGGCACTACTATGATTCCTTCTTGCTAGCTAGCTAGCTTTTTTTATATATATATGGACTGAATTCAGATATTAATCTAAATATTTAATAAAATTAGCTATAGTAAGTACTACTTACCAAGTAATAATTCAATTTTATCGTATTCTCAAATAAACAACTAATTCAATAATAATATGTCATATATTTTTTATAAATTGGTCGCCATTGAGTCGATCATGAATCACGACTAAGAATTGGTGGCAACTTTTTTTTTTAAAATATGTTAATATTCATTTAATAATAAGCATACCCTTTTAAAAATATACCTATATTTATATTCTCTCTTTTTTATTCAACATAACATTATGTTGAATATGATAGATAAGCTATATTGTGTAAAGGAAATCAAAACGCACCTTGTAAAAAGGATAGCACATTCCCATTTTGTTTAAGTCAAAGATTTGCATTTGTTATGTTCCTCACTTTTTAGATACGGACAACAAATGTATTTAAAATACATTTATATAATTTTTCTCTAATTGATGCACGTCATATTTGATAGGTTAAAAAAGATATAATTAACACACGATTATACTGAATAATCAATGAAAAAATTAAATTTAAACAAAAAACATATCTAGATTATATTTTTTCTATAAAATAATTATCTAATAAATAAATTAAATAATATCAAATATTATAAGTTTTAAATATATCTCATAAGAGCTTATCTATATTAGTTCAACTCATATAAATAACCCCATAATATAGTTATAAGGTATGTTTTTTCTAATTTTTTCTACTATTTCAATTAAATCACTTTTAGAAAACTAATTTAGACATCTTAATTGATTTGACACATATGGTGTTATTTCTTTTAAGTTTTTATTCATCTTTTTTAAGATTGAGTTAAGCTAATTCTTGACGAATATGGTGAACACATAACTCAGCTTCAACATATGGTGTTGTTTGTGAAAAACATTTAGTGTTTTAATCAATATGATCTGATGAATAATAGTCCAAAAATATTCATCGCATTCTTTGCGTTTTTTATTGTGTTCATAACTTGTTTTCTCCTATAAATATCATTTTATCTTCCAAGTTATGAGCATGGATCCCCAATGTGTTTATGAGGATGTTTCACCTCCTTCCTATAAGAAGGAGCTGGGTAGAACCTAGTAACACACATGTGTATGCACGTACCAAAATGACATGAACACCTAAAAGAAACTTGATCAATTTATTTTGGTAGAAGCCACCCACCATCCTAGTCTATCAAAGATCAAGTTGATAATCAAGTAAGAATTTAACGTCCATCATCCAAGAAAAGGCTAGTAGGAAATGTATGAAGGCCCTGACAATCTAGAATAGGCACTTGATCATTCACATAAAAAATATACTTCAACATGCAATATGAATGGGTAGACTAGTCAAACTGAGCATTGATAACTGTATTTTATATAGTTATTTTTACCTATTTTATTAATTATAATTGTTATGTTCTTTCTATTTTTAGTTAATTTTAGTTTAATAAATTAGTATTTATTGTTTTTTATATATTTTAAGAAAATTAAATAAATTGTATCGAAAACGTACTTAATTGCAAATTTGTGTCCAAAAATATAATTTCAAATAAAAGAGTGCTTAATTGCAATTAATAAAAGTTGAAAATATAATTTAAATTAAAGTTGGGCTTAATTTCAATTATTAAAAGTTTAAAATTTAATTTAAATTAGAAAATGGGCTTAATTGTAATTAAAGAAAGTTTGATGCTTGCAAATCTTAACTCACAAAAAGAAAAGAAATTTTTTTTAATGTTATTGATGCTTGCTTAATTTATTTTTCAATTTTCTCATAAGTTGAGATTTTGTTTGACACACAAATCTTAACTTACAAAAAGAAAAAAATTTGAGAAGTCAAGCTGAAGACTATAAATCAAGCGCTTCTTGGGAGGTAACCAATGTGTTTTATTTTTTATTTTTCGCATGTATTACTTTTTATATTTTGTTATGTTATTTTTTTTTCTTTCGTAGGTGCAAATTGGAGGTAATGAAGCTATTTTGGCTTAACCAATCAAACAAACCAGGAAGTTTCTTTTAACCCATCTCATATCTTCTTTAATTTCACACATTGAGGACAATGTGTATATTAAGTTTGGGGTGGTAGATATATTGAACGTAATTGAAATACTTTATGGATGTTCTTGCTTGTGAAATTTTTGTTTGTTTGTTTGGTTGATTTAAGATATTTTGCTATGAATAGTGATTTATTTTTATTTCTTCGAGTTAAATGATGCATAGCTCTTTTAAAAATTTGAATATTGTTTAAGTGATGAATAATTTTTACGTATGTTTCATTTTTACAAGAATAAATATTCATGAGCACTAGTCTTGATTTTTGAGTTGCTATGATAATTTAGAGAAGGTTTATGTGAGTATGAAATTCGATTGATTTTTGTGGTGTCACAATTCTTAGAATTTGTTTAATTTTCTCTCGAGGCGAAATTATAGATAACATTTAACTAAGAAAATGATTTAGGCCATCTTTGGATCGTTTGAGCCTTTCTATCTACCTTCACATGCATTATTCATAGTATACCCCTTTTGAACTTCAAAGTTTATATATATATTTTTTCTCATTTCAAAAGCCTACCTTAAAACATATATATATATATATATTTTTTTTCTTATCTCACTAACATGTGACAATTGTTAGTAAATATTTAGAGATATATCAGAAAAAAACGGATACTGAAAAGAAAAAGAAAAAGAAAAAAAAGAGTATTGTATGTGATGATAAATCCCAAATTGGGAAGTAATTATTGTGATGATAGAATTATCTTTTTCAATCCTGAAATGTTATGCTTGGGAAAATTTTTAAGTTAAATATTATTTTTTATCCTACCTTTACCTAAGCCATACATTACAAGCTTAATAAAGTCATATTGATTTTGTGTTTTGTGTTTGTCTACATTAGTGGAGAGAGAAATGAAAAATAAACTATGAGGTTTGTGATTTCATGAAAATTTGTTTGATTTTATATTTGTATAAATTGATCTGGATTGCATGTGATGAAATATGAAAAGACTTCATACACACACTAAAATTCATTGTGAAAATGTAATATACTTTTAAATTGATTTTGATGCTTAGATAAAATTCTTTTATTTCTTTGAGTTATGTAATTTCGAAAGACAAAAGAAATATTTTGAAAATCACTATTTTAAATGCAGTTATCTTTGTTTTATTTCCTTCCTTTTGCTTGAGGATTAGCAAAAACTTAAGTTTGGGGGTGTTGATAACTGTATTTTATATAGTTATTTTTACCTATTTTATTAATTATAATTGCTATGTTCTTTCTATTTTTAGTTAATTTTAGTTTAATAAATTAGTATTTATTGTTTTTTATATATTTTAAGAAAATTAAATAAATTGTATCGAAAACGTACTTAATTGCAAATTTGTGTCTAAAAATATAATTTCAAATAAAAGAGTACTTAATTGCAATTAATAAAAGTTAAAAATATAATTTAAATTAAAGTCGGACTTAATTTCAATTATTAAAAGTTTAAAATTTAATTTAAATTAGAAAATGGGCTTAATTGTAATTAAAGAAAGTTTAAAATATAATTTGAATTAAATTTATGGGTCAAAATGCAATTAAGGAAAGTTTTAATTTATGTGCAGGTGAGAAGAAGCCACGCGCCCTAATGCAAGCGCGCACCACGGACCGTCCGATCAGAAAATAAACGGCCAGATGCGCGCATTACAAGCGTACCCGACCAACGCGAGTGGGTGTAGAACTCCTCTATCACTTGGCTCGGTGCCCGAGGGGGGTCCACCTGCCACGCAGGCCGGCGTGCAGAGTGGGACCCATATGTCGGACGCCATGCAGTCCCTATCCCCCACCTTCGCACGCCCTTTTCCCGTGCGGTCGATCCACGTGCGCCCGGTTATTCAACGAACCAAAATCTACCGCGTGTCCAACTCTATCTATCCGCCAATAATTTGCTGGCACGTGGCATGTTCCAATGAGCGTGAACACGCAGGATCACGCCCGCATTGCAGCCGTTGTCTCCCGTGCGAATCAGACGCTGACACGTGGCATGCACTTTGAATTAAAAAAAAATCAGAAACGACACCTGTGTCACGCGTGAATTATAATAATGTTTTTGATATCGAATTTCGAAACACGTCGATTTATTTTTGAGGGAATATTTTTTTTAAGCGTTTCTGAAAAGAAAAAAAAGAAATGTAATATTTTAGATGTATTTTTTTAGCTATAAATAAGAGATAAGATGATAGTTTTTAAGAGTTTTTTTTGGAGTTTTTAGAGAGTTTAGAGTTTGTAATTTTTGTGTTGTTTGTGTGTTGGCTTTGGAACACGCAGAAGTCATTTTTGGCTTTTGTTGTGTTTTGCGTGTGCCAAATATTTTCGTATTGAGATGTTTTAATTTCCTTCTTATTCTTCTAATTTTTCTGTATCTGTTGTAATTTTTATTTTTAATTTATGAAGTAATTTAATTTTTCTAGGGTTGCATTTGATCTAAATTTATGAAGCTTTGATTTTAATTATTTTTGATAGATTTATCAGACGTTCGATTTGTTCGTTCTATTTTGTGCTTAATGCTTTTTGATTATTTACGAATCTTATCAAAACGATCTGTGGCACATAAATAAACTTGGAAGAGGCATTTGTGTGCATATTGCTCGTAAATAGAATGACATGTATGATGAAGGATAAGAATATACCCTAATTATATGTGTGGCCATTTGAAAACTTAGAACTTAATGAATCTTATTAAATTTAATTCTCATAGAGATATAGTGAATTAATTTAACGAGGTGTGTTTATACGGAGCTCGGAAGAGATGTATGAATAAAAATAGAAGTTTTTGTTTGACAAATTAAATGTACTAAAAAAATATAAATCAAAAGAAAATAACATGATTTGAGTGGATTAGTTTGGTGAAAAATTGCAATCCTAGATTTCTTTTATTTTCTTATTACTTTTTTTTAAATCAACGATTGTTTTGAATATAATCAGAGAGAAATAATTTTAGTACTCCACAAACTGTAGTAACAAATTTCCGTGGGAACGATACTTTACTTACAAATCTTATTACTTGTGACTGTGTATACTTGCACGTTTTTATGTTCTCAAAAGAGACAACAAGCATCCAAGGAAAGAAGTCGAGTAGACCAGCCTAATCTATCAAACATCATGTGGTGTTGAGTTTCTACAATTCTAGCATGTAAAGATGCCAACAATCCCTTAATGATCACCATCTGTGCAAATATGTGTAGTCCAAACTAGATTCACTTAGCTTAACTTAAGCGACTATCCCAAGACTAAATGACAAATGTAAATTTTTTAGAACATTTATACTAATGATGTCGATGATTTTAATGTAAGTGTCAACAACAACAATTGTTAGACAAGCATCGCTCAATGAGGGCAGAGATTCATATGATAAGGAAAATGAGGATTTAATGGGAAAATTTGCATCCCAAAAGACTACACTATTCAAATCAATGCCCTTAAGGTTGTGCATTTCTGAATGTCACATTTTAGGATACGTAGTCCAGGACACTACCGGTTAGGTTACACTAGACTCAATGGATTGCCACCTTTTAGACTACGCTATACAAATAAGCTACTTTCTAGGTCACACCACATAGCTTGCCACTCTCCAACTATGGATCCAAGTTATTGGCACTTGAGGTTTCACTTAATAGGACAGATGCGCCACTTTCTAAGTAGAAACGTCTAGACTCACTACCTCCAAGATGAATGTTTTAGGTTTCCACAATCCATATTGTGTGCCAAGCTAGAAGTAACTTTTTGCTATGACTCCAAGATATATGACCAACATTGTATCCAAAATACAAATCACTACACAAATTGTAGATGAAGACCATGCCTAAAGGGGTCATCCATTTCTGAATTTTTCTAAGTAATGCATGCTTAACTATGGAGTTACAAAGAAGTTATTGATCAATCCTCCTATAATTAAATTGGTGATTAGATGGTGGATATCAAACTATTAAGCTTCATCTCTCTATAGGTCCAAGCTACTAATTGCCTTATTATCGAACAATTAAAATGAGAAGGGTATTTCACCAAAATATATTTAGGATCCAGATATGTTCATCCTATAAACATGAACAATCATTGCCTCTAGATCACATCACATTGGTGCCTTTAGTAGCCAAATTTTCAAAGAACTAGAGTACCCTCAAACTTACTCAGATCAAACTATCCTTAAGTAGGGTAGAATTTTACCTAGAAATCCATAAGTAAGAGTGAAATATAGAAGTAAAGTGTTTGCTACACAACTGAGTTCAGACGTTCCTGGTATGTAAAGATTTAGAATTTCACCTCTTATAAAATATCTTCCAAGAACAAACACATGAAGGTTAAGAGAAATATCAACTCTAGATTATTACTTTTTAGGCTATCGTCTTACACCTTGAAGGATTGGAAACACCTTCAGCTCCAAATGAACAAAACTTACAGAAATTTTTACTCAAGCTTAGATGTGCTTAGAAAGTCAACAATAACTACATAGAACTTACCCAAGAAGAGTCAACCTAACCAGAGTTCAGGCATCGAAGTTATACTAGACTATCCATAAGCCATCTAAATAGAATATGTGAAGTAAAGGGTACACCAAGAGTGTACTTTGAAAATTCATCCAAGTCTACACTTATGGAACTTTGGAAAGCCATATTGGTTGACCAATTCTACATTCAAACCCAAGAAGTTAGTTTCCTCTTTAAGGCATCTTTCACCAAAAAGATGTTGGCAAAAAATTTCATATAAAAAGATAATGTTTAAAACTTACATTTATAATGTGTTATGAAAATCCATAAAATGGTAACACTCAAAATGTCTGATCTAGGGAAAACATTCAAGTCATACCAATTAGATAAGTGTTATCCACATTCATAAACAAGTATTGAGTATTGAAAAAGGAGCATGTAGACTGGAGTGCTTGAGCGAAGCAAAAGTCTTGATCGCTTGGAACACACATCTAAACAAAATATTTCTAATAATCATGGGAATATTTAAACATCCAATTTTTTAGCTTTTTTTATACTTTTTTATTTTCAATAAAGTGTTAGATGAGTTCTTGTGCATCCATGCCAACACCATAACCCATAATCTTTAGAAGAGTTGTAAGAAAGAATTAAAAAAGAAAAAGAAAAAGAAAATGAAGTATTTAAAATTCATTTCAATAAATTTTTTTAACCATACTAACACTTGTATATTGTGTAATAGTTCTTGAGACGTAACCCACTAGCAAAGTATCCCAATGTTCTCCTTATAACCTAGAAACTCTGCTTCAGAAAAAGTAAACAACAGTTACTTTAACTATCAGACTTTGAGTTCAAGCATGCTACATCGACAAGGTTTGGAGTGAATACGTTCTTCCATCAAACCCAAAAATCTACGCCAGGACAGAGTCATAATTCTTAACAATTATGACTTTTGAAATTAGATGGAGAATGGTGGCAAAGTTGGGAGAGAGTAAGCTCCTTCAAACATATCCAAATTATTTTAATTTGTTAATTTTATTATTAATTATAATATAAATGTTAAAATTAAAAATATTATGTTATTTTTATAAGGAAAGTGCACTATTGGTTCGCAAACTTAACTAAATTTATATGTAGGTCTTTAAAATTTTAAAACGTACAATTTGTTTCTCAAACTTTTAAAACTTCATACATAGTTACATAAACTTGTAAATTATACGATTTTGTCATCAAATTTTTAAAATTTTACACATAAATCTTAAAAAATTTATTCGTAAATATGTATTTTTGTTAGGACCTATGTTGAAATTTTAAAAATTTGAAAACCAAATAGTATTTTTTTTAAGTTTGGGAGACCTATGTGTGAATTTAAATAAAGTTTGAGGATCAATAATATACTTTAATCTTTTTATAATGGCTTAATTACATGACATAACATCCCTTTATACATGGAGTTTCATTATAATCCAACAGGAAAAAAATATGTGTTCATTTTGTTATAACGTAAAACAAAATAAGATTTTATATGAAAAGATATATTTTTTGATGGTAGTATATGTTTTTTGTTTTTTAAGAATATATTTGTTGTTTTAATTTATGTTTTTTGAGTGGTTAATAAGTGGGTTATATTTGCAATGAATGATATAATAAAATTATATTTTATTAAATTTAATTAAAATTAAATCTTAATTATTTATAAATAATTAAAAATAAAATTAATTTTTATTGAATGTGATTTGGGATAAATTAAATAAAACAAATTCATTAATTGTAAGTATTTTTAATTTTATTTTCTGATAAATACGTGCCTATATATTATTTTAATGTTATGTACATTTATTTTAATATAATAATTTATTTTTATTTATTTTATTAGTTTATTATTATTCATTATTTAATATTTAAATGTAAGAGAAATTAAATTTTAACTTAAAATCAAATATATCTTTTAGTTTTAACATATTATAAGAACGTCATTAATTTACGGTTAGCTTTAATTTTTATAAAAGTCAAAGGTTATATTTAATATTTTTTAAATATTATGAGTATTTATGAAGAATATGAAAACTTTAAAAATATTATTCATATTTTTTTGAGATTAATGATTAAATTGTAGAATATATAAGTATAAAAGGTTGTAATAAATGTTACATTATCAGAAATAGCAAGTAATGTGGTAGATCTAAATGCTGAGAAGAAAAATGATTCTAACAAAGTTGTGTTACTAAATACCTTGCATTGCATGTATGACAATTTTTAATATTTTAATTGCTAGCTATAAAAGTGTATCATAATTAATTATCTATTATTAAAAGAATGTGATGTTTGAGAAAATTATTTTGGACTATTTTATAAAATTATTGGCTTAGATATAATGTAAAAATAAATCATATATATTTTAGGTTTAAATGGACAATCAATTTTTAAACTTTGTTTAAGTTTATATTTAGGTAAACAATTTTTTTTTAATAATTTAGTTTTTTAATTTTTTAATTTCTACAATCAAGTCCTCAATTTTGTTTTTTAATAATTTAATCCCTAATTTTTTAATTTCTATACTTAAATCCTAAATTTTCATTTTTATCCATAATTAAGTGTCAACTCAACATTTGAGCCATCAACTTTCCAATTCCACCTTCCCCAAAAATCCAATACCAAAACCATAGTTGATATTTTAAATTGTCTTATAGTTCAGATGGTATGATTCCCTGATACAAATTTATGTTCTATCTTAATAAGTTTTTTGATTGAAATATATGGTTAAAATATTTAAAACATATCAGAAGTAAATTAAAACAGAAAAATAAAAATACTAAATTTTAGAAATTTATATATCATTAATAGTTTGATGAACCCCAATTGAATATGTTTGAGTGTTTTAATTACAATTGTGTGTGATTCGTAAAAAATAATTTTTTTTATATTAATTTGATATATATAATAAATGATTACATACATACATATATTAGTTTTGGATTAGTTTTTAATTATTTTGGTTCAAAATATTTAAAATATCAAAAATATTCTTTATTTATTATGCATTTAAAAATAAAAAATAAAAAAAATTATATTTTAGACTAATTTTTTTAATTATTGAATCAATATATCTCACCTCAAAAGTTATAAAATTAAAATATATTAAATCAAAAATTATAGAAACTTATTAAACCCCTAGCATAATAATTTATTTCACAATTATTTTAACATTATATATGCTCATATTTACATTAATTAATAATTGATTCGTTACCTTATATATTTAATAATATGCATACAAACATATTCATAAAAGATGTTTAAATTTTGACCCATAGTACAAATATTACAAACATTTAATTTGTTGTAAAAACATTTTCAATATTTAATTACTGTTATTTTAATATTTTTGGTTAGAAAAATAACTATTAAAAAACTAATTCTATTAAAAAATGGCCAAAAAAATATAAATATTTTCAAATTTAAATGTTGAGATATTTTTATAACAATTGAACTATTAAAATAATTTTTATTACCAATAAAAAATTAGGACATAAAACATAACTCTAAAAAATATAAAGTGAAAGTTTCTGGATGCATAACAGTGTATGTTTTATAGTTATCTATACAAGAAAACAATTTAGTTTTAAAATTCTTGGTTTAGATATCTCAAGTCTTATAATTTATAAAAAAAATAAAAAATTAATTTTATTTTAAAATTTAATTAAAAAACTAACAATAAAAAAATATGTAATGAAGATGTTATCTCTCTCCGAAGGGTATTTATATGATAAATATTTTTTACACTTTCAATATTTCTCAACTATTTTCTTTAACGTTTTGGTGTAATTTAGCTCAAAGAATTGAAATAAATTATATTAATTTTTTAAGATAATTTTATTATAAATTTTATATTTTTAATTTTTAAGGACATGATATATTATGAATAATGGAAATCAAACTAGTATAATACATTTGAATTGTCAAAAAAATCATAAGAAATTATGGACAGAGAGAGAAAAATAATATGGGAACATGTATTATATTTTTCTTTTTTTACTATTTTTTGCAGATATTTTTTTCTTTATCTAATTTGTTAATTAATTAGGATGATAAAAAAATTAATATTAAGAATAAAATTATAAAAATTCTTTTAGTTATCTAACACTTTAATAATCTATGAGCTACTATTATAATTAACAAAAGAAGTTAATATTGTTAGTCTCTTAAGATTAATTTAACATATGAAAAAATATTTAAAAAATATTAATAATATCACCATGGTATTATTAAAATTGAAAGATATATTTAGTTTTAAGTTGAAATATTAATTTTTTATATTTAAATAATAAATAATATTACATTAATAAAATAAATAAAGATAAAAAATATTATATTTTAATTTTATTATAACAATATAAATTAAAGAAATTAGATTAATAAATAAATGTACTTATAATTAAAAAAATAGACACATATTTATAGAAAACAAATATAAAATATATACAATAAATTTTATTATTATTTTTTAATTTATCTCAAATCATATATAATAAAATAATTATTTTTTAATTATTAAAGTATAATTTTAATTAAATTTAATGACAAATAATCCAAGATGTAATTATTAAAGTATCATAATATTTTGAGATAGTCAAATCGTTGAGACTATAAGGTTTATTTAGAAAGAGATTAATACAAAGAGCTGAATATATGGATCCTCATAAGTGGTCCATTTATTTATAGCACATAAATAATATAGGTGTCAAATATACAATGTGTAAATGTAAATATGTATCAAGAGGACATGATTTAGTTTAAGGTATAATGTGTTAAAGATCCAGGTTGGGTTCAACCGTGCTTTTCCACGAGGTCGTGTTGTGATCAAGTTCGAGATGACCTTGGGCTCGAGCTTCTATCGAGCTTGGTCTTTTCTAGGCTCGAGCTGACATCGAGCTCAGTCTTGATAGGGGTTGAGGCTATATGGGTTTGGTTTATCCCATGGGTGGAATGTTTAGGGTGTTTCATCTTCCGTCTTGGGTTGGTTTTGGACCTGGTCTACATAAAGCTCGGTCTTTGGGCCAATTAAGATGTCCAAACATCAAGTCCCCTCACTCTTTTAGCTGGGGCTTTAGTTTGAAGTGGAAGAATAGATACCGATCACCAGATATGAACCGTTCAACTTCCACCATAAATATGTGTCAGTTAATTGGAGAGAGAAATCTAATATACCTATATAAAGGGGTGCTTGGGCTGGGACTTTATCATTTGTTCACCTGTAAAAATTGAGAAATAGTGAAAAAATGCCCTTTCGTTTCACCTCGAGTTTGTGAAAAATTATTAGTTCGGTGGTAAGAATTCAACTCGTGTTATCATATTTTCTATTCGGCTTTTTTAGACACTATTACAAAAATGAGCATTTAAGTCAATATATAAAGTTGGTTCGGTGTAGAACCGACGCTATCCACGTAGGACATAACGTCGGTTCCAGGTGTCAACTGACGCTACGCTACATAGCATAGCGTCGGTTGACACCTGGAATCGACGCTACACACATGGATAAATTCTTTTATCTTCTTTCTTCCCCAAACAGAAACTATTCCAAGCGTTGCATAACTCTCAAAAACCCAAAAACTCTTCCATTTCTCCTCCACTCTTTCTCATTTTCTGGCCACCTACAACTACCAATTTCAGCGCCGATTAGTGGGTTTTCTTCCTCTCTAACTAATCTATTAGATCCCCTATTTTTTGAGCAAAATATTTAAATTTTTTATACCCATTTCTCACTTACAAAACACAATTTTTCTTCATTTTCTTCATTTTGTCACTTCATTTACTTTTGTAAGTATTTTTATTAATTTTACGCACTTATTATTCATATTTTTTCCTGTTATTATGTGTTATTATTTATGTGTATAAATTTTTGTATATATATATAGGTTTGTATTATAACATTAGGAGAAAAATATGATAATCTTGAATAAAATAGAACAAAATCATGGTAATTTTTTTGCTATTAATTAATATATTTTTTTCAAATATTTGTATTGTTTGAACTATTTGCTAAATTGATTTTGATTTTTTTCTACTTGAATACAGGTTTTTATTTGAGTATAATAGAAAATGAGTAAATTTAAAAAAAAAATTAAAGTTGGTTCACTGCGTGAACCGACTTTAATACCCCTTTTTGTAGTAGTGAGAACTCAAACGTAGATTTCCTAACGATTTGCTACTTTCTTTTCAAGTCAGTTTTAAAAGGAAAATTTTCTTTAATTTTTAGATCGTCTCTAGGTAATCTCTTTTCTCGTATCTTTACCACCTGCTACTGTTTTGTCTTTATATTTTGTAGCCTTTATCAAAATGCAAAGGGAAGAGACATCAACATTTAGCTCGGGCTCATGGGAGAGTCCCCAATATGCCAGTATAAGTGGAGACTCAGGGTCCTCTGGCTCGGGTTCTTCTAATGCAATGAGTCCGTCCTCATCACAGCCATCTACCTTTGTCCACCATCCCTAGACTGTTCCAACCGTGAGATTGAGCATGCCTCAAACTCATATTTCAGTATCTAGGACATAGAGGAAGAAAAATAGGAAAATAGGGTCTGGCGAACCAACATGTCACGTTATGGGTCGTTGCCTCAGGACGAAGAGAGGATAAGGAGGACCTATAACATCCTCTCAACTGTTCAAATAACGATTCCTCTTGAGGGTACTTATGATGGTGATGCATCTCCAACTTGGTGGAACGTTTTTCATGAGAAAGCTTTGTGGTTGGGAGTAAGGTTTCCTTTGTATCCTCTTATCAAGAGATTTTTAGTTAAGACACAGCTTACACTGGGTGGAGATATCTCATTTGCCTAATGCTGATATGCCAAGAGCTTGGGGTGAATCTAAAGATGACCGAGTTTAATAAGGCGTATGCCCTTAAACAGAACCCCACAGACCCAAAAGGGGGTATACATGTCGGTTAAGCAGGATTGTGGGAGATGTATCCCTTCCTGAAAATGATAAAAATTGAAAAGAGTATTTTTTCTACGTATCGGGTCGATGTGAGTCCTCCACTAATGACACGAGGTTGGTTAGGAGTGTCTGGAATGACATTAAGGTCGTGATTAGAAATATGGCCTCTCTTATCATGACCTTGAGCCTTGATGCAAAACAGAGGTTGATTGATATCCAGAACTATCTTCCTAAGAAGACAAACTGGAGGACTCTTTTGAACACTTCGCGTTTTGTTGCGTGTGGGTTAATAATGCATGGTGCTGTAGAGCCTCCTCTTAGGGTGAATCCTAAACACCGAGCTCCTCCTAATAGCTTGGCTACTTTTAAACGTAGAACTCCTCTTGCAGATTTTGGGGGTGGGTTCGAGGTGGTATCAGATGATGGTGACCCTAACTCTTTATTCCTGCTTTATAATATTTTGCCCTTTTTATGGATTATTTTTTAAGGGCTGGCTAACATGGATAATTTTTCCATTTTTCAACTCTTATGGAATTAACCTCTGATCAACTTTTTGCTCGCATGAAGAGCAAGGATGCGTTGGGGGGAACAAGCTCACCTACCGGTGCCACTCCCACTCCTGGGAAAGGGGGTTACTTAGTGGGTAAGAATATGGGGAAATCCTCTCATGAAGGTCGTACCTCTTCCTTTAAGAAAAAAAAGAAGAAGATTGGTGTTGATGAGGCTGGTCGTAACCCTGAGCCTTTAAATGTTTGTCCTTCTTTTTCGCATTCCCCGTACCGGATCCAAAGAATTCTGCAAATCCCTGAAGGATTCAAGGAAGGGGAAGACTGTTGTGGAGGATCTTACCGCTGATGTGGATGGGATCGTCTTGAATCGGGGCTTAGCCCCACTGTGGGCGCCAAATTGTTGAGACTATAAGGCTTATCTAGAGAGAGATTAAAGAGATTAATACAAAAAAGGTTAAATATATGGATCATCATAAGTGATCCACTTATTTATAGCACATAAATAGTACATGTGTCAGATATACAATATGTAAATGTAAATATGTGTCAGGAAGGCATGATTTAGTTTAAGGTATAATGTGTCAGGGATCCAAGTCGGGTTCAATCGTGCTTTTCATGATATCGTGATGTGATCGAGCTCGAGATAACCTTAGGCTCGATTTTTCTTGGGCTCGTGCTTCTATCAAGCTTGGTCTTTTCTAGGCTCGAGTTGACATCGAGCTTGGTCTTGATAGAAATTGAGGTTATATGAACTTGGTTTGTCCTATGAGTGGAATGTTTATGATATTTCATCTTCTGTTTTAGATTAAATTTGAGCTTAGTTTGCATAAAGGTTAGTCTTTAGGACGGTTGAGATGTTCAAACAAAAATTAATAATAAAATTAACAAATATAATTAATTTTTAAAAATATAAATAATCCAAACTAAATCTTAAAAAATAATGTTTACTTATAAAATTACATTAAACTCGTTTTAATAAAATATTCTACTAATATAACATATATTGTATTTAAATAATTTTTTAATTATGATAATTATATTAAAAATAATTTATTTATTATAAGACTTTGTTAAAAAAATTAAAAATATTTTTTATAAATCTAATTTATTAATTTAATTTAAAATAATTTAATTTTTAATAATAAATATAAAAAATAATTTAATTAATTAATTTTTTTATCAATAAATATAAATTTTTTTTTGAAAAATATAAAAAATAAAAATATTTTTAAAAAGTTAACCGTAAGAGAGATAAAATATATGAGTGATGTAAGAATTAAAAAATTATATTAATTTTTTAGTCCAAAAAATTATAATAAATAAATATATATATTTATTATTTTATTATTATTTTAATGATAAAGTTAGTTACGATATTATGTTTAACATTTTTGCGAACATAATAAAGATTGTAGTATTAAGACAAAAAATTATAATAATTTTAAATAATATTTGATTTTTTATTATAATCATTCTATTAAAACTCAACATAATAAATCTTTTTCGATAAATAATGTAATAAATTTTATCTTAAAATAATTTAATAAAAACTAAAAATTTATAATAGAATATTGACGTAAAAAAGACATTAGTTAATTAACCTCCGATATATTGGTAAAATGTATACCCATAAGATTGCAAAAATAGTAACATGTACCTCTGCAACAATTTTAATAAAAGAAAAAGCCAAATGTCCTAAACCACTCGTATTAAGAGAATAATTTTAAAATTTTAATCCAAAAGTTGAGATATCAAGAATAATACAGTAAATATGTCCAAAACGTTGGATATATTATACAGAGACCCCACAGATTCAGACTTTAAGCCATTAAGTCTTGAAAAGTGTCTCTATGTCACATCAGAAACTGCAAAACAGTACAAGTAGGTAGATAAAGATGAGAAGCTCTATAAATACGGGCGGCTCTGCTTCAAAGTTAAAACCTTGTCTCTCTCTCTCTCTCTCTTTCCCCCTCCCTCTCCCTCCTTCATATTCTCTTAGTACTGTTTGAGTCTCTCACAATTCAATGTCTTTTTGATAGTATCCAAGTCCTTTTCACTCTCACTCTTTCTCTCTGTTTCTCTACTCCACTTTCTCTGTATTACTTTCTTTCTCAGTTTTCTTGCAAAAGATAACAAAGTCTATTTCTTTTCCAAGATAGCTTTGACTCTGTCCTTTAATTAATGTCACTGTTTCGTTTCTTTTATTTCTAAACTCTCTCCTAGGTTGCAGACATACTTCAACTACTTAGTTTCTTCTTCTTGTTCTTCCTTATTTAATGGATTTTATTATCTTCACTTATCGTCTCTCTTAAATTTTGATCCGGGTTTTTAAATCACTCTCTTTCTCTTCTATATTTGGAGATTAAATGGAGGATTTATTATTCAGGGTGGAGTACCCTGTGATTACGTCTTCAAGTGAAGTTGGTTTTCAGGATAATAGTATAAGCAGTACTAATGAGCGTGTTTCTAATTCTGTATTTCATACTCCAGTTAATGATAGTAACATGTTTCCATTTGAAATTGATGACAATCTTATCAAAACCCAGATACTCAATCACCCTCGTTATCCAGATTTAGTTGCTGCTTTCATTGATTGTCAAAAGGTTGTTTAGTTAATTTTGGGTTTCTTTTGTTTATCTTCAATGCTTACGTATATGTTCTTTTTTATTATTCTCACTAATTTTTTTTAAAATAATTATACTATTTTCACAGATTCGAATACGAGACCTTTTACATAATCAAATAGATTATACGATTACAGTTATTTATTTACATATATTATTAAAAACTTACTTCCATTTTTTTTTTGTTTTACAAAATTACTTATTTCTTTTAATTTTTGAAGTAATATTGTCGTTGTGTTTAAAGGTTGGTGCACCAGCTGAAATGGGTTATCTTCTTGAAGAAATCAACCTAAAGAACTTCTCAGTAAGTTGTTGCAGTGAAATAGGAGCAGATCCTGAGCTTGATTATTTCATGGTAACCATGTATTTTGAATAACTTTTATTTTTACAATATAAATTATTAGTATGATTTAATTACTTGAGAACAAATTTTATAGGGGTGGTTAAGTTGATGACTTTTTTGTTTGTTTGTTCGGGTGGTTGTTGAAGGAGTCATACTGTGAGATACTTCATAGATACAAGGAAGAGTTGTCGAAGACATTCAATGAAGCGACGGCGTTTTTGAACAGCATCGAGTCACAACTCAGCGATCTATGTAAAGAGTCATTTACATTATCGATCATGGACTATCGATCTGGTAAATTAAGATTAAATTTTAATAATTATATGAACATTCCATCATTTTCTGAATTAAATTGGGGGGGGGGGGGGGGGGGTCATGGATTATGATGAACAAGGACCTCAATGATAGGGCGTGATTCGTGAATAGCTTCTCTTTTTTCATAATTAATTATGATTATATTGATTTTAATCTGCACTAATAGTAATTTATTTACCTAATTCCTAAGGATTTCATGTAGAAGCTAGATCAAGTACATTCCAAATAACCATACACTATTACATAAACTTTAAAGATTATCCTCTAAAATTTGAAAAAAACAAGTCACTAATAACTAACTATCATTACAACCATCCTATCACCTCCACCTCTCCAACCACCCATTTATTACTTGATTAGCCCTTTTCCAAATATTGCAAGCTTCCTTCGAGTATCCTTCTTAAAGGAGAAATATGTCATTAGTTCTAATCACACAAACAAACTTATCGTTTAATCTAAAAAAAATCATTTTTAAGCTATTATTAATCTAATAGACCTTTTTATAACATCAAATATTTATTATTTAAAAATTAAAAAAAATTTGTAAGAATAAAATTAAATTTTGTTTAGAATTCTTTACTTTGTTTTTTTTCATATTTTTTTCGTTTTTACCGATAGATATTTGGAAAAAAACAAAAAAATAATATACTTAAATTTTATAACCATAAAAATAGCATCGTACATTATTAACATTATCTCATTTATATTTCGTTCAATGTGGAACACTAGCTAATTAGACACCGTTGAATATTATTGACTGTTATTTTTGTTGTTATAAGTTTTATGAGTGATATTTTTTATTATTTTTTCTCAATAATTTTAGGTTAATATGAAAGTGTAATTGGTTTATTTGGAAGATGCTGAGTTTTTTGAAGAAAAAAATTTCAATGCATGTGGTAAGAAATAATTTGAGCTGAACATTTGGACTCAATTACTTAAGTAGTTTTTTTTTTAAATGGACTACACCATTCATTTACTCATTTACATTTGATGAGTTTTGAACTTACAATATCGACTTGACTTAGAGGAGATGTCATTACATTATTTTAAGTCAATTAATTACACTTGGAAATAATTTCACGAGGTTGTTATATTAGAGCATTTTTTATACATCAAGTTGTTACAAAATAATTGACGTGTTAGACAACTATTGAATAACACAATAAAATTTATTTTTTCTTAGCTTATAATTATCGGGCTTATTGTACATCATATTGTTGTATAAAGACTTTTTGATTATCTTATAGTTTTTATTTTTTAATTACTATTGAAGCTTGTAACATGTAACATTATTAATTTATAGGCGCATTTAAATTATGGTCTCCAAGAAACTGAATTAATTTACTATTGCACTAAGTGCATGTTTGATTGGTCGGAATGGAATGAAATTAAAATTGATTCTTTTCAATTTTATGTTTGATTGGGTTGAAAAATGAGAATGAAATGAAATCGATTCCTTCTTCCCTTAGGTGGCGTTTGGTTCACAGAATGGAATCAGAATCGGAATGGAATGAAAAAGAAACAATGTTGTTTGGTTTGACCACTGGAATCAAAGAAAGAATCACTATTACAGTGTTTGGTTTGCCACTAGGATGGAATGAAAAAAACTATAAATTATTTTAATACCTTTATATTCAGTAAATTGTAAATAATATCATTTAATTATTATTTTTTCGTAAGACAAAATACATTATTAAAATCATTATTTTTTTAAATAATTATTACTTAAAAAGAAAACTCACTAATCCAATAGATAATAACATGTCTTTTAATAGTACATCTCGTGTTCAACCTGTCCCTATCGATTCTTCTCACCTCATTAGGTTCAGTTCCTATGTTTGGTTCAGAGCCTATAGCTATTCTTGGTAGCCTTGTCACTTTTGGGTCGTTAAACACATTATCCACAACTTCTACTTAACGGCTCTCTGTTGAGTCTACTATACCTTTATCTGTGTCATCTTCTCATTCATCTTCTTCATTTTGGTTCTTTACCCACTTTTCCATCTTCACCTTCTAACTCACCCAATGTTTCTTCATCTCCAACTGTTTCTCATGATTCCTTACCATCCTTACCTATCACTTCTATCTTTAATTCTGGAGGTATTCAACTTCAGGTTGAATTACCTCTCTTGCCACCCTTAAGCCTTCATCAACTACCTTCTTCCTCTAATACACATCACATGTCTACTCGATCTAAACAAGGAATCTTTAAATCCAAAAACTTTTTTCTTTGCACTCATTTTACTTGAATCCTCTACAACTTAAGAAGCATTGTCAATTCTTGAAGAGTTTGGCTCTTTGATTGCTAAACATGGCAAAGTCATTGTCAATAAGTGGATTTTTCGCACTAAGCTCAGAGCATATAGATCTTTGGACAAATGTAAGTCTTGTATGGTGGCTAAAGGGTTCCAACAAATGGTATAGACAATTGAAACATTTTTAGTCCTGTGGTGAAGCCTACAATCATACACATTATCTTAACTCTTGTCTTATCTAAAGGTTGGCTAGTGCATCAACTTGATATCAATACGGCCTTTCTCAATGGATATATATAGGAAGAAATTTTCATGGTTCAACCTGAAGACTTTATTTATGAGCTATTTCTCACACGTTTGCAAACTTAAGAAGGCCATGTATAGTGTCAAACAAGCTCCTCTAGTATGGTACTGTAAGTGATTTTTCCAGCAACTTGGCTTTCAAGAGTCCAATACAGATGCCACACTGTATAGGACAGTGATAGGAGCTTTGTCATATTGCACCTTAATCAGACTCCTTTCTATATTAATAAGCGTTGTAAGTTCCTCCATGCTCTTACTAGTGGTCATTGGATAGCTACAAAAAGGTTACTTAGGTACCTCAATGGCACAACTGATCATGATTTCATGCTTTGTAAAAGTGAAACTCTTGACATAACAAGTTACACTGATGCAGATTAGGTTACAGGCCTATATGATTGAAGGTCCACTGGAGGTGTTTGTGTGTACATGAGAAATTCATTAGTTTCATGGATTTTCAAGAAGAAAAATATGGTGTCTCGGTCTTCTGCTGAAGTTGAGTTTTGTGCATTAGCATACATTATTGTGGAAGTTGTATCAAAAAGGTGTGTGTTGAGTTATTTATTGAATCGGTTAATCTTCTCTTAATCTTTTGTGACAAAGTCTTTATTGGACACTTAGCAAAAACACTCGGTTTTGCACTGTGGAAATTGATTTTGCAAGTAGAATACATTCCAAACCAAGAACAAGTAGTAGACATCTTCACCAAGCCTTTATCAAGCCCTTGGTTTGTTGAGTTTAGAACTAAACTTGTGTTCTATGTAGATCATGAGTTTATGCGGAAGTGTTAGAATATTATACACTAGTGTAGGCTTGTGACTGCCTTGCCTTTCTGTTATCCTTGCTTGTGCAAGGTTGTTAGTAATATTGTTAGCTGCAAGCGAACTGATCACATGATATTGGCATTATGGTTTTAGCTATAAATAGGACGCTGATGTGCAATTTTCATTCAGAGGTATTATTTATCATTTCTTGATTGTTTTTGCTGCTCCCATTGTTCTACAAATCAATCGCTCTAATATTCGAAAAGCTAGCGGTTACATTTTGTATCTAACTTGTGATGTTGGAGATTTTTTTTCCTCCTCTTTTTGAGGGAAAAAGTACGTTAATAATGTATGGTAATATATTGTAATTTTTTTTCCCCCTCTTGTTGGGTTTTTAGATGAAGCAGCTGGGACATCAGAAGAGGAGTTAAGTTGTGGGGAGGTTGAAGTATCAGAAAGTGTAGAAAGTATAGGGGTACGTTCGGCAGATGAGGAACTCAAAGTAATGTTATTGAAGAAGTACAGTGGCTACCTAAGCAGTTTGAGGAAGGAGTTTCTGCACAAGAGAAAGAGAGGCAAACTCCCTAAGGATTCCAGAACTCTTCTCATGGATTGGTGGAACTCTCACTACCGATGGCCTTATCCCACGGTAATTCATTTTATTCTCCTTATTACATGTGTTCTTGTGTGTGTATATATATATATATATATAGCTTTACTGATTTCCTGTTTAGATCTTTCACGTTCTAAAGTTGACATTTTTATTTTTTGTTCCCCTTAATATCACGTTTAAACAATTTGTTATGTTTACACAAGCGGAATTACATGGGGCCAAAAGGGGTATTGGCCTCCTATTATCTAGTAAATTTTAAAATTTTAAGTAAAATTATAGACAAATTATATATATAATATGTAAACGTGTATTTTTTGAATCTTATCTTAAGCTTTTATCACTAAAAAACACTAAAAACTCGATCATTTGAACATATATATTCAAATAAGATATATTTAACATATTTTTTGATAAAAAAATTAGTAATTGAAAAACAAATAATATTATTTTTTAATGTTTATATGGTTCTTTCTTGAACTAAAATTTTGAATCCGTTACTGTATGTGTTTATTACCTCTTGAAGTATTTCTAAATTAAATATCGGAATAACCTGGGTATATATATATATATATATATATATATCAGAATTGGCATCTGACTATGAAGTAAAAGTTTCAAATTTAATAAGCTTATTAGTGGTCTACTTAATTTGCTATTCTTTCTTATGTGCTTATTTTAGTAGTTGCAAATACACAAAAAGTGGGTTTGCTGATTTAGTTGTGTTTTTACCTAGACAACTCAGTATTCATCACTAATATATATTTAAATGACTTTACATCAAATTTTTATATATTGCACGTACGTATTATCGTGTTATATGTATTATACTTGTCAAATTATATAGAAAAATATTTTTTTAATTATTATCCAAAATGACACATAATTGGAGATTACGTTATTGGTTTTAAAAGTTTAGCGAAAAATATATACAAATAATTTATGTTAACATAGCATGTACGTATGCAAAATATTGATTGATGAGCTAATTATGAGGGGGTTGATGCGTATAGGAAGAGGAGAAACAGAAGTTATCAGATGAAACAGGACTGGATCAAAAGCAGATAAACAATTGGTTTATAAACCAAAGGAAACGTCATTGGAAACCATCTGAAGATATGAGATCTGTTTTGACTCAAACTGTTAGAAGTAGTAGCGTTGGATATGGTAATAGTAATACTGGACCCCCTTTCTTTGATCAATGATCTTGATTGAAATTTCACAACTTTTATCCATCATCATCTTTAATGTCACTTATCAACCCTACTCCATCAGCTTTAATTCAGTGTCTCACTCATAATTCTGTCAGTGTATATTTTTGCTTAAAAGCTTGCTTATATATAGGCTGTTACCCATCCATCTTTCTAGCTTTTTTTTTTTATTTTCCTTCTAGTTTTTGTTAGTAATGACTTTCAAATTTGAAACACTATATACTGTTGTGTGTTACTACTAGTTTTGGATCAAGAATTTTAGTTCATTTGAGATGCGCAGGTTATTGTTGCTATCAAATCTGCCCATGTGGGTTTATGTTGGTTTTCTGCTTTGATTTGGCTTTTTGCCATTGTAGGCTTTTAAAAGCTTTTTAATTATTCCTTTATATTTTTTAAAAAAGAAAATGTGGTTTCCAGAAGACACGATACACATATGTGACGAATATTTTTTTAACATGAAATAATAGTGTATTATTTTTAACTTATGAAATAATTTACGACACACACCAAAACACAGATCAACACCTTCGAACAAACATTAAAAGCGTACCGACCAAAAAGACCCCGACAGTACAGAGTTCAAGAAATACACTTTGAGCAGTACCACACAACCGGAAGCCTCATTTCAGGTAAGCCACATTCATACTTGATCAGTAACTAGAAAACAATAAATTACACTGCAAGATAAACTACAGTTTACCCAAGATCAGCCTGGGAATTGTCAGTATCAGCAGGAACCTCCATAACATTGAGGTCAGCATCCATCTAAATGTTGCTCAAGAAAGTCATGTAATCAATCCCTTTAATAGGCTTTTTTTCAATCTTAATGCCCTGATCCACACCAACCTTACCAGCCTCCTTACCCTTGCCAATACCAACAACAAAAATCTCCTTACATTTTCCCGATCTTTTATCACCATCCTCTCCTTTCATCGACACTATCCCCACCAAAAGTAAAACCTCATTTAGTCTACAATCCACTATTCGTAATATGCTGGGGAACACATGCTCATATCAAAGCGCAATCGTTCACCAAGCAATGTATATTTCCCCCAAAGCTAATGCAAGTGTCATTAGTCTGATGAGTATTTTATTCACAATAGTAACAAAATACAAGGAAACTCATTTAAATTCGATCCACACATTTGAAGAATTAAATGGAATCCAAGAACTACGAATTAGAAACTTAGATAAAACAAAACTCACACAACCCTAATTGAATGCAAAGTACATTGACAAGGAGAATTTATCAATTTCTATAATGGGACCCATAAAATTAACAATATGGCTCACAATAGTCTCCTTCCTTTAGTCCATTGGCAAGTCATGGATTTAAATCCTTATAGGATTAGTCTCCAAAAAAAAATTAGATGATGACATACTTGGAGTAAGCACCTTCACAGCAAGCAAGTCATTATCGAAGCTCCATATTCTTCTTAGCTAGCTCCTCAAGATAAAAGATGAAATTATTTTGACCCATCACATTTAAATCCAAGCCTTTATTTTTCATCCAACTCTTCTACTCGAAATCTTAGCTAGCTCCTCAAGATAAAAGATGAAATTATTTTGGCCCATCACATTTAAATCCAAGCCTTTATTTTTCATCCAACTCTTCTACTCGAAGTAAACACATCTATATTAATTGATCTTTTAGATAGAAACTGAACGACGATTGCAAATTCAATCATCACTTTCACTTTTTCAATCACATCGACAATATCGATTATGAGATCTAAATAATCCACATGATTTGTAAAGACATCCATTGTTGAATCAAAGTAGAGAAACAATTGAGCAAGAAAAGAGGTACATGTTATTGTATATTTTCATAAATATGATTGATAAATGATTATACTCATTTATACAACTAATTTCTTAACTATATATATTGTCAAATCATATCAATATATACCTAAATAAGATATTATATTGATACAATAATTCATATCTAAATAAGATATTATATTAATACAACAAATGATATTTAAATAATAACTATTGATATAATAAATCAAATAATAATAAATATTCTAAATCGTGTAGGATTTGATTTCTCAATATTTCCCCTCAAGATAAAGTCTATGTTGATTACACTTATTTTGCTCAAGAGGACAGTGATATGTTTAGTATTTAGCGACTTGGTGAACTAGTCAGTTTGCTACTCTTGTGTTTTGACATGAACGGTTTGAACCAATCCTCTTTACACCTTTTCTCGAACAATGTGACAATCGATTTCAATGTGCTTCGTTCGCTCATAAAATACTAGATTTGATGTTATATGAATTGCGACCTGATTGTCACAAAATAATTTGATTGCACGTGTGTAGTTAACATTCAAGTTCTTTAACAGATTCCTAATTCATGTAATTTTGCAACATATTTTTGCCATAGACCTGTACTCTACCTCAGCACTGGAATGAGATACAATTATTTTCTTTTTAGTCTTCCATGAAATGGGTGCATGCCTAAGAAAATATAATATGCGATAGTAGATATTCGAGTGCCCTTGCAACGCACCCAATATGCAATTTAGTAAGCTTTTATTTCTAATTTTCAAGGGGAAGGTAATAGTATCCCTTAACTTGGGTTCTATTTCGAATATCTCAACACCTTGTGGGCTGCATCCAAGTGAATTGGTAAGGCTTGTCTATGAATTGACTCAAAATGTGCACTATATACATAAGGTCTAGTTTGGTGATTGTAAATTTGAGTTATCAAACCAATCGTCAATGTTAAGACGCATCTTTCAACGATATTCTCTCACATTTTCATAACATCAATTTTTGATCAATGGGAAACCAAAATGGTTTACCTCCTAGGAAACTAGCATCCTCAAGACCTTCAAGTGCATACTTACGTTGATTCAAAATAATTCCTTATTTAGATCGTGCTACCTTAATACCAAGAAAATATTTTAACTGCCTTATGTCTTTGAGCTTGAACTTACTTGCAAGAAATTGTTTCGTTTTCAAGATGTCTTCCAAATCATTTCTTATCACTATAACATTATCACCATATATTAACAAGTCTGTAAATCTTCCTTGGTAATTTTGGACAAAAAATGAATAGTCTGATCATGATTAACTAAAACCATCATCCTTAAGAGCAGCATAAAGTTTCAAAAACCATTGTCGGTATGCTTTACTTCAATCCATAAAATGATTTGTGAAGTTGGTAAACTCTATGCTCCTCTTTTCATTTGAAACAAGAGATGACTTCATGAAAACCTTTTCACATAAGTCATTATTGAGAAAGGCATTGTTGACATATAATTGATGTAGGTTCCAACCTTGTAAAGTTGCTAAATTAGGAAGCATACAAACTGTGGTGAGCTTGGCTATAGGAGCAAAGGTTTCTTTATAATCAATTTCAACAATTTGACTATAGCCTTTGGCAACTAAACAAGCCTTGTAACATTCTATTGTGCTATCAGGGTTATGTTTGATCTCAAAAATCCACTTACAATCAATTGGTTTCTTGTTGGGAGGAAGAGATACCAAACTATATGTCTTATTTACTTGTAGGGCCTGAATTTCTTAATTCATAGCTACCCTCTACTTTGGCTCAATGGTGGCTGGGGAAAAAGATTGTGGTGTCTTTTATAGGCTAATATTGACAATAAAAGCTTTATGTGTGGGAGAAAGTTTGTCATATGATAAGATATGAGCAATGGAATAAGGAGTACTTGAAGGTCGAACTTCACTCGTAGAGGATGACAATGTAGGGCGAGAAGGAAGGATTACCTCAATATGAAAGTCTTGCAATATGGTTGGCATTCCGGTGGGTCTTGTGGATCATTGTGGTAGGGGAGCTACTGTTGAGGAAATGGATAAGTTTGGGATGATTCAAAAGTGAGTTTTTGTTTCAAGTGATACAATTGAGGTGGTAGAGTTAAGATTGAAATGTGATTATGATCGTGAAAGATTTGGAGAGTTAAGAGTGAAATCAGACTCATAATCGAAAAGATTTGGTGAGAAGTGGTGGTCTGTTCGAGATGAAGTAAATGAGGAAGGAAATAAGTGACTTAATGGATGAGAGTTATCAAGAGTCAAAGAGGTGGTAGTCCTAGCCTGATAAGGAAATTTAGTTTCAAAGAAAATCACATCTTGAGACACTAATGTTTTTTTGTCCTTTAAATTATAAACCTTGTAACCCTTTTAACCATGGGGATAACCCAAAATGATACATTCAGTAGAACGAGGGTCAAATTTACTAGATTGCAATGAATGGGTGGAAACAAAATACCTACAACAAGAAAGAAAAAACTGGGAATAAGTTAGTGGTTTGTGAAACATCTCAACGAGTGTTTTCCCTTGTAACAGTAGTGTTGGTGTCCTATTGATTAGGTAAGTAGCCGTCAATATGGCATCCTACAAAAAAGGTTTAGGCAAGTGTTATTAAAAAAGAAGTGCACGAGCAACATTTAATAAGTGTTTGTGTTTATGCTCAACGATGCCATTTTGTTAAGACGTATTAATGTAGATCGTTTGGTGTAAAATACCCTTAGAAGAATGGAATTTGACGCACTTAAACTTAGGACCATTATCACTCTTAACAACCTTGACTCTTTTCTCAAACTGTGTGTTACCTAAATTAATAATCATTAACGCAAACTTGCTAATAGATATGAGGTTCAAGTAGAATAATAGGACGTAGAGGACATTATGCAATATAAAATGTGAGGAAAAGATTACAGTCTCAATATGAGAGACTTGCAACATGGTACCATCATGTAGTTTGACTGTACGATTATGAACAAGTCAAGATGATGTAAGATGGATAGGATCGCATACAATATGGTCATTAGCTCCACTATCTAATATCCAAATCATGGATTTATTGTGTTGTGTGAAAGCAAATACTTTACTTGATATATCTTCAAAATTAAGGACACTACCAACAAGATTGCTCTGCGTTGTATTTAACATCTCTAATAGTTGGTGGCTATCATTGGTTTTGTCAACTACTACCTTAATCTTGCTCAAAAATCTCATTTTTTTAGGTTCTCAAGAGCATATGCTCTGATACCATATTGAATTCTTAAAATATGAAAGAAATATATATTTTCATTGATATGATTGATAAGTGATTGCACTCATTTATACAACTAGTTTCCTAATTATCTATGTTGTAAATCATATTAAAATAATATCTTATATTGATACATTAAATTATATCTAAATAAGATATTATATTGATAAAACAAATCATATGTAAATAATATCTTATATTGATACAATAAATCAAATAATAATAAATATTTTAAATCACGTAGAATTTGATTCCTCAATATAGGGTATCTAGATCAAGTAGAATTTGATTCTTCAATATAGGACAATAGCTAGAGAACGAAACAAGTAAAGGCTTTGAGACTACAAAATCCTAAGATGAGAAAGATGAGACAACACTAAAGGTTAAAAATAGAGCACTAAAGAGAGTGAGAGTCGTCTCAGGAATTCTTTTTAAACATAAGTGGTTAATGGTTACATGAAAAATTTGAAAGTTACAAGAGCCTAGGAAGGTTTTATATATATATATATATATATATATATATATATATATATATATATATATATATATATACATATAATTAAGTAAACTTTTCAATAGAGTGGGATATAAATTTGTCATGATGGGTATATATTCACTTTTCCTTTCGATAGAATATTTTATGTATAAAATATATAAAATTATAGATAAATTATATGCATAAAATTGAATTATATTATTCTGTATTTAATTTTTAGGTTTGTATTACATAAAAATTTATCACAAATTAAATAATTTGAATATATTTATACTAAAATGAGTAATATATATATCATATAACATCTTTTTTTTTATGAAAAATAAATAATAAATAAAGTATAAATAAAGTATAAATAATATTATTTTTTATTATTTATACATTGCTTCTCTTAAGTTAGAATCCTAGATCAACCACTTCTTGGTGAAGGTGAGAAAATACATTAATTTTGTGGCCAATGTTTTCCAAAGGAACCAAAAGTCGGCTGTATAAGATCAATTTTTCTTCCTTATCTCATAGGTTTGATTTAGTATACCTTGTTTCGTAAGCTCAGAAGTATACGTGGGAGACTTTTTCCAACAATTGTCAATGGTTTGGTGAACGAAAATGGTCACGTCCACACCTTTATTTAAACTAATAAATTTATCACCCTTTTTCTTGTAGATTAATATCAATAATTTGACAATATATACCTTCAGATTCTGCAGAATCAATCTTCTAGTATTAACAAGTATTATTTTGGTCTGATGATCAATGTTGGCAAACTCTTATTTTGTTATACTTTTGGATTATTGGTAACTAAAACATTTTGTTATAATATCAAATCATGACTCAGTGTACTCAAACACTTTCTTAAATTGTTGAGTTTCATGTAATGAGTTTAGTTAGATTATTGTTACAACTTGAATAATATGTTCGAGGATGAAGTTTTGAGCATTGTTATAGACATGTTTTTTATACAAGTAGTAATAGTGTTTAATCCTATGATAGGTTAAAATCGTTATTTATGCATCAAATTGATGTGTCTAAATTCATACAATTAAACTGATGAATCGAGATAATGTAATCGTTGTTTATCTTGGTACGTTTTTTTTTTAAGAAAAATAAAAGTTAAGGAGCTTAAAAGTGTAAATAACCCACCATTAAGAGTAAGTGTTAGAGATTATATTTTAAGATATGTTGGATGATCTTTCAGTACTATAACACCCTCAAATTTTTTGAAGAATTATTGACTAACACATCATAACACAATATTGATAATATTATAATTTGAAATCTCTTGCAAAACAATGATTGTAGAGTACTGCTGATAGATCCAACCGAAAACAAGTTCCATAAATTATTCAATTGGACGATTTTCCTATTGTCTTTGCATGGATTCAACATGTTAATTATCCTCATTGTACTTTAAACAAGAAAATGAAAATTGAAAATGGAAGCAGATAAGATAAAAAGACAAAATATTAGGCAAATAAGACGCACTGACCATGTGTCAGCATAATGCCATTTTTCTGAATTATATGGAGTAAAGAGAACTCAAGTCAAAAAAAACAAAACGTGCAAGGGTTATATACAATTAGAGTATTTGTTGTTTAGGGAGTAATAGTCAAAACAACATTAAAATATATTAAAGTTTAAGATATTTGTCAGAATAGTACATTTAATAAAGCTTTAAATACGGTAGTTTAATTATTTTTAATCATGAATTATTTAGTTTTTTTTTTATCGTTAAAAAATATCATTTATTTTTTTAATTATTAAAAATATGATGATTAAGGAAAAATCTCAATATATTAAAAATCTTAGTTTTGTTTAGATAAATTGGATGAAGTTTTATGAGTTATCATCATATGGCAAAGTAGTAAGGGCTTGGTACCTCATATTTTGAATACAGATCTAGTTTGAATCTTCCACCCTCTTACCCTAAAAAAAAAATAAAAACCTACTTTTTTAGATCAAATTACAGGCAAAAGGGTTTAGTATATATATATATGCAAAAATAGTATACAGATCACTGAATGTTTTTATATTTTTTTAAAAAGAAGTGGTTATTATTAAAGTGCTTTTAACATGTTATTTCAGCAAGATTTCATGTATTTAAACCCTAATAAATACATAATATTGAATTTTATAGTGTGGAATAGTAAACAAAGTAAATGAAATTCAATACCAAAATCATAATTTATTATTGAAGAGAACCTCACTGATTATTCCTAGAATAATTAGCATCGACCATTGTTGACATTTTATCACTTACTTAACAGAAACTCCAACTTTCAATTCATGGGCCCATGATTTGAAAATATATATATATATATATAAAGAATCTGAAGAAACTTACTTGATTCTCCACATGTGCAAGGGAGCTATCAGGTTCATTCATATTAAGAAAATCTACAAATCAAGTCACATACTGAAAGCCAATAATGTTTTATCAAAATTATTGTAGCAGAAAGCCAACAAGGGATGGGCCTAGCATTTTGATTATTTGATGTTCAGACAAAATTTATGTAACCATCAAACGATCAATTTTTTCATCACCATTGGCCTTTTAAGTTGCTAATTCGATGATATTCAAATCAACTCTAGTTTAGAGTAGTTAGAGTCTTGCCTAGTTCATTATATTTTCTTTTTGTGAAATTACATAATAATTATGAACTTTTTAATCCAAAAAAATTAACATAAAAGATAATAATGACTCGTGTTTACTTATAAAACTCGTATTAGTATCATGAAGTAACGTGGGGCAATATCTCTCTTCAAAGTGTGTATCTTTATCTCTCGTAAAGTCTGTATATCTTTATCTCTAGTAAAGTCAATCACTTAATTTTAACCCAATTAACTTAAACTTTTACCCCAAAGGATTAAACTCAATAGCTCATGTTTATTTTATAAACCTCAAGCATGAATTTATCTTAGTTTTCCATCAATTCAAACAACTTATTATTATTAGATGAGAATAATGTTGAAAATAGCCAGCCCACCTCATCATCTTTTAATTGTGATTTTTTGTGACTTGATAAAATCAATGAGTTCAAAACCAGGAAAACACAAAAAAATAATAATGGTATAACTGATTATTTTTGTCCCTATATTTTTCTGATTTCTGTTGCATATCCTATACATTATCTCTTTACAATATATCTCAGCTAGTTATCCACATATTTATGTTTAAAAGAAGACTATTTTTGAGTAAAACTAAAATAGGAAGATTAACCAAAGAAAAAATTTATTAAAATTATTATATCAAAAGTGTGTCAACATCTTTTTAAATCAAATGGCACTAATTCCAAATTGTATCTTGTAACTCGAGATGGGAAAGACTAAACTAGCCCTTTCCACAAAACCAAAGAAGTATTTTATTTAATCCAGTTGAAAATTCAGGATTTTGTGCATGATCAGTTATATAACATTATATAGTTATTGAAAAAATTAAAGAAAATAAAGAGAAAAATCAATTATTGAATCTGCAGGATGTATCATGAGTCACATATGTTGTGTAAAGTTTTTCCTAGAACAAAAACTAAAAGTTTTAAATTTTGAAGAAAAAAAATTCTTCAATGTTATCAACATCTATGCAAATTAATTAACATATGAATTGAAGTGGTTCTCTTATATAATTATTGAACTAGTACAAGATATTAAAGTACAACCAACAACGTACTTCCTTGAAAAAGTAAAAAGAACCAATTAGGGCAAACACAAAATAAGCAAAAACTATCAAATCTAAAGCTCCAATTTCAATCGTTATTCCATAATACATATATAACTGAAACATCAAACATATCACAACTATAGGCAAACATAAATATGTTAGATATGCATAGTGATCCCAATCCAAACCCAATTTAAAAAGTAAAAACAATTTGCATAAAAAAGCTATAACCATACTCGATCAGGAGCTTTCCTTAGGCAATACTGATTCTTGGAAATTGAAAAGCTCAATTGTCTTCAAAACCCAATTCTTCAATCATATTCCCATGAATATGAAGGGGATTAAAACACTCAATCTCAGAGCACTTATAAGGAAGAACTTTTGTATTTCCAATACCCTGTTGATCAATAGTACTTGATTGAACAGCAAATGGGTATTTCCTAGCAATCACAACGGAGTTAACAACATCATCAGTTGGGTGAAAAACAGAGAGAAATTCAAACCCTTTAAGATCACAAGGATCAATCACAGGATACAGAAAAGCTCTAGCGCCATGAGCACTTCTAAGAAGCAAAAGAGCACCAGGAGCCATATATTTAGCCAAATGGTCAATTACCCTTTTCTTCTCTTCAATTTCCATACCCACTAAAGCTGCCAAAAACACAACTTCATATTCTTTCAAAGCACTTGTAACATTCATAATATCATTGGTATGAAAAAGCATGCGTTTTGAAAGGTCAGGATCAGAAGAGACTAAACGAATTGCTTTTGAATTGGCTAAAGGGTCAATATCATAGTTGTGGATATAAGTTTTGGTGAAGTGATTTGAAGCCAAAACAATTGAAGTAAGTGGAAGAGGACCTGAGCCCACAAAAGCAATTTTTGTGGGTAATTTTCCACTTGGGTAATGTTGGGTTAGGATGTTGAATTCAAGTTGGCTAAGTTTGAGATAATTTGAATAATAAGGGAAAATATTGAGATGGTCAAGTGGGTTTTCAAAAGAGCCTAAAATAGTAGAGAAATGACTCTCCATAAAGCCCTCAGCTATTCCACAAAGCTTAATGAGATGAGACCTCATTTCTTGAATTTTTTGGCACAATTTGGTAACTTCAATTGGATTTGGTGGTAAGCATGTGAGAACGAGTTGAATGAAAAGAGTGTCGACATCTTTCGAGGGTTTGAGGCTTTCAAGTTTTGAGATTTGTGCATACAAATCGCAGACTTTTTGTACCAAAGGCTCTTCCTGACTGCCCATAATGTCGACACTATGAGGTTATGTCGAAGAAGATAAAACTATTTCTTTTTTTTTTTTTTAGAATACAAAGCTTGGCACAGTTAGTAAATTGTTTTGCTTGTGACAATTTCTCTCGAGGGTCAATATTTATGGACACTTCTGGGTCCCACAACAAAGATAAGTGTTGCCCTATTCTCATTTGAGATGTAAGATAAGTTACCTAATTTCTTATTTAATATTTTTACTCTATCTCATTTTATTTTATTTTTATTTCATTTTATCTTAAAAATTATACTTAATGAACTTGCTATTTTTATAAATAATTATATTTTATATTTATTATTTTTATAATTTTACTTATAAATTTATTTAAAACAAATATAATATGTATTATAATACCATTCTATTATCATCATAATTCAATAAAAAATAAATAAATAAGATAAAATAAACTCATAAAATGTATAAGTTAATGAGATATCATATCTTTATTCACATCTCTAATTTTCATTAAAGGACTTGCATCCTGTAAAAGGTTAGACCCGTTGGCCCCGTTCTCACATAGCAAAGTATTATTTAAGTAATTTCTGATGTATGAATTTATTATATTATATTGAATGTTAAATTTAGAAGATAAGATGTTAAAATTTTAACAGAAAATAAAATCTTCTATTAATAAAATATAATATATAAAAAGTATATTGAGTTAAAATTTTAAAATTGAATATATCTATAATTTTTATATAATTTAATATAATATTAAAGTTTTAATTTAACCAAAAAAAATTATTAACGTACTAAAAAAAAGATATATGAGCCTTTTAAAACAAAATAAAAATAAAATATATTTAAAATATAAAATATTGTTTTAATGTTAATAAAAACTAATTATCCTATGCAATATAGATTGATATATGCGTTAAGGTAAAAAACATTTTCTAATAAAACAAATTTTATACGAGTCAAGTTTATTAATGAAATATTCGTTAATTTACTTAGATGTATTTATTTACGTATAAAAAATTTCATCATTTTATTATAAATATTAATTATTATATCTTTTTAAAATTATAAAAATATATTATATATTTATTAATTTATTTCATACAAAAATTTATTTTTAATATTATTAAGTGTTGTAAGTT
This sequence comes from Hippophae gyantsensis, assembly GCA_030763125.1. Taxonomy (NCBI): domain Eukaryota; kingdom Viridiplantae; phylum Streptophyta; class Magnoliopsida; order Rosales; family Elaeagnaceae; genus Hippophae; species Hippophae gyantsensis. Next base: position 57,338,072 of record CM061032.1, on the reverse strand, counting down.
ATAAGTTATGACTACATGTACCAATATAAGAAGGTTAAAGAAAAATTTGCATATATTTTATATTGATATTATTTATAATATATCATATGATAAAATAAATTTAAAATAATAAAATATTTTTAAAAAATCTTATATATTATATGTTAATAATATGAGTTCAAATATATATATATATATATATATAAATTTATAAGTATTTAATATTTTTAATTACAAATTGTAATTAGATAAAATATCCGTGTCATATGCAATAAATATATTATAAATTTTTAATAATATATACTTAATCTTGGTGCGTACGTGATGTATTTGTTTAACATAATTAATCTAATTTTCTAAGCAGTGTTTATCACAAATGTCCTATATTGTAAATTAAAAAATTCCCACACTCAATATATAACAATTAACTTGATAAAAGATGTACGATAATTTTACCAAAATAAACATTTCTTTTCATAATTAAACACCAAACAGATTCTAATTTTGTTATGAAATATTCATGGTGACGTTAATTTCATGATTTATCAATTATGTTAAATCTCGAAATTTAAAAAACAACTTAATAACAAAAGTAATACATGAGCTTGTTTTGAATATAATAAAATTAATGTAAAAGAAAGTTTTCTCAACTACTTGTCACTAGATTGTGCCGTACAGGTCGAATAACATGTCATAATTATAAAAAAAAACATCATTTTTCTGTTTTTTTATATTTAAATTTAAATTTAAATTTTTAAATTATTATTAATTGATACTAACGTATTAATATTGGTTCAAAATGCATATATAGTTTTTCACCATCGAAACAGTGTGAAGAAGAGTAATATGAAGACTTTCCATTAGCGACACTTCAGCTTCTAAGCTTTTGAAGTCTACTTATTTTCTTCATAAATTTAATTATACAATTTTAAATGTTAAATGTAAATGTAGTACCTAAACAAGGTATCCTAATGATTTTACAAAAAAGAGTTATTCATGTTTTCTACTTTTCGGCACACAAGAAAAAAAATCTTGTTACTTTTTGGTACATAACATAACATCTATTTAAAAATAAAGTTTTATTTTAACTTCATTTACATAATATATATATTTTCATATATTATAAAAACATATAATGGTGCACATATTTTTTTATAACATAAAAATAGTATTTTTTTTTTAAATTAAGATAAAAGTAAAAATATATAAATAAGTTCCAAATCATATAAAAACTAAGGATTCAAATTTTCTTGTAAGTTAACTGGGAGATGTTTGATGGATATGAATATCGTGGAGATTGATGGAAAAATTTATGTTCATAATTATAATCATCATGTAATAATTTTTATTACATTCAATTAATAATTATCTGTTATAATTAATAATAGTTTTTTCACAATTTAACTACGTTTCTTATTCAAAAATATATTTAGTTTTAAAAAATTAAATATTAACATAATTCTTACTCTACTATATTATTTAAAATATCAACATTAATTTTTATTTTTTAATTATTTAGCACATGTTTCTAAATAAAATAAAAATAACAATACATAAAATTCAACCTAATTATCTAAAAATTGTGTATTAATTTTATTATTAAAATTATATTTTTATGTAATTATATGTATATAAAACAATAACATTAATATATGTTCAATTTCGATTAATTGCAGTTTCGATATTGTAATAATCATTATGTCTCATGCTTAATTAGTTACGATTATTTTAATAAAAAACCTTCGAATTTTAACAGATAATTATAATTTTAATTATCTATAATTAAAATACTCATTCTTATTTATGAATTTAATTGTTTAATATATTTTTTTTATTAGCTAAAAAATCATAATTTTAAAAAAGGATAATTTAAATAAATTTATAAATAAATGGGTTATTTTCTAACGAGATTTATGATTTTGTTAGAACCTCATGGTAATCATGGGAGACCCATGAACTTTTTTGAAAAACATGAGTTTTTGTTAACAATATATCCAAATATTTTTTATATTTTTAGGAGATTCTTAATTTATAAGAGCAAATGGGATATTATATATATTAACAATTGTGTTATGCATATACATTAATATTGTACTGAATGGGATGGTGGAATCTTAAAATGTTAAAATAATTGTGAGATAAAAATAATTTATATAATTTAATTATATTATTATAATAATATAATATATAAAATATTTATTTTATATTTATATATTAATATTATTATTTAATAAAATTATTATTAATAAGTTATTATTGTGTTAATAATAATTTAAATAAATTGATATTTTAAGAATATAAAATATTAATATGAAAATAATTAAATATTTTATTTTATAACTTCATACTTTAAAATTATTAAAGGTTACAGAGGATATGAATTGTCATTGGGATTTGGGAACAGATGATCCCAATGCTGCATGTAGTAATAATAGCACCATCAACCTTTACTGCCCACCAATGCCTCCATTTTCTTTGTTAATTCTGAAGAAGAAGTTGACTTTTTTGTGGTTATGGTGTTGAAAGTGATGACATTTTCATCATTCTCTTTCTCTTGCATCCGAGAGAGTTTCACAATCGGAGATAATTTAAATTTAAATAAATTTAAAAAAATATCAAAATTTACTTTATCAATTTTGTTAGATGCTAAACTAATCATATTAATATATATTAATTTTTTAAATATAATTTTAATTATTAATTTATATATTATAATTTTAATTTTAATTTAAAATTATAAAATATATACTTAATTAGTAAGCAATCTCATTTAAATACTTAAATATTTAATTTTATAGAAAAATAATTATTTTATGCATATTTTTTATCTTTGTAAACTAATTTTTATATTTATAATATTTTTAAAATTAAAAGTGACAAATAGTAAATATTTATAAGTATAATATAAATTTTAAATATTTTTATGATAAAAGAGTTATTTAAATCATTATAATAAATTAAATTATTAATATAATCTTTTTATCTTTTGCATATTCATCGTCATATTTTCATACAAATTAATATATTAAATTTGATTAAAAACCTTTAAATTAATAATTTTTCTTACATTAGACTATATGTTTATAATTGACAATACGAGATTTTAACTAAATCTAATCTTTAGTAAACTATTAAAAATACTCTAATTTTTTAATATTTTTCTATTATTTTGTAAGAAATTTTTAATGATTAATTTTTTAAAAATAAAATTTTATATTTGTATAATATATAGTAGAACCATCTTAGTTATTTTTAATGATAATAAATTAAATAAATAAAATATGTGATGGTAAGAATTTTAAAATTAAATTATATGATATATTTTTCTGTTTCAATTAGATGAGTATTTTGTATCGTATTATGATTATAGATTTAAAATCGTTAAACTAACTCCACTCAAGCCGATCTTATAGGTAGCTTGAAGGTTGATTTTTTGGAAGGTTATAAGTCGGTTAAGATTTTATATTTATCAAAACCATTAAGGTAAGATCGGTTAATAAAATAATTCAAAAACTAGCATAATTAACTTATTAGATAACGAGAACGATAGAATTATTTTAATTATTTTTGTTATAAAATGAAATATTTAATTTATTTTCATTATTAATACAACTTAATATCATTATTTTTATATAAATTAGCAATATCTACGCGTAGGGAATCCCGGTGAGAAAAGTAATAAAATAAAAATTCTTATAATTTCTTAGAATCTTTGGGTGGAGAGAGTAATTAGTCTAAATTTGTTTATGTATAATTTTAATTAAAAAGTTAATTAAATTACAATAAAATTTGTTAGTTTTAAAAATATTTTAAAACCTATTTTTTGATTATTTTTAAAAAATTCATATAACATATTAAATAAATGAACTAAATTTTTACGTTCTTCAACATTTCTCATTGAATACGTATAAATTTTAAAACTTTTCTTTATTATTCATTCAACTATTATCAATATCAAACCTATTGCAATTGAAATGTTTTAATGAAATTTACAAATATTCACTAAATTTTTTTTAAAAAATTAAAAATCTTTAACAAATTAATTTTTAATTAAATACATCGTTTTAAATAATCACTGATTTACTAAAGAAAAAGTAGCTAACTAAATTAAAAAAAAAAAAGAAGAGGAAGACCATTTGCAATAAAATAATTGAACTTAAAGACGTACATTGATGCCGTTCTCCCATTCAGCGTGGTTAAAAAAGTTTCTCATATCTATATGGTTTGTTACATGATTTTGTCTCTTAATTTTAAACTAAATTTTTAAAATTGATATAATAAGCTTATGATAATTGAATATATTGTTTTAAATTTTATCAATTTATAATTTTATAATATAAACAAAACGGTTAAACATTTAATCGCTTGTAAAATAAAGTGTAAAAATTAGAAAATAACACACAATATTTTTATGTAAAAATAACCTAAATCACAATTATAACCTAAGAGTAAAATCACTTGCTTACTAGACCACCTAATTTTTATATGAAAACTAAATACTACAAACTTGATCATATGCTATCATCTCTAGGATAATGTCTAAATATACATAACTTAACCCTTGTTATATTTTCACAGTTTTTAAGATTAACATGAGCAATATTCAAACCAATATTTTAATCACCTCTTCGTCAATCAGACACGTTCATTGATCAACTTGTAATCAAAGTTAGCATAAAAGCACAAATGTTTGTATGTGTTATAAAATAGATTTAACAATAAATAATTCTAATAAGATGATTCAAGCAAATAAATTATCAATTCCTAGAGTAAGAAAGTCAATCACAAGTTCAATAAAAATAGCTTTGTTAAAGGTTAATAATTAAATCAAATAATCATGATTACACACAAAATTATTTGATTTAAAGCATGTAAGTTCTTAATTAAGAAGAAGTTATATGAACATAAAAATATGAAACATATACGCTTTGATCTATACTAGCATGATCGTATGAAAATATATGAAGAGATGAAGTTCAATTTAATTAAAGAGAAACAAAAGAGAAAAGAAACCTGATTGTTAAAACATTGTGCTCCTTAAAAATGCTATGTCATTATGTATGTAAGTGTGAGAGAAGTGACATATTTATAGAAAACCTAAAGTGCAAAATGTCACACATCTGATGTGGTACAATTCTACAATTAGTTGGCTACTCATTGAGATTAAAAAATGAATCAAAGAAGAAAAAATATGTTAGTTCTTGATAGCGGCATTGATCCCTCTATGATATGGATCCATCTCTCCGAAAAATAAGTTAGGACAATGTAACAGGAGATTGATCCATCTAAGGTGGGGATCGATCCCTCTCTCCAGATCTTATTTTTTAAAAGCTACGTAGAAAGAATATGATCGATTCATGATCAAAATTAGATTGATCTTTCAAAGAGGGATCAATTCATTTATAAGAGGGATCGATCCCTTATGTGAAACAATTGTGATCAATTTTATGCAAAGATGTTGTTTCACAATTTTATGCAAAGATGGGAGGATTGAAATGGGATTAATTACATATTGATTTGTTTACTTGGGGATCGATCCTTCTATTTAAAAAGGTTATTATATTTATCATGAAATATCATAATTGATCTAGTCAAGATCTTATATGAAATACATTTAAATATGTATGCAAATCTGTGTATGGTAGTTATAAAAGATATACTTCAATTACGACTATTTGTATTTGAACCTTTCTTCGACTTTCTTGAGAGATTTGATCTTCTCTAGCTTAAATATACGATAATATGTAAAAAATTTATCCACAAAAATAATTGACACTCATAGTCCTTACAAAATTTCTCTTTGGTATTTTTATGTGGCAAAACCTTTCACTCACTACATGACACTCATAGGAATAAAGTGTAAATACATAGAAGTCCTAGACTCCATAGTGAAACTATCCTATAATTCGATGAAACCATCTTTGCTGCAACTCGGTAAGCTTGTATATAACTAAAATCGCATAGACAAAACATACGACAAATTGGTTTGAAAGCCTCATCAGTGTACATTAATTCAATTTTTATAAAAATAAGCTAAATATTAAGTATAGAGATAAATCATGTAGTGCATGCATTCATATTCTCCCTCTATATGCATAACAATTATCACTCATTTTTGACATGCGAAAGGAATAATGCAATGAAGAGAAATTACATATGCAATAAACAAATGGGAATTATTTATGCAAAATATTACGGGGCTAAAATAACTATAAAAATAAAAGTGCAATTTAAAAGAAAAGCAAAACAATTCAAACTCTTACTCAATGCAATGACTCCCCTTAAGTGATGTGACTCTCTAAATATAAAATCAATTAAATAGTTAATAATTGATAAGAAGATAAAATAAATAAATAAATAATCTATTTTTTTTGTATTATAAATAACCACATAAGGTATTAAACTCATTTAATCACAAAAAATTACACAACTAATTAAGAACTCATTTTTGTTCAAATTTTTATTATTTATTGTATAAATCACATGTGATGTGTGAACAATGAAAATTGTGTACAAAATAAGCACATAATAACACTTAGCACACATATAATAATATATTAAAATTTATTAAAAATAATATACATGTTTGAACTCCATAAATATGTCAATATATCATTTATGATCAATCAAGAAAGACTTGAAAGGAAAAATTATCACTTATTATATAAAATTGCAATTGAGTCTTCAATCTCCTAAAAAAATCAGATATATCTATCAAAAAGGACACAAATTTATTATTATTTTATAAATGAGACATATGATTATTTAATTATTTTTAACTTCTTTTGGTTCTTTCTTTTTGAGCATGTCAAGTACATTTTTTACAAGTATAGTTGTTTTTTGAATAATTTTTTAAATTTATTTTTTCATATATATGAGCCATAAATCTAGTATGACAACTTTCACACTAATTGTGAGGTAGTCCTTTCTACTCACTGTAATAACTTTACACATCACAGTAGGTTCCTTTCAATACTAAGTACTTTCCGTAAAATTTCAGAAAGCAAGAAAAAGAAGTCATATATGTGTGTGTTTCAAGATCAATCATAAAATTCACGCATAACATATTTGTATGTTTATGAGTGTGTGAATAAATTCATGTCAATATTGATCATCACATGTAACACTATATTTGTTTTCACAAGTCAAAATTATAAAATCACTTATACAATAAATATTAAAACGAGTTAAGTCACTAAAAACAAGATAAGTAAGTATTAAGTAAGTCTATTATCTTTTTGGCCAAAAGGAGGATTCTACTTATCATTTTTTTGGGTAAGTTTAATTGATAGAAAAAATAGAAGTTGCTCATCTAGGGATCATTTAGGCACTCTAATAAAAGTAACTAGGTAAAACAATGAAAGATAGTCAGGTGATCGAAAAAAAAATATTTTTTAATCCAAATTTTCTTGAATTTTGATTTCTCTATATCTTTAGGTGGGGACTCAATTATCTTAGGTTCATAGGCATGTTTTTGGATTTACCCATACTTTTTACATTCATTCCAAATAAAGATACAATATGTATAGTAAGGTAATGATAATGAGTCATTGAATAAACATTATTAAATTTCATTTGACTTTTTAAACTTAAGACTTCATGCTTTTTAGTAGAATTTTAAACATATTATTATAATTTCTTTCATCTTAGAATATGATGCAGCATGTATAGATGGATGATAATTATAAGTTCTACTAGGTGAAACATGAAAATAATTAATAAAATCAGGAGTATTCATTAAAATCTACATTTCGATCTTATATATATATATATATATATATAATATTTTCTACCATAATGATGATAAATAGACACAATCTTAATAGTTTTTTCTACCCTATTTGCAATGGTTCTTTATGCATAAATAATAATAATAGTAAAATTACGATCTTACAAATATGATTTTTGATGTTAAAGATGTACAACTCCCATTTTTATAAGTGTGTGAGTTGTCATAACTTAAAATTTGGTTTGGTTTTTTTTGTTATGTTCCTACTATACTTAGATCAAAAATATATATGCTCATGTTTGAATCATCTTTTGTTAGACAAAAGTGTTTATTATTTTGAACACCACGTGCGTGTTTGGCTACATAATTATAGTAATTATAGTTGTAAATAGTTTTTAAAAATAATTAAGAGTTTGGTAAATGTTATTAAAAATTATTTTTAAAACAAAAAAAATGTATTATATTGTTTGGTTAAATTATTTTAAATTTTTTTATAGAAATTTTTTTAATATTAATTTAGTGTAATGATATTTTCAGAATAATTTTTATAAAAATATTAAATGTTTTAATAAGAATATTTTGTTAAAGATTAGCTAAATATTTAATCAAGAATATTTTTTTGAACTTTGTAAGTAATATTACAGTATAGCTAAATAATTTTTGCTAACAGAAAATACTCTTGTGCTAAGTGTCACTTGCCTGTATTTAATATTAAATAGCTTGAAGAACGAAAAAATAAAAAGAGAGGTCAACAGAAGCTTTTCCGAAAAAGAAGTAGAAATTACACTTTTTTTAGAAACAGTGAAAACACGTGTTAATTATTCTCAAATTTTTGTTTTATAAACAATATGTTTTAGAAGATAATAACCTAAAAACATGATTGAATATCTTAAATTGTTATTAAAAGATTTTTTTTGTTTTTAAATTAATACATAAAACAGTTTTTTAGTTATGCATCCAAACAAGTCCTTATTGAACTTTTCCACTTCAAATAAAATTTTATCTTTTTCTTCCTTAACATCTATACAATCTTTAAACAATTCTTCAAAAATAAATGCATTATATTTAATTAAAAGGAAAGTAGAGTTAACTATCTTATCGTCTTCATCCGAATTAGTATACAAGTAGTTTGAATGTGCAGTTACTTTTGTAGTAAAAACATAAACATTGGTTCTATCATCTTTTAAATTATTTTCTTTCTCTTGTTTACTCTCCGTATCATTAAGAATAATATTGAGTGCTCTTTCAGCTTTCTTCTTAGTGTTTGCACATTTTGCATATATATGACCAAAATCACTATAGATAAAATATTAAGAACCAACAGATTTAGATTTCTTAACATTTGAACCCTTAGAGGTTAGGTTCCTTTGATATTATGTAAGTGGTTCTATTGTCCCTTATTTGAGGAGTTGTTGGTTCTTTGTTTTAAGGTACTTCTTGAACCTACAAGCAAATGAAACAATATATTCATTATTTGAATTATTATCACTATCAGAGGTTATCTTTTTGGAGCTTTATAATGTCACACTCTCTTTACATGTGGCTCAAGAGTAAACTAATATGTTTGGATGGACCCAACTAGATCATCATTATTCAAGGTTTCTACATTTTTTCTCTTCGCCATAATAGTGACCTTCATCTTATAATTTCTTGTCAATGAACTTAGGAATTTATGCACAGTTATAGGTTGAGGAATTTTCTCATCAAGTGTAGAGAAAGCATTAGTAAGATCACAAAAAAATATAAAATTAACCAAACGTTTCATTGTTGCTCATTTTTAGAGAGTCAAACTAAGATGCAGCAATCTCAAATTAGTTTATTTCACTTAGGAAGTTTCTTCATGAGCAAGAGCACATGCATTCTATGCTTCTTTCATAGTCTTATTGCTAGAGATGCAATGGAACTTGTTCATCAATATTGTAACAAAAATAGAACTTAACCCTTTTTGAGTTGATCTATTGAAGGTTCTTTCTTCAATGGTCCATTCTTTTTTAGTCTTATGGTTGTTACATCATCTTTGGTTGTGGGGATAGTTCCTAACCTTAAAGAATGGAATCCCAAATTTTTCATCTTGCTTGAGATAGGATTACATGCGAGCCTTCTAGGTAATTATACTCATCAAAAAGTAAGGGTCTAATAGATGACTCATTTTTTTCATTAGGTCCATTAATGAGTTTACGTCCCTACAAATCGAGATCACTAAGTGTGTTTAGTGTAGGCTTTGATATCAATTAAAAGTTCTAAAATAGACCTAATAAGCCTAGAGATGGTGAATATGTTATTTTTAAATTTTATTAATTTATAATTTCGTAACCTAAAAAAAAGGTCAGATATTCAATTGAGTGTAAAAGTAAAGTACAAAAGTTAGAAAATAACACATGATATTTTTAAGTGAAAACAACTAAGGCCACAACAATGACCAAAGAGGAAAACCACAAGTCCATCTGATCACCTTATCTTTCAATATGAAAATCAAATGTTCAAGTGCAAACTCGATATTATGATGTCTGCCCTAGGATACTATCTCAATATATCGTACTTACGAGCCCTTATTTTGTTTTTACAATTTTCAAAATTAGCGTGAGCGGTATCCACACTAACCTTCTAATAAGCTTCTCGTTAATTAGACACGTGCAAAACAACTTGCAACCAAGGTTAGCACACAAAACACCTTGCAACCAAGGTTAACAAAATGTACTTAAATATGTATACAAATCTATATATAATAGATATAAAAGATATATTTGAATTATGACTATTCAAAATCAAAATGTTTCTTTGGCTTTTTTTAGCAACTTGATATTCTTGAACTTAAAGATATGATTACGTTCAAATGTTTTGTCCACGAAAATAACAAATACTAATAATCTTTATATTAAGAGTTGGGTCAATGTTTCATGCATCACAAATATTTTAAAATAAAGAATCCTCGTATCCTTTTACACGTCGATTCAGTTGAATCAGTAAATTTCATTTATTTTCATTTGAGTGGTAACTTCATAAACATATCTATTTTTAATGATTTTCAAATACGAGCTTCTTTAGGTGAGATCCATATGCCATAGTATTATTCATGTAACATTTAATTAGTTATATTTTTGGGAAAGGTGTTGTAAGAATCACATAATTCATTATTCACGTTAAGTATCTTTGTCCCACATCGACTAAAAGTAAGGCAGTAATACTACTTATAAGCTTAGACAACCCTTAACTTAATGAGATCTTATTAGGTTGAGTTAGGCCTGAGTTTCTAACATGATATCAGAGCTCTGATCTTGGTCTCTATGTGCTTAGACCCTAGGTTCTACCACAATCTCATCGTGGTAGTTATGTCCACCTCTGTCCACCGTGTGGAGGGGGTTGTTAAGTATCCTTGTCCTACATCGGCTAGGAACAAGGCAACAATACTGCTTATAAGCTTGGACAATCCTTAACTTAAGGAGATCTTATTGGGTTGACTTAGGCTTGAGTTTCTAACATGGTATCAGAGCTCTACTCGTGGTCTTTATGTGCTTGGACCCTAGACTCTATCACAGTCTTACTGTGACGCTTATGTCCACCTCTGTCTGTCGTGTAGAGGGGGACTGTTAAGTATCTTTGTCTCACATTGTGGCTAAAAGTAAGACATCAATGTTGTTTATAAGTTTGGACAACCCTTAACTTAATGAGATCTTGTTGAGTTGAGTTAGGTCTGAGTTTCTAACAATTCAATAATTTTTTAACATGTAAAAATATAAAATTTTAATAAAATAAATTTTTATAAATTAAAAATAATAATATATTATATATATTTAATATTTTTAATTTTAATTTTTAATAAATATTAGTAAGTATTTTTATCTCTATATATGTATGAATAAGTATTTAATAAAATATAAATTAATAATTTTAATTACTGAAACTAGATTACTTTATCATTAAAACCAAAATCTAATTCAAAATTTAAAATAAGTAATAATTAAATTCAATAATAAAAATAAAATTGATCATTAAATTTATTTTATTATTATTCATTATTATTCAATTTACTAATTTTTTTTATTTAGAGTGGATGAGTAAAAATAAGTAAGTAGTGGGAAGTATAATTTTCCAAATATGTAGTATCTTACCAATAAAGAGATATAATTAATAGGTGAATATTTTTTTATTTAAAATATATATTATACCTTTATTATAAATATAATATATATCAACGTCGAAATCATTTTATGCCCTGTAATTATTATATAAAATTTAAATGACTTGACTCTTAATTGAAACTTTCAAAGATTAGTGTGTATTATTCATTTATTGAGGATATATTTATATTGTTAGTTCGAGCAGTGTTTGGACTCTTTCAAATATACAAAGGGAATAAGAATGGGGTGTCCTTAATTAGGTAAAAAATAATTATTATTATTATTGTAAGTCGTATAATCTTATTAACTCAAAAGCAGTTTGATTAAACCAATATTGTTAGTTACGAATATGAATTATGAATGAAATTAGTATCGTTACTAAACCTATATGAATTATGAATGAAATTAGTATTTATTGATCGATAAAAAATCTATTATATTGAAATTTGATGATATGAATGTAAAAGATATTTAATATATTTTTATTATTATAATAAAAATATATATTCAACGATATCATAATCGTCTTTATTTAAACTTATTATTAAAAATTTTAAAATTATTTAATTTTAATATTTTAATTTTTGTAATTGTTGGGTTTTATTCGGCTATTAAAAATTCTTTAATTTTTTAAGATAATCACTTTAGTCTTATAATTTTTAAATTAAATACTTATAATTTTATTATTTATAAAAATCAGATATTATATGTATTTATTTTTTATATTTTTGATAGAATAAATATATTTATTTTTATAGATTGTAGAATTAAAAATATTTATTTTTCATAATAATATAGTATTGTCTAACTCATTAAATATAATATTAAATTATTTATTTTTAAAAAAATCAATTTTTTTTAATATTGAACCCAATAATGAAGACCATTAATGAATATCCAATTAATCTTTTAATCTATAACTTCCGTGTTAATTTTATACATGTTTGGTTAATATTTAAGATTTTTTTTATCAATTAAAAAAGAAAGAAAGTAAAATTAGTAATATATATATATATATATATCATAACAATCTGTACTGTGCACGTTACAAGAAAGACATCTTCCACACGATAACCACAGATTTGGTTACTGTCAAAGGATATATTCCACAAGATAACCACAAGACGGATCTATATATGTCTTTATTGTTATAAGTTTGTATCATCTCTTAATAAATTGTCTATGTTGTAGGTAAATTTGAATTATAATATATTCGCTTTGAAATTTGAATCATATATAAATTTTATTGTTATACTTTATTAACAATAATACGCGAGGTAAAACAGTAATTAGTATAGGATCTTAACTTAAGGAAGACTTTAAATCCTTCTTTATTTAAAATGTTTTATTTATTTATTTATATTAAACTAATCAAAATAGGGTTTTTATCAAATAATGATATTATTTGAGATTCTCTTACCATGCTTTCACACGCAAGGTTGTGATACACTTATGAATGCTACACATAATTATATTATAATAAGTCAATGCTACACGTACTTATATTATAATAAATATGCTATGATGTCATATGAATAAGTGAAGCTTAAGAATGTTTAATTGAAAATGTTACATCCTCCGTAATTCTTAGTTAGTTACATGTTAACAAAAATCAATTATATTATGATATAATAGATTAATATATATATTAAAATTATGATAAAAAAAGATCTTCTATGTTAAAGAAATTAAGCATCAAATAAAAAATTTATAGATAATAAAATAGAACTAAATATTATTTTATTTCAACTATTATTATGAATAGCTAGCATCTTTTGGGTTCACACTGACTTCCCAATACAATAGGAAACTTAACTTATCGTATCTTTTATCTTTTGGGTTCAAACTGACTTCTCAATATTATACTAAATCAAACTTATCCTATCTTTTTGCAGATATATATATAACACCCTATAAAACTTGTATCCATTAACCTTAATTATGTCCAAAAAAAAAAAATCTTCAACCTACTTTTTTTAATTAAATAACGTTACCATTTAAATTAAATTTGATTTAATTAGATTAATTTAATATAAAATTCTAAAAAATTGAACATTTTTTAAAGTTATTGAATTATTATTTTCATTTGTTATAAATTTTAAAGGTATTATTATTATTATTATATATATATATATATTTAAAAAAATATCTCATCTTGTTTTGTCACAGTTGGGGTCAGCAAATATATTTCTGGCTCAAAGGCATGGAACTACTTAAATATGTAAGAAGTTTTGAAATTAAAGCACCAAAAATGTGTGAGTATTAAAAAAAAAAATTCAAAAACAAATTATTTTATTGTTAATTTTTTTTTTCAGGCCAATAAAAATGTCAACCGGAAATGTTAATATATATATATATATATGAATCAAGCAAAGAGGGAATATATAACAACATTTTTATATATCTGTTACGATATAATCAAAACACTAAAAAACTGTTTAATGAGAAAATAACAATAAATAATGCCTTCTATCTTTTTCACCAAATTGATAATCTCTATATTAAACCAAGTATTCCTATAATATGTTGTTGAACTAAGAATAATGATAGACAATATAATAAAAATTATATATAATCTTTGGATTACAAGTAGTCGGGCATATCCATATACTAGAATTACATTTGTTCCAGTAATTTTTCAATGGGATTTATATTTTTGAGGTTATAGCAATGATTATAACTTACAAATTCAACATTGTTGAATTATTATAATATAATGTTGAATATGTGATTCATTATTAATTTTAAAAATTATTAACTAATTTCAAACTTTAAACTGTAATAACGTTGATACTATTAATTTAAATTATTTTAAGGTTAAGATTATTGGTTAACAACATTATTCTTTGAAACTTGTCCCTCTGTCTAATTATACGAAGAAATATAATGAAATATTTTTGTCTAAATAATTTTTTTTTTCAAAAGCAAATAAAGAAAAATTATATACAATAATACCCCTAAAATTTATAATAATTAAAATATTACATAATATTAAATGAAATTTAATTAGATAGAATTTAATATTAAACAACTTAAATGACTATAATTTAATTTTAACGATACTTAATTGAATAACATTCAATATAAAATAATAAATTTTTTATTTTTTAAATAATAAAAACATATAAATTTAACATAAAAAATATTATTTTTAAGATATAATTTTAAAGAATGATATTTTTATTATGGGAAAATTATTATAGAACTATTTTTTAAAACTACAAAAACATCATTCATTTGAAAATAGACGATTACAGTCTTTCTATTATTATTTTATTACAATATTCTCCTTTAATTTTATAATTTTTATTAATTTTATTACAAATAACTCCCTTAAAAAATTAAAAAATATATAATAATAATAATAATAAGATGTATAGTTATTAACTTATTAATTTTATTTTGCTATTTCAAAAAACTTAGAGGGATATATTTGTTATTTTTATTATTAACCCAATAATAAAATTATTTTAACATTATATATCACCATAAAATTTGTAATATTTATCATTCTCATTTTTTTTTTGTTCTATGACAATATTGTTCGTTTTTTTTTTGTTTTGCTTGAAGAAGGTGGCTCTACGTAAACTGGACGGCCACCACACTTCATGTGTGTCATCTATAATAGAATCTTTAGAGTTATTTTTCAAATTTGATCAATTCATAAGATAGTCTTATTTTATTTATTTATTTATTTATTCATCATACTATATTAAACATATATATGCTAAGTTTCGGAAAGAACGGTTCAAATAAACTACAATTATTCCCTTTCGGTAGTGCACGATATCTATTGGATACCTCTTGCCTTTATAAATCCGCTTTTTTGACCTCATTCTAACCATTCGATAGATTCTGAAACTTTTTTTTTTAAATATATTTCGAATTGGGGATTCGAATTATGGAAAATTAAAAAAAATAAAGGATGACAAAGTTGTTAATTTTGATAATAATTAGTGACCGAAAATAAGAATATTAAAATTATATATTTTTATATCTAAATTATTTATTTTGGTATATGATATAATTATGAAGAAACATTTATCACTTTTTTATTTTGAAAGTATTGTTTTAATCATGATATAAATAACTTGAATATAAAAATAAGGAGACACTTATCTTATCTTAGTATTACCATGTATCAAAATTTCCTAATCCTCTCATAAATTAATCTCATTACTGTATCTAACATTTCGTAAATATATTTATTATTTTATAAAAAAATGATAAATATATTCTCATGATTTAAAGAATGAATATATATAATTTTTAATTTATTATTTAAATTCTTAAAAATTAAATTAAATCTTAAACATCTTATCACGATATTTTGATTTATATTTCTTAATTTAATAATATAAAAAAATAAAACATATATACAAATTTAATATACAATAATGCAAATTTTTGTTATTTATAACAGTAAAATATTTATGAATATAATAATTAAGTTAATTATATTTACTCATATTATTTATGTTATTAAATATATAAATTGATATTTATTTATTCTTTTTATATATATAAATACGTGTTATGGGGTTAGATATTTTTTGTTAACTAAACAAATTAATTTACACTTATAGGTGTGATCGATAATTAATTTGGTTAATTAAATTAATTCTTTTCTTCAAAGAGATTGAGAATGACCGTTTAAATGTCACCTTTAATAGGGTTAGAGATATTAAACTTTATTCAACATATCTAAATTAAACCTAAGAATTTAATTATCTGAGTTCTAACTTTTAAATTTTAAAATCATTACTGAAAATATGTTCTCAATATATTTTCGAATAATACATCTTATAAAAAAATTTAAAATAGAGTTTTACTCTAACTATTAGCCGATTGTGCCAACAAATAAAAGAGCATTATCCTACATCAGATCGAATAATTAAACCTTAAAATATAATTTTCATATTTAAGTTTGTTATGAAAAATAATATATTTTTCTCTAACATCTTTAATATAAAATCTTGAATAAAAAATCAATTTATTTTATAGAGATGTTTTACTTATTTATTATTTTGCAAGCATAACAATATTATTATTATATCATATTTACAAAAATCCAGTCATGCTAAATTAATCACAAACAAATTAAACATAACATATAATAATAAAACATAAAAAATAACTGTAAAAAATTTATTTTAAAATTATACCTCAAAAGAATCATTACAGAACTTTAATACTAATTCTTTTGTTAGAAAACTTTCAAACACACTTGTATTTCCATTTATTAAATCAAAAACTAGAAATTTATAAAATAATAACTAGTTGTTCTCAAAAAGAGAATAAATTTAACACACAAAAAATCAAGAACTTGAAAAAGAAAGCTAGAGAGAGAAGTTTGTGATTTTTTGTGATTTTTGAGGGATTTGAGGGATGGTTTTTACAATGGGTAAGATGGTCCTTTTATAGACGAGGAAAAGGCCAAAAAAGTGAGAAAATATTTCAAAAATTGATTTTGGACTCGTTTGGAAAGGTTCGCACGCATGTGGGGGAAAGATATGCAATAGGTAGGCGTTGGTGTTGGCGTGTGTTGGCGAGCTTGGGACTCGATACTGGCATGTGTTGGTGCGCGTGGGACTTAATGCGGGCATGTGTTGGCATGCGCAGAACTCAACGTGGGCATGTATAGAACTCGACGTGGGCGTGTGCTGGGAGTGTGTTGACTGCAAGAGTGTGGGTGTGTGTTGGGCGTGTGTTGGTTGCACGCGTGGGACTTGGTATTTTTGACATTTTTTACTGTTTGAACCCATTTATCCAATTTTTCTATTTTTTTTACTTTTTCTCATTTTTTTTCTCAACATATTTGTGATGTATTGCCTCCGGTATTTTTCTTCAAATCTTTAAGTTATTTTTGAACAAAAATAACTAAAAAATAATAAAAATATATGTGATTTTGAAAAGAAAAATTTATATAAAAATATGACAAAATCATACAAATAAAAATATCTCTAATGTATATTAAATTTCATACTACTTATTAACATCATCAATTATTAATCACATAATAATAATAATAATAATACATTTATGGCTAAAATTATGCATGTTATTTAATCAAGAAAAATAATTAAATAATTCTCTCAAATCTATTTAATTACCTCTATAAATCAATTGTTGGCAAAATAATTAATAACATAAAAATTAGATTAAATAATATAATTAAATTGAAATCATAATTAGGGTAAAATATTATATCATCATATGTAAAAAATTAGGTTTATAAGATACTTAGATTAATAAATTAGCTAGACATAATTTTATTCACGAGGTTCAAATTTTTAATAAATAAACTTGAATATTTTTACCTTGTAATATTTGGATTCAGCCCTTCCAACATAAATAATGCATATTCATTCATAGCTTTGTCCCTATCATCTATTTATGGTATCTTGTTATTCAAATTTAACTTATTATTATTTATTTATAATAAATTAGTCATTTTTTTACTTGGATGACAACTTGTTATTTTTATATTGATCCCAAAGTACGCTCAATTTTGAAATTTAAAGATAAAACTTCTTCTTTAAGAACTCTACTCATACATAGAGTCAAATAGACTAAAGAAGAAGTCAAAATAAATAAACAATGAATAACTAAATAAATTAAAATTAAGAAAAATAACTAAAATAAAATAAAAATTAATTTACAATGTTTATAATCCCCGACAATGGTGCTAAAAACTTGGTTGATACGAATTCTGTGCAATGAATACATAAATATACATATCGTAAACAAATATGATGAGTTAAAAATGTAAAGTCAGTTCGTGCGTTAAACCGACTTTAAATTTTTAATTTTTAATTTTTTTAAAAAAATTACTCATTTTCTATTATACTCAAATTAAAACTTATATTCGATCACTACATAATAGTAGAAAAAAATCAAAATTTGTTTAAAAAATAGTTTAAATAATAAAAATATTTCAAAAAAAATAATTAATAGTAGAAAATTACCATGGTATTGTCTTATGTTATTCAAGGTTAATCGTATTCTTCTCTTGATGCTATAATACAAAACATACATATATAATATAAAAATTTATACACATAAATAATAACACATAATAGCAGAAAAATAGGAATAATAATTACGTATGATTAATAGAAATACTTACAAGAGTAAATGAAGTGACAAAATGAAGGAAATGAAGAAAAAATGGTGTTTTGTAAGTGATAATGGATATAAAAAATTTGAATACTTTGCTCAAAAAAATAAGGGATCTAAAAGATAAATTAAAGAGGAAGAAAACTCACTAACCAGTACTGGAATTAATGGTCATAGGTGGCCAAAAAATGAGAAAGAGTGTAGGAGGTTTTAAGTTTTTGAGAGTTATGCAACGCTTAGAATAGTTCTATCTGGGGAAGAAAGAAGAGAAAAGGAAATATCCACATGTGTAGCATTGATTCTACGTGTCAACCGACGTTATCCACATAATTCGTAGCATCGGCTCTATACCAAACCGACTTTAAATTCATTATAAGTCAGTTTTTTTCAAAAACCAACTTTATATATCGACTTAAATACTCATTTTTTTAGTAGTGAGAAAATATCCTTTCACGAATATTATGTTATTAGAAACTAATTTTAAAATAAAAAGTAATAATCAATTTAATTTTTTTGTTTTAAAAAAGTAAAATTAAAAGAAATAAAAATAAATAGCTAATTAAGTTAAAATTAGCAACTAAGATATATATGAAAAATATTTAGAAATACTTAACTTCCAGTTTTCTAAATATATGAGTCATTAAAATCTAATCAAATAAAATTGTCAATTAATTATATGATTAATTGAATCTAATCTATTATGTATTTTTTTTCTCAAGTAAACTACACCCCATATAATAATCAACCTAATAACACTCTCATAAATTAAATCCATAATACTCATTAAGTTCATTAATTATGGATCACATACAAAAGAATCATACATCTCTACATAGAAATTATGCATGTAATTTAATCAAGATAAATAATCAAATAATTCTCTCAAATCTATTTAATTGTCGATGTAGATCAATTGTTGGCCAAACAATTAATTACATAAAAATTAAATTAAATAATATAATTAAATTGAAATCATAATTAGAATAAAGTATTAGATCATCACATATATAAAATTGAGTTCATAAGTCTTATATATTAATAAATTAACTAAACATATATAATTGTATTCATGAAGCTCAATTTTTTTATAAAAAAGAAGACATAAAGATTGATAAAGAAAAGGAAAAAATAAATACAATTAATCTCTTGAATTGTAACACCAATCTCTTTTTGAATTTTTTTGTATTTTTCTCTCTTTTTGTATTTTTCTCTCTTTTTGGCACCAAAAGTTGATAAAAAAATTATAAATTCAGTTAGTAGGTTTTTGATGCAATTAGGTGGTTAAATTAAGCTTATATGAAATTTAGACCGTCAAATCAACTTCAAATAACAATGTTTGTCAATAGGATTGTGACACGTGGTAATGAAGAAACATGGGACCAATCAACGTGCGACGCATGGTGGGACAGACTAGTCATGGTCAACAAGTGTTGAGTCAATGACACATGGCACGTTGTGATTCACTCATCCAAATTGCATGGCATCCTGGTGCAATGAACAGACGAATCATGTAACGATGTATGGCATTCTCGTTGATCGATCAACCAAACTTAAAATAGATGTCGTGTTGACATGTGCCAATGCCTACATCACCTGGTACAAGCGTCACACAACAATTGGCTCCCTTTATTTGTATGGCATCTACATGTTATGTTCTGATTGATCTTACATTAAAAAATTTAGAAAATTCTAGAAGAATATATTTTCATAATCTTTTATTAAAAAGTTCATATTTTAATATTTTTAACCGTAAAAATAATATTTATTGAATAAAAGGAACAAATATTAAACAAAATAGTGTAATGATAACTTTACTTTTATAAAGTTATCGATTATATCTAATTAATATATTTTTATTATTAAAAAAAATTCTTTAACATTATTTTATATTAAATTTGGATTGAATTAAACTAATATCATTTTGATAAGTTTAATATCAAATATCATTTAATTATATTTTTATTATTATAAATTTTAATAAATTTATTTTTTATAATTTACAAAAACAAGTTCATGATATGTTCATCACAACCTTTCGAATCATTAGTTGATAGAAAAGTAATATTAGTTGATAGAAAAGTAATAGTAGCCCAACCACTACACTGAAGGGAGGCGGCGTCGGAATATTTAGGAGGATATTATATATATAATAAAACATTTTCATTAATAATATATATATATATATCTTATTAGTAAAAATATACTTAAATTATTAAATTTTATTAATATATTGAACGTTAAAAACTTAAAATATAAAATTTAGATATTTATTTTATATATTAATTTATCTATAATTTTATAAATATTATATTTAAATTTTTTTATAAAAAAATGAAGTGAAACAAATGTCACTATCACCGATGAATGCATCCGCCCATGCATGCTAGACTTGTATATTTCGGTTATTTAAAGTTTTGATGTTTGGTTAGGCTAATTTTGTATGTTTTAGATAGAGTGCATGCATATGTTTTCCTTTTATTTCTTATTTAAATGAGATGTATTAAGATCAACTTGCAATTTTGCATCACAAATGTAGCGAAATACTTCATATACTTTTTGACTTTTTGATTTTGTTTGCAAAGGATATTTTATCCAAAATACACTTTGATTCCTTTCAAATCACATTATTTAGCTTTAAAACTTCAAAACCTAGTAAATATTTTCTTAAATTTTTAAATTTTATAATATAATTATCAATTTTTTAAAGTATCATATATTGGTATTAATTTTATTCTCAATGTATATAATATTTTAAGAGATTAATAATTAAATTATATAATTTAAATTTTTAAAATATTTAATTAAATTATATGTTTTTATAAGACTTATATATGAAGTTATAAAAAATTGATGGTTAAATAATTTGATTTAAAATATTATGGAAAAAATTATATTTAACAAAAAATTGTTAGGTACCAACAGAATAGATTAATTTATGTTTTTTTTAATTCGTTAGTCTTTTGGGAAAGACTTGCACTATTCTTTTTTTCAGTTCAATTCTTACTTGAGATTGAAAATTTGAACTCTTTTTCTTTGGAAAGATGTACTGATTTTCATCGCTATAAGTGCAGATAAGTTCATATTAAATATTATTTAATATGAAAAAATTAATACTTCAAAATAAGCTAAAACAAATAATTATTGGTTGTTGTTGCGAACAAGTTAAAATTACACTAAATGTTGTTTAATATCCAAGTTTATTTATTTATTTATTTCTTTTGATAGTTTTAGTTAGCATGTTAAAACTACAATTATGTTATTTTATATGACAAATGAATGTATCTATTGAATGATTTCTTTATTTAATTTTAAGATATAATAAATTTTTATTTAACAACCAATTAAATTTTTTAAAATTAAAAAAAATTCCTCTAGAATATAATTGTTGAATGAATTTTACTTAAATTTTGTTAAATAACTTGCTCGAAATCTTCTCTTCTTCTCCTTTTTTTTCGATCAAATCTGTAATTCTAACCTAATTTAGAACCCTTTTTAATATATAACCATAAATAATTCATATATTTTTATTAGAAAAATTATTCATTAATCTTAAAAAAATACATGATAACATATTATCATATGTTAATAAAATTTAAAATTAATACAATTTTTTCTTTAAAAATATAAATATATAATAAAAAGTAAAAATCTAATTTACACAAAATATACTTCAAAAATAACAAATAATGTTTCGTTATCCTATTATATCTTATATCCTCTATTTCAATTCCACACCCTAATTATGTTTGGTAAAAAAAATTCAATGTTTGATTTTTCATGTATCCCATTACGTGCAACATTGACGTCGTATAGAAACCTCTCTCTCCACGCCATTTCAATTGGTTTGCCATGCCGCTTCATTCAAGGGAATCCACTTATGACTTATGAGACATTACCTGTGACTTCATGACATATTTAATTATGAAAAATTATCTTATTGAATATGTATATTACTTATGTATACTGGATATTAAAGTGTCAAAAGTTTGTCTACGCATTAGTGTTTGAATATGCAAGTCTATTAAAATAAAAGTTGACTATCAACAGATATGGATTACTTATATACATTAAAATATTATTTATTAATTATTTTCATTTAAAAAATATTATATGTAATTTATTTTAATAAAATATATTAAAATTTTAACTGAAATATTGATTATTCAAATTTTAAAATTTAAATAAAACAATTTTATTTTATGAATATTATACTTAAAATTTTATTTACAAAATATATCTCTACCTATATTCAACTCTTATAATAAAGTAATAAGATGATTTTTTTATTTTTAATTATCAAATTTAAATTATATATATGGTATTAATCTAAGAGTTGAAAAATATTTTGTAGTAATAACTTCAGATCTATTATAGGTATTATACTTAAAAATAATAGTTAAAATTTAAAAATAAACATAAATAAATATAAAAAAAATAACAAGATCATCATCATCCAACTAAAAATTACAGTAAAAATATTATTTATCTAAAAGATAATATTAGTATGACAAGATTAATCAAAAACAGAATTTTTTTTTTATAAAACAGAAAGTGCAACGCCACATTGCCAATTTTAATTATATATAATGACATTATCATATTAAAATATATATATTTACTTTTAATATTATTATTATAAATAAAATTATTATTAATTAATTATTTTTATAATAACATAAAATGTAATATGATAACTATTTCACTTCGTCATTGATTCCTTTTTTTCTACAGGTGGGGCTGTGGAGCTGTACATTTGATTGGTCTTTATTGAATTAGTCCCCAAAAGGCGTAATTACCAATTTACCTCTACTCCATAATTAGTCAATAATATTGCATCAAGTTTTTATACAAAACGAAGCGTATACTTTCTCTCTCTTCCTCTCATTTTTTTCTCTGCCTCCTTTAGTGTATCTACATCTACTATTATACTTCATCTCTTGTCTGCCGGAAGGTACTTTTCTTTTGGGAAGGCTATTTTCAGTGGGTCTAATAAAAGTCTCTTTATGTACTCTCTTTTATTTGTTCTTTTTGCTTTTTTTCAAGGAAGGAAAGCCTTTGTTATTTGCCATTAATCATAATTATTCCTTTTATCATATTTGACTTTATAAAAATTGTATGGTTTGTTTTTTTAATCTTAATTTGTTCAGCATGATGCTTTTAGTATGCAATAATTTGTATATGTTTATATATTTGTGATATTATAGCAATTTATTTTGTTAAAGATAATTTTAATAAAATTATAATGTTATCATTTGAATGCATTAAATGCTCGAAAAAAATTCATTCTTTTACTATACATGTGATATATGTTTATTTAATTTTTAAATATGTATTAATAAATTTTATCTAGATAAATAATGTTTTTGTTAGAGTATGATTCGTGTAAATAAATGTCTATGTACAAATTTTCTTAAAAATTTAAGATAATTTATTTATATTCTTTAATACTCTCTCAAATATAAATGGTTTAATTATTTTTACAAAGATACATTACTTGAACTTTCTTTAAATTTGTGTTTCCTTATCTTTTTGCAAGACATAGCACTTGAAGTTTCATTCGGTGTGTATTTTATTGTTTTTTTTTTCAAGTTCATCAAACTTAAATTTTTTAATTGACATCAGAAGAATTTGATCTCAAGATTTTAATGTTTTGATATTATAAAGAATTATCAAACACTCATTTTTTCAAAAATTTAAGTTTATTAAAGGTATACTTATTTTTAATAAGATACATTTTGAGAATAATCACTCTATTAGAGTAATAATTAAAAAATCTAGTTCTATTTTTACATCCCAATTATCGTTGATAAACCACACTTATACATGGAACCTAGTCCCTCCATGTATGAATGCATTCATAAAAAAAAATATGAGCATTTGACACATTAAATACGTGGATACTTGAAGAAATCAAAGTGAATCGAAATAGGTAATAATAAGATAGAAGAGGGAGGCATAATTTTACATAATTGAAAAGTGTTGAGATGAAAAAATAAAAAAGAAGTGAAAATGACTATAATATGTGAATATTGTTGAAAGAAACAAAAAGGACCCAATTTGTATGACGTCTTGGGGGTATGGGTTGGACCAGAAAACAGAAGAGTCCTCAATTGAATTAATGGGCCATCATAGATTCGTTGCTCAGAAGATGGGGTGTGGCACATGGAGTCTTGTGGTTGCCACACTCCAATAGATTAAATGGCTACAATGGAATTGACTTTGAGTAAAAGCCAAAGAACATGCTACAGATTTATATAATTTTAAATTGATTTTGATGTTTTTGTATTGCATTTAAATTTATATCTTATATCTCTTTTAATATTTTTAATAAGTTAATCATATAATATTATCTTATTTAATTTAAATATTATTAATCTTAATTAATATCATTTATATTATAATATAGATTCAATTTTAAATATATATTATATTATTTTTTTATTAAATTTAAATTTATTAAATTTTTTATTATTTTTATATTCATAATTATTTTATTTAAATCTATTAAGAATAAATATGATATTTTAAAATTTTAAAAATTAATATACTATATTTTTAATTTACATATTTATTTTTATGTAAAACATGGAAGAATTTCGTTTTCGTTATTAGTATGGCATGGAGCACACCATCCTCAAACTCCACTTAATTCAGGGATCGATATTTTAAATTAGGAAAAATTCTTGAGAAAATGGCAGTTTTCAAGAAAGCCATATTACGTTTAAATTTGATAGACACCGCTGGAGTATAAGATATTTTATATTTAGTTTTCTTATCAATTTAAAAGTCTTATTACTTGAGTCAAGTATTAATTTTGTTAAATTATCAAAAAATTATTCCAAAATTCATAAATTCATATTTATAAATACTAAAAATACATTTAAACAAAATTTAATAAAATAAAAATTAAATTAAATCTCATAATATATCCAGGAATCACCACAAGTGAATTTTGGATGACCATCACAAACAGCCTATTGGAGTCCCACAACCCACCGATGACCTACTAGATTTCAAAGAAGGAAAGATAAAATTAAAAAAGGGCTCAAAAGAGGGTTTCAAAGTACTTCTACTGAACAAGTTCTATGGACATTCTTATGATTTCGAAGAAGGGCTCAAAGATAATAAAAAAAAACATAATTAAAAAAGAAAACTAAAACAGAGAGGATCAATGTGAGGAAATATCTTAAAAAGTGAAGAACAAAAAGATGAATACTATAAAATAAGAAAAAAGTCAAAAAGACCAAGAACAAAGTCGATTATGGCAAAAAAAAATCAGAAATTAGAAATGCAAGCAAGAAATTAGAGCAAATTAAAGAAAATGACTCGAACAATATTCTACCACAAAACAAAAGTTTTTAAGGAATTGAGACAAAATAGGTGTAAAGTGAAAAAATGGGAGAAGAGAGGACCAAATAAAAATGATCACGTACAGAAATAATCCTTTAATTGAATTATAAAATTTATATTCGAAATTATTTAAAAAATATTATAATTTGGAGATAATGTTTTATCCACGGATAACGGTTCGTAAAAGTTATTAAAAAATACTCAAAATTTTTCTTTTTTTTAATTTTTAAAATTATTTTTATATATTTATACGTAAAATTAATAAATTTTAATTATTAATTAATATATAATTTAATTAAATAAATATAATTGATTTTGTGTATGGACGAACGTGATTAACAGGATAACCGTATTTGAATCATACACGTTGTTTATGTTTGATTTTTATCTAAAATTATATTTATTTTTGTAATTTATCGGATAAAATCAAACCGAAGGTGCGGATACCCGCGGTTTTTTATCCCTAGAATCAAACGTGATAGTTCTTCTCTTCCCATTTCCATCTAACGGAGGAACATTGGTAGTTAATCAACTACCTCGAACCTAGCTTCATCCAAGATCTCCAGGTAATGATAATCGCATCCCATGCCATGATGCCCTAAACCCCTAGCTAGCTAACATGTGTTGAAATTCTCCCAAGAGAAAGTTGTCACGTCCTATCATGGAGCAATTGAAAGGACGAGATAAAAAATAAATTGGCTAAGACTTTTGAAAATACTTCCAAATTGTTCGGTCATGAATCACGATGAAAAGGAAATGGATGATTAAAATTTGTTGAGGGTATAGTTAGCATAGCTGGTGGTTGCATAGATGGCCTTGGATTGTAGTAGTGAAAAGGTTGAGGTGAATTCTTACATGTGGATTGATTTTGAAAATGAGAAGCAAGCTAATAAGGTAGAATAGGTGGTGTTCTGGGTGCTTTACCAGTAGGTTGACATGGGACAATTTTTTTGTCAAATTGATACCAGCAATTTGCCACCATTTGACTCAATTTGCCATAGAGTTGACGTTGGATTCTAGCTCTACCTCTGCCATAGTTAGGACTTTTACCACGTTTACCATTTCCAACAAATGAATTGTTGTGTTAAACTGCACTTGTCCTTGTAAAGGTAGGTGGTGGAAGTTGACTGATGAGGTAGATTTGTACTAAAAACAGGTTGTATTGCATTTGGATTGTTGTTAAACAATTACTAGTCACCTTGATTTTGGGCATTTTTGATAAACTTATTAACATAAGGTAGAGGTGATAGTGACACACCTTTATCCCTTCAAGTCTATACTCATGGCTAAGTAGTAAAGCTTTAGCATCATCAATTCTTACATTTTTAGAGAGCATTGTAATATGACTCATCTAATCCCTCTAAAAACACTCAATAAATTTTTTACCTCAATTAACCTACAACCAGCTCCTTCAAGTTTATCAGCTAAGAATTTAATCTTCAAAACATTGTCATTGATGCTAAGTTTACCTTTATTAAGGGTTTGAAGCTCTTCCTTAACTTGTATTGCTATTGCACGAGACTTAAATGTATAGTTTTTCTGCAGTTTTATCCAAGTATCACGTGAGGTATCAAATCTAGATACTACCTTGAGAATGTCATCTTTCATGTAAGATATCAACTAATAGCTCAACATTTAATCTTGTTTCTTCCAGGTCTTAAAACTTAGATTAATTTCACCATTTGTCAGAAACTGGTTTGGTGGTTCATTAAGCACATAACTATCAAGTTCAAGACTTTTAGAGACTATAATGTTGTGAATAGTATAAATATCTCGATCAGATTGACTCAAGATATTTTGTGGGTGGAAGAGCATTGATAACTCCTAGTATTTCAGCCATTGAAGCTCTTGGTAAGCAAGCGCAGAAGCTTGTAAGCTCTGATATCATGAAGGGAATTGCAATGAAAAGAAAACAAGTAGAAAACAATGAGGAAAATTGCAATCAATCATGAGAAGATTCATTTTGACATTATAAAGTTATGGGGTATAATATCAGTGTACGTACAAGTTTAATAACAGTTTCACTCAATTGCACTCATAACAAACTTCTATTCTTTTCCACTACCTCATGGCTACACTAACAACTTTTACAACACATCTTGCACAACTTGCACATGAGATTGTTAGTATTTGATTCCTTTTGATCCATGCACCCTATTCTGCAATCCAGCGTTGTAAGGCACCATATTATCAAATAGTCCACCAATGTTGCTTGTTTGTTCAGCCACACCATCAACTTTACTCATTTGGTCAGCCACATCATCAACATTGCCATCACAGCTTATGCTTGCCATTGATGACTTCTAGGATTCTAGCGAAATGCAAAGAACAAGACATTTGTTTCTATAATGTCCATGATGAGACAATACAGGAAAGAAATATAAGACTTTTAAACAACATCAATCTGTAAATTAAGTGCAGAAACAAAATGATGTTCATAGCTCTGTTAATCTAACGTGTTTGTGAGAGAATTAATTATCATAATCGTGACAAAAATAAAAAATTGAAAATCAGAACATCCCATTGAAATACCCAAATATTAAATCCACATGACTTCGGAAAAACATAAGAGTCAGTGGTACGGACATGTTATATCTTTTGTTAATCTAACGTGTGTGTGTATGAAATCAAGTAATGGTAATACTTACTGCCTGCCAAAAAAAAACATTAATCCAATTATTCTCCCTAAAAAATCAAGCTTCAAAATGCTGATGATTAAGGAGCAAACTTGGGAATTAAAACATACAACAATTTGTGTGACATAATGCAAAAAGAGACACGGTAAACAAAAGACACAGAGATAGGGAGTCAAGCTAACATCAGACACATGCACAAACACAAAACAAATCAGCTAGAAAAGTGCCACAGAATGCATGAATACAAATACAAAAGCAGAGTACAAATAAATAAAAAGGGAGAAAGAACAAAAATGTTACGTGTCTTAGCGGTGAAGAAGTATAAATCAATTCTTAGGTTCACCATGCTATTATAACAGTAAAGTCCTGACATCGAATCCCCGTGCCAACCTTCAAAATCAAGAAAAATTTTCAAATTGAGTCTTGTAAAAAAAAATAAAGAAACCTATTCTCGAGGAAAATTAAGTGAGAGAGTCTTTATAAAAACAAAATAACCCATATTTGAGAAGGAAGGTTAAAAAGTGTGTGAAAGAAATAAGAGATGTCCTCCTCTCAATATTTATTTTTACTTATCTGATAATGCATGAATTGTTATTTTGTAAAATGTACAAAAATTATACATAAATTTGTGCTTTTTATATAAATTTTACATAATTTTGTAAGATATATATAAAATTTATATTGATTTGCATGAAAAATCTTTAAACTACTATATTAAACCAAAAATAAATTTTAAATTATATACATTATTAAATAAGAATAATTTTATAGTTCAGGATTATTCTGTAAAATATACAGAAAATATATATAATTATATAAGCTTTATAAAAATGAATTTTGGAATAGATGAAATTTGAATCATAAATATTATTGACAAAAATAATTGTGTTCTAAAATTTTTTAGTAAATTTTATATAAATTATACATAATTTTGTACCCATTATTAAATATTACATAAATTTATAATTATTCTGTATGTCGTACAAATTTTAAGAAAAAATTAATACGCCTTAAAGATTCATTAACAGTTGGACCTCTAGTAAGGTCGCCGGTGATAGCTTCTAGAGGTTTGATGGTGATGATAGATATTATCGGACCTTCGACATGATTTAACTTAAACATACCTATCAACAAGTGACTATTCAGCCCAAAAAAAAGGAAAAAAAAAATAAAGAAATCCCACTAAAATAAAGAACGGTCTCTGTAAATCAGTCATTCTTATTCACTCCAAATAATATGTACATTTTTTCTTTAAATCAGGAGCAATCTAAGTTACACATTGGGGATGGATAGAAAACTATATGTCCTCAGTTCTGGCTACGAACACTACACATAATTTAAGATTGGGGATAGATAGCTACCAACACTAGTTTCTTAGTTGTGGCTAGCCTTGATTTGATTTTCTACTTCTAATGTTTGGTGTTGGAGAAGAAATTTTGCGGAAAGGTGTAACCTCTTCCACAACCCGGAAAATTTTCACGTCTAACAAAGTGGCACCAATGAGACCAGCACAAGGCTCAAATACGCACACATCAAACTCTTCCAAGTTATTATCTACAACAAATGCTTTCCACCCAGAAGTAATACCTCCCCAATTGCAATCCTTTCGAGAGCGGAATCCAGTATGCCATGTCTTCTCTCCAATGCGTAGAATGATGTTTTGATAGTTTTTCGAGAGATGTTTTTTTATCCACTTTTGAGGGACTCCCTGATCAAGCAACACAAACCAATATGTTATTGCTGATCAGACACGTTCCAAAATACAAATGATTGTTCAAGGATTGAAGTCAGGATCAAAAAGTGTTGAATAGATTTTTACCAAGCAGAATTTCTTGCTGATATGTGTGCCAGCCATCGTTACCATGAAGCTCTTTTCACTAGATGCTGCTTCAGCCAATTTCCTAGCCTTATTTTTCTCATCGTCAGCTACTGGCCTTCTATTTGATGCATACTCAATTCTGGGCAACTTATTCCTTTTGATATCTGCTCATTAATGAATCCACAGACTAATTACAAGTGTTTGGAGATATTTCAAACACCTATAGAGAATATTAAAATGTTTGATTTGAATGGACATATATAATAGTTATTAACACAGTGCTCTCACCTCTTGCAATTTATAACATTCTATGAAAGTACAAATGCGAGCAAAGAGAAAGGACTTGACCTGTTACTGGATGAGGAGCGGGTGGCTTTCTTAGTGAGATGCTCTCATCATCTTCAGATTTGTTTGGTGGAGAGTTTGCAGTGTTTTCTATAAAGGCTTGAATTTCCATGCCAGAAATTCCACTGATTTTTCTTCTAGTTGAGCAACTATCATCATCAACTATTTTATGCTCACGTTTCTTTGCACCTTTTTTCACAAAGTATGCAGCTTCTTTCTCACATAAACTCTGTCCATCAAATATTAAAACATCAAACTGTGAATCCCTGTTGTAACTAAAGACCAAATGATCATTCTCTCTCAAAGAATGATCTTTCACAAACTCTTGCCAACTGTGCTTAAAGAAAAATTGACCATCATCATTAATCATAAGTCCTATGTCCCATGTAACTCCACTCGGACCTTTAAGAGTCACGGAATTTTGCAATTTCTTTGACATATTCTCAGAAAACTTCATTGGGATAGCCTGTGATTTAATTCAGATGTCATCTTTGAGGAATAAAAAGTTATGTACTAAAAGAAAGAAAAAAGGAAAGGAACACAATGCAACGAAAGCAGACACCAAATTCTGAAGTGGAAACGAAACAGAATACAGTGGCCTTAAAATATATAACTCATGATGATGGCCAGGCCAGTTGTATAATCTTATAAGGACGAAGGAGTTTCTGATACTTGTTAAACATGAAGTGAAGCCAACTTTGTGTTGTTTTTTTTCTTTTTGATTTGAAAAAAAAAATGATTACACACTCACACATGCTCATACATGGAAAGGCCTCCAATAAACACCACCTAAGTTCCCTTGTTGGTATGTGCCGTTACCTTACAAGGCAAATGGTACAATTTTGTGTTAGTTAATTCGCTTCAATGCTAAAACTACAGGAAATTTCAAAATATTAGAAATTGTTTGGCTTTTTTAAAATCACACGGAACATGTTAGGTAAAAATTTCGAACAAAATAATTGGAATAAACAACTTGTTTATCGTATTGACCTGAAATTAAAAGCTGTATAATATACCCCTTTGTGGAACCAAAAAAATTCATACAAAGTGCTCAGGATTTCCAGTATACACCTTAAATAACACAAATATCATACTTCTCATTTGCATTATCTACAAGGAAATGTTGAGCTTTATAAAATTTCAGAGAGAACTGGAGTAGTTTATCAATCCTAGAAGTAATAACTACTAAAATGAGAGAGAGAACAATTTGATGTTTGAGCTAACCAGTTGTTTATCAAAGCCATGGTTGAGAATCGAAGAAAAGCGGATAGGAAAAAAATGATTCCAATAAGTATCCTCTTCCCAATTTGAAGCGTCGATCAACTTTTGTTCCATTTCAAGCGATGTACAGCTCTAATTGCATAGAATTAAAGCGCAGTAAGCAACAATGTATAATTCTGTAATGATACACAAACCCTAGAAACAGAATTTCAAAATAAATGAATTTGAAATATATAAAACCTAAATCATCACTTTTACAGATTTGAAAGCGAAATTAGTTGACTGACTTGAGGTTATTGGTCAACTTATTAGAAAAAACCTGGTTATTGCTCATTAAGATAACGAATCTGTCATTAATTAAGAGTCAGTACTTTACCTTAAGAATGCTGAAGAAGCGAAAAGACACGGCTTTGTGTATGAAAACAAGATTTCTAGCCAGCAGGCAGCAAGAAATGCCTTACCAGAGTCTGTAGGTGTAGGCCCACCCCTCTGTATTAGATGCCACAATGACGGGTATATTCATGAAAACAATTTATGGGAAAATACAATACTATTACGTTACTAAATATTATTTACTTATCATAAATTATATTTTAAATTTAAATAAAATATAAACAATAATTACAATATATCCGAACAATTTTAATATTACAATAATATCATATAAAATTAATCCAACTTATATGTAAAATGGATCGATAGATAAAGGTATTATTCATTTAATATATTAAGAGACAATTATTTATTTTTTTATTATATATTTCATACTTGTTCCTGATGCTTTTTTTCTTTTTTTTTGTCTATAAATGATTGATACACCTTTTATTTTTTAAATACACGATAATAAAAAATATATGATTAAAACTTTAGATTATTATGAAATGTGATGATTTTTTATCATTCGATGCGTAAATAAGTCTGGGTAATAAGATTAAGAAGGAGATTAGTGTTTATTTATGACGTAAAAAGATACATTGAAGTATTTAAGAAGAGTAAGTTTAAATCTTAGTGTCTATGATTGAGAGAAGAAGTCATGTTTATAGAAGTGAATGTGTGTTTAATGGTAAGCATTAGTGAATTCTTACTCATAGAGATATTTACATTCAAATTTTGGAATTTTATCCCCTTAATTATCTTATTGTCGCATAATTAAGATTTAAATATTGGTTGATCATGTCATATATTTATTGATACTGACGCTTATTAACTAACTTAACACAAATAGAGTGACCTACGAGTTATTTACTGACTAGGATCTCTCATATTTCGCTATATGACGTAAAGTATTTTACACCCAGCATCAGCCCCCTAGACTTGCTAGGCTTGAATACAAGGATTAGGAGGTCTATTTTACCATTCCATCACCATCTGGGTTCATTATTTTTTGACCCTCACTAGTGATGTCAAGTTCACTCTTATGTGGTCTTTAGTTGCTCGTATGACGTATTTCTTATTTTTTGGAGCACCTAAAATGTGCACGATGATGTCCAGTTGTTGGTGATTTTTACGGATTCTCAATCGAATTCCCGGTTAGGGAGTTATGTCAATGTCAAAACCATTATTCAATGGGTTAACTTTTCCATTGTCGAGGAGAGGACATGGATCAAAATGTGTGAACTTTTGAGTCCATAAGCTACCTAAGAGCTTTATGAAGATGGAGTGACAAATGAACGTGATCAAACTTTTCTGTCATGGGGACAAGTAAACATAGACCAGAATTGGTCACATGAGGTGGTCGCTAAGTGGAGGGCCAATAGAGGAGTGGGTGATCCATGTTTGGCCACCCATAGTATGTCCAACCATGGTTCAACCATCCAAAACCATGGTTCGGTCACCCATGACCATGGTTCGACCACCCATAGTAATGAAAAATAATATTTAGCTATTAAAAAAACTATTAAGAAATTTGTAATATATGTTATAAGTTCCAGATTCATTGTTAGAACACATAACAAGAATTTTGGTTATTTCTTAAGAATTAACATTACAAGTGATTACAACACAAGAAAGATTAGTTAGATAACAACAGTAGTTCAACCATTACAATTTTGATGTTGAAAATCTTCTAGGCAATAAAAATAGCTTAGTTGATGCTCTTACTAGAGAATTAGCACCTCTAACTATTTTTATGCTTTCAAGAATGGAACATATTGATATCAAAATCAAGATAAAGAAAAAAGAGATAAAAATCCACAGGAAACAACTCAAGCTGCTATATCTCGAGAAATCTCTTATGGAGACAGGAAAGAAACATGAAGAACTTAATTGTTCAAAATAACCTCTAGAGACTAAAAGCTCAAATAATGAATCTTCATTAAAAAAGGAAGAACCTAACAGTTTAAAAAAAAAACTTATGAAACTACAAAGTTCAATTGGGCAGATGAGGCAGAAAAAGAAAAACAGTAAAAAATTTATTTAGTCCATAATGGCCTAAAACTAAGAATTTATAACAACTGGGTAGAAGCTAGAAAATATATTATAGGAATTAGTGGAATAACTCATAGAGCCTTTACCAACAGATTAGAAGCTGGAGGTAGTTATGTCAACTACAAAACACCAAAACTAATAACTCCAAAGGAAATAGAAATTATTTTGCAGTACTACAACAACAACCAACAACTTCAAGCAGATTGACAAATCTTGAAAAAATAGCAACTACTCCAATCATTGAAGATGAAAAGTACCAATAAAGAAATCTCAGTAAACCATAATGGTTGAGTCTCTATAACTTGATCAGAAAATCTACCCAAGAACACATTGAAGATATAAAGTTCTATACTATAGAAAATGAATTTCTTACAAGAAGTAAATTCAATGTATTGGAGGGAGTTGATCCAATATTTCTGTATAAAGTATTTCATGAAGGACTAATAGAAAATATATATCCATGAATTAATTTAAGTGAATTAAATTATTTCCAAAAAATTTTAAAAGAGCAATCAAGAATTTTAAAAGAAAGATTAAAGCGGGTGATAAACTTGTTTATCTTAGATTCTTCAGTTCATTAATGGACTAGAATGATGAAGGAAGTATTAGTCTTTACCACTTCATCAAGATAGGGATTTCCAACACAAATAGAAAAATTCCCAAACCAAAGGCACTTCAAGAAAATGAATTCAATACAGAAGAACTTTGTGTATTAAAAGATCAAATGCTAAACACTATGAACTTAGGAAGATTGATAATTTTACTGAGATCAAAGTAAATTATTCAACTAATAAACTCATCATCATTTCCTATAGTAGCATGACTTTGTCAAAAGAAGATGGTAAAAAAATTACCAAAAATGAAACCAATTTTAATTGCAACAACTTAGAAATTAGTCAAGAAATAATGAACGTGTTTTGGTTCTATACTAAAAAAGTCACCAAAGATCGTAAATACATTCTCTACATCAAAGACCGAGAAGATGAAGATGAAGATGTGTCATCATCAACATCATCAAAGGAATCATCGGTAGAAAATGACAAAGAAAAATAAGAAAAGAAATTGTCGGTAGAAGACGACAAAAGAAATAAAGATGTAAACCCCACATTTTAGTCGGCAGCATATGCCAAGGAAAAAGTAGTGGTTATTCTTTAAAGTAGAAAAACAGATGAATTATTAAAACAAGGGTAAAATAATAATTTTAGTCTTGTAAACAAGGATTCCTTGTTCTATAAGGCGGCGTTTGGTTCAAAGAATAGAATGGGAATGGGAATGGGAATGGGAATGGGAATGGGAATGGGAACGAGAATGAGAATGGAATGGAAAGAAAAGGAAATGAAAAAAAATGAATCAGTTTTGTTTAGTTTGACCATTGGAATCAAAGAAGGAAACAGTATTATAGTGTTTGGTTTACAATTAGAATAGAATAGAAAACAATGTATATTACTTTAATACCTCTATATTCAATAAAGTTTAAATAATATAATATAATAATTATTTTTTTCAGACAAAATACATTATTAAAATCATTATTTTTTTAAATAATTATTACTTAAAAATAAAATATATTATTAAAATTATTATTTTTCTAAATAGGGTTTAGGGTTTTGAGGTTTGGGATTTAAGGATTTAGGGTTTAGGGTTTTGAGGTTTAGGATTTAGGGATTTGAGATTTAGGGTTATATTTATGGATTAAGATTTAGGATAAAATTATTATTTTTCTAAATAGGGTTTTGGGTTTTAGGATTTGGAGTTTTCGGTTTTCGGTTTATGATTATATTTATGGGTTAAGGTTTGGGGTTAAAATTATTATTTTGCTAAATAGGGTTTTGGGTTTTGGGATTTGGGATTTAGGGTTTAGGATTTATGGCTATATTTGTAGGTTAAGGTTTAAGGTTAAAATTATTATTTTTCTAAGTATAATTTAGGGTATTGGGATTTGGGATTTGGGATTTGGGGTTTTGAGTTTAGGATTTATGGTTTATGGTTTATGGTTATATTTGTGGGTTAAAGTTTAGGGTTAAAATTATTATTTTTATAAATAGGGTTTAGGGTTAGGGTTATATTTGAAGTTAGGGTAAAATTGAAAAAACAAATTGAGATGAGAATGGAATGGAATCATGATTCCTTAAAAGGGGAGAATAAATTATGATTCCTTCCCTTTTAGAAATCAATTTCATTTCATTCTTACTTTTCAGTCCAACCAAACATAAAATTAGAAGAAATCAATTCTGATTCCATTCCAATCAACCAAACATGCACTAAAAGGAACCTTTATTATCATTTCACAATACACATGAATACACAGAAATCTAAAGCTCTATACTTTGAAACACTCTAGCATAGAAAACCCCTCTATGTAGAAATCTCAAAACCAATAATGTTATACCTAATAATTATGAGCGACTTAGCACCCTTTCAAGGTTCTTAGTTGGCCTTAAGTTGTAATAATTATTATTCTATGAATAAAATGAAGTTCAGTTACTCTTCTTTGGTAAGTCAACTATTGGACACCATTTATGTACGGATGTAGAAGGCTCACCATTGCTAGGAGGGTGTTAAGGTTTGAGCAAAGTTGAGACATAACAGGTATAACAAAAGAAGACGAACAAAAAGGAAGACCGTGGTAGACCCATCAAATTCAGGTATAATAATTATAAATTTAAGCCAACTAAGAATCTTGAATGTTTAAATATTTGTTTACAACAAGACATAATATTACTAAAACAGGAAAATAGAAATTGTTTTTAGAAATAAAAAACTAATAATTCCAAATAAAATCAAAGATAAAAATCTATTTCTATTAGAAACATTTGATAAATGTTATCTCTATCATTTAAATGAATATTTTAAAGATGAAGATTATAAAACTTGTCTTGAAAATTTTAAAAGATTTAAAATCTTATTAGATATATATACAGATTATATTAAAGTTATCACAAACATCATAGACATCATGTTTGAAGGACATTAAAAAATTATTTAGTCAAAAATATGTAAGAATAGAGGAAGAAGAATTCAAAAACTTAATGTTTGGATACTACTTTTTTGAAGAGTATAAATACACTGTATGTACACAAGAAAAACCTGTTTGTATATTACGAATAAGACAAAATAATATACATTCAACACATATGATTTATTAAGATAATACTCTATGAATATCGAATCATTAGTACATAAATTAAAACTATTAGATTTGACAAATGAATAGATTCAGGATTAGAATTAAACAACCAACATAATAAAGAACATAATATACTATGTAATTGTAATGAATATAAAAAAAATTAGACTTGTATAGAAAATAATAAACTTTTTAGACAAATTATTACCTTTAATAAATAGACAAAGATCATCAATTAGGTCAATATTAACTTCATTTTAAAAATTATATCGATACCCAAAAATTGGTATCATAGCTAAGGAATAGTAATCTAAATAATAATTGATGGAAAATTAACACCATTAAAATCTAATAACATTTTTGATATTTTATAAATCTTAAAGACATAATTAAAAATATACCAAACCTCAAGAGCATTTGAGATATTATTCCCTTATCTATAAACAGTTTTTGGCATATATGAAAATATCTATATAGGTGAAAATATTAAAATTTTAATTTTATAAACATATTAAACATATTATTGATATTAATGAGTATTAGAAAAAAAAATTAGGAGAATTATGAAAATTGTTGAAATTTTTTAAAAATATTTTATAAAATTTTAAAATAAATAATAATATATTAGTTTAGCTCATTTTTTATTTAAATGAAATATTTATGACATATAATACACATAATAAACATATAGAAAAATATAAATAAAATTTTTATTCAATAAATATAAATATAAATTATTTAACAAAATTTTAAATGCATTAAGTTACATGTTATACAAATATTAATTAATACTTATTTAAAACAATTTTACTTGATTAGCACAAATCTTGAAACTATATAAAATCAATAATATTAAAGATATTAATCATGACGTTATATAATGGTAATTTTAATTGTAATTATTGTGTCAACTATAACTTATATGATCTCTCAACAATATCTCTAAGAATACTCGTTGCAAAATAAACGTAGATGTTACCAAATTTGAAAGTCATTATTTATAGTTTCAAACTCAAGCGAGTACAACATAAATCATATATTTGGATAATCACAATTATTAATAATAATGCTCATAATTAGATTTTTATGATTAAATTCTTATCAAAAATAAATATTTTAATTACATACAAATAAAAATCCTGCTATTTCACATAAGCTACTATTATTTTTTAATATTTTAAGCAATATTTAATAATATTTTTATTAGTATTATCAAAAATTTTGACGATATTTTAGAAAATAACAAAGCAAAAATACTGAAATGCATATTTAGATATTTTTTCGTTATTTAGGTATACTTTTTGATACAAAATCAACTTTTATTCTATATCTATATTCATATTGCAAATATATCGAAATTTCTAGCAATATATCAAGATATATAGTGGTTTTTGTTGGTGTGTGTTGTAGTGCATGCTGCAACAGTGGCAGACACCAATGCTCAGTGGAGTAAAACATGAAGCAGATAATAATATTAGTGGAGCCATAAAACATGGATGTGTAGGAATTATGGTTATTGTTTAATTTTCATTTTCTTTGTATACATATATCTCAACTCTTGTATAAAAAATAGAACAGAAATAATAATGAAATATACTGATAATTATCAGAGAAATACAATATTTTGACAGTTTTTCCATCTATGTTTTTGGGTTAACTGAGCCAAAAAAAAATGATCGGTTTTTTGTAAATTTTGTAGGGATATTAATTTGCTATATTTTTATTTTATTAATCAGAAATTATCTTTATATTTTAGAAAATAAGAATACTTTATTGTTTCTGAAATAATTATATAATCTATGCACTAGTAATTAACATTCAATTGATTATATATTATTTTATTAATTGAAAATTATCTTTATATTTTAGAAAATAACAATATATACCTTTTATTGTTTTTGAAATAATTATATTATTTAAACAGTCATGATTAACATTCAAATTCTAGACCTATATAGCCTTGAGTGTAAGTAACTTATTAGATAAATATTAAATTTAAAAAGAATTATATTTGTGTGTTTTCTTGTATAGAAGTTTCATTAGATTAATTATTTATATGATAAATACTTCTTCTTGGAACAAAATTTTTTTTTTTTTTTTAATTTTGAGATTATTCGTAGTATTTTAAATTGTTTAGTTATAATATCCGTATTGTAAATTATCTGTTTCTTTTTACTATATATTTTTCCTTCTAAATTATCACATATATTTTAATATAATGATAATTTTGTGCCCTTATAGATGAATGCTAGAAGAATTTAAGAAAATTATATTTATTTTGTATATCATTGATTCCTAAAATTTAACTAAATTCACACATAATTATTCAAACTTTTAGAACGTATTATATGATTTATAAAGTTTTAAAATTTCATATATAGATATCTAAAATTTTAAATTATATAATTTAGTTTTTAAATTTTTAAAACATCATAAATAGATCCTAAAATTTTGATTAATAAAAATATATTTTAATATTCAATTATCTACGACTAATGTGTAAAATATAAAAATTTATAGACGAAATTGTAAAATTTAAAAATTTAATATGTGTGAAATTTTAAAAATTTAAATATTAAATCATATATTTTATAAATTTGAAAACATAGGTGTAAATTTTAGTTAAAAATTGAGAACGAATAATACAATATATATGTGTGTGTGTGTGTGTTTTGAGCTTGTAATAATATTTTAAGTTGTTTAATTATTTTGTAGAAAAAATATTTTAGAAAAGACTTAAAATATATTTAGAAAATTTATATCTATATCTATCTATATTATATATAAAAATAAAATTTACTTATTATAATTTTTGAACAAAATAAACCTTTATATATACTTTGCTTTTAGTTCTTATATAATTTAATTAAAATTCATATTTTTTTTATCTAAATAATAAATTATTAATAGCTATCAATATTATAAAACGACCATGCATGTGATCGCATGTAAAAATAAAGTATGAAATTGAAATAATAATACATGATATTTTTAAATAAAATTAACTTATATCACAATTATAACTTAAGAGGAAAACTATTGATATATCAAATTACTTAATTTTTCATATTTAAATTTATTACCTAATAAAAACAAATACATATATATTTGTATACCAAATGACTCTCCCTCCAAAAACCATATATGAAATAATTATAAATCAATTAATAAAGTATTAACATCTAAAATATTGAAAATTATTTATCTTTTTATATAATATTATTTATATTAAATAGCATAAATAATTATAATTTATTTTCATTAGTTATGTTAGTTATCTTAAGATTATAATTTATTTTCATTAGTTATCTTAAGATTTTTTTATCAATCAAGTAATATAATTAAGTAATGAATTATGCGTAAATAACTACAATTACTTATATTTTTTATACATGGTTAGTTACCTTAAATAAAAATAATAATAATAATTTTTTTGGTTATTTATCTTAAACAATTAAGTAATATAAATTAAAATAATAAATTATTATTAGTTAAAATATTAACATTTATTTAAATTAAAATTATTTATCATAAGTAACATAAATAATTATTATTTTCTTAATTAATTATCTTAAGTCTTATTTTTTTATTAATTTAATAATAAATTATTAATAGTTAAAATATCGATAATTTTTTTTATATTACAATTACTTATCTTCTTTACAAGATTATTTATTTTAAGCAACATAA
This sequence comes from Hippophae gyantsensis, assembly GCA_030763125.1. Taxonomy (NCBI): domain Eukaryota; kingdom Viridiplantae; phylum Streptophyta; class Magnoliopsida; order Rosales; family Elaeagnaceae; genus Hippophae; species Hippophae gyantsensis. Next base: position 57,296,512 of record CM061032.1, on the reverse strand, counting down.
AAATTATCATTTTTTCGATGAATTATCTTAATATTTATTTTTAATTAATTAATAAATTAATATAGTTAAAATATTTACAATTTTCTATATTACAATTATTTTTCTTTTTATAGAAGGTTATTTATCTTAAATAAAATAAATAATTACTTATTTGAAGTAACATAAATTTTTTCCTAAAATATATTACAATTACTTATTTTTTATCAATAAAGTATTAAATTATTATAGCTAAAATATTAAAAATATTTATATTACAATTACTTATATTTTTATACAATGCTATTTATTTGAAGTAACATAAATTTTTTCCTAATTTATTATCTTAAATCTATTTTTTTTTGTTAACTAAAGTATGAATAGATTTATTTTCAAATAAAGAATAATTTTTTACTATAAAAAATATTTAAGTGATTTTTGTTCTATCATAATTTATTAAATTATATATTATAACAATATAATTATGAACGAACAAATATTAGTTTGTTACCAGATCAAAAAAAGTATATATATATTGTATACCCAAAAGATTCTCCCTCCGAAAACCGTACATGGAAATTTTTGTTCTATCATATTTTATTATATAACAAGATTAGTTTGTTTATATATGCCCAAAAGGCTCCAAAAACCGTACATGTAAATTATACCATGTACGGCTCAACCAAAAACACCTTATTATATAATTTAATTAAAATTTATATTTTTTATGTAAGTAATAAATTATTAATAGTTATCTATATTATAAAACAACATAATCGCGTATAGAAATAGAATATAAAATTTAAATAATAATATATAATATTTTTAGATAAAATCAACTTATATCACAACCATAATTTAAAAGAAAAACAACAAATACATAGAATTATCTAATTTTTTATTATTTAAATATATATATATATATATATTGTATATCCAAAGACTCCATCCAAACACCATAAAATAATTATAAATCAAATAATAAAATATTAATATTTAAAATATTGAAAATTATTTATCTTTTTATATAATATTATTTTTTATTAATTTAATAATAAATAATTAATAGTTAAAATATCGATAATTTTTTTATATTATAATTACTTATCTTCTTTACAAGATTATTTATTTTAAGTAATATAAATAATTATCATTTTTTCGATTAATTATCTTAATACTTATTTTTAATTAATTAATAAATTAATATAGTTAAAATATTTACAATTTTTTATATTACCATTACTTTTCTTTTTATACAATATTATTTATCTTAAATAAAATAAATAATTACTTATTTGAAGTAACATAATTTTTTTACTAAAGTATATTACAATTACTTATTTTTTATCAATAAAGTAATAAATTATTATAGCTAAAATATTGAGAATTTTTTATATTATAATTACTTATATTTTTATACAATGCTATCTATTTATTTAAAGTAACATAAAATTTTTCCTAATTTATTATCTTAAATCTAATTTTTTTTGTTAATTATGTAATAAATTTATACGTGGGAGCTTTGCTACTATATAACTAAAGTATGAATAGATTTATTAAATTATATATTATAACAATATAATTATGAACCAACAAATATTAGTTTGTTACCAGATCAAAAAAAAGTATATATATATTGTATACCCAAAAGATTCTCCCTCCAAAAACCGTACATGGAAATTTTTGTTCTATCATATTTTATTATATAACAAGATTAGTTTGTTTCCAGATCAGTATATATATGCTCAAAAGGCTCCAAAAACCGTACATGTAAATTTTACCCTGTACGGCTCAACCAGAACACCTTATATATATATATATATATATATATATATATTAGTTGTCACTTGAATTCACTCCAAAACCAAACTCTTACCGAGCGATTTTCTCTCTTTCTTTTGTTTTCAGAGCCAAATTTCAGGGTTTTGGTTAATCTTATTATCAAATACTGAAGTGAATAAAGAACAAGTCCATGGCTCTCGACTCCAGTGCAACTTATGTTAATGTCTCCGTGAATAATGATAGTTCTAGTAATAGCGGAGAAGGCTCTAATGTTTCTGACGTGATTCAGAATTCAGAATCTTTTGTGCAATTTAATACCATATTAGATTCTTCAAACAAGAAACTCATAGAAACATCTTTACAGTCTGATGAACAGGTTCAAGATTTGTTCTTTTTCGTTTTTATTTATCAAAGTTATTACTTTTGATTTCTTTTTTATATTTCATATTTACACAATTAAGTTTGTCTTGGTTTGGTCAAACTGTGTAGACTTACTGGACTGAAGTTCGAAGGAACTTTCCATTTCGACCACTTGATCAAAATACAATATTTTCAAGGACTGATGGCTCTGATAAGAAGGAAAGGCCTAAAGCTTCTAACTTTCCTCTTTCTGTTTTAAAAATAGGCTCATGGAGGGTATGTGAATTATTTTACTTGCAAATATTTCTAAAAGTTAATTTATTTTTTTAAAACATATTCATCAAAATGGAAATGTAATGAAAAATGCTAATCTCAGAGAGATGCTACGTATGAAGGAGACCTGATAGTAAAAGTGTACTTTGTAAGGCGACAACTGATTTGGGAAATTTTAGAAAATTACATGAAGAAAAAGATTGAGATTCAGTGGGATCATATCGTGGGAATGAAAGCTGTTATTGAACAAAACAAGCCTGCAATTCTTGAAATTGAGGTTATTGTATATGCTTCTGTTGTTGTATTTTCACATCTTTTTTCTATAAACAAATAAATTTCATAGCTATAAGTTTTTTATTTCATCATTTTTTTTATAGTTTTCTCTGCATATGTATTTTACGTATGGTCGATTTTGCAGTTAAGTCAGCCTCCAAAATTTGCCTACGAAACTAAACTAGATCCAAGATATCATACTATTTGGCATCCAACACAAGACTTCACCAATGATCAAGCTTCTCTTTGCAGGTTACTATCGAGTACTACCATATATTACAAATTTATGATAATCTTAAATTCGAAATTTGATTGCATGTTTTTACAATTTAATATTACTAAATTTTAAGGAGATAAACAAATTATATCATCTCTTGTTATTTGCGTTCATAACAAATTTATGATATAAAATATTTTTTCTATTTTCATCATTAATCGGTGTCATTATTCGATAATTTAAAAATAATTATGAAAAAAGAATACATCTAATACCTGAATATGTATTGCAACACTCATTGGTATATATGATATAACCAAAACTAATAGTCATGAACTCATCCTTGTTGATTTATTTTTGTTTTAACGGGTATTCTCATATTTGCCGACTCTAAACTAAATTGAATGCAATTGCAGTAGTAGTCATTCATATTTTTATCCAAATCTCGCATGATAAACTCAATGAGGAGTTTCTAGAAAGCAGAAAAGACTATTCAACCTGTAACTAATATCAAATACATGACAAAAAAATTTTGGAACAAAATACATGACAAAATTGAACAGTCTTTTAGTCTATTGGTGATTTCAATGCTTTATTACTTCCAATTTACTAGAGCAGATAATAAAACCACATGATATATCTATCTATAACTATTTTTGTCAGCTAATTTATATATTTCAACCTTCTTTTCTCAGGATTCACCATCTGGAGGTACCTTCTGGTGCCATTGACAAACACTTTGCCAAACTCTTAAGATTTTACCCTCGATTTATGCAGTTGATCCAAAGTCCTTTCCCAAGCTTAAGCTCCCCTTACTTCACCTGCGATTCCATCCAAGGAGGTGGTTCCAAAATACCCAAAGAACTTAGAGTTCCAACAAGTAAACAATGGAGAAACCAAGGGACTGGTGGTGAAATGAATCCAGATTACATAGCTCCTACAAACATGGCCCAAGAATTTAAACCTCATCCAAGCATGCGTTTTGGAATGCAGAATAAAGGACAAACAATTGGTTGTGAGAATAGATACCGAGTTGCTCCTACATATGTTCCTATCCATGGGAATGGGTACCAAGTTGACTATTCTCAACCGGCAGCCTATCCAAGCAACCCAAGAATTGGTCCTGCTCCACATGGCCAAATATATGAACAAATCAACAGACCATCCCATTATAGAGATAGTTCACAAAGATCAGGTATACTTTAATTGTTCTAATGCAAACTTCTAATCATTACTACAACATATTAATTCTTTTCTCATAGAGTATTTGAATAATGGGGTAATTTCTTTTTCTTCTTTATTTAGATGACGGCATTAACAATCACATCCTAGACAATACAAGTATGTCATATAGGGTTCAAGGCATGGAAAGTTTTCAGAATCATCACCAAAACTATAATTTGTCAATAACTCCTAATTATGAAGGTTTGGAATGTCTAAACTCAAACATGGTGTGCATAAACTCACACATGTTGTCCAATATTGAACAACATTTGGTGGATGATTCAGAAGTTCAGTACATTGATATACAAAATCTCCAGGAAAATGCAAATTCGATGCATTCATTGATGGATTTGCATAATGAAATGAATATTGCAGTTGCTCCTGTTGGTAACACTACATTCTATGAGAACGAGATGATTCCTAATGAAAATTGGGTTTCAAATACCATATATTCTGATGGAGTTGGCCAACAACTTCAACGTCAGCCACTCAATTGGGTAGCATCGTACCCAACTTTTACTGAGAGTTCGGGGATACAAGGACCTAATAACTCTTTGGAACCTCTTTTTCCTCCAAATGTACACCAAACCTATACTGGCAGTTCGGACATATATCAAACTAATAACTCTTTGTATTCTCTTTTTTCTCCAAATCCACTCCAAACTTATACTAGGAGTTCGGTGATACAACAAACTAACAACATTTTGGATACTCTTCTTCCTCCAGATGCAGAAAATAAAGACCCCAAAGACGAGACAAATCAGTTTAGCCATGGGTGACACTTGAACAATGAAGGTGGGGGGACACCAATAATGACAGTGTACGTCATTGTATTGAATTGTTGTCTGCTTAGTTGATTTTTCATCTCAAGTCTTTTTTAGCTAGGTATTTTGATACTATGATTGCCATAGTTGGGAAAACAGAATTATGTCATTATTAATACTTTGTTTTGGATCACATACCTCACCAATGTTTCCCCAGGATTCATTGATTGAATTTTTTTTTAACCAAGTTGGGAAAAAATCTTCAAGCTTAAAAACGATTGTTATTATCAAAAATAAAAACACAAATCACCTACGCTTCTAATGCCAATGAAAAGATTATATGTCCAAAACTATCTAATAATAATTGCATACATTATGAGAATCACTTAACTTGAAGTATATAATGTCCAGTTTCACTAACAAGTCTGTGATTACATTTAATTGTTAGAGATTGTTATAAAGCTCCTTAATTTAAGGAACAAAACTAAGGAGTGATCATCCTTAATTTGAGGAGTAAATTAATACTTAATTCAATGAACAATTCAAAAAATCCTTAATTTAAAGAGTAATTCAAGGAGTGAATTTTCTATAAATAGATGTATAATTGTAATGAAATAAAAACCAAGTGTTATTCCAATTGAGAGAAAAGCTTTTGTGAGAGAAAATTAAGAGTAATCTTCTTGGGTGTAATTGGGTTGTGAGTGTTGTAAATACTTTGTATAATTTTTCCTCTTTCAATAAAAAGATCTACAACAAGTTTGATTTATCGAGAATTTACGTAATTTCTTAACAAATGGTATCATAACTTTTGGTGGTGATTTCTGTCAATTTCCTACAATGTTACTATTCACGTGAATAGTGAATAGTAAAATTTTGTCGACGGAGGTGTTCTAATATACAGTGGTTTGTAGAAATAGTCAAAAATGATCTGGAGGAAGGCAAATTTGAGTGGGAACAATGACCGTAGATGAAGGAAAGGTGAAACTCGAGAAATTCGATGGCACAGATTTTGGATATTGGAAATTGCAGATAGAAGATTATATGTATCAAAGAAATCTATATCAACCTCTTTCAGAGAAGATGCCAGAGGCTATGAAGGAAGAAGATTGAAATCTTCTAGACAGACAAGCCCTCAGAGTTATTCGATTGACGCTATCCCTCAATGTTGCTTTCAATATATTAAAGGAAAAGACCACGGTGGGTCTTATGACAGCTCTCTCCAATATGTATGAGAAGTCATCGGCCTCAAACAAAGTGCACTTGATGAGGCGTTTGTTAAATTTGCGGATGACGGAAGGCGCATCGGTAGCTTAATATCTCAATGAACTCAACACAGTCACAACCCAATTGAGTTCAGTTGAAATTGAATTCGATGAAGAAGTACGAGCATTGATACTTTTATCTTCTCTACTAGAAAGTTGGAATGCTACTGTCACAGCTGTGAGTAGCTCGTCAGGAAGTAATAAGTTGAAATTTGACGATGTTTGTGATTTGGTTCTCAGTGAAGAGATCCGACGTAGAGAGTCAGGTGAATCGCCAACCTTTTCAGTTTTACATACAGAGTCAAGAGGAAAAAATTCAACCAAAGGGAATTGGAATGACAGAACAGACTACCGAGATAGATCAAAGGACAGTGGGTCCAAATCCAGGAATCCTAATAATTACTATAGCTCGAAGACTATCGAGTGTTGGAATTGTGGGAGAACCGAGCACTACAAAAATCAGTGCAAAAGTGCACCGAAGGACCAACAAGTGAAGGAAGAGGCAAATGTTACTTACACCTCAGGAGGAGATGATGCATTGATATGCTCTTTGGAGAGCAACGAAGAATCTTGGGTATTAGACTCTAAAGCATCGTTCCATGTTACTTCACAGAAAGAATTCTTCGAGAAATGTCCCCGGAAACCTTGGAAAGGTATATCTTGGTGATGATCAACTGTGTATTATTATTGAAAAATGCGTAGTGTAGATTAAGTTGAACGAGTCTATTTGGAAGCTGAAGGATGTCAGGCATATTCCCAACCTAATAAAGAACTTAATCTCAGTAGGGAAATTGGCTAGTGAAGGCTACACTACGATCTTCCATGGTGATGATTGGAAGATTTCAAAAGGTGCAATGACGGTTGCTCGAGGCAAGAAGAGTGACACTCTTTACATGATAGTAGGGGCACGTTGTTCAATCGCAATTGCAATAGGTAATGAAACACCAAATCTGTGGCACTAAAGACTAGGAGTGAGAAGGGGATGAAGATTATGTACTCAAAGGGAAAACTTCCAAGTCTACAGTTTGTAGAGATTGACATGTGCGAAGATTGCATAATTGGAAAGAAAAAAAGAGTGAGCTTTCAGGCAAGTGGCAGAACCCCAAAGAAAGAAAGGCTAGAGCTCATTCACTTTGATGTTTGGGGACCAACAACCGTCTCATCCATTGGTGGGAAACACTACTTCGTGACTTTCATCGATGATCACTCTCAGAAGGTATGAGTTTACTTTCTAAAGCATAAGTCTGAAATATTTGAGGCTTTCAGAAGATGAAAAGCTATGGTGGAAAATGAGACAGGTTTGAAGATCAAAAAGCTCAGAACCGATAATGGTGGTGAATATGAAGACACCAGATTCAAAAATTTCTGCTATGAGCAGGGGATCAGAATGGAAAGAACTGTGTCAGGCACGCCTCAACACAATGATGTAGCTGAGCATATGAACCGAACGTTGACAGAAAGAGCCAAAAGCATTCGTATATAGTCAGGTCTATCAAAGCAGTTCTAGGCAGAAACAGTCAACACAATAGCTTACTTGATCAACCGAGACCCATCTGTTCCATTGGAACACAGAATACCAGAGGAGGTATGGAGCAGAAAAGAGATAAAACTATCACATCTAAAAGTTTTCGGTTGTGTAGCATTTGTGCATATTAGTGATCAAGGCAAGAATAAGCTTGATCCCAAATCTAAGAAATACACCTTCATCGGCTATGGTGAGGATGAGTTTGGCTACCGCATTTGGGATGACGAAAACAAGAAAATGATACGTAATAGAGATGTGATTTTCAATGAAAGAGTGATGTATAAGGACATGCATAAAACAGACACCAACGACTCAAAGCAGAATGAGTCAGTATTTGCAAATGTAGATGATGTCCCAGATAGTTCCGTCAAAGAACCAATTGTAGCAAGTCCTCAGCCAGAGAAACTCGTTGGACAGAGCAGTGCGCAATAGTCCGACACACTGCAGCCTCTTACTACAGCTCTTGTATTGAGAAAGTCTTCTCGATCTCATGTGCCTAACAGAAGATACATGAACTATATATGTTGTTGACTGATGGAGGAGAGCCTGAATGCTATGATGAAACTTGTTAGATTCTAGATGCCAGTAAGTGAGAACTTGTCATGAAACTGAAGTTGTGTTCAACTTCAGTTGATCTGCTAGAGTAACAAGACTAGAAAAGTTGCTGCATTAATCGAGGTGTGAAGACAGATTGAAATCAGTCTTCAAGTGGGAGATTGTTGGAGATTGTTATAAAGCTCCTTAATTCAAGGAGCAAATCAAGGAGTGATCATCCTTAATTTGATCCTTAATTTGAGGAGTAAATCAATGCTTAATTCAAGAAACCCTTAATTTAAGGAGTAATTCAAGAAGTGAATTTTCCTATAAATAGATGTGTAATTGTAATGAAGTAAAAACCAAGTGTTATCCTAATTAAGAGAAACTTTTGTAAGAGAAAATTGAGAGTAATTTTCTTGGATGTAATTGGGTTGTGAGTTGTAAGTGTTGTAAACACCTTGTATAATTTCTCCCCTTTCAATAAAAAGATTTGCAACAGGTCCGAAAACATAAACAAGATTGGCCAAACTACGTTATCAAATTTATGTGTCATTTTGTCTATTTTGTTTTCTCATAAATCTAGTTTATCGGAAATTTACGTAATTTCCCAACACTAACCTGGCCCGTCATCTCTTGCTAGGACAAAGCAAGCGCTAAGTACTTGATTCATGTCATACAAAGCCCATTTGGTGAACAACTAAAATTATTCTGAACTTACAAAGGCTACTTACTTCAGTCTTCAAGCACAGCTCTAGGATCACTAGATTTGATTGCAACTTCATTTTCATCTCCTGCATTCATTTCAGTAAAACTTACTTGAGTCTTCTTTGACTTCTCCTCAATTTCATTATCCGTTTCTTTTTCTTTCCTATTGTCATTTGAAGCTTCTTTACCGGGCTGAGGCTGAGTTTCACTAGAAGAAAGAGGAAACAATGGAGGTTCTCAGCTCGGTAAACAATGGAGAAAAACGAATATTTTGAGACAATAAGTAGTGCATTTTTTACCCCTGTCCTAATGCGTCACACAAATGTCAAAAGAAATAAACTCACCCAAGATCTTGCCGGAGTACCCCGAAAAGCTCTCTTTTGGTCTGTTTCTATGCTTCAGGGGTGTTAATAACTTTACTCTATTCAGCCATTTTAATAGTAATATTCTTAAGCTCTTCCTGCTGAAACAAGCAAGAAAATTATACAACATACGCAAACTCAAATGTTAGTGATGATTGAAAATTAATTGAGCGTGCAAATTAGGGATTTTGTCCAAAATAGTGTATCTCATATAATAGTTTAAACAAAGGATTATTTGTGTTTTTGTTTGAAAAAGGACCAAATTTAACTTTAAACAGCACATTTTTTAACCTGTTTTATTTAAAAAAAAAGAGAGAAAAAGGACAAATAAACCATCAGCCAAGCCAGTATCAAAAAGCTCCTTGACAATAGTTGGGTTCTTATTCAAAGAATTCAATGCAATCTTCTTAAACATTTTGAGTTCCATCTTCTTTTTTAAGTTGTTCAATGAACAGATTGCAACAATATCTTCCCCATCCAAATGTGACATAAATTCATTTTTTGTACCCTCTGATAAGTTCGCGAAAGGCATAAAATCAACAGACTCAACCTTTGGTTTCATTGCCGACTACGTAAACTGTCTAAATGCCACTTGGCATAATTCCTTATTCCCATGATAATCACCAGCAACCAGAATTGGAACCTCCACGGTAAATCCCTCCTCTAAAGTTGGTGTAAATCCCTCAATGACTCTTCCTTGACGTCAAAATGATCGAAATTGTATTTGGACTCATCTTCAATCATAACTTCAACCAATTCACCCTGTAAAACTTCCTCAGGACTCGGCTTTGCACCATTCTTAGGCTCGTCGGAGGAATTCTCACGCCTCTCAATTTTCTCACTCTCATAAAACGCATTTCGAGCATTGATAGAAGACCTCTTCATTCGGGTATATATGATAACACCATTCACAACAGAACCTTTAAGCTTCTTAGAGCTAAAATTCTCTGAAGCTACAGTACAAGAACTCCTATGTGACTCAGCATATGAAGTCCGAGTCCATTCGAATGATTCGTCAAGCTTGGACTATCCCTCCAATTCATTAGCCAACTTTCGCTTCATTCCTGTTCAATCAGAACACGCACTCCCAATCCACCCCCAAATCTACAAACACACACACAACGAAAAAGTAAAATAAAATTCTCAATTTTCAGGTGTAGAAAACCAAAATTAGATTATACAGAAGTGAAAATCAACATTAAGCTAAAATATCAGATAAAACACACAATTTTCTTAATGTATAACTTATAAGAGATGAAATATAATACCAGAATTATCAAAAAATTGCCATGCGAGTGAAATTGGGGTGGAGAGCGCGGAAAAGGAGAGAGAAGAAGAAATGAAATTGGATGACCCACCACTTGGCACATTTTTAAACTATTCTATGACACATGTCCAATCCAATTTTTGCTAATTTCTACTGAGTAAATAAATAAGATGCATTTGATATTGACGTTGCCGTTGAAAAGTTAAACAGGTAAAGTAACCCAAAGTAAATAATCTTATTGAGGTGGGTCTCGTCTTATTGGAAGAAGAGGATTAATAGTTCTATACAAGTGAAAGTGAGTTTCTTCTTGAGTTTTAACCTGATAGATTAATCGTTTTGTATAAGTTAATATTAAGATAATAATTTTATTAGGTTATATGAGTTTTGTTTTCAATAGAACATGAAACTGAATATATGATGCATTGTGACTACACATGTTTCATATTTTTTATAAAATTAAGTGATAATATGTTTATAAGAAATGAACACTTTCTAAATAACATAATACATTTTGGAGCTTCTACGTAAAAGTAAAACTGTGAAGTCCTGTTGAACTATTAAGTCATGTTCGTGAGTCCGTTGAAATTATAAATATCCTTAATATTTACGTCAATGAGTTATTGTTAAATAGTATATTCTCTTTCTTTTACTTTACAATTTGTAAGATATTAAAGTGAGAAAAATTGAATTGATATGACTAATTAGAAAGAAGATGAAAAAATAAAAAAATAAATCAAAATTTGATATTTTTGATATTTTGTCTATTATTTTTGATATTTTAACGATAATATTCATAATATCTGAGATATTTTAATTAAAAAATATATATTAAAATAATAATTTAAGGATAATAATATTTAAACGATAATTTATCGATATTATCAATAATTTTTCAATATTATTGATAATTTTGATGTTAAGATATGTAAAATAACAATATTGTTACCACAATGTCGACGATGTCGTCGATATTTTCATCCCTACCGATCTTTGATGTATCGATATAAGAGAATATTTACTAATAAGAAATGAAATAAGGGAAAATGGGAGGAAATATTATTTGTTTGATAACGATTTTAATGGTGGATTTTGATTTATTTCAAGTCATTTTTCAATTATGTATATTTGGTATTTATTTTGATTTTAATTTTGATTTTTACTTGTTAAAGAATTATTACCAAAATATGTAGTAATTCATATAAATTTTTGATTTTTTTTATATTTAGTAAAACAATTTTTAGATTCGAAGAAAATGATTAAAACATAAAATTTATAAATAATAATTAATAATTTTCTTTATTTTTTAAGCTTTCGAAAAAAAAACATAAAACATTATTAAACAACTTCTAAGTAATTTTTTATTTTTTTTTCTTAAAAATTACAAAATAAAAATTATTATCAAATATTTGGAGAAAATTTTATGTATTATGGATTTTAGTAATTTAGGATGAGATATAAAATATTAATAATTAGTAAATCTTTTATTTTTCTCGTTAAGGACAAGAGATATATATGCATCACAATTAAACAAAATGTTGAGATTGTGTTGGTTGATATTCTCATCGGAGTTATCAAATTACATACAAAATATTTTATACATAAAATCAAATCAATGTTATCATGTCACCGTAATCCTTATATCATATATATATATATATATTAAGTTTGTAATAATATTTTAAGTTATTTAATTATTTTTATATTATATATATAGTAAAAGTATTTTAAGTAAGATTTCAAATATATTTAGAAAATCTATATTTATATTTATATGTATTATATATAAAAATCTAAATCATCTTTTATTAATTTTAAACAAAATTTCCCTCATATTTTAGAGTAAGGAGTATTTTGCTTTTGATTTTTATATAATTTAATTAAAATTTATATATTTTTTATCTAAGTAATAAAATTAATAATTAAAACATTGATAATTATAAAGATTAAAATTATTTTTTTAAGTAACAAAAAAATTATTATTTTTTGTTAATTATAGTAAATTTTATTTTTTAATATAAATCAAATAATAAAGTATTAATAGTTAAAATATTTACAATTATTATTTTTATATAATATTATTTATGTTACGTAAAAATAATTATAATTTGTTTTCATTAGTTATGTTAAGAATTTTTTATCAATCAAGTTATAATTAATATGTAGATAAATAATTATTTTTTTTCGATTACAGTTGCTTATCATTTTTTTATACATAGTTAATTACCTTAAATAATTTTTTTGACAATTTATCTTAAGAAATTAAGTAATATAAATTAAAGTAATAAATTATTAGTAGATAAAATATTAAAATTTATTTAGATTAAAACTATTTATCTTTTTTATATAGTATTATTTATTATAAGTAATATAAATAATTATTTTTTTAATTAATTATCTTAAATTTTATTTTTTAACAATTTAATAATAAATTATTAATAGTTAAAATATCAATATTTTTTTATATTAAAATACTTATCTTTTTTACAAGTTTATTTATTTTAAGTAATATAATCAATTATCATTTTTTGATTAATTATCTTAATACTTATTTTTAATTAATTAATAAATTATTATAACTAAAATATTTACAACTTTCTATATTATAATTACTTTTCTTTTTATACAAATTTATTTATCATAAATAACATAAATAATTATCATTTTTTGATTAATTGTCTTAATATTTATTTTTTTATCAATAAAATATGAATAGATTTATTTTCAAATAAAGAATAATTTTTTATTATAAAAAATATTTAATTGATTTTTGTTCTATGATAATTTATTAAATTATATATACATAAACAATTTATAAGAAGATAATTATGAACGAACAAATATTAATTTGTTAACGGATAAAATATATATATATATATATATATATATATATATATATATATATATATATATATATTTATACCCAAAAGAGTCTCCCTCCAAAAACAGTACATGGAAATTTTAACATGTACGGCTAAAACAGAAACACCCTTACATATATATATATATATATATATATTAGTTGTTAGTTGTCACTTAAATTCACTCCAAAACCAAACTCTTCCGGATCGATCTTCTCTCTTTCTTTTGTTTCGCTCTCCCCTGTGTTTAATTAATCTTATTATCAAATACTGAAGCGAATAAAGAACAAGTCCATGGCTCTCGATTCCAATAAAACTTCTGTTAATGTCTCGAAGAATAATGATAGTTCTAGTAATAGCGGAGAAGGCACTAATGTTTCTGACGTGATTCAGAATTCAGAATCCTTGGAGCAAACTGATACCATATTAGATTCTGCAAACAAGAAACTCATAGAAACATCTTTACAGTCTGGTGAACAGGTTCAAGATTTGTTCTTTTTCGTTTTTATTTATCAAAGTTATATTACTTTTGATTTCTTTTTATATTTCATATTTACACAATTAAGTTTGTCTTGGTTTGGCCATTCTGTGTAGGCTCACTGGACTGAAGTTCTAAGGAACTTTCCATTTCGACCACTTGATTTAAAGATTACGAAACTACCTTCAATCTTGGACGTTGCAATAATAAGAGAGAGTCTTGCTAACCCAAATACACATAATGATCAAAATACAATATTTTCAAGGTCTGATGACTCTGATCAGAAGGAAAAGTTTAAAGCTTGTAACTTTCCTATTTCTGTTTTGAAAATAGGCTCATGGAGGGTATGTGAATTATTATACTTGCAAATATTTCTAAAAGTTAATTTACTTATCAAAACATATTCATCAAAATGGAAATGTAATGAAAAATGCTAATCTCAGAGAGATGCTAGGTATGAAGGAGACCTGAGAGTAAAAGTGTACTTTGGTAGGCGAAAACTGATATGGGAAATTTTAGAAAATTCCTTGAAGAAAAAGATTGAGATTCAGTGGGACCATATCGTGGGAATGAAAGCTGTTATTGAACAAAACAAGCCTGCAATTCTTGAAATTGAGGTTATTGTATATGCTTCTGTTGTTGTATATTCACATCTTTTTTCTTTAAACAAATAAATTTTCATAGCTATAAGTTTTTTATTTCATTATTTTTTTTTTAAGTTTTCTCTGCATATGTATTTTAAAGTACGGTGGATTTTGCAGTTAAGTCAGCCTCCAAATTTTTCCCATGAAACTAAACTAGATCCAAGAATGCATACTATTTGGCATCCAACACAAGACTTCACCAATGATCAAGCTTCTCTTTGCAGGTTACTATCGAGTACTACCATATATCACAAATTTATGATAGTCTTAAATTCGAACATGTTTTTACAATTTAACGTTACTAAATTTTAAGGAGTTAATCAAAGTATATCATGTCTTGTTATTTGCGTTCATAATAAATTTATGATATAAAACATTTTTTCTATTTTTATTATTAATCTGTGTCATTACTCGATAATTTAAAAAAATTATGAAAAAAGAATACATCTAATACCAAAATACGTATTGCGACACTCATCGGTCTATATGATATAACCAAAACTAATAGTCATGAACTCATCCTTGTTGATTTATTTTTGTTTTAACGGGTATTATCATATTTGCCGACTGTAAACTAAATTGAATGCAATTGCAGCAGTACCCATTCATATTTTTATCCAAATCTCGCATGATAAACTCAATGAGGAGTTTCTAGAAAGCAGAAAAGTCTTCAACCTGTAACTAATATCAAATACATGACAAAAAAATTTTGGAACAAAATACATGACAAAATTGAACAGTCTTTTAGTCCATTGGTGATTTCAATGCTTTATTACTTCCAATTTACTAGAGCAGCTAATAAAGCCACATGATATATCTATCTATAACTATTTTTGTCAGCTAATTTATGTATTTCAACCTTCTTTTCTCAGGATTCACCATCTGGAGGTACCTTCTGGTGCCATTGACAAACACTTTGCCAAACTCTTAAGATTTTACCCTCGATTTATGCAGTTGATCCAAAGTCCTTTCCCAAGCTTAAGCTCACCTTACTTCACCTGCGATTCCATCCAAGGAGATGGTTCCAGAATGCCCAAAGAACTTAGAGTTCCAACAAGTAAACAATGGAAAAACCAAGGGACTGGTGGTGAAATGAATCCAAATTACATAGCTCCTACAAACATGGCCCAAGAATTTAAACCTCATCCAAGCATGCGTTTTGGAATGCAGAATAAAGGACAAACAATTGGTTGTGAGAATAGGTACCGAGTTGCCCCTACATATGTTCCTATCCATGGGAATGGGTACCAAGTTGACTATTCTCAACCGGCAGCCTATCCAAGCAACCCAAGAATTGATCCTGCTCCACATGGCCAAATATATGAACAAATCAGCGGACCATCCCATTATAGAGATAGTTCACAAAGATCAGGTATACTTTAATTGTTCTAATGCAAACTTCTAATCATTACTACAACATATTAATTCTTTTCTCATAGAGTATTTGGATAATGGGGTAATTTCTTTTTCTTCTTTGTTTAGATGAGGGCATTAATAATCACATCGTAGACAATACTGGGAGTTCGGTGATACAACAAACTAACAACATTTTGGATACTCTTCCTCCTCCAGATGCAGAAAACAGAGACCCCAAAGGCGAGACAAATCAGTTTATCCATGGGTAACACTCGAACAATGAAGGTGGGGGGGGGGGGGGGGCAACAATAATGACAGTGTACGTAATTGTATTGAATTGTTATCTGCTTAGTTGATTTTTTATCTCAAGTCTTTTTTAGCTAGTAGTTATTTTGATACTGTGATTGTCATAGTTGGGAAAACAGAATTATGCCATTATTAATACTTTGTTTTGGATCACATAACTCACCAATGTTTCCCCAGGATTCATTAATTGTATTTTTATTTTTTTTAACTAAGTTGGGAAAAATCTTCGAGCTTAAACACGATTGTTATTATAAAAAATACGCTTCTAATGTCCAAAATCATGTGTTAAAATGTTCCATATTGATTAGGCATAAAATATTAAACACATATATAAATAAGAGCAATCCTTCATTTCACAACCTGGGTTTTAACCTGGTTTTGAGATGAAGTTAGACTCAAATTTAACATGATATCAGAGCAGTCAAACTCACCCCGTGGCACGCAGTTGTAAGCTCACCACCGTCTATCAATGAATTACCGATGTGAGGGAGTGTTAAAATGTCCCACATCGATTGGGCATGAAATATTAAACACATATATAAATGAGGGCAATCCTTCATCTCACAACCTGGGTTTTAAGATGAAGTTAGGCCCAAATTTAACACCATGTAATAATATTTGCATACAATATGAGAATCACTTAACTTGAAGGATATAATTGTCCAGTTTCACTAACAAGTGTGTGATCACATCTAACCTAGTCCGTCATCTCTTGCCAGTACAAGCATTTAAGTGAGTTGGTTTTTAGGGTCTTTAGGTAATACCAAACAAATACTAAGCTATTTTAGGTAATACCAAACAAATATGAAATAATTAAGCTCAACAATTTAAAAATCCATGACATAACTAAAGCTGAGAAAAAAGAATATATTCTCTTATAAAATGCAGCAAGTTACAAATAAAGGAGTATATTATCTTCCTCTTACTTTACAATTTGTAAGCTGTAAAATTAATAAAAAAATTGAATTGAAAGAATGTTTAGAAAGAAGAAAAAAAAAGAAAAAAAAATCAAAATTTAATTTTTTTAATATTTTATCAATTTTATCGACATTTTAACGTTATCTTAACGAAAACATTTAAGATATTTTAACAGAAAAAGATATTTAAATAGTAATTTAACGATAATAATATTTAAGTGATAATTTATCAATATTTTTGATAATTTTGATATCCAAATATACAAAATAATGACATTTGTCGCCGTAATATTGACGATGTCATCAATATTTTCATTCTTGTTAACCTTTGATGTATATATAAGAAAGTGTTTATTAATAAGAAATGAAATAAGGGAAAATGAGGGTGGAAAATAGTACTTGTTTGATAACAATTTTGGTTGTGTATTTTTGATTTATTTCAAGTGATTTTTTAACTATGTGTGTTTGATAATTATTTTGATTTTGATTTTAATTTTTATTTTTTAAAGAATTATTAACAAAATATGTGATAATTCATAAAAATTTAAAAATAAGATTTTTAAATAGGATTTTTTATTTTTCATTTTAACTAACAATTTTTAAAGAAATCAAATGTTATGATTTTTATATTTATAAGTATTTGAAAAAAAATGATTAAAAATATAAAATTTATAAATAATAACTAATAATTTTCTTTATTTTTTAAGTTTTTTAAAAAAATATTATCAAATAACTTATAAATAATTTTTTTCTTGGAAATTATTAACTAAAAATTATTACCAAACATATTAATGATTAATTTTTTTAAAAAATATAAATTATAAAATTAATTATTTAATTATAAATCATAAATTAGAATCTTTATTTAACAATATCATAATAAATCTTTATTATTATTAATTTTTTATTATACTTCTTCGTATTGATTGCTTTTTCTAAATTCCCACGTAAAATTATAAAAGTATACTTTATTTTGTATTTTTTATTTTTTAAAATAATATTTAATCTGATTCCTTACGATTTTTTTAATAAACAAAACAATAAATGAGTTTTATACTATTTTTTTTATATTTCAATTTGTGTAATTCGAATGCAAGTGTAATCGAATGTTGTAATGGCCAATGGGGCTTCTGATCTCTTACAAATATCGTTCATAATAAGAAACGACATCGTTTAAAAACATGGTGCACTTTTGATATTTTCAGGACTATTTGTTTATATTAAAGTTAATTTTAAATTTATTTGGACTTGTTAATAGGAAAAGTATCTAAAAATAATGATAAATTTTTTTCCCATAATTTTATCAATACCTCGATAATATTTATATTTTAAAATTCCCAACATTTATATATTGTATACAATAAAATTTATATTAATAAAATATCGATTAGTATTATACCAAGATATTCATATAATATTATCAATAAAATATTTTTATTTATTTCTTGAAATAATTTTTTTAAAACTTAAACAATCATCTGTATTTAATCATAAAATTTTCTTTAAATTTGTAAATAAAATATATAATATTATAAATATTTATACAATTATATATATATATATATATATATATTCATAATTATTATAAAATATAAGTTTTTACTTTTACACGAAAATGATCATTTTTATTTTAAAAGTGACAAGTCAAAATAATGTTAACGTATACATTAATTATATTATTTTTCTGGTACATTTAATTTCTTTATAAAATAATATTTATTTATTTATTGTAAAATTAATTGTTGAGATATACTCTAATTATTGTTGTTTTCTCATATAATCTAAGTTTCATTATAAATTAATTTTTATTTTTTAATTATATTTAATATAATAATTATTGATTATATTTATTAATTATATTTTAGTATAGCAATTAAAAAGCAAATCCAAAAAATTTATATTATCTATACGATAAAGTTAAAAGAATTAATAATTTTTGTTTAATATATAAATAGTTTTAAAATTTATATGTTTGTTTGAAATTTAAATAAGGAAAACTAAAAGGCTATTATTATAAAATTAAAATGGAAAAATAAAAGGCTATCTTATAACTATAATAAAAAAATGGACCCTAAAAATGATATGTTTAAAAATAATATATGAGATATAATTCAATTATATATATATATATTCTTATACAGTATAATTTAATTATTTATATATTAAGCATAATGAAACCATTAAGCATTCTTGAAACTTTTGATTTCTTTAACATAAAATCTCAATATCTTCTTTTAACATATAAAACATTTAAGTTTAAGTAGAATCGTGGGAAGAATTATTTAAACATATAAACCATTTTTACTGAGAATCCATTTTTATTGAGAATTTGTAATTTACATTTGCAATGCTTTCTAAGTTTATGTTACTAAAAGGTTTTACTGAGAATTCATTTTTATTGAAAATTTGTATTTTTATATTTTAAGAAAATAAAATTAAAATAACTAAAAGTAAATAATAATAATTAATTAAATCAAATTTGGTAACTAAAAAGATATATGAAAAAATATCTAGGAAGACTTAATCTTCTAATTTTCTAAACATGTGAATCGTTAAAATCTTCTTAATATAATTATCAATTAATTACACGATCAATTGAATCTAACTTAACATGTGTTCCTCTCTCAAGTAAGTTACACACCATATAATAATTAATTTAATCACTCTCATACCAATTAAATTGCATGTTACTCATTAAGTTTATCAATTATGGATCACATACATAAGAATCATACATATTTACATAGAAACTATACATGTTATTTAATCAAGACAAACAATTAAATAATTCTCTCAAATCTATTTAATTGACTCTATAGATAAATTATTGGCCAAACAATTAATAGCTTACAAATCAAATTAAATAATATAATTAAAGTAAAATTATAATTGGGATAAAATATTAGATCATCATATGATGAAAATTGGGTTCATAAGATCCCTAAATTAATAAATTAATTACACATAATTGTGTACATAAAACTCATATTTTTTTCATAAAGAAAGATATAAAAATTAATAAAGAAAAGAGTAGAAGAAGAAATACAATCAATCTCTCGAATCGTAGAATTAATATCTTCTTCAATCTCCACCAAAATTGTGTCTCCTCTTGAATTTTTTTGTACTTTTCTCTCTTTTTAGTTGCAAAAATTGACCAAAATTATGCTAATGGAGGCCACTTAGGGTTTATGGAGTGATTAAGGGCTTAAATATTGCTCATGTGTAACCTGGACCGTCAAATCAGCTTCAGATCAAGAGCTACGATCAAAACAAATAAAAATGACAGCGCCAACCAATCACAACGCGACACGTGGTAGGGGAAATTCATTAGACGAATTAGAGCGCGATGTGTGGCAGGGGAAAACGGTCAGAGTCAATGCACACTGAGTCAGCACCACGCGGTGCGACATGATTGACGAAAACGGATGGCATGGCGCTCGGGTGGAAAGCTTGAAACAATGGTATAGCGACACGTGGTGACACAATTTGACCAAGCCCGAACTCAGATTGAACGCCATGCTGACACATGGTGTGTGTTTTGTCTTCCTCGGATGCGGAGTAACGTGATTTTCTATCCCTGCTTACATGGTGTTTACGTGGCAGGCCATGTGGTAGCTCTTAATTGGTCATACATTAAAAATTCAAAAAAATCTATAAAAGTTTCAGAAAAATCCCAAAAAATTCAAAAATTATATTTTTACTCTTTTCACTAAAAAGTTTATATTTTAATATTTTTAGCGCAAAAAATAGTATTTATTAAATAAAATAAATAAATATTAAGTAAAAAAAGTGTACTAATGATTCTACTTTAGTTATCAGTGGCGCAATATAAGAGGTTATGAGTCAATAAATGACTCACACATCTGTCCAATCGGTATTGAGTTAATAGATAAGTATCAATATTAAATAAATATCTAATAGGATAAATGATTGATATTTAATCTCTTAATTATTCGACAATGAAATAATTAAGTACATAAAGCTCATATATTAAATAAATCAATCATTATGGGTATGGATCACCAACATATATATTTTCTCTTATATATAATCATTGCTCAACATTAAACATAACTTCTCATAATTATATAAACTAAGATCTATGTTTTCTCCCTAAATATATCTCTACATCTCTTTGCATCATAAGAAGAGACACTAATTTCTTCATTCTTTTTACTACTCAGACTTACTTAAGCATCGGAGGGTCAAAGGCCATCATACCTATGGGTGGTCCAAGGTCATAATGTTATTTTCTCTATTCTCAGGTCCACAGGAAGTAGAGGTGCACCCAATCATTGATATTGATAAAAATTGGTATCAATATATGGAGTAGTCTATGGGAACGATTTTTCTCTATTAATTCAATCACAACTAGAGAGAAAAGCTTTTACAAATTTATCTTGTATTCTGAACTAGGTAGTCTTAAAAAAATACCCTAAAAGTTCAGGAGAAGACTGCTCCAAAAAAAAATTATTATGCATGTTCTCTAAAGGCTATTTTTGTCATTTCAATATGAATCAATCTCTTAACTCAAATAGCCAAGATTTTGCAAGGGATAATGATGTCTCACTTTATGTCTAACAAGTTTTACAACTACCTATATAGGTTTTCAACCCTATACTAACACGGCTTCAGTGGGCTCAAGTGGAGTGCATCCTTCTAAACATAATGGAGAATATGATCTAGACTATCTTGGAATGTCTACCAGAGCCATATGCCCCTAACCTAGAAGAAGTCCCTACAACATCTTCCAATAGCCCACAATGCATAGGATTTGGCCCACAGCCACATAGGCTCAAATCGGAGATGTAACCCATCCCAACGAGGTCTAAACCCATGGGTCAAATAGATAGCTTCAGCTCATACGGTCTAGAGCAACCCCATTCATAGAGACTTAGACCCCTTCCCTTCGTTCATCTATCTTTGTCTACTTAGGACCCATTTGTTTGATCTACGTGAATGCCTTAAAGTATGTAGGTATGATAACTTTATCCAAGCAAGTCACAGAGACGATGTAGCTTCATTGGCTAATGACCAACTTAGGGATAATTAATCAGGGGACTTACCTACAATCTTACATCCCATCATTGATTGGTTAGTTATCTAGTTATAAGAGGTACATTAAAGACTAAACAGAGGGTAGACTCTCAGACTTGGCTTTTTCTAATTATTCCTTATTCACACCAAAAGTCATTGCCATCCCACTTTTGGATAAATTCAAGATGCCTAGCATGAGTTCATAAAATGGTAGCAAGGACCCATAAAATCACCTTGAGAAAATTAAAGTTTAGATGGACCTTTATGCCTATTGTGTTGTAGTTAGGTCTCAAGCCTTCTAGCTCATCCTAACCAAAATAGCCCAAGCTTGGTACCTTATCCTTAAGCCTAGAACAATTGGTACATTCATTGAGTTTGGAAAATAACTCCTTTCCTATTTTTGACAAAAAAAAAAGATTGAAAATAATAGCACTCTCGATGACTATGTATGAAGGGAAAGATGAAGCCTTGAAGGACTTCTTTGACAGGTTCAACAGCGAAAAAATCCAAGTGGCTATGAGTGCACTACACCAAGCACTTTTCCAATGACCTCTCTATAGGACATGATAGAAGATTTTCTAACCATATACACAGAGGCCATTTAGTTGGTAAATACATATCTTAACATCGAAGAAATAGCCAACAACAAGAGAGTGAATGATCTCCCCTTTGATGAAAGCATAAAACTACCATCCAAGGTCAAGGATGAGTCAAACCTCTCGAGGAATAAAATGCTCCCTTGGGAAAGCATAAATAAGAAAGATAGGGGATGGGATCCAGGCTACATTGGCCCAAATTTTCATACCTATGCCCAAGGAAACACTCCTTATATTGAAAACCAGTCCATAATGTGTTAGGTTAAGAAACTTAAGGAGGCTAGTTAGAAGAAAAATTAATATTGTAGGTTCCATAGGGACTCAAGGCACTCAACTGAAGAATGTTGAGATTTAAAAGATGAAATTGACCACCTAATAAGAAGGGGACAATTGAGAGAGTTTGTCCAAAATGCAAGACCATAATAATGATGGGTCTTTCCTCCAAGGGAGCGAAAACATGGTCCTATATAAGAAGTGTGAAAGGTCCAAGTCATAATGGGTGGTCCCATATGAGTGGACTCTAATAATGTCCCAAATGCACATATAAGGAAGGCCTACTTAGCATGATAAAAACTACAAATTCTAATAATGTCACATGTTTGTGCACTGTATCCAGTCATAATGGGTGGTCCCATATGAGTGGACTCTAATAATGTCCCAAATATGAGGTCCCAGGAACGAGCCTAATGGGTACACAATCAAACTGAAAAATGGTTAGAATACCTAATGGACACATGATAAACTGGACTGACATGAGCCAACCGAATGGCACATGATTAGACATGGAACATGTGGCCCGATGTAACACATATGGATGGACATGACACATATGGTTGAACATGGTACATATGGTCGGATGAGGGGAATATGACTGGATACAGTGCACAACAAGTACATACCCTTACGTACCAACATGGTGGATCACAGATCCCAACTAGGGACATGTTTAAGAAGCCCATTCATAGACCTCGCCAAAGAGTCACTACTGAAATACAAAAGTAAAGTGAGTAACTAAAAAATATAAACATGATAGAGCAATAAAGCATATATTTTGTATGTATGTGTGTATCCAAAAGGTCCATATAAATATTAAGTCTACTATTAGAAAGTAAAGCCATTGAGTACATGCACTTTATTGGGAACTAAAATCAAAAGAACATAAAGAGGTAGCCTACTGATCTCCACATCTAGTCATGCTTTAAGAAGCATCATCTCTTGTGTCAGCTTCCTCCTCGGTTACCTTAGATTATCACTACTAGATCCATTTTATCCTTACTCCTCATAGTCAGAGGTGATCACACCATGGTAGAAGGCCTTATCCTTTGAATATGGAAGAACGATAATAGAAAGAGTTATGTTAGGATAAACCTTTTAGAATTGTCGTTTTTTGGTTTCAAAATCGTGAGCCTACACGTCCAACGTGTCCTGAGTATAATCGTCAAACTCTTTAGATTATGCAACTACACTTGCTCGAAGTTTCCCCATCTTAATATTAAGATTATATTCTCATCCTCGAGATAAATGAAGGCTCACAAATAGCTTCTCAGTTAGTTCCTTCTCTTAGACCAAAATGATATCTCAAACTACTAAGTTAGCATTCAATTCACCAAAGATATCGTATGAGTTTGTTGGGCTACATGAGCAGCACCCTAAACTTTTCCTAACTTCTGCTCCAACTCAGGGTGGGAAATCTCAGTGATATCTCAAGCCTCAATCACCCTATGATGCTCCTCCTCTTTGACCACTAAGTGACCTTCTAGATCAACCTAAACCTTAATAGTGTGGTCGAGATTTGAGTAAAGTGTTTAGGCCATAGCCATAATATTGTACAAGTATGAATGCTTAACTTTTGTAGATTCTACAAATCCCAATAAAGTGTAGGGTGTAAGTGAGTTCGCAAAAGAAACATCCAAGTCAACAAGTTGTTAACTTGTATGACTTGCAACTAACATCGATGGAGCATCAATAAGTATTGACAGGGACCCCATCCTCCTAAGAGGTGCTCCAACGATAGTCACTCTAGAAATGGGAACTCTTTTCCTTTTTGAACCCCTGAGTTGCAAACCACTTTGGTTTGTATAAGAGCCTCCCCTTGACTAGACTCCCTGAGAAACCTAAAGGCTATCATACTCATATTTTCCCTAAAATATCAAAAGTCATACTTGCAAAAAAGGACACAGTTACTAGCTAAGTGTTCCAAATAAAATATTTAAAGTAAGAGAAAAGGCTAGTACTCATTGTCAGGATGTAAAGGATCACTGCTCTCTAGATTAAATACTATAGGGTTCAAACCCTAGTAAGCGATCCACTTTAAAGTATGAGTTTATCACTATATTACTCCTTCAAAAGTGATAAGTGAAAATTTTCAGTTGCTTTTTGGAATGATGACCTTGTAATCAACGCATTGCAAACAAAATGTTAGAAGCAAACAAAGAACGCCATAATGAGGCTAAGTCTCAAAGTGTCTTACCTTTCCTCTAATATTGGGTGGGCATAGAATGGACCTCTTGGAGATTTAAGTCAAAATATTCATCCACCATGAAAAATGATTTCTACCACCTTTTATTGGTATCTGAAAGCTTTTCAATCAAAACACGATTGGCATAAGATCTGAGATAAAACCAACAATGATTTCCACCTTGACGTTGCGAGAAGTAGCAATAAGTAAAATCTTCCATGGTTAGCTCATGTCCATATTCTTTTCGGAGTACCCAACAAGATAATAATATCTGGTAACAGTTAAGGAAAACTAGGATGGAATGACACCAACATATTCCATAAACTTCCACATTATAGGTAGAAAGGGCAATCTTAGTCTAACAAAAAGATGATTTGTAGACAAAGTGACCCAACTTGAAATGGGGTTACTATAACTCATGCTTGAAACTTAACGTATCAACCTTATTAATTCTGATATATTAAAGATCTTCCTGATTCTATCCAAGAATGGACCTTTTCATAGAAAAGAAAGTGTGATCTTCTTCATCGAGACCCAATGGGTACTTAGAAATACCAATTGGGATAAAATCTAAGTCTTCATCATTGAAAGATTCAGTCCACGATGAACAAGCATCCAAGCAACCCCTACGAATAGAACTATGTTACTTCGACAACCTAGAACCATCACCCAACTCGACACACACTTTGGCACTAATGCGTGAACTCGAGCCCTCACACCATGGTCGGACACCCCATTGTTGATCGAACCATGGCTAGGCACTCCATGAGTGGTCAGACCATAGCTAGACACATCATGAGTGGCTATACTATAGCTAGACACTCTAATAGTATCCAATCCATGGTCGAATACACCATGGGTGGTCGAACATCTTATGGTTAGGCAAATAATGATCGACTAAATATGGGTCCCCCACTCCTCTATTGGTCTTTCACTTAAAAGCCACCTCACTTATCGCATCTCGATTTGTGCTCACTCGTCCCCATGATGGCCAAGTACAATCCAATCTTTCAATCATTCTATTCTTTATCATTACCTACGTAGGAAAGGATGAGTGTAAGTTCAATGTGGTGCAAGGTATTTGGATAGCAAGAAAATAAAAATCCTTTATTTTTTTATAAACTACTAGGAAAATAAATAAATGGAAAAAGTTGAAAAAATAAAGAGTTATGAGAACTTGATGCCAAGCTATTCCACTATTCTCTCTCTTTCTCAAAAGTGAGCTTTGAAATGTAGAATGAAAAAATGAAAGGGGAGCTCTTTATATAAAGGATGAGAGATGATCTCATCCATTCATCAAAATACCTATCCAAGGGTTCCAAGCTATTGGGTAGTCCATGGGCTCACAAGCCCACATATTTGGATCCATGTACTCCCTCCAAAAATGGGAAAGTGAACCCATTGAGAGGTAGTTTTGACGTCGACATAACTCCTTACTAGGAGTCCAATTAAGAATCTTTAAAGACCACCAATAACAAGATATCGCTACACATGGTTTGAATGCCTGGGACAAACAAGAAATTTGTCATACAGGTAAATAATGACCACGTAAGGGTGGATTCCACATTACTAGTGAGGTTCAAAAAATCATAAACTCAGATGATGTAGGTGTAAATGTGGCGTAATATGAGAAGTCTCAGTCAAAAAATGACTCGCATGCCACCCCAATTAATATTAAGTTAACATATAAGCATCAATATCAAATAAATATCTAATAAGATAAATAATCAATATTTAATCTCTTAATTATCCGATAACAAGATAATTAAGCATATAAAGCTCCAATATTAAGATAAGTCTATTACTCTAGATAAGGGTTATCACCATGTATATTTTCTTTTATATATATTTATCACTACTCAACATTAAATATAACTTCTTCTCAGAATTTTTTATAATTACATACACTAAGATCTATACTCTTTCTAAATATTTCTTTGCATCATAAAGAGAGACATTAGTCTCCTCCTTATTCTCACTACCCACACTTACTTAAGCATCGGAGAGCCAAAGGTCATCACCTTGGGTGGTCCAAGATCCTAACGATGTATTCTTTATTTTTAAACCTATAGAAAGGAGAGATGCATCCAATCATTCGTGTTAACAAACATTTGTATATATATATATATATATATATAATCACACCTAAATAAATTAAGAAGTTACATAAATTAACACTCATAAAACTTATAACAATAAAATATCACCCTATAATATTGAACGAGATCTAACTAAACTGTATTTAATATTAAATTGGTCTAAATGATCATAATTTAACTTGAATAGTATTTAATTAGATGATGTTAAATTTGAAATGATGGTTTGATTTTCTTTTAACATTAAAAATATAAGAGCTTGACATAAGAAATGCTATTTTATTATTACAAGTTTTAAGATGTATTATTTTTTGTTTTTTCTAATAAATTTTATATGAAAATACCATTATATTTTTAGATAATAAGATAGCTTACTCTTTATATTTTATTTTAAGCTTCAAAAAAAATTCAAGCTAAGTTACTTTCTTACTTTAAAAAATTCAATGACTTTACTTAAGAATGTGTATCATATTCATTTTCTTATGAATGTTCTACCACGTGCAAGACACTTTTCTTTAAATAGTTGAATTTAAATATAAAAATATATTTCAATATATCTTTTTTATTAAAGTTTACGGTTTGGGCTACAATTCATCACACAAACAAGACACACTATATTTTGTTTGTCTATTAACTTTGAAGTGTAAATTATTTTATTTTTGTGAAGATATTAGCTTCTTACCATTATAAATAAATAACTTGATATAAAATAATTTATTATCTTTATAATATTTACAATATGTGAATTTAAGCTAGAAATAAGACGACCCAAACACACATAACTCCATTAACGCACCTATTTTTTCCCATTTTTGATCGATCAATTAGGAAAAGAAGTAAAGACTCGAACATTACTCCTTCCAAAAGGGGTGTTATGTTTTGGATTACAGACACTTTACTTCTTAGACCACTGCACCTCTGGTAGATAGTGAAAAGAACAATAAACAATAATAACGGTTACAACCTTCATTCTTATTAAGTTACTACCAACAGTTTGTTATCAAAACTTCAAATAAGACAGTAGCAATTCCATTGAGCAAAAATAAAAAAAAAGTTACTGTCTAAGCAAAAAATTAAAAAAGAAAAAGTGTAAGCATTTTTTACATTTATTTATCTTTCTATTACAACTTCTTAGGTAAATGTGATCCATCCTCCAATTCCTGTTGTCAGACAATGGTTAACAATTGACATTATAAGTGGCTGATTGGTTCGTCTAAGAAGCCTCAGATTGTCAGAGGTCTGGGCATCGCAGCATGCACTTGCCAAACTCTGGTTGTAAGAATATGAAGAGTTCCATCAAAATCTTGAGTGCTCATTTTAATAGTTCTCTTCGTCTTTATCCATGGAAGCTGATAAATAACTCATGATGAAGCAATCTAAATCTCCCTCAAGAATAGAGTCGGGATCTGAGACTTCATAATTAGTCCGGAGATCCTTTACCATCCGGTATGGCTGCATTTGAAATTCAAATAGAAGTTAGTTGATTTTAGTGTAAGCGTCAATGGTTCTCAGAGTAATGATATATATATTGCAGGATCAAGAAACATACATGTAGCACATAACTACGTATCTGACTGCCCCAAGTTATATCTGTCAGTGATTGTGTATGCTGTGAGTTCATCTGAGCTTGCCGTGCCATTTCAAGTTGGTCTATTCGTGACTGAAGCACTGCCATTGCTGATGCTTTATTTTGATGTTGAGATCTGCAAGTCTCAAAACGAAGGTTTGGTATCAATTACAGTTAAATAAGAAACATTAATACAAGGACATAAGTAAACTTGTGCACGACATGTCTTGTACCTTTCATTTTGACAAGTGGCAGTAATTCCTGTAGGAATGTGAACTATTCTCACAGCACTATCAGTTGTATTGGCATGCTGGCCTCCAGCTCCTCCAGAACGAAATCGCTCAATGCGAAGATCAGACTCATTAATTTGAACATGGGTAGATCCATCACCAAGAATCGGAATAACGGCAACGGCAGCAAATGAAGTGTGCCGGCGCTTATTACTGTCAAATGGGGAGATACGTACTAATCTGTGCACTCCTACTTCCGCCTTGGCATACCCGAAAGCATACTCACCATCCACTTTGATTGTAGCTCGCTGCAAAAATAGGTTAATACCAGATAAATAGTACCAAAGGAGACTATTTTGCGTTTCAGGTAATTTAACATAGGAGGTGCTGACACATGTATATGTTTGTGCTGGTCTTCTACTTTGTTAGATGAATAATGATGCAAATTTAATACAAGAAAGATGATAATCATCAATGGAGCTCGGTAAGAAGGTAGACCTTGATTCCTGCAACCTCACCAGCCATTTCATCAACCACGTCGACCTTAAAACCACGCCGCTGACCCCACATTTTATACATCTGCATGACCATTGATGCCCAGTCCATACTCTCAGTGCCCCCAGCACCAGCTTGAACCTTTTTTCAATAGCAATGGAATAAGTTCAATCAGAAATATAAAATCATCTCGGGACAAAAAGCACTCCTGGTCTTCAAAAACAAAACAAATATGGCTCTCGCCTTAAACAAATGTAGTGTAACAAAATACCATGGAAAACATGCAGGCAACCCCAACTATGCTTCCCAGGTTGAATTAATTTACAGCATAGCAGTGCTCAGAACTTGTGGGAAAATACATGTAGTAGAGAAAATCAAGAGGATCAAAGAACATCAGAGCATCTAAAAAAATAAAAACATAAATTAACTAAGGATGTGTTTGTTTGTGCTTTTATTAAAAGTCATTTCAAAAGAAAGCACTTTCATGAAGAAGCACATTGTAAATTTTTTTCTGTTTGGCTCATCAACAGTTTTTTACTATCAACATGCTTTTACAGGGTCTCAGAAGCATAAATAAATGAACCCTAAGTGGCATTAGTACTGATATATCATATTAACCTCTATATAACAAGAGCAAGGATCCTGTTCCCCAGCTAACATAGCTTCAAGCTCTTTCTCTTTTGAAATTCTTCTCATCCTTAGCAAAGCTTTCATTGACTCCTGCAAAAAAAGCAGTTGCCAAAAATAAAAAGCAGTAATGCATGATGTTAACAAGAAAATACTTTTTAATTGGTTCCAACCTTAAAGATCAAAGGAAAGAGTGAATAAGACTACAGATTGAATAGCTGACAAGGCAACAAGTGCTTGCTGGTTTATCGAAGAAACTGTGCTACTTTTGTGGAAAGCTAAGTTGTTCAGAGAAATAAATTATTTGAAAAGAATTGAAAGCAATATTTGGCAATACAACAAAATCCTATGAAACCAGTAAATATTCACATATATTAGCGAATCCTTTTTGTAGATGACATTGAGGGACTTGTGTGGACATTAGATGCCCACAATCATCCATGATTATGGTTATGCATTGCTACTAGACATCAAATAGTTGCTTAGCATTCAACATGGATCTCATGACAACATAGGAGAAACAATACATGCCTATGAGAAGAAATGAGGGCCCACCGATTCCAACTCTGTATCATTCTCTTCACGAGCAAGCTTTATCATATCTATATGCTCAAGCAATTCTTGCTCAAATGCCTTCACTCCTTTCATTTTACCCATAATTGAACCATGTTCGCGGCTTACTTTCCCTGCATGCACAGTATCATTCCAAATATCCGACTTATTTAGCTGCGCCGAGAGCATATCCAGCCGAACCATCAATTTCTTCCACTGCAATCATCAATTTAAAATTATTCTTCCAAAAAACAGAATACGGAGTAACATTAAAAAAGAAAAAATTTAAATAAAAATTATTGAAAGGAAGAAGATTACGCAAATATAACCAGATAAACCATAATATCTGAGACCAAATTACTATGATACTCACACAGTCATACAAACAGTATCCACATCATATGTAGTGACTCTCTGCAGTCTAAGCAAGTTTTCTCACAAATGAAACCAAGTATTTAAAAAAATAAAATAAATAAATATAAGGAGTAGTGGTGCAGATCACGATAGTTATGTTCTATTGCATTATTCATAAGAGACAAAAGCCATCAACTGTAAATAGACAACTTCCGTCCTCTTAATTCCCACTAAAATATGAGCAAGACGATACACGATTATTTCATTATCAAATCATACCTTTAAGCGCTTCTTAATTAGATGAATGGATTGGGCAATTGCAGCAGCATGACTCTTCCAATCACTCTCACTCTCATCAAGAATGGTCCACTCATTAGCCATGATTCCTTCAACAGTAAGCCCGTCAGAGGTAGCAGGCTCAATGGCCGTCTCAGTACCAAACAAACGGGTCAAATTCAAAGGGAGAAAACCAGATGAACTTTGGACGACTGGAGGCACCAAAATTGAAGAAATCCCAGAAGTTTTATTCCCTATAATCGAGCTTGAATGAAGAAGATTCGATTCTGATTTAAGGCAATTTGAAGGGGAGGGATTACAATGAACCCCATTAATATTTTTTGTTGAAACAGCATACCCAGAGCTTAAAAGGGTGTGCTTTGAATCAAAAACTGAAAAATTCCTGGAAAATCTATGATACTGGAAAGACCCAGAAGGGCTTTTCAAGGTTTTATGGGAGAATGAACAGTATTCAGAATCCAAAACACTATGGTTCTGAATTGAAGTAAAGAACCATTGAGGTGTTGGAACTCTTTGATTGCTGGTTGAGAATAACAGAGAAGGAAAAAAACGATATCTGATTCTAGGATTCTCCGAGAGACCGCATAGAATTCTACTATATCTTTTTCTGGATATCAAAGATGACATTTTAGCTTCTGTTTTCCAATAAAATAAAAGAATAGTAAATTGGCGTTGTAGGGGTTTTGCAGAAGCTGAGATTTTCTTCAGGGTTACGGAGAAGGGGGAATTTATGATTTATGTCGTTTTGACAAAGGATGAAAACCGGCATGTCGCTTCTAAATAAACGATT
Organism: Hippophae gyantsensis; assembly: GCA_030763125.1. NCBI lineage: Eukaryota > Viridiplantae > Streptophyta > Magnoliopsida > Rosales > Elaeagnaceae > Hippophae > Hippophae gyantsensis. The sequence continues at coordinate 57,264,327 of CM061032.1, read as the reverse complement.
TGTCGTATGAAACTGGCAATACAGAATAATCTTGTAATAAAATAAGGCGGTGTTTGGTTTTGCTGTTTTGCGCTTCAATGCTTCAACGACGCGTTGTTTCTCTCATATTTTCCCGCATTGTCCAAAATCTCCCGCATTCCGAGTATTTTTTTCCCGCTAAAATTGCATTCTTAATATTTTTTTGGATATTTTGTTTTAATTGTGTCGAATCAATTCAATAAATAATTTTTATATTTACTTCTTCTTCTTCTTCTTCTTCCTTTTTTTTTGTTGTTGTTATGATACATTCATGTGATGATATACGCGCTAAGCAGCGCAAACGTAGGCACACATGGGCACAGAGGTGGTTATACAATAAGGAGAGGGGACCACAAGGCCGTTAGTCAGGATATGCTCATGTTTCTTTCACGCATTTCCCTTTGCTTTCTTTAACTTTCTTGTAAGGCTATATATAGCCAAAGAGATGATAAAATAGAATATCAAAAATTATTTAATCGACTTCTTCTTTACTCTTCTTTTTCTTTTTTTCCTCAAAATTACTCTTATCAGCGGTATCAGAGCCATCATTACCTATGGCAAGTCCAATTCCGAATTTTGTAGTGATGTTCTAGAAACCCTCGCATGACATGAGTCTTGATTCTATCAAGTGAACGTTACCTTACAAGTAGTGCTCACCAAGCTGCAGGAGCTACGCGCCTTTCCTTTGCGAGAGAAGAAATCCCACATCCACAACAACATACATCTCGACCCAATCCAGGCCACCAATGCTTACATATGAAACTATTTTTTCTAACGTTTGCTGGCAAGGATCCAAGCGGTTGGATATATAAGGTCAAGAAATACTTCGAATTCACCAATATTGTACCAGAACAACAAGTGCAGTTGGCTTCATTCCACCTCTAAGGTATTGCCTTACAATGACACCAATGACTTACTAAGTTTCGTGGACCACTTACGTGGAAATAATTCATCAAGGTTGCACAATTGCAATTTGGTCCAACTGATTATGAGGATTGATAGGGCAGAATCGACATCGTCGATCCTACCGATACTTTGGTTTTATGTATTTATAAAACTCTCGCAAGTGCACGAATCATTTCGTAGAAAATGATAAGTATACTCACAAGGTCGATCTAAGGAAGGAATATATGTGGTTTTTAATTTATTATTCAAAAATTTTAAAACAAAATTAAATCCTAAACATCTAGTCACGATATTTTGGGTTTTGTGTTTTTAATCTACTAACATAAAAATAAACATATATTCAATAAACATTTATGCAAATTTTATCATTTATAATGGTGGAGTATTTATGGATATAATAATTAAGTTAATTATGCTTGCTCATATTATTTAGGTTATTAAAGATATGAATTGATATTTATTGATTCTTTTTTTTTTATATGAATACCACCTTTGGTGGGGTTAGATATTTTTTGTTAACTAAACAAATCAATTAACACCTATGGGTGGGGTTGATAACTAATTTGGTTAATTAAATTAATTCCTTTTTCTAAGAGATTGAAAATGAATCATTTAAATGTCACCTTTGGTGGGGTTAGACAATTTAAACTTTATTCAAGGGGTCCAAATTAAACCTAAGAATGTAGTTATCCGAGTACTAACTTTCAAGTTTTAAAATCACTACTGAAAATATGTTGTCAATACATTTTCAGATAATAATTCTTATAAAAACTTTTGAAATAGAGCTTCACTCTAAATATCGGGCGATTGTACCAACAAATAAAATAACACTACTCTAAATTAGACCGGATAACTAAACCTTAAAATCTAATTTTTAGATTTAAGTTTGTAATGAAAAATAATATATTTCTCTCTAACATTCTTAATATAAAATCTTGAATAAAAATAAAATCAATTCATTTTAGAGATTTTTACCTATTTAATATTTCGCAAGCATAACAACGTTATTATTATATCATGTTTACAAACAGCCAACACAGTTAAATTTAATCACAGACAAATTAAATATAACATGTAAGAATAAAGCATAAAAAATAACTGCAAAGAAAATAAAATCCTTACAAAACTTCGATGCTATTCCCGTTGCTGGAAAACTTCCAAGCGAAATTTGCACTCCTATTTATTGAATCAAAAAGCTAATAAATTACAAAAACATAGTTAGTTCTTCTCAAAAAGAGAAGAAATCTAAAATTAAGAAAAAAAAACTAAAAACTAAGAAAAACTAAAAAAAAACTAAAAACTAAGAAATGGAGAGAAAGAAAGAAGAGAGAAGTGTGTTTTGAGGTGTGTATTGAAGTGAAGAAAATGGGGTATTTATAGGTGAGGATGGAGAGAGAAAAAATGGGTGAAAAAATGTTAAAAAATGATGAAAACGCAGAGTGGTGATTGCTGACGTCATTGATGACGTCAGCATGACGTGAGGGGCGGGTGCACGCGCAGAATGGGCGCAGCGGGCAGGCGCGATCGGATCGCTGATGGCGCAGCGCGCATCTGTACGCGCGATCGAACGGGCGCGCAGACAGCGCAGATCGGGCGCTGGCACAGGATCAGGCGTCTGCGGCGGCCGCTTCTGGCACGATCAAGGCTGCGTGCGCGATTTCCTTCTTTTTGACCCATTTTGTCCGATTTTTTCACATTTGTTGACTTTTTCTCATTTATTTTTGAATATATTTGTGATGTATTGCCTCTAGTATTCCTCTTTGAGTCTTTAAGTTACGTTTTTAAGCGAAAATACCTGAAAAACAATAAAAATACTTGTGATTCCGAAAAGACAAATTTATATAAATACATAATAAAATCATATAAATATATATATATTTAATTAATTAATGTGCATAAAATCATAGTCATTTTAGTGCTTTTTGAGCACTCATCACAACCCCCAACTAGCTTCTTGCTAGTCCCTTAGCAAGAGAAGCGATAAAAACTAAAAATTAAACTATCCTAAATCACTTCCGTGGATTGACATGGTTGCATTTAGCCTATGCAACAAGCCTTTAAACCCCTAGGTTGCCCTAGTGGACGAGTTTGAGTCTCGTGAGAGATTTCAGTAATGATACCCACAAACATTGAACTAAATACAAAAATTAAAAGAAATAATAAAAACAACAACTTAAAAACTAAAATTACAACAAAATCAAAAATTAATTTTTAAGAATAAAAGAAAACAACATAACACAAAAATGTCTCATACTTTTTAATCTCATTTAAGATCATAATTAAAATCTCAAGCATGAGTTATTTTAATCTTCTTAAACAATCATGATTTATTATAATAATTAGTCGAAAATCATTTTTCATATTTCATATCAAAAATGTATTAATTTAATTTCACCCAATTTCAGTGTCATGAATCCGAATTCGCTTCGAATCTATTCCTCACAAGTCAATACTCTCAAAATACTGAATCTTATGAGTTCAAACACTCATACTAATTTATATGCGAAAGAGTTTATGTATAGAAATGAACTAATATTTTCGCATATGTATAAAGAAGAAAGGCTCAAAGTGTTATTTTGACGTTGATCTCATGGAAGGAATCAAACGTATAAATTATAAAGATATCATATATAAAAATTATTTTCATGCATAAATCAAACTCATTAAAAAAAATTTCAAGATTCTTTTACAAATGAAGAAAGTGCAATGACTTTTTAGGGAATTACTTCCTATATCTTTCTTTTCTAATTAGCATTTACTCACAACTATGTAGGCAATGTGGGTTATAGTATGTAGATTATACTATATATTCTTTATCTCTCTATATTTTTCTGAAGATATTTTTCAATATATATCATTTTTTTAGAGAATCAACCCATGTATAAATTGTACATTTTTTTTAAGATTTTGGTGAGTGGTTAATTTTGTGGCTTTTCTGTTTGATCTTGGTTTAGGTAACCCCAGATATATTTCTTTTTTTTTTGTAACAGTCATGCACGAATGAGATAAAAGCATAAACTATCAATTTCTACTCAAATCATTTAATCTAAGCAAAAATAATAATAAAAAATATACGACACTCTATTAAGATGAGAAAAAATTCATACATTCAATATTAATGCCTATAGAGATCATCTAAGAATTTGAAGAAATAAGAAATGTGTTTGGAGAAGAAAAAATATATATTTCACTCTGCTCTTCTTCTTTTTATAGCCAAAGAGATGATAAAATAGAATATCAAAAATTATTCAATCAACTTCTTCTCTGCTCTTCTTCTTCTTCTTTTTCCCTCAAAATTACTCTTATCATGTTACTTCAAATAATTTTTTTCCCTTAAACATCAATTCATTACAAATTTCAAATAATCTCAAACAATTATTACTTATATGAAAAAAAATCAAACTTAAAAAAAAACTAAACTAATTTGATTTTTTTCAATATAATATTTTTCTTTTTAACTATTCAAAATTAATGTCAAAATATAATAGGTTAATAAGTATTTGAGAGTAAATCTTCTAGAGGATAACAATAAATGAGGTATCTAAATTTTTCAAATGACTTAAATCATCTCCTATTTATAATACGAAATATGTCCATATAACTATATATGATTATCCTAGGTGTAAGACCTAAGGTGTATAATGAGTCATAGTCATAACCATTAGTTTATTATAGTTCCTAAGTCTAGCAATGATAATATAGGTTTGCCCAATTGATTGAATGACTCGATACTGGGGTAGATTCTCGACCTTACTCTATAGACTACATCTTGCGATCATGGGTCATGTAGGAGGCTTGTTCTCTAGTCCAATTCCTTAAGAATCTAACGAGATCGTAGGTCTTCCTATATGAGTGTTGGTTGGGCCTGATTTAGGTCGATTCTTGAAGATAGGAATGAGCTCACATTACTCCAAAAATTGGTGGAAAATATGCCTTGTCTTTTCTACAAGTTGAGATTCTCGAGCATCGTATCAGGCTGACGTGCGAGCTCTCACACGGGTTCATTGGATAAGGTGTAGTGTCGTTCCATGGTCTTAATGGTGTATGCCCAAACAATAAGTAAAAATATAAATAAAAAGAATTTTTGACGTAAAAAAAATACATATCATAATATTTGATTAGTATGATAAATAATGAAAAAAAATTGGACAAAAGATCTAGACTCTTTTCTCGCCACCCTTCCACTTACCCAACAACACCAAGTACCAAAATCCTTTAAGGTGGCAATTATTCTCTACCAAGAAATGACATCGTTTATAAGGATAAGTGCCTTATTGCAATGAACAAACCTCAAGGAGTGAATCGTGAAAATATGTTCATCGACTAAAATAACAATTTTTTTCATATGAAACTGGAAATACATAAAAATTTGATAATAAAATAAGGGGGGAAGTTTGAATTAGTTCCATAATTATCATAAAATATGCATTTTAGTCTTGTAATTATTAGTTCAATTCACATAACGTCATCGAAATTATGTGTTATGCATAATAAAAAATATATTTTTTATATACATGTCTAATTAACTAAGTATAAATTAATAGTTTCAAACTAAAAAAATGAAAATAAAGATTCATATATAACAAAACCTTAGAATCTCTTTTTTCGCACGATACAAAGAAAAACTTCAATTTAAAAATAAAAAATTTAAGGATATTATATTTTTATTTTGAGCCAAAATGGTTAAAATACATCAAATATTTTGTGTTATTTACATGTATTCTTTTGCTTTATTTACATGAAAAGTCATAATTTAGATTTATTTGACACTTTCTTAAAAGTTTTAAGAATGATTGAAACCAACATAAAAATAACTTAACTAAGTTGCTCTTTTTCAAAAATAATATAAATAATTCAGCCCATCACCCATAAAATAAGGCATCGTTTGGTTTTGTACTTCAATACTTCATCCTCGTATCGATTTTCTTAAAATCTTCTTGCATTGTCCAAAATCTCTGGCACTTTCTATATTTCCTCGCTACCCCTACCCTGATCCAACAAAACCAAGTTCCCAAAATGAAGCTAAGGCATCAATTGATTTTCATGTGCCTTATCCCTTTCTCTACTAACCATCTCAAAGGATATAGAAGTTAGTGAGGCCATTATTGCTACTTCAATGAAGGTGAATTTATGTCTTAAAATAATAGCTTTTAACGCTTGAAGCATTATGACCCCAAAATAGTTTGGAATGCATAAAACTACGTAGTTTTAACATTTATAATTTTTTTAACCTTATTAGTTTTCATATTATCTTCAAGGTCTGATGTTTAGTGGTGATAAACAGTGGGATTTCAGTGGTTATGATAGGATTTTGGTGTTTAATGGCTGAATTCTAGTGACTAACGAAGAGTTTTTTATTATTGAAGAAAGAGGTTTGATGGCTGGTATTAACCACCAATAATATATATTTTATTGTAGTTATGTACATGTGTACATTCATCCTCTAACGAAGTATACAAGTGTACATTTCTCTATATTTATGTTCATGGGTATATTCATTTTCTAAATTATTATATATGTGTACTTTATATAGTTAAATATATGTGTATATTTATCTTCTAATGTAATGTATATGTGTACATTTCTTTTTTAAAATAATGTGTATTACTTATGATTATCGAAATGGGTTGTCGAAAATGGTCTTTAATCGTCGCTCATTGATTATTAGTTGCCAATCATTGGTCACCTGTCATAACGATGGTTGGTGTTATCACTTATACTAAGGGTATTTTTGTTTGTCTTGATGAGTTTTAGAAAATAACATTGTTTTGAAATTAATAGTGAGTTTTGATACAATACCCATCTATATAGGTCTCAAACTCCTTTAAGTTTGAGTTTTTATTCTCTTTCAAAAAGTAACATTTTTTATAATGATGAGTGACTTATTATTGTGAACAAAGCCTAAAGAAGTATTGAGATATAGCCTAAAAGTACTAAAAGCAACATAATAAATGCAAGAACATAAGATATTTATTATGGTTCAATAATTAGCCTAGTATACACCTGAAGTTCCTAAAAAATCTATTAATATCAAATCTTGAATACATGAGTATCGACCCAATACCAAATACATCATGTGTCTCAAAATAATACTAATTCAAAACAACACTCAAATCCAAAGTCTCAATACTCCCAATATCTCTCACTTACCAAAAAACCCAAAACAAAAAAACTCAAAAATTACAAATAACATTATTTCATTTATGGTACCACAATTAGAAAGATCATGGTATACTTCAAAAAATTACACATGCATACAAGTATCATGGTATACCTCAATCGTATTTAATTGAATAGCACATAATTTTGAACTTGAGCTTGGTTACGAGTATGAAAAGTTGAATCTAGTTTGATTGGTTTAGTTTTGAATTTAAATTTAAATTAATTCAATTTATTTGGTTTTAAAAAAAATATAAATGAATCAAACCAATTAAATGTATAAAACTAATTCAAATCGAACCAAAAAAATTTAAGGTTGTTTGGATTAGTCATATTGATTATTGAATTTTTATTTTTATTTGTAGATTGTATCTATAAATTTTTGTTCCTTGAAAATAAATTTGATTATATAAACTTTAAATTTTACTATATATATTATTATTGTAATTGTTGCTGTTTTAGTTAAATAATAATTTATGTATATATGTTAATTTAAATTATTTTATATATACCATACACATTATAAGTATAACTAAAAGAAAAAAGATTTATGATTATAGATAATTATGATTATATGTTATGAATTTGGATTTTTAAATTGAATAAAAGATTAACAATATAAAAAAAATTAAATATAACATTTATATATATGTATAGATTGGTTTAGTTTTGATTAGTCTTCGAAATTTGAAAATTGAACCAATTAATACTTGATGAGTTCTTCAAAATTTAAAACTAAACTAACTCAATAATTTTTTAAAATTATCGCACTTAAGTTGGATTAATTTGAAATTTCATTTAAATAATTTTTACACTCTTAGAGTTTTGTATATAATGTCTTAATAAGATATTAAAAAATTAAAAATTAAAATATTTAAAAATATGTGATATATTTAACATTTTTCTTTAAATGGTTGCTAGAATTCTTAGTTGTATGTCATAACCTATAAAAATTCCCGACTACTAAACTTCAAAGTTAAGAAACAAAGAGTAACACAAAGAAAAAGACGATCAATGTTTCATGATACAGATACATTTTGTTTTGCTTTTTTTTTTCCATTTCTACACCAATTCTTCTTTGGTGCGAATGCTACTTCACATGACTAAATTTAGATAGCACCATCTGCTTTAAAAATTATAAAAGATAATATCTATAAAATTTATAATAATAAAAATAATATTTAAAAAAATATTAAATAAAGTTCAATTAATTTATCTTAAATATTAAATGAATTTAAATAAAATATAATTCAAATACACGACCAATTATACGGGCTGATATACCAAGCTAATAAGATTGGGCCAAACATATGATAAAAGAGCTATGTTTGTGTTAGATGGGCTGATCACAATATGATATGATCAGGGTATTCTGGGGCTTCTCTTATGCACCAAGTAAATCACTCCTATCCTAATATCCATAGTATATTATATTTAAATTTTTAATTTATAAAATTTAAAAGTATTAATATTATTAATGCGGATGAATAGTAATTTAAAAATATATTTTTTAAATTTATTAACTTTAAAAAAAATTCATCATCTTATAATAAAATATTAAGTATATGAATATCCATAGTAATTTAAAAATATATTTTTTAAATTTATTAAATATATTTTATTTGTATATAAATAGAACAAATCTTAGTATATCTATATACATATTTTACTCATTAAAAAATATTATATATATCTTTTATAAATATAAAATTCTTAATCTTATTTTTTCACCGGACGCGCCTTTTTTTTCTACTTTAGTTTTACATTTTTTTTTCTTATCTCTCTTTATTGATTATTTTACAATTTTATTATTTTTTTACGTATAAATAAATATCAAAATATCTTTAAAATAAATATATTTTTTATTTATAAATATAAATAAATATCAAAATTTCCTTAAAATTAATTCACTTTTTATTTATACATACAAATAAATATCAAAATAACTCTTAAATAAATAATTTTTTTTTCGTAATTATCATTACTATATATAAAAAAAACAAGAATAACTAATGAATAGAATATTAGTTATTCTCCTCCTCTATTATTCTATTAATTATTTTTTACAAGTAAATAAATATTAAAATATTTTTAAAATAAATACATTTTTTTTATAATTATTTATTAGTATATATAAAAAAATGTGAATAACCAATGGATAATACATTAGTTATTATCCTATTTTTTGTTTTGATATTTTTTTATATAAATAAATACCAAAATATCTATAAATAAATATATTTTTTATTTATACACTCAAATAAATATTAAAATATTTCTAAAATAAATAAATTTTTTATATATATATGCAAATAAATACCAAAATATTTTAAAATAAATACATTCTTTTATAATTATCTATTATTATATATAAAAAGTGAGAATAACTATTGAACAATATATTAGTTATTCTCTCACTCTACTATTCTCCTATTCTCTTTTTTACACACCAATAAATACCAAAATCTCATTAAAATAGATACATTTTTATTTTATACACAAAAATATATATTTTTTATTTATACACATAAATAAATATAAAAATGTTTTAAAAATAAATATACTTTTGATTTATACATATAAATAAATATCAAAATATTTTTAAAATAAATACATTTTTTATAGTTATTTGTTACTATATGTTAAAAGCGGGAATAACCAATAAAAATTTCATAATTATTCTTCCACTCCACTATTTTGTTAATTTTTTTACACACAAATAAATACATTTTTTTATAATTATCTATTAGTATATATAAAAAATGTGAATAATCAATGAATAATACATTAATTATTCTCTCGTTTCACTATTCCACTACTTTTTTTTTACACATAAATAAATACTAACATATCTAAATATAAACATACTTTTTATTTATACACATAAATAAATACCAAAATATATTTAAAATAAATTAATTTTTATAATTATATATAAAACTGGAATAATTTTATTAATATATTTTATATATTGATCAGTACATGATAAGGGTCCAAAACATATACATATATAAAATAAAAAGTGAAGAACAACCATGAAATCGAACCTTTATTTATTATTTTTATTATATATATATATAATAGAAATGTAAAAATATTATCGTAAATACTCTTAAAGTTTTGTTTTTTATTAAAATTATCCCTGACTTTTAATCAATATCAAAAATGTCCTTCAATGTTATCAACGTTATATCACCGTTTAAGATTAGGGACAAAATGATAATTTCTCCCCTATATATATATATATATATATATATATATATATATCATTCACGCGTCTCTCTTCCTCGCTAAACACAATACCCAACCTCACTCTTCTTTTTCATGCAACCTCATTTCTTCATCTCCAAACCTTACCGCCACTCTCCTAGTCTCACCGATCGCCTTGTTCCAATCACCCACTCTCTCACCGGATGACTTATTCTAGTCATTCATTCCCTAAACCTCATGGATATTCTTCCAGTCACCAACTCTCTTAAATACCCATGTGAACCACCTTCACTACTATCCTATGAACCATCCTCAACCTTACCTTCACTGGACACGAACCCATAATTTCATCATATCCATTACGCGACCCATCCTCACGCGAAAATACAACGTGTCACTTGCTGCCTTAACGTGACCCATCGTTCTAGAATAATAGGTATAAGCTAACTGATTTCTTATTATTTCATATATATTTTGTATTTGGTTCGTTTGGATAAAAATATGGTTTTTAAGCACACTTACATGTATTGGAGCTTAATATCGTTTTCACCATATTTGATTTTGTATTTCATATTCTTTTAATTTATATTTTAGAACCCATTATTTGACAATATTTTGCTTGTATTGATGAAGTATAATCTGGTTTTTAATTAGTATTTCAGAACCCATTGTGTGGTTGTTTGCTAGCTGATCATTTTTTAGATTTATAACCATAATATTGTTTATGGTTTATCTTTTGTGTGTTTTGTTACTGTGATTTGGTATTTAAGATTTTGGTTTATATATAACAAGCATATATTGATTCCTCGTGTAAAGCTGTTTACTTTGCCAATGTTCGAATTTCTTCTATGACTAATTACGAAATTCAGTCTTAAGAGTTATAAGTTAATTTAGTGGGACTAGAAGATCTTATTAATCAAAAAATCATGCTTTTGTTTTTAGGGCAATGATCAAGAAATGGATGGGTATGGGTGAGAAAAATGAGGAGGTAAGATTTGATTTTTTGTATTGATTTGATGTGGCATGTGAATGCTGCTTTTGCATAATTGAGCGTATGAAAGGTGACAACAAAATTTCTTTTGATTCAACAATGCTCTTGTAATGCTGTTGAAATCGTTAAGACCGCATTTAAAGGGAGAAAAGGAGAAAACGGGGACAGTTTCCAAATATCAAGTTGTTCCACCATTAAGTTGATCATTGTTTTTTAAATAATTTTCACTTATTTCTCTCTTCTTATGGTCTAAAGCTACCTTTTAAATATTTCATCGATCTACTTGAATACACTGTCGTGTTTTGGTTGTTCTTGTCAATCATTTGCAGCACGATGTTGTTTTCTGGCTAAAGATGAAATTGTACTCCTGTAGGTTCAAATGAAATTTGACATAGATTGTGTATTATGATTCTACTATAACATTTGATTGAACAAAGGTTATATCTTGAGCAGTGTGTTATGTTTATAGATTTTTGAACAAGAACAAGATGATAAAAGTGAACTAGAGGAACAGGATTCCAAAAAGGCAAAGGTATGTTGTTACATCCCTTGAAAGGTTTTTTGATATTTGAATGCTAAAAGTTAATCAAATTTGAAAAGGTTTTCCTTGTCTTGTTGATAGATTACTTCTTAATGATGCTAATTATTTTGGGCTTATAGTTATATGTCATGTTTTATTACTGTCAGGATACCCTTTAGTTTATACTTCTAGGTTAAGACATTACAGCTACAGTTACTTAAAGTTCTTATACGTTTTATGTTGAGATATGTTTTCTAATACTAACACATAGTGAAATTTTCTATAAAATCCCTTTTAAGGGATTTGCTTTTGGTATATTCTCTTTGAGGTCCAGGCTAGTACTTAACCATGTTCAAAAATTTTCTCTACTTGTTGCTTTTTGAATTTATCTTCTGATTTCATGTTTTCTTAATCGTTTGTTTTGTTTTTACTTACTGCAGATTTCTAATAGTGAATTACTAAAATTTTGAAATTGTTGCTCATGAAAGTAATGATTCCAATGTTTTGCATGCAATTATCCAAAGAGTTAGATATAGTTTTTTCAACTTCTGATGTTAAGAACATGTACAAGGTTTGTTCAATCCCTTATTTATTCTCCCTCTTTGTGTGAGATTCTTTTAAATAGCTTCTTTTTAATGAATATTACATACACAAATGTATGTGTTTGCACATATATTTATTTAAGTCTTTCAACATTTCTCTCTCTCTTTTTCTTCATTAGATGCATTCTCATTTTTTTACATGTGTATTTTAAATACCAAATACTTATTTAAACCACATGACATCTTAGCTATCTGTTCTTGGCCTACATGTATTCAACTTATTTATAAGTTTCTTATTCAAATTATTTTCTGATGTAGGATACTACACTTTTACTAAAATGGAAGGCTTTCCAAGCTGTTATATTTCTAGAACGGGTGAGATATATCATCATATTGATAATGGTATTTCTAACGAGTTATTTTTCATCATGAACTCTTACATATCAGTCATATGATATTTGATTTATGACTCCTTACGAAGTTTGACCAGGTTGGAATTCTATTTGATATATTGGATTATTTTCTTGCTTTAATCATTAACATACAACTTTCATCTATGGAAATTATAGGCGTGAGTTTTAGGCTTCTTTAGCATGCATTCAATATCTGCTTTATACTTAATGGTTGTGTAGAAAATGGATAGAAACATGATAGTATTATCTTATTAACAATTTTTCTTGTTAGCATATTACAAGATGACAGTCTCTATGATTCAAGTAAAATTGATGCTTTTGATTTTGGTTAATGTCTTGCTAACACTTCTACCAAAAGGTACCATTTCATATGCTTTCTTATAGCCGTAATTTTTAGGAAGAATAAAAAAAAGTACTAATATATTATAATTGGTGTCAATTTGTAATAGATTCTTTTATCGATGTAATAGGAGTAGATAAATAAGAGAAGAGAATTAGAGGAAAAATAGAGGAACACAAAAGGAATTTCAATAGGGATAGATTGATATTATTAATCAAATATTAGGTTCGAGAATTATACATAACAATTTGCCTCTACACAGGGCATTTTAAACTTAATTTCATAACAAATTAAGAAATCAAAGAAGTTTAATTACCACCATAATTGGAAACTAAATAACAATGTGACAAGTAATATAACCCTAACACAATAAGAAAATTTAATCCCCGTATAGATACAGTAAATTCTAGGTCCCTATACCTACCAATTGTATGATCAATCCTAGTCAATATATCTACAAAAAAATTGTGATGCTATAAATCGTGTAATCCAATAACCATAGTATTTCTTTTCACAATGAATACTAAATGACTAAGTAATGCAGTTAATTCCCTTTTCTTGATTCCAGTGTAAAAGCACATTGTATGTAATTGACATGCAACTTAAATGCTTATTGTATTGTATTTTGTTTAGCCAGTGAGTTTTTTTTTAATATTTGTATTAATAACCTAATTTGTTGCTTTGGTTTCAGAGTTGGATCGGATGCTTGGTCCCTTATGTATCCTTCAATACCAAATAAGCTTGAGAGCTTGTACAATGATGGCTATAAGTTGAGTGGTAATTGAGTGATTTACCAAGTATGGTGTTGCTTGTATTATGGATAGAAAGTATAAGATTAGGAATTATGTACATCAATATTTTACAAAGGTTTCGTATTTAAAAATATATTTTTCGTTAATTCATCCTGTTTCATCTGAAAAAGAGTGGGTTATGATGTCTGGTGAGCAAAAAATATTATCCCCAATTTATAAACCAAAAAAACGAAGACCACCAACTAAGAGACATAAGGAAGTTACTGAACCAGAGAAACATAAGAGGTCGCAAGGATTGAAATGTGGATATTGCAATCAATTTAGTCATAATCAGAAGATATGTAAGGAGAAGTTAAAGAATCTAACTAATAAAACTTAAGTAAAATTGTAACTATTCATTTATTAAATATATTTAACTTTAAATTATATTTAGGAAACAACTTCAAAAAAGTTGTCAAGAAAAAGCAAAATAAAAGAATTAATCAAACTCAGGTAATATATTGTATAACATATTCATTATGCATTACTTCTTATACCATAAAATAGGCTTTGATTTGTTTTATATTTTTTAGTTTAAAATATATAAGTAAATGAGACAATAAATATGATTTGGAAGGAAATCTTTTGTAATACAAAGTTCATGTATAGACGAGTTTTTAGGGACATGACATGAACTTTGTAGCTTTTTGTGTATTTAAACTCATTTATGGTGTTCCTTTTCCTTAGATATTGTGAGAATTTAGATTGTAATATAGATTCTAAACGTGGATGTGAATTGTTATTGAACATATTAGTATGAAATGTGAATGTGGATGTGAACGTGAATTATGAATATTAATTATTATTAAACCGGTTAATATGATATGTGAATGTAGATGTAGATGTCTGATATGTATTGAATAATATAATTTGGATTTAAAATTAAGGGTATTTTTTATGAATATTTATAACTTGTTATTAATTAATATTATTTTTTATGATTATTTATAGCAAGTAATTGAGTAGTATTTTTGAAAAATATTTATATCATGTTACTGAAAAGTATATATATATATAAAGCTAGAAATTTTAAAATAAATAATTTTATTAATATAATTATATTTTATGTATCGATATATATATAATAAGAGACTAAAACTAGTATATAAAGGAAAAAGTGAAGCACAACCACGAAATCGACAATCTATTTATTTATTAATTTTTTATATAGATAATTGAAATAGAAATAGAAATAAGATCGAATGAAAAATCTGAAACAGCTAAAGGAGTATATCCACTTTAGATTTCGGTTGAGTATAAAATAATAAATATAATTTTTTATAATAGTCAAAATATATCAAATTGATATATGATATATTATTTTTATAATTCCTTTATAGCTTTGATATCTTTAGCATGATTGAACTCAATCAAAAATGTATGAACAGTCAACACAATACCATCTTACTTTCCAAGTACGTCACCTAAAGATTAGGGATCCACTATCCACATTAATTAATATCTAATCAGTAGGACAAAATACAATAATTGTGCACTGTGCTTTTGTTTTTTTGTTTTTAATTATGTGTGAGAAAATTAGTCTATCCCTAAATCACTTTAATTCCTTCTAAATTTATTATTTCTTCTTTAATGTCGGTAATTTCACCATTATACTTGGCGAATTCTTATCGATCCATTTCATCTTTTAACTACTCAAAACAGCTACAAGTCATTAAATTTTTATTTAAAAATAAATTATATAATTCATAAATATTAGTAAAATTAAAATAATTTAATATTCATATTCATATCCACAAACTAATAAAAAATCAATATAATGCTCCAGAATAAACAAATATATAATGTTTATTTATCTCATTTTTATTTTTATAAGTAATTCCATATATAATTTCAGTATGTTATAAATATGTCTTCATTACTATTTTAATTTTTTTCACTATAAAAAATTTACTTAAACGGTGTTTACAATCAAAGTCAAATGCTTTCTTCTATCATAAAAATCTAATTGGTGTAAAAATCAGCTTGAACACATGATAAATTAATAATCATATAGAAATTATTTACTTTGGTCTTATCCAAAAAGAAAATAAATTAAAAACTTTAGCCAAGAATGATGAAAGTTTATAGGAAGACTAGGACTACTCTGACAATACTTTATACCAATTAATCAAAACAACCAGTTTTGAAAATAAGTCCTTATCCCACCAGCCATTCAAACCAGCTAGTTCCAATAAATTCACAGGGATATGCAAAGGAAACAGCATATTTCTTCAAAACTCAGTATTTGTTTATTACTTTATATGCTAAGAAAATTAGAAAACGATTTGAATTTTGAGTTTTTGCAAAATGGGATTTTTAAGTGAAGGTTGGACACAAGTTCTTATACCTGTAGCTGCCTTGATTGGAATAGGATTTGCTTTGCTTCAATGGCTTTTAGTCTCAAAGATCAAGGTTTCTGGTGATTATAATGGGGAAAATGGTTGCAAAGATAAGTTGATTGATGAAGAAGAAGAGGGTGTTAATTCCCTTGAGGTTACCATCAAGTGTGCTGAAATTCAAAATGCTATTTCTGTTGGTAAGTTCATTGAAACAGCTTCTTTTTATCATTTCTCTTCCATTCTTGTTTTATTTTATCTTTGTATTTTTTTTTTTTACTAGAATATGTGGTTATTGTCTATAGAGATGGGATAGCTTTTTATTTATTTTTTTTAATTTAAGGCTGGACGTGTTCCCTTTATTTATACCAACTCCTACCGCCTAATTTTTTTTAAGATTGATAAATTGAATTTTCAAATTTAACAAATTTATTTCAACTATAAAAATTACATTTGAAATTTTACCAAAAGAGACAGGGTTATGCATATATGGGTTTGTTTGAGTTTAAATCAAAATTAGAAGTAACTCAAATCATCAGTTCTTAAAAAAATGATAATCAATCTAACTCGAACCAAATTTTTTAGTTTGGTTTGGTTAAAAAAAACTTCCCTCCCTTCTTCTTTGCTAATAGATTTTGTTTATTAATTTTTTTTATTCTTGTATTATATTTTTAATGTTAATTATAATACTTAAATTTAAAGATTTAAATTTTATTCATTTACCTAATATCATTATACAACAAAATTTTAAGAAGAAATAGTAATGACTTACTCAACAAAATTTGTTAATTCTACTATCAAAGTAATCCATAATGTTGTTTATGTGATGCAAATTATAACGATAAAAATATAGAAACGATATAATTATAATGGATAAATAATTAAATTATATAGAATTAGTTTCTCTCGTTTGTCTATTATCGTTGGTCTACTTGTTCGTCATTCATTGGGTGACTGGGTGAGATACAAGCAGAGGCTGAGGCTGAAAAGTGTTGTTGTTTGATGAATAATAAGAATTGAGAAAAAAAGAAATGAGACGGGGTACAGGGAAACCTAAAGAAAATTTTACAAAATAATTGTATAAAATAAGAAATGGATTGGGTTGGTTTAGATCTTACAAGGTTTAAAGAAAATAAGAACCAAACTAATTCAATCTAAATCTGCTTTTTAAAATTAAGAGTCAAATTAAACCAATAAATCTCAAAATCAAAAAAATTGAATTGGATTGGTTCCTGTCAATTTTATACCTCCCTAAAAGTTAGATCCAATGTGTTAAAATTATTTTTTTATATTATGATTTAGTGTTTGAACTTTCCAAATTTAATCTATAAAAATGTTATTCAATTGTAACACATTTAGTCCATTTTTACCCATGTACTAAATTATAGAATTGATAAAAGTTTGGGAAAATTTGGTGTTATTAGAGATTTATTGTTTATATATCATAAATGTGTGTCATGCATTGCGAGCTTTGAGCTTTGTTTAAACTCTTTTTTTTTTCTTTTTTCTTTTTTGTGTTTTTAGTATAGCATTCATGGAATTCTTTGTATTTTTCTTTGGATTCTTTTACTTCCCCTTCTTTTTTTTCATCTAATAGAATTTTCTTTAAAACAAAGAAGAAAATAAATATTTTTTAGAGAGAAATACAAAAAACTCTTTGGTATGTTAGTTAAATAAATTAGTCTATTTGTTATGTTTGTAACAATTTAGTCCTATTGTTATGAAAAAATTATTCTACAAAATTAAATGATCAATTTAAAAAAATATATCAATTTTATAATCATTATTATATATGCTAATACACAATGTATGCAATTGATATGTCAATAAAAGTCGAAAAAATGTGAGGAAAAAAATAAAATAAAAAATATGTTAATTTGTCTTGTTGTCATTTTTTATAACAAAATAACTAAATTGGTAAAAAAATAACAAATAAATTAAATTGTTCTAATTAACATAAATAAGAGACTTATTGATTTTTTTTATAATATTGAGTTCTGTGTGTTTTTAGGACTCCATAGTATACTGATACACTTTTTCTTTTGGATGGTTTTTTTTTTTTTTTGAGGGGGCTCTGTTGTATTCATAATATGTATGAAATAGTTTTATATTCCATATTGACCCCCTTTCTACATTTTATAATCTCTATAAAGTTTATATATATTTTTATTTATTTTTTCCAATTAAATTGTGTGAATCCAATGCTTAGATATGTTTCTGTAGCAACAAGCTTAAGGTATTAGATGATAGAATGCATGTAATGGAGTCTCTTTATGCAAAATAATCTTTGATAGTTTACTTGGTAGTAGTCGTCTGGTGGCATGATCTGCAAACTCAAACCCTAATTATGAAATTACACATTTATTCATCAAACACTATGGCTCAACACTACTTGAAATCAAAGGAGTTGTTTCTAATTTTGCTTCATGGTAATAATGTGAATCATCTTTATGAATTTTCCTGAGAAAATTTCATCTTTCCAGGTGCAACCTCTTTTCTCTTTACTCAATACAAATATCTCAGCATCTTTGTGGGAGTATTTGGGGTCATCATTTTCCTCTTCTTGGGTTCAGTTAAGGGCTTTAGTACTAAAAGTGAGCCTTGTATCTACAACACTGGAAATATTTGCAAACCAGCCTTAGCTAATGCCCTTTTTAGCACTCTTTCATTCTTGTTGGGAGCTTTCACATCAGTCCTTTCCGGTTTTCTTGGTATGAAGATTGCAACCTATGCAAATGCTAGAACAACTCTTGAAGCAAGGAGTGGTGTTGGAAAGGCATTCATTGTCGCTTTTCGCTCTGGTGCTGTTATGGGTTTCCTTCTTGCAGCCAATGGCCTTTTAGTGTTGTTTGTGTCCATCAATTTATTTAAGCTTTACTATGGTGATGATTGGGAAGGCCTATATGAATCAATAACCGGTTATGGTCTCGGAGGTTCCTCAATGGCACTATTTGGTAGAGTTGGAGGAGGTATTTACACAAAAGCAGCTGATGTTGGTGCTGATCTTGTTGGGAAAGTCGAACGAAATATCCCCGAAGATGATCCACGAAACCCAGCTGTAACTTCTAGCTCTCTCTAGTGTCTCCCTTGTTTGAGAGTCCAGACTTTAAAAAGCATATAAAATTGTACATAATCAAAATGGTTATAAAATAGCATGTACAAATGTTATATGTATACAATGTACATAACATTATATATAATGTACATTCGTTTATATACAGAGTATATAAACTAGATATGTATAGATTAATATGCTATTTTATGACCAATTTGATTATCTACAATATATACATACTATTTTGGGGGATTCAAATCCTTGGTTGCTTATATGATCATTATTTAGGAGCTCTTAAAACTGCAAATCAAGTATGATATTGAAATGTTTGAGATTCACCTTCTTCTATTGAAGTGTTTCTTTTTCAGGTTATTGCAGACAATGTTGGTGATAATGTAGGAGACATTGCAGGGATGGGCTCTGACCTATTTGGATCATATGCTGAGTCATCTTGTGCTGCACTTTTTGTTGCATCAATATCATCCTTCGGTATCACTCATGACTATGTATCCATGTCTTATCCTCTCATTATAAGCTCAATGGGAATAGTAGTTTGCTTGATAACTACCCTTTTTGCAACTGATCTATTTGAGATAAAGAGTGTGAATGAGATTGAGCCCGCCCTAAAGCGCCAACTTCTTATCTCAACTGTCTTGATGACTGCTGGTATTGGCATTGTGACCTTCTTTGCTTTGCCATCAGAATTCACTCTCTTTAATTTTGGTGCTAACAAAGTTGTCAAAAATTGGTATGTCACCATACTTGTTTACTTAGACATGAAATATACTTGTTTATTTGTCTATGGTGCTTGATCTTTCTATTTGAATTACACACGATGCAGGCATCTTTTCTTCTGTGTTGCAATTGGGTTGTGGGCTGGACTTGCTATTGGTTACACTACAGAGTATTATACTAGCAATGCTTACAGGTTGTTATACTTTTCTTTATGTTACTAATCGTACTCTTATGTTTTTAATGACTTATCACAATTCGAAAATCGTAATTTTGATTCATATTACTATGCAGTCCAGTGCAGGATGTGGCAGATTCTTGCAGGACTGGTGCTGCAACAAATGTGATCTTTGGTCTAGCTTTGGGATACAAATCTGTCATCATTCCTATATTTTCAATTGCCATTGCAATATATGTGAGCTTTAGCTTGGCTGCTATGTATGGAATATCAGTAGCTGCTTTGGGAATGCTCAGCACTATAGCCACAGGTCTTGCAATTGATGCTTATGGTCCCATAAGTGACAATGCTGGTGGAATTGCAGAAATGGCCGGTATGAGCCATAAGATACGTGAACGAACCGATGCTTTAGATGCTGCAGGGAATACCACTGCTGCTATTGGCAAGGTGAAGAGTCTTTTAAATTCAATTGATTTTCATTGACATCATTTTTATAGTCCTAATAAGTAGCAAATATTTGGGATTTTTTTGAATGTTAGGGATTTGCTATTGGGTCAGCTGCACTTGTATCTCTTGCTTTATTTGGTGCCTTTGTAAGCAGAGCCGGCATTGAGACTGTTGATGTTTTGACCCCCAAAGTATTCATTGGGTTGATTGTTGGGGCAATGCTACCATATTGGTTCTCTGCCATGACCATGAAAAGTGTAGGAAGTGCAGCCCTCAAAATGGTTGAAGAGGTTCGCCGACAGTTTAATTCAATTCCAGGCTTAATGGAAGGCACAGCAAAGCCAGACTATGCAACATGTGTTAAGATTTCTACTGATGCTTCACTTAAAGAAATGATCCCTCCCGGTGCTTTGGTTATGCTTACACCACTTGTTGCTGGTACTTTCTTTGGTGTTGAGACTCTTGCTGGAGTTCTTGCCGGTTCTCTTGTTTCTGGTGTGCAGGTATGTAAAGCCATGTCACATAGTAATTTAGCTCAATATGAATTTATTTGGATTTGTGCATGTGCTTCTGTAAAAAGTAGTTTGAGAATATTACACTTTCATAAGGAAGTATATTATTTATGCTTCTGTTAGGAAGCATACGTGTTTTTTTGACAAATTAATTTTTCATGTCTAGTTTGAAGGTGCTTTTTTTTTTTTGGTTGGAAGCACTTTTGTAGTCATATTCTAATATCTAATTTCTTCAAATACAACAGGTTGCCATTTCAGCTTCAAATACAGGTGGAGCATGGGATAATGCAAAAAAATACATAGAGGTAAAGTTTTGTATATCATTTTCTTTATTTTACTTATTTCTAGTTGTGATATAGCAACATGTTCATATATCAGTAAAAATAATTAAATTATTTGTAATGAACTTTCCCATTTTTTTACTTATAAAATAAGCATTTAAGAACTTAGCTAGGGCCCTACACAAATATTAGTAAATGAGTTGCCCTAAAAAAGTCAAGAATTAAAGTTATTGCATTAAAAATACAAAGTTTATATTCCCAAATTAACTTTTTTAAACTTTATTATTATTACATCAACAAGTCATTTTAATAAAACAACTATTTTTATTCTGATTTCAAAATAATATAAGTAAATTCAATCAAAAGCAATTTAATTTCTATTATTATTCTTTCCAATTCCCTCATTTTTCTATTCATTTTTTTTTCTTTTTTCGATTCCTTTCAAATTCTACTAGGAATTATTAAACATGTGTTGTGTGTCTAAATTCTGCAGGCTGGAGCTTCTGACCATGCTAAATCACTTGGTCCTAAGGGGTCAGATGCTCACAAAGCTGCTGTTATAGGTGATACAATTGGAGATCCTCTTAAGGACACTTCTGGTCCATCCCTTAATATTCTCATCAAGCTCATGGCAGTAGAGTCCTTAGTCTTTGCTCCCTTCTTTGCTACTCATGGAGGTTTAATCTTCAAATGGCTTTGAACATAAGCAGCAATTCATCAAACTTGAGTACATATTTTTAAGTATTAATCTCAAATGGAGACTCCTTATCCTTGCTTGGTAATCTAAGAAGTAGTGTTAAAGAAGCTTATGACTTTGCTAATTGCCAGATTTATATGAATAAGCTATGTCCTATCATGCCTATAAACTTTAGTTTAATACTGTATGATGTAAATCTATGTGTTATACATGTCTTTCAATTTTCTCTATTGGGTTTTGTCATTTGCATCATGGTGTGATAGGTGATGGGTGTTCCTCACCTGCTCCATAAGCAATGAATAACTCCATAGATGTATAGCTGGAGGTAATTATTATATGAAAAATTGGGTTATCAGTATGTTCACTTTTGGTGTATCATTCATGTGCTTAGCAATACACGCATAGAATTATATTTACTTTAATTGATTGTTAATTGTTTTGTGTCCAACTATTATAAATAAATATATAGCTTGACCAGTAATATTTTGAAAAATTATAAAAAAATAAAAATCTTAAAAATTATAATAAAAAATAACACTTTAATAATAATAATAATAATAATATTTAACGTGTGTTTAATTTTAAAAATATTTAAAATAATATAATATAATATAATTTTTTAATGATACAAATGTACGAAGGGTACTCCAAATTGCTGCTTTAAGCTGAAGCAAAGGACTCGAAACACATTTTTTCTACTTCTTTATTTGAATCAATCTATAACTAATTACTTAAAGAAGAAAAGGATGAAACACAGTGATTAATCACTTTCTCATGAATCTGGTACGGTGGTAGCATGTAAAGAGAATGAAGAACTAATAAGTAATAAGCAACTTTTTTTAAACGGGTTTAAACATCTTATTTTATATTTTATTTAATATATTTAATGAATTTATGTGAAGTAAGGATGGGTAAAAATATCACAATTCGGTTATCCGTAGATAACTGTACCGTTAGTTCAGTTTTTATCCTTTTAATTTTGATGATGGGTTGGTTTTTATCTGTTTAATTTCAGGAATAGTTTCGATTTTGGGTAAAAATCGAACATAAAAGAACAGGTACGATTCGGTTACGGTTATACTTAAAATTGTATCCACTTGTATTCGAAATTAATTATATTTATTTAAATAAATTATATATTAATTAGGGTTTTTTCAGACGGTATATAAACCAACCTAATTTTTTTTATTTCACTCTCTACGTTGACTCTCATCATTTTCTCACCTCTCTCTCAGTTCTCTCAAGTCTCAAGACTCTCAAGATTCTCAGTTCTCACACCAGTCGTAAGTTGCAGTCGTTGAATCGTCTTCAGTCGCCAATCGTAGTTGTCAATTGTTGAGTCGCCGCCAGTCACAGTCGCGTCATTGAGTCCAATCATCTCTGCCGCTCGGTCGTCGCTCTTGGCTATACACCAGTTACAATCGCCAGTTGTTGAGTCGCGTCGCTGAGTCCAGTCATCTCTGCCGCTCAGTCATTGCTCTCAACTGTACACTTATCGTCGGCTCAGCTTGCTATCACTTCTTCTTCGTGATCTCATCAAGTAAGTGTTTCCTTTTCTCGTATGAAGCAGATCTCTTGGTGGCTGTCTAACTGATACATGGTTACTCTATTTTGTGTATGATTTCACTGCTATGAGATTTTTGCTACTCTATTTCTTGAGCAGAACGGGTTAAATCTAACATATATTTAAATGTCTGAAGTCACCTGGAGTCTGGACAATGTATTATCTATTCATAGTATATATGAAATAAATTGACTATTCTGTTTTTTGTGTATGAAACTTCCTCTTATGAGACATAGCTATTGGCTACTCTGTTTTTATCACAAAAGTTCTAGCCATTTTAAGTGATCATGGTAAAATCTTGTTTGATTTGTGCTTAAATAGATTTAGTCAGAGACTTTATTCTGTTTCTTGAGCAGAACAGCTTTGGCATAACATATTTAAATGTCTAAAATCATTTGGATAATGTATTATCGATTCATAATGTATATGGAATAAAGTGACTATTCTATTTTTATATATGAATTTAAACTTTGAAAGTTATTTTTCAGAATTTTTCACCACAATCCTCTCAAGGAATAAATTGACATTGAACTTAATGTGAAGGTAACAAGTGGTAAAACTTTAAGTGCTGATCAACATATAAATATTCATCTTCACCTGAAAATACACAAAGTCAATCATCAAATGAATATAGTGAGGAAGAAGATGGGAAGACTAAATTGAAGTATGAAGCATGTGTTCATTTTGATAGGAAGAAAATTAATTGTATATGGAAGTCAATATATACTTGAATTTTTCTTAAATTTATTTAATTAATTTTCAATATTTGTATTAATTTAAAATATTTTATTTATATATTGTGTTTTTCATTTATATGTATTTAATCTTACCTAAATTCATAGAAATATATATTATTAAATGTTAGTTTTTTTATCATAAACTCAAAATAATTAATTGAAATAATAAATTGAGATAATAAGTTCAAAAGACTTGTCCATTTTCTTTAGGTTGATTGCATAGACAAAATGAGTTAAATTGAATATGATTTTTTTAAAATTTTTAAAAATGATTTTTTTCAGGTTTTTTTTTAATAACTGTCATGAACTGTTATCTGTAGGTAAAAAACCGTTCCCAAACTGTAACGATTTTCGAAGATAGATTTTATAATTCGGTTTGGGGACGATTATATTAAAATTCGTCCTCGTGTCATCCTAATATTAAATATCATTTTATTTAGATTAGATTAGATTACTTAAAAGATATATTTTTTTATT
Organism: Hippophae gyantsensis; assembly: GCA_030763125.1. Taxonomy (NCBI): domain Eukaryota; kingdom Viridiplantae; phylum Streptophyta; class Magnoliopsida; order Rosales; family Elaeagnaceae; genus Hippophae; species Hippophae gyantsensis. Next base: position 57,239,421 of record CM061032.1, on the reverse strand, counting down.
TTTTATTAAATTTACATTATAAATTATTATTTTTCATATTTTTTATTATTATTGTATTTTATTTAGGTTGATTAGGAACACATGAGATATTTTAATTAATACCGTTATATTTTTATCTTATTTTATTAAAAATTGAGTAAGATAAAATGATATAACTTTTAAAAATTAATGAATTATTTTATTAATATGTCATCTTAATTTATAGGTATTATCTAATTAAAAAATTAGAAAAATTATATAAATAACAGCAGAAAAAAAAACTGACAGGCCCTTTGCCTATATAGTAGTTTAATAAGCATTCATTTGAGTGACTTCCAATCAAAGCATCCAAACCAAGAAAAATAATTGATGGGCAATCAGCGCCTGACCCCTTTGAAGATTTCCACAATAAAAATAGGTGAACTCTTTTCTTCGTGTCTTGACTCCTACGCATTTATTCTATATGCCACTATACACATAATGCTCATGCTACAACACTATCAAGTTTCAACGTTTTATTTGGATTATTATCAAGTTTCAATGTTTTATTTGGATTATTATAAGTTTCAATGTTTTATTGAGAAAACGTTAGAGAAGGTTATTAGATTAACTTAGTTATTTCGTTTAATATTTTAAATTAAAAATAATATTATTTAATTTTTTAATTTTATAAAAATAATAAATTAAACACAAATATTATTATTTTTATTAAAATATTATTATTTTTTTATCGAGTGATTAAATACAATTAGAACCTAAATATTTAACAATGATATAGTAAAAAAAATTACAAAATATTTAATTTTTAATATTTGTTAATTAGAACATATTTTATTTAAATCTTTTATTAATTTTTATTTTTATTAAAAAATCAAAAGATTATTTAAATAATTTTTATTTGAATTTTATTATTCATTATTTTTTTAAACTATTTCATATTAAATTTCACCTTTATTCATATTAAAGACTTGTATTTTAATCGTGTTTTAATTACTTGATATAAAATAACAATATTTTAAATAAAAATTATTAAAATAATATAATTTGTATTTAATTAATCTTTTTTATAAAATTAAGTGACTAAATAACATAATTTTTAATATAAGTAACTAAACAAAACAAATTATATAATAAAAAGAAATTTTATAACACCTTATACTATTTTATTTTGATTAATATTAAATTTAAATATTATGGTTACTTGTACTCACATCCATTTAACATCTTGTGAAAAGTGAAGGGCAAAAGATGTCTTTTCTATTTCTTGGTCTTGTTTTGCGACAATTCCAATATGAAGAAAATGTTCATGTGAAATTGTTTGCTGAAATAATGAAAAGAAGCCGTTCAGATATCTAATCACTTTAATGTGAAATAAAACTTGTTTTTACCTGTTGGTATCAACTAATAATTAAGTAGAATAATTCTTGATTAATTAAATTCTTTGATAACAACGAGATTAAGGAAACCTGGTGCTGTTTTACTTGTTTTGCGTAGATCCGTTGCCTTCGGTACCAATTTTCCAATAATGGGAAAAAAATTATTTTTCTTTTCTTTTGTGTGGCTATTGTGTTAGGAAATTTGGATAAAATGATATAATCACAAATTCTCTCTTCCAAGATCTTCCTTACCAGAATATCAAATAACAGAGAAATAGATAATACACAACACAAGAATTATAGTAGAAATTCCAAATTAGAGAAAAACCATTTTCGTTGTCAAAAGACAACCAGAGAAAAATTCACTATGTGAAAAATTGTTACAACCACACTCTCAGTAATTTTCTCACACACCCAAAAGACAAGAGCAATTACAAGCCCAATAGAATTTTCCCACAAAATTCTCTCACTCAAGAACTTCTCATACAAGTTTTTCTCTATTTTTGGGATGATTAACAATGAAGAAATGAAGTCATATTTATAGCCTTCAAGTTCTCATTTCATATGCCAAACATTTCTTCATTCAACAAAATTAGGCTACCTAATTTTCTTATTCTTTATTCAAACAAGGTTAGGCACCTTCATCTTTAACAATATGGTAAGCCACCTTCCATGAATTTTCTTCTAAAATTAGGCACCTCTTATTTTGACTAACAAACCTAATATTATTTTTAATCAATCACAACATATTGTATATTTAACCGAGTGATAATTAGTAAAGTTGTGCTAGAACTGGGTGGTTCAAACTAACCATAGCTTAATTTAAATTTAATTTGAGCTTATAAATATAAACTTAAATTCAAAACAAATACAAACAAACTAGCTCAACTAACTTTTTAATGACATGTTTTTTAGTTAATATTATAACATTTAATTTTTTAAATAAATGATAAATTAATATTGAATTAATAACTCTCACACGCAACAAATCACACGGAGATAATACAACTCCTCATATATGTCTATTATGTTACAATAACTAGTTAATAAATACATTATTCACATCATGTGTACTCCTTATAACACACTTACTATAAATAATGTGTGAAAATACATGTTTCATTCTCATATTTATTTTAATATATTTGACTACAATACTTGCATTTCTCTCATGGAATATTATAAGAAGCTAAAGGTAGATCTCAAAGCATGCTTATATCCATGATCTTTTTGATATTATATGTTGTTTCTTTGAATTTGAAAGAACATAAGTGGTTGTTTCATCTTTATGTACTATGTTTTTCATTACATTAGCTATGACATCTCCATTTACCTCTGTATTGCTTCTTTAATTGAAATTGAATCATGTTTGTAAGTTAATAATCAAAAGCTAAAATAATAAACATATTGGTATCAAAACCGAAGGTTTCTACCTATACATTTGCTTATATTCAGTATGTTTGCTATTGGAATATAATTGTTAGTTGTTGTAATCTGAAGAAATGACGGAAGAAAAGTCTCCCTCAAACAAAGGCCAATCATCACGTCAGGTAGAACAATGGTTATGAATGCAAGGTTCGAGGTGGAGAAGCAAGAATGAAACAACAGAAACATTGTTTGTAAGAGAGTGTCCACAAACTCAACAGAAAGAAAGGAGAGACGAATCTCATTCAAAAGAAAAACTTGGTAAAAATGAATGTATCTTTTGTCATGAAAAAAACCATTGGAAGAAAAACTGTCCAAAGCTATAGAAGAAAGAAAAAGATGTGTCGTCTCATGTATTTGTAACTGAAAGCAATTCAAATTCAGATTTTACATTGGTTGGTTCGTCAATAGCATCCCATCCTGGTGATTAGATTTTTGATTCAGTGTATACCTTCCATATGTCTCCTAATAAGGAACGACTCTTTAACTTTAAAGAACTAGACGGTATGGTTGTTTTCATCGGTAATGATTATCCATGCAAAGTTTTTGGAATTGATACAATTTATTTGAAAAATAAAGATGGTTCAATCAGAGTCTTGAAAGATGTTCATTATGTTCAATGATATGAAGAAGAGTTTCATTATTGTGAGAGTCTTAGAATCAAAAGGTTTCATTGTGACCATGCAAAATAGGGCATTGAAGGTTACTTTTGGAACACTTGTAACGATGAAAGGGGTTCGAAATAAAAACTTGTATAACTATCTTGGTAGTACGATTATTTGGATAACATCAACAATAATTTCAAAGGAAGAAAAAGATTAAAAAAGTACCAAATTATATATAATGTTAGAAACTCAGACCTAACTCAACCCAATAAGATCTCATTAAGTTAAGGGTTGTCCAAACTTATAAGTAGTATTGTTGCTTTGTTCCTAGTCGATGTGGGACAAGGATACTTAACAGCCTCCCTCCACACGGCGAACAAAGGTGAACATTAGCGTCACGGTAAGACTGTGGTAGAGCCCAAGGTCCAAGCACATAGAGATCAGGCCTAGCTCTGATACAATGTTAGAAACTCAGACCTAACTCAACTCAAAAAGATCTCATTAAGTTAAGGATTGTCCAAGCTTATAAGCAGTATTGTTATTTTGTTCCTAGTCGATGTGGGACAAGGATACTTAACAGTCTCCCTCCACACGGTGGATAAAGATGAACATTAGCGCCACGGTGAGACTGTGGTAGAGCCCAAAGTCCAAGCACATAGAGATCAGGCCTAGCTCTGATACCATATTAAAAACTCAGATCTAACTCAACCCAATAAAATCTCATTAAATTAAAAATTATCTAAGATTATAAACAATATTACTACTTTGTTCCTAATCGATATGAAATAATGATATTTGGACACGTTTATAAAAAAGATTTACATATACTTATAAGAACTGTTAAAAGTCGGGAGAATCCTCGAGTTGAAATTATGCGATTTTCGGGGCTTAAAAATTAAGTAGAATGTTATATAACCCGGCTCCATATTTTCACTTCTTGTTTAAGTAATTCGTAGATTTTTAACTTTTCTTCTTCTTTGTTTTTTTTTATCAGTTATTTTTATTTATTTATTTAATATTTATTAAATGATTATGTTGCTTATTATACGAATCGTACGTACTGACAGGATGCTAAAACCACACGCAGTTTAGCATTACTCAAAAATTAAATAGTTTAAAATCCATAAAAATATATTATACAAAGGAGCTGGCTCTTTTAACTTGATCAAAATTGGCTAATATATAACTTTAACTTGTTTATTGTGTTCTATAAAAAAATAACTTTTTTATTGTGAAATCTTATTTTTAACTATAAGAAATTACGTATATAACAGGAAGAAAAAAAATGTACTTAAGCATAAATTTTGTTTAATTGTATATTACAATTTTCTCTAAAAAGCACACATAATGTAAAAATATTTTTTTTTATATAACATAAAAATATTTTTTTTTCATGTTTAAAAATACAATAAATATAGCTTTTTATACCATAAAAAACATATATTTTTTACCGAGTTTAAAAATACAAATATATTTTAAGGAATTCCTTCGCAAGTCTTCTCATCTAGTGGCTCTGATTCTATTCATGTTCCATCTTTAAGACTTTGGAAAAAGAGAGATAGCATAGTTTTCTGCGATTTCGCAATTTTTCATCTTATCAACTTATGATTTGTGGCTCTGGTAACTATTGGATCATTGATATGGATTGTTATGCTCTTGTCTCGTTGTGATTTCAACTTGAAGCTTGTAGGTGTTATTTCATTGTTTTTTCTTCGATTGTGACTGAGATTTTCAGCATTCATCATTGTAAGTCATCTCATTCCTCGGTGCTTGTTATTGCGGTATCTATCTTCGTCCTCAATATGTGGTTTAAACTTTTCAAGAGCTTTCATCTGGAATCGTTTTACACCTTCTTTGCTGATTTGCTTCCTTGCTTGAGGTGCTGCAGTGCAGATCAATTTTTCCTCTAGTTTTCCTTAAGATTCTTGTTTGTATTAGATTTCTTCTTAATCGTCTTGTTTTGGACCAGACGCTGTAAGTATGCATGGAAGATATACTCAATTTATTATATTGTCTGTATCTTAGGTTTTAAATTGAAAATCTAGTTAAGGAGCATGAGTCTCTTGAACTGCAAATTGTTGATCATGTTAAAGATGTGCTTCGAAGTGTCCATAAGCCTTGGAGTAGTGCGGGTCATATTTCATCTGCATTTAGTTCACTCCTAAAAGCATGGTGTATCAACGTGTATAGTTCTGTGGGGCGACGAGTAGTTTTGTGCATTAGACCTTGGTTTCAGCTGGTGAAGGTTCTACTATGGCTAGGTCAAGGGACTTAAATGACACCATAGATGAGTTTGTTCAAACTTATACTACTACAAAAATGGGTATTAAAGTCAATTTTTCAAGCTTATACTACTACTGTGTAGTGTCTGTTCCAAGTGTCAACTGACGCTACGCTACGTCGATAGCATCGATTTCAGGTGTAAACCGACTTTAAATTCATTATAAATCGATTTTTTCCAAAAACTAATTTTATATATCGATTTAAATACCCCTTTTGTAGTAGTATAGAAGAATTGAAACTATTATTTCCAAGCGACAGCCTTCTTGTAGTGGTAAAAGAACGTGCAATGGGATTGAAAATGTGTTCCACTTGAACCTTGTAACTAATGCCATGGTTATTCACAAGAATGCAGGTCATGATGACGAAGTGTTGCCTTTGCCTATGGACTGATGTTTTTTGCTCAGTTTTATTTATTTTTTATTGGTTTTCTGTATTTCTTTTGTTTCCTTGAGTATAAAACCTTGTGTATTTACTTCTAGTTTGTGTAGTTTTGTTAGAAAGTATGGTTGACTTTGAATGTATACTAGCATAGTCTTATGTTGTTTTGCTAAAACAATGTTGTTGGATAGTAACACTCTTTAAAATAACAACTAAATTTGATAAGTGTTATTTTATACACATTTTTTTTATGTTTATAATTATTTTGTTATTCTTATATTCTAAAGTTATTTATTTTGTATTTATTGAAAAAAATATAATTTTTTTGTATATGCTCTACTCCACATGCCAACCAAATCATGTTGTCGTGTGGTGTCCTACGTTCCTCCCAACTCCAGCGACTTGCATAGTCGCACGTATAGCACACCACTCCACCCATCGTGTGCCATGACAGGCAAGTGTTTCTCACCACCTTTTGTTCGCGTGCATGGATTTCGTATTCTGATTGTGTCTTGATCATGTTGACCCACTTTTCTCTCTTTATAACATATGTACACGTGAATTTGTGTCAACTTTCCATCATCCAATGGTCCATTATTAGTTTAAGTCCAAAAATCTAATTTTTTCATATAATATACAAACACTCCCTTTCAAACATACAGTAGAAATGTGATAAAATTGAGAGAAAATTTAAATTTGTTCAATCTTTAAAGGATTTTTGAAGGAATATTCAAGAATAATGTTGAAAATTTGTGCATTTGGTTTCTTTGTCTCCACTTATTCATCAACAAAATCAATTTTTTATCTTCTTTTTTCTCTTATTTATTATGAATTATTTAGTTGTTCTTATGGATTTGATAAATTATATTTGTAGTTAAATAATTCATTGTGGGTGTGAAAAATTTTAAAACCTTAGATGAATTTAATTAATTTAATATCATGATTTATTTTAGTTTCAATTTGATGTTTTCAATTTTATATTTGAATATCAAACTATACATATATAAATTAGAGTCATTAACTAATTTATTGCATGAATTTATTTATTTTTAATTTAAGATATTAGTATGTAATTATTAATATTTTTATTCAAATTAGTACATTGTGACTTTTGTTATGATTAAGATTGAATACTTGGTTAAAGATTATTAAGATGTTTACTCTTAATTAATTTTGTTATTACTTTTGTAGATCATAATGCACTTAATGAATTAGTGAATTAGTATCTCGTGGCTTTTGTTAGGATTAAGATTGAATACTTGGTTAAGGATTATCAATATGTTTACTCTTACATATTTTAGTTATTATTTTTATAGATCATAATGTAATTAATGAATTAAATCTAAAAGTTATAATTTTAGGTTATTTAAGATTTAAGTTTATTAATAATTGAATTATTATATTGAAAGAGAATGTATGAAGTCTTAAGTAATATAAAATTTTTAAAATTAAAGTTAAAAATTTAAGAATGATATAAATTATGAATTTGATTTAAGATTTGAAAAACTAATTTTGATTTAGTATTATTTTGTTAAATTGTAAGCTAATGTTGAGATAGTAATTATAAGTAGAGTTGTTACGGGAGTTCAACTCATTAATTGAATTATATTATTGTTGATAAAATAATTATTATTATTTGAATTATATTATTATTGATAAAATAATTATTTAAAAGAATAAGAAATTAATTTTTAACGTGCTCGTTTTATATATTTAAAGGGTTGTTGGCTAAAAGCTCCCTTTAAAGTAACAAAGTTGCTTAGGATAGGGTACAGTGGTTTGATCGAGAAAATAATATTCATATCCTTTAGTTTCATTTTTTATTCACAAATGCTTTCAAAGTTTGAAATTATATTTTTTAATGACATTGAGGTTATACGTGTTATCACAGATAGTTCTCGTCGGTAATGTTATTAACTTTTCTTTTTATTATCATCAACACATTTTTCATTTTACATAATTACTTATTTATTATTTTTTATGATGAAAAATAAAAATTTATATTAAATAAATAAATACATAAAACAAAAATACCACACAAGTTTCTTAATTTAGGTTATTTATTTTGTTTCATTCCTTAAATTTAAAATGATGTCATTATTTAGTATATTAATTATAAAAAATGGTTAATTAAAAATAAATAATATTATTTTAATAATTATTTTATTAAAATATTATTTTTGTTATCGAGGTATTAAACGTAATTACAACACAAATCTTTAATAATGATGAGTGATAATTAATATGAAAAAAAATTTACAAAATATAAGTTTTATTTTTTTTATTTTTTATTGATTTTTTATTTTTTATAAAATTAAAATATACATTTAAATACGTTTCTCTTTTAATATTATTATAGTTTTATTTTATTCTTAAATAATTTTATATTAAATTTCACTTTCATTTTTATTAAAAGCTTGTTTTTAATCGTGTTTTAATCATCCCTTAAAAATAATAATAATTTAATAAAAAATTATTAAAATAATATAATTTATTAGTAAATAGTTATTTGTTATAACAAAAAAATAAATAACATTATTTTTAATCTAAAAAATTAAAAAACACAAATAACTTGATATAAAAAACATATATGACAACCCACTCTAGTTAAAATATAAAAGATTATTTAAACTAAAAAATATTCTTATAAATTAATATAATATTCCTAATTTATTTCCTCATCCATATCTCTTCATTTTTCTCTCACCATTAATTTTTTAAAAATATTTTTATATTTTTTTTACATTTTTCAAAATATTCTTTCATTATTAATATTTATTAATTAAAACAAAATTACCTAACTAGTTAAATTCATAAAAAAATATTTTTAAATTTATTTAAAAGTTAAAAATTTATTTACCACGTTCAAGAAATAGAGTATGTCTTTATGTCATTTGGATAGTTTTTAAGATTTAATCGAAGTGAAGTAATTTATAAACATTAATTTCTTAAAATTTAATCTCAATTATTTATATTTTTAGAAATTATTTCATCTGTAATTTTTATTACTAATTTCACTATAAATATTAAAATTAAAAATATTATGCTATTTCTAAAATTACATCTTAAATGATACTGGATTCTAACTATTTATAAATAATTAAAAAATAAAGTAATTATTTTAGATTTGAGGTAAAAAAATTATTAATTGTATGTATTTAACTTTTATTCAATTAATTGATAAGTATGAATGTATTTTTTTAATTTTTATGTACATTTATTTATTTTTTTGATTTTTATTATTGATACATCATTCATATGTAAGTATAACGATGACCTAAAATGGAGTTTTTGATGGTCAAAAAGGTCTCGTCTATCGTTCTTTCTTACCATTGTATGAATCCAATTTTAGAGTTAAGAAGAGAAAATAATATAGAAAAATTTAAGAATAAATAATTTTAATGGATATTCAAGAGAATATTAACCTACAATTCAAGAGATTGGTTGTATTTTTTCTTCTATTCTTTTTTTTTTATCAATTTTTATGTTTTTCTTTATGAATACAATTATATATAGCTAATTTATTAATTTAGGGACGTTATAAACCTATTTTTCACCATGTGATAATCTAATATTTTATCCAAATTATAATTATAATTTAATTATATTATTTAATCTGATTTTTATATTATTAATTATTTGATCAACAATTTATCTATAAAGACAATTAGATAGATTTGAGAAAATTATTTAATTATTTGTCTTGATTAAATAACATGCATAATTTATAAGCAGAGATACATGATTCTTATTTATGTGACCCCTAATTGATGAACTTAATAAGTAGTATACAATTTAATTGGCATAAGAATATGATTGAATTAATTACTATATGATGTGTAATTTACTTGAGAAATGAATACATGTTAAGTTAGATTCAATTAATCGTGTAATTAATTAATAATTATATTGTAAAAAATTTAGCTATTTATATGTTTATCTTCCGTTAATTTTTTTATGTTTATCTTCCGTTAATTTTTTTTAACAAATATTATGGATATTTGTAAAGAATATACAAATTTTAAACATATTATTGATATTGTTTTCTTTAATTACTTTTGTTTGCTTTGAAGTAGTTGTAACGATGTAGTTGCAATGATGTCTTTTATTGTACAATGACAATTTCTCATTTCCCATTAGGGAAAACTTATAAGAAAGGAGACCATCCAAATGCTAGAAGTCGTGTCAAAGAGCTTCAGAACTCTCAGAGAAAAAAGATGAAATGTGTAATGTGAATTTAAAATACAAAAGCCATTATTTCATGGTATATCGATATCTATCCTAACTTATTTTTACTTACGAGTCACACCTTCTTGTTAGAAAAAAAGGCCACCGAATATGCTAGTGCATTTAGACCGGCGATAATTAATATTATAATCATCCGTGAAAACTTTATAACTTTTTTCAAAAATAACTTTAGTTGATTAGGTGTGCTAAAATTATTAATAAAAAACAAAAATATCATTAATATTATTTTTTATATAAATATAATTACACAAAAAAAAATTTATATTAATACATACAATATTTTAAATAATTATATTTTATTTTATTTTATTTACTTTTGTATTTATATTTTTTTATTTAACTTAAAAATATGTTAAATAGTTAAAATATAAAAATTAATGTCAATATTTTAAATAATATATTAAAGTAAGTATTATTTTAACATTTTAATTATTTCAAACTAAATATATTTTTAAAAAAATAACAAAAATAATACTCTTAAAATTTATACCTATAACAATAGCATTTTTTATATTCACTTTATATATTTTTCCTCTTAAAAAAGTTTGATATATCATTTAATTTTGAACCCGTTCATTTGGATCCTGTTAAATATTATTAGGGTATTATTTTTTGTTGTAATAAGTTTTAAGAGTGTTATTTTTTAAAATTTTCTTATATTCTTAGAGAAAAATATTGTACATATCTATTAGATTAGATCATTTGTGTTATTTGATCCCTTAGATTATAAGTAATTTAATTTAATCATTTAGCTTTGAAAAATAAGTTATTTAAAGACAAAACACATTATTTTAATATAAAAAATAATTAAAATAATACATTTTATCCTTAATTTATCTTTTTTTTAAGATAAATTATTCATTACTCCTAGAGCATGTGATGGCGTAATACTCCAAGTCAATGAAATTTAATATTAGTATAATTTTTTTGAAAAATAAATACCCAATGGAGAGAAAATAATGTGATTGGTTAGGATTATACAAAAGTAACAATGAATAACATCTCTTTTTAAAAATTAAAAAACTAAATGATATCATTTATAAATTAAATAACCAAATATTAAGAGTGATAAGTGCTATTTTTTAAAAAATATTAAAGATAAAAAATGATAAAATCTTAATAAATTGCTAGTTACTCATCACCAATATTATTAACCAAATTTACTTAAAATTAATATGAAATGGTTATAATATTAAGATTGAATATGGTCCGATGTGGTTCAATTTTTTTTAAATATATTAAAATAGGATTTGATTGTTTAATCTTACCTAATTGAACCAAAATGGACCAATAAAGTTATAATAATCATTGGATTACAATTTAACTATTATGTATATAATTATAAGTAAATAATTATTTATTAAACAAATATATCATTGGTTTTATAGCTTATTGGGTGATTTTGTTTTAATAGAATAAAAATAAATACAATACCTAAAACTCAAACTAGAGACCAAGATGTCTACGTAAATGTTGTAGCAAATAATATATATATATTATAATGATCCTTTCTAATTTAAACAATTCTTAAATTTTGTAAACTTAATCAAACATAAATTAGTAAAAAATCAAACTAGACCATTTGGTACAATCTAATTTTTCAATTCAATATGATTTATCAGTTTATTTGTCCATCCTTGTAACTATTAATATAATTATCTCTATCTTATTGTGCACGCCATGTATGCTACGTTACGTAATCTACTACCTTCATGTAAGAAAATTTATAAGATATGAATCTAATTAACCTAAAGGGGTGAATAGATTATTTTTAATTTTTATCTATTTATAATTTAATAATCTAAACAAAGTGATCATGCATGCAATCGTGTGTAAGAATAAAGTATGAAAATAAAGAAATAACACGATATTTTTAAGTGAAAACGACATAGGTCACAACCATGATCTAAGAAAAACCACGGTCTATCGGACCACCTATCTTTCCACTATGAAAATCAAATGTTTAAGTACAAACTTGATCTTATGTTATCCATCATATGATATTGTCTCAATGTACTTTACTTAAAAGCCCTTGTTCTGTTTTCACAATTTCTGATGAGCTTCCCGCCAATCAAATACATTCACGAATTAGTTGCAAAAAAAGGTTAGCACACAAGCACAAATACACGTGTGTGTTCTAAAACAGATTTAATAATGAATAATCTTAATTAAATTATTCAAAATATATGTCATTTAAATCAAATCAACTAGAAAATTCTAAAATAAAAAGATTAAGTACAAATTCATTAAAAATAACTTCTTTAATATTTAATAATTAAATCAAATAATTATAATTATCTATATAATTATTTAATTTAAATATATAAGATACTAATCATACAATAATTTATATGAATATGAAAAATATGAAAAAATAAATTGATAAATATAAAAATTTTATTGCTAAAATATTTAAAAAATATCATAAATTCATGATTATATTAATTAATATTTTTTTTCACAAATTATTCCTTCATGATTTTTGACCAATTACCTATATGTTTGACAAACCTTACCTGCTGCCAACATTCCGATGATAATAACATTTAATATTTTCTTTTCGGCAGTTTTTTTTTTTTTCAGATTCATTCGCACATTTTTTTTCCAGCAGCTTGTGGCTATTTCTTTTTCGTTAGTTTTTTTTTTCCATACAACCATACAACCATTCTCATCCTAATATATTTATATATAGATAGTAATAATAACCTAGTATTAATATTGAATATATTTTGAGTTTAATTTTTAAAAAATAAAAAAAAAATTTAATATTAAAAAAATATTTTTGACCAATTATTCCCATTAAAAACTTTAATATTATAAAAAATATTTTTTACCGATTATTCTAATTAAAAACCTTAATATTATAAAAAAATATTTTTTTAAAACACATCTAAAAAATATTTAATTAATAATTTCATAAACTAATTGAAATTTAAATAAATATTTTAACACCAAAAATAATTTCAGATTTATGAACATGTGCTATTAAATGTATATATACAATCATATGTATCATACTTGTAAAAAATATATTTAAAATACAATTATCTAAAACTCGAACATTTGTTTAGTTTTTTTGTTAAACTTATATAATAAATTTAAGAACAAGTTTACAGGTAAATATTTTGTTCACAAAATAATTAATATTCATAATCTTTACAATGTAGTGAAGTAATTTATGTATATTCGTTTTGTATTTGTTTGTGTTTCGTGTTTCTCGAGTGACAATACCTATTTTTTAATATTATGAAAAATTTAATCAATTTAACTATTAATAATGATAAGAAAATCTATTATTTTTGAAAAAAAATTAACATGTAGTTTTTATTAAAAAATAATTCATTTCATATAATAGCGAGTCCATGTTATAAATTTTATAGGCCAAGTTATCACCCGTAATACAATACCCAGATCAAATTATCAATAGATGCTTCTAGACTCTAGAGAGGTATAATTCAAAATTAAAAATGTCAATATATATATAGATCCGTAATAATATAATAGCCGAAAAAATAAAAAATAAAACTCTATCAACCAAATCCAATATTTCCAGTTTTCAACGTGAGAAGCCCAATCCGATATTTTAAAATTTTATAAATCGCTGAGATTGAGAATAGTTTCGTAAAACCACCTCTGTTTAAACCTACCTGTCACGTCCAATCGCTAGACCTTAGAATTCGTTTAATAGCAAATCCTAGACTGCCAGATCAAACCAATGACAAGGTGTGATGAATATTCGTCATTCCATTGGACCACGATAGAAACTATGATCCACGTAGGACATCCAAGGCTCGTAGTTATCGTTTAACCACCGCGGTAAAAAACCATGGGAGTTCATTTCTAAATCCCTACTTATATACGCCTCAGAGTGCTTTCTCACTTGCTCCGAATCTCGCTCTCTGTTATAGGTGATAGCCATGGCGTTTCGGGTCAAAAACCCTAAATCTGTCTCTTTAATCCTTCTCCTCTCTCTCCTAGCTGTCGCATCTGCCAAAGTCTACTTCGAAGAACGCTTCGATGGTATATATATCGATCCATATCAATCTGTCTTTATTAATTTCCAATGTATAAAGAGTTGCGTTTTGACTTTTTAGCCTTAGAAGTGTTAAGTCGCATTTCATTCAGGTCATGTTAAATTCTGACTTCATTAGTTAAGGATCGGTATTTTGTTTGACGCTCAAGTTTGATCTGAGACGGTTTCGGTTTAATCTATTTTTGAAGCTTGAATATGACTAAGAAATTGATAATTTGGAGTAGATCTATGAGAATGTTCTACATTTTATAGAGTTTTAAGTTTTGTTGCTTGTGATAATGGAAATGGTGAGCCACTGGTTTTGATTTTGACTAAGAGCGTCTGTTTCACTCAGGATCATCGAATTGAATTTAAGTTTTTGGACCTTTAGTAAAGTATTTGAAGTCTCTGCAAATGGGCTCTCCTTTTTTTTTTTTTTGACATATGTAATCTTTATGTCATGTATTTTTGTCTATGTTTGACCTGTGGGAATACTTCATTGAATGCAAAAGTGTCTTTGGCTTAACAGGAGATTGTTCTTTTTGAAAATTTCATGACAACTTGAAGCTATTCCCATTAGATGACTAGGTTTTGCCCATAATGATTTATTATTTATGTACTCGACGTCTTTTAAGATCCCAACTTTTTATATCTCATGGAGGATTTTGTAGACCCTACATTTCCCTAATGTGTACGTATGCCCACGGTCTGGATTTAAGTATCATCCATCATCAATAGCTGCTGTATTATCCTGTTTATAATGTTTGGGGGGTAGACTTGCATGCGAACCGTGATAAATGAGATTGGATAAAGCTTTATCCTTTTGGATTTTGACGCACTATTTCTTATTTCCTTTGTTGTTGTTGTGAATTTGTGTCTACATCTAATTTTCTGGGACCAAACGGATTAATAAAAAATATCGTGTTTGGTGAAACTGTAATCAATAGGTTGTCCTCAGCGGAATGATCCAAACTTTTCATGAGAAGTTGAGTAATGGAATGCAATATAATTGAATATAAATCTATTCATGATGATTTGGGACATGAACTTTTGAATAATTTGAATTTTTTCCCTACTGTGCTTGCCCTGTAATACTGTACTTGGTTTCTTTTCGTAAATTGCCATGCTTTCGTAGTTCTCTAATTTTTTCTTTACCGTTATCATTTGGGTGCATATTTAGATGGATGGGAAAAGCGATGGGTTAAATCTGATTGGAAGAAAGATGAGAATATGGCCGGGGAGTGGAACTACACCTCTGGTAAATGGCATGGAGATCCTAATGACAAAGGTGAGCTCTTAGTCCATGTTCAATTAGTGGATTTTGGAGATTCGTGACCAAGTAAATCATAGTTTATACCTAGATCCTTAGAGTTCGTTTTGATTTAATGGTGTAGGTATTCAAACAAGCGAGGACCTTAGGTTCTATGCCATTTCAGCTGAATTCCCTGAATTCAGTAACAAGGATAAGACTTTAGTGTTTCAATTTTCTGTCAAGCATGAACAGAAGCTTGACTGTGGTGGTGGATACATGAAGTTACTCAGTGGTGATCTAGACCAAAAGAAATTTGGTGGTGATACCTCATACAGGTTTGTGTTACCCTTCCTTGTAGTCACATGTTCTCTTTCAATGTTACTTCATAATCTCGTGTAAGTTTATGATTTGCTGCATATGTTGTTATTTGCAGTATCATGTTTGGACCTGATATCTGTGGCTACAGCACCAAGAAAGTACATGCTATTCTTAACCACAATGGAACTAACCATTTGATAAAGAAAGACGTTCCTTGTGAAACTGACCAACTCAGTCATGTCTATACATTTGTTCTCCGACCTGATGCTACCTACACCATTCTCATTGACAATGTCGAGAAACAAACGGGCAGTCTTTACAAGGATTGGGATCTTCTTCCACCAAAGAAAATCAAAGATCCCGAGGCCAAGAAAGTAAGGACCTCAAAAATTAACATCTGAGCAATTTGATTTTAAATTACATCCTTTGGTTTTGGATTTTGATAATGTTTTCAATGTCAAACTTTAACAGCCTGAAGATTGGGATGACAAAGAGTTCATTCCTGATCCTGAAGATAAGAAGCCAGAGGTAATTAGTTTGTATCATGGATATTTCCTTCACTTATTTAAAATTTTTACCAGAAACCAGAAATGTAATTTATACCTTTTTTTCCTCTTAAAGGGTTATGATGACATCCCAAAAGAGATTCCAGATGCTGATGCCAAGAAGGTACTTTAAACTATTAAACCTTCTGTATTTAATACATCCTACTAGACATCTACCCATCAAGATCCCCGTTACTGAGGTACTTATTTGTCTTATCAGCCTGAAGATTGGGATGATGAAGAAGATGGCGAATGGACACCACCAACCATTGCCAACCCTGAGTACAAGGGCCCATGGAAGCCAAAGGTTTGTGGAAATTGGGTTTAAGCTTCAAATGTACTGCCACTTGTAATCATGATGTTCTTGACTTGTCTCCACCTCTCTGCAGAAAATTAAGAACCCCAACTACAAAGGAAAGTGGAAGGCACCAATGATTGACAACCCAGGTCCATAACGGCTCTATTATTTTT
Organism: Hippophae gyantsensis; assembly: GCA_030763125.1. NCBI lineage: Eukaryota > Viridiplantae > Streptophyta > Magnoliopsida > Rosales > Elaeagnaceae > Hippophae > Hippophae gyantsensis. Next base: position 57,222,529 of record CM061032.1, on the reverse strand, counting down.
ACTATTCCAAATTTTTCTTGATGCAGCAATATAGTCCTGTTTTGAAATTCAGTAGACCTTTATTCTTTATTTTTATCGTAGTATGAGTACTGGAAAGGCCCATGGTATATCCTTTTTTTCAATCAATATTCTCTCCCTCCTATGTTAGGTGGTGTGGTCCAATATGTCAGCTTGGTCAGGACTTCTTAAAATTGACTATTTTTAATCTAATTTCAGCACTAGTTTCAGTATGTTTCTTACGCTTTGATTTTAGTTATTTATCTGTGTTTTAAGATTGATTGTACGTGAGGGTTATGTTCTTGTTTTTCTCTCGGGTCTGAGAGCCAATAAGATAAATACGAAGGAAAAAAAAACATGCTAGGGAATGGAACAAATCCTTTGTTGTCTAAAAGGGAAAACATCTTTCCTAAAAGAATATTTGCGTGTACAGTCAAGGTTAAGGAAAATGCGTTTTAAAAGTATTTTTAATTTACCAATTGTCTTGTAATGTAATAATACATGTTGTTTGTGGCATTGTGAGAATTTAGGTTTGAACTCTACTGTACCTTTTTTACTTGATTTTGGTATATTGATATATGAATATTATGTCTTTCCAACTAAAGCAATTTTGAGATGGTGAGCCTGTGTTTATAAAACTTTATCAACCTGCTATATTCTGTTATGTTTTTTCCTCAACAAATTAACTTTTAATTTTTACAGACTTTAAGGATGATCCTGATCTCTATGTTTACCCAAATTTGAAGTATGTGGGAATTGAATTATGGCAGGTAATTTATTTTTGGTTACTTTATTGTTTCTTGTTTTTATTGAAGTGCATTTAAAATACTCAAAGATCAAAATGCATCGTTTTCCAGGTGAAATCTGGAACTTTGTTCGATAATGTCCTTATCACCGATGATCCTGAGCATGCAAAGCAGCTGGCTGAAGAGACGTGGGGCAAGCACAAAGATGTAGGTTACTTATTATGCCTGATAGGCTAGGTAGCTAACAATATATAATGTTCTCTTAAATAGTGATGCGCTTTAATGGATTTTTCAGGCTGAGAAGGCAGCATTCGAAGAGGCAGAGAAGAAGAAAGAGGAAGAGGTACGTTGTCTTTGCATCTTACCCTTTTCATTTTTCTTTGCTACACAAAAAAAGTTGTCTGCCTTTCTTAGACCAAAAAAGAAAGCGACTTTCCTTCACTATTAAATAGTTGCTGCTGTAGGAATGGTTCGAGAATGTGTATTTTTCTTATTGTGTATATTGTTTAAATTTGATACTGGTAGTATTGGGAGGTATTTGGGTATTCTCTTGGAAGTTTGTTGGTTACTATCTTGTTGGCTATCTTATTCAAATTTTTTGCTTCACCAGGAAAAAATGGATGATCCAGTTGATTCTGATGTAAGCCCTGAAGCCTTTGAATAAAATCTGTCTTTCAACTTTTATCGTCTTGATCCTAATAGTGCTGCTGCCAATGTGTATATACTTCAGGCCGAGGATGCAGAAGATGTCGATGACGATGATGCAGGAGATGAATCTGATACAGAATCTAAAACAGAAGCAACAGAAAAGAGTGCCGAAACTGAAGCCAAGGAGGAGGAGGAGGCTGACAAACATGTATGTTTTCTCTTATTAATAAGTGTTTTCAATACTATTTACTTTACTCTACTCATCAGGATGCTGATAATTTCTACTTAACGTGCTTTGTATTTGCAGGATGAACTGTAGGGAGAACGTTAAGGGATAAGCTTGGGCCTCCCAAGATTTTTATTTTTTTTATTTTTTCCTCCTTATAATTACAAATAGGAATTTTCTCTTAGTAAAGAGACTTCTCTAGCTGTTTGAGCCATTAGAACTATGATGGATTCATGGAATACATTTCCATCGTGACAATTATGAGATAGTTGTTACTTGGTGTCAACATTGCCCTGATTAACTTCCGAGCATCGCGCTCTCTGATTCTGGCATTTTGTGTTGTATTTGAGATTGCTATCATAGTTGAAAAGGCTTTTAAAGTTATTTTTTATTCGATATATTTAAAATTTTCCCAAACGTAATATTGCATTTTTCCTACCTCAACTGCAATTGATTTTTTTTCCCCAAAACTTCGTATCATGATATTTAATAATTTTGTGATACTTCACAGTTTATGTAAATATTAAGTGATTTAACATTGCAATTTATTTTAGAAAAAATATTAAAAATAGCAGTTTATCACACAAAAATAGAACATCCAGCCCAAGCCCAATAGAACATCTAGTAGAACAATCAAAATATGAAAGACCAATGCCAGGCTTGTTAAATATTTGTCGAATTTTCTTTCAAAATAAGGATTGGTTTGTTCATGATTCAGAAATATTGTTTTAAAATTTGACATTGTATATTAACTTGTATTCAAAAATATTTATGCCTAATTAAATCAAAAATAATTATTTTTACCAAATATTGTTTTTGTTTTTGAAAATAAAAAATTGTTCTCAAATATTATACCAAACGAACCTTGACTAATTTTTCATAAAGATATTTTGTTTTATGACATATCATAATTAATATAAATATAAATTTATTCTCAAAATTTTAGTTGTTTTTAATTGTTTTTCTCCTTTAGATTTTTTCAAAGGAAAGAGAGCTCCATATATACGAATATATTTACACTAAATGATATTTTTGTGTAATTGTGTCTTAAAATAAAAGAGATTAATTTTACCGTTATATCAGACGAATTGTTTTTTTTTTTAATAATTTTTTGTTTTATTTTTGCTATAATTTAATAAAATTAACCATAATTGTTGTGTTTTTCATCTAAATCATACGTCTAGAATGTAATATTCTCAACTTTTCGTATAAATTTATTTTAATGCATATTTTTGTTTTTATTTTAATATGTACGAAGATGATAATATTATGTTGACAAAATACATAAGTAATAAAGTTGGACTAATACACTAAATTAAGCAATTGTGACAAAAAAAGAAACAATTAATAAAGGTCTGCTAACACACTATCTAAAATAATGCTTATAACATATTAATATTCATTTATTACATTTGATGGTGTAATATGATAAATCATATATTTTTAATTTTGAAAATTTCAATAAATTAATAAATTTTATATTTTTTTCATAAAAAAACTATGTAAATCTATCCTATATTACCATCTCATGCTACTAATATCAAGATAAAAAGATAAAAACATGGATTCTTTCGACAGCTTAATTAAATTTTATCTAAGTGTTAATTCTTCAGACCCTTAAAATTTGTTATTATAAATAAAAAATTTCTTATAACTAAATCATAATTTTTCATTATTAAAAAATCTAACGCATCATTTTAATTAAACGTTTTAAAATAAACTACAACTATTTAAAGTGATGTTTTTATTAATATAAGTTTTAAATATATTATTTTTATAATTTTTTTAATTTAAAAAAAATAAAAATAATATATCTTAAAATTAATTAACTACAAAAATAATAAAATAATATTAATTATATTAAACTCATATTTTTAATATTAAAATAAATTTAATTTATTATTTCATATTAATACCATTTAAATTAAATTATTATTAAATTGAACGACGATTATTTAATTTTTTTTAATATTAAACATCTTTTAATTTAACTCATCAAAGAGTATTATTTTATATAATTTTACAAATTTATTACAAGAATGAGGTGAACTTAAAGTCCGAATTAATATACAACCAACGTTACATTAATATAAAAAAATTTACAAAGATGTCTACAATAACGCAGTACAGTATTAGAATGAAAATAACATGTTCAAGTTCAGAAGGTGATACTGAAACAAATTGTTTTAGGATAAAAAGCCCCGAGACACATTAACTTAAAGCCAAGAAAACAAATACTACTACTAAAACGAAGACTAATTGTTTTTAGGCTTCTTCACTATCAATACAGGACACTTAACACTCTGTGCACAGTGGTTGCTAACACTCCCCAAGAAAGTCCTGTCGTCGCCCAAATTGATCCGTTAATATTACTCATTGAAAGAAAATCAACTAGGAGAATAAACACTAAAGTTTTTTCTATAAATAAATAAAAGAGAAAGAAAATATATTATAAATAATATCATTAAATCTCTTAAATTTATAAAAAAAATTATATTATTTTACTCACTTTTATTCAAATATTATTATTTTTCTATTAAGTGATTAAACTCGATTAAAATACAGATATTTAACAATGATAAAATTATAATCAATATAAAAAATTCATAAAATATTTATTTTAATATTTTTTAATTACAAATATTTTATTTTAATATTTCAATATTTTTTAGTTTTTATTAAAAATTAAAACATTATTTAAATAACTTTTTATTTGAATTTTATTATTATTAATTTTTTTCTTAAATAATTTCATAATTTCAAAAACTAAAGTGTTATTCTATAATATAATATTAAATACACATTAATTTTCTTGTTTTATGATAATATTCCATTTGTCCCCATTTCTTTATAAGTACTTATAAATTCAATTTTATTTAATTAAAAAAATCAGTAAAATAAAGGGATCACTAGTTATTTACTTGTCTATCAAAAAATAATCAAACAAATGATATAAATTTAAGCACACTTTTTAACTTACATTATTTGTATGAATTCATGTGATAAAGTTATCTAAAAAAATAATAACTTTTATCATATTTTAATATAATTATGTTATACTAGAAATTGTAAAAATATGTTTAAAGTTATGTAATTTTATTATATCTTCTTTTATTAAACGACCATCTATCATTCATTAATCACACACAACACAAGCATATAAAAAAAATTAAACTTATATATTTTCTTTTATAAAATAAGATACCTCAAATGCATAAAGTAAAAACAAAAGTAACCAAGTATACATTTTTAACGTACAAATGAGCCTAGCCATCTCCATCCCAAATGATAATGAGGTAAAGTTATATATTTTAGTGTTATACTTAGAGTAATATATATATATATCAAATATAATTAATTTAACATAATTTAATAATTATTTTAAATTTATACGTAATATTTACTCACATATTATCATATCATATGAATTATATCACGAATTTAAGATGATTAACACTTTTCTTGCATTTATTGATACATCTAAAATATCTAACATAAAATATGAAAATAAAAAATATTTAAAAATTGAACAATGAAATTGTTATACACAATAAATAATAAATTAAACATAAATTTAAAAATATAAAATATTAAAATATAATCCCATTTAATACTAGAAGGTTAATATGTGTCATTTTTTTATCCTTATTGTTTCATATTGTATTTTTATGTCATAAATTTACACCTAATTATAACATGAGATATCTAAGGGAAAAACAAATATGTAATATAAGAAAATTATATATTTTTTTTCATTGAATATTATTGTATATAACAAATTTATCATAATTTTAATTGCTTTTATAACTTTTTTATTCAACTTAATTGTATGAGTTCGATTTAATTACTAATATTATCATCATTGATAAATGGCATTTTCTTTTTCTTCGTTCAAAATAAAATATGGAAAAATAATAAATACGCTGATAAGAAGGGACCCACCTTTTAATCAGACCGTAGCCGTGAGTTCCCACGACCAACACGTCAGCGGTCAATTTCTCTACCATCTGGCAAATGACGTCTCTAGGATCCCCAGTCTCTACTCTCGTCTCCACCTTAACCTGCCCCGAACTAACCACGTCAAATACTTATCTAAATTTTAAATGACAAAAGTACCCTTTAAAAACAAGAACAGTTCACTCACATCCTGAAGGTCCTTGCACATTCTCTTTGCCTTATCCATCACGTTCTTCGCCACGTCATTGCCGTACATCTCATTAGTCGCCATTATATCGGTCGAAAACAAATATCCTGTAAAAAAAGAAAAGAAAAGGTCAATGAATCATCTCTCTATTTCTGAAAATAGCCTTGCAATTAATTCAAAATACCTTAAGGATCCTCTCTAGTACCTGTGCCATCTAGAGCTGTGTAAACCAGCTTTGGAGGTTTGACATAGAGCAAGATAAGGGTATCTTTGGAATTTTCAGAAATCACGTTTTTCAGGCACCAGGACAGGGCATACATGCTCTCTTCTCCTTCGTCGACGGCCACGAGTATCTTTCTCTCTTTTAATGCCACATCAGCCATTCAAGATGGATCGAACGATCGAAAAGTAGTAATAGAAGAAGTTGATCGTTTGTGTTTTGTTAAAAAGCTAAGGTAGTGAAATGGGTATTTTATAGGAGCTGAAAATACTACTGTCGGCAGTTCATGGGTTTGGTTTGGGTGTTTCTGGATTTGATGGTTTTTGAAGACGGATAATCTCATCTTGTTGTTTTCTTTATTTATTTTAATGATAGTGATATTTTAACGGTAGTTTGTACGATTATCATCAAAAATTTAAACCTATACAAATATTATTAAATTATTATATTTATATTATCAAATTTTTTTATATTTTTTATACCACATTATTATTTTTATATTATTATATTAATATTCACCCTCTAATAATAATAATTAATATGTGATTCACTAAATGAAAAATGAATAAAAATAAAATTAAAAATAAAATATTATTACTATTATATTATTTTATTTGATTAATGTAATTAAATAATGAATCAGTATTATAATGTTAAAATCTAAATAATTTTATTTAATTGTTATTTTTTCGTTAGATAAAATATATTATTAAAATTATTATTTTTATAAATAATTATTACTTAAAAATAAAATATATTATTAAAATAATTATTTTTATAAATAAGATTTAAGATTTTAAGATTTAGGGTAGAATGTATAGGATTTTAGGGTTCGGGGATTTGAGTATACAATATAATGTATAGGATATAGAGTATATGATTTAAGGTTTTTGGTTTATAGTTATATTTATAGGTTAGATAAAATTAAAATAAAAAATAAACACGAGAATGAAATTATGATTCTTAAAGGAGATGATGAAATTTTTATTTATTTTTCTCTTTTATGAATTGATTTTATTATATTACCAATTTATAATATAACCAAATATAAAATTGTAAAGAATCAACTTCATTCACAATCTCATTCTCATTCATACCAAACAAATATGACATTACATTTTATTGTTAAATTTAAATAATAGATTTAGAATATTTAGATAATTAAGTAATATATTTAAAATATTAATTTATTTTAAATATTCTAATTAACTATTCGAGTTATTCTAAATGTATAACTTAATTATTTGACGTGTAAAATAATTAGACAAAGAAAAAACATAATGATATAAATAAAATAAATATTATAATTAAGTGGTATAAACAAGATAAATTTTTTTAATTATATTAATATTATTATCATATTTTAATCTTTTTTATTGATATGCCATTGGTTTTTGAGGATACAAAAGTTTAATAGTATCACTGTTAAATAAAAATATGTAGATAAATTCATATTTTATAATAATATATTAATAATTTTTATATTTAATTTAAAGTATGTTAATAGTTTACATTAAAAATTTTAATAGTATGATTTATACAAGTGAAAAATAAAAGTCAAAATTGTCTTTAAAATTGTTTCTCATAGTTGAATCATCTCTCAGTATTTAGTCTATCATTTTTAAGAGCATTTAAGTTGTTATAGATTTTAGAGACAAATAAACTCAAGATCTTTTTGCTATACTTGTTAGAACAATTTAAACTTTTGTTAGTTTTTATATCAAGTTAGTTAGTTATGAAAATTTAGAGTACAAAAATGTTTTATTAAATTTTTAATTTTTATTGTCTTTTATTAAATATAATATATAAAAATAATATTTTAACAACAATTAAAAATATAAAAAATAAATAAAATTTGATCATTTTTTCTTGTATTACCATTTTTTTAAAACAAAAGAATTAAACTACTATAAAAAATAAAATAAAAAATAAACTATTTATTTTAACATAATTCAATAATTTGTATTATCATTCATCTATAAAATTTATTAGGTATTAATTTGATATTAAAGTTTTATCATAAAGCGTTTCATTTTTTATTTTTTCTAAAAATCTTAATCTCTAAAATGATTTGATTTCTTTAATATTTTGAAAAACTCTCTCAAATTTTAATAATTTATTTGATTTTAAAATATATTTTATCATTTAATTATTTTTTAATTTTGATCATGTGTATAATAAATGTTGAAATTTTTAATTATAGATCATGTTTGGACATCTGAACCAAGCCCAAGTCTAGCTTAAGACGAAAGATGAATCACCTTGGACATCCCACCCTTGGGATTAGGTGTGTTCGCGGTTCGGTCCGGTCTGGTTTTAAGTAATTTTTTTAATCAAACTGGACCGTTCATAATGCTCAAACCAAACTGGATCGGACCGTTTGGCTATCCAAAATTTTGTAACTGAATAGTTTGGTTCGATTTGATTAACAGTTTGGAACGCTTAATAATATATAAATACGATACAGTTTAATATGATATAATCTAATAGTATAAAGTCAAATGTGATGCTCATCAAATCATCATACATAAATAAATATTATTGTTAAATACAAAAATACAAAAATAAATACACAAATTGTTATTGAAATCTAAAAGTAAAACAGACTAGACATGAGGAAATCAAGTCTCAATATCTTATTTATATAGAATTCTTACTCATTATTAATCATCAATGATCAATGTAGTGTCTTTAATGAAATCTACAATAAAATAAAATCATATACCATTAGATAATAATATTTAAAAAATAAAATTAGGAATAATTTTTAAGTATTACAATTACCTAAATCAACATCTTCATAGATCTCTAGGTCATCATTGTATTTTAATAAGGTGACAAAGTCATTAATGGAGTAACGAACCCAATTTTGACTACATACTAATGCCTCTACCATTTTATGATTCAAAGAACTCCTAAATGGATCAAGAATGTGATCTGTTGTGCTAAAAGTTGATTCTGATGCAACAGTTGAAACTTGAACTGCTAACACATCACGTGCAATGAGAGAGATGATAGGAAACCTAAAAGAATTTTCCTTCCACCATTTCAATATATCAAACTTATTCAATATGACATTTTCACATGGGGTGTTCAAATATTTCTCAACCTCACTTTTCAACTCCAAACTATTTTTCTCCTCTAAGCGTTTAAAAAATTTCAACTTTCTTACTTCATGAGATGTAGGAATCCTTCCTATTACTAATTAGGTCAAGACAGATAGATTATAATATAAACAGGACAAAATATTATCTATTTCATTATAAACAAATCGAAACAAACGTAATTATATACAATTTTGTAGCTTAAATAACACATTATATTTTCTCCTAGTAAAGAACATGTATGTTAATATTAGCTAAAATTAGAAATCACATGACTTTTCTACTTGATTTTTTTATTAGAAATCAGGGGAAAAAAACATGAAAAGAACATGTTATTTTAATCACAATCATGATTGATGCTTAAAGAATGAATAAAATATTAGTAATGTTGAGAATATGTAATTTACATTGAAACTGAAAAATGATATTTATTATCATTTTTAATAAAATGATTAAAACTAATAATTCAAAGCAATATCAGAAACATACAAACACAATGTAATGATAATTTTGGCACACACGCCTAATGAATGAGAGAAACAGAATTTGGGGATGTCCAAAAATCCTATTAAAAACTCATTTGAGGAGGCATTTCAGAAACTCAAAAAAATCTTATCAACAACTAAAAAAAAACTGTATCATAAACTAAAAAAAAATCCTATTAGAAACTCATTTGAGGAAGTATTTCAGAAACTGGAAAAAAACGTATCATAAACTAAAAAAAATCTTATTAGAAACTCATTTGAGGATACATTTCAAAAACTCAAAAAAAAATCCTATCAGAAAATCATTTGAGGAAGCATTTCAGAAACTCAAAAAATCTCAATAACTCAAAAAAACTGTATCATAAACTAAAAAAAAATCTATCAGAATCTCAAAAAAACCGTATCATAAACTAAAAAAAATCGTATCATAAATAAACAAAAAATCATATCATAAACTCATTTGAGAAAACATTTTAGAAACTCAAAAAAACCTTATCAGAAACTCAAAAAGACCCTATCATTAACTCAAAATAACCCTATCAGAAACTAAACAAAAAGGCTTAATAATCAATCCAAAATATAGAATACAGATAATGTCTCGTACACAAAATTTTACTAAGAATGTTTGAAGAAACAGTCAACTCACTACATAGTACATACCTATTTCATCCATGGATGACAGGACGCGAGGCGACACGAGAAGAGGTGACTGGCTAGTGGTAGAGGCCACGCAAGGATGGCTGTGTGGTTGGGTGCTGCTAGAGGCGACGACGGCTAGCTTAGGCTAAAGTTGTTTTGAGTCTCGCTCAGTCGTAGACGGCCAAAGCTGAAAATGAATTAGGGTTAGGTTAGGAGGCACACGATTTCTTAAGATATATATATATATAAATAAAGTAACAATTATTTAAAAAAAAATTATTAATGAAAACCGGTCTGGTCTGATCGGTTTATAATTTTTATAACCGAACCGGACCGTTTGAAAATTAGTTTTACTTAATACAGACCAGACCGAACCGTTTCAATTATGAAACTGTTCAATTTGGTATGGTTTTTCACTTTAAACCAGTTCGTCCCGATTTATGGACACCCCTACTTGGGACAAACCAAGCCCATATAGCCTTAACCCCTATCAAGACCGAGTTCGATGTCAACTCGAGCCTAGAAAGACCAAGCTCGAGCTTAAGGTCATCTCAAGTTCGGTCACAGCACGCCCTCGTGGAAAGCATGGTTGAAACCGACCTGAACCTCTAACACGTTATACCTTAATCTAAATCATGCCCTCTTGACACATATTTACATTTACACATTGTATATCTGACACTTATATCATTTATATGCTATAAATAAGTGGATCACTTATAAGGATCCACAACGTATTCAACCCTTATTATTAATCTCTCTCTAGATAAGCCTTGTCGTCTCAACAATAGATCATTAATATAAAAATCAAATATAAGGCTTTTAATATACTACTAAATTATGTATTTTTGTTAATATGAGGTATCGTAAATGTTTATTGTATTAGAAAATTTATATCAATTAATTCTTTACATTATGTAAAAAATTTCAAAGATAAATTTTACTATTCATTCAATATTTTAAAAATTTTATGATAAAAATTTAAATATTTCACTTAATATTTTAATAATTTTTATAATAAAATACCATAAATAAAAGTCATTATTATTATTATTTTTATTTAAAATATTAATTAATTTTTTTTTTCATTTTTTATGTTTTTTTATAAAAATAAATTATGAAATGACACTTTTTTTTGAAATTAGGTAGTGATCATGCCTTAGTTTTAAGAAAAGTACACAAAAATATTATATCTTTTAAGGTTACACCAAAAGTCCTATTCTTTTTCAAATATGTAAAATTTTGTCCAAAATGATTATAAAAATATAAGATTGATCAAATTTAAGGTCAATTAATGAAGAGATATTTATATCACTTTTAGTTTTGGAGCCTTCCTTATTTTGAAGTCAAATTTCTCCTCGTCCCCTTTCATGTCTTCTTTTCACTCATTTTTGCATTTTTTTTATTAAATTTGATATTTTCTCTATTTGATAGTAAAATGAATTAATATATCTAAAATAATTTTAACAAATTATTATACACAAATTTTTTGTACAGTTTAATAAAGTTTATACATGCATATTTTTACAAAATTATATGAAACAAATTGTCAATTATGCATGTATTAAATCAATAACACGATCCTTTTAAATTACCTTCATAATTCTAACAAAACTAATTAATGGATGAATGATATGTATTTAAATTTTTTATATAATAACATTAATTTTTTAAGTAAATTATATAAAATAATATTTATAAAACTTTTTATAATAAAAATATTACATAATAAGATTAAATGATATTCAATTTATTAGAATCAAAGCATTGAATACATCTAATTGTTCAGAAATTAATGTAAAAGTTTTAAATTAAATATTTTTTTTTGTAATAAAAATATATAAGTTGGACATAATAAATCTTATTTATGTGATTGAATTGTTATAAATATTATTTTATATTTTAATTGATAATCCAAGATATTTATAAAATGAAAGAAATGTAATAATAACAATATGGTAAAAGCTTATATAAAAAAGAAGGTTAAGAAAGATATACTTTTAATTAGTGGTAATTTAAGAAGAAAAGCATACTAACAAATAAATTTTTTTTTATAACATCACAAAAAAAAGAATATTTATATATATCTACATAAAGTAACGTAATAATAGTATAATCTTATATAATTTTAATATTAATTTATATTTTTATAAAAAAATATTGTATTTGTTAACCATTTTTTTTAAATAAATGATTTATTTAACTTAATATAAAAGATATATACAATATTTTTCTTTTTTATATAAAAATATAAATCTAACAATCTTTGAATGGGTAGGTTATATAAAAATATAATTACTATTAAAGTATCTAACATTTTTTTTTGAATGGGTAGGCCTAGGCCCCATATTATGCTTTGTTCTTTTCTTTCTTTTTTTATTTCTTTAATTGTTTAATTTCCCTTGCTTAAAAAAAAAACGAAAGAAAATAGGTGCGTACACACATTATCTAAAGTATAAAACTTGGGATTCCAAAAACATTATATTGAACTTGGGATTCCCATAAGGAGCAGCCAAAATTTCATAATCAAATTACAGTTGCAATATTCTGGGGATTAGGAGCAAGATGGACAGAGCACAGATACCTTTTTTCTAATAAAATTTGATATATTTATTTAGTAAAAAATCACTTTAATATTTTTAATATATTAATTTATGTGTTATTATTGATTATAAATATATAGATAAAATTTATATCTTTTATACAATAAGTTAATATTTTAATTATTTTTATTCATGTATTTTTTGTACTTATATAATGACACATTTAAATTAACTAAAGATAATATGTTATATTTTTTTTAAAGTTAAATAATTGTGATTAGTTATATTATTTTTTATTTAATATTTTTAATCTTGTTATTTTAAAATATTTGTTTTGGGTAAAATAATTTTTTATTAGATTAAAAATATTATTTTTATAATTTTAAACTAAAGAAGTCCAATCTGAAAAAAAGAATTAAAGTATTTATTTCAACAATAAACTAGGATGGTTTTTTTCCCCAAGATTATTTAGTGCATAGATATTAGCCATTGTAATTTTGAGTCTTTAACCTTGTGCGCGTCAGAAATTGTTGTGCCCGTTAATACTGTTGAATAATGATATATTGCCCGATTAGTTACTGTATTTGATTGGATTGTTTCATCAAACAATTTTTAATGCAATATTAAATAAGAGAGAATATTTAAATAACTAATATTATTATGGAGGCACAATGTCGGAATATAACAATTTTTAATGCAATATTAAATAAGATAAAGTATTTAAATATAGTATATTATGAAGACACAATGTCGGAATATATCCCGGCCTCAATATATTTTTCAATTTTCATTAAGTACAACCGAAGGAAAAATATGCAAGTTCTAATACTTTTTTTTTTATGTCTAAAACATTAAGATGAAAATTTACTGTATATATTCTTTTAACGGAGTTTATCTCCCATGTATTTATTTTATTGATATTTCTCTTTTTTTATTAATTATTTTAAATAAACATATATATATTTATATTTGTATACTTTTTTACTATATTATAATACTGTAATTTTTTATTTAGATATTTGACTAAAATGATTTATATTATTGTTATATCCACGTATTTTTTGTGTTTTATTGTAGGTCAATTAATTTTTATTAAGATTTATAATATGAAAATTACAAAGAATAGAATATTATATCAAGATTTTATTTTTTATAAATAACGATTAATATATCTGTTACACTAATAAATTAAAGAACTTTATAATATAGTAAAAGATAAAAACTTAAATTTTTCTTCACGTGCTTAAAAAATCACAATCGAACATATGTACATTAGTCAAATCTATTTTTTTTTCCTTTGATGTTTATGTGTCAAATTTTTTAAGTTGGTTTCATTTTTAATCATCTAAAAAAACATACATTATTTTTTACAACATATGTTTTCTATATATATGCACGTTCTTATAAAAACGTGTCTCTGGAGAAGTTTAATTTTCATGTAACTTATTTAAGTTTATTGGTAAATGTCCATTTTGCTCAATTATTTTGATTTTCCATATAGAGTGACAAACTTCCTTCACTGGGCTTTACCGATGAAAATGAACATCTTCAAATTTGTCACGTCTATTTAGCTTTAGAATGGTGGATTTTAAACTCTTTTTGACCGACTTCATTTGAATACAGGCAATGATGAAGGATCAGTTTTCCAACTATGTAGTACTTAATATTAGAGTGTTTTGGAGAATTGCGATGACCAACAACGTGAGCTTATCCTTTCCCGAATTAAAGTTCATCTAAATGCTGCTTTGAAGAAATGCACTTATGGGAAGCATATCATTTCATTGCACGTGTAGAGAAACTTGTTGATCTGCTGGAGGTATATATGCACTATGTCTTTTAATATATCAGTTTGACAATTATCTTAAGTTTATTGTATCGCTTTCATGTGCCATTTTGTAAGATTTGTTAGATAATTGGAATCACTGTGTCCTCTCATCTATCATCCGGGAACCAAGATCATGTGGTGCACTATGCTCCGCTGTTTAGATGTAGATTTGTAAGTGACATGTTGAGAAATTATGCAAATTTTCGATAAGTTAGACTTATGAGAAAGCAAGAATAGAAAAAAAAACACATAAATTTGATAACGGAGTTCGGTCAATCTTGCTTACGTATCCGGACCTGCTGCAGATCTTTTTACTGAAAGAGTAGAAATTACACAAGGTGTTTACAATACTCACATCCCACAACCCAATTACACCCAAAAAAATTACTCTCAATTTTCTCTCACAAAAGCTTTTCTCTTAATTGGAATGAACACTTTGGATGATTAATTCATTACAATTACACATCTATTTATAGAAAAATTCACTCCTTGAATTACTCCTTAAATTAATGGTTCCTTGAATTGCTCCTTAAATTAAGCTCCATGTTTTACTCCTTAATTTGCTCCTTAAATTAAGGAGCTTTATAACAATCTCCAACAATCTCCAACAATCTCCCACTTGAAGACTGATTTCAATCTATCTTCACATCTCGATCAATGCATCAGCTTTTCTAGTCTTTGTTACTCTAGCAGACCAACTAAAGTTGAGCACAATTTCAATTTGTCAATAGTTACCACCTTTGTTAACATATCTGCTGGATTTTTGCTTCCTTGAATCTTCTCCAGTATTAACACATCATCTTCCAATAGAGATCTGATGAAGTGATAATGAAGTCCAATATGCTTGGTTCTAGAATGAAATGTTGAATTTTTCGCCAAGTGTATTGCACTTTGGCTATCACTATGCAGAAGATTCTTCTCTTGTTTGAATCCCAACTCAGTTAACAAACCTTGAAGCCATATCATCTCTTTACTAGCTTCAGTTACTGCTACATACTCAGCCTTTGTAGTAGATAGAGTGAAAATTTTCTGTATTTGTGACATCTAACTAACAGATGTAGTTCTAACAGTAAATATATAACCGGTGGTGCTTCTTCGGTGATCAACTTCACCTTCAAAGTCTGCATCTACGTACCCTTGTACTTTTAACTCTCCTTTACTAAAGTACAAGCACTTTTCTATGGTGTCTCGTAGATACCTCAAAATCCACTTGACTACTTCCCAATGAGTTTTTCCTGGATTTGACATAAATTTGCTAACAAATCCCACTACATGGGCCAATGTCTGGTCTTGTACAGACCATTGCGTACATCAAACTTTCAATGGCTGAGGCATAAGAAACCTTAGCCATGAATTCTCTCTCTTCCTCTATCTGAGGGGACTGATCCTTGGATAGGCAAAAATGACTGGCCAAGGCTGTGCTAACTGGCTTGGCATCGTCCATGTTGAATCTCTGCAAAACACGATTGATGTACTCTGCTTGAGATAACTGCAAGGATCCTTTCTTCTTATTTCTTGTTATTTGCATTCCAAGAATCTTCTTTGCATTCCAAGAATCTTCTTTGCTGGACCCAAGTCTTTCATGTCAAACTCCTTTGACAATTATTGTTTCAACCTTTTAATATCATCCATATTTGAACCTGCTACTAACATATCATCAACATAAAGTAGTAAAATGATATAACTGGACCTATATCTCTTAAAGTAGCAACAATGGTCAGCATTGCACTTCTGGAAACCTTCCTTGTGCATGAAGCTGTCAAAATTTCTATACCATTGTCTCGGGCTTGTTTCAGGCCATACAAACTCTTATTAAGTCTGCACACTATGTTCTTCTTCCCTCTTTTTGAGAAACCTTCTGGTTGGTACATATATATCTCTTCATCTAAATCTCCGTGAAGGAATGCAGTCTTCACATCCAACTGTTCAAGATGAAGATCTTCAATGGCTACAATACTCAATACTGATATGATAGTATTGAGCTTCACAACAGGAGCAAAAATGTTAGTGTAGTCAACTCCTTCCTTCTGTTGAAACCCTTTAACAACTAGGTGGGCTTTGTATCTCTTGGAACCATCATGCTCCTTTTTCACCCGGTACACCAATTTGTTGTGAAATGCCTTCTTTCCCATAGGTAACTCAGCTAGTTCCCATGTCTAGTTGGAAATAAGAGATTTCATTTCTTCTTTCATAACAAGCTCCCACTTGTTGGAATCTCGAGTCTGACAAGCTTCATCATAGCATTCAGGCTTCCTTCCATCAGTTAGCAACATATAGTTCATGTACCTCCTGTTAGGCACATGAGGTCAAGAAGTCCTTCTCAATACAGGAGCTGGAGTAAGAGGTTATGGTGTTTCAGAATGCTATGTATTGCTCTGTCTAGCAAGTTCCTCTGGCTAAGGAATTATTACAATTGGTGCTGTTGTGAAACTATCTGGGACATCATCTGCATCTGTAAATACTGACTCATTTTGCTCTGAGTTATTGGTGTCTATTTTATGCATGTCCTTATACATCACCCTTTCGTTGAAAATCACATCTCTACTATGGATAAATTTCTTGTTTTTGTCATTCCAAATGCGGTAGCCAAACTCATCCTCACCATAGCTGATGAATGTGCATTTCTTGGATTTGGGATCAAGCTTATTCCTGCCTTGATCACTGATATGCACAAATGCTACACAACCAAAAACTTTTAGATGTGATAGTTTCACCTCTTTTCCGCTTCATACCTCCTCTGGTATTCTATGCTCCAATGGAACAAATAGGCCTCGGTTGATCAAGTAAGTTGCTGTGTTGACTGCTTCTGCCTAGAATTGCTTCGGTAGACCTGACTGTATACGAATGCTTCTGGCTCTTTCTGTCAATGTTCGGTTCATATGCCCAGCTACACCATTGTGTTGAGGCGTGCCTGGCACAGTTCTTTCCATTCTGATCCCGTGCTCATAGAATTTTTTTTTGAATCTGGTGTCTTCATATTCACCACCATTATCGGTTCTGAGCTTTTTGATCTTCAAACCCGTCTCATTTTCCACCATAGTTTTCCATCTTTTTAAAGCCTCAAATACTTCAGACTTATGCTTTAGAAAGTAAACCCATACCTTCTGAGAGTGATCATCGATGAAAGTCACGAAGTATTGTTTCCCACCAATGGATGAGACGGTTGTTGGTCCCCAAACATCAGAGTGAATAAGCTCTAGTCTTTCCTTCTTTGGGGTTCTACCACTTGTCTGAAAGATGACTCTTTTTTGCTTTCCAAGTATGCAATCTTTGCACATGTCCATCTCTATAGATTGTAGACTTGAAAGTTTTCCTTTTGAGTGCATAATCTTCATCCCCTTCTCACTCATGTGGCCTAGTCTCTAGTGCCACAGATTTGGTGTTTCACTGTCTGGTGCAATTGTGATTGAACAACGCGCTTCTATTGTCATGTAAAGAGTGCCACATTTTTTGCCCTGAGAAATTGTCATTGCACCCTTTGAAATCTTCCAATCATCACCATGAAAGATTGTAGTGTAGCCTTCACTGGCCAACTGCCCTACTGAGATTAAGTTCCTTCTGAGGTCGAGAATATGCCTGACATCCATCAGCTCCCAAATAGACCCGTTCAACTTAATCTTCACTACACCTTTGCCAATAATAGCACATGGTTGATCATCACCAAGATATACTTTTCCAAGGTGTCCGGGGATATATTTTTCGAAGAATTCTTTCTGTGAAGTAGCATGAAACGATGTTCCAGATTCTAACACCCAAGATTCTTCCTTGCTCTCCAAAGAGCATATCAATGCATCATCCCCTCATGAGGTGGAAGTAATATTTACCTCTGCCTTCACTTGTTTACCCTTCGGTGCACTATTGTACTGATTTTTGTAATGTTCGGTTCTTCCACAATTCCAACACTCGATAGTCTTTGAGCTATAGGAATTATTAGGATTCCTAGATTTGGACCTCCTATCCTTTGATCTACCTCGGTAGTCTGTTCTGTCACGTCCATTTCCTTTAGTTGAATTTCTTCCTCTTGACTCTGTATGCAAAACTGAAGAAGTTGACGATTCACCTGACTCTCTACATCGGATCTCTTCATTGAGAACCAAATCATGAACATCGTCAAATTTTAACTTATTGCTTCCTAACGAGCTACTCACAGCGGTGACAGTAACATTCCAGCTTTCTGGTAGAGAAGACAAAAGTATCAATGCTCGTACTTCTTCATCGAATTCAATTTCCATTGAACTCAACTGGGTTGTGACTGTGTTGAGTTCATTGAGATGTTGAGCTACTGATACGTCTTCCGTCATCCACAAATTGAACAAATGCCTCATCAAGTACACTTTGTTTGAGGCTGATGGCTTCTCATACATATTGGAGAGAGCTGTCATAAGACCCGCCGTGGTCTTTTCCTTTGCTATGTTGAAAGCAACATTATGGGATAGCGTCAATCGAATAACTCTGAGGGCTTGTCTGTCTAGAAGATTCTAATCTTCTTCCTTCACAGCCTCTGGCTTCTTCCCTGAGAGAGGTTGATACAGATTTCTTTGATATAGATAATCCTCTATCTGCATTTTCCAAAATCTGAAATCTGTGCCATCGAATTTCTCAAGTTTCACCTTTCCTTCATCTACGGCCATTTCTCCCACTCAAATCTGACTTACTCCAAATCGTTTATGACTATTTGTACAAATCACCGTGTATTAGAACACCACCGTGTATTAGAACACCTCCATCGACAAACCAATATCACCAACAAAATTTTACTATTCACGTAATTCACTATTCATATAAATAGTAACCTTGTAGAAAATTGACCGGAATAACGACTAATAGCTCTGATACCAGTTGTTGGGAAATTACGTAAATTCTCGATAAGCCAAACTTATGAGAAAGCAAGAATAGAAAAATAACACATAAATTTGATAACAGAGTTCGGCCAATCTTCTTTACGTCTCCGGACCTGCTACAGATCTTTTTACTGAAAGAGGAGAAATTACACAAGGTGTTTACAACACTCACATCACACAACCCAATTACACCCAAGAAAATTACTCTCAATTTTCTCTCACAAAAGCTTTTCTCTCAATTGGAATGAACATTTTGGATTATTAATTCATTACAATTACACATCTATTTATAGGAAAATTCACTCCTTGAATTACTCCTTAAATTAATGGTTCCTTGAATTGCTCCTTAAATTAAGTTCCATGTTTTACTCCTTAATTTGCTCCTTAAATTAAGGAGCTTTATAACAATCTCCAACATGATATACTGATATTTGCACATAACCACGTGCAATTAGGTTTCAAATTTAACAAAGTTACCAGGCAGAAATGTTTTATCACAGTATCCCTCTATCAATCTTTAATAGACCTTACTAATCTTTTTTTTATTACTATACCTTATTCGAAGGATGAAGGTAAGGTTATATGTATATCTATTAATGTGATTATAAGTCAGCTTGTAATAATAAGAAGTTAACTAGTAAAATTATTTTATATAATTATTATAAATATTAAAATTAGTTTATAAGTTTTTATTATGTTTTATTGTATAAACTTTTAAATATAATTGTAATTTAAATTTTAATATAATATAATTTTTAATATTATAGTTAATAAATTTATTATAATTTATATTAACTTTTTATATTATATCTAATAATTGTATTTTTATTTAAATTTATAGTTATAGACATACATATTTTATGATTTCGATCTTATAAAAACCAAGAATAGCGACATACCTTATGACCTCAATTTTTATAAAACCAAAACCATATATCTATGATCTTAGTTAAAAAATCAAGATCATAGATAACAATCTATGATTTCTTTTATTTAAGTTTTTATTCTTATAATCGTGATCCTAAATCTTTGATTCTTGTTAAATATCAATATTATATCAGTATTATAATAGTGTATAAGTTTTCTCAAATTAAGTCTCAAAATCATTACAAATTAGAACATATTTAAATAAATCATGAACAATATCATTTACTTTTAGGGATAATAATTACAAAAAAAACAAAAATGAGCATTAATTATCAATTGTCCAATAACTTTAGTAACGTGAATATGTATTGTTAATTTAAAACTCAATACATTGAAATAGTCAATAATAAATCAAACTCTCTAATATTATATGTTGACAACCTACTTCTCAACAAAAGAGTAACCTCTATCATATTACGTACAATTTACGTGGAAAATAGGTTATCATATTATCAACCATAACCCTAAAACCTTGTAACTTGTGATCTTCAATTCAAATTGTAGACTTTTAAATAAAAAATTAGATTTAATATATATCTAGCAAAATAAATGTGTCAAGATATAGCAAAATATACCCTAAAATATCTCTTTAAACTTGAGTTAAAAAAATACAGTAAATAAGAATTTAGGTATAAATATATGCAAGTTTTTTCCAAAAAAAAAAGAAGAAAAAAGAAAAGAAAAAATTAAATTTTAAAAATTGTGTTTATTGAAATAAATAAGTAAAAATGTACGATATCTATTAAAATATGAGTCTCTATTTAATAACAAGCAATTTATGACAATTTAAGATTGTTTTTTTTAAAGGAGAGATGGGGAGAAAGGGACGAAGGTTAGTGTTCAATATTCAAGGATAATCTTATTTTTATTTCTTATTTTTTTAATTTAATTAATGATAATTTTATTTAATGAAGATAGAATTAATATATAATTAATAGTAAAAATAAAATAAATATTTTATATATTTTAACTATGACACAATATCATTATTCTTAATATTTTTCAAACAAAAGTATTTAATTATTTATTTTAAATATAAAACGTAGAAATCGATATTAAATTTTTTAACCTTCAATCGAGTGTATCATGATATTACCAATTAATATAGGGGCGTGCATTTTACCAATTTTAGTAAGTATTTATACATTTCAATGCAATAAAATGTACCCTCGTAGAAATAAACTGTTATATTTTAAGAAAAATAATAATTTTGTTAATATTTATAATCATTATTGTAAGATTTATATATCTTCAATTATATCTCTATCATATAAGAATTTTATGCATTGAATTAATTTATTTAAAATAAAGAAATCATGATCAATTGTTACCAATCTTATCCATATCTACACACCTAAAATGATGTTTATTAATAAAAGACAAAAATAATTTAGCGTAATTATTGTTAAAAAAATTATCATTTTTAAAAAATAATAATGAGTAAATGATAATTTAAAAATATGCATGGTATTTATATTATTTCTTCCCACTTAAAATAATTACGCTTTAATATTATTATTATTTTACAAAATTATTGTTAATAAAAAATAAGTAATTACATTAATATATTCAAATTCTATCAATCACATCTTCTTCCAACACCCAAAATTAATTTTTATAAGTGAACTAAAAACTTGACCAAAAAAAATCTACAAAAAGAAAAGAAAAACTAAAATAAATAGTTTACTTTAAAATCTCTATTAATGAATAAAATTGTATCAATGAAAATAATAGTGAGTAAATAATAAAAATGATAAAATTTCACAAATTACATTTTTTATATTTAAAATTAATATTTATGAATTAAACTAATAATTAATAATTATACTTTAGTGCTTCATTTTTGAATAAAATATCGAAAAAATTAAGGTGTCAAATATGTCTTTTATATTAAATTATTTGTATTGTTTAATCTTTTAGATTAAAAATCATATTATTTTAAAAAAATGAAAATTGAGAATAAATTAAATTATTTTAATAATTTTATATTAAAATAATGTTATTTATTGTTAAATAATTAAAACGTAATTAAAATATAAATTAAGGATAAACATTAAATCTAATATGAAATTGTTTAAGAAAAATAAAAAAATAAAAATATTATATTTAAATATATATTTTAATTTTAAATAAAACTTAAAATTTTAATAAAATATTAATTAAAATAAATAATAAATATTAAAACAAATATTTTATAAATTTTTTTATATTAATTATTATTTTATTATTGATAGAGATTCATATTTTAATTGTATTTAAACACTTAATAAAAAATAATAAAATTTTTATAAGAATTATTAAACCATTATTTTATAAGAACTTTCATTTCATTTTTTAAAAAATAGTATTAATATTATCGTAATAATTTTATAATTATTATAAAAAGTTAAATAAAAAATCATATATTTACGATATTTATTATATCTTAATATTATTATTATTAAATAAAATATTTTTAGTAAAGTAATTATTTGCCTTCTACAGTATATATATATATATATATATATATATATATATATCAAACGGTCCGAATCGATCAGAAGCGAATGAATGAAGTCATAACCTTCCGATTCGTCACCGACACGTATATGTTATTCGAATCAGCTTCCACACTCAAACAAAATCCCTTACGCTCTCTGATTTTTGAGTTCTTTGGTATTATCGATCTGCTTGTTTGGAGGTGGGTCTTCAGTGAGGGACAAAAATGTTCGTGGTCGATTGGTTCTATGGAGTGCTCGCATCTCTTGGGTTATGGCAAAAGGAGGCCAAGATCTTGTTTTTGGGACTCGACAATGCTGGAAAAACCACGCTTCTTCATATGCTCAGAGATGAGGTATTTTTGTATTTTTTGTTTAATTGCTATTTTCTGCTGAGAAAATGTTGGTGAGTACTATGAGAATGGGCGTTCTCTAGATAACTATTGGAATTATGAGTATTGGTTATTCAATGGCGATTGTGTTTGTTCATTTGTATTGTTCCGTTTGTTTTCTGAGAAAATTAGGGATTAGAAAGGATATTGAGTATCTTACATCGTATAACACAACGTACTGGACACTGATATTAGCCTCTGCCCCAAGTAAATGCATTAGATGAACCGCTTGACCTTGTCCTTGATTCTATCAAAACCTGTTTTGATTGCAAAGAAAGGAGGAAGAATATATAATATTTGACTAATGACGTGTTCTTTTAGGACAAATTTGAGTCATGAACCAATTAGGACTTAAAAGGAAGCACTTTTCTTCACCTCTCTTCAATTTTTGTAGGAGACAAACAGAGGGTAGTATTAATTATCTAAAATTGAATTCAATTATGTATGAGCTTGATTTTCTTTTTGTGGATATTGGTGATGGGTTTTTGCAGAGATTAGTACAACACCAGCCTACACAGTATCCGACGTCTGAAGAGTTGAGCATTGGTAAAATCAAGTTCAAGGCCTTTGATTTGGGTGGACATCAGATTGCTCGCAGAGTTTGGAAGGATTATTACGCCAAGGTAGAATTTGTTTAACTCTGTAAAAGTAGTATGTATGTGTCCGACTGTTTCTTTGAATCTTCATGAAACCATGAATGGCTTTGTTTCACTGGTTTTTAACTGTACTTTTGATTTCGTTATTAATGTAGTCATTTTCCAATGTTTTCTCTGGAGGAAGAGTGACTCTTTTAGTTTGTGGCTAGTTGCTGACTTGTTGCTCAAATGATGTGACATTGTTAGTATTTCAGTAAACTCTGTAACTTATGGTTTATAACGTTTTGGATTGTCTTGGAAGCGGTAAAATCTAAATGAAATGTCAATCTCTTAGTGAAAGCACAAATTCGTTTTTTACCTTTACCATATACATCCAACTGTGTTGTTTTTGTTTTGTTATTTTAGCTCCGGAAATGAAAATATCTTATACTATATCATTGTATTCAAGCTGAGTATCATAAGATACATGTGGAAGGTTTGCTAATAGTATATTGTCAGAAATTCTTTCTCTTCTGCAATTGTTTATGAATCAATTTTGGAAATATAATGATGAAAACAAGGCCTCCCCCCCTCTTTCTCCTCTAAAGAATGAACCATTCACATACAAAGTTTGGGATATGCAGACATTGATGTTTTTGTTGAATAGCTTTTGCTGATTGCAGAAATGAGAATTATATGACCCTGGAAGAATTTAGGGATGACCTTTTGTAAACAAATATATATTAATGGTGGCAACAACTTGAATCTATATATCGTAATCCCCTGAGTTTATGAGTGGTGTTGATTTCTTTTTTGTGAAAATAATACGGCTTTTGTTTTATGCAGGTGGATGCAGTTGTTTACCTAGTGGATGCCTATGATAAAGAGAGATTTGCAGAGTCTAAAAAAGAGCTTGATGCTCTCCTCTCGGATGAGGCATTGGCCAATGTCCCCTTCCTCATTTTGGGAAACAAGATTGATATACCATATGCTGCTTCCGAAGAAGAGATGCGTTACCACCTGGGTCTGAACAACTTCACCACAGGCAAGGGAAAAGTACTGTTGTCAGATTCAAATGTCCGACCGCTCGAGGTATTCATGTGCAGCATTGTCCGGAAAATGGGTTATGGAGATGGCTTCAAGTGGCTATCTCAGTACATTAAGTAGGGAGGTGAAAAGAAAAGTTTTGTCCTATAACCTTTGAATGATATTTCTTATTGAACACAATATGTAATGTATTGAGATATTTCACTATTTTTCTCTTCATAAAATGACACAAGATAGTTCCATACTGATCCGATCAGCTTAAATTTCCCATGAAATTTGTTTAATTAAACTTATTATCTTATTATTAAATATATTTATTTACGTGTTATTTTTCATTTTCGACGATATTATCCCCATTTTTTTATTTAATTGCAAAATTGCCATTAATATTTCATGTTTAAATTAGTTTGTTCCTTTTTACCATCTGAGATTCAGACCGGTACCTTCTCTCCAAGGACCACTATTTTTTTGTCTTGTTCCGTTGCTTGAATTCTGTATTATACTAAATTGTGTCTTACATATATTATTGAGATACGTATCCCATTAATTATAAAAGATAAGATTATACGATTCTTATTT
Organism: Hippophae gyantsensis; assembly: GCA_030763125.1. NCBI lineage: Eukaryota > Viridiplantae > Streptophyta > Magnoliopsida > Rosales > Elaeagnaceae > Hippophae > Hippophae gyantsensis. Next base: position 57,197,114 of record CM061032.1, on the reverse strand, counting down.
ATAAAATAGGATTGAGTAAACAAAAACACTAGCAAATGATGTGATATTTCACAACCATATCACGGTCAGGGACTGAAATCCCATATGACACAATAGCTAGCTATTGATGTTCACTGTTTAGTTTGTGATTTGGCAACGCAAGATCACAACCTCCACAGAAAGACCTGGTCCGATTCCCATAGCAACACCCCAGTCCAACAGTTGACCAGTAGGATTGCTTTGTCTTAGTTGTAGAGTCTTCTTTATCTCGTCCAAAATTTGCAGCAGGCTGACACTCAACACATTTCCATATTCACTCATTATATGACGACTAGCTTTCAGTTTCTCATTTTCCAGACCCAACTTATCTTCAATTTTGTCTAGAATAGCTGGCCCTCCTGCATGTATTGCATAAAACAAAGAATTGAAATCCTTAATGTGATTACCAATCCCACTTGAACTCATTACTTCAATCAAACATTTCTCTACATGGTTTGAAATTAACACTGGTATATTTGGTGATAGATAATAATCTAGACCCATTTCACGCAAGTGACCTTGAATTGCATCTTCAGTGTCTGGAATTGTTTTCTGTGATGCATGAACAATTTGGAACAGAGAAGACTCAGTTTCTAAATCTGGATCTGAACCAATTATTAATGCAGCTGCACCATCACCAAATAGTGCATGTCCCACTAACAAGTCCATGCGGGTAGTACAAGGAGCATGAAAGGATATTCCCAAGTTTTCTGAACAAACAGCAAGAATTCTTGCTCCAGCATTGTTCTCGGCGATGTCCTTGGCAACACGAAGGACGGTACCTCCGGCGTAGCAGCCAAGATTGTACATCATGAGCCTGTTAACTGAGTTTAGGCCAAGAAGCTTGCAAAGTTGGAAGTCTGCTCCAGGCATGTCAAGGCCTGAAGTTGTGTAGAAAATAACGTGAGTGATTTCTGAGATGGGTCGACCCCATTCTTTAATGGCTTTTGTTGCAGCTTCTGCTCCCAACTTGGGAACCTCCTTAATTAACATATCTTGCCTTGCGTTTAAAGATGAAGCTCCATAACAAATCAAGCTTGGATTCTCTTTTAGGGTTTCTTCATTCACTGCAAAGTGACGCTTCCTTATCTTTGAATTTTCACCTGCATGCATATTGCCATTAATTAAGGAAAAATATTGTAATTAATTTTTTTCGAATCAAACTTACTCTTAATTAATCTATTTCTAAAGTCACAATCTTAAATGTTTTTTTTTCTCACTAATCAATGTAAATGGCGAGAGAGGTACCACATTAAACTAGTATTTGACATATTCTCACTAATCAATGTAAATTAGGAGAGAGGGACCACATTAAACTAGTATTTGACATATTAATAAATATTCAGCTTGCCTAATAAATGTTTTCCATGTTTGTCATGAAAGACAAACAACCTAATATCTAAAATTAGATCAAAACATGGGATTAAATTTGTTGAATAATTAGACTCATTCATTAATAATCTGTTTCTAACTAGTTTTAAATTTTTCTGGTGCTGTCAATTCTGAACAAAGTTCAAGCCTTGTTAATTTTAAACACATAATTATTTTAAATATTTGTTCACTTGTGCTTCACAATTTGACCACCGTAGTCTAAACATAAATGCTTGGGTTCCAAGTTTGGACAAATTTACTTTGAATACGTATATTCTTATAATTTCATCATTTTATTATCGAATAAATTTGAATTAAATTAATAAATATCAAAGTTATATATTAAAAAATAATAATTTTGTTTGAGTTTAAACTAAAAAATGTGAGTTAATTTTTTTGATTAAAAAAAATACTTTTATTTCTTTTACATTTATGCTAATATAAATATGCATGTATTACATGTATTATTTCATTATATTTAATAAAAAAATTAACTTTATTATTGTAGTTTTATACAATAACTTTTTAAAAAATAAGGACACTTAAAAACAATTTAACTTTTTAAAAAATAAGGACACTTAAAAACAATTTTTCTAAACAGTAATATTTAACAGCTTCTAAGACGTAAACAAATTGATCATTAACGAGTCCATTTTGAGCCTAAGCCTGCATTGTTTTGCTATTTAGTTTCCACCCAAAAAGCCTAGTACTTTTTAGAATAGAACCATACTTAATCATTGCAATCCACCTTTCTCAATCAAAATGAGATTGTATCATATCCTACGTTACTCTCTCTTATCCACATTTAAGAGATTTCAACGATCACGGGATTAGTTATTGTCAATATCACTTCATAGAGATCCTCGTGTCTACGTGAGTCATAGTTGGGTTTGACAATATCACTTAGTTATTGTCAATATCACTTCATAGAGATCCTCATGTCTACGTGAGTCATAGTTGGGTTTTACATCGTAAAAAATTCTTCTAAAATTTTAAACTATTAGTAAGATAGTAAATTATGTATTTATAAATTTATAACTCTCCCATAAGTGTTTTCTCTCTACAAAGTTAAATATTTGTGGCTAAAAACACAAACCTAATTCAACTCAATAAGAACTCATTGAGTTAAGAGTTGTTTATGTTTATAATTAAGCAACTTTATTGCCTTGATTTTAACCGATGTAAGACAAGAATACTTAACAACTCCCTCCACATGGCGGATAAATGAGGACATAAGCGTCACAGTGAGACTGTGGTAAAGTCTAAGATCTAAACACATAGAAATCAGAAGCATAGTTCTGATAACATGTTAAAATTACTTAATAATTGTATTATATTCTGTATTTAAAAGAATATATATAGTGTTTTTATATAGGAATTACAAGTAAACTAGATATGTCTAAAGTAACTAGATATAAATATGTCTAAAGTAAATAGATATATATTAACAGATATATACATTAATTTGTTATTAAATATACATTACCACTTGCAATTCAATAATTGGAGTTGTTAGATCTTAAACACATAACTTTCAACTACAATTTATAGCTTTAATTTTACGTTTTATCTTAATTTTTGTAAATATTTACAATTTTAATGAAGACAATTTCAAAATAAATATTTTATCAATATATTTAGTTACCTTCGTGTGCTATTTATAAAAAAATTATTATTTTGATTAACTAACATCCTCACTTCTTAAAAAAAGTATATACAATTTTGACACATGCATGTACTCTAAGAGAAATGAGTATAATTAAATACATAATTTGGCATAAAAATGAGTATATAAGAGAAAAATTGAGTTCTTGAATGCAAAGAAAAGAAAAACCTCTCACGTTAGATGAAATTAAAAAAAAAATTGAAATATAAAATTAATTTTTAAAAAATATAATTGAGGAGTAAAACAGGTATGTTAAATAGTTACAAATGCGCTTGAACTTGTTTTTCAAATCCATCATGTGCTCTCTTTTAGTGACTCGAAAGTAGAAATCAGGATAGTCAGTCTGGTATATAACATTGGCTGGCATTGAAGTAGCACTGGCAAGGATTGTGGCTGGACCCTTAGCTCGTTTGGCGTCTCTGATATTCTGAACTACTGATGCCATTTTTGCACCTGTATATGTTATGTTGAAGGGATAGCTACAAGTATACAACATTTGTTGGAATATATAGAGACTCTAGACAGCTCTAGCTCTCAACTAAATATCAATTTCATTTTTATAATCATATAATTAATTCTTAAAACTGTCGGTGATTATTTAGGTAGTTTTCTTATATTTTTGTTTTTTAACCTATTGTTTGCCTAACTTTCAAAATGAGATTTGATTGATTTGGCCAGCGTTGCCTAACTTTAATAATAGAAGGTGTGATTGGTTATTGATATCATTTATTTTATGTTAATTTTTAAATATTGGTAATTTAATTAAATAATTTTATTGTTATGTGATTAAAATATCTATTTTTTAAAGTAAAAAATGAGATACTTAAGTCATATAAGTATAAAAAATATTGATATTTTAATCACATAATTTTATAGTTATGTGACTAAAGTATCTATTTTTTATCGTAAAAAAATGACATTAGTCACGTAACTATGACGTTTTTATTTTGTACGATAAAAAATGGACATTTTAGTAACATAACTATAAAAAAATAGACACTTTAATACATAATTATAAAATTAAGTACTAAAAGTGTCACAATTTAAAATTTTTAATGATCTATGTGTTTCGATTAAACACTAAGTGACTAAAGCATCCAAATAATATATTTTCATTGAATTCTAAGATAATTTTGAAAAAAATATAAATTTATATTCATAATTATTATGTTATTACATATGCTTAAATAGCGTTTAAGTTAAAAAAATAACTTATTTATTTTTTAAGAAAATTTGAACATATATTACATTATAATTTATGTTATGTTATAATACGTAGAAATGTAAATATGAATATAAATTCACGTATCTTTCGTATTCTAAATAAATACAAAATAATGCTTAAGAATGGGCAAAAAAATGACTGATTTAATTATTTATATTGTCGGTTCAATTTTTATCCGATAAATTTTGGGGACGAATATTGTTTCGGGTATTAACCGAATATGAAGCAATGGGTACAGTTCAGATACAATTATACAAATAACCATACCCGTCGTATCCGAAATTAATTATATTTATTTATTAAATTAAATTATATATTTGTTAAATTAATATGTTTAGAATTAATTAAGGTTTAAATTATATATTTGTTATTATTATTTCATATTTACAAACAGTCAACCATGTTATATATTTAATCACAAATAATTTAAGTATAACATATAAGAATAAAACATAAAAATAAATGTAAAGAATTCATATTAAAATTATACCTCAAAAGAATTATTACAGAACTTTGATATTAGTTCCGTTTATGGAAAACCTCCAAAAAGATTTGCATTTTCGTTTATTGAATGAAAAATTAAAAATCTACAAAAACATAACTAATTCTTCTCAAAAAGAGAATAACTTTAAAATTAAAAAAAAACTAAAAACTAAGAGAGTTTTCTAGAGAGAGAAAGAGGAGATTTATGTGGATGATTTTTACAATAAGAGATAGGGTCATTTTAGAGGTGATGAAAAGGTTAAAAAGGTGAGAAAATATCTTAAAAATTGATCTTGGACGTGCTTGGACAAGTTGGCATAGGTGTGGGGCAAGATTTGCGGTGGGACGGGCGCTAACGCGCGTGTGATTTGATAGATGCAAGCGAGAGGCTTGACGTGACATACGTGCGGCTTGACATGGCTCGTACGTGACTCAACATATTTGACAAAGTTTGTCCAATTTTTTCATTTTTTTCTCAAAATATTTGTGATGTATTGCCTTCAGTATTTTTCTTTGAATCTTTAAATTATTTTTGAACGAAAATACTTGAAAAATAATAAAAATACCTGTGATTCTGAAAAGAAAAATTTATATAAAAATATGATAAAATTATACAAATATAAATATATTTAATCAATTAAAATACATTAAATCATGATTATTTTAGTATTTTTTAAACACTCATCAATAACCTTGCAACTAAGGGAGTTCGCATCAGACATAGGAAGCATTAAAAGATCGTTATCTATTAAAGAACTTGCTGGATTAGACTTCGTGTTAATAATGGCCTAATTGAACAAAGACGAGGTAACGAAGTATTAATTCCCTTAACTTCTCAAAATCAAGGGAATAGAGGAGTCATTGTTTGGTATTATCCAAGTATTATGTACATGACCCTATCAACCTGAGGCGTTGTGCTCATAGGAAAAGTAACTCATGCATAAACTCTCGTGCACAACAATCTGCAAGACCTGGCCTAAGTTAACAACTTGGTATATCTCCCTTACGACCTAGGTCATCTTTGCTTATTAGACCTTAGGTAGCACATATATAACGACTTGAGAACATCGACCTGATTTTATATAAAATTATTTTGTATGTACTTTGATAGCTCGTATGAGAACGCCAACGTATGTAACCTCGACATTTGTCTAATAGGCACTATATATACCTCCTTAGTGAGAAGAATATAGAATCTATTCATTATCATCATTTCTTACGTTTCTCTAAAATCACTAAAATCTCTAACACACTAAATTTTCCCCAAATAGACATAAAAAAATTTATGATTACATATGTATAAATTCTCCAAAATAATTTCCTAAATTTCTATACAAACGAGCACGAAGAAAGGCAACAAAAACATTGTCAAAGTTATTACATCAAACTAACTAAAAGGCACTACATAGTCATTAAGTGACCTCCTCTCCATCATGTGCGACAAGGCTCCTTCCTCAGCTTGAACAGTGTAAGATAAAAAGATGGATTAAATTAGCACCCATATTGGGCTAGAAAAGTTGAGAAGTTACATGTGAATTACTTCCAAGGAAAATTGAAAAACAAGTTGTTACTTCAGTTGTCATGAGAATAGAGAAGTTAATATTTGAATTGTTTAATATTGATCAAGTGGTAAGGTAATGACCTAAGTGACCTAGTTCATCGTACCCTGGAAAAGTGATGGTAGCAACCTAAATGCTTACCTGACTCCGTATGTAAGCTATATTAAATGGATGTGATTTTAATAAAATATGTTATAATTATGTACGTCACAATAAGTAATATATTCACTCGACGTGTTGTAACACAAGACTTGTTCAAGCAATTCCACCAATGTAATTGTGACACCAGTAAAGATATATGCTTATATATAGCAAAACCTCCTCATTGCTAAAGAATTTATTTATTCTATAAATTCTATAATATTAGTAATTCTCCTAAGATATTACATCAAGTTATATATTCCTAGGTCCAAATCAGTCTTTCATATTTGATTTTAAAAAAATAGTCTTATATAGTTATATGTATATATTTGTTCGTAATGATATGATAAACTAACATAAACAAAACTTGACTAAGAAAGGAAACTCGAATGCCAAAAGGGCAAAAAATAACAGCAGTTATTATCAGGTACTGGTGCTTTAATTGGCATCAGTACTATCTTTAATAGAAAGAAGACACGTTTCAAACAGAAATAACGATATTGCACGCCACATCCACCATAGTTGATACTTCATCACTGTCACAGTCATCCTCAATTAAAAAGGTGATCCACACATGTACAAAAGACACTATGAGCGTTATCACTATTAGATAAAGCATTGAAGCTTGAGGACCAAGAAGACGATGACACTTGACCTCCAAAAATGTTCTATTAAAAAAATAATTGATAAGAAATAAAATAAAAATGATTATTATAATATTAAAATTATGGTTAATTAAAAACGAATATATATTAATATTAATTTTTATATACTTGAAAATATATAAAAAAATAAACTTTCAATAATAAAATATATAATATTTAGAATAGTTAAATTAAATTTTATTTTATTTTTATTTTTTATAATTTGTTATTTTATTTAAAAATATGTGATTAAGTAGTTAAAAAAATAAAATAAAATTTTAATATTTTAAATAATATAATAGAGTAAAAATTATATTAATATTTAATTTTTTTTAGAATAAATATATTTTTGAATAAATATTAAAAAATAAAAAGTATGATTAAAACTTTAAAGAAATTAATATTTGTTAATAATTATTATCGGTAAATTGTACTCACACTTATTCCTAGTATTCCATTAGGGAATATGCCTAGGAAAAGAACTAAAATTAATGTTCCAGATTTTGATACGAGCAATGTGTGTATATGTATATATTTTAAACCATATGAGCGCCCACTTTATCTCTAGCATGTTAAGGCCCATCGCCATAATTGCAACGGCTTGTTGAACAAGGCAGTGCAAACTCAAACTATGCTTCTTATCTCGGACCACTTGATGCATTGTGATTATAGGGAAAGTTAGAAGATCCAGTTGTTGGAATGAATACAATGAAAATATATAGAAAAAATATTTTTTCAAAATAATTATGTAGACAATAAAAGATAAATTTTTGGATTTATGGTTAAATCGAAATGCGATATCTTAAGAAAAATTTATCACCATTTTAATAATAATTGCGAGTGAAAATAGGGTTATAAATAATATGTTTTCAGATACAATAAATCCAGAATTTTTATTATAATCTATAATATGTAAGGGGTGTGCATCGGATTAAAACTGTTAATTTTGTACTCATTCGATCCGACCATTCAATCGGATTAAAACATCATAATTCGTAACCGATCCGATCGGATTAAAAAATCATAATCTGCAACCGATCTGATAACTTTTCAAATTTGATCCGTAATCTATTTGAATTGGATCGGTTGAATCCGATCAATCCGTAACCTATTCAAATTAGATTGGTTGAATCCGATCAATCCAACCAATAAACTTAATTAATTATATTTTTGAATAAAATTTTTAAATTTTCATATAAGGTAAACTTATTTAAGTTAAAAGAAACCTTAAAATATGACTAATATATGAATGACCAATGAAAATATGATTAATATATAAAATATAAAAATATATTTAAGTATTTTTGGTCAGATTGGATGATACATAGTAAAATCTATTATCTAATCCGAACTTAACAGATTGAAAAAATTTTAATCCGATCTGATCCGATGGTCGGATCGAAACCGTCAAAAATTAACAAATCGGATTAGATTGATCCGATTTTTTGCACACCTCTATTAATATTTATAAGTATTACAAAACGTTCGAACTTCACAACGAAATTAAGAATACAAATATTATAGAAAAATGAAAAGAGAAGACAAGATATTAAATGAAAACTTGAAGCTTTTGGTATCCCCTTATGCCGTGGAATTCACTCTTAAGTTCTTTCATTTATATCATTTAATTTTTTAAGGTACATAACTATTTAAATATATGTATATGTTATTTTATTAAAAGATACTTTCAATTTCTATATTTAAAGTTTGACAAATCTTTCCAAAAAGATGTCTTTTAATTTTTATTGTTTGTATCTTAATAAAAGGTTATGTCTATTCTGGTAAAAACATCTTTTCATTTTTACGTACAAAGCAAATAGATACATGTTTGTAACATTGTTTCTTTGCTAAAAGATACCTTTTAAATAAACACATTTGTTGGCCAAATGACAATTTTTATTGAACTATTGCATGAAATGATACTAGCCACCGTTGCCTTTATATTATTGATTCAAACACAATGCTTCAAAACCAAAGTTACTATAAAACCATTATAAATAAATAAATAAATAATTATAATTAATATGTAATTAATAAAATAAATAATTTATTTTGAATTATATATAAAAATAAATAATTTTTTCTAACAATCATCCTCTATTTCAAAATAAATATAGTAGTTCTAAAATATATGGATTCTACGAAGAAAAATACGTACTTGTGTCTTTTAGACTTAAATCCACAGTAAATATAAATATATCAAAACTTCGTCGAGTGCTATTTACAACCTTAAATTTATGACTAACCAAATATCTTTATACATATTTACTAACAAAATTTAAGACCATTGTGAAGTTCTTGAACTCCGTATATTTTATGTCCTTGTGTTATCTCAGTTATCAACGAGTACTATCGAACAAGTCTCAATATCTTAAGAAGCGAACTCAATTTCACACTCACTTTACGCAAGTCTATCAATGTTCCTGTCATACTTCCATTTATAGACTTACTACGAGTTTGTATTGAACCTCAACAGCCCACATTGCCAAAAATAACATAAGAAATGGGATCAAACAAATTTCAGCAATCGTTCAAATCACTCATTTAACTTGTTCTTTCCATTGAACCTAGCATGTATTTCAAAACCTAAGTTGGGTTTCCATTGAAGGTGATCATATTTTAATAAGACTCTAATCTAATTCCTTTGATGTTTTCTTTATAATTTCTCCAGAAAGTCATTTTCTTGAAGTACTAAATAACATCATTTGATCACCAAAAAGTCTAGTAAATTCAACTATCCCTTAAAACTTGTAAGATATAGGTTTTGCATCTTGAAATTCAACACTAATTAAAACAGAATTCATTGGGACTGATCGTATGAAAGATACCAAGGTTTAGACAAGCATAAAGTAATGATAACAAACAAATAAGGCCCCTTCAACGCAACCTCCTTGCTTCTCTTTCCGACTCAAGCAAGGTAAGAATATCCCCTTCTCTCACTGGTCCTTTCACATTCCTCATGATGTGTCGGTTCTGGTCATCAATAAACTTGACTCTCACCTGAGTCACCTGCCCTCTTGAGCCTGTCCTTCCCATAATTTTCACCACCACCGCATGCTTGATTTGGGATTCCATTCTTAATAACAAGAGGAAAAGAAAAATCAGAAAAACCTTCCCAACTTATTCATAGAAATGCCAATAACTTTAGGAAGATCCTCAAAAAGCATAAAAGAGAGTTATTTAATTGAAGTTCACTACTAAAGCTTAAACCTTCATGAAATCTAGATTGCATGAATAACTAACATGAGAACCGGGAAAAACTAAGCATAAAAATCTGAATCTTAAATACATAGTAGATGAATAAATAAGTCAAAATCAAAAACAAAAAATCACGTTGTCACACAGAAGACAAAATGTATCTATCAAAATATGGCGAATTACTTTCAGAAAATATTTATCTATAAATTGGATGTGCTATTGTAAATTCTCTATGCCTAACTACAATTTACATCTGGAATGGGAAAACTTTTCAACTAATAATGCTACGGTGAATAAGCAATTGCAAGTATGCTTAAGCCTTTCGCATAAAAATAACAAACATTCAAAACTGTAAGATACAAGTGTTAGCAATTTTCGTGAACAAAACGTTTATTTGTACATTAGTTTCTAGGCTCATTATTATATCTATCAATTAAACCTAAAGAAGCACCCAAATTCTAGATAAATACACTTCAAGTATAAATGTATATCCTATCACACTTACATTTGCATTCATGTATTCACGAACACATTGCACAAACACTTGAGTTATTTTTGTATTGCTTGTTTGATCCAATAAGGGTATCGATTAATCGAGGTAGATCGATTGAGATCAATCTAGATGTTCTCGGGTTACAAAATTTGGAGACTTCATCGATCGAGCGCTTTCAGGTTAAGATTCAAAACTAACTTATCATTACTAAATCGATCGAAAAAGGGTCTCAATTGATCGAAACGTGACTAGATAAATCGAGTAGGATATCGATCGATCGATGCATGTTTTTACAGTTTTAAATTTCCATATTAAACTCCAACCAAGCTGTAAAAAATATCAAATGCTCAATTTTTAAGGAGTGTTCACAATTTCAATCATTGATCATAGTTTCAATCACCCACACAACTTACAAGCACACAAAAACTATATGCTTTCACTTCCCACAAATTTCATAGTTTTTATTGATTATTTTCTATGATTATGTAGTTTTTTCTTTCTAGGATTCTCACATGATTCTTCAAATTCTTCGCATATGGCCTTGATTTATTGATTGATTATCTAGGTTTAAAAAAACATATGTTCTTTGATCTTGTTCTTACTTATTTGTTCTAGGTTTACTATAGATTTTCTTCATTTGATTTATTTGTTGAATCTATTAACTTATAATTCATTCATTATTAAAATCCATCTAGAACACACACGAACACTTGTGTTTCTATGCTAATGCTTTTATTGTAGACGTGTCTAATTGGTAAACATTTGATTTTAATAATAGAAACATTAGGTGATTCGATGAATCAATTTTTTTTGCTTAGGTCATTTGTGTAACCTAGGTTATTTCTACCTAAAAACAACCTGAATGTTAATATTTTTCTTTATGATTTATTTTAATACGCAATTACATGTTTGATCGCTATGCTTAAATATCAATTCTAAAGTTGTTGATTTTTTTTAAAATAACATATTCCCACCTCTAAACTTATTGCTGTCATCGTATGAACTTTCAAAAACAAAATACAATATTATGATGTTCTCTAAAACGATCAAACTACTTTTTTTTTCCTTGTATGAAATTAATCAATTGGTGCTCAATTAAGCCAAACGCTAAACAACCTGAATGTTACTATCCCTACAGTCACCATTGCCAATTGAATAGAAGAACAATAACGGGATAGAAACTGATCTAAGAGAAGGACCTAAAGACAGGCGAGGACGATTTTTAACATAACTGTTCCTGAAACCTAACATATAACTGTTACCCCGAAACTGCCCGATAACCGTAGGGTATCGGACTAGAAGGGTAAAAATAATCACCACTGAATAACCCTGTATTTATTTATTATTTTCAGCCAAAAATAGAAGAGTCATAATTTTTGCTAAAATAGAGAGAATATTTGTGTTTTGGATTCTAAATGAATCAAATGATAGAGAAATAAACTGTTCGAAGATATTGTGAAAATTTAAGAACAAATTTTTTTCTACGGTAGAATCATTTAGAATTCGGATAACAAAAATGGAATGAAAAAAATTAGGGAAAAAATAAAAGAATGTCTTCGTAATGATCATATATAACAGATTTGAAATGGCCTTCATCGTGTTTTCTGCTCTATTTTTGGGGTGATCTAGATTTAAAATGTCATCAACAATCAAAAAAATCAAAACATGAAAGAAATATCAGTTTAATAAACAATGTGGAAAAACACAAGAGAACTTCTTGTTTTTAAATTCAATCAACATCTCGTCTCAGATAAATTTTAACATATAAATTAGAACAACAACACAATTTATACAAGCAAATAACACTCAGATCGGTTAAGGGAAATAAATCAAATCCAGCAAGAGGAGAAGAAAAGAATACCAAAAAAATGAAATTTACATTGTCTTTACAGATTTGAAGTAAATAATAACAGAACATATACCTGTAAAAGGACGGAAACAGGAACAGTGATTTTTTAAGAAAAAGCGACGGCGCAACCACAAACAGTGATTGTCGGCTTGTGAGGTGAGATGAAGTTTGGTGTGGCGGCTGGGCTAGGGTTTCGTGAGGTTTGAGAGAACAGAGAGGCGCGAGTTGAAATAGGATTACTGAGGTTTCTAACTTTTGTTTTAATTTTACACAAAATAAGAAGAAGCTATATTTAGCTTTCCATACCAAAAAATATATACACATTGCTAATTTTGTAATACTCGAAAATTTTATAAATTAATAATTGTTTGAATATAAATTATAAAATTTATAAAATTTTAATTTAATATTTTTAAAAATAAATAACAAAAAATAAAAATAAAAAAAGTATTAATTTAATAATATGATACTAAAAATGAATTAAATTTTTAAAATATTATAAATATTAAATAGATTTAAAATATTTTATTTTTGAAACTTTAATCATGTATATAAATTACCTACACAAAAAAATATTAATTAATATTAAAAAAATAACTTGTAGACTAATCCAGTCAACTTTAAGTCAATATATAAACATTAATTTTTATTAAATATTTAACATATAAGTAATCATATTCAAATTCTTATTTATCTAATAATGAGATAATTAAACATATAAAACTCCAACATTTAAATGTAAGTTTATCACTATAGGTAAGGGTCATTAATAGATATATTTTTCCTATAAATATTCACCATTGTTTACCATTAAACACAATTACTTCTACATATAACAATTTTTCTCAATTATAGACACTGAGATCTATATTTTCTTCTTAAATATCTCTCTCAATCTCTCAGCGTCATAAGAAGAGTTATTAGTCACCTCATTCTCTTTATTACCCAAACTTACTTAAGCATTATTGTGTTCTTTTTTCTCAGATCCACATAAAGCAAGAAATGCACCAATCATTTATGTAAACAAAAAAACGACATCAATATTTAACATTGTCTGTAGGAACGAGTGTTCTCTACTAGTTAAATCACAACTAGAGAAAAAGATCTATAGTGTTCTCCAACATTTTGAACTAAGTGGTCCTTGAAAAAAAATCCTAAAAAAGTTCCTAAGAAAACTACTCCAAAAGAAGTTCACTCTACACAGTCCCAAAAGGTCATACCTCTCCGTCTTTTCAAGATAAACCAATCTCTTGAACAGAACAACCAAGTTTCTACAAGGGACAATGAAGTCCCACTTCATGTTCAACAAATTGTACAACCATCTATACAAGTTGCCAACCCCACACCTTCATGGTCATTTGGGCCCAAACAGAGCCCTAAAAATAGGCATGATGGAGGTCCATTTGAACATAACGAAAAATATACTCCAAACCCTCATAGAACGTCTACTAGGCCCATAAGCTTCTAAACCAAAGAACATCTTTGCGGCAACTTCCAGTACCCATAGCGCATTAGATCTGACCCACAATCATAGAGACTCAGGTTGGAGACGTGATCCATCCCAACGAGGTCAAAGTCCACGAGTTGGAAAGACAATCTTGACCCACATAGTCCAAAGCCACTCACTCGCTCAAACTCAAAACATGTCCCATCATCCATCAATCTAGGACTATTTGAGACCTACTCGCCCTGAACTAGGTGAGTATCTTGAAGCTCATAGGTGGGATTACTCTATCTAGGTTAGCCATGGAAACAATACGACCTCAATGGCTAGTGTCCACCAAAGGGACAATTAACTTGGGGACATACCTACAATCCTTTATCCCACTATCAATCAATTAGTTATCCAATTATAAGAGGTACAGTAAAGACTAAACAGAGGAAGACTCCTAGACTTGGATTTTTCCAATGAGTCTTCACCCCCAAAGTCATGGTCATTCCACTTATAGAAAAATTCAATATGCCTAGTATGAGCTCTTATGAAGTAATAAGAACTCACTAGAGCATCTTGAGAACTTTAAAAGTTGGATGGATCTTATGCTTATAATGATACGATCAGGTGTTGAGCCTTCTAACTCACCCTAACCAAATAAGCCTAAGCTTGGTATTATATCCTCAAGCCCAATATAATTAGTACATTCATCGAGTTTAGAAAGAAATTTCTTTCCCACTTTTATACAAAAATAAGAAGATCGAAACAATAGCTCACTTGATGACTCTACATCAAGGGAAAGATGAGAGCCTAAAAGATTTCTTCGATAGGTTCAGCGATGAAAAAATCCAAGTGACCAATAGTATTGATTCAATAGTTTTAGGTGAACAACCTTAGGAACCCATGAATTCAAAGGAATAGGAACAATCATTTTTCTAGGAATGTATTGATGATGATTCGATTAGAACCCTAAAAAAACAAAGTCCTTAAAACCCTAACCTTGAGACACCATAAAGGATGATCACTTCCTTTGATAAGTCAAATTCAAGCATTCAATCAAGAACATAAGAAGGCAAAGTAAAAAGCTTTCTGAAACAAAGTTTTATTAATGATATATGGTCTTTTCAAGTTTACATAGTTGCTGCATTTATATAACAACAAACCCTCGTGAAAACCCTAAACACAAATTCAAGCTTAAAGAAAAACCCTAGGCATAAATTCAAACCCTAAAGAAAAAAAACCTAGATTTAATGGGCCTAATTAGTGATAGAGTGGGCCTAATCAATCCTTAAAAATAAAAGACTAAAAAAACTTAAGATAAATAAAACATAAACAAGCTCACAATTAATTAAAACAACAATTGTTTCCTAAAATAATCCTTACACCCAACTTGATCTTCCAAATCTATCTCTAGTCATTGGATAGCCAATTCCTTGCAAAATATCTTGAAAATATTTAGGAACATCAACTTAATCAGCACTTGGGAACATCAAATTGATCACCACCTTGATTTCCATTATTCTCTTCCTCTTCGAAAAGATTTGTCCTCGAATCTTAGCTATATAAGCAATTCGATTTGGTATCGTGGATCCTTGTGTGAAGTCTATTTGATGCTCAATTCCTCTCAAAGGAGGTAATCCATGAGGAATCACTTTAGGAAGTAGATCCTCAAACTCCTGCAATAAAGATACAATAACACTAGGTAAAGATGAGTTAAGATCGTTAGTAGAAAGATAAACATCCTTGTATATAAGTACAAGTACTTGTTGGCTTGCCATCATTGCACTCTTAATCTCATGTTTATTAGTAATTACACTTTTTTTTTATTTTTCTCTCCTATTTCCTCACTTTTCTCTCATTTTTGCTTCCTTTTTTTTCTTTCTCTTTTGCTCACTTTTCTCTCTTTTCTGCTCATATTTCTTCCCTTTCTACTCAATTTTTTTCTCTTTTTTGCTCACTTTTTCTCTTGTTTCTACTCACGTTTCTCTCATTTCTGCTCACTTTTTTCCCTTTTTTCCATTGGACCTCACTTACTCTCTTTTGATTTTCCTCTTACTCACACTTTTGTTTTTCTCTCAACTGGCACTCTCTTTCTATCCTAATCTGGTCTTCATAAGCTGACAAAGGTTTGAGAGGGACTAATACAACTTTTCGATTGTTCATTACAAAAGAATAATGATTTTTGCACACATCATATGTCACCCTCATATTAAACTGTTACGGTCGGCCAAGAAAAATATGAGCAGCATACATGGGTGCCACATCACAAAGAACCTCATCTTCATATTTTCTAATTGAAAAAGAAACCAAACTTGTTTGTTAACCTCCACTTCTCCACAATCATTCAGCCACTGTATCTTGTATGGTTTAAGATGATTTTGCCAAAAAGGTACTAGCAACATTAGTATAACTCTCACTATCAATAATTAGTGTACATACCTTATCCATTAGTGTACATACCTTGTCCTTCATATGACATCTTGTGTGAAAAATATGCTCACAGTGCTCCTCATCTTCTTCATCCTTAGGCTGTATATTCAGGGCTTTTCTTGCGATAAGTAATTATCCATGCACATGTTCTTCAACATCAAAACAATCCTCCAATGGTGGCATCTCATCGTCACTTGAACTAGCACTTTCGATTTCTCCATTTGCCTATAAAACCATAACCTTTTTTGTTTAGGAACTCAGAAGTAACATGTTTGAATCCTTGGCACCTAAAACACTTAATATCATGTGACTTAGTAAGAGTTTTACTTTCGGGTTTACCATTAGGAACAACAACAAAATTGTTTGACTTTGCTTCATCTTTTGTTCTAAAGGTAACTTGATTGTCCTTCCAATTCAATCTCCATGAAGAACTAGAGGACGAACCAGATCTGAACCTCTTGGACTTGATTTTGCTTCTCCACTTTAATGGCCTTGTGAAATAGTTCCTCCATCTCTACGTAATGTTGCAATTCAATGACGTCAACAATTTCTTTGTTTAATCTAGCAATGAATCTAGCCATTGTTACTTTTCTATCTTCCTCTATGTTTGCTCTAATCATGGCGATTTTCATCTCCTTATAATAATCCTCTACACTCATGAAACCTTGAACCAACCCTTGCAACTTTCTATATAAATCCCTATAGTAATGGCTAGTTATAAATCTCTTACGCATCACCAACTTCATCTCTTCCCATGATCGAATAGGCCTTTCACCATTCCTTCACCTATTGACCATCAATTGATCCCAGCATATACCTACATAATCGGTAAACACCACGACTACTAGCTTTACTTTCTTCTCCTGAGAGTAATTATGATAATCAAATACATACTTAACTTTTCTTTCCCACTCTAAGTATAACTCTAGATCATTTTTTCCTTGAAAGTGCAAAATTGTCATCTTTATACCGCCTATATTGCTATATCCTTTGGAGTCAAGATTTTTGTCCCATTTATAGCTTGCTCTCTTCTCCACATTGGAATCAACTTCTTCTTCGTTGAACTCGTGTCATTTATGTCTTCTTCTATGTGATTCAAAACCAGAAGAGGATTCTAAATCATTCAACCTTGCACTCAACCTCTTAAATTAGTCATTAACGACCTTGATGAAGAATTTCGAGTCAACCTGTTATGGTTCTCCTCCCTCTTTACTCATGTGTTTTAGCTTGTAAAACAAAAATAAAATAAAAAGGTGTTATTTCTCACACACTCCTTCACGTGTTTGCTCTCAAATCAAATGGTTATTACTCGTGTTTCACACTATTTTGACTTTTTTTTCTTTAATCTCTCTTGCCTTTTACCACTCAATGCTCAAGTCAACCTCTTTTTATGTTCTTAACAAAATCAAAGAATTCAACTAATCTCAAAAAACAACTAGTTTGTTGGTGACAATCTCAAAATCAGAATTTTAAAACTTAGTTGACTCTAAAGAACCAAATATAAAAAAAAATATAAAAATGAGAATAACAATAAGGATATAAGAAAGAATATAGAAATATAAGAAAAAAAGAAGAAAGGAAACTAAAAAGAAGGTGGAAAGAAGTAAATAATCAATTTAAGAAAGTTAAAATAGGAAAGAATAATTCTTGAGCTGGAAATATTTTCAAGATTTTTATTTTTTTACTGTTGCTTCTTATGTGAATATAAAATTCACAAAAACAAATTCACAACCCTAATGAAGAAAAATCGAAAACAACGCAAAAAGATGTGACATAACTCTAATCCCTCGGTAAGTGGTGTTAACTATAAAATTTGGGGTAAAAAAAAGTGGGGAATAGAGGAAAATCCTTATTCTTAGTATAGGAATCGAGCCGAGCTTCGATTTGATATATTATAATATTTGTTTTATTACCCTAGTAAAAAATTATGACTGTTTAAAGTTGCAATACCAATTTATCAATTTTTTTGAAACTGAATTGACACAACTTTTTTTTTTAAAGAACAAAAATTGATTGAACACAGAAATAAAAAACAAAAAAAAGATAGGAAGAATTCAAAGAAAACTATGAAACGAAATCTAAAGACAAAAAACAACGAAAAACAAAATTGAAAGAAAATAAGGAAACAAAACAAAGTTTTGTTTTCGCCACAAAACCCTAGCTAGGTAGGTAATTCGGCCAAACAAGAAGATCACAAATCAAAATCTCAAAAAAATAAATATTTTCATTCCACACTAAGGAAAGAAAAACAATCAAATTTAGAATCGAGACAGATTCTTGAAAACGTAGAAAATGATGTTTTTTTAAATCAAGAACTTAAACAAAGATAGATGTTGATAGATAACTTATTTCTAGCAACTAAAACTCTGATACCAAATGATGGGACCCTCTAAGCAAACAATCCTGAGAACCCACGAACTCAAAAAAATAAGAATAATCGATTTTGCTATAAATGTGTTGAAGATTATTGGATTAAAAACTTAAGAAAACAAAGTCCTTAAAATCCTAACATTTGATATGGTCTTCTCAAGATTACATAACTACTGTATTTTTATAACAACAAATCCTTATGAAAACCCTTGGCATAAATTCAAACTTAAAGAAAAACCTTAGGCGTAAATTCAAACTTAAAGAAAACCCTAAACGCAAATTCAAACCCTAAAGAAAAAAAACCTAGATGAAACCTAATTAGTAGTGGATTGAACCTAATCAATCCTTAAAACAAAAAGATTAAAAAAAACTTATGATAAATAAAACATAAAAAAATCCTCAATTAATTAAAACAATAGTTATTTCTTAAATTAATTTTTGCATCTAACTGATCTTCTAAATCTATCCCTAATCAATGGACCGCCAATTTCTTGCAAAAGATTTTGAGAATATTTAGAAACATCAACTTGATTAACACCTCAATCTCCATTATTACTAAGAACCGTTTTGGAAGGACATGGTGAAAAAATTAATTTCCACTCAACTAGTGAACACGTACCCCGTTATTGAAGAGATGGCCAATAATAGGAGAGTCACTGATCTCCCCACCAATGAAAACATAAGAACACCACCCATCGTTAGAGATGAGCCTATGAGCATCTTATCAAGAGGGGAAAAGTGAAAGAGTTTGTCCAAAATGAAAGATCAGAACAACGGCAGGTCTTCCCATCAAGGGAGAGAGAACATGCTCCCGTACAAGTGCGATTGTTGACTGTTTTAGGTGGGTATCAAAATTTAACATGAAACAGATATAGTATATGAAATGAAACAAATTTAATAAGATGCAACACCACTTAAATCCATTGCAAATCTATCAATTCCCTCTTAAATGTTACTACGGAATAGTTGAAATTCATATAAAGTTAAAAAATTGTACAAATGTTATGTGTTCGGACAAGTTTTGTGCTACAAAAATATTCTGCTGACCAAGAGCTAGGAACCAAAGAAAAATAAAGACTCCAAAGACCTTGTACGCAAAAGCTCCCTACTCAAACGGTTTACAATCACTTTTTTGATGAACCGAAACCCCCAAAGCCCATCAGAGCTGCAACATCAGAATCAATTTCAGGTTCCTCTTCTACTGCTTTCTCTTTCTGCAACCAATACAGAAAAATATATCAATTATTGCTAAAGTTCCAAGATAAAATCAATCTAGTTAAAAAACAACTGGAATAAGCAATCTGTTTTTCCATGGTCTTAATATTTACTAAAGGCTTTTTCGATCCAGTCTTCATTAGTTCGTATCAGACCTCACATAGTATTACAAACATTAACCGATGAGCAATGCAAAGCTACTACTAAGTATTAACCTTCTTTTCTTTCTTCTTCTCTTTACGCTGGCGCTTTCGTTCCTCCTCTTCTTGCTGCTGCTTCAGAAGTCGCTCATCAAGATCTAGAAGAAAATATTGCATAACAAAGGGTCATTTCCTTAAACAAAACTTCTAGATATTACGTAAATATCTAACAAAAAGATATGACATGGCCTTTTCTCTCATCCAAATTTTACCTTGCTCAGAGAAGCTACCAGGGGCTTTCCGTTTCTTTAGACTTTCAAATCGCTCCTTAACCTGCACATCATTAGAGTTTACAGCTTCACATAAAACTTACACATCAATACAAATTAATCATCTAAAACACGTCAAGAGCCTGATATTCAATTTCAACTTTCAACTCCAAGAGGTCTATGTCAATCCTCTCTCGGTATCCCCATTATTGAGATAGGCTGATAGCTTTCACTGTTAAACTCAATTATATAATTTCCGTGTAGGCTTCATTTCTGTTCTCCCGTTGTTTGCTTATCTCACAACTTTTCATTTTCAGTCTTTTTTCCATCAAGCATGTGCTCAATAAATGAAGTCAATCAGATCATACCCTAACTACATGTGAAGAAGGATTACCTGGTTAAGAGTAGCCCGTTCTACCCTCATGGACATACCCAATGCTCTTTGATCTACATAATAAATAATACGATCAAAGAGAACAGAGAATATAAAAATATACAAATTATTTTGTAAAATAAAATCATAATTGATGGTTTTATGGGTAACATACGTTTCTTTCCATTGATATGATCCAAGTAGTTTGCAGAATCCTTTACAACACACTCACATACTGAACAGTAATATCCCGCCTGCATGATGACCATATTAATAACATAATATTAATAACATATACCATATCTGAGTAAACAATATAACAAGGCTACTTAAAAGAACAAGATCAAGTAATTTGATGATCGAAATTGTATAGTTGCACTGACAACCCACACTATATTCTCCACCCAAAACCCCAAAAAAATAAAAAAAAAAGTGAATTTATTGAAGGCTACTTTGGTTGAGAATATGGAAAAGCCTGTCCAAAGAAATTACCAAACTAGGAATCTGAAAAGCAATGGTCAGCTAAAGTATTGAAATCCACTTCCGGAAACAGATGTTAAATGGTATTTTAGGTTTAATATTTCTCAAAGAAACTGCATACAGACAAAGGTGTTGACCTGCATTGTTATATTATCGGACACATGATCATGGTAATCTCATATACATAGTCAGGAAGTCTGTATAAGAATCCAGAAAATTAAATATAATAAAAAAAGTATACCAAAATCCAGATCTTAGGTAAGTTAAAAGATTTAAAATGGAAGCAGCAGTTGAAGCATGAAACAGTAGCATTAGATCCAAAAGTCAGATTAATTAAGCTTACCCACACATTTGTTATATTGAGGCTTGTCTTAGTAAGCCTCATTTCTCCCAAGTGTTAATGCATAGCTTCACATGGTTTTTTTTTTTTTTTTTTTTTTTTAAATCACCTCTGGTTGAGGCATGCCCCTCAAAATTTATCTTTTTAGGAATTATTGTTTTTTTCCTCATGGACTGAAAATCCCTGATGGCCCAATATATATATATATTTTGGGAGGGGGAGGGGGGACGGCAAAAAAACAAAAACACCACAAAATTAGAATAAAAACTAGTTTTAAGAGGGAAAAATATTCAGCAAGTGAAATTACGTGTCTATACTCAAGTATCTATGGTTAGACCTTATACTTCTAGCATTGTTGATATTTCCTAAAACTTGCATTTTGACCTTCTACTTCTTCTAGTATGACTGTTATTATAATTTTATTATTTTATAAATGTTGTCCTATTAGTATTTTCTTATTCATTCTTGGTAAAAGTTAGGCTAGGCTTGAATAATTTATTAAAAAAATTGAATGGCAAATCCCAAAAAAAAAAAGAAAAACGCTTCATAAAAATGATTTTTTATTTTTTTTAATAAAACCGCCTTTTAAGACCTTATTACACCCACACTTTATGCTGCCCCAAAATTAAAACAATAATGTATTTATCAAAAAACAAGCGAAAAATACTAAAATAGCAAGTCTTGCATACAAGAGAAAGGAAATATCTAGTGTAGTAATGTCTTTCTCTATAAGAAACTTTCAGTACACACTTGTAGACTTGTAGTGTTCAACTGTTTATTAAATATACTATTGCTCGGTTTCAGGATATGTGGGAAGATAAAATAAAACCAAATTTATGAACAACATACACAACATAAGAGTAGAAATTTACCTGCTGGCTCAGAGGCGCTACTGGAGTAACCACCTGAAAGAAACAAAATTCCATATTGAAAGTTGAGTCATGAATTCTATTAGAGAAAGAAAATGTAGGAAAGAGAAAATAGGCTGTATGAAACTATTAGCAAAGCTTTGACTTTTAAATTAAAAATGAAAAATATGGTGCCAAAAGCCACCTCAAGGAAAGCATGGAAACATGGAAGAGTTTATGCAAATAGCATTTCCTCTCATATGCAACCAAGCACTGATATGGGACAAAGTCACAATCCCTACTTTTATCAACTAGATGGCAAAGAAAAAGGCAGGGCTAAAATACAGTTAACAGGCTAGAGTAAAGGCTCCAAAGAGGAAGATACAGCTCAGTACAGGAGTGAACCTGAAACCATTCAAAGTAACATTTCACATGGAAAGAAGCAGAGCAGCATAAGGCATGCGTTTTTCCTCCACAATAAAAGTTACAACCACTGGGAAAACTAAAGCCTCTAAACTTCTGAAAAACAATCAAATGTAAAACTTATCCAGACGGAGATCTTATTTGGTCTAAGAATAAATTAACGAAGTAACAATTTGTTATTTAAATCAAACTGATTCTAACACATTTATGCAATCATTTTACCGTTCACCACTAACATCAAGGTAGAGAACAATAAGTCAAGAAAAAGAAGCCAAAATACAAACTATACAAATACAGGAATCACAATACAGCTTAACTTCAAGCAATAAAATGGTAACATAACAACAGACCTGAGTTTTTCCTAAACGAGACTCGAGATCTACTTCATAATCCCTGTGTTTCAATGGCTTCCTTTGCACTGGAGGACCTTTAGCTGCAATTAATTATTAAGAAAATATAATTACTTTCGTAACTGATAAGTCTATAACTCAAAGAGTTCATCAATCTCTTAAGATAAGGTTTAACAACTTACATTTTGATTTACTCCGGCCCTCTGAATCCTAAAAACAACACAAACAATCAAACAAATTAACTCAAGGAATTTACTAAGAGAAAGAAGAATGCACAAAGTGCACAACCAAAATAATAAATGATAAATCTGAGAAAAAGAACCTCTTTATCGCGCTCCCGAGCCCTTTCTATGTACTCTTCTCGGTCAAATTTCCTTCTAAAGGTATTATCAACTCCAGCAACTCCCTAAAAATAAACCATCAAAATCATAAGAGTCCATTACACAATCATACAGTAAATAATAAGAATATCAACATCAATTAGAACGCTAATCTTTATAGCTTTTATAGTCCCCGTACGAAATAAATAAAAAATAAAAACACTGAGCGAAAATTATACAAATAAATTGAACAATAAAATATTAGAAATTTCAAAAATAAGTTGAAATTTCCTCATGAAACAAACGTAGATTGCTGAAGATATTAAATCAAACCATGGAAGTAAAAAGGCAGAAACTAACCTTGTTGCTGGCTTGAGCCATAGCTGCGAACTTCTTTGATCTAAATCACAATTAAGCACCTCGCTAGGACCGCTGATGGATTTTCTGGAAGAAGGATCACACACACATGAGGAGAAGAGAATTCGTATTCGAATATGAAAGTCGAAGAAAATCGAGGGATGAAAATAAGAAGGGAGGCAACGCTGACAATTGCAAAATTGAACATCAGAACATATATTTCAATTTTTTTAATATAAAAGGGGAATATAAAGGGTTATAAAAATATTTGAGGAAAACAGACTTCTAGTGGGCGTTTGGTCTAGTGGTATGATTCTCGCTTCGGGTGCGAGGGGTCGTGAGTTCGATTCTCGCAACGCCCCTGATTTTTCCTTCTTCTTATTGGTCATCTAGTGACGTCGTGGAGCTCCCCGTCGACAACTTCCATCGGTTGTTGAAAAGAATATAGATATATGATTTCTTTAATTTTATTTTTTGTATTACTATTATTATTATTATTATTAATTATTTATTTATATTTAAAAAAATAAATTATAATTTGGTTTATATTTTACGCGTGACCAATATATATGATTTTAATTAATGATATTTTTGAAAGTTTTTATCTCTTTTTACTTGTGTAACATAAATAATTTTTTTAATTAAAAATAAGAGTATAAAAAAGTATAAAAATAAAATTAAAGCACTAATAAAATAGTCAACCCGATATACAATACATGCAAGTTATATTATAATTATTCATATTTTAAATCAGTTATTTTTTTTTTAATTTTTTCTAATAAAAAAATATTATATGTATTATATATATATATATAATCAATATATACTGTCAATTTTAATTTATAATATCGTTTGTTTTCTTAATAAAATATATTTTCTATTTATTATTTTATTATCTAACAATATTAGTTTTATTGGTATATCAATTCTTTTTCTAAGATCTACTTTTATTAATATTTAGATTCGTCTTAAGCGAAAATATATAATTTTTTTTTATCATTATGAGATATTTTTTATAGTTAATCCATGATGATTTCTTTGTTAATTAATAATATATTATATTTTTATTTTGTGTATTTAATATTAATATTTATTTATTTAATATTTATTTCGTAATAAATTATATCTTTTCTTGAAAATATTTTTCTTATTCTTGAAAATGATGAATATTTAGATATATCTATTTCCTTAAGAATTAATCTTACTTTTTATTTTTCTTCAATTTTATTTTTATAATTAATATTTATTGTGAGAAACATTCTAAGCTATCTTATATTTTTATTTTTATTATTTTTTAATATTTTATTATTTTGATAATTTTTTATGTATAAAAAATGATTGTTAAATTCTTTTAACTTTAACTTCCATTAAATTTGAGAATATTTGTGATATTTTTAAAATAGTAGAGATATTTGTGATGTTATTTTAAAGCTTTGAGGTATCGTAGTTATTATCCTTTAATAAGCTTACATCCCAAAAGGTTAATTATTTGGTGAAATTAACTCATGTACTTGTAAACACATGTTTATATTTTTTTTTATTTTTGTCTTTTTTTACTTGTGAAACATAAATAATTTTTTTAATTAATAATAAAAATAAAAAAGAGTATAAAAATAAAATTAAAGTACTAATAAAACAACCCAATATGTCATATATGTATGTTTTTTTTTGTAGAAAGCTCGACCAGCGAAAAAAAGTGTTGAGATTGGGTTGGTGTTCAGCCGTGGGTACAAGATCGAAAAGAATGCCCCCTAGTATGAAGTGGCTGAGATGGTGGAAGCAAACGATCATGTCTTCAACAGGGAGCTACAGATGAAATCCTAATTACATTACCGCAGGTCAAAATTGGATTTGGCAAAAAACTTGCGTTCAGCGATCAAACCAAGGAGCTCCAGACCCAATCCCTATGAGACCGGTATCGAGAAAAAGACTAAGTCATATTATGAGTCAATTATTTGTTTTTTAATTTCTTTTAATAAATAAATAATATAAATATCATATTTATAGGTTAAATTTAATATTTGATTTAAGTTTTATCATTAATATTCATAACAAAATATATTTTCTATTTATTAGTGTATTAATTCATTATCTAAATTATACTTTTATTAATATTTAGATTCGTCATAAATAAAAATATTCATTTTTTTCTTTTATCATTCTAAGATATTTTTGATAATTTATCCATAATGATTTATTTATCAATTAATGACATATTATATTTTTATTTTGTGCCTGTAATATTAATATTTATTTCTTATTACTTATTCCGTAATGAATTATATATTTTCTTGAAAATATTTTTTTATTATGATAAATTTTTAAATCTATATATTTTCTTAATAATTAATCTTATTTTTTTATCCTTCTTCAAATTTTTTTATTAATTA
Source organism: Hippophae gyantsensis (assembly GCA_030763125.1). NCBI lineage: Eukaryota > Viridiplantae > Streptophyta > Magnoliopsida > Rosales > Elaeagnaceae > Hippophae > Hippophae gyantsensis. The sequence continues at coordinate 57,170,730 of CM061032.1, read as the reverse complement.
ATAATTATTGTAAGAAACATCTTAAGATATTTTGTATTTTTATTTTTATTATTTTTATAATTTTTATATATATAATATTACTGTTTAATTCTATTAACTTTAACTTCCGTTAAATTTGAGAATATTTATGATATTTTTGAAATCTTAAATATATTTATGATATTACTTTAAAATTTTGAAGTATTAATTTTATTATAGTGAGCTTCCATCCTAAAATGTGCGAGGTTAACTTATTTACTTATGAATCTATGTTTATATTACTTATTTGTTAGTACTTCAAAACAATTTCAACTTAAACAATACTACCTCTCTGGGTTCATAATTGAATCTAAGTCAATCTAGTAAGTATTTCATGGTCAGTTATTCCTAAAATTTTATCTTTATTCACTTTATTTATCCAAAGTTTAGAGTTATTTCAACTTCAAAATTTACTTTTATTTATAAAATGGGTCACAGTTTCAATATTTATTTTTATTTATGAAATTGGGTCACACCATTATAAGATTTTTTTAAATTTTTTTCGGAGAATTATTAAATTAAATTAAGTGAAGACAATAATCCTAAGTTCTAATATAAGCTTTCATTCTAATAATTTATATATTTTGTTTGATATTTTATTTATATAAAACTTATTTGTTATCACTTCTAAACATAATTAATCGAAAAAAGTAAGATGGTTATGTATACATGCTCTCTTTTTTCTTACCGATGGAGTGGAGTACTGTATTAGTGATTGATTGATACCTTCTCATACATTGCTTTTTTATAGCTAAGAATTTGTGGTACACTGGTACTTGAGTTATGCGTAATCCTGCAGATTTTCACATGGGGTAACAATCAAAAGGTCCAATCAGAAAGTGGCGGTACTGTGAATGTAAATCAGAACAAAAAAAAAATAGTGAAATCAAGATGTCGCCAAGTGAAATTGGAGATTCTGGAAATCGTTGGATATACCTTTTCAAAGACTACTATAATGGTTTAATAGAAAAAGTAATCTCTCGTCTATCAACGATCTAAACCATACATATGACAATGGTATGGTAAGTAAGGTGTACATATTAGATTGAATTAAATAAAAAAATCAGATTGAATTAAATTAAATTAAAAAATTTTATAAATTAAAATTTTTTATAAATTAAACGATTTAATCTAATTTATATTAATTAAAATTATTTTTTAAACGATTCAATCTCATTATATTAATTTTTAAATTAATCGAACTGAATCAAACTGATTTAATAATATATTAAAAATTTCAGTTCGAATTAATTTAATAATATATTAAAAATTTCAAATTATTTTCTCATTAAAGGTGTTTAAAAACCGAACCAAACCGAAAATTGAAAACCAGATCGAACGATTTTATAAATCAAACGGTTCAATCCGATTTGTATTAATTAAAATCGTTTCAAATAATCTAATCCAAATAATATAAACGGTTCGATCTGATTAATTTATTTTTTTTCAAAATCGGACCGGATCGATGAACACCCCTAATGATAAGGGGTCGACTTGGATCGAATTACAGCCAAGTCGAACCGAATTAAATTTACTTTTTAAAGCTAAAAAATTATTTTTCTCAAATAAGTGATAAAAGATAATGATGTTATATGTTTTTTTTAATTATTACAATAAAAATTTATTTTACCGTAATTTTATTATTAATAAATTATAATTACCACAATAATAATTTATCTTAAATAATAACGTAATATACAAATATTTAATACTTGATTAAAAAATAAATAATGGAAAATTTATTCATTATTATTAGAGTTTGTGATAACATGATTATAAATTGATATAATTTTTTAAAAATAAAAATATAAATATTTAATAATTTAGAGACAGAAAATAATATGATTAATGTGAAATATAATCTTTAAATAATGAATACAACTTACCTAAGATTTAAGCAGTTGAGTTAAGGCTTCCAAAAATGTGACAACTGTTTTTCTTCCAATAATCTAAACCCCAAATTCAAAGCTAATTTGATGTACAAAAGATTGTTATTCATAGCACGCCAAAGGTGTAATGTGTCTCTCTATATTGGGAACGTAATTCGGCGCAACCGTTCTCTTAATGGTTTCAGTTTGCCTGGAAAATGAAGGTCGAAAAGTAGTGTACAGCAATAGTGGGAAATTATTGTAGCAGAATAGTAATGGTATATCTGGTCAATAGCTCAGTAGCCTTAAAAGATAATTTTATGAAACATAAATTTACACTTATTTTTTTAACAATTATTAATATTATTTAAAAAATCAAATTATTTTATTAATTTTTAAAATAATTATAATACATTTTCATAATATAAAAATTATGCTTATAAAAATGAGTATAATATTTCTTGTCAAAAAGCTTTTCAACATGTATATGTCAACTATTTTTACCTGTTTAGAGTTTAGAACAAACTTTTAAAATGTTAGTTTGACCATATATCATTTTTATAAAAATATTTAAGATATTGTTATTATTAATAAAATATTTAAAAAATAAAAATTAATAGATTTGGATATAACCTTATAATAATATCAAAAAATAACTTAATAATAAAGAAAAAGAATAAACATGTAGATTAAGTGATTCGTCCTCTGTATTTAAATAACCGAATCCACTATAAAGGAAACATATATGTATATATCCACTTGAAAAGCCATATTACTATTACACAAAAGAGAGAAAAAAAAAACATAAAAAATAACTATATAAGGTAATCATATATTAATATAAGATTAACTAATATATAAATGAACTTATAAATTATATTATATTATTGTCGTTGGTAGAAGGCTTTTGAAAACCCATAAAAGCCTATATTTTTTTTTTATCTTTAAACCTTCTTAAGTTTGTTATAAGGGAAAACTTTAGTATTAAGCACGAAAAACATTAAATAATAGTAAGTTTTTGTTACCATCAAAAACCTTATGAATAATAAATATCAAATTAATATAGAGTCTATTAGTTCCTAGATACAAAAAAGAATAATATGAATATAGACGTATCTTTTATATAGATAAAAAATTAGAAAACAATATGAATATTATTAGTGGAGGTAGAAATTTCATATTAGATATGTTAGAAAGTTGGTTAAAAAAACTCAAAAAATATCACGATTAATCAAAAATCACTTAGAAAAGAAAATACATAACATCTATTATGATAGTTCTTTATAAAAAAAGTTCCCTTTGTAACATAACTCTATTGTAATATTAACTCAATTTGCATATCAATAAAAATGTTAGTTTCTATATTTCTATACAAGTTCATTATTTTTATGATATTAGAATAATATCTTCTAATTCTAATAAAATTCTTGTAGATATATATGTTTATTATTCTCATAACTTATTAAAAATTACAATTAACATTATATTAGGTAATCCTATATCAGTATTAGAACCCGAGATTAGTTGGTTATATTATAATTGAATTTATAAACCATATTATATTGTTGTTATTGTTCAAAGGTTTTTGAAAAACCCATATATCTATTACTATTTCAAAACTTATACTTTCTCATTTTTAAACCTTGTTAAGGTTGTTATAAGGAAAAACTTTTGGTTTTAGGCACGATAAACATTAAAGTAATAGGAGGTTTTTGGTACCATAAAAACATTTATAGATAATAAACATCAAGTTAATATAGAATGTATTAGTTCTTGGATACAAAAAGAACTATATACATTTAGACATACCTTTCATGTAGATATAAAATAAAATAAAAATTTGAATATTATTAATGGAGGTATAAATTACATATTAGATATGTAAGGAAGCTGGTTAAAAATATTCAAAAAATATTAAGTGATTAATCAAAATCACTTAGAAAAGAAACTTGATGCTCCAGAATTTAACATGGGAAAAATTGAAACCTAATTAACCCATATACAACACATTGAAAATCTTGATCTTAAATTAGACACTAAAAACAAGATTGAATCATTACTTGACAAAATAAATGAAAACATCAACCATGAACATGGTATGAATAGTCCTAAAAGTAATACACTTCCAAGATTATTTTATGGAACTGGAGAACTTAAAACATTTCAAACTCATAAATATAATCAAACAAAATACAATAATATTGTCAAAATTCTTGATTATTGGAGATATCTATATAAAGATCTAACATTAGAAATAGAAGAGAGACAACAATTACTAAAATAAATTCAAGAAACCTATCTTGAATATGAATCCTTATTGTCACACTTAGATTATCAAATTAAACTATTATCCTCTGATGATGAATCCACATCTGACTCTGAATTCAAATTTGATACTCCTTACGCATCCAACGTGGTAAGTGATCACAAAATTGAATCTGAAACATCTTCAGATACTCATAAAAAGATAAAACCTGAAGAACCAAAAAAAAACTTAAATCAAGAAGAATATTTAAAAAGAACTCAAGATAAAGACTATATTGATATGAATGAAGCTTCATCTAATGGAACAAAACCAAAAAATGAACCAATTCCATCTTATATTAAGAGAGATGATTTAGGTAAACAACCAATGTCACAACACGATACTTATTTAAATCTTACTAATGTACCATTTAAAAACCAAGAAAAAACTATAGAATAATAGGCACAATTCATGTCCTTTATTCTACTTAACTGTACAAGCACTTGAACAAAAGAAAAATTATTGGATTATATTGCAATAACTCTACAAGATGATGCCCTGCAATGATTAAAATAATGGGAAAAGACCATAAAAGGTAAAGAGCAAAAAATGCTTCTATTATCAAACTTTCTCAAACATGATATATTAAGAGAATTCACTAAAATAATTAAAGAAAATTTGATAGAAGATGCAGGGGAACCAATAATTCAAGAAACCTATCTTGAATATGAAGAATATGTAAAATTATTTAAAAAATATTATTTTCTTGTGAAAATCCTTCAAGACATATATTGGTTAGATCAATTTTTTCATAAACTACCAAACCCGTGGGATGAATTAGCTATGAAAAGCTATCTAGAATTGCTAAAAAAGCTAAATAAAGTAGATAATTTAGGTTTTAGGATTAACTATGTCTTTAGATTAATAAATGAACTATATTTATTAGTTAAAGCAACAAAAAGTTAAAAATCAAATCATTAATACAAAATATGGTCAACAATGTTATGATAGAATCTTAAAAGATGATTGGAAGATAAGATGAAATAGAAAACCCTATAAGAAAAGAAAATTCAAGTGGAAACCTTGGAAGAAAAGAATAAAATTTTCTAAAAAAATATATATATATTAGAAAAAAAAAACCTAAATAAAAAACATACGCAAAGAAAAAATATAAATGTTACATTTATAACGAAGAATCATTATACACTAGAATTTTCAAAAATAAAAAAAGTGCAAAAAAGATTATTAAAACTTTAGAAACAAAAAAATTATAAATTCTACATGGAGAAGAAATTTATGATATAGAAGAAATAACATATGAAGTAGAAAGTAAAGAAGAATCATTTTTTGAAGAATCATATGATATTTATGATGAAAAAATAATCAAGTTCTACAATAAAAATAAATGAAGTTACTATTGAAAAACTACAAAATATAAAATGAAAAGATATAATAGGAGAAGAACTAACTTATACTCAAAAACAACTTAAAGAAATAGAATGAATGAAACAAAAAATTAAAAGAGAATATATTTATAAAATGTTTAAATTTAAAATTTTTTCAACAAGAGTTTTTGAATAATTTGTAGGAAACTCTTATGCTAAATGTACAAAAGATGGAATAGCTGAAATACATCTTTTTGATAAAAAGAAAATAGAAAAATGGAAGAAAAACTATCCATAAATCAAATATGTTCATATATCTAATACAGATCTCAATTACAGGTTTACTTAGACAAGGATTAGATACTCCTTTACTTTCGGTAATTTTAAATGAAAGGATAAAAGATCTGTTACAATCAATAATAGGAGATGTTTGGTCAAATTTGGTTAATGGAATTGTTTGATTTAACATAAGATCAAATTTATTTATATCTATAACAGATCATAATATAAATAATTCAGTAAAAATGAAGATTCAATTTAAAACTTTAAGTATGGATCATCAATCTCAAATTTTAGCTATTCAATGGAAAACTATCCATGAATTAACAAAATTTCTTGAAACTACAACAAAAAAAGTTGATAAAAACTTTGTAGAACTATTTGAACCAAGACTTATGAAATAGAAGTTCAACCACAACTTTTTAATTAGAAAGATTTAAAAATACCAAAATAATGGTTATTTACAAATCTCATTGATATTCCTAGATACAAAAATCCTTCAACAATAGAAATGCAAGTATCAAGAAATTAAGTATATTTTAGAAACAAAAATTCAATCAACAAAGATTGGCAAACCTAATACCCTGAACAAGATTTGAAAAATTTTAAACAAAAAACAAGAATCATTGAATCATCTTCCAAATCTAAAGATAATCATGATAAAATTATTATTGTTAAAAATATTCAAGATCCAATACTACCCAAAACTAATCAAAAAGAAGAAATCCTTCAAGCACAAATTTATCATATCCAAATAGGTAAGGAAGAAATAATTTTCTTACCAAGTTATGGTAAAAAAATGTCATAATTATGTTTTAAGATATTTTAATTTCGCAAACTATAAATCATATAGCTTATGCATTTTGATTGATACAGAAGCAACAATATGTTCTTGTAGACCAAATGCAATATCTTTAAAAAATGGATACTTATGAAAAATCATATTCTAGTTAGAGAAATAGAAGGAAAAGAAACCATTATTCAATATAAAGCTAAAAAGATAGCTATTTGGTTTAATGAGAGAAAAATTATTATTTCTAAAATATTATATTTTCGTAATATGCATGGAGATTTCGTCATGGGCAACAATTTTATGACAAATTATTATCCCATAAAAATAAATCATAATTCTATATCTTTTACTTTAAATAAAGAATTTGTTCAAATGCCACTTTTACAATAACACATTTATAAGTGTGATAAAGACTTTGCGTCAAGCAAGCGTAGCGATCATACATTATACAAAATTTTAGTGAAAACCCACTAAAACTTTGGTCAAGAAGTCTAAGATATTGTACATTAAAATTACTTGATCCAAATGTAATTATTCGAGTTAAACCAATGATTTATACTAGATATGATATAGATGAATTTGATATTCAAATAAATGAATTATTAGACAAAAATTGATCAAAGAAACAAAAAGCCCGTATTTCAGTCCAGCTTTCATGGTAAGAAATCATAGTGAAATAAAAAAGGAAAAAACTCGAATGATTATTAATTATAAAAAGGTTAAATGAAAATTTAGAATTTGATGGATATTTTATTCCCAGAAGAGTCAAAACCATTGACAACTTTTAGCACAATAAGATGACATTATCAATAGAATGTAATGCTTTTTGGATTAAATATAGCCCCACAAGTCTACCAGAGATAGATGGATAACATTTTAAAGACTTTAAAGAATTTTGTGTAGTATATATTAATGACATTCTTATTTTTTTCTAAAACAGTATAAGAATATAAATAATATTTAAAATTATTTTGTAAAAAGTTTCAAAAATATGAAATAATTATGGTTAGATTCTTTCATATTTAAGCATTAAGATGGAAAGGATTCGTATTTATATATGACCAATGGTAATGGTTTTGTTAGCATATTAATGGGATTGTCTTATGTGGAGATATTATCTATATGAATGAGACCTTATGATACAATATCTCTAATACTTTTTTACATCGACATGCATATACCTGGAATGAAACATAAGATGTTTATATAAATCAATTGTAGACTGATTATCACAAAATATAATATCAATTACATCATTAGAAACAATTTTAAGTTGCCTGGTGAAGCATCTCAACCATAGGCATTCTTTGATTGCTTCTATGCAAGTAATGAACTTAATTTCTATGGTTGATAAACCTACAATAGATTACAAATTGGATTTTCATGATACAATATTACCAAAGATTGTAAAAATATAACAAGATAGTGATCTTCTTTTGTCATTGTCTTCTGCAAAATCAAAGTCAAAATATCATTGAACAATAGGACATCAAAAAAGTTATTCTTAAACAATAAACCAACATTTATAGTCCTTTTAATATATTTAAGGATTTAGTTGATTGTTAACCAATGATCCTTATCAGGGTTATCCATGTACTTGCTAACCACACTCACTGAATATGCTATATCAAGTCTTATACAGACCATAGTATACATCAAAGACACAACAACCTTATAATAAGGGACCTTTTTCATATATTCTTTTTCATTTTAAGTTCTAGGGCATTCAATGGTAGACAATTTAATATGAGAACTTAAAAGTATACTAACAATTTTAGTGCCAAATATTGAAAATTTGTTTAAAACTTTTTTTAGATATAATTGTTGTGAAACAAACAATTTATTAGGAGTTCTGAAAATAACCATACCAAAAATCCTTTTAGCAAGTCCAAAATCTTTTATCTTAAACTCATTACTAAATTAAAGTTTCAATTTATCAACTTTAATTTTACTCTTAGAGGCAATAAGCATATCATCAATAAATGAAAATAGATAAATTAAACTTGAAACATTATTTAATTTAAAATAAACACAATTATCATAATCACATTTTTGAAAACCAATTTTAGTCTTAAAAGAGTCAAATCTTCTATGTCATTACCTTGTTTGAGACTATATAAAGATTTGTTTAATAAACAAACAAGATTTTTATTACCTTGTTTAATAAAACATTCAGGTTATTTCGTATATATTTTCTTATCTAAATTACCATGTAAGAATGCATTTTTAACATGTATTTGTTCAAATAACAAATCAAATTGAACAACAGCAGATAACATAATTATTATATAGATGAATTTAACAATAGGTGAAAAAATTTCATTAAAATTAATGCATTTTTTTTAACAAATTCTTATGAAACTAATCTTTTTTTATACTAGTAGATTCAACACCCTTAATACCCTTATTCTTTTTAAATAACCATCTAGATCCTAACATCTTAAGGTCTTTAGTTCTTTCAACTAAAGTCCAAGTGTTATTTTTACAAAGTAAATTTAATTCCTTATGCATAATATCAATCCATTTTGAAAGATCAAGAGAAGAAATAACATAAACAAAATATTTGGGTTCACAATCATCAATTTCAAAAGTAATTGATAATGCATAAGAAATTAAATCAATTTTATCAGAACTAGATAAAGAGGGAAAGATTCAAGGTACCTTTTAGGCAGAGATATGTTCCTTCTAGTCCTATATCTAGCCAATTGATAATCAATAAGTTCAAAGGAATTTTCATAAGAATTCAAATTATCCTCAATAATTCCATCATCATCATTAATATATGTCTTATCATCATTTAAATTAGTGGAATAAGGGGTGTCAAGTGCCTCCACCTCATCCCCAGTATCAAGGACCGGAGGGGATAGGGTTGCACCAACCTCTACCTCACTTACAATACCCACAGAAGAATTAGAAGTAATTACATTATGTAAATCTTTGTAAAATATAGATTTAGTAAATACAACATTTCTACTTATAATATTTTTCTTTAGAGATGGACATTAGAGTTTGTATCATTTGACACCTAAGGGATAAACAATTGAAAAAACACTTTAACGACTTATTATGCAACTTTCCTTGACTAATGTGATTGTAAGCCACACAACCAACAATAATAAGGCCACTATAATCAACACAAACACTAGACTAAGTCTATTTAAGTATCTTGAAGTTAATGGTAATGGATGGACATCCATTGATGTGGTAGATGGTAGTGCTAACTACCTCTACCTAAAACCTTTTGGGCAAATAAGATAAGGAAAGCATGCATCTAACCTTTTCAAGTAAAGTTCTACATTCTCTTAACTAGAACATTCTATTGGAGAGTACCAACAACGATCTTATGTCTTCCAATACCATGATTCTTACAATAATTATTAAAGAGTTCATCACAGAACTCGAAACCATTATCAGTCCTAAGTACCTTAACATTTCTACCTTTTTGATTCTCTACAAGTATTTTCTAATATTTAAAGGTATTAAATGTTTTATCTTTAGATTTTAAAGTAAAAGTCTATACTTTATAGTAAAGTCATCAACTAAAGATAAAGGGTATTTATTATCACCAATGGATTGAATAGGAACAGAGCCCCAAAGGTTAGAGTGAATGTAATCTATTGCATGCAAGGTAGTATGACTTCCTTTGAAGAACTTGACCTTATTTTGTTTACCAAAAATGTAATGTACACAAAACTTGAGATTTTCAAGAGTCTTAGTACCTAACACACCATGTTTAGTAAGCACACTTAACCCCTTTTTCACTAACATGTCTTAACTTTATATGTCATAACATTATACTATCTAAGGAATTAGCTACACTGACAATACTATCACTATTACGAGTTATGCCTTCAAGGAAATAAAGACCATTAGTTCTAATAGCCTTGTCCCATCTAACAAGGAGAGTTTTATATAGCCTTTATCCTCAACTTTGCACTCATTGTTATCATCTAGTAGAACTCTACCACCATCAAACTTCTTAAGACCACTAAACAAATACTTAAAGGGAGACATATGAAAGGAACATCTTAAATCTAAGATCAACTTTGTTTCTGACCTTTTAGAACTCATAGCTAGGACCTCAGAGCTTTTATAACCTTCAAAAACTAAATTTGAATCACTATCAGAACTAGACTTTGGTTTATCAAACTTCTTAATATTCCTAAATAGACATTCATTTCTATATTGACCTTGCTTCTTACAAAAGTAACAAGTAACATGCTTCTTTGATCTAGACTTTGACCTATACTTAGATTTATCCTTGGACCCCTATCCCTATTCTTAGACCTTTCTCTAACCATAAGACTATTATTAAGACTACTTTTATCATATACTTTAACCTCTAAATCCTTATACCTAAGACTTGATACTACAAGATCAAAATTTAAAGTATCCTTATCATACAGAATACTACATTTCACATCCTTATACTTATCAGGCAAATAATTTAATAAAATAATAACTTAGTCTCATTCTCAATTTTATTATCAATTCCATCCAAATTAGAAATTATTCCTTTAAAGTTATCAAGATTTTGTTCAATATCTTTAGACGAATCCATTTTGAAAGAGTAAAAATGATGTTTTAACTAAACTTTTCTAGATAAAAAGTTATGTAAATATAAAAAATCAAGTTTAGAGAATACCTTTTCAAAGATAGTTTCTTTTAAAAATTTCCTAAGAATCTTATCAAAAAGGTTTAACTGTATTGATGCAAAAGCCTTTTTCTTAATTTTCTTTCTTATCTTCATCAGAAGCCTTTTCAAGCAAGTCATTAGAGTTAATAACAACTTGTACCTCTTGTTGTAAGAAGAGGGATTTCATTTTGAGTTTTCACAACACATAATCACTTGCCATCAAACATATTTATTTTGTAGATAGTGGAGATTTAAAGATAATAAAATGAAAAATACAATACTTAGAGAGAAATAAATGAAAAAGAGAAAAGAAAACTCCTTAAGAATGTCAAAGAACCCTAAAGATTAAGATTTTAGAGGAACTCAAGAAATCCTAATTTTTGAATCATCAAAGAAATCAACATAGAGGGTTCAAGATGGATCTTTTGAAAGTTCAAACAACTTCTATGAACACTCGAAGACCAAAACAATGTTTGGATTACTTCGATAAGCACATAAAAGCCAAACAACACAAAATCACGCTCTTATATCACTTTGTTGCGATTTTATCTCACGATAATATCAAAAGGCCACACGAAATAACTATTCAAGAAACTATAGTAAGAGTAAAGAAGAATAATGAACACAAAGATTAAGTAGTTCATCATGTACATCTAAATGACCTAATTCAAAATAAAGGAAACATATATATATATATATCCATTTAAGGGTTTTAATTTTTTTCTATAAATAAAACTCATTATTCCTTGTTCCAATCAACTACAAAAGACAATTATTCTAATCTTCTTAATTTCTCTCTCTTGTTTTACAAGTATAAAATCATAATTTTTTAGCCTTTTTTATTTAGTTAATCTATCAAATATTGATAGTTATGTTTGATTGATTAATAAGGCTAATTATTTTATGATATTTTGATAATATTTTCTTATGATTTCTTCTTTATTTTTGTTCTTAAATTGTTAGATCAAATAATTATTTTTGTCATATCATAGTTATTTGATTTGATTATTAATGTTTAAAAAAACTATTTTTATTGAAATTGTGCTTGATCATTTTGCTTTAGGATTTAATAGTTGATTTGATTTAAGTGGCATATGTTTTGAATCATCTAGTTAGGATTATTCATTATTAAATTTGTTCTAGAACATACACAAGCACTTGTGTTTTTATGTTAACCATTTTATAGTTAATTTGGGAACGTATCTGATTGGTGGGAAACTTATTGAAATGTTGGACTGGAAACCGCTCATGCTAATTTTAGAAACTATGAAAATAGGACATGAGCTCGTAAGTAAAGTACATTAGGACAGTATCTTAGGGAGGGTAGCATAAGACCGAATTTATACTTAAACATTCAATTTTTATAGTGAAAAGTTAGATGATCCGGTGAACTGATAGTTTTGCTTTTAGGTCATGGTTGTGGCCTAAGTTGTTTCCATATAAAAATATCGTGTGTTATTCTTTTATTTTCATACTTATTTTTACACATGATTACATATATGACCGTTTTGTTTAGGTTATTAAATTATAAATTGATAAAAATTAAGAATAATTTATTTATCACCTTCTAAGTTAATTATGTTTATATCTTATAAACTTTCAATAAACAAATTAAAGAAGCACAATGTTAACGTTTTATAATAGTAAATTTAATACCATTATATATTATATTTAATATAACAATATAAATGTTAAAAGTATAGTAATAAAAGATAAAAACCAAAAATTATTAATAATAATTTGTTAGTAAAATGGTACTCAGCTAAGTTTAATATGTACTACTTTTCATGTAAAAATTAACCCAAGAGCTCTAATGCTTAAAATATTAATATCTATTAAAATATAAATATTTAAATTTTATAAATATGTCAAATATATTTTTCTTATCAACTAAAACTTGAAAAAAAATTAAAAAATTATAGCCTAATAAAATTAAAAAAATATTTATGAATTTTCAAAAAATTCAAAACAATAAATTATTTATTTTTTAAATTAATTTTATATATAAATATAAATATTAGTAACATTTATTTATATCAAAAAATTAAAAAATATATAAACTATGTAATTAAAATGAATAGTTGAATTATACATGTAAACATATTTATAATATAAATTTTATTGAATTTTTTTTAAATAAACATTAATTGTCTTATTTTGAAAGAAAATATTTAAAAAATTTAATAAAAATACTTAATGATAAATTACTTTAAAAAATAAAGTTAATTATGAACGACATTAATCAATATTATTCAAATTCTACCGATAATGTCACAACAATATATATTATTAGTTGATAGAAAAAAAAATTGTATTTTGGATCACTTTATTTTAGCAAATATGACACATTAATCATCTTATTTTAAAATTAACACATTTTAATCACCTCGTTATTATATTTATTGATATTTTAGTAATTTTAGTCACTTTATTTTCTATATTTTTGAAATTTTTTTGACTTCAAACATATATCATATCTACTAATAAGATTCAATTAGTTCATATTAACTTTTTTCCAATAAAAATGATTAAAAAATAAATATAGATAAAAATTATTAAAATATCTATAATTATAATAATAAGATGATTAAATTACATAAAATCTAAAAAATGTGATTAATATATTCATTTTAATTTATAAAATTAATTAATTATAATGTTATTATATATGAATTGATATCCTATCAATATTTTTATCACAATATTTTTATAAATATTGTACATTAATATCATGATTTTTAAAATATAAAGATATTATTCATATTATAGAAGATATTTTTATCCTTTATTTTGACCCTAGGAATGTAAAGACTATCTTTTTGGGATAATTTTACTTATCTTTATCGCAACTGTATATTTATTATATCTTTATTTAAAAATAAACTATATAATTTATAAATATCTATAATTTTTTATATAATTTAATATTATAATATGTATCTACACAGCAATAAGAAATTAATTTATAAGTAGGATTTGTCTCTTACTAAAAACAAATAAAATTACTTCATTTATTCATGTCCATTGTTGATCGACTTTATATTTATATTTATATTTATTTTTATTTTTTACAGTGGGCCACTCAACCATTAATCCCATTGAAATGGCCTAGATGACCTCTTTCTTCCGAATCCGAACATTGATTTTAGAAAGCCATGATAGATAAGAAGGTGATGCCCCACCAATAATAATGCAATTATTTAATTTAAATAATTTTATAATTATAAGATTAAATATTAAAATTTTTATAATTTTTTAAAATAAATATTTTAATTTCATAATTTTTAAATTAAACATTTATAATTTTATTATTTATGAAAATTTGATGTCACAAATCCTTAATTTTTTTATATATTTTTAATAGATTAAAAACGTTTATTTTAATAAATTATACAATTAAAAATAATAATATTATTCAATTTATAAATTATAAGATTAAAATATTTATTAAAAAAAATATAGAATCTTTAATACTTTTTTCAATAATTACAAAATTAATATACTCTTTCAAAAATAATTAGAAGTTATGAACCAATTTTTTCTCATAGGTTAATAGCATAATAAAAATGAAAGAACAGATTGTACAGAAAATAAATTTTATTATTTTTGTTTTTAATTATATAATATTATTGGTATTTTTAATAATAAAATTTATTTTTTAATGGCTGGTACTGTGATCTTCAAATTGGGACGCAAATGATATTGTGTGATTATTTGTAAAAAATAAGATTTTTGTTTTTAGTAAGGATTTATGAAAAACAAAATGGAAGTGTATATATATTAAGTGATGTATATACGCTATTATAGGAGGATACCTTATTCTCAAATGCACGCACACATATATTAAACTTAAATCTTATCTATAATAACGATAGAATTTATATCAATTAAATTATACTATCAATTGAATTAACCCATATGTGTATAATATTAATTAAAATATAAATTGAAATATAAGAAACGATAAAAGTGTGATAATAATCATTATTATTTAAAATAAGAAACAAAAACTTTCAACTACCATCCCAATTTCATATTGAATAAGATCAGCTGTGTTTGAAGATATTCAGATATGTCATTTCTGTACAACTTAAAGACTTTATGCTATCTTTTCTATTTGATTATTAGGATATAATGGAAATTATATATAAGTACATATGCAATAATGGAGTTGGGGACCCACTTTGATAAGGACTTACCTACTCATCTAGAGTGTATTTCTCTATCGAAATTACAAAAAATTATATACATAAGTGGAAATGGCATTTGCTTTTTAAATTTACCGACCAATTCGAATTAAAATTCAATATATATATATATATTAAAGATTAATTAATTTAAATAAATTTAAAAAATATCAAAATTAATTTTATTGGATCGATAAGAAATAATAAATTAAAAAAAATTCAAAATCGAACCAAACTTTTACTTTTATTACATATTAATTTTCAAATATATTCTTTAATTATTTCTATACATAAAATATATTTTTTAAACTTAAGTCTTACTTTTATTTCTTAGAATTCCATCCAACACATTTCATAGTTGATGCGCTAATGCAACGTTAACATCAATGCCTTCAACTTCTCTTCTAGTTAGTTATCTCATCGTCGATTACGCCTCTAATTTCTTCTCCATCCAACTAGTTCTCACATTTTATAGGCTCCACTTTGTTAATGCTTCAAATTTCACTTACTATGTTCATTCTGGAATACAATCTAGCTATAAACAGAGCATACACGGAATGCACCTAACACTTATGCATGGAACGCTTTATAATTTGGCCATATGCACATCAATTTATGAGTTGCCTACATTTGGTGTACATGTAGACTGCATTTTTTCAATGCTTTAAATTTATCTGGTCATATGTACCTTGGAATATGATCTAGTCATAAATGGAGCACACATAAGTTGCATCTGACATATGGAATGCTTCATAATCTAGCCTTATGCATCTTAAATTACATGTTACCAACATTCAAGGTACATATAGGCTATACCTTGTTAGCATTTCATATTTATCGAGTCTTATCTATCCTAGAATACAGTCTAGCCTTAAATAGAGCACATATTGGTTACATTTGGCACTTGTACATGGAATGCTTCATAATTGAGCCATATACATCCTGTATTATGGGCTACTTATATTCAGGGTACATACGAGTTGCACTTTGTTAGTGCTTCAAATTTCTCTAGTCGTATGTACCTAGAAATATAGTCTAGCCATAAACAAAGTACACACAACCTACACCTAACACTTGTGTATGGAATGCTTCATAATCTTGCCCTATATATGCACCCCGAGTTACAGGTTACCTATATTCAAGATACATGCGGGCTACACTTTATTAGTGGGATTGTATCAAGGCCTAATTAAAATTTGTTACCATGAAATTTTCCCTAAAAAAGGTTCCTAGAATTGGGAAGTACGACTCCTTTCTTAGGTTGAGCATTATTTTATGCCTTTTATGCCTGCATCTCAAGTGGATAGGGATGTTAAACCATCTTACTCCTAAATTAGTTTATTCATATGAGATTGTACCAAGGTTGGTTTAAACTTATCACCAGAACATTCTATCCAAAAAGAGGTTCCCATAATTGGGACGCATGACTCCTTTCTTAAGGATCTTTGCTATGGGTTTCACTATTATAGACTATGGATCTCATCAGTAGATCCTAAAAAAACAAGTTCAAGAGCTAATCTAGAAGAACTACCAACTTAAGGTCGAAAATAAAAATCTACTAGAAAGGTTGGAGGGCCTCATAAGCAAAGTCCAATCCCAGTCCATTGAGTTGGATGATGTTTAACGTAAGAAAAACCACTATTAGAAGGGGTTCCATATAGAGAAAAATTGGGTTGAGGAATCAATAGAGAAGGTTACTGGTATGGATAAGACTAGCCAATAGCTAGTTGAAGATGGTACCCCATGCTTTCTTTAAAAGAGCCAATAAAGTATTGAGTGACCTGATGGAGGTCGTTAGAGTACTTGATCAGAAGGACATTCTTATTGAGCTTACTTCATATAGGGCTCTTGAGGTTGAATAGACTAGCAATTTGACTCAATCAACCTCTGAGATCGCAAATACTGGATCCCAAACTAGAGAAGATTTCTTGGGAGCCAAACTGGCGAAGAGTCCTTGCCAGTGGGTATATAGATGTGGCCACCAAAAGTGTCTGATAGTTTTTGTTTTTTTTATGTAGGGGAGTATGCCTCCCCTTTTGGTTTTATAATTTAAGAATATAATGCCTAAAGTTTATCATGAGTTTGATTTCTTATCCAAGTGCATTTCACCTATTTGAAATATTTATTTGTCTTATTTGGCCAAATTTTATCCCAATCTAAATTAGACCATGTGTATGCCTTGAATTCCATATAGATTTATTCAGATGTGTTTTTTAGTGAAATTAGACCATATATACTAAAAAAATGGCATAATTGTTACTAACGTATATACAGGTTGAATTTGACAATAGTCATTTGGTATGCTTCATAATCTGGCCTTATACACTGTGTATTACGAGATACCTATATTCGATGTACATACAGTTTGTATTTTGCTAGTGCATTAAATTACACTGGCTATGTTTACTCTGAGATATAGTCTTGTTGTAAACAGAGCATACACAAGTTGCACTTGACACTTGTTCATAGTACGCTTCATAATTTGGCCTTATGCACCTTGAATTATAGGTTACTTATATTCGGTTGCACTTTGTTAGTGCTTCAAATTTCTCTGTCATATGTACCTTGGAATATGGTCTAGTCATAAATAGGGCACACACAAGCAGGTTACTCCTTGTTAACACTTATGCATGGAATATTTCATAATCTGGCCCTATGTACCTCGAAGTATGGGTTACCTATCTTCGGGGTGCAAGCGAACTACACCTTGTTAGCGCTTCATATGTCTCAGGTTATGTGTATCCTATAATATAGAGCACATATGGTTGCATCTAATACTTATGCATGGAATGCTTCATAATTTGGCCATATACACCTTATATTATGGGGCTACTTGTATTTGGGGTACATATGGGTTGTACTTTGGTAGTGCTTCAAATTTCTCTGGCTGTATGTACCTCAAAATATAATAAAGTCGTAAATGGAGCACATATGGGCTGCACCTAACACTTGTGCATGGAATGCTTCATAATCTTTCCCTATGCACTCCGAATTACAAGCTACCTGTATTTAGGATACATGCAGGTTACACTTTGTCAGTGGGATTGTATCAAGGCCTAGTTTAAATTTGTCACCAAGACACTTTTCCCCAAATGAGGTTCCCAAAATTGGGAAGTATGACTCATTTCTTAAGTAGTGCATTCTTTTATACCTCTTATGCCTGCATCTCAAGTGGGTAAAGGTGTTAAACCACCTTACTTCTAAATGAGAATTTTGTGTTAATTTATTTGCATGAGATTGTACCAAGGCCAATTTAAACCTATCACTATGATATTCTTTCCCAAATGAGGTTCCCAAAATTGAGATGCATGAATCCTTTCTTAAGTTGTGCATTCTTTTATGGCTCTTATGTCTAAATCTTAAGTGGGTAGGGGTCAAACTATATTACTCTTAAGTGAGGATTTCACATTTCATACATGTGATAAAAATATGTCATAATTTAATCCAAAAATGTTGGCCTCTTTTTTTATAAATTTGAGTATGTTATACATGATCAAGGAAATTGGTTTTACTTAGTGCTTTCATTTACTTGAGGTCTATATGAGGTAGAGCGACATAAATTAATTTTTAACTCCTCCCAAAGTGTCACAAATTGTTTTCCTGTAAATTGTCTATCATTATCAGTTATAAGTTTCCCGAATTAGCAAACAATATTTCTCTATACGATCTTTTTTACATCTCCTTCTTGTATCCTTGCCAATGGCTCCACTTTCACCCATTTAGAAAAGTAATCTATTGTGACTTTCAAAAACTTCCTTTGGGTTGTTGTTAGAGGGAATGGCCCTACATTATCGATCTCTTACTTTACAAATGGCAAGCGGCCACGATTCCTTTCATTTCTGTGGTTGATAATGAGTAACTGTAGCATACTTTCGACATTTATCGCATTTTTTTGGCATGTATAGTATAGTTGTTCAATAATGTTGGCCAATATTAACATTGTCTAATTATCTTATAACATAAGCTTGTTCCTCCATAATGGGTTCCACATTCTCCCCAATAGATCTCGTTGATTATGATCTATGCTTATTCTCCATCCAAGCACTTTGACCATAAGCCATCTACATTCTTTCTATGCAATTGGTCTTGCAAAATGGTGTAATTTTTTTTACTTAATTTCAAGCCTTTGTGCTTCTTTTTTATGCATTGGTGACAACCCATCTTTTACGAAGTTCAAGAAGGGGTACAACCATGATTCCTGCCTTGCTTAGGCTACGTCAATTGGCTTTTTTCGTTCTTTCTCTTCGATGCTTGGTTTAGTGATAACTGGCACCAGTATAAATTTTTTCATGTTTTTAGAAACCATGGAGAATAAAGTGGCCAAGGCATCTTGCATGCATTTTTAATGCATGGTATCTGTAATATTTTGATTGTTTTGATCCTTGCTACCCATTCTTTCATTTCTACTAAGTATTTCCTAATCTTCTCCTCCTTGGCTTCAAATTTTCCAATGACTTGATTAATAACCAATATCATGTCACTATACATATTTACATGTTCAACTCATAATTCTTTTAGTTCTTTTAGAGCCAGCAAGACTACCTCAAACTTAACCATATTATTGGTCGCATGCTCTCTTCAATGTTGAAAATCAAAATTCCTATGCCAAAACCTTTAGCATTACTAGCCCCATCCATATAGATTTCTCAACATTTTTCATCCATTTTCCATTCTCGGGTTTCTACTACTTGTACTATTTATTCTTTCATCCAATATGATATGAAATCACTATAACCTATCCCTTTATGGTTGAACGTGGTCTAAAATGTAAATCAAACTCGCTAAGTTCAATAGCAATATAGGTTGAGTGAGTAAGATGTAAGGATAATGATAGAATATCTTCCAAAATAATGTCTCAAATTTCTTGCAACCATCCTTAGAAAAATGCGTGTTTGTCCAACATTGGATACTTACATTGAGATTTTGTCAATGCCTAACTGATGTAGTAAATTGGTTGTTGTCCATTCTCTCTTTTTGTTACCAATACAATGCTACCTACCTTCTTGATAGTGGAGGAGTAAAAGTACCAAACTTCACCCAACATTGGAGCTCTACCCAATTAGTTCTTAATGGACTGGAAGGTAGTCTCATACTCTTCATTCCATTTATACTCCTTATTCTTCCTCAACAACTGAAAGAAAGGCAAGCATTTATCTATGCAATTTGATATAATTCTTCCTAATGTCGCTATGTATCCATTCAACTGTTGCACTTCCTTCAAATTTCTATATGATCTCATTTCTGATTGAGGCTTTATTTTTTCTGGATTGGCCTTTATTCCCATTATTACACTAGGTAGCCCAAAACCTTTCTCGATGTGACCTCAAAAATACATCTATTAGGGTTAAGCTTTATGTTATATTATCTCAATACTC
This sequence comes from Hippophae gyantsensis, assembly GCA_030763125.1. Taxonomy (NCBI): domain Eukaryota; kingdom Viridiplantae; phylum Streptophyta; class Magnoliopsida; order Rosales; family Elaeagnaceae; genus Hippophae; species Hippophae gyantsensis. The sequence goes on along the minus strand of CM061032.1, from coordinate 57,149,944 downwards.
CAAAAGTCTCCTCTGGATCACGTATATGTTCCTTACTTTTTCAAGATTTTTTCTTCATATCGTTCACATATACCTCTATATTTCGTCCCAATTGATCCTTGAACTTTGTGTTTACCAGACGTTAGTAAGTTGTCCGCACATTTTCCAGTCTAAATGGCATCCTAGTATAACAGAACGTGTCTTCTTACGTAATGAAGGATGTTTTATCCTCATCCTCTAGAAGCATCTCGATTTGGTGATATAATGAATAAGCATCCATAAAGCTCATGAACTCAAAACCAACAGTAGCATCAACTAGTTGTTCGATACTCGGTAGAGGAAAATAATCCTTTAGTGTTGCTTTGTTTACATCTGTGAAATCTATGTACATTGGGTCTCCTCGCACCTTTGGGGCTAAAACAACATTAGGTATCCAAGTAGGATAATCGACTTCCCTAACCCATTTGACTTTTTTTAAGAACCGAGCTATTTTTTTATCACATTATTCTTCTCCCTTAGAAACTTTCTTTTCCTTTGTTTTATAGGCTTTACGTGCAAATTGACACTAATTTTATACGTAATTATTTTTGAGTTCATGCTTGTCATTTCTGTGGAACCCTAGGCAAAGACATCCTTATTTCTTCTCAAACATGTAATCAAACTTGCTTTTGAATCCCCTTCTAGTTTAATGCTAATTTTGAATTATTGTCCTTCCTTCTTTCCTACTTGCACTGACTCGATCTCTGAATCCACAATATTGATAAGGTCTAACCTACCTAACATTAGAGGTTTCCTAATCTTTGGTTAATATTGGGTATGTATTCCTTTGAAGGTTGAGATATAATAACTACGAGTCCTCTTATGATCGCCTCTTACAGTTTCTACCATGAAGCCATGTGATAATTAATCATTTGGTGTAGGATAGATTGTACAACTTGTATTTTGTGTAACCATGACCTTCCTAAGAAAAGTTTTTAGAGAGAAGGAATATCTAATACCATGAAATTTGTTAACATAATTTCCCCTCGTAATGATACGGGAAGCCTTATAGTACCTATCGTAATTAGCATACTTCTATTGAAACCCATTAAAGGTAGCTTCTTTCTAGTGATTTTTATTAGTTAAACTCTAATTTCTCACAACGTAGCAAGATACATAAGGTTCGGGGAGCTACCATTGTCAACTAGTACTATTCTTACTTTGCAACTTGCAACCTGGATTGTAATAACCAAAGGGTCATTATGCATAAGGAGTATCTCACATTTATCAAAGATAATGGGATGGTTAGGTCCTTGCTAAATATTGTGTATAGGGTATGGAATATTCTATCCATCTTATGACATGTCATTTCTATGAATATGACATTAGGCCAAACATGACCAATCGTGAATGATAGGACAATTCTCACATTTCTATCCTCCTCTTCAGGCTGTGCCTTTCTAGGCATGAAAGCCTGGGCTGGTTACCCTTATCACGTGATGTAATTCTCCTTCTTTCACTAATGGGATCTTCATTAACAAGTTCTCTCGAGTGGCCTCCAGACAATAATACTTCTATTTCACACTTGAGGTACCTATAATCACTCTTCCAATGTCCTATGTCTTTGTGAAATTATCAGTATCTCATATGATATTTGTTTGGGGTCCTTATTCGGGGTGGCCACCCGACTTGATTATTTTCTTCCATGCTTTGGATTGCTTCTGTCAAGGACACACAAAGTAATGGTCCTCAGAACGGTGAGAAAGATCTTACCTATGGACCTATTCATCTAAATTTTGGCCTCTTTCAAGTAAAAAGGGTTTGAACAAGTCTCCCCCGATTGTAGATCGTTGGCTTTGCCTCCTTAACTTCTTTGTTATCTTCTCGATTCTTTTCAACATGTGCTTTTTCTACCAATTCTCTTTCTATTTTTTTTTGAATTTTTAGGCTTCTAAATACGTAACTTCTAAACACATCGATATTGTTTTAGTTAATTCTACAAATAACCCAGAGTTTTTAATAACTTCTTTTTGATATGTCTCTATAGCAATAGAGCTAGGACACCCTAAAATTCCAACTTCTCTACTTTAAATCTCTTTATGTAACTCTCAATAGTTTCTTTTATACCTTAAATAATGGAAAATAAGTGATGGGATTCCTTCTTGATGGGTTTATTACTCGCATAATAAATGACGAATGTTTTTACCAATTATCCAAATCTTAGATGCTTGGTGAAGGCAAGTTATTGAACCATTTTTGGGTATTGTCCTGCAGTGTTAATACAAACGTTTAACATAGTATAACATCTTTTACATCAATATTTTGTTGTATTGGAGCCATTGAGTGCTTAAAAGATAGCACATGGGCTACTAGATCTTTTGTTTCTCAATATGACATGCAAAGAGGTGTACCAAATTTTTTGGGTGGTATAACTATTTCAATCTTATTGTTAAAAGGTGAGGCGATAAGTTGGTTGCACATTTTTTTGATATATATTGTGTCTTCCCTACCTTGTTACAAGAACTCCAGGTAGTGTGCTATACGGTGCCTCAAATATTGGTTGTCTAGTTGGATTTGAAGCATGACTTGTTACAAGGATTCCAACTATAGTTTGACGACCTTTAGTATGATAGGACTGCTAGACATTATTTGAAGAAAGATGGTGGTTTGAGTTAGAAAATAATAAGAGTTTGTTTGTTTAAAAAAAAAAAGATATATTAGTTCATTCAATCATGAATAAACACAATAAAAATCTAAATGGCATACTATAAAAATTACGTTGAATTACAATTAACTTAAAAACATTTAAATTTGATTATTAATTAAATATTATCTATTTCAACTATTAAAGTTATTAATTTTAAAAAATAAAACATGATATGTAATATTAATTATATTTAATAAAAAATGACATGTATTGTATAACGGTGGCTACTTGCTTTAAGGTAACACTGTAATAACATGATAGTAAAATAATGAAATAATAACATGATCTAGCAAAGATAAATAAAATAATAATAATAATAATTATTATTTTTTTCTTGTTGTTGATACTCACAATAAGTTATTACTACGTATTTTTGATTGATACTTATATCTAATCAATCTTTGCAAAGGTGTCGTCATTGCACTTGAATTGCCATAAATGAAATTATATTACTGTTGAGGAAAAAAAAAAGTAAAACAAATGAGAAATTGGAGAGGGTTTACTTTTATTATAAAAGTAACAAACAGGGTTTCGTAATGTCAAACACAACGTCAACATCAAAATGTCCCATGTGAATTAATATCTAATTAAACATTAGCAGCTTTGATCTACCTAGTTCTTAGGTTCATCAGATACTAGTTCTAGCTGGTAGCTGCCGTAGGTTTTGGCACACTTTATTCAAAACTCTATATATTTCAGAATTGGTAAGTAATACATTATTATTTATAAATAATTTGTCGTTGTAGAAGGATTCATGAAAGATAGTGTTAACTTTGACATATCAGAGCTGGTTTTTAATTTAACAAATAGAGAATTCAAACTTCATTTTAAGAAAAATGCTTAATTTTGAAAAATAAAACATAGTTAATTATTTTTTAAAATTATAAGATTAATATAATTTATTAAAAAAAATTAAAGAATTAAAGTGTATTATCTCGTTTGGATGACTCAAACCCTTACTGTATAACACATCAAATTTTAGATCGTTAAAAGAGTGCTTGTCTCTCACTCTCTGAGATCACTGGTGGGAAAAACTGCTCTCTTTAATGGGTCTTTTTTTTTTTTATTATTCGAGGAGTATGAACGTATAGGTATTACTTAAGAAGATAAATTCTTACTTTTATACTTATCAATATAATGATGATTTTATATAATTTTCATTTATATTTATTTTTATCTCCCTTTGAATAAGTAATAGTTTTGAAAATTATATACCGACTTATTCAAAAATGATAAAACTAACACAAATAAATAAAACTAACTCTTTTAGTATATTAATTTTTAAATTTTTTATTTTTTTTTATTTTTATACTTTAATTTATAATTATAATTATATTAATATTTCATCTAAATTATAGATAAAAGTAAAAATATGACATAAACTATTATCTAAAAAATATTTAACTCCAACATTTTACGTAAATATTAAAAAAAAAAATTTACTATGTATCCTTAACTCAAAGTACTATTTATAATGAATGTTAGTATTTTTTGTCGATAGATATATTTATTTACTTTATTTTTATTATCTTATAAAAATTATATGATATATATTTTTTATTTTAATTAAAATATACTTTAATATAAATCCAAAATTATTAAATCATCCTCTACAAACAAATCTTGTAAGTTTGCTTGAAAGTTAGTTTTTGAGGCTTAATGTTTAAGATTGTAGAAAGAATGTCAACTTATAAAATTATCCAATAATCAATTTAAACAAAAAATAAAAAAATAAGGATAATTTATTGATACAGTTAATTTAGTTAGTTTGTAAAAATTAATAAAAAAATCTTAAAAGTAACTTGAATTGTATAGAAAAAATGTAATAAAAATAAAATATATTTTTATTAATTTTAAAAATTGATATCAACGACGACTGTGAAAAAAAATAAAAAGTGTTCAATAGCACACCGGAAAAAATATATATTATATACTATATTTAAAAATATAATAACGATATTTTTTTATAATATAAAAAAATTTAAAATTAAAACTAATAAAATAATAGAATCATATAAAAATATTATATAAATTATTTGAGAATATGATTTATCCTATAATAGTTAGACACTTACAATGTCAGTTAAAGATTTGGACGGTCGATTGGTCAACTTCATCCAATTATATTTTATCAGGAGACTTTTACATATATAATGATATTACTTTAGGTAGGTAACTAGGTATAATATTTTTTTAAAAATTATTAAAATATATCACATATTTATACAATTATCTTCTATAAAAATTTCCTAACGTTTGCGCTCAATTATTTAATTCGTTGGCACGTATTAAAATTATTTTAAAACATAATAAAGTAAATATGAATGTAAAAATAAATATAAATTATTTTAAAACATATTATGATTGGTCCGAATAGTGAAAAAACTGTAGGAAAAATTATATATTTTTTTATTTCAAAAACAAATAGTTCAGACTTCGGAAAAATATAAAGAGAGCTCACCATACACAGATTTGGACTACGATACTCTCTTTATTTGTATTTATTTTTAAAGTTTAACTATTAATTAATGATGATTTAAAATTATTAATAAAAATATATAACTTGAATTTATCAAGTAAAAATAATAAATTATTCCCACAGAAAATATATTGTTGTTCTATCACTGAAGAAGAAAGAAGAAATTGTTCACCGTTAAAGCTCAGTGTCAAAACCGATCCAATTTGAGTGAAAGTATGCGTTATCAAGATTTTGATGAAGCAAAATTATCAAAACATGAAATGATGGTGGCTCAAAGATGGAAAATGTATCAATAGATCAGCTCATTCTTGAAGTTACTTAAAACAAAAGGAGACATGCATTTGATATCGTTAAACCCTATTGGATTGAAGGACCTCTGAGTTTAGCCAATCCATTAACTACTCTGAGTTTAAACAATCCATTAACTACCAAAGGAAACTTCTATATGAAACTAGAAGCAAAACCAACAAAATACTCACATAAATATGATCTTAAAATCTTCAACAAAGTTCAAAAAAATAAAAATAAAGACAAGTAAATAGCCTAGATTACTAGTATATATATTACCCAATTCCAGTATGAAATGTTTGTTTCAATCGGTTGAAAGAGGGTCTAAAGATCTAGTAAATTCATTCATGACTCCATAACTCTTGGAATTAAATCCTAAGCACCCAACCAAACCATGTTTGTAAGGCAAGTAAGTCGTCTTCTTTGATTCCTCTGCTTGAGCTCTATTTTCGGTATAATGTTCCTCATGTGGAGATCTCTGCTTTTCAACCCCATTTACAGATTCTACAGTTGTTTTACCTTTCTGGGTTTCTGAATCTTCACTCAACTGATTGGTTGATTTCATCTCCTTAGAAACAGAGCCTTCAATATTGTGGTTCATGGGTTTCTTTTCTTTTTGAGTGAATGGCAGTGTTGACCAGAACTTGTTGAGGCTATTTCCTTCACTTTTACTTCTAAGAAAGTGTTTCAAGAATACCCATTTTCTTGAAGTCCTCCTACAACCTGAAGGTGACCTTGAAGATGAACCTGAAGCCGAACACGGAGTAGACTCTACAGAGTGTGACTCTTGTTCAATCTTGCTCTGTTTCAAAACAACCCTTTTCGTATGATCTTCAGGAAAGTAGAAATCTTTACCCTCTGATTTGTGACTTTGATTCCACTCATCAAAAGGCACAAATCTCAGAGGTGCGACTGATCTAGTTCTTTTATGCACAGACTTATCACATAATCTCAGATCCCTGGCTCTTACAAGCTCAACGAAGAGGTCATTCTTATCATCGTAATTTGCACTATCCACATTAAGAAATGGAGTACTGAAGAGCTCAAAATGGGTCAAAGGCTTTAAAGGCCTGATTTTTCCATTCAAAAACAGCTCATCAGCTGTGCTCATTGACCCATGAGCAGTAGTAGACCCATTTGAACCAAAGCTTGAAGAGAATTCAAAGTCAGAGATCAGTGGTGTGGAATATTTCTCAAGTGAGGAAGGTGAAGATGGGTGAGATAAGGAGAATGGGTTTGAAGTTCGAGCACTGTGTGATGGGCTTGTAGGGGCACTGTAGAAGAAGCTAGCTTTGACAGGGTGAGGACCACGGCTTGGGCTTGAAGGAGCACTGACGAAAGGAGTTGAACAGTTGCTGTCAGTGTCATCTTTCAAGGGTTGAAATTCGTGGGTTTCGTTATTGATGAGTTTTGGGAGGTCTTGTTTGGTTTCAGGGGAGTTTTGGCCATTCTTGAGTGGAGTTTGAAGCTCCATTGTCGTTCTTTCTTAGAAAGATGAAGCAATTTTTGTGGAGTCCCTGAAAGAAATATTTACGGGACTAGTTTCTACTTTATATTTGTACTTGGGCACTCCTTTGGAATTTGGATACACCACGAACGTTTTGGCCATTCGCTTATTTTTTTCTTACTTGTTTTATATATATTTTTTTAATTTTGATTTTATTGCATATCTAATTTAAAAATATTAATAAAAAAATATTATTTAGATTAAAAATATATCATTTATATTTTACAAATAAAAATAAGTTGATAATATTATTTCAAACCTTTTTTATCTTCTTAATTTTAAAATATTATTTTTACAAAAATAAAATTTCAATAAATAAAACAAAGTCTATTAATTTCATAATTTTTTAATAAATCTCATAAATTTTATTATTTTTATAAAATTAATATTAAAATCATATATTAACTATTAATTAATTAATGGTATATATTCTATTATTATTGGTTATATTATAAAATTATGAGAGTATTTTATGAGCTATTATGTGATGATAAAAAATTAGAATTAACTTGATTACATTAAAATATTTAATAAAATTTTATTAAATTTTTTAATCAATGATTAAAATAAAAAATTTAATATTAATTTTATAAAAATAATATTATCCATGTGGTTTATTAAAAAATATATAAAACTTATGGGTGGATGTTAATTAGGACGAATCACACTTGCCCAAACTAAAAACTTCGTACAAACTTAGCTTGGATTGTACATTGTCAGATTATGCCTATTTTTAGGCCAAACAAAATCATTTTTTTCAAATTAAATGAAACCCAAAACCCAATTCTTAAATATTAGGATAGATTCACGCTTGATTTTTCGAATTTTAAATTTATTGTATAAATTTAAATGATACAAAAAATTATAAGATAATATCATAAAATATTTGAAGATACTTAAATTTTTTTAAAAAAAGTTAACTCGTAATTAAGTTAGATTTGTATCAAATTATTCGTATAAATATTTGAATTTAAATTTAAATATATGTTTAAAATGTTCAAAAAATTATATAATTAAAATTTAAAATTATAATTAAATTAAGTTATTACGTACATTCAAAATGTTCTTACATGTTAAAAAAGTTATATATATATATTAAGGTTCAAAAATAATACACCACCCACAATAAATCACATATTTTTTTTAAAATTATATTCTAAAATAATTAAATAATATATATGATTATTATTTTAAATTATTCAATTTAAACACTTATTGAAATTTATTTTATACAATATTTTATTTATAATATTAACACATATTCATATTTTCAACTTAAAAGTGTTTAAATAAATCATATAATAATATATTTGAATGATATACAATATATACATACATTTAATAAATTAACATGTTTTTATTTTTTTAATACATGATATTTATTAATCAATTATAAAGATATTTTTTAATTAACATGTATTAAAAAAGAGATAAAATTTAAACAAGAATTTATCTTTCTTTATTCGTGAAAATTTATTGAAAAAGTTGTAAAAAATAGGAAAATAAAAACACTTAAAATGATAAACGAACAAAGTATTAGTAGTGTCCTTTTCATGTAACATGAACTATGTGGTGACATGTAAGGAGATAAATAATAATAAAATATTAAAATAAAAGGAAAAAAAAGATTGTTATAACTTTTTAAATATACACGAGACTCTGTTTGAAAATTCATACGTATGCAGTGAGGCATATAAATTCATTGCAATGATAAAATGAAAAAAAGAAGGAAAAAAAGCATAATTCTAAAAAAATTATATATAAAAAATAAAATAAACTAGAAAAGCAGCTGGAAAAAAGATGGGGTTTTGAAATAAATGCTGGTGGGGGAGGGGGTTCAAATGGCGCTATTAAACAATTTTTTTTTTATAAATTTATATATATATATATATATATTATAAAATTTTATATCACGTCTTATTAATTTTATAAACAAAATTACCTAACATATTTTAAGTTAATAATATAATCACCTTAACTAATTAATTACTCTATATTTTATTAAAATAAATTATCAATTAAATAATAAAGTATTAAAATATTTACAATTATCTTATAAATATTTAAAATATGAGCAAAATATATGTTCATTTGATCATTTATGATATATGAACGAAACTACTCACATATTTTAGAATAATAATTATTATTTATCTTTAACTCTTTAGTTATTGTATAATTTATTTGATTTTTTTTTATTTTTTATCAATTAATTAATAAATTATTAAAATATTAATAATTATTTAAAATATAATATTTTTATAATTATTTTTTATTATAATAATATATAATTTTAATTAAAATAAATTTAATAACAAGTATTTTTAACATTTTAATAAATTACTTAAAGAGATATTTATGAGTAATATATACAAGGGATAATATCTAAAATACTCTCGAGATTTAACATATTTTCACTTATGTTTTTGAGATTTGTTGAAAATTTTAAAATATTCCTAAATTTTATGATTAATATCCTCAAAATTAATGATGTTAACTTTGTCATCCATTCTTATTTCTCTGGCTTTGATACGAATTTGTGGTTCGATCGTCAGAAACTATTATGGCAAAATTTCAGTCAATATGACCTCAAATTTGTGGTTCAATCACTATAGATTATTATGACAAAATTTCAATCAATCTCACATCAAATGCTGGCTAAGTTATCAAAGTGTTGATAAGCTATATGCGTTGAGTGTACATTTTTTCCTATTTGTAATATACAAATAGGTTTTTCTTGTGTACATACATTATACTTGTAATTTTCAAAAGAGTAGTATCCAAACATTAAGTTGTTGAATTACTTTTTTTCTATTCTTACATATTTTTTATTAAAATAGTCTTTTAATGCCCTTAAAACATGATGATCTATTATGCTTATAATAGTTTTAATATAATTTGTATAGATATCTAATAAGAAGTTGAATCTCCTAAAATTTTCAAGATAAATTTCATAATTCTTATCTTTAAAATAATCATTTAAGGCTAAGAGATAACTTTTATCAAATTTTTCTAATAGAATTAATGTTTATCTTTCATTTTAATTTCTTTTAAATTTGGAACTAGTTGTTTATTCTTGTAATTATTAAAAATAATTTTTTATTTTCCTTTCTATCTCCATCTTTGTGTTTATTAATATTATAATTTAATATAAATAAATATATAAACATTCAAGATTTTTAACTGGTTTAAATTTATAATTATTATACATGAATTTAATGAGTTTATTACGATCTTTATTTCTATTCGTCTCCTTTTATTACACCAGTTATGCCTCAGACTCAAACCTCGACACCCTCCTAGTGATAGTGAGTCTTCTGCATCCGTACATAGATGATATCTAATTTTTGACTTACTAAGAAAAAGTAACTGAATTCCATTTTATTCATAAAATAATCATTATTACAAACTTAAGACTAACTAAGAACTTTGAAGGGATTCTTAATCGCTCATAATTACTAGGTATATCATTACCGGTTTGTGATTTCAAGATAGAGAGGACTTCTATGCTAGAGTTGGTGTTTTCAGAGTAGTATGATATGGTTTTCTTTATGTCGTTAAAATGAAAATAAGGGTTCCTTTTATAGCACAAGAAATCCATATTTACAAGACAAATTACTATTTTCTATTTTTTTAATAATTTGTCTGCTTTTTTGCTTTAAATGATAACCACTGTTTTTTTCCTTAGCACATGATGTTGATGACTCTATGAAAGTAGAGTTATTAGCGTACTTTTTTTACTTAATATTTACTTATTTTATTCAATAAATAGTATTTTTTTGGGTTAAAAATATTAAAATATAAACTTTTTAGTAAAAAGGGATGAAAATATAATTTTTTATGAATTTTTAACGTAGGACCAATCAAGAGCTTCCATGTGGCTTACCATGCAAGCAGAGAAGCTGACTAGGAAGGCTATGCAGATGCCACACAAGTAGGAAAATCAAATTGTAGATCGATGTATGTGAAGAGGATGAACCGTGTGCCACGTGTCAAATCGCATTGCCATGCTATTGTTGCTCACCTTCCACACGTGCACCACACCATCTGTTACCACAAATCACGTAGTACCATGTGGCGTTGACTTGAACTAGTCTTCCCTTCCACACATCGTGCTCTAATTCTTCCAATGAATTATGTGTGTCATGTGTCACATTATGATTGGCTAGAGTTGGTAGTTTTTCTTGTTTTGATCTCAACCCTTGATATGAAGCTTATTTGACGGTTCAGATTGCACTTGAGCTATATTTAAGCCCTTAATCACCCCATAAATCCTAATGAGTCACCATCAGCATAATTTTGGTTTGTTTTTGGATCTAAAAAGAGAGAAAAATACAGAAAAATTCAAGAGATAATACAATTTTGGTTGAGATTCAAGAGGAGATTAACACTACAATTCAAGAGATTGATTGTATTTCTTCTTCTTCTACTCTTTTCTTTATAAATTTTTATGTCTTTCTTTATGAAAAATATGAGTTTTATGAACACAATTATGTGTGCTTAATTTATTAGTCTAGGGATCTTACGAACCCAATTTTCATCATATGATGATCTAATATTTTATCTCAATTATAATTATAATTTAATTATATTATTTAATCTGATTTTTATGTTATTAATTGTTTGGCCAATAGTTTATCTATAGAGGGAGTTAAACATATTTTAAAGAATTATTTAATTATTTGTCTTGATTAAATAACTTGCATAGTTTTTAGGCAGAGATATATAATTCTTATATATGTGATCCATAATTGATAAACTTAATAAGTAGTATGCAATTTAATTGGCATGAGAGTGTGATTAAATTAATTACTATATGGTGTGTAGTTTACTTAAGAAAGGAATACATACTAAGTTAGATTCAATTAGTCATGTAATTAATTGATAATTATATTGAGAGGATTAAGTATTTGTAGATATTTTCCCATATATCTTCTTAGTTACCAAATCTAAGTTAATTAATTATTTCTATTTATTTTTAGTTATTTTAATTTTTCTTTCTTAAAATATAAAAACACAAAAAATTAATTTTTATTTTTTTCAGTTTTAAAAATTAGTTTATAATAAAATAATCTCTGTGCAAATGATCTTTTTTTATAAATATATTACTTATTGTGATACGTATACTTGTATATTCATTATACACACTTCGTGTGTGACGATTAACTATTGATTGAGATATGTGTCTACATCTTTATTTTTCTTTTGTCTTCTTTTACCGACAATTCTTCTCTTTATTCTTCTTTGTCATTTTCTACCAATGGTCCTTTTGATGACGTTGATGATGATGCATCTTCATCTTCTTGATCTTTGATACAGTAAATGCATTTGTGATTTTTGTTGGCTTTTTTGGCATAGAAGTAGAATACCTTATTTGTTTCTCGACCAATTTTCAAGTTATTGATGTTAAAATTAGTTTCATATTTGGTAATTTTTTCACCATCCTCCTCTAAAAGAGCCATGTTACTATGAGAAATAATGATGCCTTTATTGGTAGAATAATTTACTTTAATATCAGTAGAGTTTTCAATCTTTCCTAGTTCATAGTAAACTTGGCTTAACATTTAACCTCTTAGTACACAGAGTTCTTCTATGTTGAATTCTTTTTTTGGAAGTACCCTTGGTTTGGAAACTTCTCTGTTGATGTTGAAAATCCCTATCTTGATGAAGTGGTAGGAGCTGATATATCCTTCATCATTCCAATCCATTAGCGAATTGAGAAAGACTTGAGATAAAAAGACTTGTCACCTACTTTAATTTTTTTCCTAAAGTTCTTGATTGTTCTTTTGAAATTTTTTGGGAAATAATTGAATTCACTTAAATTAATCCATGGATATATGTTTTCTATTAGTCCTGCATGGAAAGCTTTATAAATAAATATTGGATTAGCTCTTTCCAAGATATTAAATTTACTTTCTACAGAAAATATCTTGTCTGTAGTGTAGAACTCCATATCTTCAATGTGTTCCTGAGTAGATTTTCTGGCCAGGTTGTAGAGACTTAACCATTGTGGTTTGTTGAGGTTTGTATATGGATCATTTTCATCCTTAATGATTGATGAGTTTTTGAGGGATGTTTTCTTGAATAGCTCTAAATGTTTTATTGTCTTTGATGTTTCTGGGAGAGATGCTTCCCTAAATAGTACTGGAGGTTTTAATATTTTTCCTAAAGTTTCTACCTACTTGGTGCTCCTGGTTGTTGTTGTAGTGTTGTAGAATAATTTCTTACTATCTCATTTAGAGTTATTAGTTTTGGTGCTTTGTAGTTGGCATAACTATCTTCAGCTTCTATTCTGTTGTTGAAGGCTCTTTGAGTTATTTCACTAAATGCTAGAATAGATTTACTGGCTTCTGCCTACTTGTTATAGATTTATGGTTTTGAGCCATTATATACCACATAAGTCTTTTTATGCTCTTCTTTTTTTATTTCATTTGTCCAATGTAGCTTTTTTGTTTCATAGATTTTACTCTTTTGAATTGTTAGGTTTTTACTTTTCATTTTGAACTCTTTTTTTAAAAGTTTTATCTTTCTTAGATTGAATTTTTAATGAATACTCCTCTTTTGAGTTTTGGACTCTAAGATTTTTTTTGAACGGTTAAGTTCTTCCAGTTTATTTCCTATCTTCATAAGAGATTTCTTATAACACCTCGAGTAGTTCCTGTATGATTTTTATCTCTTTTTTCTTTATCTTGATCTTGATATCAAGATATTCCATTCATAAAAGCATAAAAATAGTTAAATGTGCTAATTCTCTAGTAAGAGCATCTACTAAGCTATTATTATTTCCTAGAAGATGTTCAACATCAAAATTACAATGGTTGAATCACTATTGCCATCTGACTAATCTTCCTTGTCTGTAATCACTTGGAATATTAGTTTTTAAGAAATAATCGAAATTCGTGTTATCTGTTTTAATAATGAATCTGAAACTTATAACATATATTGCAAATTTCTTAATAGTTCTTTTTATTGCTAAATATTTTTTTCATTACCTTGATAATTTAACTTTGGACCTTGGAAAGATTCTGATGTATACCTACAAAGATATTCATCTCTGTCATATAAAGTTGGAAATTTTTTTACTTTTTCTTTTATTTTATTCATATACAGAGTATCTTGTTCAGTCCATTTCCAGATATGATTTTTTTTCAATTTTGCTTGTAAAGATTTTCTCATTAGATTTTTGTAATTGGTTTTTGTCTTTTAATTCATTAAGAAAATCTTGGATGTTATTTAGTATATAGGGTTATAGATTATGTTTTTCATCTTCAATTTCCAACCGTAAATACTTTTTTTTGCTAAGAAAGTACTACTTTATTAATAATATCCAAATAATGTTTATTTAATTTATTATTGAAAACCAAAATAACATCTATATAGACACAACAAATATTTTGTAATTTTTTGAAGATGTTATTCATAATCTTTGAAAGATACTTGGAACTTGTTTTAGTCTAAATGATAAAACAATCTATTGGAATTGTCCTTAGAGATAACTAAATGTCGTTAATTTTTTAGATTCTTCATCCAATTTTATTTGCTAAAACCCACTTTTGTATTCAAAACTTGAAGTGTTTTTTTCCTTTTATTAATGATAATAATTCTTCTTTATTTGGAATAAAGTATCAATAATCAATGCTTTCTTTATTCAATAATTTGGAGTTTATTATCATTCTCTTTTTTCCTCTTTTTTTAGCTTCTTTTTCAACTAAGAATATTGGACTTGAGTCAGGTAAATTACTTTGTATTATGATTTTTAGTTCCAAAAGTTCTTGAGTTTGTATTTCAAATTCAATCTTGTCTTATGGAGTGTAAATCATTGGTTTTACTCTAATAACCTTGTTAAAGTCTCTTAATTTTATGTTTGTAATTGTTTTAAATTTATTGATTTTTGGATCCAAAATATTTTCTAAGCTTACTATTTTTAATAATTTTTTGATACATGTTAGGGCTTTATCTTTTCGTATTTCATTAAGAAAATAATTTTGTTTATCTTATATTTCTAATGAAATATTTTCTAGGTAAGATTTTTGCTTCTCTAACTCATAACATTTTTTGCTTTTTATGTTGTTGCATAAAAGTTGGGTTTAATATAGTTAAAACTTTTCTTATTTTTAATACATAAATAGTATCATTATCTAATATTGTTAGACTTATTTTGTCTAATTTCTTTGTAAAATGTTGATATATGTTTAGAAAATTATTTTCTATTAATAAATCAATTCATGTTTCCTATTGATATATGGTAAGAATATGAAAATTTTCTCCTCCTATCATTATATATGTATCTTTGAAAACTTTATTAAGATTTATTGTAGTATTATTAGCAATTCTTACAATTAAATATTTTGGTGTATGTTTCTAGTATTCTTTTAGAAACACATATTTACTTGCTATACACATACTAGTTCTTGTATCTATATATGTTACATCCATATTTTCTTAGTATTATGAAATTTCTTGTATCACAACATAATTATTTCCTCTTATTTGTTTATATTTCTTTTTTTTTCTTGGCATTTAATAATTATCTAGTTTTTAAGGCTTCTTATTCTTTCTACTAAGGTGTCTGGTATAGTTTTCTTATTTCTCTAATTCTAACTTTCAGTTAAGGTCTTATGTAATGTTCCAAGAAATTTTTGAAAAAATATTTTCTTATAAGTTGTTTTCATAGAGGGTGATAATTTATGGTAATACATTTCATATTCACAAATAAAAGAATCTATGTAACACATGTTATAGATTATCATATTTGTTAGATGCTATTTGGTTTTATTAATTTCATTTTTATTGGATTCAGTGATAGTTTTTCTTTTATTTTCTCCAATAAATTCCTTGTATATTTTATTTATTACTATATCCTAGTATTCTCTTCCTGTGGAAATGTTACCTTGCATTAATAAATGTTGTTAGTCTGTTAAGTTTGAAAACCAAATTTTAACATTTTTTGTCATTTTATGAGCTACTAATACCCTACAAATTGAAAAGTTTGTTTGTGTAGTCTGAGAGGTTTGTATGAGTACACTTATACCACTAGCCCATTCATCTAATGTTTTTTTCCTATCTCTTATACAATCTAAATCTAAAAGATCAGATTTATAATTATCATGAAATTTAAATTCTAATAGGGTATTACCTCTAGTCCCATAATGCAACCCTTCTTTCATTTTGCGTAGTTGTTTTCTTTTATTTGTAGTGTCAGGCTCTCTTGACCTTTGCCTATTTATTTCTTCCCTATGAGGGTCGGATGTTCTTTCTTGGTAAAGAACTGGTAATGAAATTGACTTCATATGACCTTTTAGGGTTATGATTTTTGGTTTAGAGTCAATCTCCCTAATTATTATCATATTATCTTTCTCTTTATTTACACAAAGTTTTTCATTATAATATTCCTCTAATTCCTCATTAGTTAGTGTCAACAAACTAACTAATTTTTCTATGTTTTTAATTTTGGGGTTTATGATTTGCTCCTCTAATTCTTTCCTATATTTTATTAAATTGAAATTATATATTTTTTATTAGATTTTTCTTCATTTTTTCTTTTCTCATTTTTAGGAATCAAGACATCTGATTTCCTAGATAGTTCTATTTTTAGTCCTTCTAGGGGATCATATTTATGACCTATAATATCATTATTTTTATGTATGTTATATACATTTTTTCTTAGTTATGTAAATTTCATGTGTATATTTTATTGAAGCTTATTATAACTACATTCCTTCAATTCTTTTAATAATTCCTTTTATGTTTCTACAATACCTTGTAGGTATTTCATGTTTACTTCTTAGACTAAATTCATTTGCTCTGTTAAAAGCTTCAAATCTTTCATTAACGTTACTTGATTTTTTGCTACTCCTACTAAGTTTCCATCTATTTCTAACTGTATATTTTTTAATTTATCTTTAAATATTATTATTTTTCAAAGTTTATTAGTATTTTTGGTTTTATTATTTGTCCAAATTCCTGAAAGGTTTTGTCTATTTTTATAAATTCATTTTGTCCATATATTGAACTATTATGACTCTTTATTAAAGAATACCTTACTAGACAATGTATTGAAAATGAATGATTTTTTTCTTTAATTGAATCTTTTTTTTTTCAAATTCATAAACTAAACTTAATACTTGGTTTAAATATTTATCATGGATATTCATAACAAACTTAGAGTATGGTATAAATTTTAACTTTTGGTATCTTATGTTACCATGGATTATTCTGAGTAATATATTTTTCTTATTTATTATTTTGTTATCTAGTAATATTATTTTTATTAGTATATTTATTATTTCTCTAAAATGAATTTTTATTAATACTTGCATTCCTCTTAAATGAATGTATCCAAATTTTTCTTTAACTTTTTAGAGAATTTTAGATAATTTATTCAATATAATCTTTTTGTTAAATAATGATATATTATACATTCCTTTTATATTTGTGATATTAATATCCATTTTCTTATTATTTATTTCATAATAAATTATATTTTTTTTAGAATAATTTCCTTAGAGATAAAAATGACGAATTTTTAAATCCATCAATTTCTTTAAAAATTGATTTTGTTTTTTGAATTTCTTAAAAAAAAAAATTTATTTATTATTATTTCTTGTAAAAAATATCTTTAAATGTCTTGTATTTCTAATTTTATTATTTTTTGATTTATTATTTTTTAACTTTCTATTATTTTTTCTTCTATTTTAAGAATATTAATATTTACTTTTGTTAAATTTAACTTTCGTTACGAGAGATTTTTAAATATTTTGAAACCATAAAGATAATTTTAAAGATACAATCATCAAGAGAACATTTTTTATGTTTACCCTATACACAAAGGTAAATTTCGGTTCAAAAGCAATATCTCTTATAAGGTTTCTAAAGATAAAAGAGTCAAATTAAGATGTCATAAAGATAGTAGCTTCAAAGCCTACGAGAAGAAAATTCATGTCTTCCGCTGCAAGCTTGCCTTACAAATATATACAAATAGCTTACAAGGAAGTCCTCAGACAGTTATCACAAGGATTAGATTCATATTTGCAAGCTTTTCTGTCAAATGCCTCCCCAAAGTGTTTGAGCAATGTTTTTCTTCTACAATGATCCTGAAATATATCAAAATAAAGAAGAATTAAAACACATAAATTGGAGGTTAAATTTGCATAAAATGTATTAGTGACTGTAAGAATAACCAATTAAAGTTGCTAACCTTGAGTTCACAGTACTCTTGCATTTTCTGGGCTTGTGCCATTGCTCGCTTGAAATTTTCTCTTTTATATCCTTGCCCATTCCTTAGCATACACACAACCCTACTAAAATCCTTTTTCTGGTATAAGATAACGCATACAGCGGGAAGATTATCTCTACCAGCTCTTCCAGATTCTTGGTAATAGCTTTCTATTGACTTCGACATTGTATTGTGGATGACAAACCGCTATATATTGAAAGGAGAACTAATAAAATAAATGATAAAAATATTTCTTGTAGAAAATTTAAGGTCACTTAAAAAAACAACCAAAAGAGCTGAACATAAATTTATTAATTTGTAAGTGCCAATGAAAAAGTATGCAGAGTTATTGTGGACTCACAACATCTGGCTTGTCTATTCCCATACCAAAAGCAATTGTAGCACATGCAACATGCGCCTCTCCAGTGTACCATTTTTTTTGAGCAGCAACTCTTTGGCGACCAGCCAAACCAGCATGATAATACACTGTCTTTATTTTACATTTCTCATTCAAGAAATTTGATACCTCAACACATTCGCTTCTTGAAAGGCAGTATATAATTCCACTTTGATTCTTGAAACGATCAGAAAGCAGATGTTTAAGCTGTTTCAAGGGTTCCTTGGTCTTACCAATTACTTCATATTTCAAATTGGGTCTATCAAAGCTTCTTTCGAGCACAAGAGCATGGGGAATTCGCAAAGCTTGTAATATGTCCTGCAAAGGATCCAAGGAACCATAATTTATTGCCCAAATTGAATGCTAAAACATAAAAATTTTCATTTGTTAGAACTTGGACATTGGCTACCTGACGAACTGAATGGGTTGCAGTAGCAGTCAAAGCCATCAATGGAACAGTAGGAAAATTCTGCTTAAGACATCCCAGTGCTCTGTAATCTGGACGAAAATCATGTCCCCATTGGCTAGCAAACAAGATTAGAAATTAAAAGAATACATTAATAGATAGTAGTGAAATCTAGTTGAAAAACAGTTATTTGGTAAGACTGAATAGCTGAAATCATAATCAAGAGGTACGGCATGACAAAATTATTCAGAGTGAGAAAAAAACTACTGACTTTTCAAGCAATCAAAAAACTACAACATTTTTGAAATCACTCCTATTTACAAATGGAATATTGTATGAAATAATAGTAAATATATTACCATGTTTTTTTGTTCTAAAGTAGCATGATACTTCATTTTATTGATCTAAAACCCGACCATAAATTATTTAAATTAATAACAGTAACCTACATGCCCCTCTAAAAATAGATTTAATACTGTAGAATTATAAGAACTTTTAGTAAAGAATTGGAAACACAAGTTATTTCCCACTTATCCTTTACCATCACTCCACATGTTACATTCCTATGTTCAACGTTTTAGCATTTTCATAAAATCATAGAAACTTCAGTTTGTTGCTGTAATCACCAGATTTTAAAACATCTCACAGCAATTAAGTTATATTTAAACTTCCAATATCCATAAACTTGTATCAAGAGTTGCAACTATAAAAATGCATTCACCATAAAGTGTTCCAGAATGGCCCAAAGAAAATCTAAGATACAGGGTTCTTAACATTTGATAGATAAAGGCCGCTTGAATGATAAATAATCATGGACACATTTTCCATTACAATAAATCCAGAATCACTCATCCCATCAGCTCAACTTTTTGACATGCATATGAGAGACTGAAAAACTACTTTTAACTACACGGTTAAAATTTCAATTACTTTCTTGGTGTTCACATATCAAATAAAACCAAGGTCCAAATAAAAGTTGTTACAGCCATATATGGTTGTCGTGGTAAGGTAGAAATGCCATACCTTAAATCTCCACAATATAAATCAGAATTGTAGACAACAGATATGCTAAAGAAAAAGGCATACCTTACACAGTGTGCTTCATCAACAACAAAGCCAGCTAATTGTTCCTGCAATTTATACCCAAGCATCATTAACATACAGTAATTAATTTTTTTACTAATAAAAAAGATGAAGTAACTATAAAAATAATAAGCTACTAAATATCGCTCAATGCATTTCGACAATAACATGAGAAGGTTTACCTTCTGATGCAAGTACTTTAGAACATCAAGAAACATTGGGTTCCCAGCAATTCTCTCAGGAGTCACATATAATAATTTGCACGATGGTCTATCTTTCCTATAAAAAGTTATTTAAAAAAAATGAATCTACTGAAGGACATCAATTAAATAAAAATTTAAAATATTATCTTATATTTCTAACAATGAATAAACTTCTTTTTTTATTTTTTACAACACTTCTATTTGGAAGCAAAATTCTGCACCAAAAGCTTATCTCCAAACAAAATATACCTCAAACAAAACACCAGAGTCCATAACAAGCTTTTGTTTTTTGGCTTTTAAAGAAAAAGAATTTTTGTGGAATAGAAAAAGGTGAGAATTGGAAGCACAGATTCAGCAAATGAACCTGACAAAAAGAAAGTAAACCTTACCTTAGCTCTTGGAGGACAGCAGCTGCTTGAGATGCAGTTTGTTGAGAATTTAAAAAAGTTGCTGGAATACCAAACTTGAGATTCAGTGTAATTATTTGATCTTGAATAAGGGAAAGCAGCGGAGATATAACAATTGTTACACCTGATCGTAGAGTTGCTGGGAGCTGTGCGATATAAAATGTAAAATACAACTTTATAGTTAGAGGACATGTCTAGCTGTCTTCAACCTACTCAAAAGAAAAATCATATATTCCTGGTAATATCAAAGGAGTATAGTAAATTCCTTGAGATAAAAGGGAAAAAACCTGGTAGCATAAGCTCTTACCACCTCCAGTAGGCATAAGAATGAAGCAATCTTTCTTTGCCAAAGTTGCTTTACAAGCTTGATGCTGCAAAGGTCGAAACGTTTTATTACCAAATATTACAGTATTTGCTAGTTCAAGATCATCCAGCCTCTCCAAGTCCTCATAACTGAGAGTTTCAGCTTTTGATGTCCTGGAGCTCTTTTTTACATGGTTCTTCATTGCAACTGAATCTCGAGTTAAGGTGCTCTGACAATCCTTCAACATATACAAAGTACTTCAGAATCTGGATTTATACTGAGGAAACTTTGACTGAAATAATGATTCAATGCACATATGCTTTCATAACATTATTTGTATTTTCTTGATCAAACAAGAGCAAGTCCATTTTATGTGTTTTTACTGAATATTCAGTTGGACGCTTAATTAGTTGCTGCAGAGATTCTGAATAAAATTTCCAAGAACCCTGAGTGGTATTACAGTAAAAGAACTTTCTTATAACTCTTCCAATTTGAAAAAGAAGATGGGGAAGACTTGATGTCTTATACCTTTACAAAATCCAAGTCATTGTCACTAGAAGAATCTATCTCCACAAAATTTTGGTTAGTTTGAGGTGAAGAGAAGTCCTCTATGATATTAGTATCGCTATTGGCCATGTGACTGCTATTTGATTGATCATTATTGAGGACTCCCTTTCCCAACAAGCCTTTTAAAGTTCCACAAGCTTCAGATTCCATACCCTGTAAATCATCCCACTCTTCACTGTCCTCCACAGATTCAGCTAGTGCTGCCAGAAAATCATCACCGCAATGCTCCACAGAGATAAAATCTCGACCATCATCACCTAAGCACAGAATGAAAAAGAAAATAGAAAAACACTAGTGAAATCATATCTATAAGATAACCAAATTCATTCATCATGGCCCCTTAAGCTTATTGGAAGAATATGAATGAATTGCTAGAGTCTATATTGATGTAGAATGTTAGAATGAATGCATATGATATGTTGAACCATTACACCAATTAGAGTTTTTGAGAGAATTGATGACCAACATGGATATGCGAAATGATGTTAAGAAGAATATGCCAAATGCCACATCAGCATCCAGTTAGTTAGAAGCCTATGACTAGCTATATTGTAAGGCATATGGTTAGGAGTGAAAGCTGTTAGTTTGTTACGTTGTGCAATGACTGAGCTTGCTCTTGTACTTGTGTATGTAAAGCAACTCAATATACATATCAACATATATAATAGAATCATTCGGAAAACTTTTCTTGATTTGCCCTTCCTCTTTTTCTCCTTTTCATCTTCTCTGATATTATTAGTAATTTTCTTGTTGATCTTCATACAATCAGGTTCTATAGAATCTTCATACAACACACTCTAACACGGTATGATGGTATCAGAGTGGATGGTCTGAAGCCACTGCACCCCTAATTGTAATATTTCAAGTGTTGGGCTCACACTTGAAGGGAGTATTACAATGTATAAATGATTTATTGGCCAATCTCCCAATAGTTTAAGCTTGTTAGAATACCTAACAAAGCTGACCTGCTGAAGACAAGATCTTTTTTGACGACTAAATGTTCTTAATTATCAACTACAAAACATAATATTTTAAATTTATATCCGTTTACATCGATCCTTAAAGTGCTAAGAACAAACTTTATTGTTTGGAAATGACAAACTTTGCCACAATACTAATTTTTCTAAGGTCATTTTCGAACTAATTAACTCACATACGATTGATTAAAAAAAATTAAACAGCACACAAAAGCATATACACTATTTTTCACTTCAAAATCATAAATTCACATTATAAACGTTATACACTCCGAAACTAACATATTTTTCGCATCGAAGTCGAAACAAATAGTTCTTTTTTTTCTTTTTCTTTTTCTTTTTCTTTTTTAATATAACCGAGTAGTGATTGATGCTAAAAATAGGTACCATAGAGCTCAACTAGGCGAGCGAGGCACTTCTTTGCAGAACCTTCATCGAAACCAAAATCTAGAGCTAAACTCAGCAATCGTGCTTGCTCCCAAGCCAAGTCGTCACCTGCCATTCTCCGACCTAATCTCCGATTGATTGGAAATTCGAAACCTCAGGCTATTGGTATCTCCCGCGCGAAATTGCTTTGAGACCCGCTTGAAGCATAAACTTGGTCGGCGTGTCCTAATATTGGATGGGAACGTCGTGAATCATAAAACGACATCGTCACAAGGGGTTATGCGTTTCGGACTTGGAATGTTATAGGCTTAAAGCACAGTTTGAGATGGGCCTTCGGCTTATTCCTTCCGTTGGGCTTAAAAGCCATTATTATTTTCTCACAAATGATACGCACATAATACACTAAAACTTACATTTTATGATAATAATAATAATAATAATAATAATAATAATAATAATAATAATAAATTATAAAATTAGAAAGACAATGAGCTCAAAGATTGGACAACAAATGGTGAATAAGATTTTAAAAAATTCTTCAAATTCCTTGTTGATTTTTCTATAATTGCAATTAGTACTTAAAAATTATTTAAATAAGTAAGCAAGCATAAAGAAAATTGTAGGATTTTTTTTTAGTAATATAAAACTTTTATTTACTTGTTGAAAATTTTGAAACCAGGTGCACAAAAATAATTTTTAATAATCAACTTAAAAAGATTAAGAAAAAAAATAGAAAACTTGTAACTATAAAATATCACTTATTATATATAACTAGTATATTTTCACTAAATCAAATCTTTAATACAAAAATTTAAATAAATGATGTTCAATTAGATATGATTTAAATTAAACTTTAATTAATTAGATTAATTTAATATTAAATTCTAATCTATTAAATCTCGTTTAATATTATCGATATATTATTTTTTTGTTATAAATTTTAAGGATATGATTTTATATAATTTTCAAAAATAAAATTGACAAATTAAAATAAATTATTTGAAACATTTTTGAAAGAGGAATGAATTACAACACTGGTGCTCCTTTTGTTAAGAGTTCTATTTTTAATTTATGTTTTATTGTATTTAGAATTAGTTTTATGATTTTCTAATTCATTTAGAAAAAGAAAACATAAAATTGTTTAGTAAAACATTATGTTTTTTATTTCATTTCCTCTTAGTCATAATAAATAAATGTAAAGTTAATCGATTAAAAAAATGTATAAAAAAAAAATCGAGTTTCAATATAATTTTATATTAAAAATTAAATTAATTATAAAATAACACTAATCTTAAAAATTTAGGTTTAAAATCTTACTTTAAAATAGAACTATTTACAAAATATAACCTTTATCTACACAAATTATAATCATCTTCTATTATCACATTAATCAACACATACAAATACTAAAAACAGGAATATAATTCCAAATTAACGTTACAAAGCAGTAATAATATGATAGCTACATGCTTCTGTCTAATAAAGAAGAAATTCGATTTTACATAGAAACAACCAGTATCCAACACGTTTTATATGTACTAATTGCAAGGCAATTAAACTAAAAAGCCTTAAGAAAGCATTATTCTTTCTTAATTACATCGAACACATAAAACATGTTTTTTTTAACTATAAATAAACATATAATTTCAGTATTTCCGATGAAAAATCTTGGCACATTTGATCTTGAACCAACGCAATCCCGTCTTAAAAGAGCGTTTGAGATTGGCTTCAACACCATAAAGCTTATACATGACAACCCTTCTCTTTCTCTTCATCTCATGAACATTCCAATCAGACTTTCTTTTAGTGTAAGGATCAATTGAAGAATGATACTTCCTCGTGTGATTCGTTCTCAGCTTCTTAACTTTCATTTCTGGGTTTCTTATGGCTACTTCATTCAAATAGTATCTCAGCTCCTCCATCTAATTTTTGCTCCTTCTACATGGCTCTTTGTATTCGGAGGGAGGGAGAAGGAGAAGGAGAAGAAGAAGAAGAAGAAACAAAGAGTGATGAGAAAAGATAAAAAAGTTTGGAGCTTTATGGCCGGTTATTCTGACGAAAAATAAGTGGTAGAGAAAGTAGGACAGTAAGTTTTCTGTTATACACACACAAATGACAATGGAAATGGAAAGTACTAACTACCAAAGTAAGAAACCCACAATTTTTGGTTTAATCTTGGAATTACCAACTTAGTTTGTTAATTTGTTAATTTGTTAATTGTTATTAACGAAAACCAAAACTTAGCCGAACAAGATTAGGCAATTGTATTAATTTTCAAGTGTCTACTTTCATATCCAATGTACATTATGAATTTAAGGTTATTAATATAAATTATTATTTAATATTTATATGATTTTACACGTTATATTTACAATGTGCTATTAGCATAAATAAACAGAAACAAGTACAAATAAAAGTAGATGCTCATATTCCGACCACAATAATCGAAAATGATATAAACCCAAAAAATGTTATATACATTTATTTCAAGTTGTGACATCTGTATAACAAGCCATGCAAGAAAAAAATTGCAGAATTGATTATCTATTTCAACAAAGGATGGCTAAAACCGATTAAGAAAAAATTGAAACTTTGTCTTAAACTTGCTCTTGGACCGTACCGCTTGTTAACTATAGGTGCTTGCTTTCTATTGATCTTTACTAGTGTATTTCCTTTCTCTATGCTAACAATAATCCACTAATATCACTGTTGAGAAGTCTGTTCCTTTCACCGCCCTCAATTGCAAACTGCCCTCACGGTCTGTCGAGACCATACCTAAGGAGCTCCTTGCCTTCTTCCTCGACATGGCACTTATGAGATTGCCACTAATTCTCTACAAAGCCAATCTTATTCGAGGATTTTTGTGAGATCCCGAGTCTTTGTAATTAATTTTAATAATTTTATGAAGTATTTTTTGAGTGATTAAGATGTAACAATTTATTGAAAATTTACTAGTAAAAATCAAATTTTTCACAAAACTATTAAAACTATTCTAGCCAGCTTGCTGTTGTCTCGCCGCCAACAAGGGTGGCTGGGGAGTGGTCAGTGAGTAGTAATGAAGGGTTGGTGAGAGGATTTGTAAAGAAAATACGATGTTCTTTAAGACTTTACCAATGACTCGTCGCCAATAAGAGTATAATTTTGTCTATAAAAGACACGCTGGACAGCACTCTTCCACACTCAAAATTTTAGGATCTCTTTCTCTCTCTAAAATATTACCGTTTTTGATACATTTCCAAGTATTTGAAGTGGGGATACTTGAAAAGTTAATAGATTTTACTTATACTTAGTGATTGGTTTTTATAATAAGTAATTAAGTTTAATGCTTGAAATATAATTGTGTTAGTTACATTAAAAAGAAAAAAAATCAACTATATAGATAGGAGGAATGTTGAGAGATATATCTCTAAGGAGAGGAATTACTTCACTTTTTTCATGTATTATATTTAAAGGTGCCATCCATATTCATATGTTCAAAAATCATGAAAAATTTATGCCATTTGAATAATGTTTTTTAAAAGTATTTATAAATTTTACGATATCATATTATCTGACATATTTATTCTGGTATACATAAATTTATGGCATGAGACTTAACATTTAAATAAAGTACATCATATCTATAATTTATACGTGTATCGTGAAACAATTTTTGTGGTGAGTATTATCTATGTTGTAGTATTACAGAGTTTCACGATATATTAATTGTAACAAACAAGATTCACACAGATCACAAGTATATATTTAGTATGTTTTTTGGAGTTTGTCTATACATTGGGTCTTGGAGTATGACCATACACTAGGTCTTGGAGTTGGACCGCTCATGTGTCTCAGAGTTGATTACCCATGTATTTATCATATGTATCTCAGAGTATGATCATACATAGATCTTGAAGTTTGACTACACATTGTGTCTCGAAGTTGGATCGCCTATGTGCCTTGGAGTTGACTACGCATGTATTTTGAAGTTGGCCAATACATATGGATATTGCATAACATATGAATTTTTGATTAATATAGCATATTAAATTATTACATGATCATGCATTTGGGTACTTAGAATATACCCATTGGTTTAGGAAGTGAAGAAGTACAGGTATGTCCGAGTTTTAAAGAAAGTCTCCCCACTACATATGACTACTGTTTTCTTGAACATACATGAGATCTTTTTATCGTATTGCATGTATCATTTTATTTATTGTGATATGTTACATGGAGCAAACTTTTACTCGATTAGTCGTGGCTCACACCCTTTCTCTTTAAGTTTTTTAGACTAGGTTTTAATAAGGTGATACGTGGTTCGACATTGATCAAGAAGTAGTTTAAGGTTTATTTATTTATTTTGTTATTTCATTTTTACTCTGAAATTTTATTGGAAACATTGGTGAGACTATTGTAAACATTCTCTATATGGTTTTTATGTTTTAAATTTATTTTTGTTTGTATGTTTGCTCTTCATATCGAATTAAATACGATTTAATTTCTAAGATGTTGTTAAAGGTTTTACAATATAGGTCTCAAATTTATTGAATGTTTTAAAAATAACATTTTTAAGAGATTTTTTCTATAAATATATTTTAACTCATCTATTATCCCTAACTCACGTATCCATTTTTTTTCGAGTCGTGACAATTTTTCTATATATACGACTAGGGGTGTTCATCGGATCAAAATCGTTGATTTTATGCTCATCTGATCTGATTCGATCCGATTATCCGATCGAATTGAAACATCCTAATCTGCAACCGATTCGATCAATTTTCACATCTGATCAATCTGATCTGTAAACTATTCGGATGACATCCGATCAATCTGACCAATAAACTTAATTAACTTTATTTTTGATATTTTTGAATAAATTTTTTAAATTTTCACATAAATCATAATATAAAATTATTTGAGTTAAAAGAAACATTAAAAAATCAAATAAATATATATTAATTATATATATATTTAATTTAATAAATATATATTAATTATATATATATATAGATGAATCGTAGTGAAATCCGCCATCCGATCCGCACTTAACGGATGAAAACAAAATTTATTCGATCCGATCTGATGGTCAGATCGAATGATCGGATTTTTTGAACACCCCATGCGACGAACAAGAAGCTATTGTTGTGACCGATTTTCATTTGAGTAATAGTGTCTACAGTTTTTCTAAGTGTCCGGTGCTCTTTGGGGTTATATTTCTCGTATTGGTGCTGGTTTTCTTTCCATATGATCATGTTGCTGGTTGGATAGACTGGTTTTGTTTTTTTATCTTTTATGTTTCTGTCTTGGTTCCTATTTTTAGTTTGGGTATTGATTTGGTTTCGAGGTTCTGTTTGTGTCTGTTATTGATTATGGTTCATTTTCTCTCTTTCTAGGTTGGATAATGCTGTATGAATCTTTTCATGTGCATTGTATGCTAGCTTTACTGTTAGAAATTATAGGTTATGGTCTCCTTAGGCAGCCTATTGGCTTGTTGAAGATGGAGTTCTCTGGTTTAGTGTTGTCATTTTTCTATTTTCTTGGATTTTTGCTATCTTGTGGAGTCTACGTTTTGGTGGTTTTGACTGTTAGGATTGTATCTGATTCTTCTCAATGGAATTTTCTCTCTTATTTAACAAAAAAAAAACAACTATTAACAAAAGAAAAGTCAAATATCAAGTGACTACATCTTAAAAATCTGTTTACTCAGCAAGCAATGCTAGGCTAAAATGATCTTACTGGAGACTTATTGTTACTCACCAATTTCGGCCTAGGTACATATGCGGATCTGTTTAGAGTTAGGAAGGCACTTTTCTTACCTCAAATTTTTAAATATAATATTTATAAAGTTATAGAAAAAATCATACATAAAAAAATACAATATCACATCGAAATTTTAAATTTTAACCTTTTAACTCAATATCTTAAAAGAATAAAAATTTAATTTTTTATAACTAAAATGAAATATATTAACATCTTTTTTTTAATTAAAAATTATTTAATTTTTTTTTACTATACATACAATACAATATAAATTTTAAATCTGCTCTGAAAGATTTTTCTCAAACAGAGAAGACAATATTGGCCTTCTCTCTTATTTTTGACTCTCATAGTATCCTCATCATTTTTTTTCTTGTGCAAATCAAACATTCAAACCTAGCCTATCATCTACAATGGGAAAAACTTTCTCAGCAACTAGAGAATTTCACAAAAATGTTTTCTCTTTCCCATTCAAAATACTGAAATAGAATAAGAATTTATCCCAACAATGTAACAAAGTCATGCAGAGTTGTATTCTGAACTGGTATCTTAGTAAATAAACTTCAGCATCTAATTAAAGCTCAATCGGATAGAGTTATACACAGATTTATATAGTTTGTGTCGTAATGGATTCCTTAAATAGTAGTCATTAATTACTAAATGGATATATTTACAGCTGAATTTGATCTTGACAGAACATATTTACTATACTCCAAACCTGGATCATTAATGCTCCTTACAATCAGCTTCCAACTTCTTTCTACTCTCCTTTTTGGATTTCTTGCCATGGTCCATGGGCGAGATCTGTACAGTGATCACAAATTTAATCAGTGCAGATCAAATGAATAATATATGCACATGCACACAGTAAAACACCCTCTGCAGAAGACTAATAAAATTCAACTGTCTTCACTTACAATGTAAGACTTCCACTCAATTCTCTTGCGCCCGTCTGCATCAGCAGTCTTGGAATGATTCCTTACGTGGCGAAATATGTGAATGAGTACAATAGCATCAAGAGCTGCATATTCCAGCTGAATGAGAATATATAATAATTTCAGTAACTTGTCAAAGACAGATTTAGCCTTTAAGAGACCTAGATTTGTATATCAAATTATCATATCTAGCATTAATACAAACATCACATGTTTTTGAGAAAAAAGAACGAGGTATAGTACTATAACCACACCACAAATGTAAACAGTACACCATGCTCAATTCTCCCAAGTCCCTCTTAAAGGGATGCAAGGAGATGCTCACCAACACCGTGCTCCAACAGTACAAAGTTATCCACTACAGAACCACAGAGAGCCTCCATTCAAGAAGGAAATATCTTCTACAGCTTATTTTGTGATGATCAGGTGTAACGAAAACTCCCTCATTGCACACACTTCTCCATGAAACAAACATGCAACAATGGCTGAAAATTAAAGCAAGAACAACACAGGAATTTAAAGAGTTCTTTCAAGCAATCCAATGGTGATTACTTGACTTACATCCCTGGAAAAGTCACAGCTTTATTAGATCAATTCGTGTTCAAGTTCAATCTACAAACCAAGCTCACAACTAAGGCTAATACAAAATGTTTCTTGGAGTTCTTGGCACAGAACTTCAACTTTCTTTCTAGACTTTGAAACTGATTTCTTTCCTCTAATCATTTTTATGCACTCTGCTCTTTCTTTAATATTTAGCTTGCATAGCAATCATGCCTCACATAACTATTACACAACCTAATACATGAGATAGGATCCATTATCACATGTGATTACAAGATAAAACAGTTAAGACACGTATGCTAACATAACGAACTTATAAAAGCCTCTAACTATCATAATCGAATAAGACAAGAGGTGATTGCCAATGATGTATCAACCAATGGAGCCTAGCACTTGTTTAACCTTAGTCATTTCTGCCATATGTTTACGAATTCTCCACCTTGACATAAATGATCTAACTGAACAAGTCATGACTTCCCAATGCCAATTGTTCAAGTGATATGTGTTAGAAAATTTGGATCAAATGATATAATCACAAATTTTCCCTCCTAAAATCCTCCTTAGCAAAATATCAAAGAACAAAGAAATAGAAAATACACAACACAAGAATTGTAGTGAAAACTCTAAATTGAAGAAAAATCATTTTTGTTGTCAAAAGACAATCAACCAGAGAAAAAATTGACTATGTGAAAAATTATTACAAACACACTTAATAATTTTCTCACATACCCAAAAGACAAAAACAATTACAAGTCTAAGAAAATTTTTTCACAAAATTCTCTCATTCAAAAACTTCTCATACAAGTTTTTTTTTCTATCTTTGTATGATTAACAATGAAGAAATGAAACCATATTTATAGCATTCAAGTTCCCATTTCATATGCCAAATATATTTTCATTCACCAAAATTAGGATACTTAATTTTTCCATTCTTTATTCAAACAAGATTAAGCACCTCCATCTTTGACAATACAAGAATCCACCTTCCATGAATTTTCTTCTAAATTAGGCAATCTCTTATTTTGATTAACAAATCTAATATTATTTCTAATCAATTATAACACTATGAACTCTTACTAAGTTCAAACAATGTCTAAACTTAGTGCCTAGTACAACCTTGTATCTTATTATGACAATTGAGAAAATATTTATACAACCTAGAAGGAAGAGATAAATATATTCCTATAAATATACAATAAGTTAATTCTAAAAAAAACAAAATTAAGATATCCTATTTCTAGAAAGAATAAATATACATGATATTTGGTATTAATACCAAATTGATTTCCTGTGATCAAACTCAGGAAATAAATCCACACATTTACTTACACTTTTTATATTATATAAATTTATTGATTAGGACTTCTCTAGTGGAACCAGATCATATTAGGAGTCCTAACAAGCATCGGACATTCAAGTGTAGAAATTGATGATACCTGATTCTGAGTCAAAGGGCGCTGCTCCCAATTGCTATTTCGTCGTGTCTTGTTTAAACCAACCCCTAGTATTTTCTACACAGTAATAATCATAAATTTAGTACCAGAATATTACATGAAAATAATGTAAACTCCATTAGAAAAGAGGGAAGGAGGTAACAAAATTTACAAAACAAATCAGTTTAATTATCATAATAAGGCAAACAAGCGCTGTTAAAACATGAGCTCCTATATTACCTCAGCAAGTCCGGATAGACCCCCACGGTGTTCTTTGAAAACATTTTGGATGTCCAGTAACATCTCATAGTGCTTGAAACACTCCAACTTCATATAGGAATGAGCCAGTTGATTTATATCACATTGAAAATTATAGCCTAGTTGGAACACAATCCACAAAGAATCATGCTTTTAGGTTGGAAAAGCAACAAGAAGATATTAAAACAGTGAAAATGCCAATTTCCTGACATGATCGTTATAGTATATAACACACACATATCATTCTATAAACACATTTGACATGCCCAACCAAATTAATTCCTGATTAATGATATAAAAATAGACATAAGAAAATTTAATCCATGCATATAGAAGTGCCAAGTAACCTAAATAAGTTATAATTTTACAATCATAAGGAAGAAAGAAAGGTTTTTCTAGTGAGTAAGGGAAGAAAGAAATAACAGCTAGCAATACTTACCAAGTTTTAAAATCCTAGGGGACTGTAAAATGCGGGCTAGACAATTATCCAGAATGACGGGGATATCTTCAAATAACTTTATTAAGTCTAAAATATAAACCATCTTCTCTGAAGCAATTTGCATAATAGAAACCTACAACAACATAGATAAGGACAAAGAAGATGAAAATAAGTGGCCATAAGATGGCAGATAACACCCACACCTTTAGATTTTCTCAAAAAAAAAAAAAAAAAAAAAAAATTTGTTGCAATACCTTAGTCACTCTGCTGCCTTTTATGTAATTTGGTTTCCATTCACAGTCAACACCTATGACTTTACAACCCTCAATGTGGCATGTCGCATTGCATAAAGCATCAACATTATCAACCCAAACAATGTCTTCTACATATAATTCTCTAAGATGCAAATAGCGACTATGGCTAAGACCTGCCTCAGGAACTATACAAAATTGTTGAGAAAAATTATGCATTTGTGTCAAAACTTGGTAACAAACCATGAATATTGCATTAAAAAATAAAGGAAATAGTTTATGCTTGTATTGCCAATGGAGAATGCTTCATACATTTTATTTATTGCTATAAATAAGAATTCTAGCTATGTCTTTGAAAACAAAACATTGGATATAAGGTTGCTAGCTTTGCTTGATTATGGGTAAAAGATGGACAATGACAAAGATTATTAGGTGGCGTCTGGTTCACAGAATGAAATCGGAATTGGAATGAGAATGAGAATGGAATGGAAAGAAAACAATGTTGTTTGGTTTGACCACTGTAATCAAAGAAGAAATCAATATTACATTTTTTGGTTTATTATTGGAATGGAATGAAAAAAACTGTAAAATACCTTAATACCCCTATATTTAATAAAGTTTAAATAATATCATTTAATTATTATTTTTTTGTCAGAAAAAATATATTATTGAAATCATTATTTTTCTAAATAATTATTACTTAAAAAAATATATTATTAAAATTATTATTTTTCTAAATAGGGTTTAGGGTTTTGAGGTTTGGGATTTGGGATCTAGGAATTTAAGCTTTTGGGATTTGTGGTTTAGGGTTTAGGATTATATTTGTGGGTTAAGGTTTAGGGTTAAAATTATTATTTTTGTACATAGGGTTTAGGGTTTTAGGATTTGGGATTTGGGATTTAGGGTTTAGGATTTTAGGATTTGGGGTTTGGGGTTTAGGGTTTAGGGATTTGGAGGTTGGGATTTAGGGTTTAGGGTTTAGGGATTTAGGGTTTTGGGATTTAGGTTTAGGGTTTAGGGTTTAAGAGTTTAGGGTTTAAGTTTTGGGGATTTAGGGTTTAGGGTTTATAGATATAGGTTTTAGGATTTAGGGTTTTGGGTTTGGGGGTTTAGGGTTTGGGTTTAGGGTTTAAGGTTTGGGATTTTGGGTTTAGGGTTTGGGATTTTGGATTTTGGATTTAGGGTTTAGGGTTTTAGATTTAGGGTTTAGGATTTAGGGTTTTGGGATTTGAGATTTGAGATTTGAGTTTAGGGTTATATTTGGGGTGGGGTAAAATTGGAAAAAAAAATTGAGATGGGAATGGAATCATGATTCCTAAAGGGGGAGAAGGAATCACAATTCCTTCTAGTGTAAGAATCGATTTTATTCCTGACTTTTTTTTCAACCCAACCAAACACACAAATGAAAAGAATCAATTCTGATTCCTTTCCATTCTCTCCAACCAAACACAACATTAGAGTTTAGTACACCCCTATAAAGATGGTAAGATGTTGAGTGAAACACCATGAAGAAAAATAATATCTCCCTTTTCTTCCACATCTGGTTGACTGAAAGGCTAGATCAAACAGCGAAGAATTTAAGCAGGACAAGAAGTCTGAACCTGAAGTATCTGAATATCTTTTTTCAGCACAATATATAACAATAATTTCTCCCTTCTTCTCCAATCCAATAGGTCAGATAATAAACTACTTACATTTGGATAAATCATCTGAACCTAAAGCTCTCTAATTACCTCTTTCTCTTTTTTGTATTCTATGTGTCACAAATTTGATCACCAGAGATGTTTGAAAAACTTTTAGCAGAAGAGTCAAATCAAAGTTGATTTCTTCTCATAAAGATGGACAAGAAGAGGGACAAAGGTGTCAAAACACATGCTTATGATCATTATTTTTATCCCAGCTAACACTAATAACAAGAAGTGGTCAAGTTCAGGTTAAGGTTAGTAATGATTCATGAATTTCAGGACTTTGTTGGTGACCATAATCTAGTTGTTGCAAGACTTTTGGATGGGATGAACCAATAATGCAGGTCAAGTCTCAACTCTCAACTACGTTACTGACTTTAGAAAATAGACGATCCAACATACCTTTGCCGTTCAGAAAACCTTCAAGTGAGTACCTATCGCATAATTCATCAACCTTCTCTAAATAGCCAGCTTCCAATGCCAAGTAGACCTTAAAATATTTAAAGTTAAGATCTTTGTCTTTGAAGTACAAGAAAAATTCAAGTATATGAATTATTTACAAATTGTATATTTCAAAAAGTCATACTAGTGATGAAACCATGTTACTTAGGAATGCATGTTAAAACATTAACATCCTAAATCAAGTCCATATAGAAGCAAGGACAGACGTTCAAACCAGCTCTGATTTTGTTGAATTTATCAAGACCTTAAACACAACATCTCCTCAAAACTTGAGCCTGTATCAACCCACTTGCTAGTTACTTTATTTTTAGACTCGTATGCTATTATTATGCACACCTTAAGACTCAGCATCAATGTAGCTATATCATTACAATGAAAATTAATATGCTAAAGGTAAACTGAAAGTTTCAATGCATTAATTACATAAATCAAAAATACAAATTTATTTCATCGGTTAGCTCTAGGATGCAAATTTATTCTAAACAGTTGGAAAGAATAATAGTTTATAGGATGCCAGTTCAACCACCAAACGATGAACATGTAAGAACAATTTTTTAGGTGGTCAGAGTGTTAAAAACTACTGACCAGATATTCAAGAAGTTGCCTATCCATGTTTGCTTTTGTTTCTGCAACATCCCAGCATCCTTTTTCCACAAGTTTCTTTAATGAGCTGCAAGGAATTGTTATTTATTCAAATGCATAATCATAAACTTCATTAGGATCAAGGTATCTAAATCCTTACACGATCAAAACATCTAAAATAGAAAAGATGAATCAATGCAGTACCTCTCTTTACCCTTGTGATAAACTTCAGGAAATTCCTGATGCAGACTGTTTTTCTTTATAGTCTTGTAAGCATCATTTAGCATATTCCTGTATATATATTCTTGAACAAGAACACATAACATTGACTTTCCCATAAATGTAGCCCACTTTTCTGCAGCTTTGAATTGATTATTCTGAATCATACTATGGAAAAAAGATTGGCCAGACTGGCGGATCGAAAAGTGCTGCAATAGAGTAACTGCAGTCATATAAGACTGAGATTCTACTAACTCAAATATGTATCTCTTAACAAATGTTTTTGCTGTGTCAAAACTACAATCATTTTTTGCCTTCACTGGGCACAATACTTTATCAATGCATTCCAACTTAATATCAAAAACTTCAAGTATCTTCACAACTATCCTCCCATTATGGTTGACAAAGCCCCGAACAATATCAAGAAACAACTGGGCAGCTAGATCTTTTGCTTCCATGTAGCCCACAGTGGTAGTATCTGCCTTAAGTAAACAGCATAAAGCAGATAAAATCAAATGACTGAAACCTTCACAATATGATTCAAATATAGGCAGGGCGTAGAGGCACTGAAGAACAAAAATAGCTGGCCCAAATTGGAAGTCATTGAGTAGAATTAGAAGGACCTGTTGTTGAAGAACTTGAAACTTCTCAGTTGCCTTACATGTGCCTAACTTTGTTCAGAATAAGAAAAAAAGAACAGACACAGAGCAAAATTACAACAAAAGTAAGAGAAATAGCTTTAAGCAGGAAGATATTTGGCAGCCTTCATCTTGAAATAAATAAACATCATAAGACAAATTATTAAACATGTGCTTTAGAATTGTCCCATTTGGAAAACCAAATTTTAAGGTGAGGAAGCGGTTCTTTTGTGACAGATTGTTTTTGGACTTGATAAGATCATAAGTCCTTGAAAGAAGATACGTACCATGAATATAGCATTCTTTAAGGAGGTATAAGAATACCACAGGAGAAATTTGTCTCAGATCAGAGAAAGCATGCTTGGAAATAGCTGTTGACTGCTGGGTTTTGTCTTCATTGTTGTTATGCTCGGCAGCTCTCTCCTCCAAGCCCATATCAGATTGAAGCAGAATATCCAAAAATGTTGAATGAAACTAGCCTAACAATCACAGTTAAGTTACAAGATTGTCTAATTAATTAAACTTACTCCACTGTAACAAATCCAATTTAGCAACTTATCCATAATTTTAGTTCTACTGTGAGTCATTATTGACAAGTAAACAAATCCGACTGTCAATTAAAGGAGTCAATATTCAAGCACCGAAGAAAAAGATAGTAGGAACTAGGAACATTGTTTCTGTCGATGGGAAAGAAGTTGACAATCTTTTCCGTATTGTGGCACCTTATTTGTCTCTTACTCAAAATTTCATAAAATTCTTTTTTTCATAAAACAGGACAAAATTGTTCCTCAGTCCTACACTATGGGACTACGCGTAATTTTTTTAGGTCTCAACTTAGCTTTTATAGTTTAGTTAAACAGAGAAGAAAATATGATTCATACTTTATTTCTTGAAAAGGAAACATAATAATGTTGAATGAGCTATTTACAGCAAACGCAATAATGAAAGTTTCTTCTCAACCTAGCATAATTTCTTTCTCAAAAATAAATAGTTCAAGCATTTTTATTAGCCATCAACCATCTTGCTCAGCATTAACTAGGCATAAGCTAATGTTGGATTAAAACTCACACTAATAACAAAATTATTGAACAAAAGTCATTAAAGATTAACAGAAGGTAACAAAAACAAGAAAAAAAAAGGAGAAAAAAAAATCTATGTTACTAAGAATAGCATTTTGATATTTTATCAGCCAAACAAAAGAACTCAAGAAATTGTAAAACAATCATTCATCATGAAACCGCATGATAATATTATTGTTTGAAGCATTGACCAAGGCATTTAAATTTTTTTTTTAAATAACTACACTAATCACTTGTTTGCAGTTACAACTCGAACCCCCATCTTATACATGCCCATATAGAGTTCATGACATTGTCATAGCTCGTTGGCAAAGCATTTTAGAACTTTTAAGGAGCTACTTCGACACAAAATCTAAAAGTTACTGCTACATTCGATACAAGAAAATGCCGGGAACAGAAAAAGAGAGAGCTAAAACACTAACGAGCAACTTGACATATCTTCTGAAAAATATTTCTAAGCAACCAAACAATGGAACAGTAGAAAGAAACTTACGAAATTGATGGGTTTTCTTCTTCTTCTCACACTTATCATTCATTAGTGAACTTTCTCTATATTCAAAAATTGGTACAGAGCTTTTGCTCTCGATATTGCGAACCCTTTATCTCGGGTCTGCAGTACTGCACATATAAACATGTCAGCCTATATTGTACTTCTAGATTTGCTAATGGACAAAATAACTAATAATAAATATAGAGAAGCCCTCAGAGCAGATTTGAAGCATTATTCATTGTTATATACTTACTATCATTATTTTCTCTCTCTATTTTGGAATTTATTTTTTAAGAAAAAATTTACGATTTTTAGCTATAAGATTGTCTTATATATTCATCTCTTATTAAATATTTATTTTAAAAAAAATACTAATTTCTAATTTAATTAATATGAAAAATCATATTATTACTTACTCCAAAAAATAATTTTAAGTATTACGAGATCAATATTTTTATTTTAAAAAAAATTTAGAGTATTAAATTATTATTTAAAATATTTAATTATCACGAAATTAATGTTTTTTATTATAAAAATATCAATTCTATAAATATACAAATTTCTTAATCACATAACTTAAGGTTTTGCGTACTTCTTTTAGTTATTATTTATAAGAAAAATTATACTTAATATATCCTATGTCAATTAATTTTCAATTAAAAAAAATATTTATTATTATTTTAATTAATAATCGTCTATCACATCAATTATAATTATACAATAATATAAAAAAATTATTTAAAATTTTACCCAATTAATTATAATTTTTTAAAATATTAATTAGAGATTTTCTCAAACCTCAATGCCTATTTGCTTATAATTTACAGGTGTATTATAAGTTAAATTATTATTATCACAATAGTTATTATAATTTTATATAGAATAGTAAAACTAAATTGTAATTAGTTATAATAATATAATAAACCAATAATGATTTTAAAAAAGTACAGATCTTGCATCTTCTTTCAGCAAAAACTTTTCTCAATTTCATGCCCCTTTAATCAAAATTACCACAATTTATCTTCTTCTTTTTAAGTTAAATAATTATATTTTTTATCCATCAATCCATTACACATTTTGTTACAAATTCACAAGTAATAAGCATAATTGTTTGACTTAAAAAAATATAATATATTTGATAAATTTTAATTGAAGGAACATAAAGAAAATATACATTATGAAATATATAATTTGATATTTGAGATGAATCATAAATTTATTTGGAGCATTTTTCTTTTTAATGTGTTATAATTTCTCAATAAACAAAACAAGTAATTAATATAGTTAATTAATCTGTATCTCATATCATCCAAATCTAAAATAGGAATGAATCTCACAATCAAAAGGATGCAGAAACACAAAGTGACAAAGGAATCTATTCCTAAAATGGGTAGATGCTTTTCCTCTGCGTACTTGCGAGATTTTGAGTACCGGACTGAAACGAACCTAATTAAACAGATTTGGATCTTTGCAAGCAAGTTAGGCAAAAAAAAAAAAGTTTTGATTTTAATCTTTACAAAATAAAATGGTAAATAAAAAAAATGATCATATTTGAGTTAATTAAAAAAGGTATATCAAAAATTGATAGGATAAAAGTTATTAATTAAATAAATATAAAATATAATATATGTTATTATTTTAAAATATAAGAAAAAAAATTCAAAATTATTTTAAACTTATTTAAAGATGTTATAAGATACTTATATTATTATTTTGATATCTATTAATATTGGTATTATTAAATGATATTATTGAATATTTAAGAGATGGTCATAATGATATTAAAATATATAAATTTAAAAATATATGTTGAACAATTATGTCATTAAAAAGAATACATTTATATATAAATTGTAATCTTTTTCTTTCCTATAGTTTTGTTTGATGGGTTCTAATGAGAGATAACTTTAGTCAATTGCATGAGAACACCGTACTCTTTTTTCCTTCACTAGTTTTTGTTACACAAGATTTTTTTAAGCAAGATTTTTAAATATATTCTCCATAAAGTTGACATCCAAGAAGTAATGTTATGATATAATGGATATCAAATATTATATTACTTAGTAAATAATATTTAACTATCTTGGTTATTATTATGAAACATTTCATATATAAATTTGATTATTATCAAATTATTAGTTTAAAATCAATATTGTATATTTAGAAACTATTTAGACTTTGACATTGTATTATGAACACAAAAAATAATAAGATCTATTTTCTTTGTAGTCTCTATTCCTGCATATTCTTATTATGCTTTCATTTTCATTTATTCAAGTTTTATGATAATTTTATTATTTTTGTAAATATATTAATTTTTTTACTATTATAAATAAATAATTTAATTAAAAAATTCAATTATATTAAAATTTTATGTATTTTATAAGGTTAAAAAAATAAAAATATGAACACACAACAAGACACAATTGACATCCATATTAAGTAATGTTTTATATATATATATTGCCCTTCCTTTGTACATTACAAACAAAACTAGCAGCCTTTGGTTGCTATATGCAGCTTTGGCACCCAACAGACTTTAATTTTTGTCTGTCTCTGATTTGTCTTAATGGAGTTTTGTATATCAAGTTTCTCTCAACTTTTATAATGAAATGTGAAAACAAAATGAAGATGTGTACATTACAGAAAATATGACAACACAATTTGCATCGGGTAAGGCCTCTCTTTTTTATTCTCATTTTTGCTGTTTGGAAATTAGTCCCTAACTCCATATCTAAGAGCAATATCATTTTAGTTCTTGGTTTTTCAAAAATATCTCACTTTTTTTTTCAAAAATAAAATAACAATACCATTTTATTTTAAAATTACTCTAGTCTGAAATCAAATATAAGCACAATTACCATCAATCATACCACACTTTCATATGAAAATTATTTTAACAAAAATCACAACAACAATGACACTAACCTAGTGTTTGGTTATTAGAATTAAAATACAACCAGAATATAAATGTAAATAGAAATTGAATTCAATAAAAAACAAAACTGTTATTATTATATTTGTTTTGACAGTATATTTAAAATATAATTAAAATTTATAAAATTATAAAAAATAAAAAATAATTATAAAATTGAGTGAAAAAAATAAAATATTTCACCATATTTGTGATAGATGTGAAAAGAATAAAGATTCATGTTAAAATGTTTTAAATTTTATTTTAAATTAAAAATTAAATCAAATATAAGAATATATTGAATCATTCACGTTAACATTCCTATTAATATCATATATAACTTAACTAATTACATAGTATTTTTTACTTATCCTCTCTAAAAGCATAATAAGAATGAGTAATGATAATTGTGCAAGAAAAACCATTGTATTATTGCTGCCCATGTGACAAAATCATTCACTTTCTACATTGGTGAAAACTATTACGTGAACCCCTGTTGTTTTTTCCATAATTGATCATGAAAACAGTAGTCATATTTAGAAGTATGCATGTTCATCATATAGATGAAGAAAAAGAAGCTTTTAGGTTTCTGTGTTGGTATATGGATATTATTTTATAGTTTTGATTCATAACATTTTAACCTCATTTATCATTCGTTCATGTTCAACATCAATTATTGTTATCAAGTCCACTTAGTTGTCATTTCATTGCCAAAAATAGGTAACAATAATTCACAATTTTCCGTCAACTTTTCGCTGCATATCCCTCCATCTCAGGCGGACCTCGTCGGTTTCGTTGTCTTTTAGGTACTTTGGGGAGTTATTTGATCTCTTTGGACTCGCCTTCTCCCTAAATTTTCGAATGGAATCACACTTTTTCAGTTTTTCGTCGGATTTTGTTGAGAAAATGGAGGATGTTGGTGCCGATGATGATGAAGATGATCTGCCGCTGGCCATCTGAGTACCATATAAGAGATTTTTGCAGCACTCTGCTTCTTGGTGATTAATATTTTGTTTAACGATTTATTTCCTTTTTTTATTTTTTTATTTATCTTTGATTTATTTTGAAATTTCAAATCGTATATGTTATTTTTTATTATGTTAGGATTTGGTTTGGTTGGTGTAATTTTTGTTGTATTTAATGAAATTTCCCACTTTTGGACCAAAAAATAAAATAAAATAAAAATCACAGCTTTCATTTGTCATGCACAATAGTCGCCTAAAAACTTATGTTTTGATAGAATCTAATAAGCATATAGTAGACATCAACCAACTGGTTTGTGAAAAGAGGGACATGTATACTAAAGTAAGCGTGCAAATTTACTTCTTTAGATACTAAATCCTTATCATGATTTTTGGATGGGAGCAGATAAAGGAAAACACTAATTAGGGACTAAAGTGAAATGAGTGGCATTACTAGAGTCCAAAGCTAGCTATAGGTTCATGATTCAAAACGTTGAAAATGGAAGAATATAATAACTACCACTAAAATGTGAGATGGTCTTAGAAGCACAAACCCTAACAAAAAAAACAAGAGTGCTAACAAAGAGAATAAACTTACAAGTACTTTATGAATCATAATTTCCCCAATCATGTTTCTCAAAATCATTTCATAATTTATGAACATAATCGAATTTTATCATTCTCATTCCTTCATTTCACAATTAAAAAATAGAATTTATTCTTCCTTGATCATTTTCTTAAAAGTAACATAATAAAAAAACATTATTCTTAAGCTATTAGAAC
Source organism: Hippophae gyantsensis (assembly GCA_030763125.1). NCBI lineage: Eukaryota > Viridiplantae > Streptophyta > Magnoliopsida > Rosales > Elaeagnaceae > Hippophae > Hippophae gyantsensis. Next base: position 57,107,629 of record CM061032.1, on the reverse strand, counting down.
ATCCAAATAGCTTAACATAAGACCCTTTATATTAATAGCCTTCTTGAGTTTAAAAATAAACAGAGAATCATAACCCAAGTTTTAAATTCATGGATTAAGATATTTTCACATATATTGGTGATATTTTCTTGTTTGGAATGGCATGGAAGTTGAAAATGTGTATATTTTTTTTTCTTTTTAAAATACCTCAAATATGCATAAACTTTGTTATAAAATTTTCAATACAATAGAGTTATATCATCTAAGTTGTAATTTTTAATCAATTTCTAATTTTTATAAATGTTAATATTAAGCCCAAACTCATATTAAACCCTATCACACTTTTATAATATATATATATATATCATTTCCTTTGCTGCGTGAATGATATAATAGCAACCGCAAGATTCAACAAAGAAAAAAAATAGCCAGTAGCGTGAGAAAGCTACCCTACGTGAAGATCAGAAACTGCCAGAGAGAAATAAAAACTACAACTGTAGAAAAGAGAGAGTAACAACAACTGCAGAGAAGAACAGAGAAGCTAAATTGGAAGTTGAAAACCGAGCCACCTTTAGCTCCATTCCCATCCAGCCAAACAGTTCAATTTTCACCATTTATCAACAGCATAACTGCTATTTGTTTGGCAGTTTAGAGGGTTGAAAATATGCAGAAAGCGGATGTTCTGTTTGTACGGTAATATTTGATTTAATAGCAAGTTTGTTAATTTATCTTGCTATATATTACCAGTAAATTAGAGGGGATATTTTTTGGGTTAATTTTTGATTTTGGTATAATTTAGTGAAACTTTCTAAAAATTGGTGTTTGTATCTCCGTTTGATTATTAGTGGATTTTTTTCGGTGTACCGTCGTTAGTGGAGTAGACTTTTCACATTGAAAATTTGAACCACTTAAATCATTGTGTGCCATTTATTTTCTTACTTTTGATTATTTTGTTGTTATCCATTATTATTAATTTGTGCAACCAAAATTAGACCCGATCTTCGCTTCTACAAGTGCTAATTTATTAACAAATTGGTATCAGCGCATTGGGTTATTCTGTTATTTATTGGAACTGATCAAGTTTGTTCTTTTGGATTTATTTTTGAGCTTCAAGTTATCTGATTGGTTTCATATTTTCTGGGTTATGCTTCTGTTTATTTAATATTGGGTTTTCTATCATAGCGGTAAAATACAAAATTGAGAAATTCAATGGTAGAAATGATTTTAGTCTATGGCGTATAAAGATGCGAGTCGTATTAGTTAAAAACAAACTCGTTAAGATGCTTGAAGGTAAGGATAAATTGCCAGAAAAATTAACTGATGAAAAAAAAGATGCATTGATGGAAAATGCTCTCAGTTCAATTTAGTTATCCTTCTCTGATGAGGTATTACGCAAAATTGGTGATGAGGAATCTCCTGCTGGGTTATGGCTTAAATTGGAGAATTTGTATATGACCAAGTCTTTGACCAGTCGATTATATTTGAAGTAGCGTTTGTATATATTCAGAAATGTCAAAAGGTACACCTTTGCATGATCATCTTGATGAATTTACTAAAATTATTCGTGATTTGAAAAATTGTGGTGTTAAGATTGATAATGAGGATCAGGCCTTAGTTCTATTATGTTCTTTACCTCATTCGTTTGAACATTTTGTTGATACCATGCTATATGGGTGAGACACTATTTTTTTTAGATGTCAAAGCAGCTTTGAATTCCAGAGAATTGAAGAAAAATGTGTCTACAAGCGACATTGATAGTAGCAATGGTTTATTTGTCAGAGGTAGAAATCAAGAAAATGGCACAAGCAATAATAGAGGCAAGTCTAGATCCAAATCTAGAAAATGAAAAGATAAATGCAACTATTGTCATTAAGAAGGGCATTGGAAAGTAAATTGTTCAAAACTCAAAAGTAAAGGAAAATTTGCCACAACGTCTTCTGTTACTAATGATGTTGCTGGTGTTACAGATAGTTCTGGTTCTGATGGTGAAAATGTTCTATCAGTATCTATTGGTTCTCCTAGAGATGTTTGAATTCTTGATTCGGGTTGCACTTACCATATGTGCCTCAATAGATATTGGTTTGCTTCTTATCAATCTATTGATGTAGGTGTTATCTTAATGGGAAACAATATGTCCTGCAAGGTTGTTGGTATTGGTACTATCCGAATTAAGATGCATGATGGTATTGTTAGGACTATGAAAGATGTTCGCCATGTTCCAGATTTGAAAAAGAATTTGATATCTTTGGGTACTCTTGATTCACAAGGCTATAAGTATGTAGCTGAAGGTAGAGTTTTAAAGGTTAGTAAGGGTTCTCTCGTTGTTATTAAAGGGCAATTGTCACATGGCCTCTATATGCTTTAGGGTAGCATTGTTATTGGTAGTGTTTCAGTTTCGTCCTCATCAGATCAAGATTCAGACACTACTCGATTATGGCATATGCGATTTGGGCATATGAGCGAGGCATGAATGTCTATTTTAAGCAAACAGGATTTGCTTTGTGGTCAAAAAATTAGGAAGCTTGATTTCTATGAACATTGTGTTTATGGAAAGCATCATAGGGTCAAGTTCAGTACAACCATCCATAAAATGAAAGGTACTATTGATTATATTCATTCAGATCTTTGGGGTACTTCTCGTGTTGTGTCTAAGGGTGGTGCCCGGTATAAGTTGACTTTTATTTATGACTTTTCCCGTCATGTGTTGGGTGTATTTTCTGAAGAACAAGAATGATGCGTTCTCAAAATTTGTAAAATTCAAAGCTTGTATAGAAAATCAAACAAGTAAGAAAATCAAGCATTTGAGAACTAATAATGGTTTGGAATTTTGTGATAGTCAGTTTAATGAGTTTTGTGAAAGAAATGGCATAGTGAGACACCACACTGTGCGTCATACACCACAGTAAAATGGAGTAGTAGAACGTATGAATATGACCCTCTTAGAAAGAGCTAGTTGTATGCTCTTTCAAGCTGACTTGGATAAATCCTTTTGGGTTGAAGCTTGTAACCATGCCTGCTATTTGGTGAATCGGTCTCCATCAACTACAATTGAGTTGAAGACTCCGTTTGAGGTATTCTTTGGTACTCCTACTAATTATTATGATTTGAAAGTTTTTGGTTGTCCTGCTTATGCTCATGTTAATGATGGTAAACTTGAGCCTAGGGCATTTAAATGCATATTTTTGGGGTATCCTTCTGGGGTGAAGAGTTATAGATTATGGTGTGTTGAACCCAAGTCACCTAAATTTTTTATTAGCAAAGATGTTAGGTTTGATGAGTTTTCCATGTTGGAAAAGAAAAAAGAGTGAAGCTTGAGAGTGGAGCTTCTAATCAAGTGCAAAAGGGCACTTTAGATCAGCCATATATGGACGAGATAGATGATTCTGCTCATGATGTAGTAAAAGAGCAACATGAGCAACCATATAGTATCGCTAAGGGTAAAGGAATAAGAGAGATTTGATGCCCTCAGAGGTACGCAGATGCAGACTTAGTTTCTTTTGAATTATCTGTGACATAGTCTATTGAGGTGCATGAACCTTCTAGTTATCATGAAGCTGTCACTTGTGATGAGTCTGTTCAGTGGTTGGTTGCTATGAATGAAGAGATTGAATCACTTCATAAGAATCATACTTGGAAATTGGTGAAACCGCCCAAGGGCTAAAATATTGTTGGAAACAAATGGGTCTTCAAGAAAAAAGAAGGTATACCTGAGGTTGAAGCAGCTAGGTTCAAGACACGTGTTGTTGCAAAGGGCTATTGTCAGAAGAAAGGTATTGACTTCAATGAAGTATTCTCTCATGTTGTGAAACATAGCTCTATTCGTGTGTTGCTTGCTATGGTTACATTGTTTGACATGGAATTAGAACAACTTGATATCAAGATAACATTCTTACATGGTGAGCTTGAGGAACAAATATATATGCATCAACTAGAGGGGTTTGTTGTTCCAGATAAGGAAGATCATGTTTGTTTATTAAAAAAGTTTTTATATGAGTTAAAGCAATCTCATAGGTAGTGGTATAAGCGGTTTGATTATTTTATGATTGATCATGGTTAGTCTATGAGTGATTATGATAGTTGTATTTATCATAAAAGATTTCATGATGGTTCATCCATTTATTTGTTTCTTTATGTTGCTGACATGCTTATTGCTTCTAAGAATAAGTCTGAGATTCAGAAATTAAAGTCTCAATTTAATGGTGAGTTTGAGATGAAAGATTTAGGTGCAGCGAAGAAAATTTTGGGCATGGAAATTTACAGGGATAGATAAGCGTGCAAGCTTTATTTGACTCAGAAAAGTTATATTGAAAAAGTTTTTGAATGCTTTGGCATGAAAGATTCTAAACTTGTGAGTACGCCGTTAGTTGCGCATTTCATACTTTCTTTGGATTTGTCACCACAGTCAGAAGAAGAAGAGCGATATATGTCTCAAGTTCCATATGCTAGTGCCGTTGGCAGTTTGATGTACGCTATGGTTTGTACTCGTCCAGACATTTCACATGCAGTTAGTGTTGTCAGCAGATATATAGGTAATCCTATGTTATTGGTTATGTGGGCTTCGATTATGCTGGTGATCTGGATAAAAGAAGATCTCTGGCAGATTATGTCTTCACTCTTTCTCATTGTGCCATTAGTTGGAAGGCTACTTTATAGTCTACAGTTGCTTTTTCTACGATAGAGGCAGAATATATGGTAGCAACAGAAGCAGTGAAAGAAGCCATTTGGCTTAGAGGTTTGGTTTGTGATTTGAGTTTACAGTAGGATACTTTTGTTGTATTTTGTGATAGTCAGAGTGCAATACACTTGACTAAGAATACTATGTATCATGAAAGAACCAAACACATTGATGTCAAATATCACTTCGTTCGTAACATTGTCTCTCAGGATGTTATTATTGTCAATAAGATAGTCACTACAGATAATACAGAGAATCCAGCTGTTATGTTAACCAAACCAGTTCCATTTAACAAGTTCAAGCATTGTTTGGACTTGATTGGTGTTTGTAGAAGATAATTATCCTTCAGGGCTTTTGACGACGATTATTTGGTAATCCGAGGAATTTTATTTGAAGAATTTGTTTTCTATTTTGAGCAAAGGTGGAGATTTGTTAATAGTGGCCCCAAAATAATATTAAGCCCAAACCCATATTAAACCCTATCCCATTTTTGTAATATATATCATTTCTTTTGCTGCGTGAATGATATAATAGCAACCGCAAGATTCAACAAAGAAAAAAAATAGCCAGCAGCATGAGAAAACTACCCTGCGTGAAGATCAAATCACAAAGAGAAATAAAAGCAATTTGTAGAAAAGAGAGTAACAAAGAAATGTAGAGAAAAGAAGAAGCCAAATTGGAAAGCTGAAAACTGAGCCACTTTTAGCTCCATTCCCGTCCAGCCAAGCAGTTCAATTTTCATCATTCATCAACAGCGGAGCTGCTATTTGTTTGGCAGTTTAGAGGGTTGAAAATATGCAGTAAGCGATTATTCTGTTTGTACGGTAATATTTGATTTAATAACAAGTTTGTTAATTTATCTTGCTATATATTATTAGTAAATTAGAAGGGATATTTTGTGGGTTGATTTTGGATTTTGATATAATTTAGTGAAGCTCTTTGAAAATTGGTGTTTGTATCTCCGTTTGATTATTAGTGGATTTTTCTCGGTGTGTCGTCGTTAGTGGAGTAGACTTTTCACATTGAAAAGTTGAACCACTTAAATCATTGTATGTCATTTATTATTTCTTACTAGTGATTATTTTGATGTTATCCATTATTATTAATTTATGAACCAAAATTAGACCTGATCTTCGCTTTCGCAAGTGCTAATTTATTGACAATAAATTTTACAAAAAACTTCATCTATTTCGATAAATTTTTGAAAAAATTGCATAAACGTTACCTATAAATAATTGTAATTCAACATGTCTAAATAGTTATAATTCAACTGGAACAACGTCGAATGTAAAATGATAATTTAGATTTTTTAATAGGATATATTTAAATCGGGTATAATAAGTATTATTTTTAACATTATAAATTTTAAGAATATTATTGTTTATTTTCTTTAAATTTTTCATCCTTCCTGCCGCTACAACATCCAGATTTAGAACTGAATAAATTCTCATCTACATTATATGGACCAAAAAACCATCACTATGTTTCATTTAAGTAATAGCTAGGGCTAGGCCACTTTCTACGCAATATGCTTTTCATGCTAAAGTTGAGTTTCAAGGACCACAAACATTTCACATCAAATTACTGTAACAGAAAATTTGTAGATGTGCAGTGCATCTATCCAACCATCAGCGTAAATAATCAAATGCAAATGCACTGCATTTCATGCATCACAGGGAAAATAACTTTTACATAGTGCAGAAGCCAGAGAGAGTGATTCCAATAGTACAAATATTTAACAGATCAGATGTATGAGTTTACAAACGCCCTCAAAGAAATGTCAGCAGAAACTGTACTACTACTTTATCTTGAATAAGCCAGTTTAAGCTTCAATTACAACGACTTTCTCATGAAAGGTACAATAATAAATTGGTTCTCTAACTTCAAACATTAGGATTGGTTGTCAACAGAACTTGGGTTGAAGGACCTTGTATGAAGGGACCTTACATTCAATCAATCCAATGATTATAACTGTTTGAATGTATAAATGAATTTTTCACACATATTTACTGTTGGAAGGATTTTTGATGAACAGGCTCATATGAAAGAAAGAGCTGGAAAGGATCAGACTTAAACACATAGTAGGGAAACTGATTTTAATTCATGGATTGTTTCATGCATTTGATTACATAGTAGGGAAACTGATTTTAATTCATGGAATGTTTCATGCATTTGATTCTATAGGCATTAAAAGATGTCGTATCTACGAAAGTCCATAAGAATCATGAAACTTCAATTCATAATTTTTATAAATTCTATTATAATATTTTACTTGATCAATTTCGGACATTATTTACAATAATATATCTTAACTCCTTCAATGGTATTAGAGAAGTATGCTAACACCAAAATGACTCAAGTGCTATGAGGGAGAAGCAAGCACCACTTTGTGAAAGGGACCTCATCGTTCTGATGATTCCTACATGCTTGATTATGCTTTTGCATATAAATTTGGATGGAATACCTGAAGACCAAAGAAATAGAAAAGGAGAAAAGAAAATAAGCGTATTTCAGTAATAAAGTAAAACTAGATAACGAAATATGACCAAAATAAAATGAAATTAATTTACCATTTGAAAGTGTTCCAACTCTTTCCTCAGGTCTTCCCCACTTATCCTAGCCAAAGGTTGCATGGTGCTAAGCAGTAAAGTTTGATCATTTAAACCTCTACAAAGCTGTAAGCAACAGCACGTGAGTAAGATACAAGATAGAAAAACTTAGAAGTTAGCTGATACAAGCAGTACTAAAGATTTGAGTTGGTTAACAATGAAATCTTGGCTAAATTAAAAACGACTCCATTTTTCAAAATCTTTGCACACAGATTCTTCTGATAGGCATAGAATAGAAAACATGAGACCTGAACATAAAGACATATTTGATTTCTACAACATTAATGCAAAGTAAAGTTACCAGCTTAAGACCTTCATGAGACCCTGAATACTGTGTTTCCAACAAGTTCAAACACTTATCTTGCCTCATTGCAACAGAAACACGTATGATTGCACATAGAAATCTGAATTTCTTCTTAACCTGTAAAGGTTAGGAATAAAATGTATAGATTAGCAGGGTTCTTTCTTTTACTCTTCAAAATAAATTATTTAGTTTGCAAAGTGAAAGTCTACCTCCATGGACAATTCCTTGAAGGAAGCATTATCAAAGTTTGGCAATTTCTTCCTGCTGTGTCTTGCAAGAAGTGCTATCAACTGCAATTTTGCTATGTCTAAAATCAGAATAAAGCTCATAGTAGATATCAAAGATATAAGATGATGATTGACAACATACCTTCACTTCCTCAGTGTTGTAACCATGAAGACAGTTACTGTTCTGCACATAAAGGATACGGGTCACTGAAATCCTCCAGACAAACTTAAGGCTATGTTTGTTGAACGGGATAAATGACAGATACAAGTTAAATCATATACAATACTATGTTTGGTGTTGTTATTGAACTGCATAATTTTAAGCCCATTTGAAATATAGCACCCTTGAAACCGGGCTAAGTTGACCCAACTAGTGGGGTGGGTTTTGGCGGGATAGTAAAAATAAAATTTGCCGTCTAAGCACTTCGCAAAGTTTACAAGTAACCCAACTGTACACAATCTTGATTGTTCTTAATTTATGGAGACCCACTCCAACAAGAACTCTACCTCTTTTTTCCCAAAAAATACTATTCCATTGTTTGTAGAAAGAAGCTATTGTTATTCAGTAATCTCTTCTCTCTCACACAATCTCCATCTCTTAGCTTTATTTCCTACTTTTTTCTTGTGGATATATTTTTTTCCTCTCTATTACATTGTGACCTTTCTCATTTTCTTCTTCTTTTATTTATTTATTTCCCTTTAACTTTGTTGTTATTTGCAACCTATGTACATGTATATTTTTCATTTCAATTAATCTTGTTCTTATACTTATATTTGATTGGATGACTTTGATAATAATTGAATTAATTGAATGAAAAACTTAATTTTTCATTAACACTAATAAGTATTTATACATATGTACTAACCATATTCAAGGAAAGATAATAAACACAAGATATTCACAAATTAAGAATAATATATATATATATAATATAATTCAACTCTACCCCTAAAGTTAGAATATAAATGTCACACACGTCTAACTTGAATAATAAGATATAATAAGAACTTCATACAATGTCATGAGTCATAATAGTAGCTAATTGATTAGCATTCTTGATGTATGGGACTGTAATGACATCAGCATCCAAATTGTCCTTAATATAGTTTCTATCAAGTTCAATAATACTTAGTTTGGTCATATTAAATCAAATTATTAACAATTTCAATGTTGTGTATTATCATAAAATAAAGTCATAGACTTTTTCGAACCAAAACTAAACTCACTTAACATAATCTTTAACCACGAGAACTCCTTAATACCATGGTAAAAGGTACGGTACTCAATTTCTGCACTAAACAATGGTATTATGTTTTGTTTTTTATTCCTCTAAGTCACAAAATTACATCCAACAAATATAAGATACCCTGAAGTAGATTTTCTATCTATCTTAGAACTCGCAAAGTCCGCATAAATATAATCTATAATGTCTAGGTGCCCATGTTTTGATAACAAAATACCTTTGCCTGGGGAGGACTTCAAATAGGCCAAGATACGGTTCGTAGCATCCATTTGCTAGTCACTTTGATTATGCATAAATTGAATTACCATGCTAATAGTATAAGAAAAATTAGGTCGAATATGTGTCAAATAAATCAATTTTTCTATCAATCTTTGAAACTTCTCATTAGTTGAAATCTGATCAGGATAAACAATCAACCATGATTCACCTCAATAGGTGTATCTATAGGAGCGCAAGTAGAATTATCAGTTTCAGCCAAGAGATATAAGGTATACTTTTGTTGAAAGAGAAATAGTCCTTGTTTAAATCGAGAAATTTCAATACTTAAGAAATATTTCAAATTCCCATAGGTCTTTCATTTCAAATTCTTTTGCCAAGTAGCTACATAACCTTTCTATCTCACCAACATTATTACCTTTAACAATTATGTCTTCAACATAAACCATCAGTAGGGTATTATCATCACCATTCCATTTATAGAAAAGGGTGTGATCTATTTGGGCTGCTTAAAACCATATTCTTGCACTGAGCGACTCAATCTACCAAATCATGTCCTAGGTGACTGTTTCAGCCCATATAAAGTTTTCTTTAACCTGCATACCTTTCCTTCTTCAGTAGGAAACCTAGAAAGAGGATCCATATACACCTCCCTAATCAATTCTCTATGAAAAAATGAACTCTTAACATCGAATTAAAGTAATGGTTAGTTTACATTCATAGCAATATAAAGTATAACTCAAAAAATGCATATCTTGGCTACCATAATAAATGTCTCTTGATAGTCAATTACATAAGTTTGAGCATATTCCTTAGCCATTATTGTAGCCTTATTTCTCTCTCATGTTCAATTTGAATGAAACTTGACAGTGAACACCCACTACAACTCATAATCTTCTTCCCCTTAAGTAACTCAACTAACTCTCAAATACATAGCTTTTAAAGGACATTCATTTCTTCTACAATGGCCACTCTCTACTTAAGATCTTCAAGAGTTTTTTGAAAATAACTAGGAATAGATAAAAAGGAAATCTGAAGGGCAAAAACTAAATGAGTTTTAGATAATAGGTGATAAGAAACATAATTAGAAATTGGATAAAAATATTAGATGAAGGTTCGAAGAAACCCAATAATGCAATCAAAGAAAGGGAAAAAAAGAAGAAGAAAAGAAAAAAAAAGAGAAATTTAGATTATTAAAAAAAAATTTGGTAGATCAAAGAAAAAAATTTGAAGGTCGAATATAAAAAAGAAATAAAAAAGGACTCCAACAAAAACAACAAAATCTAAAAAAACACAAAAAAATTAGAAATTATGAAACAAGAAAACAAGACAAGAAAAATTAAAGAAAATAAAAGGATAAAAATTTGAATTTTTAGAGCCTGAGTTATGATACCAATTAATGCAAGCCCAAAAGGTAAGAGCCTTGAACCCACAAATAAGATGGTGACTAAATCTCAGAAAAAACTTAAAAAGTTCAAATTTTGATAGGACCTCGATTCATTGGATATAGAAGAGCCAAGAACCTTGGTATAAGAATGGTACGACCCTGATCTTCTGACTATTATTGAGGCATGAACTTTGGTATAAGAGACGTCACAAAGGTAACCAACCTTTGATAAACCTGAGTTTGTATTAAGAACACACAAAAAATTAAAGCTTTCAACTTTATAAATTTTATTCATTAAGTTTTTTTTCAAAAGCTACATGTATATATCCGAAAAATAAATCACCAAATTTAACTAATAAAGAAATAACAAAAATTTTAGAAAGAAAAAAGATTTTAAAAAATAATGCAAATCTATTCAGATTTCATGGTGCAAATGGAGAACCCTTTTTGGCCTAGTATACGTACAAATTGGAAAAATTGTATTTGAATAAGGTTTGTTGGACGTTAAATTATCTTTCTGACGAATTTTGAATCGTAGCAATCGGAGGTCAAACAAGAAATATATAGCATTGCTACCGACAGCTATTCAGGGTAACTTTCAATTGAAGATTCTTTCAAATTGCTTGCAAGTTACTCCAAGTGTCCATTAAAATAATCACTGCTAATGCAGCCCAAAAGCTCTTCATCACTTGATGTACTTGGCTTTAGTTGCTTAAGTTTTAGTGAGTTAAATTAGACCCTTTTTGGATTCTTCTTGGTATGCCAATGAATCAGTTCAATAAGTGCTTCAATGAGCTTCTTGAATCGTATCACACTTTATCAAAAAAAAAAGTTAAAGATTGAACTATTTGTATGACTTATGTTTCAACAAAAGAACAAATTACTAATATTTTTACCAAATGGCTTCTTTGGTAGAATTTCAATAATTTCATTTGTAAGTTGGGTATGATTAACATTTATGATTCAACTTGAAGAGTATTAAATTCTCAATATATTTTGGATTTTGATTGTGTAATTATTAGTGGTTATTAGAGACATAATTAAGGGTTTAGTGATTACTAGTATTTTTTGTTTTTTGATTTATTCTATATTAAATAAGATATTTTGTTTATTATTTCTATCCTAGTTTTTCTTATCGACTTTTAGGTTGGACAATTGTAAAAACACACAGTACAGATACAATCTTTCAATTTTTTATTGTCTTTTTTCTAGAAACATCGTAAAAGGAAAAGGGAAATACCATGATAATAAGGCAAGACTGCTTGTGGAAGCCTTTTCTACCAGTGAAAAGCCCAATATTGTGCAGCATACACGCAGCTTCAAGATATTCCAGATCCTTGTCATCCAAAGAGGCAGCATCTTGATTGCCAGGACCATCATATTTCCTTAAAACCTCAAGAATTTCCTGTAAAGGTCAAAATATTAGATGTTGCAATAAAAATTCTCCCACATCTGATCTGATTTAGAATAAAAATATTAAATACAATAAGTATATGAGCTTTAGCTTGATTGAACTTAAAACCCCAAACAGAACTGTAATATCTTGCATTAAAAAAAAATTAAATACAACAGCACTAAAACGCATGAATTACTTGAATTGATACTTTTTTTGGATTAAACATTATTTAAATTCAGATGTATTCTTGGAATTGCATCAAGAATTAGCTTGAACTATACATCGAATGAAACAAGAGTTCAATACGTACTCTTGCAATACCAGCACATTGAGCAGCATCTATCATCCTCTTCCTGCTATTAAACCTTGCAGCAAGTTGTACAACAAATTGCCACCTAGAATTGACATTGTAAGCCTTACCTAAACTGTCTGCTACAGCACCTTCAGCCAATGCATACCCAGAAACCTCCATTTCCTCAATCCCAAGCGCCTCAAATATCTCCTCCAACAGCACTGCCCCAGCCACAATGAATTCAGACCTTCTCTTAAAGAACCCCTCTCTCCACTTCTTCTCTTCCTCTCCTTCACTACACAACCTCTCAACAACAATTCTCAATTCTCTTATGCTTAACCTCCAATCTCTCCTCCACTCCCCAGGCACCTGCAGATCGTCAAAATTCTTTCTTGCATCCAAATGTCCAACAAAAATAGCCTTCTCAATCTCGCGGATAGTACCAGATGACCCAGCAGCCACCTTAAAGCCACAATTCTTGACATTCTCGATCAATCCAGATGTTTGAATGACCAATCTTATGTACTCCCTCATACGTACCACTTCCTCTGCATTCTTTCCAAACCTCTGCGTCAAAATCACATGCCCCAACCTCAATGAATCACTAAAAACAACATTTCCTCTCTTCCCAATCACAAACTCCGTAGACCCACCGCCAATATCAACACCCAGAACCTGTTTCTCAGATATGGGCAAAAACTGAAGCATACCCAGATACACAAGCCTCGCTTCCTCTTCACCAGACAACACCTCAACCTCTAATCCAGTCTTTTCCTTCACAAGCTCCACAAACTCCGATTTGTTCACAGCTTCACGTACAGCTGAGGTTGCTACACAGCGAGTGTGAGGTATAATATTACTAACTTTATGGTATTCCAATACTCGCTGAAATTTTTGCAATGCTTCAATAGAGCGACTTGTTGAGTCAGTGGATAGAGTGAAAGGAGAAGAAGCAGGAGTATCGTCTCGCCCAAGGACAATAGGGTCTTTGAGATGATCAATGGTGAAGAATTTTCCATTTGGGTATGCGCGAACTATGAGCATCTTGAAGGAATTGGTGCCCATATCAATGGGCACAAAGATCGATGATGAAGATTTTGTAACTGGGGTTGAATCTGTAGACGCCATGATTTTGAAATGTGGATATTTGATCGTCTTTGGTTAAGTTGGTTTCATATGCAGAAAACATAGACCATAATTTCCTTGATTCGAAAGGAAAAATGCTCGAACATTCAGTGCCATGACTTATTTTTACAATTGATTTGCATATATATTGTATTTTTTTTATTAATGATTTAAATAAATAAAATAGACTAATTTAAATGGATAAAATAGAGTAATGATATCAAACATAATTCTAAAATCGTATTTCTAGCATTATTGATGGAAAAGATGAGATTCATGGTCCTTAACGCTCGTCATGAGCTCGACGGCCGCCTTCATGCCTTCCAAACTTTTATTAATATGTATAAAATATTAAAATTTATTTTTAATCTTTTAATTACGTATTTTAATTTCTAATATTTTTAAATTTAATAAATTATTCTAAAATTTCAATTTTAGTGAAATTGATTTAATTGTGTTTTTTAAACTTTAATAAGAATTAATTTTTTAATTTAATTGACTTCCTATCCATTTCAAAATATATAGTTTATAATAAAATTAATGTTAAGATGATGTTATGATAATTATATATAATATAATTAAAATAATTTATAAAAAATGAAATTTATTAAATTTAAAAATATTAAAAATTAAATTATATAAAATAAAATTAACATGTTATATAGATTACAAATAAATGAATGGATAAGCCATTAGAAAATGCCTAATGGGTACATTTGATTTATGATTCAAAAATAATATTTTTAAAATAAGAGATATAATTTGAAAATCATTTTAGTGTTTAAGTTGTATTTACAATATTTTAAATTTGAGTTAGCATTTATTATTAAATGTAAAAACTATGTTTAGATATTAATTAACTAATATTAGGATAGAAATTTAAAAAAAATATTTAATTATTTTTTTAAAGTACAAGTATTTTTAAAATTTATCTAAGACATGTATTTAAAAATATTTTGGATAAATCTACAAAAATATTATTAAATTATTTTTCTTCTCGTTTATAACACTTAATTATTACATTTATTTTATTTATATAATTTTGTTAATATTTATTTAACGACATCACACATCATTGATAGATTTGTAACAATTTAAATAATTAACTGATATATTAAAAAAAATTCAGATAATTTTAACTTAACTTTATTACATGTAATGTTATTAAACAAAAACTAACAAAATTGTATGAATGGAATAAATATAATAATTGAGTGATAAATAAAATAGAAAATAGTTTAGTGATATGAAAAAAAAAATGTAATAATTTAATGATATTTTTTATAGGTTTACTTAAATATTTGTACCAAACACATTTATTTATGTTTTAGATAATGAAAAAATTAAATTTATAATTTTCTGATTCATTTTACTTTACCATGTATTTTTTATTTTGTTAAATATTGGTTAACGAAATTGATTAAGAAATTGACAAAATGCACATTTCAGTTGTCGATTATCAGGGGAGTTGGTTTTTTTAGCACAGTATGGAGGGGTCGATATATATTTTTGAAAAAACTGATGAACATGCTAAATCTAAGAGTAAATCAAACATACATTTTTTGCCTTATAAATTGATTGGTACAACATAGATCTTAAATTTTGGAAAAAACGACTTACTTGGATCAATTTTATATTTTTATTTTATAAAAGTGATAAAAAAAAAGATGTTTATATTATAAATACATTTTAATTTTATTATAATTATGATATTTATAAATATTAATTAATATATTTTAAATTTTTATTATTTTTCATTTTTCAAAACTATACTTTCTAAATTTAAACATATGAATACTTGTTAAAAGTTTTTTTTTTTTTTGGAAAAGTGCCAATAAATATGTTTTAATAATTTTTTCCATGTAAGTTTATATAAAGTTTATTTTTTTATTTATTTTTAAATTTTAACTATTTTGATATAACTTATTATAGTGATTCATTTAATTGATTTAAGATATGATGCACATTTTAAGTTCTTTCGTAAGTAATTTTAATTTTTAATAAAATTAAACATTTTTAAATTAAAATATATAGCGAATATATATTATGTTAAGATTTCTTTTTATTTTTAGTTTCTAATTAAATTTTGATAAAAAATTATATATCAAAAATCAAAATCCCCTAAATAACCACTTTATATATCAATTTTTAGGGATTTATAAGTCTCTTAAATTTTAGATTTTTTTTCAAAACTATCAAAATAAGATCTATACACAAATAACCGATCAAACAGATAGTACCTTATCCTAATAGTAACTACCTTTTGGATCATTTTATTATCTAAATAGATTCAAACGATATGCAAGGATTTTTTTTAATTGAAAAAGCTCATTCTCATTCAAACAAGATCATTAAAATCAAAAAGTACATTCATATCTTCTTCTTCCTTACTACATACATTCGAAATACCATTTGGAAAACCAAAAGTAAAAAACATAACAGTTCAAAGGTAGCAGAAGCCATACAAGCAGCAAAATGAGCAACCTTGTTTTGCTTGCATGGCTTAAAAGTAAAACTAAAATCCTTCCCTTCAACAAGCCACCAAATATCTTCCAATAGAATACCAATAGGAGCAAAATAACAACCCTTACTATTAATTAAGGAAATGGCTTGATATGAATTAGATTAAAATATAACATAGATCCAATTCCTTCCTATAGCAATTTTACAAGCCCTGGCCATGGCTTGCAGTTCAGCACAAAGTGGAGAAAACATACCATACTTTGAAACAGACATCATGCATAACGGCTTGCTATTCTCATTTCGTGCCATAAGCCCCAATCCAATTCTATTTTTAGTGGTAAAGATATAGCAACATCCATGTTGATTTTAATTTTGCCTGGACAAGGCTTTTCCCAACCAATTGTTCTGTCAACTAAGTTCCTCATATTACTAGGCTTAGTAGGCTATAATTAGAGTTACAATTACTCTTCATGAACTCAACAGACACAACATATTATCCCATTCCAGAATATCTTTAGCATTTCTTCCAAGTTTCTCATTTTCAAGCTCATTTCTATTATGTCACACCTACCAATCCAGGTAGCTAAAACTACAAACCTCTTCCTTTGAATTGCTTAGCTAAATATAATTCCCCGTATCAATGAAAGAGCAACTAGCACCCTTTTTGATATGCAAATCAAAAATATAAACCTTACAGATCTGTCTAGCCACCTTGCAGCAACCCCAAAGTGCAAGAGTAATATCCCTAAATATATATATATATATATATAAGCAGCACCAAGGTTCCCCGATCATCTTCCTCGATCGTAGTTAAGTTTGCACTGGTGGAATACCCTTACAAGCTCTCCATATGAACATCTTGACTTTATTTGGTACCCAAAGGCTCCAAATCCTTCTCCGCCAAGTTTTTCCTGAAGAATGACTAAACTCAGTCCCGTAATCATTCCTAATTAAAGACCACCTCAATTGTTATGCCAGCTGGTAACAACTCTTGATTGAAAAAGCCCCGTGCAATTTGGTGATTGTTTTGGTGGTGGTTAAAATTAAATGTGTATGGTAATAGATCGTATGATGGTGTGTGAAGGGAGAGATATATTGGGATGAGAAGGCCACAAGATATAATATCTTTTAAATATATTGTTACATTAAAATAGAATTTTGTTTTAAATTTTATTTTATAAGACATTTTTTTGTCACGATATTACCACAATGTAAATTGTTATTGCAAGTCTTATAGTCTTTTGTGTCTTTGTTGGTATTCTCATGTGCAACACATTAAATTTATTTATTTTACTCAGTATTTATATATTCTTTTGTATAAAGTTGGTTAATATTGATTAATAATGTACACAAACACATAGTTACATTGTGTTTGAAAACATGTTTTATACTCACCATGTGATTAGTTTCTTAGTATGTATGTTAGGTTGAAAGCTGTATTTTTTGTTGTGTTACATGTGCAAGTATTTATGGACAATTATCCAAAAAAATTGAATAAAAAAATGGGATTTTTGTGCATCTCGATAAGGCCATCATCAAACCCGTTCCAGTCCCCTAAAGAGGTGGTTGGTGAGGATCCTCGACGAGGTCTCAACAAGGGTGCAAACGGTTTGGGTGTTATCTATAAATACCCCTCATAAATGCCTTTTCCATTTGAAAATTCTAATGAAACTCTGCCAAAATTATTAGCAATTTGAATTTTGCTATCACTAATTATCTTGAGTGTTTTTTGGTGATTATGATACGTCTTAGTGAGAGTAAAATAGTGTTATTAGACTGTGAGAAGCTAAGATTATTTCACAAGTGCGATTTGGGCAATATTGTGCTATTGGGATTGTTAAGTGTTCTCAAGTCAATAATTGTGGGTGATCATGGCTGAGTGTATTTCCCACTTTGTTTGTTCACTACTTTGTTTACGTTACTTATCTATGGTTTTCAATCACACTACTAAGTATGGTGTTGGCTTTGTAAGAGATTCAGATCCATATGTCAGATCACGTAATTACAAAAGAAGTAAGCAAAGGTAGGAATATGTAGTTAGATAAGAGGTTCCAATCTATAGAGGTATTAATGTTTATATTTCTATTAAGTTGTATTTGTTTATTATTTACTGTCGAATAGTTGTCATAAGTAACTTGAGGTTTTATCACATAGACATGAGTTCAATATGGGTTTGCCTCGTTATATAATTGTGTTTGTGTGATCTATTCTATTATGAGTATAGTCTGAGTCTTGATCATGTATGTTACCACATATAGGCTTTGGACTTTGATTGGAAATCTATTTACTTTCTATATAGCATGCTTAATTTCCTCATTGAGTAGACTATGTATAGTAATCTATTTGTGATAATTATCTTTTTTCCTATTTTGCTCCACTACTGGGACAATTCTTTAGGAGTTTGTACCTCTTTACCTTTGTGTATTGGGTCCAAACTCTTTCAATTAGTATTAAAAGAGGTACACTTTTTTAGGTTTAATTGTTTCAGTATTGATCCTTACCCTTTTTCTCTGTATTTAATTTCATTAATCTTTTATGTTGGATGAGGTAAGAGGCTTGGTCAGTGGACTGATGCAGAAAAACTTGATAGTTAAATTTTGTAATATTTATAATAAGCTCACAAATGCACAAATCACTTATAATAAGTGATAAATATACTCAAAAGGTTTGTCTAAAAATAAACTACTTAGTTTTAAATAAATCAATAAACTTCTTAAAACTAAACCTAAACATTCTATAACAATATTTGGTTTTGAAAATTCTAATCTAATAACATATAATTAAAAATAGGAATATGACTGATTCAAACAATTCTAGACAGATAAAAAATTAACAATCAATGGAGAATTTATGAAAATAATTAACTAGCTAACCATACTTGTTTAAAATTAATTAGGTCTAACCTTTCCTTTTATGTATAAAAAATTCTTTTGGTGGGTATCAATTTATTTGTTAATAAAATCAATTAATATCTTATGAAAAGATCATTCACTTATAGATTAAATTATGTTTCATTTATAATAAAATATCAAATTATTTAAATCAATGCTTTTAACAGAGTTACCAATTTAAACTCTTATTCAAGGTATCAAAATTAAATTTAGATGACGTCTCTAAAACCTAACTTTCATGTTTTAAATCTATTATAAAAAAGATGTCGTCAATATATTAATAAATAATAAATTTTATAAAAATCTTGAATAAAGAAATTATCTCAAATTATTTTATATAAATGTTTACCTGAATTAATCTTCAAAAAAATATAAACATAACTAAATTCTCATAATAATAACCAACCATACATATTCAAATTTAATAAATGATTAATAAGTTAAATATATCTTTCAAAAAAGTACACAAAGAATGAATTTACGTATAAAATTAAATGAATATAAATAAGATCTACAATACAAATTAAAGATAGATAGGTATGTCATACTCTATAACTTTGATCTTGATACAAATTAAAGATGAAAATAAATTAAAGATAGAATTACACCAAATTTTAAGTTAGCTCTATTGTGATGGTTCAACGAATTTTTCTAATTTCTAGCCATCTTGATATCATATTATTGTTGTAGTATCTATAGTCCCAATAGTAATGCAAAAGCCCTTCTTACAAGTGCTTGCAGAAATAGGATTAACGAAGTGAACAACATTCAATATATTGCATTGTCATATCTTATGGCAGGGTATATTTGTTAAGTTGGGTTAATTATAAATGTATTAAATTATATTGTATTTAGTCTATATATTATTGGTTACAAGTTGTATAATAAAATCAAACAAAATTAATTATAAATATTTTAATAAAATAATTTGTATTAAAAATAAATTTTATTATAAATTTTATTTAAATTAATATTTAATTATTTTTATATTTTAAAATAAAAATATATTATTTTTAATTTAAGATGAAAAAAATAAATCAAGACACGTAATTTTATAATTGAAAATTTAGACCAATTAAGTTACACTTTCAGTATAATTAGACTCATTCTTTGATTGTATTAAATTTTTACATAATTATATTATTTTTATAATGTATCATACGATCTAGTTTTAAACCAAAATACCAAAATGCATGATGGTATAAAAATTAGAACTAATAATGTATAACAAATATGTCAAAATATTGTGTTTCTCTGATAATTATCATGTATATTTCTTATTATTTCTGTTCTGTATTCTATACAAGAGTTGAGATATATGTATACAAAGAAAACGAAAATTAAACAATAACCATAATTCCTGCGCATCCATGTTTTATGGCTCCACTAATATTATTGTATGCTTCATGTTTTACTCCACTGAGTATTGGTGTCTGCCACTGTTGCAGCATGCACCACAACACACACCAACACTCCTCCTCAAGTTGGTGCATATATGTCTCTTATGCCCAACTTGTCAAGTGAGTTGTAGAAGTTCCTTGCAGACATAGATTTTGTGAGTTTATCAGCCAATTGATCTTCTGATTTAACAAATGGAAGCTTAATAATTTTTTCTTCAAGATTCTGTTTGATGAAGTTCCGATCCACTTCAACGTGCTTCGTGCGATCATGTTGAACTGGATTGTGAGAGATGGCAATGGCTGCTTTGTTATCACAAAATAAGTTCATTTCAGAGTTAGGAGCAACACCAATCTCAGTTAGAAGTTTTTTCAACCAAAGGAGCTCACATATTCCCTTGACCATTCCTCGAAATTCAGCTTCAGCACTGGATAAGGCAACTACATTTTGCTTCTTGCTCCTCCATGTAACAAGATTGCCCCCCACGAAAGTAAAGTACCCAGCAGTAGATTTCCTATCCTTCATATTCCCTTCCTATCCAATCTATCATCAAGTCCATCGAGGAAGGTATACACTCGATCTTCTTGTACGATGGAGTTGTATTTTTGTATATCAATCGCACACTCCATTGGATTTGGACGACAGAAATCAATTTCCCGCCACAACCTTTGAAGGCCATTGTAGTATTTTTCAATGGATCCACCCGCTTGCTTCGTACGAGTAACTTGATGGCGAAGATCATACACTTGAGACGTGTTTGTCCCATCATAGTAAGTGGTAGCAACCGAATCCCAAACCTGTTTCGCAGTTGGGAATCAGATAAAATTTGCAATCAAGGAGGGGTCCATCGAATTGATCAACCATCATTTGACAATGGCATTTTCAGTACGACATCTCCTAAATGAGGGGTCAGTTTCAACAGGTTGAGGAAAATCCCCATTAATATATCCCAGTTTATCTTTGCCAGAGATATACATCTCCACCACCTAGGACCACAAGGCATAGTTGGATCCTCCCAACTTGATACTAATGGGAGCAGTCGACGCTTCAGTTGGCAGAGGTTGTGAGCTGATCTGAGCTCTAGTTAGAACTTCCGTCATTTTCGCTGTCAAATCTTCCATCATTTTCCTATTTTTTTTACACTTCGTTCGTACACTATAAATAGAAAAATTCGTAACTCTAAAAAAAAATTTACAAATGAGTGCAGCGCAGCTTCTTTTGCGCGTTCCAAACCCTAAGAAAAAATTCCAAAGTCGCGCAGCCTCTTCTCACCCAAATTTGCGCAGCTTCTTATGCGTTCCTCAGCCAACTTCTTCTGCGTTCCTCAGCGTAGATATGCTTAGAAGAACAGTATGGTTACCCACAACTGTAGATAGACCTACGGCTCCAATCAGCCACACGCACAGAGACAAAACACACAATATGTGTTGCTGCGTTTCAAGTTTCATGGAGGTAGGAAACCGGTGCGGTTGCCTACGACTACGAAGAGAGACTACGAACAATCTGTGACTCCAACCGTAGATACAAAGCAGATGCACAGAATGCGACCTCAGCGCCGTTTATCATTGCGTTCTGTTTCTTTTCCAGAAAAGAAACTGTATGGTGGAACCAGTGAGTAAGTCAGAACGACCACCTAGATCGAACCAGTGTTGAGAGATCAGAAATGGCAACCCCAGAAATCAAATTCAGAGATCAGCAGCCACAATCAGCCATGAGCAACCACAATCAACAATCAGTAAAAATAGAAAACAAGAACACAATCAAGAATCGCCAGAAAAATGACAATCGCCAGCCCATACCAATCGAATCGGACATTAGCAAAAATGTAAATCGCCAGCCTACAATCGGCTCACACTAGAATCAGAATCAGAAATCAGTAGGTAATTCCATTAATCAGCAATAACTTGCTCTGATATCATGTCAAAATATTGTGTTTCTCTCATAATTATCATGTATATTTCTTATTATTTATGTTCTGTATTCTATACAAGAGTTGAGATATATGTATACAAAGAAAACGAAAATTAAACAATAACCATAATTCCTGCACATCCATGTTTTATGGCTCCACTTATATTATTATATGCTCCATGTTTTACTCCACTAAGCATTGGTGTCTGCCACTTTTGTAGCATGCACCACAACACACACCAAAAAAATATGGGTATTCAATGATGATGTTGTCACACATTAGTTGTGTCTACGGTCAAAGACTTTCCAAATGACTTTAAAGAGGTGCACTTTGTTCTGTTCACTCGCAATATTTACGATGCTTAGTTGAAGAAGGCAAACGAGTAGATCGAAGCTTAATTAGGGCTAATTGGCAACTACACTAATCCTGATGCAGAACATTTCATGAACAATGGCTGAAAATAAAGGTATCTCGTGTATGGAACAAGTAGATGAATCGGCATATTTTGGGCTATAATAACTCTTAAATAGTAGGCTCTTGTATTAAAAAATAGTTAGTGTCCAGTCGAGAACTATCCTTTTTCAAAACCCAGTACGTCACTAGTCGTACCTTGTAAAAACTGCTTTAACTAGGATGTTTATGATGGGATTATTATAACGATAGATATCCAAATACTTTGGATTAATTACATTTTACTACATGTTGAATGTAAAAGTTGTAAAATTGTTAAAAATGTAAATCATAATTCGATTCAGAAACGTTCAAAAAATTATATAAATGTAAAATTTAAATACAACGAAAGAAAAAATAGATCGAAAACATACCTCCTTTCATTAATCAAATTTTAACACTTACACGAAAATTTTAATGGATTTTTGATTTAATGCATTCACGATTTCTTATACTTACTCTCTTCATTTTGATGATGTATCTGAATAATCTAATGAGTAGTGAAAGGACCTGATACCTTTATAAAGATTCTCCCATCAAGAACTTTGTATGATTTCGCAACCGACGTATGGTTACGAAACCGAACAGTTACCACTATTGCAACCGTTGCACCATAAAATATTACATAAAAAATTTACATAATTATAATTATACTCACAACGTATAATGATAAAAACATGCTCAATTGATAATTATTGTTAAATTATAAAATAATTGTATCATGTATATTCAAAGTACATTTTCTTGAGGATATTACGGTAGAATTATGTATTTGGGCGGTTGCAAACATGCTAAAACGTTTGTAACTGGTTACAAACATGCATAATTTTAATGCATGTGATATTATTTTGTTAAAAATGTAAACGACAATTATCAATTAGGCATGTTTTTATCATTACACATAACATTACGAGCATAATTATAACTGTGTAAATTTTTTAGACATTTTTATAATTTATCTCAAATGTTGTGAGTATAAAACATAATTAATTCAAACTCTTTTTTGTTTTAATTTTTAAGTGTAACATTTGTTTTTTCCTTTTTATCGTTCTATGTAATATATTATCATTTATATTTTGTATGTAATATATTATATCTACCATATCACATCCTTTATTTTTATATATATTATGTTATATTTTTTTATATCTTTATTTGTAACATATTACATGTACATCTTCTGAAGAAGCCAAAGCTCTTATGGGTCTCCTAGGGTGGTTAATGGAGATGTTGTCATTTGCTTTAAGTATGTTAATATAAAGATGTGATTTTTGAAATAAGTTGTTATTAGTTAGAAAAAAATGGTAAATTTGTCAAAAATAAAACTATTTAATAATGAAAAGAGGCTTTTAAATGAGTTTTTGCTTAGATTAAAAAGGTTGTGTTATAAATGGATGAACCTATATTGAGATGTTTATTAAATACATTATGTTTGAATTGAGATTAAATAAACGTAACACATATTAAACATACTACTCATTAACAATGACTATATATAGTACAATCTGCTAACACAACAACATGAACCCAAACTTTTAAATGAAATTGTATTGGGGTTTTGGATACTCTCTTAAGCACTGAAGTATGTTGATCTAAGCTAACCTCTTAATACTGTTTCTTTCTTTCCCATCTTAAAAAGACATGATATTTTAAAGTCCATTAGATAAATTTTTAAGATAATTAATGATTGAGATTGAAAACTGAGTACAGTTCAATGAAAATCCACACCCTATTGGGTTGATGTTAAATGCATATATTGGACCATCAACAATATGACCTGTTCTATTGTTTGGTGATAATATCATATTAGTCTCTTAATTCTTTAAAAATATATATATATAAATTCAATTTTAGTTCATCCGAACAAAATGCATATGTAGTAAGTTAAAATAGATAATGTACCCACTTTTATACGTTTGTAACATGTGATTTCACTGGTAAAATTATTTAAAAAATAAATTGTTTTAATATTTTTAAGATAATTTTATTATGTATTACGATATAAGTAGTGTAGTTGTAAAAATATATACAAATTTATATATTCTTAGTATTTTTTATTCATCACTTATATGGTTCCACGTAGTAAAATTATTTAAAAAAAAATAAATCGATTCAACATTTTTAAAAAAATCCTACTATGTGTTCGAATATAAGTGATGTGGTTGCAAAAATATGTGTAAATTTATGTGTTTTTAGTATTTAAATGATGTATATCCTTCATTAAGTACACATGACAAACATGTATAAGAAATTAAATTTATATATACATTTTCATAAAATAAAGAACCTAAGACATTATATATAAAAATAAAGAGATTAAAGTGTACAAATTTTGTATTAATAAATAGACACATGCATCACCATCACCATCCCCATATTAGTTAATATGGACATGTTTTATATATCATATTAGATACAATAAGTATAATTATATTAGATTGAATTGTATTAAATTACATTATAATTATTTTATATTTTTTTTTGTAATAGCCTGTATAATGTAGTCGAATAAAATTAATAAAAATATTTTTCTGGATAAAATAATTTTATTATAAAATTTTATTTAAATTAATATGTAATTTTTTTGTAATTTTCTTACAATTAAAAAAATAATTTTAATTTAAAATAATAGAAAAATTAAGACACATAATTTTATAATTAAAATTTCTAACATGTTGAGTAAAATTTTCAATACGTTTTAACCACACACATATTATTGATATTAAATTTCTACATCACCATATAATTTTTATTCTATATAATATAATTTTATTTTGAAGTTAAATGTATAACTATATAAAAATTATACAATTAAAATGTTTAATATTACGTAATAAAGAGATAAAAGTTCTAAAGATCCATTTATTATGTAAAATGTTCTAATCTAGTCTCATAATTTACAAAAATAAGAGGTTTTAATGTAAAAAGTATAATAAAATATATTATTTTAAGTAATTATAAAATTAAAATATTTATTTTTGATAATTATAAAATTAAATATATTTATTTTTATGATAATATGACTTAATAAAAAAAATTAAATTGATATACTTTATTTAAAAAAAATTTGGGAGTTTTACTCCCTCACCCATGTTATAAATATGTCACATAAATGTGTCGGAATTCAAATTGGAATTAAATAGTGTTACTGGGCATTAAAAGTTATTTCCTTAAAAAATTAGTTTAATGAGATAAAAAAGAGTTTGACATTCTACCAGTTGATTGATTACCGGGAGGATTGGTTGAAAAAATTTAGAGATGGATAACCTCTTAAGAATTGCTTGCATATATAATTTTACCTTGGTTTATCTATGATATTTCATTCTATTGTTATATATTTAAATTTTAATAAATATTTTATTTATTTAATAAAAAAATACTTAACTTTTATTTTTAAAAAAAATAAATAAATTAAGAGTTTGACCATCTTCTTCCTAGATCCTGGATCCTGGGTATGGTGATGTTACTATTTGAAGGCAGACGTTCTCAGAATTTCCCAGGAAATTGGTTCGTATGCCTGAAAATTACCCAGAATATGCAAGTCGTCTCACAGTGTGAAAGTTGACCTCAAAAAAATTGACTTTTCAATATCATATATCATCAAACTAGAAATCTTTTAAGACTTTTATTATTTTTTTTTTAAATATATTTTTAATATCAACTATTAACACGTTAGAGTAACAAAAGAGTGCGTACTTTAGTAACACATTTATAATTATAGAGTATTTTTTTTAATAATTTTTTATAAAATAATAATTAATATAATAATTATTCATTAATTAAAACAATCAAATTCATATTTTTTTAATATATTATTATATACTATATAAATTGTTGTTATACAATGTATTGATATATATAGAATTTTTTATTCTTATATGATAAGAAAAAGCTGCAGATTTATATACTTTAAAACACAACTATACTTACAATTAAAATAGTGTCTCTGTGTAGCAGATACACACCATATTTTCTAAATAAGGGACTTTTCTAAATAAATTTTAGAACGAGGATTCAAAATAGGTAGCTTCTTCATAAATAGCATTTCTTTACAAATCGTAAGTGAAGGGCTTGTTTCATAAATATTTTAATTTTTTAAAATTTTACATTTCATAACTCATTTTTAATTTATATTTTCTTAATTTTAAAATTTAGGTTTTAAATTTAGTCAAATTTTGAACTTTAAAAAAAGTTTAGTATTAACATTGAATTTTTATTTATTTATTTATTAATATTAAAAATTAATAATATAATCATGTTTAATCATATTCAACCGTATTTTTAATAAAAATAAGTTAAAAATTGAATTTTAGATTTTAGAACTCTTTTGATAACAACTTTAATTCCTAAATCTCAATTTAAATTTTTAAATTTTATAAATTTAAAATTATGTATATTTATTAACTTATTTTCACTAAATTTGAAATTCAATTTTAGACTAAATTTTGAAATTCAAAAAAAAGTAATTTTTGAAGTTAAATTTTTATTTTTTTATTTCTTCACCCTAAAAATGTATAACTCAACCATATATACTTATTTATACTTAATCTTACTCAAAATTATTAGAAAGTTAAAATTGAATGAAAATATGTAAAAAAAAATTAAAATTAAATTTTAGAGCTTAAAAAGTTATAAATTGAAAATTAAAAATTGATTATCAAATAAGTAATATCCAAAATTTAATTTATATTTTTCAAAATTAAAACTAAAAATTATTTATCAATTCACTTTAAATTTTTTTTAAAAAAATTGAAATTGAAAATTTAGTTACAAAACTAAAGAATTATAAATTATAAACTAAAATAGTTATGATAAAGTTATAAATTGAAAATTAGGAATTGATTATCAAATAAGTAATATCTAAATTTTAATTTATATTTTTTAAAATTGAAACTAAAAATTATTTATCAACTCATTTTAAATTTTTTCTATAAAAATTTGAAATTGAAAAGTTAGTTCCAAAACTAAAGAATTATAAATTATAAATTAAAATAGTTATAATAAAGTTGAAAATTAAAAATTAGGAAGTTGATCGAACAATAACCAGATTTTAATTTTCATTTTTGAAAATCAAAATTAAAAAATTTATTATCAACTACTTTTAAAAAAAATTAATTGAAAATTAAATTTTAAATCTAAAAAATTAAAAATTAAAATAATTATCAAAACTTCAATAAATTAAAAGTTAAGTAGCTTACAGTTTATATTGAAATTAATAGCTAAAATAGTATCATATTTTAAAAAAATGTGTGGTTTGATAACTTATTTATCGACCTAAGTAAGATTAGTATACTAACTATAATTTAATATATTAATTTTTTAGTTAATCAAAATAACGATAGTAAAAGTTTCAAATAATTATAAAACACATTAGATTAATTTTGATATTTTAAAAATTTTAACTAAAAAAACATAATACGAAGAGAACCCCACATGTGGGCAGAAACGAGGAGAGACATATAAAATAATTTTAAGTATGATTTTATAAAAATATCGATAAATTATATACATAAAATGAAGATATATTTTAATTAAATTTTAAATTTTAAATTTTAAATACCTAATATTTAAAAAAAACTCAATAATTTAAAAATAATTTATTAAAATAATATATATATAAAATGCCCAACCTCCACCCCTCCCCACGTGCAAACCCCCTCACCCCACTTGCGTTTTTTTAGTTTCTTTTTTTCTTTTCTTTTTTTTTTTAATTTATAAAATGCCAAAATTATCTTGAAAAAATACAATATGTCGCACATGACATATATATGACTTTTGAATTTAATTGACCCAATTTACGTACATTATATGAAAGACATTTTGACCTATGAATTTGAGATTGAACTTTAGAGAAATGCTTCAGGTTAGAGCTAGCTAGCTAGCTTTCAAAGTATAAAAAACGTCAGTTAACAACCGCGTAGTTGTGGAAAATATTTGTCTATCACAATTCACTCCGAACAACCATTTTTGTCATCTAATTATATTTATCTATTTCTGTTACGCGTCACCATTCTCTCTCTCTCTCTCTCTCTCTCTCTAAAACAAAAACATAATTCATTAGACTTTGTTGAAGTTCCTTTCAGTAATCACGCGGTTGTCCCTTTACTTTCATTTCTAATAATTTAAAAGAATCTCGAATTTGTATAATAGCATAACGTAAAAACCAGATTTTTTTTTTTGAAGGATTATAACTAATGGGATCTATACAATTGACTCTTATATTAAGTTTAATAACAATTAACAAGTAGCATTTTGATCAATTCTAATAAAAAAATGAAGTTTCTAACTACCTTCCTCTCCATCCTTAGTCCTCTATAATCTATATATAGTACAAGGCTTGGGCGTTGTGGTCTACTTTTAATTTGTAAACCCAAAGTTGTTAAGAATTAATTGTTAAATTTTGATGGTTCAGAAAAGGGACTTTGAAGAAGATGGTGACGATGGTCTTTCTTTTCCACTTCGAGAATCCAAAAGGATACATATTTTTGGGAGGTTAGTGTTTTAGTATTGAAAATAAATATTGAAGCTTGTATTTTGTAGTATTATAATTAGCTTTGCCTGTTGGTTTTGAATCTTGGTTTAATAATTTTCGTGCAGTGATGTGAACGACATGTCACTTATTGAAAGGGTATTGGAACCTCTTATTCGGAGAGTGGTAAGAAAATTGTCCCTTTCTTACTTGTCTACTTTGAATAACAGTTGCTCAATAAAGGAAAGAAGTTTTATTTGTTTAATTTTAGTAATTAGTTTTGTAATAGAACAGAAGGAACTCCTTACTACAAATCATATTATTTTTGGATGATTTTATTGAATTGTGATTGTGCTTACGTGTCATTATTTGAATATGAGTTCATACATTTAAAGATATCTACATAATTCTTCCGTTTAAAATATTATGGTTACATCTGGTTGATATACACAGGAAACTAACCTTAAGAAATGTAACGTATTTTTTTTTTGTTCTCCTAACTCTTAAAATCGATCATGATCACTTAAGACCTTAATAAGAAACGAGTTGGTACCGTCTGTATCGAGTTCGAAAGTTGAGAAGAGCGAAAGAAATACATTATCTTTCTTGAAGTTGTTATTCTATGTATATCAAACAAGTGAAACCATAATGTTTCGGACGAAATACCTATGCAGATATATCTAAAAATGTGCGAATCTAGATTCGTTTAAATAACCATGACTAAGCATATTTCAAGAATTTTTTAATGTAGGGTTGAGTATGTATCTATGTGTGTAAAGAGGAGGCTAGGTGTAGAATTTTCACATATTAAATTGAAGTGAAGATTGGGAAAATGAATAATAATATGAGTAGTGATCAAATTATATTATGAAATAAGATTACCTCAATTTTGACATGAAGGTGCGAGAAGAGCTGAACCACGGAATCGCTTCTAGCCTTTGTGCGTGTCCAGGGTTAGTTCCTCAAGTCAACCATCTAATTTTCTATTGGGAAATTTGGTCAATGTTGTTTTTTTTTTCCGTTATTAATTATCAAGAACTTGATGCTGGTTTTCATGATGACCAAACAGGGCCTCCTCCCAGCTTAACCAGTCTGGAAGAGGATCAAGACGCTTGCAGTTGAAATTCAAAAACAAGCTGCCTTCTACTATATTTTCTAACAGTACTATAGAAGCTGACAGCAATTCTTCTATTTGTATTGCTTTATTTGACTCAAGTTCTGGAGCCCTAGTTAATTCTGGTACCTTATCTTCAATAAAGATTGAGATTGTCCCTTTAAAAGGTGAGTTTGGTTATGACGATCAAGAGGACTGGTCTGAAAATGAGTTCAATAATTATATTGCTAGGGAAAGAGAAGGTCGTAGGCCATTACTTGCAGGTGATTTGACAGTAACATTGAAAGAAGGAGTTGGCTGCATTGGTAAAGTTATCTTCACCGATAACTCGAGTTGGACAAGAACTCGAAAGTTCAGATTGGGAGCTAGAGTTGTGTCCAAATTTTCTGGGGAAGTAGAAATTAGAGAAGCTAGGAGTGATCAATTTATGGTGAAAGATCATCGTGGAGAGGGTAAGTTCTTGAGCCCAATCTCATCTATTGTTTTGTGTTAAATGTCAATAGCGGGATATTTATCGTATCTGCGTATGTTTGTTTGTGCTTTTCTGTCAAAAGTGGTTTTTCTTTTTAGAAGGAAGCACATAGTTTGTGCTGTGAAGCATAAAATGTGCTTTCTGACCACTGAAAATACTTGAGATAAACTTTAATCTATTTACATAAAAAGCCTCTTTTTAATGTCATAAGCGCTTTTACAGAGGCAACATTCATGCAACTAGTTGTTTGTTTTGAACTGCCAATATGTTTTACAATGCTTGTAGTGTTAATCTTCTATCATATAAGCAGAGCTATGAAGTTGATAAACAATTGGTTCATGTGCAGTGTACAAGAAACACTATCCACCACACACCAATGATGAAATATGGAGGTTGATTAATATATCAAAAGATGGGGTACTCCAAAACAGATTGGTTCCTCATGGAATTTGCACAGTCAGGGATCTTTTGAGGCAGTATATGAGAGATCCCGATGCACTTCGCAGAGTAAGAAAAACATAATTCTGTTATTTACGAAAGCCTAAGCAGACTATATAGCATTTTACATGTTGACATAATTCTGATGTGTGAATGTAGATGTTTGGTGCAATCTCAGACAGCACATGGAGAAGCATTATAGATCATGCTTCGACTTGTGTTCTAGATGAAAAAGAGCTCTATCGTTACCAAATCAGACAAGATATCAACATTTTGTTCAATTCCATCTACAAGGTAGTAGGAGCTTCATTTAGTGATCAATATTATCCCGTGGATAAACTCAACCCAGATCAGAAGGTATTCCTTTTTAGATTTTGTACCTAGTTTATGTGTTAACATGATTTTTAGAAGGTGAATTTGTACATAAATTTGTCTGCAATGATAATATGTTATTGTCTGACAAAAATGCCTAACTCGTTTGCAGAATGTGGTGGAAAGGTTGAAACTACATGCATATAGAAATATAGGTGATTTGGTTCCGGTGAATGAGCTATGTACTGGTCATATTCCAAAGCCACTGAGATGTCTACAAACTCAACCATCATACAATCCAAGCCTTGAAGTGCATAGTATTGACTTCCAAGTTGCTCATCAAGGTATCTTAGACCTATTCATTTGTTCTTGTCTGTGTTTAAAAATTTGCTCTAGTCAAATTCTTGATAGTGAATCTGTGCAGCACTCAATATATCAAAACTAAACAAAGCCATTTTCCTGTCA
This sequence comes from Hippophae gyantsensis, assembly GCA_030763125.1. NCBI lineage: Eukaryota > Viridiplantae > Streptophyta > Magnoliopsida > Rosales > Elaeagnaceae > Hippophae > Hippophae gyantsensis. The sequence continues at coordinate 57,075,791 of CM061032.1, read as the reverse complement.
CTAATTACACAGTGCTAGATTATTTTACTTTCTTAGAGTCTGTTTACTTCTGCTTCTGAGACCCTGTAAAGTGATTATGAATCAAACAAACTTGTTTTCTAGAAGTGCTCTCAAGGCAGAAAACACAATTTTGGAACTGAACCTTGATGCTTTGTGTGTGTGCATACGTGCACTATCTACCAAAACTACTTTTAACATAAGCATAAGCAAACAAAGCGTAAGCATTCCTAGTTTTGCTTTGATATTCCTCTTCTTACTTTTTCATATGATTTCATTTGTAATTTTTCAGATCAACCTGTGGTACAACTAGATGTCAACCCGGCATATCCTTTTGAAAGCCATCAGTTAGTATGTTCCTCAGCACAGAATAGCTATCAAATTCCAGAAATAAGGAACAACTTTTTGATGACTGGTTTTCTCCCAACACATTCTAATGGAGAACCAAGTTGGTGTAGTTCACAAGAACCATTTATGCCAAATATATCAGTATCCTCCGAGAATTTATATCAGGTCCAAACATCAAATTTTTTTCCAAGTACAGTAACATGGGATCAAGGGAACAATCTCCTCTATAGTGAAGAACAAGAACCTGAATTTTTCCTACCTAGTTCAAACTCTTTACATAGAAAACCCAAGGTAAGGTGGTGTAAGATTCGAGCCGCAGTCAATTTCCTAAAAGCTGCTAGAAGAATTGCAAGACCTCCTTTGTTTGAGATACTATAATTCTAGTTTGATATTTTGTTTTTCCTCCTTTGAGTTTAGTTGGTTACTACTTAGTACTCACTAGGCTCTAGTAAGCAAGCAATAACTAAATTTCTAGAGTTTAAGAAATGTTAAGCTTAGTTTTGTACTTGTATACTCTGTATTCTTGTTCGCGTCCTCTTTAACCCTATTGCACAATGAGCTTTAAAGGTGGTTTCATGTAGGATGTTTTATCTTGTTATACTTTCAGAAAACTGAGTCATGATGTAATTACTATTTAGTGGTCACATGATCAGTGTAACATAGCTTATGGAATAAATAAATTCATTTATTTGTTCATTTCAAGAAAACTGTATAAATCATATTTTTTCATCATTTAGCTTGTTTCCATAAATTTGGAGGTTTTAGTAGAGGTGTAAAATAGGTTAGGTCCAATGGCCCGTCCAGACCCAACCAACAATAGCCCAGCCCAGGTCCAGCCCGTCAACTTGTGTGCTTTACTGGGCTGGAGTTTATCATCTCGCTGGGCCATCAAGCACGTTATTTTTTTTACGCAGTAGAAATAGAAATGCATCTGTCCAGACTCTCTCATTGCTTTCTACTTTGAAAGTCTTTTCCTTTTGTAGCTTGGCTTTTAAGTTTTAAGTTTTATTTTCTGTTTTCTCTCTCTTTGGGCTTAAGTTGGAAACATTTTTCATGGGGTTTTTAAAAAAATTTGAAACGAGTTGGTGCGTTAGATTTGGATTAGGCCACTACTTATTGGACTGGGCGGGGCCTCGCACACCAACCCAACGGGCCCTCTTAAAGGGGCTTGTGTTGGGCCGGGCTATCCTTTTTACACCTCTAGGTTTCAGGACTAAAACTTATTCACTGATCGTTAGATACATCATATTTCTACAAGTATTATTTGAAAGAAGTATTGTCACCCCTATTCTAGTACAGTTAGTAAAGACTTGATATATATTTTAAGCAGTTCGTGATTTGATTCCTCACCTCGGAATGTATTAAAAAAAGTGTTATTTGGAAGAAAATCCATTTGTGAAAAATCACTTTTTCATTATGTGTTAAAAACACATGGTTTCTTCCAGCACACAAGTGATTGTCAAATGTTTTTTTATAGGCGAACCTTCTACTTGTCATATTATAGGTGAACCTTACCGAAGATCAACTTATTGCTATAATATCTGAAATCAATTTTGTTGGTGGATCCGAGGGGTGATGGGTGGACACTGGTGCTTCTCGCTATGTTTGTTATGATCGAGACATGTTCAAGTCCTATTCTGATTCTGAGGATAAGAAAGTGCTGTTGGGCGACTCCCATTCCACTAAAGTTGCTAGTACTAGTGAGGTGGTATTGAAGTTTACCTCTGAAAAGACTGTCATCTTGAAAGATGTCCTATATACTCCGAGATAAGAAAGAACTTAGTTTCAGGCTATCTTCTTAACAAAGATGGGTTTACTCAAACTATAAGGGCTGACTTATATACTATAACTAAAAATAATATATTTGTTGGGAAAGGATACGCCATTGATGGCATGTTTAAATTAAATGTTGAAATCAATAAAACCTCTTCTTCTGCTTATATGTTGAGTTCTTTTAATATTTGGCATGCTAGACTTTGTCATATTAATAAACGCATAATCAAGAACATGAGTAGCTTAGAACTAATTCCTAAACTATCTTTGAATGATTTTGAAAAATGTGATTTTTGTAGTCAAGCTAAAATAAGCAAAACTTCACATAAATCAATAGTTAGAGAATCTGAACCTTTAGAATTAATTCATTATGATATATTTGAACTTGATGAAAATTTAACAAGAAATGAAAAACGCTATTTTATAACTTTTATAGATGACTGTTCAAATTACACTTATGTATATCTAATTAAAAATAAAAATGAAGCGTTTGACATGTTTGAAATATTTATGATTGAGATTGATAATCAACTTAACAGAAAAATAAAAAGGTTTCGAAATGATAGAGGCACCGAATATGTTTCCAATATCTTCAATGATTTTTATAAAACTCATGGAATCATTTATGAAAAAACTGCACCTTATTCTCCTGAAATGAATGGCAAAACTGAAAGAAAAAATAAAACTTTTACTGAATCAGTTGTTGTAATTTTATTAAACTCTGGTGATGTTTCCCATTGGTGGAGAGAAATTTTATCAACTGTTTGCTATGTGCTAAATAGAATGCCTAAATCTACAAATAAAATTTCACCATATGAAATTTTGAAAAATAAGAAACCTAATTTAACTTATTTTAAAACTTGAGGTTGTTTAGCCTATGTTAGGATCCCTGATCCTAAAAGAAATAAACTTACTAGTAGGACATATAAGTGTGTATTCATAGGATACGCTATGAATAGTAAAACTTATAAATTCTATGACTTAAAAGATCATGTAGTTATAGAATCAAATGATGTTGACTTCTATGAACATAGGTTTCCCTTTAAATTTAAAAATAGTGGGGGCTCGTCTTCTAGTAGTTTACCCATAACTAGAACTAGTGAACAAAATAAAGAATTAAACACTGAAATTAGAAGAAGTAAACGAGCTCGAATCCTTAAGGATTTTGGGTCTAATTTTTATGCTTATATTTTAGAGGAAGATCCTCAAACTTTTAAAGAAACATTATCTTCTTTAGATGCCAATTTATGGGAATAAGCCATAAATGATGAAATGGACTCACTTGAGTATAATAAGACTTGGCATTTAGTTGACTTACCTCCTGGCTGCAAAACCATTGGATGTAAATGGATACTTAAAAATAAATTAAAACCCGATGGTACTATTGAAAAGTACAAAGCTCGTCTTGTAGTTAAAGGGTATAGGCAAAGGGAAAATGTAGATTTCTTTGATACCTTTTCACCAGTCACACGAATAACTTTCATACATGTACTTTTTTCACTTGCTACTATTCATGATTTAGTAGTACATCAAATAGATGTTAAAACTGCTTTCTTAAATGGTGATTTAGAAGAAAAAATTTATATGGATCAACCTGAAGGTTTTGTTATCCCAAGTCAAGAAAATAAAGTTTGTAAAGTAGATAAATCTCTTTATGGTCTAAAACAAGCACCTAAGCAATGGTATGAAAATTTTGAAAATCTAGTTATCTCACATGGATTTAAAATAAATGAAAGTGACAAATGCATTTATTATAAATTAGAAGATAAAATTTGCACTATTATATGTTTATATGTGGATGCCATGCTTATTTTTGGATCAAATATTTATGTTGTGAATAATGTGAAAACTTTTTTAAGTGCTAATTTTGATATGAAAGATCTCGGAGAAGCGAGTGTAATCCTTGGTATAAACTAGGTCTGAAAAGGGAATTTCTCTAGATTAATCTCACTACATTGAGAAGATCTTGAAGAAATATAATTACTTTAACTGTAAACCTACATGTACTCCTTATGATCCTAGTGTAAAGTTGTTCAAGAATACCAAAGACAGTGTTAGAAAAACTGAGTATGCGAGCATCATTGGTAGCTTACGTTACACTACTGATTGCACTAGACCAAACATAGCTTATGTTGTGGAAATACTATGTAGATTTACCAGTAGACCTAATGTAGAGCTTTGGAATGCTATTGAAAGGGTTATGAGATGCCTTAAGAGAACTATGTACCTTGGGTTACATTATAAAAAGTTTCCCACTATTTTAGAAGGATACAACGATGCAGATTGGAACACTTTATCAAAAGACTCCAAAGCAACTAGCGACTATATATTTAACATAGTTGGTGGAGCTATTTCTTGGAAGTCTAAGAAACAAACAATATTGGCTTAATCTACAATGGAGTCAGAAAATGATAGCACTAGCCACTGCTAGTGAAGAAGCAGGCTGGTTAAGAAGTTTGTTAGCTGAGATCCCTTTGTTGGAAAGACCGATACCAGCTGTCTTGATCCACAACGATAGTACCACAGTTATTGCAAAGATTTAGAACCGTTACTACAACGGCAAGAGACGACAGATACGTCGTAAGCATAATAGTGTTAGAGAATTTCTCTCTATGGGAGCTATAAGAGTGGATCATGTACGTTCTGATGAAAATTTGGCAAATCTTTTGACGAAAAGATTACCGAGAGAGAAGCTTTTTAAAACCTCAAAAGGAATGAGACTAATGCCCTTAGAATAAAGAGTCACTCGTGATGGTAACCCAACTTATAGACTGGAGATCCCAAGAAATAAGTTCAAAGGGTAATAACAAGTCATGAAGAGATATGAAGCGATAGAAAAGGATGAGTTAATTGTTAGAAGCATGAAGTCCTGAAGCGATAGAAAAGGATGAGTTAATTGTTAAACTCTTAATGAGTTCTATACTCTATGTGGAGTGGAGTACATAGCTACAGGAGTGCTCTTGATAGACTCACCTATGTGAATATGGAAGTGTGGCCGCTTCCTATGGAAATTTTTTTGGCAAAATTTACTGGAGTGTTCATTATACTGGGATGCACGTGCATGGCCATAAAGCATGGGCTTTTCGAACTACACCTAGGAAAGGCTGTGTGTGTGATGATTGTTAGAGATAGAGTTCAAAACTACGAGTTACTCTAATATATTCTAAAGCATTAACACTATGCAAAGGTTCAAGTCGATAGACACCTTTTTTGCTTATGCATAATCTTATAATTTTAATTGATTGGTTACTCGATGAAAAATTATTTTTATATAAAATTCAAGTAGGGGATTGTTGGAAAAGATGAATTTTATAAAAAATTTAGTAAAGCCTTATCCCACATTGCTTTTTTACAATATTTAAAAGATGTATAAATAATGAATAGTTGGCTATTAGGATTGAGCCCCAAGGGGTACCCACTTTTGTGGAACGTGAGAGGACCTAGGAAAATGTGATACCACACACACGCGCACGCCGCCATCCGTCCGACCGACCGACCGTGCTGAGCCGAGCCGAGCCGAGCCGAGTCCGAGTGCGTGTGTGTGAGGTGAGGTGGCATTTTATTTTTTTTGGCCGTTGTTTTCTTTTATCAGAATATGATCATTAAATGGCCATTACTCTTCTTTATTCAGAAAAATGTCTGTTACTCTTTTTTATTCAAAAAAATGGCCGTTATTTTTCTTTATTCAGAAAAATGATCGTTGTTCGTCTTTACTCATAAAAATATCTGTTACTCGTACTTACTCAGAAAATAGGTCGTTACTCTTCATTACTCAGAATGATTGTTACGTTCTCTAACCCCAAACATTACCGTTATTATCATAATGGCCACACGGTTTCTGAAACCTATAAATAGAGGGCCTCAGCTCTCAGTTTCTACACAACAATTTGCAATCTCATCTCACTACGAAAAAAATTCTCTCTGCAATTCTAAGTTATTTTTTTTAGTTTTCCGAGCAACAAATTTTTCAGGTGTAGCATTCCGGACTTCATCAGTATAGTGAAGTTTTGAGACAGAGAAAAAGATTCCTGGTTGTTTTATCTTGGGGATGATGGGACTGTGTTTGCTTGCACAAATTAGACAGAACCGCGAAACATCTTAAAGAGAGTGACCTAGTCCGCGACTCAACCCAAACAATTCATACCAAGTTATCGGTAATATTGTTTCAACACTGTTATTAACAAACTTGTTTTAATAATTTAATTGACAGTATTTTTTTATAGTTTTTTTTCTCAAGAATTTCGATGGTAATACTTGTAAATTGACATTCTTTTTATTGAAAAACATATTTGAATATATGCATATTTTGATTTAATATTTAATATTTTAATTATTTTTATTATAAAATAATAATGTTTGTGATTATTTATAAAACTATAGTATCATTTTTAAGAAATATGTACAAAAAAATTTTATACTCTAATAATATTTGGCATCACTTGTGATTAGTCAATGTACTGTTTGGAGTCCCTTTCCAATTTGAAACGCGTCGTCCTCTGCCTGGAATTCTAATGTGTAAATCTAAATGTTGAATTTGCATATTTTAATGCATATAAAGTGATTAATTCTAAGTTATTTACTTGCTTTGCAATTTCATTGTTGAGTTTGTGTTCTATTATGACACATGATATACTGGAATGAGTGCAAAAATACTTTAATAAATAATTAACACCGTCCACCATCCTAGATGATGAAATTTGGCGGTTAGAAAAAAATAACATAAGAGGTTGGGTTCTCGCAACATTAACACTGTGAAGTACTTCCTGCAGTGGTATATGAAAGATCCATGGACATTTTGTTTTATGATGTGGAGATGTATATCGTTTTGTAGCCAATATTATTCAATGGACCAACTCAATCTAGCTCAAAATTAGGTATTGAATTTAGATTTTGAAACAATTTACTACAATGGTTTTGGTAAGGTAATCAAATGAATGTACCGGTGTAATTTTTATATTAAGTAATTAAAAATTTTCATTTTAATATTTTAATTCAAATATTAATATTTTTTTAATTATTTTAAATGATATTTTTTTGTTAAAATATGTACAAATTTTACGATAATAATATTGTGAGTATTTAAGAAAAAAGTACACCTCGATTCATTCTTATATGAATTGTTGAAAACGAAAAGAAAAAGGTTCATTAAAATTCAAAATCTAATAAATCAAATAATGTTAAAAAAATATCAAATAATGTAAAAATTCATTATTTTTAAAATTAACAAGTTTTTAATTCCTAAATACCCAATTAATTAATTAATTTTTTATAATGTGTTCTATTTTCTTTGACAAATAAGACAAAAATCGTTGTCGTTTTTTCAAAATTTTGCGCACTTATCAAAAAGACAAATTTTTGATAACTCTCACATGTTTTATTTGACAAGAGAATTCTTATCGAATGAATTAACATTTTTTCGAGTGAAATTTGTTTGACTATTACAAGTACGAAAAAATGGAACAAATTTGAATTTAAAATTAAGATAAAATATTTAAAATCCAATAAAATTCATTAAATATTCATCGATTATCAACCCTAATCCAGTAAAAAAGTTAAGAAATGAATACCCAAAATTTAGATTTTGAAACAATTTACTACAATGGTTTTGGTAAGGTAATCAAGTGAATGTACCGGTGTAATTTTTATATTAAGTAATTAAAAATTTTCATTTTAATATTTTAATTCAAATATTAATATTTTTTAATTATTTTAAATGATATTTTTTTGTTAAAATATGTTACATAATGACAAATTTTACAATAATAATATTGTGAGTATTTAAGAAAAAAGTACACCTAGATTCATTTTTATATGAATTGTTGAAAACGAAAAAAAAAGGTTCATTAAAATTCAAAACTTAATAAATCAAATAATTTAAAAAAAATATCAAATAATATAAAAAATCATTATTTTTAAAATTAACAAGTTTTTAATTCTTAAATAATCAATTGATTAATTAATTTTTTATAATGCATTCTATTTTTCTTTGACAAATAAGACGATAGTCGTTGTCGTTTTTTCAAAATTTTATACAGGTCTCAAAAAGACATAATTCTGATAACTATCTCACATATTTTATTTGACAAGAGAATTTTTATCAAATGAATTAATATTTTATTGAGTGAAATTAATTTGATTATTATTAATATGTGAAAATAAAATAAATTTAAATTTAAAATTTAGATAAAATATTAAAGATAGAGTAACATTCGTTAAATATTCATCGATTATCAACCCTAATGCCATAAGTGGATATAGTATTTTGTGCAAACATAGTCAAATATGGAAAGTACGGCCCTAATACACCTAATTGCAATATTGAGTTTTTTTTCTAAAGTCCTATAATGTTTTGTAAAATTTGCTACATACGACTCATGTGACACAGTTTGACCCAAAATTTGAATTAATATATTAAAATGGAATCTAATATAGAACAAATTTATCTTAAAAAGATTATATGAAATATAGAATTCGGTATTCATTTCTTAACTTTTTTATTCATGTTGCTTGTAATTTACATTTTATTATACAAAATTATATTAACATTTACTCATATATTATTGACAATCTCAATACAAATTTTGATCCAAAGACTAATAGGTATATGATTGTTTTTTATTAGTATTTTATAAATTCTTTTAACGTTTATTAATTTATGTTTGAAATTAAAAAAAAATCTGGTTGTTTATCCATGTATATTGTTTTGAGGAAAAAAATTGGTTTTTCTACCTTATTTATTAATTTTAATTTGCATATAATAGTTATTGTTTTATTATTATTATTATTATTATGTTACTTATCTCTGTTCTATTACTTCTATCTCCATAAGTTTTAATTTAATTATTAAGCTTACTTCTCATATTGGTTTTTTCTTTTGATATATTAATTGCCTAATGTTTTTGCTTTTGTAATATGTTATTTTGTTAGTGTATTATAACTTTATATTTTAATTATGTTTATTAGCAATAGAGAGTTACATTTTTATTTGGCTATTTAAATATAATTTATGATCACACCTATTTAATATTATATTTTTGTACTTAATGTTAAAAGTTATTTTTTATCCGACCGATCAATTTTTATTTTTTCAAAAAGCAAGTCTATTAAAATTCAATCATTTAATTTTTTTATTACTAACTTGTGAGTAAGTTCAGATTTTAGAAAAATAAAGTTTTGAATTTCAAAGCTTATTAATATTTATTACTTTTCTCGAGCTTTGATTATTTTAATCTAACTTTTTGCCATTCATGCTTGAATCTTCTTTGAAGGTGCAAATAATCGTGATACCGGTGAGTATTTTCTATAATCTTGTTATAATAGAGCTTTCTAATATGTCTACTATGAAAAATCCTCTAAAAAATTGCAAATAATTTATCAATTATTAAATTATAGTATTTTTAAGCATCCGTACTTAAATTTTGATTAGTATAATATATCCTATTAATTTAGTTGATATTTGATATTATAATTTTTATGTTACGTTGTTTTGTATTTTGAATTTCAAGAGTTTAAACAATAACCTTTTGAATGTTTAATTTTTACTCTAAGAGAGTCAAAATGTATTCTTGCTTGGTATTACAGAACTTACCTAATATTATTGTGTTACAATTTAATTGTAATTAATACATTTAAATTTTGATTATTAATATAGATAAATTATATCTATATTTTTATTATAAAATTAAGTGTAATTCATTTTAAATTGATACCAATTACGTATTATACATGTAAATATCATATATATATATATATTTATAAATTTTATTAAAATTACTGGTATATGTTTGTTGTGATTACTAAAATCTATTTTCTTTGAATCATTTTGAGTTAATTATAATATGATTTGATTTATTTTATTTCATAAACTCAATATATATAATATAATTTAAATTTATTTTCATTAAATTTTTTTTTCATAAATTTGATTAATTAATTACCTGTTGTTAATTTTTTTATTATATTCAAATTTCAAGAATTTAATATATTACTTTAGAAATTTTTTGTTTATTTTCGTATTTCTTTCTCGAGATTCTAAATTTTTAAAAATTAATGCATGATAATTAAATACATGCTCATTTTGATTGTATACATATGTATCAATTATGATAATGTAAACCATTTTATTTTATTTTACTAGAATTTGAATAAGTATGATACAATTGTTTATTTTAAATGTAATTTTGGATATTATATGTGTTTAATATACATATTTGATTGATGTTGTTATTATCAGTTCATGGTACTTGATATAAATAGCTATAGAGTTCGATTGCTCCTTAGTTGATATCTAATGATGCATGTGTCGATGATCCCTGTTGTTACGATGATTTTAATGCAAGATTAAAATTATTATTTATATATTATATTATTATTTTATGTTAAAAGATCTTAGTCTTTAAGTACTAGTATTTAATGTGCAAGTGGAACTTATATTGATTAATATTTGTTGTTAATTGCATATTGCTACTTCTGTTAATTTTTGTTTATGAAATAAGCAATTCAGGACATTAGATTATAATCTATATAATTTTCAACTATTTTCTTCGGGTGTATTGGAGTAATAATCACATCATTTTGTATCATTAAAATTAATTTTGATTAATTATTAAATAGATCTAGTTGTAGTTTTCTAAAACTACAAATTAATTTATAGAAATATAGTATGTGATTATTGTTATTTAAAATTATATACTAACCATTTGTAGATTAAAATTATGAACGGTGACTAACCAATTTTGGTATTGAGAGTTTCAAAAATTTGTTTTTTTGAAAGAATTTACATTTGAATCCTATGAATTCATAATTTATGAATTATGACATTTCACAAGCACATATTATTTGATTTTATTTTACGAAAAAAATGAATTCGTATTTATGAAATGATAAATAACTTGATTTTGAGTTTCAAAAGAAATAAATTTTATAATATTCAAAATAATTGATTTTTGAAATGAACAAAATAATAAATTATGTATCCACAAAATGTGGAATTTAGTTTTCATATAAATGAAATTTTTATAATTGCATGACAAATAATTTTGAATTACTTAATTTTATAATCTATGTATTATTTAATACGAATTGAAACTTAGTTTCAAGAAAATTAATTTGAAATATTGTAACATAACTTTTAAAATTTTGAATTTATTTCTTGATTCTTTTTTGAACCTTTTACGTCTAACAAATTAATGATTTGTTTACCGTAAGACATTGAATTTAATAATAAGTAAATTTTAGAACGAAAATCTAACAAATTTAGGCATACGGAAAAACTATATGGTTTTGGCATAATTGGTTGTGAATCATAATAAGAATTCTTAGGGTTGATTTTCAAAAGGTGGCATCAGAAGATGTTCTTTCTGTCCACCTTGAATCTTGTGAGATTCTAAATCAATATTGATTATGCCATCTTGTCTTTTTACATTGATAATGTTCACATTATGAGTAGTAATGATTAAATCTACTAAAAAATATCAAAGATTTAGGATCAATTAATGTAATATTAGGAATAAAGATATCAAGGATATTTAATGGTCTCATTCTAAGTACGTCATTTTATATTGACAAGATATTTGAGAAATTCAATAATGATAATTCTAAAATTGTCAAAACAAATGTAAATGTTAATCCACGCCTATACAACAATATAGGTTAGAGCATGTCTCAACTAGAATATTTAAGGATGATAGTAAGTCTTATGTATTTAATAAGTTGTATAAAACTAGAAATAAGAGTGTGTTTTAAGTAAACTAAGTAAATATACCAACAATTCAATATCTGATCATTAGAAAGGTATAAAAAGATTACTTAGATACTTAAGATACACACATAGTTTTGGATTGCACTACACAAGATATTTAACTGTATTAGAAGGATACAGTGATTCAAATTAGATATCTAATATAAAAGATTTAAAGTATACTAGTGGATATGTGTTCACACTAGGTGGTGCAATTGTATCATGAAAGTCCTCCAAACAAACTTGCATTGCTAGATCTACTATGGAATAAGAATTCATCGCTTTGGATAAATGTGGTGAAGAGGCCAAATGTCTATACAATTTTGTATAGGATACTCCAAAGTGGGTGAAGCATATGTTTGCAATTTACAGTTATTGTGATAGTCAATCATTTATTGACGGGGGAACAAAGCAATATGTATAAGGGTAAGTCACGACATATATGTCATAGACATAATACCATTAGATAATTATTCTCAACTATGGTTATCTCTATTGATTATGTGAAGTTAAAGGATATTACAATATATCTGTTAATTAAAGAGTTAAATCGAGAGTTAATTGATAAGTCATCAAGAGAAGTGAGACTAAAGCCCATGGAGTAATAAGATTTACAAAGGAACTCAACCTAGTTGATTAGAGATCCCAAAATTTAGGTTCAAATGAAAAACCTAATTATAAAGATTTAATGAGATCATTGTGATGGTTTACCCTTAAGTCCATTTCTATGATGAAAAATAATGATACCTGTAGAATATAGATTAAGCTAAGGTTTTTATTGATTCTTACAAAAATAATACCAAGCGGAGTATCCAATTACTTAGGGTTACTCTTTGCAAATTACTCTTATAGATAAGATATCATCTATGTGAAAAAAAGTGGGACCATTTTGAAAGGAAAATATATAGAACTCAATTTTCTAAAAACTCTCATAAAACTGGGCATATGTTCATTACCAAAATGAACATAGTAGTGAGAAATGGGATATGTCAAGAAAGACTCATGTATCAAGTATGTCATCGTTGACATAAACAGTATAATAGTTTAAAGACATTGTGTCTACTGGTTAGCCAGTAAGATAAATATACTTTCAAAGGAAAGGTTTAAAGGTAACACCTACCTATCATATGCAAGTTTTAAACTATTGAATTCTATCATCATGTATCAAATTGATTTTAGTCAGCTTCTTTTAAAAAAACTCTGTCAATTTTCATCCATGTAAGGATTGTTGGAAAATGGAGTATATAATGGATATATACGCCAATAATGATATGTCATTTTAGGAAATTAATATGAATGAAATACACTTAATAAAATATTTTGGTACTCAAAATAACATTAAAGTGAATGAGAAATTGAATCTCAAAGATCACTCGCTAAGATGGAAGAATATATATTTTAATTCTTCACTCAACATATAGATCTTTGGTTAATTTTGTAATAGTGATGGCTATTTTCTCATTTATATCTATATTATAACAAAACAGTTATTACATTTATGTCTATATTATGACAAAAACATTTTTAGTCGTTATTACAAAACAGTTATGATATTTATGTCTATATTATGACAAAAATAATAATAATCACTTGTGTTTATATTATGACAAAAATAGTTATGAGAAATGTAAGATCATAGCATAAATGATTATAAATTTGCTTCTAAATATTTGTAAAAATTGATATATAAGATTGGATCTTAGATTTAAAAAGATGAGAGCTTTCAAAAAAATTTCTTTGTCGAAGATTTTTCTTCTCCCTCCCTATAGAGTTAGGTTCAATATAGTGAAATTCAAATACATTTTTAGTTCGTCGAAGCATTTATATTAGTATACATTTGCTACTTGTATACCATTTATTTCAGTAGATAAATGTCTACGATTTTCTAATATACACGATGAAAAAATGGATTTATCTTAAAGAAATTTTATAAAATATAAGACTCGTTATTCGTTTTTTTAACTTTTTTAATTCATGTTCTTTATAATTTATATTTTAGTATTTTCTTAATTTTATAATTTATATTTTATTATTTAAAATTATATTAATATTTCGTGTTTTTCTTTGTATTTTACTAACAATGTTTTAACATGTGTATAGGATACCACACCGACTATCGACATTTGTTTGGTATTTCTAGGATACCAAACCGACTATAGATATTTGTTTGGTTTGGTGCTGGTTGTGTAACATATAGTTAAGGCATGGACAGATTACTCAGCATAATAAATTTAAAAGGTCTCTTAATTGTCCCATTATCAGATGAAAGTGGAAACTAATGATTTGATGAAATGCCTACATGGACGCTTTATTGGTTGTAAATTATTATGTTCAAACAATACTCCAATGAAACATCAATATGTTTTTTTTTTTTTACGATAATAGAGGATTTTTTTTACCGTAAACTCCAATGAAGAACCAAGTTGGTCTACTAATAGTTTACAAAAAAAGCCAGCATCTCAATTGGTCAATTTTTACCCACAGAGTGCAAACATCAATATATTTCCTCATTTATACTATTAGTAGACCAACTTGGTTCTTCATATCGAAAAATAAAATCCAAGATGTTGCTTATACAACATTTATGAGAGTCAGAAGAATAGAACGTATGATAGTCTGATATGGATGACACATATAAAGATAGAAAAATGGGTAGAAATATAAACTATTTAGAAGAGAAGATAGTAAAAATCTGAATGCTCTAAAGATCGGCTCCATCCATCAATAATTTGCTAGGACTTATAAAGTCACTAATTAGAACAAAATTACCTCTAAATAGGCTTGGGCCTGATGAATGGACCATCCCTGCAATGAGTCATGTGTATTACCAAACACAAGGCAAGGTGGTCTAGGGTTGGCACAGCCATTAGTTTGTTGTTAGTTTAAGCCTGCTGCTAAATCATCTGTACCATTTGAATTTAATTAGCAATAGACTCTAATTGATAGGTAAGGACCTTCAAGTATCTCCTATCTATATAATAGATTAATGTTATGTCTTATTTAAATTGTCCCTCAAAATCCAAAGAAATAATGTTTATTTAATGGATCTAGATTTTTCTAGAAGTTATTATATGAGGAAGTTCTAGAGTGGCCTAGTGATGTCTAGATGGAACTAGAGTTGAAAGGACTCAACTCAAGCCTGAAAGACTCTAGAATGTTCTAGAGTACACTAGCATATGCTAGAAGGTGCTGAAAGGTACTAGAATATTCTAAAACATGCTGGATGATTCATGAAATATGTAGAAGTCTCTAGAAGCTTCCAGAACATCCTAGAACTTGCATGAAGGAACTAGACAATCCTAGAAGACTATAGAGTTAGCTAGACTTGACTAAAAGGTTCTAAAATCTTGTGTCATATTATAGATAAAACTAGAACAATGTAAATACTTTTGTACATTCTAGACATGGTAGAATCTAGAAACTTGTGACATAATCTTAAGCTTAGTGTCATACTATAAATAGACTTATTGGTATTCATTTGTACCTATCCTTGGAATCCTTGGGATCCTTGAGAAGTTGTAAGATAACCTCTCTAGAGCAATACAAAGCATATTTCACAAACTCTCTTGCTTTACTCTTAAATCCTCTAAATCTCTAACTCTCTTTGAAGTGTTTTGCTCGGATTGGAAGGTAGACTTAGTGCAACGGACCGTGCTAAGTATCGCACGATTACTAGTTGAAGTCTAGGGTCATGACAGTTGGTATCAGAGTTTTCGGTTGAAGCATTACTATCATTGGCATAATGAAGAATAGTGCCTCAGCTACACCAAGTGTGGATGTTCCGCCAATGGAATGTGGGCTTGAGGAAGTTTGGAAACCATCAAAGGAATCTTGAGCCAAATCGAAAGACATGATTTCTAGCTTGGAAGCACGTGTTAGGAGTGCTCAGGACAGCTTGAGGAAGTTGTTTGACCGAGTGGACAACTTAGAGGAACGTTGCAACGGCTTGGAGGCCGAGGATGTGGAGATCTATGCAGCAGTCAAAATGTCCCTCAATGAGCTAGATGGTGGGTTAATGCAAGAGATCGATGGGTTGAAGGCCGAACTTGCCAAGGTATGAGATCTTGTCCAAAGAGAAATTACTAATGTGTTACTTAGAATTGAGGATATGGGTGGTGACCTAGCACTTTGCAAGCGGGTTATGGCCTTAGGAATTAACACAACAACCATCATTGAGGTCAATAAGGAGGAAGTTCTCAAGCCAAAGACCTTCAATGGTGCTAGGAATTCTAGGGAAGTTGAGAACTTCCTATAGGGGCTTGAACAATACTTTGAGGCTACTGGCATAACGAACCATGCCAGCAAGATTCGAACTGCTGCCATGTACTTATCTAACACTACTATGTTGTGGTGGAGACGAAGGCATGGAGATGTGCAATGAAGGGTATGCATAATTAACACATTTGATGACTTCAAAAGGGAGTTCAAAAGCCAATTTTTTCCCATAAATACTGAAGAGGAAGCAATGGGCCGATTGCGATGATTGAAGTAAATAAATAGCATAAGGGACTATGTGAAGGAGTTCACAACCTTGCTGCTAGAAGTCCCTCACACATCATACAAGGATGCACTATTCTTGTTCATGGATGATCTCCAATCATGGGCTAACCTTGAACTCAAGTGACGTGGTGTCCAAGACTTATCTTCAGCCATTGCGGTTGTTGAGAGCCTTATTGACTACTCCACAAACAAAGAGGGCTCGAAGGCTGCAGATAGAAATTTTGGTAGAGGAAATAGTGGGGGAGGCCATGCCAAAATTCAGGACCAAAAAATTCTAAATGAAGGTCCCTCGTTTAAATCGCGAGATAAGGGGAAGGAAAAGGAAAAGGAGGATCATGGTGCCTCAAAGCCCTGTATGACGTGTTTCATATGCAACAGACATCATTGGGCACGTGAATGTACAAAAAGGAAGGCATTGATTACCTTAGTTGCCTCCACGTATGACCAAAATAGAGGTGAGATGCATGAAGGTGCAAAGATGGGTTCTTTGTGGCTGCTTAGTGCATTGTAGAGTTCTCCAAAGGCTTGATGTTCGTAGATGCAACCATCAATAGGAAGGTCGTTAAAGGCTTGGTCAACACAGATGCATCTCACAACTATGTTTAACTAGAGGAAGCAAAGAGACTCGGTCTAAAGGTTGTCAAGGGAGGAGGCTCTCTCAAAGCAGTTAACTCAGCAGCATTACCTCTCCAATGAGTTGCTCATGGGGTTAAGGTCAGTCTTGGTACTTAGACTGACCAAGTGGACTTTTCGGTGGCACCCATGGATGATTTCTTAGTAATATTCGGCATAGAGTTCTTGGACTAGGTTAGAGCCTTCCTTGTCTCATGCTCAAACTAAATGTGCATTATGGATAGATCAAAGGCTTGTGTGGTACCAACAGAGAGAAGTACCAAACCTACTACCCAAGTTCTCTCAACACTTCAATTCAAGAAGGGATTGAAAAAGGAGGAAGAGAGTTACTTGACCATTTTAAAGGAGTATGATGAGGAGAAGGTGTTACCACAACCAAACTTGTCGACGGAGGTGCAAGTTGTCTTGGATGAGTTCTAAGACGTGATGCCTGAGGCATTGCCTAAATGGTTAACTCCAAGGAGGGAGGTGGACCATGAAATCGAGATGGAGCCCGACACAAGACTACTAGAAATGAGTCTTTATCAGATGGAAAAATTAGAATGGTGTAACGGAAGCATGGAGGTTGATGCGCTAAGATGACAGACAAAGTTGGTAGCCTTGAGTAGACCAAACAGTTCCTTGCTAGAAAGGATTAAAGAAGGTTGGAGCATAATGCCCTGGCTTAAAACCTCTTTTCCCTTATCAAGAAAGGAAAGATAAGACAATTTTGATTGAGTGACGAACTAATCTATGCAAAATAGAATCGCATCTATGTGCCTAAGTGGAGGAACTTAAGGAAGAAGTTGATCAAAGAGTGCCACGATTTACTATGGGCTAGGGACATAGGTATGAGACGCACCTTTGCCTTGATCAAGTCCATTTACTATAGGATGATGTTGAAGCTTATGTAAGAACTTGTCTTGTATGCCAATAAAAAGGGATGGAGCAGCATGCACCATGAGGCTTGTTAGAGCCATTGTCCATTCCAGAGAGACCATGGGAAAGTGTCTCAATGGACTTCATCACTTGCTTGCCAAAATTAGAGGGCTTTGGCAGCATAATTGTAGTTAGAGGTGTCCAACGACCCGATTCGGTTTTAGGAAAAAATATTTAACCAGATCGGATCATTTATATTACTTGGACTGGACTAGACCATTTAAAACGATTTTAATTATTATAAACCAAACTAGACCGTTTGATTTATAAAACCGTTCGGTTCGATCCGATCCGATTCGATTTCCGGTTGGTTCAGTTTTTTGGACATCTTTAATGAAAATAATGTGAAAATTTTAATATATTTATTAAATCGGTCCGGTTTGGTTCGATCGATTTAAACTAGACCAGACCATTTGAAAAACGATTTTAATAAATACAAACCAGACCTGACCGTTTGATTTGTAAAATCGTTCGGTCCAATCCGGTTCAGTCCGATTTTACGATTTGGTCCGATTTGGGCCGGTTTATGGACACCCCTAATTGTAATCATTAATCGCTTAAGCAAGTATGCAACATTCATACCTGCCTCAACATATTGCACTACGGATGAGACATCACAGTTATTCCTCAAGCATATTGTTAAGCATTGAGGAATTTCATCCAACATCATGAGTAATTGAGACCCATAATTCACTGGGAAGTTTTGGACAAAATTGTTCAAGTTGTTAGGATCAGACTTAAACTTCTTCACAAGCTTTCATCCATAGAGCGATGGGCAAACAGAACGTGCCAATGCATTGTTAGTGCCAACCAACATGATTGGGCTAAGTTTCTAGATGTAGCCCAATTCTCTTATAACTTGTAGATGAGTGAGTCCACTGGCAAGAGTCCTTTCGACATCATCATGGGACAACAACCCATGACTCATCATGCTTTGACCATAAGCAATGAAGGAAAGAGTCCTATTGCCTTCAAATTTGCTAAGGCATGGCATGAGCAAGGCATCTAAAAATATGAAGAAGTTGGCTGACAAAAAAAGGAGGATGGTCGAGTTTCAGAAAGAAGATTTGGTTATTGTCAAGTTATTGCCCCAATAGTTCAAGTCCTTGCGGAAAGTTCACAAGGGGTTGATACGGAAATATGAAGGGTCATTTTCAGTCCTTAAGCGAGTCGGTATGGTATCCTACAAACTATAACTCCCTTTGAAGCTTAAAACCTACCCAATTTTTCATTTAGGCATGTTGAAGCCTTATCATGGAGATAAGGAAAACACGAGTCAAGGAGAATCAAAAAGGGCACCTACTGTAGTAATAACCTCCTTTGATAGAGGAGTGGACTCTATCTTGGCAGACCGCCTAATTTGGCGTAAGGGTGTACCAAGTTATCGGAAATACTTTGTCAAGTAGAAGAATGTCCCGGATATAGAGGCATGCTGGGAACTCGAAGACTCTTTGTGGTAATTCAAAGATCACATAAAGAGGTTCAAGCTTGAAGGTACGATGAGGGCATCGCTAAATTGAGTGGGGGAGGGTGTTATTTCCTGCTCAAGTTGTCCCTCAAAATCCAAAGAAATGATACTTTACTAAAGGATCTAGACTTTTATACAAGTTACTACATGGAAAAGTTTTAGAATGGCCTAATGATGTCTAGATGGAGCTAAAGTTGGAAGGACTCAACTCAAGCTTGGAAGACTCTAGAATGTTCCAAAGTACACTAGCATGTGCTAGAAGGTACTGAAAGGTACTAGAATATTCTAGAACATACTGGATGGTTCATGAAGGATGTAGAAGTCTCTAGAAGCTTCAGGAACATCCTAGAACTTGCATGAAAGAACTAGGCAATCCTAGAAGACTCTAGACTTAGCTAGACTTGACTAGAAGGTCTTAGAACCTTGTGGCATGTTGTAGATAAAACTAGAATAATGTAGATACTTTTGTACATTCTAGACATGGTAGAATCTAGAAACTTGTGGCATAATCTTAAACTTGGTATCACACTATAAATTAACCTATTGGTCTTCATTTGTATCTATCATTGGGATCCTTGAAAAGTTGTAAGATAATCTCTCTAGAATAATATAAAGTATACTTCACAAACTCTCTTATTTTGCTCTTGAATCTTCTAAATTTCTAAATCTATTTGAAGCGTTTTGTTCAAATTAGAAGGGAGATTTAATACAACGAATCGTGTTAACTACTTTACGATTACTAGTTAAAATCTAGGATCATGACATTAAGCTAACCAGTGAAGTCATTCAATTTTAGTGCATCAAAACTCAAAAGAGCTGGCAAGATCTTGACAAAAAAAAAGGACAAATATTGAGTCCATTTCCAACCAAAAATTAATCTATTAAAAATAATATCTTATATTATTATATATTCGATTTATTTTCTATATATAACTAAGCAAATACATTTAAATATTTCACAAACCCTCCACGCCAATGATTAATAAAAATACAAGCAGTAAAGCTGAGATATAGAACAGACTTAATTTGGTACTCTTATCACGTCATTCTAATTTACTGAATTTGTAAGATACGTCAAAAACGTGCTTACTTTCATTAAATAGAATTAAAGTATCCATAATGATTTCCTTTCATTGGATTATTTACAAAATAAAATAAATTAAAATTCTTACAAATATTGAAAATCAAGTTGATTTTGTTTTAACTTTATTCCCTATGAAAAGTTCATAAATTAAATTATTGCACAAAAATATAAACTTTATCTTTTCAAATTAACATTTTTAAAAATAATTATTATTACATTAACAAGACATTTTAGAAAAAATAACTATTTTTATTCTCATTTTAAAATAATATAAGTAAATACAATAAAAAAATAATTTAACTCCAACTGTTCTTCTCTCCAATTCTCTCGATTTCCGATTCATAATTTTTCCAATTCCTTTTAAATTCAATTATGGATTAATAATCATGCACCAATGTCCACGAATCACCATTGTTTATTTAGATAACCATGCAAAGCTTATGAATGGCATAATATGTATTGAAATTTGAATTTATATGTAGGAGAAATCTTAGTTTGTTTTAATAGAATACAATTACATTTTCATTTGGTATTTTATAACTTAGCATTTCTATTCATAACAAGTTGTAAAATAATAATTATTAAGATATTTGAAATAATTTTTTTAATTTATTATTTAACATATAATTTATTATTATACAATAAATTATTATAAATTAATGAACTCTTTTTTTTTCTTAGGACAAATGTCAAAGTAATCACCCATTGTTTTCATGAAATCGATTTTTTAAGTTACCACATTGTTTACTCATGTAATATAGAATGACCCTAATAAGTATCTAAACTTTCACTAAGATTTCGATTTAAGATGAAACTTCTCACCTCTATGGTTACTTCTTTAAAATAAATGTTTGGTAGTTAGAAATGATGACGGTTATAAAATGATTTTAATTGTTACTAAATCAAATTTTGACAGTTGCTTAACTCTTTTTAAAAAAATACTTTTGATTCAATCTTTCTAAGTTTTTTCTAACTCTTATGGAATATATACCATCACGGTTATTAACTGTCATATCTAATATATGTTTTCTTTGTATTTTTTTTAACGCTAAAAATTCATGTACAAGATACATGGGATTAACTAATATAAAAAGTATAAATATACCGTCTATAAACTAGATCATTTGTCTCGATGTCACAAAATTAATATTAAATGAATGGATTGAAATATGGATGGAGTATAATATAATATAAGAAATTTAATATTTTAGACAAAAATTTGTTAAAATTGAAAATTAAAAAGTTAAAATATAAAATTTATAAAATTTAAGGATTTTGTCTATAGAAGCATATCAGGTATAATAATTTAGAAAATGATTGAATTGTGTTTTAGTTTAAAAATAGATGAAATTTAACCTTAAATTTAAA
This sequence comes from Hippophae gyantsensis, assembly GCA_030763125.1. Taxonomy (NCBI): domain Eukaryota; kingdom Viridiplantae; phylum Streptophyta; class Magnoliopsida; order Rosales; family Elaeagnaceae; genus Hippophae; species Hippophae gyantsensis. The sequence goes on along the minus strand of CM061032.1, from coordinate 57,053,963 downwards.
AACCCATTTTTTAATCAATTTTATTTTAAAAAAAGAAGTCTTATTTTACAAAATATAATTATTTTAAACATAAAAAATATTAATATCTTATAAATTTATAATTAATTTTAAATATAATATAATATATTATTATTATTATTTATTAAATATAATTATAATTATATTTAATAAATAATTAAAATATTAATTATAATTATGATATAAAAAATAATATTCATAAAAATAATTAAATTATTAAAAAAAATTGTGTAGCCTCTATATCAAACTTTCTACAAGATATAATACAAACATAGAACATTATATCGCAAATTTTAGGTGAAAATATTATCTAATATAATAAAATATATAAATTATATCTAATTAATTATATTTTAATACTTAAATAAAATTATTATTAATAAATATTTGTTATCTTAGTAATAATTAAAATTATAGTAATATTAGATATATGTGTTATAATGTAATCTATTTTTAATTTTTTTATTCTTAAATAATTTATTTTTTAAAATATCAATAATTTTTCATAAAAATTATTGTAACTATTTAGTAAAGTTTTTAATAATTTAAAATTTAATAATTATTTTATAATAAAATTTTGATAAGTTATTTGTTATATAAAATATATATTTTTTATTATATAAATATAAATTATTTTTATTTCTAATAAAAATAAATTATTATTTATTAAAAATTGATGGATGAGAATATTTTATTTTTGGTTTTCTTTAAGAAAATAAGAAGAGAAAGAAAGAAAATGGACCGACAAATTGTTGAATGAGTTTCAATTTATCTATTTTTAAACTAAAATGCACTCCCACTCTTTTTTATACTATGATAAAGGATATGATTCTATAGACAAAATCCCTAAAACTTAAGGAGTTATGTGTATTTTTTAATGATTAAAAATGAGAAGAAGGTTGTGGAAATGGACTATCACACTATAAACTTACAACTTTCATTTTTGACCCAAATTTATTATTATTTTTTAATTTTGATCACATTATTAAAATAGTGATATTTGTTTTTTGAAATTTAACCTCAATATTTTTAAAAATCAAGGCTATAGAATTTTGGTTACAGTCTAATAAAAACCGAGGCAATAGTGTATACATATAGTTTCAATTTTTATTAGTAACTGTAATCATAAGTTAAAATACAAAAATTATTTAAATATAAAAAATTTTATATAATCACAATTATTAAATGATCATGATCTAATTAAAATAATAGAGTTTTTAGTCTTTTTAAAACCGAAATCAAATAATATATATTGTGTGTTATTTATTTTAAAAAAATACAAAAAATACTTTACAAATTTTTTATTTCTCTATTAAATTAATTTTATGTGTTTTCTCTCATTTACACTACATACCAATTTTTTTAATTTTTTCCCTTTTTCTTTCCCAATTTTTTTCTTTTTCCCTATCTTTTTTCCTTTTCCTTTTTTATTTTATTTTCCCCCTTGTGCCCAATGATATTTATTCCATTAGTTCGTCACACACCTCTCTTCTCTTCTTCCTTTTCTCTTGTTGTGCACCTCCCTTCGTCAGTCGTTTCTTTTCTTTGTCGCCCACGACCCACCTCCGACCGTACCCCTTTCTATTTCTTCCCAACCTTGGTTTTATGTACCCAACTCGCAGATTCTAACCTTTCATTATCAAGTAGCTACATTGCTTCTCACGCACCTCCAACTCAACTGGTGCCTCCATCTATTCTTGATCATCCCCCAACCTCAGCTAGACCACCAATTTTTGGCCTATTATTGTAGTTGATCCCCTTCTTGCAACTCAGTCGGTGAGTAATGAGTAACTATTTTGTTGTAAACTTAATGATAGTTCTCATATGGTAAGTTGGTACAATCTAAAGTTGTAACTAATAAAGTGATAAGATTTCAGAGTTAGATATTTTTAGTTCCAAATTGTTCTTAATTGTTAATTTTTGTTTGGTAGGACACTAAAAATACATCATAATGATGATGAATAAATATAAATTCGATGATTTGGGTTTGGGAAAGTTGACTGGAGATTTTAAATTTGTTAAATTGATAAATTTTGCCCTTTCTTTGTATAGCAAAGAACAATAAGAAGTTATTATTAAGCCTTAAAAATCAAGATATTAATTATGACTGAGTTGGAATTTCCAACAACTAAAACAATAAGTTATGGCTTTGGTTTTAAGGATATAGTATTGTATTATTATAAGTAAATTGGCTGATAACTTTGAAGTTGATTATGATAAAGTAATATTGTCTCTTCATATTTTTTAAGTTTGTTTGTTTGCTTGCTTTTTTATTTTTTTATTTTTTTGTGGGTTATGTGAGAATCTTATGTGTTCTACAATCCTCTTTAGGCCTCCTTTTACAAGTCCTATATTATATTTAATGTCTATTTATGGGGAGGCATCCAATCACAAGTATCTCAACTCTGGGATTCACGAGCACGATTGTAAAGTATTTATTGATTTAGATGTTATTTTTTGCCAATAATACTAACAGTCAATAGATTCCAATATTTCAATCATTAATATTTGATCTTTTTGGTATGATTACTTCTTTATGGAAGTTTTGTCCCTTTAAAAAACCAGAATATTTCACTTTATCTAAGAATGGTTCTCATATAAGGTTATTCTCTATGTAAGTGATGCAATTTTCATTCCTAAAGAATGGTAAGGTTTTAAGTCTAAATGTATACATTGAATTATCCTTCTACCAATTCTCATTGTTACATGTTTTTGCTTATCATTTTTCTTATGTGCTCATGGGATAAAATTAACTTAATCAACATGTTTCTTTCTACAGATTCCACCGTGTAGATAGCGATGATTTGACCATTATTGTTAACTTTTGGTGACAATCTGGGCTTATGTCAAGCATGTTAAAGCACATGGATTCATATTATTTACGAAGAATACTGAAAAGGTTATTGTGATTGAATTTCTGTTGAAAAAGTCATTTAACACTATTGTATGATGCTAACTTGTTTATTTTTTCTTTTCTTTTCATGGTTATGTCTCACATTAAATCCAAATTCTTAAATGAAGATTGATAGACAAAGAAATGGTGCATACCTTGCCTTTTTGTATTGCTATCTATATTATACTATTATCAATTTTACATTAAATTCTTATTTTTTTCAATTTAGCATCATCGTTTCCATGAAAAAAAATTAATTTTTTGCATTTTATTGATCATTTAATTGTTTGATACACAAGAAAATGGTGCATACCTTGCCCTTTTGTGTTTGAGTCATTCAAAAATATTAATTATTATTTGAATTCAATGTGGGGTAAAGTATTCTTTGATATTGAAAACATTATGAATAAGTAAGTTATATTTGTTTATTAACTTATTAACTCGGGACATTTATTCTTTATTATTGATTGAGAGTCAATAGCTAGGAATGACTTGTTTTTTGTGCTCGTACTTTTGATGCACTCTATGTATTTTGTTATTTGTTGTGCAGTTATACAATGGATCATGTTGCATTGGCCAATGCCAAAGCAAGTAAATCCAATCATCATCTCCAATTTCATCTTCATCTCCATAATTGGAAAAGGATTATGATTTTCCCTCTTTAACACAAGGGATGTTTGGCAAACATTGAGTTGCCTTGCATACAATACAGAAATAATTGAAACATAAAAAGTTTACACCTTTTGTTCCCCTTATTTTGTATTAATATTTTTCCTTTTTCTTTTTCCTCATGATATGGTGTTGAAAACTATATTATAATTAGCTAGCTATAGTAAGATTTTATTATGTTTTAGTGTATGTATACACTCTCAAAAGTAATTGCATTCTTAATTTTAATATAATGACTTTTAATTTTCTCGATTGCTAAATTTATTGTAATTTATATTAAAAATGAGATTAATTGAGATATATATGGTCACAGTTTAAGTATAGCCAAGACAATAGACATATCATTTGGTCTTGGTCTTTTATAAGACCGTGACCAAATGTATGTCTATGACCTCGGTTTTTTAAAGACTGTGATCAAATGACATGTCTATGATCTCGGTTTTTTAAAGACGAGATCAAATGTATGTCTATGGCCTCAATCTTTTAAAGATCATGACCAAATGGTATGTCTATGTCTTGATCTTTTATAAGATTGAGACCAAATGTATGTCTATGGCCTCAGTCTTTTAAAGACCGTGACCAAATGATATATTTATGGCCTTAGTCTTTTATAAGACTGTGACTAAATGATATGTCTATGACCTCAGTTAAAAATAGATACCATAGATAACAGTCTATGATCTCTCTCACTTAGGTCTCAATTTATATAATTGTGACTATAGAACTACGATCCCGGTTAAAAACTGAGGTCATATATCAATATTGTAGTTGTGTCACATAGTCAACTAATACTAAACATACTTTCAACAGTGAAAGCTCATTTCTAAAATATGTTTAATAGTTGTATTCATAGTCAAAGGTTTTTCTTAGAGTAATTACATGGTCTATTATCCATTATTGAAGTTATCAAAGTTTTGATGAAAGCTTGATACGTGTTCAAGACTAATGTAATTATTTCACAACTTTTGTTTAGAGCCTCGACAATGTAATGGTCAATAGCCCTCTATTGCCAAACTTTTGTGATATTTATATCTTTGATCGCATATAGAAAGAAAATTACTTGAACATGTGTTATAAAGTAAAGTTAGTCTAAGATGTTTATCTAAAGGATTAATATGATCCATTAGTATGAGACGTATGTTTCAATTTACAATAAGTTTTTTCCCAAATTTATGATTGAACTAACATATATTGATTAGTTAAATCAAGAATCAAAATCAATCTATGAAAGTTAGATTACATCAGACGAAGCATTTTTTTCACCCAATGACTTGATCGTGTGGACGTCGTGATAAAACGACCTGGTGGCTTCCCACGTTTCTACTCTATTTCCATACAAGGGATGTCTTATGCGACTTAATCATAACAAACTTATTCCAATTGTAAGATTATCATGTTTAGGTAAACTCTGACACCTCAAACATAACACATACTAATGTAACATTGACACTTATCTTCTATATACTTATATATACTTCATTAATGAAATGAATAAAGGATCGAATTATTAAATTCTCTCTAAAATCTCACTAGAATCCATTACACATAAGCACTTCTCCAAATAGTTAGGGTTACAAATTATTAGAAAATCAAATCTTTCAAAAATTTAAGCTATTAAAAAAATTATATAATATTATTTTTTTATTTATCTACTATTATTTTAAAAGTATTAACTCTATATATCATGCATCATACATGTCAAATATTTACATTTAAAAAAAATCGAAGTTATTTAGAATTAAATATGTGTCCTCCTGTTAAAATTTGTTAAGAAATCAAGTATTTCAAAATATTAACTATTAAAAGAATTACTAATATTATATATATATATATATATATATATATATATATATATATTATAATTTAGTTTTTAATTTGTTTCTTTGAAATTTATAACTTTAACATTAATAGTTTAATAATTTGCACAGTTATCTTAAAATATAAAATTTAATGATAACATAACAAGTAATCATGAAAAAATGAAAGCAAATTACAATTGATAGACACATAATACAAATATACGTGGATAAAGAATGAGGGAAAATTGGATAAATGAGAATATATAACATGTAATATTAAAAAAAATTAAACATATTTATTAACAAACTATACTTGGATACGTCACTTTGTTTGAGTTTTAGTTTGTGAAGCTTAAACCAAAACCGACCTACCTAACTCGGTTTTTTCATTTTAAGAATTGAGACCAACCACTTTGACATATAAAACTAAAAAAATCAATTTATCTTTTGGCTTTTCTATTATAATTATAATTATTTTATATTAATTTATAAAATATTTAACAATTGGTCATGAACATGAATAGATAATAATTTTTTCACGATTTAACCATAATTTTTAATTTTTAATATTTATTTAAAAATATATTTAATTTTTAAAAATTAAAAATTAATATAATATTTACTTTATCACGTTATTTAAAATATTGATATTAATTTTTATTTTTAATCATTTATTATATGTTTCTAAGTAAAATAAAAAATATAAAAATAAAGATAAATAAAATTTAATTCAATTATTTAAAATATTGTATGTTTTATTATTAAAAGTATATTTTTCTATACAATCATATGTATATAAAAAAATATTAATATATATTCGATTTTAATTAATTATAATTTTGATATTATAATAACTATATTTGTTGTAATTATTTTTAAGTAAAAATTATTATATTTTATAAATAATTAATGTTTTAATTATCTGTAATTAAAATATTTATTTTTAATTATAATATATATATTTTTAAATGTGTATATAAAAATTAAAATAAATTAATCTTGCTTTTGAAAATTGGGTATGACAATATTAGTTTATTCTATATATTTTGATAATTGATATTAGTAGTTATGAAATTTTTTAAAATAATTTTTATCAAATAATATTTTTTAACGTGATTATATTTTATTTGTATAATAAAATTGGTTTCTCCCGAAAATACTATGTAGTAATCAAAATATGTCCTAAAATGGGAAAACATAACCTTTTAGGTACATTACATTAATAATATTAAGATTGTTTTTTCTTATATTAGAAGTTATATTATTTAAATTTTTATTTTTTAAAAAAATAAGTCAAATAAGATAAATTTAATTTAAAATTATTTAAAAAAATCAATAAAAAAATATTTAAATAACTTAAATTTTTTTTAATTAAAAAACTGAATAAAAACAAGTATTTTATAACCGTTAAATATTCGTATTTAATTATTTGATAAAAAATTAATATTTTTATAAATAATTTTAATATATTATGTTTTTAATTAATTCTGTAATTTGTAACATTTTTTTAAAAGAAAAAATATAATAATTTTATTTAATTAAACTATAATTAATGTGATTTAAAAATTTTATATGTTGGATCTTACATGCTTAGCACTAAATTAACCACGAAAATACAATGGCACTAAATTACATGCCCACTTTGTCCCGAAATCGAGCCAGTAGTATCATAAATGGCACGACGTCGTAATTAATAAACTTCCAGTGGTAATTCCATAACATCACAAGAAAATATCTAGCTAGTAGCCGCCGTGGAGAAAATTTTGTATATAATAAGAACATCAACGTGTGAGGAATTTTTTATTTTTATAAAATTAAAAAAAATTAAGAAATAAAGACGAAATTAGCGAATAAAATTATAATGAGTATAAAAAATCTTTCAACTTTTGTAAAATAAATATTTTAATTATAATATTTTAATCTTAAAAATATAAAATTTATGGTAATTTAGTTAAACCTAAATATACTCTTTTAAAATTAATATATATAAATAATGTTATAAAATTTATTTTTTAAATAAAAATATTGTTTAATTTTTTAATATTTTAATTAAAAAAAAGATATAATTTTTTTTAAATAGATAATAATGAAGGTATGTTTACCACTTATTTAAACCTTTTTTTAAAAATTACAAATATAATTAATGAAGATATTTTTATCTTTTATTTATAGGATATAATATATTTATAATTTTATTGTTTAAAATAAATTTAAAATTATTATATATATATTTATATAAATAAATAAATTATATATTATTTTTATAAAATTAAAAAATTAAACGATATATTTTATATAAGTAAAAGAATCAATATATACTCTCTAGCATATATTTTTAAATTATAACAAAACTAACATATTTTTTTTTTAAGTAAACTACGGAATCACAAATAAAGAAATCTACAACATGATCTATCTGAACTTTTCTCAACCGGCCCAAGTTCAAAAGGGACCACAACTCATCTATGGGTTCCGATTTCAACTTATAAAGAAGTTCTCGAACTTTCATTCCGCATATCTCCAACTCCACCCCTTTCTCGTACAAGATATTTTATCTCTCTCTAACCCGCTCTTAAAAGAATCTCTCTCTCTCTCTCAATTCCTTCTATCTTCTCCTCTCTCTTTTAAAGTCCCACAGTTATTAGGCTCTGTATTTTCAACAGGCCTCTCTCTGTGGTCTGTAAAAGAGAGAGACAAATATCTTCACCTGATTCTTAGCTTTCAAGAGGAGGCTATCAGATATTTTTGGTGTCTGTTTTTGATAGGTTTGTGAAGGACTTTAGATTAAGATGGATCGAGACAGAGGATCCAAAGCCGGATCTTGTTACTACTCTGTTCTTGGGATTCGTAAGGACGCCTCCTTCTCTGATGTTCGTACCGCCTATCGCAAGCTCGCCATGGTTAGTTTTTTAGAAACATTGCCGTTTGTGTCGTTCTATAAATTACTTTAATTGGGAGGGTCCTCTGTTTTTTGATTTTTTTGAGGGGGGCTTTGATAAGTTGAACAACATTGTTGTTATTTGGAGTATAATCGAGACGAGTTGCTTTTATTTTGTCAGTTTATAATTGAAAACCTTTGATTCTCATAAAATTGAAACGCGTTCTTTCTATTTGAAGAAGTGGCATCCAGACAAGTGGGGGCACAAACCAGACGTTGCCGGAGAAGCTAAGCGGCGGTTTCAGCAAATCCAAGAAGCTTATTCAGGTAAACGTTATTTATATGAACAATTTTGTATTATCAACGTATTTGGTGCAGACCGAGATCGATGTGATATTTCTTGGTTTTGTAGTTCTTTCCGATCAGTCGAAGAGGTCAATGTACGATGCTGGACTCTACGACCCTCTTGAAGAAGACGATGAAGTCCGTAATTTGATACTCTCCTTGCTACTTTTTTTTCAGTAATTTAACAATGCGGTAAAAAAAATAGAATTACAAACGGGGTCGTTTTAAGGAGACATAATAGCAAATAAATCAAATCAAATGGACTGGTAATCCGTTGCCAGTAACTTATAACAGACTACGACACTAACACGATATTTTTATATTCTCTGTTTTTTTGGCTGTTGTTTGTCTCGTACTCGTATATAAATTAAAGTTAAATAATAATTATTATTTATTAATAATTTTTAATTATTATATATGTAAAATAGGTAATTAAAATATAAAAATAATATAAGATCCTAATTCAGTGGCATGTGGTGGCTGGAACAATTATGTGAGGTGTGATACGAACCCAAGGTTCGATTAGAATTTATTATTAATTATTTTATAAATTTAATTATTTTTTATTGTTCAATTTTAGATTGTTATAAAAATATTATTAAATTTTTTGTTATTTTTATATCATTGAATTTTTTTAGTATTTTTATAAAATTAAATTTTATAAATATTATAAAATATCATCCATATACATTTGATTTATCATTAATTTTTGTTAGTTGATTAGTGTTGATAGTATTTTTTAATATTTATAAAATTTAATAAAATGGAATTAATAAAAAAAACGTTTGAAAATATTTTTATAATATTTATAAAGATTAATGACATAAAAGTAAAAGAAATTAATAATATATTAGAAATAATGCACAAAATTTTATGCCAGAAAAAATTATTTATTGTATTATTTATAATTTAATTGATTAAAGTTTTCAAATCTCTTATTCTCTTCCCGACGATGTCACACCTTTTGTTTTGTTTTTTGTTCTCTCTTTTTTTTAAAGGAAAAAAAAAAAGAGGGATGTGTTTGGTAAAGAAAATTAATATGCAGAACATTTTTGCAACATTAGAAAAAATTACTTTGGAAATAGGGTGATAATTTAATTAATCTTTTTTTTTTTATGGTTTCCAACTTGCTCCTGAATTTCGCAGGAATTTTGTGATTTCATGCAAGAGATGATCTCAATGATGAACGATGTCAAAGATGAGGTAAAGTTTTCATATGCTCATCTAAAGATAAATAATTCATGCTCGTGTACACTTTGTAGTCTTATTCATAACACAGTAGGCACTAAAATATCCACAAGTACAAACTCTCTCTAGAGCAAAATTTTCAAAAATTCCATAGAACATACAATATATATATATAATTAATGGTTGGTCTTGTACTGCTATGGTGGTCTTCGAATTAAACGTGTATTTGAACTAATAATTTGTATGAGCATATACCATTTGCTACACGGTTGACCTTATTGGTTTGGGAAGTTGTCGTTTTTTATACAAGTTGTGTGAAAGTTGTAATAATTTTTAGTGTATTGATATTTTTAGGGGAATAGTTTTGAAGAGCTCCAAAGGATGTTTGTGGAAATGGTTGGTGGAGATGGCATGGGTTTTGACCTTAATGAAGATCCGACAGCAAGAAAGAAGGCACGCGTGAACACATCCAAAGTTACAGTGCCTAAGCGCAGCACATCTCGCTGCTAGTTGCTGCTCATGTCATTATTAAGGAAATTCACTTGGTTCACATCCCATCTATTGTATTTTATTTAACTTCTCTTAGATTCCCCAAATTAAGATCTAATTAGGGATCGGGGATTTATTCTTTATCGGGAAAAAAAGGGGGAAAATGGAGGGGGTGGGATTAAAGTATGGTGATTAGAAATCTAGGACTTAAGCCTTGTGCTATCATTAATGAACAACTCTTTCTTTTCTTGTTTACTTTATTTCGTTCTTTTTTCATAAAGTCATTATAGATGATTCGTCAGTTTTTTTATTTATTTACAATTTGGTCGATTTCTTTTTCTTCTTCTTTTCCTTGAAGCAATCATCTCTCGTACAACTTGGTCAGTGGTCAGTGGTCAGTGGTCAGTGGTCAGGGAGAGTTAGGGGGATTGAGGTATGATTTTTAATACTTTTAAAATAAAATAAGATATTTAGATCATTTTGATGCAATAAAATTATTGTTATTATGTATAAAAGTAAATAAAAATAAAATAATTAATATAATATTTTATATTTATCTATTATATAAATATATTTTTATTTATTATTAAATAATTTATAATATAAAGTTTAATTGATGTTGGTTTCATATGAAATAAATTTTAATTTTGTACCAAGTTGATTTTTGAGAAATTTATTCTGGTTTCATCTTTGTTACTGATCAAGCTTGATCAAGTCTGAATTATAATTGGATCTGATTTAAAGTTTCATTAGGTTTGAATAAATCACGCTTAATGCAAAATATTTATAGGAAGAGTTTGATCTGAATTCGACTAATTTTATGAAATATATGTATATTATATATTATTATTTTATAAATTTTTGTATTATATCATTTAAATTCGTGTATAAATTTAAGTTCATTTAATATTAAAGTCAGATTTCAATATTATCGAACGCTCTAAGGGTGAGTTTGTATTTAATTTAAAAAATTTGATTCAATTTTAATCTGATCTAATTAATATTTAGTCACGGCCTTGACTTAAATTTAAAATTTTTTGGTTTGAATTAGGCTGATATGTCCAAATTTATATTACTAATTGTCACTAATGAATGTCACTTGCGGATTTCAAGAATTAAAATTTTGGAATATTTTACCGTTCAAAATAAAACTTGGGTTTATAGTATAAGTTGATTTATTCCATGGTTTTAGTAAAATTGAGCGGAATTGCGATCGATTTTACCATTAATTATAATATTTTATAAATTTACAATAATTTTAAATATTTTTTTCTAATGAAATATTTATTACAATTGAACTATATAAAAGATATTTAATATTAAATTATTTAAATGTTTAAGTGTATTGTTATAATAGTTTTATTTTATAATTAATTATAAGATTTATTTTATAATATATTTTATAACATATTATGTATTGGAGTATCTTATAACTTAAATTTTACATATTTCTTTATCATATAATATTTTTCTTAAAATAATAATAAATGATACATTATCCATTAAAATAAATTTTATAGAGTTTTATTTATAATTTCTATATTTAAAATAAATTTTCATAATTTTTTATTTATCAATATCAAAACAAAAATTTAATTTTTTTTTAATACGATCAAAGGTGAGAAATGTCTTATAATTTTTACAAAAAATAATATTTTAATCTTGTTATTTTCACTAGAGCATTTAGTCTTATAATTATTAAAAAAATGTGTATTTTAATCTTAAAAGTTTAAAGTTATAAGATTTATTTATATTTTTTTTATATTAAAACACATTTTTAAGATTAAAATATATATTTTTTAAATTATGATATTAAATTATTATAATTAAAAATTATAAAAATAAAATAGATGTTTTTGTGACCACACGCTCTTCTCCTACTAAGTAAAATATCTACCAATACCAACATTTTTATTTTGGCTTGTTTTTAGTCATGCACTTGGAAAGTGGAAAACATGAATGATACATTATAAGATCGAAAAATACATTTTTATCAAAAGTTAAATGCAATAATTTATATTTTTTATTAGATGGTTTTATAATAATTTTAAGATGATTGACGTATATAGCATGATATGTTAAAATTTATAGTTAATAAAATATTGTTATCTTGATTAGAAGATTTTTTTTAAAGAAAAGTAAAATATTTTTATTAAAAAAATACAACATATTTTAGATAGTTAATAGAGAAGAAACACTATAAGATCCCAACAATTAGCAACATACAAGTAACCATTAGGAATCAAACTCTCATATTTTATAGGAGACAAGACTAACAACAAAAACTTATAGAAAATCATCTCAAACCAAACTAACTATTTTATTAGAATAACTAAAACCATAAGCTTTTTATAAGAATGGAACAATACTCTAGCTACGAGAAACAATTAAAAATTAATAATATTCCAAACAAGAGCTATACAAGTTTAGTCAGATTCATCAAGAAGAAGAAGAACCCTTGAAAGCATATGTCAACTATTAGTAAAATGAGCATCATCAACATCATGAGTGAGCATCAACTAACCTTATCACCTATTTTCCTCCTACTCATTTCAAACACAAAACCTCCATTGTCCTTTTTCCTCAAACCACCATCCCTCATATGTTCATGACATATTAAAATTATTCCCTATATTTTGCATACTTTCCACCAAAGTCTATGAAATCATTCTAGTATACCCACAAAAATGTGATTGAAATGTTATACATCCACAATAATAGCATAATTTGGAAAAGTATTTATACTTCACCTCAACCTAAATATTAGAAAGCACAAAAGAGATCTAAACCTCTAGAATCAATGCTAAAGAGAGCTTAAAGCATACTCAAACACAAATTGTTGTCATAATGTAACTACTTAGAGAAAATTTATCAATCTTAATGACTAAACAAATTTTCTCATCAATTCTTCTTGAAATGGACTCAATCTTCCAATCCATGGAGATCGTGGAGTTGAATTTAAATTGAAATTTTCTCTAATTCAATCTAATCTTCAAAATAAAAGACGAAAGTATAACAACCAATTACTTTCATGCCAAGACTTTCCATTTTTGTTCAATTTCTACGATAAACTTGAAATAAAGAATCCAGATTAATCAACTTTTGAGAGACTACGTGCAACATTAAAACCAAATATAAAGAGCTTTTATTACTCACAATCAGATGCTCAAGACCCAAAGTCATATCAATACTATCAACACAATTCACCAAGTTTTTCATTCTTATTTTTGCAAGCAAAAATCAAGAACCTTAAATTTCAAATTCACGAACCAAAAATGAAAGAAAAGAATGTGTTTGGATACTAGAATTGGAATAGGACTCACAAATGAAAAGAAAAGAGAAATTAATTTAAATCACAACAAATTGAATCAAATTCAACATTAAGGTACAAGAGTTAAGTATGTTAATTTATCCTATAAGAACTAAAATTCATGAGAAAAAAAAGCTCTAATTTTTACACCGATAAGGAATGATCCTTTGGGGATGCACTGAGATTGAAAATTATCTTCTCATTTTCGTCTATTCTCTTATCCCCATTTTCTTAATTTTTTAAATATATTATATATTTGTAAAATTTTATTGTTAAATAAAAAGAGTATTGATAAAATATAATATTTTCATTAATAAAAATTTAATATCATGATAAATATTATAATGATCATTAAACTAATAGTATAAAAAAATTATTATATTTTAATTTTAATTTTATTATATTTAATTATATAGCAAATAAATACTTGAGATTTTATTAATACTTAAGTTATTTATTCAATTTATTATAGTTTATTTATTAGTAAAAAATTCTTGATACTTGCAAAAAAATTCGAATCCTTTGATAGAAAAATCCCACCCCGTCACCTACATTATCTAAATGAGGATGGGATAACTTTCTTGCTCGTATCCCATTAACATCCCTAAGCCATATTGCTCTATAAGACTCTTGGGAAAAGAGTTTTTTTTTGTTGAAAAATTAGCTTTTTGTTAGGCTAAACAACAACTAGTTGTTTGTAGTTGGAAGATCTTGCTTGGATATAATTTATAAACCAAGACCTTGTGACAATTGGTTGATGAATGTAATGTGTTTTGGTTAACACTTTCGATCAAGATCAGAATTAATTAAACTATTAAAGTCAGCATTTGAAAATTTGTGTGATTAAACACAAGATAAGCAAGTAATTTGCTCATTGAATTTTAGAAAAAAATTAGGAGGTTTAGTAGGGCAATAGTTGGGGCTGGGAAGTGCAATTAATAATAATAATTATTATTTTTTTCTCTTTTTTTACTCTATAAATCCTGATTCTATTTACTTTATAATACGGGTCTTAACGGCAATACCGGATTTTAGTGTTGTAGGGAGATCATATAAATAATAAAAATTAATATTATTTATTTTTTAATTAGTAATTATTTATTATTAAAAAATATATGGTATATATCTTAATATAAATATATTTAAATTATTAAGTTTATAGTGTTTTTTTGAGAAATAAAAATTTAAAAGAAATATTTATCAATTTTATTCATATATTTATTTATAATTTTATAAATATTATACTTAAAATTTTTATGAAAAATTATTTATGTTTCGGTGTTGTAGAGAGGCAAATCTATACATAAATAAGGAGTGTCACATGTCTCATCTTAATTTTCGATAAATAAAATTTTAGATATAATATTTATAAAATTATAAATAAATTATATATATAAATATGATTATATTATATCCAAATTTTAAATTTTAAGCTTTTAATCCTTAATAATTGACTATAAATTTAATAATTTATACATATTTTATTAAATGAAATATATAATATTTTTTTATAAATAAAAATCACTAATAAATCAAAATTATTTTTGTATTATTTTTTTATTCTATATATGATGATTCTTTTAAATATAAATTGTAAATCTAATTCTAAATTTACATGGGTTGGATTATGTTATTATTAATGGGGTTGGAGGTAATGGGTAAGTAATTCTTTGAAATTTTCTTTTTATTAAAATATTTTGATCACCTTAATTTTATAAAAGATATATAATTTATTTAATTTTTAAAATTAGTATATTTTAGTTTTATAATTTTAAGGTTATGTAATTAAAGTTTTTTATTTTTTTAGATAAAAAGAATATTTTAATTAAATAATTTTAAATTATATAATTAAAATATTATAAATTTAAAAATTATATAATTTTTGTATTTTTTATAAAAATTAAGTAATTAAAATTTTCAAATAATACATATCAAATTATTTTTAAAATATTTTTTTCATTTTGGTATTCAACTTGGAATAAGGGTATCGTGGACCATGGTCATGGAAGCATATGGCGCATGATCAGAAGAACTAACAAAGCTTTAAAAGAGTATTTGCTGAGGTCTCTGACAGGTGTGTTCCGGCATTTATTTATATAACGAATATAATTATAATTAATAAAATAAATAATTATTAATTAAATTAAAATTTATTTTTTAATTTATAATTAATTGATATATTAATTAAGTTAAAGTTATATCTTTAACAAACACAATATTTCTATCTGTTCCACGTAAACTTCTGGTTCCTAGCCTCTTTTATAAAGGAAAAAATGTCTTGTAAAAATATATTTTATTCCGGTTGGGTTTTTTTAGGTTATGTTTGTTTGGAGGGAATGAAAAGAATCAGATTGATTCTTTTTATTTTATATGTTTGATTGGACAAAATAGAGAAACATAATAAAATCGATTATTAAAGGAGAAAAAATCACAATTCCTTCTCTCATTTTAGGAATCATGATTTGATAGAATTGTGATTTGATTGTCATCTAATTTTGTTTTTCTAATTTTACCCTCATCTTAAATATAACCCTAAAATCAAATCTCAAATCTCAAACCCAAAATCCAAAACCTAAAATCCTAAATTCAAATCCTAAATTCCAAAACCCTAAACCCTAAAACCTAAATCCTAAAACCCTAAACCCTAAACCCCTAGACCTCAAATCCCAAAATCCTAAATCCTAAATCCTAAACCCTACATCCTAAATCCAAATCCTAAAACCCTAAACCCTAAATCCAAATCCTAAACCCTAAAACTCAAATCCCTAAACGCCAAATTCCAAATCCTTAAACCTTAAAACCTAAAGCCTAAACCCTAAAATCCTAAAACCCTAAACCCTAAACCCTAAATCCCAAAATCCTAAAACCCTTAACCCTAAACCCTAAATCCAACTCCTAAACCCCTAAATCTTAAACCCAAAATCCTAAAATCCTAAAATCTTAAAATCCTAAACGCTAAACCTCAAATCCCTAAAACCCAAATCACAAATCCCAAATCCCAAAAGCCAAAACCCCATATCCCAAAACCCAAAACCTCTAAACCTCAAATCCCTAAACCTTAAACCCTAAACCCTAAACCCTAAATCCTAAATCCAAAATCCCAAATTCTAAAACCCTAAACCCTTTTTAGAAAAATAATAATTTTAACCCTAAACCTTAACTCACAAATATAACCCTAAACCCTAAATCTCAAATCCCAAACCTCAAAATCCTAAACCCTATTTAGAAAAATAATAATTTTAATAATATATTTCTTTTTAATTAAGTAATAATTATTTAAAAAATAATGATTTCAATAATGTATTTTGTCTGACAAAAAAATAGCAATTAAATGATATTATTTGAACTTTACTAAATGGGTGGGTATTAAGGTAATTTACAGTTTTTTCCATTTCATTTCAGTGGCAAACCAAACACTGTAATCCTGATTTTGAACTTGATTTCAATAATCAAACCAAACAACATTGTTTTTTTTTCCATTCTATTCTATTCTCATTCTCATTCTGCGAACCAAACGTCAATTTAATTTAATGATTATGAATATTGGATACTTAAATATAAATATAGACATTTATATGAATAATTATAAATAATTATGAGAAATATATTGTTTATTTTAAAAATTATGAAATTAAATATATTTAATTTTTATAATAATAAATTAATTAATATCTAATGTAAAAATTAATGAATTAAAACATTTTTTTAAATGAACATTTGTGACCATCACACTTTTTATAAATAAAAAATGATGTTACAAAATCTTTAATAAAAATATATTTTAAATTTATATTTATTTAAAACATTACAAGTTACGTATATTTATAACAGTAATAAAAAGTCAATGTTTAAAAAATTGTCACGCACCACCTATCTAATTAAAAAAAGGTGACTTGGCACATGTTTGATGCATATCTCATAGAGTTTTTAAAAATGAAATATTATTTTTTATATATGAATATTTTAAATAAATTCGAATTTAAAATAAGCTATCATGTGGTCTACTGTACTGTCGCCGGAGGAGAATCGCAATATTCATCGGCTAGAATTTATATACAGAAGTGAATGTAGAAATAAAATTAAAGGAATAGTGGTTTAAATTTGATAGAATTATAGTAAAACATGAGTTATGTTTGTTATAAGGAGAGTTACGAAGTATTATTCAAAGAAATATACATGAATATAATATATTTTTAAATAAAAATACGTTAAAAATTTGATATAAGATATAGATAAGATAATAATATAAAATTATATAAATATGAATTTAAAACTCATTAATATATATATAATAATAATAATAAAATATATTATTTAATTTTTTATAATAATATAAATATAAATAATATATTATAATTGAAAATAAAATATAAAAATTTATATATAAATAATAAAAATATGTGATCATATAACTATCTGTATCATTTACTTATAATTCAATTAATTATGTCATTAATCAAAATTAATTTCTAAATTTTAAATCAAATTCATAATTTAAAATCATTTTAACTTTTTAACTTTAATTTTAAAAAGTT
This sequence comes from Hippophae gyantsensis, assembly GCA_030763125.1. NCBI lineage: Eukaryota > Viridiplantae > Streptophyta > Magnoliopsida > Rosales > Elaeagnaceae > Hippophae > Hippophae gyantsensis. The sequence goes on along the minus strand of CM061032.1, from coordinate 57,035,839 downwards.
ACGTATATTAAAAACTTTATAACTTCTTCTTTACGTGTAATTGATTAAAAATCACTTATTCACGAGAATAAATCCTAAATAAACTAGAATTACATTTATTACATTAATATAAAAAAATTAATAACTAAAGTAAGAAATATCAATTTCGTTGATAAATCTAAACATTTAATTTTACTTGTAATAGAAGCTACTAGGTGTTACTTTCAACAATAATATTTTTAATTACAAACTAATATCTTAAACTATAAATAAGTACATCCATGAAATAAAACTAAAATAATTCATAACATTAAATAATTAAATCATAATTTAGAGTTTAAAATTTCACACAATCACATTATTGAATTAATTAGTCATGGATTCTTTAAGATTCAACGTTATTTCCTTGAAAAACTATAAAGAACATAGTAAAAAAAGCTTATGAAAATTAGAGAATTAAGTTAATAAAACTTTATATTTTATTTAAAACAAAAGAATACCTTTTTGGATGGTATATAAGTGCAAGGGTCATTTTCTTTATATGTGGGTACCTCTATTCTACATCATGGAGAGACTTGCTTATATAATAGACAAGTCTTTGGACTCCATTATCATCATTTACTAAGGTTGTAATAAAGTTATTTCTAACGCTGCCAAGTATAAAATGAGCACGTCACCTAACTGTCAAGTATAAGATTAACACTTTAAATGCTTTCTCATAATTTTGGTCCAAGAAAAATTAGATTTTCCACGTAATACTTTGAAGAAAGGTACATACTTGTCAATTATTCATGAGATGAAACAATTTATAGCAGTCACTCATCCTATCAATCTCTGGAATTCTTTGATAGTCTTAAGGGGTTGTATATCTATCAATTCTTTTATTTTCTCAAGATTGGCCTCAATTCATCTTTGGTTTACCATGAATCCCAAGAATTTTTCTAAACCTACTCCGAAAACACACTTGTTTGGGTTTAGCTTCATTCCATACTTTCTAAAAATGTCCAAGGTTTCAACTAGGTTAGTGACATAATCCTTTGTGTGCTTACTTTTGACAATTATATCGTCCACATATACTTTCATGACTATTCAATGTGGTCTGAGAATATTTTGTTGGCTAATCTTTGATATGTAGCACCAATATTTTTAAACTAAAGGACATGAATTTGTAGCAAAATAATCCTTGGTTGACCATGAAAGTTGTCTTTTCCTAATTAGGATCGTACATTCAGATTTGATTATACCCGGAGTAAGCATCCATGAAAGAGAAGGCAACATAACATATGGTAACATCCATAAGTTGGTTTATGCATAGCAATGAGAAACCATCTTTTAGACAAACATTAATCAGGTCAATGAAATCTACACATATTCTCCATTACTCGTTGGCTTTTTTAACTAGGACAACATTGGCCAGCCAATCAAGATAGTACACTTTTGTTATATATCAAACTTTCAAAAGTTTTCAACTTTATTTATATGGTAAAATATCTTTCTTGATTATATGATCTTCTCTTTTGCATGATAGGTTTAAATTTTGGACCTATATTGAGGTGTGTGCTATGATTTCTCGACTATGCCACACATTTCCTTATGGGACCATGCAAACACATCTTTCTTTTTTCTTAGGAATTCATCTAACCTTTCTTGTTCCTTTGGAGGCAAAGATGTACCCATATGGACAATCTTACTAGACTTATCTTCAAACAAGACTAGGATACATGTCTCTTATGTTGGTTCAAATGTAGGAATGTGCCCTAGGTGGGGGTTAAGTTGTTGATTAAGTATAATGATAGATATCACATTTTGGGATAGAAGCAACTCGAGTCCACCTTTCACAACCAGATGATGGTTGGCGGGTAAAGGTCACATGGTAAAAGTTGACATGGTAGATGGTTCCTAATGAATTGTACCCTAGCCAATTCCATTTATCTCATATGACTCTTTCTAACCAGCCATGTTCTGGTCGACAATGTTGGTCCTGGGAAGCTATGTTTGGTAGGCCTAATCTTAGAGGGGGGAAAAATCTTGGCAAGCAAAATGTTGGTAGAAAAAATCCTAGCTAGCTAAATTTTGGGTGATAAAATCTTGGCTGGCCATCTCTTGGCCAGTGATACTAGGCTTGGGACTTGAGTCCTACCCCGCATGGTTATCTTGCCAACCAAGTCCTGGATGGCTATGGGTACGACCTTGTGCACTCTAGACATTAAAGGATGCCACAAGAACGTTCCTTATGATAATGACTTGTTTTGAAAACAATAGCTTTGGTAGGTGCTCCAAGATGGCCTGGAGTGCATTTTCCACCATCTCTAAGCGGGCTGAAATTCGAGGTTGTCTTAACTTTTTGGCTTGTTGGTCAATTATAGGCGAGCAGATTCAGGTGTAGCACTCATAATTCTTGCAGGTCCTATAGGAGGTAGAAGGATGGACTGCTTATTAGCAAGTTGGACCTCCTAACTAGTTGTGAGGGTTTAAGAGGTGAAATTGGCTGTTTGATCCATGGATTTTTACAAGTATAAAAAAGATAAAAATTTAAGATTAAAAGATTTTGGTGTTCTCTTATGAGAAAACATTACTGCTAAGGTCCACATTATTTTTTTTATATTTCTTTTATATCTTAACTGATCAAGAAGTTGGAAATTTTTTTTAAGAATTCTAAAATTTTGTAATTTTTTAGCCAAATTGAACATATTTATTTTTTAAAGACGATATCAGATGTTGATATCAATTTTTGTTAATATTAGCTAGAATTATTTTTCACAAAAATTATAAGATGAATAAATTGTTAAGATTTTAGACCATGAAAAGAAAGAGACACATAGATAAAAGAATAGATATAAAAATTTGCTTCCTAAATGCCATGACTAAAGGCAAAAACTGTAAATTCTCAAAAATTACTATTATATGTATTATGATACTATATTGTGTCAATTGTCTCGCGAGTTTAAGTTTTAAAAAATAAAAAATAGAGTTACAATACATATTTAAATTTTTTACATAAATTAGGCCTTATAATTAACTTTTAAAAATAACTATTAATGAAATTCAAATATATATATATATATATATAGAGAGAGAGAGAGTTTTCACTTTTAAAACATTAATATTTTAGGGCAATCACATAAATAGAAAGCCTTCTTCACAGTTTTTATTCAAACATAGTGGCATTTCCGCAAATACCTCCCGATCCAAGACCAGTCTCTGATCACTCTCCCATCTCATGTCGCAATTGATGATATATAAAACACCTCTCCGTTCCGTTCCTCTTTCGTCGAATTCTGTGTGACCAAACCTCTCAATCTCTCTCTTTAACCCCCGATTTACCGTTTTAGGGCTTCCAATTCAGCGATTAGAAACGATGTCGTTGAGGCCGAGCGACAGGACCGAGGTCCGCCGGAACAGGTACAAAGTGGCGGTTGATGCAGAGGAAGGTCGGAGGCGCCGAGAGGACAATATGGTGGAAATCAGGAAGAACAAAAGAGAAGAGAACCTTCAGAAGAAGCGCCGAGAAGGACTTCAGCCTCATCAGTTGCCAACTATGCCTTCATCTATTGAAAAGAAGGTAGACATATAATTTCCTTCTATTTGATGTCTTTTTTTTCCTTTTAGTTACATTTTGATTTTCTGTTCATCGTTGAAGTGTTGTTGTTTTGTTATATTGGTTGAATTGATTTTAAGTCCCTATCTGTGCTATTAAATGCTTCAATTCTTTTTTTAACAAACATATTTGGGTCAGGGTGGGATGCGTAGGTCTCTTTGTTCGTAAAAAGAGGTACACTAAGTCCATTTGTTTTTCTAGGTGGTACATTTTAAATCCTTTATTTTATGGGAACGTACAGGTAACTTTAATTTCTCATTGTCAACTGGAAAATGGTCATTTTTTTTTTACACACATACTCCTCTCGTGTGTATAATTAATGAATGGCATGTGGACTTTCTTTTTTTCCTAACAATCAAAATTGAACTTATGTATATCTTTTAAATAACTGAGGACTAGTGGTGTATTACCTTAAAACAATGGGAGTAATTGATACTTTTTTATGAAGTAAGAGACCTTTAAAGGGTATACCAGATTTCGGTCATAGGGGATTTGAACCAAAGAATTTTTGGGAAATGTGAAGCTTTCACAAACTGTATTAGTGGCCTTGATTACTTATGAAATTTCATTTAACTGCGTTACCTAAGTGGCCTGGTAATCGTTGTTTTAAGTTGATATTATGCAAATGGATAAGATGGGTTATGTTGCGTATTTCCTGAGTGTTCTGCTGATTGTTTTGGTTGAATTTATTGTAACATTTTTAACCATTGAAACAGTGGAACATTGAGCATTGTGGTTTGATATGTTGAATTTTGGACGTTACTTGTATGTTAAGTCTTCTGGTCATGAGGCCATCCAATTGAGCTGATAGCATGATAATTATGCTTCTGTCAGTCTGTGATCAGGGAGTTATTACTGGATATCTAACATATGAGTCATATGACTCCTTAATTAGTTGGATTTATTAGTTTTAAAGTAACTGTTGTCTGTCTTTAGTATCTTTTTAATTTCTGAATTTCTTATATAGTTGAGGAAGTCGCTATTTGCAGACCCTGCATCCTTTGTTCAATTAACTGCAAGATAAATTGTTAGGCTTCTTTGAAGTCATTCTTATAATTTTAATTTTCCAAATGCAGTTGGAACATTTGCCATCTATGGTTTTGGGGGCTTTTTCTGATGATAATAATTTGCAGCTTGAGGCAACTACTCAGTTCAGAAAGTTGCTTTCAATTGGTTAGTGTTTCATTGCAGTTATTTATTTATCGTGTGTTTATAATAGAGTTTTGTTTAGTTGATTTTTGCCCATTTTAGAGCGTAGCCCACCAATTGAGGAAGTCATTCAATCTGGAGTTGTTCCTCGCTTTGTTGAGTTCCTTATGAGGGAGGATTTTCCACAACTTCAGGTTGGTTAAATGCTGAAACCTATTGGAAGCTAAAGCCATATTCAAGTATCTTATTGCATAAAATCTTATGCAGTTTGAAGCTGCTTGGGCGCTCACAAATATTGCTTCTGGGACCTCCGAGAACACTAAAGTTGTAATTGATCATGGTGCTGTCCCTATCTTTGTGAAGCTTCTTGGCTCTCCTAGTGATGATGTTCGTGAACAGGTATAGTTTATTATTTGATCATTTATTTTTCATTTTCTTTGTTTATTTTTATTGTACATTTTTAAATTGACAAACGTTCATTTAACTACTTGTATTATGTGAAATTTTCAATTTACTATCTTTAATATTTTGTTTCAATTAACTACTTTTATTATTGAAATGTCTTTGAATCAATTATTTTGGCATAAAATGAGTCAATTTGTTTTGAAATATTTAGTTACCTACGGCACGTGAAGTTATAAGAGTGTGTGGTGAATAAAATAACGAAGATATAGCTTTACGTGTTGTGCAAGTGATTTAATTTTTTTGATTAAATTAGCCACTTTTTGGAAAAATAGTTTATTTTTTCACATTATATTAGTAGGCTAAATGAATGTTTTCCCTTTTAAATATTTGAAATTTTACTTCTATTTTTCAACTAACTTTTGGGGATTGGGGTTGGAATGTAAGCATGACATTCAGGGTACAATGGCGGTCACCACTGCCATGCAACGTTCTATATTTTTTGTTCCATGGTTGTAGTTTACCTGTTTGCTTACATTCTTTTGGGAGAATTCATGTTGATGCTCCCATTATATAAGTGTTGGTTCTGTTTTTCAATTTAACATGTTCATTGATTGTACTTATTTTGTGTAGGCTGTTTGGGCTTTGGGAAATGTTGCTGGTGATTCTCCCAGATGTCGTGATCTTGTACTTGGCCATGCGGCTTTGCTTCCTCTGCTAGCACAATTGAATGAGCAATCAAAGCTCTCTATGCTAAGAAACGCAACCTGGACCCTTTCAAATTTTTGCAGGGGCAAGCCACAACCACCTTTTGATCAGGTTTGAACTTCTTGATGATATTATGAAATACCAAAATTGCATTTATGCTTTAGGTTGAATGATTTTTTAGTATGTCTTTGCATCTGTGTTAATTAACATTAATTTCTGTGATGTAGCTAAATTGTTTAACCTAATCATTTATTCAAGTGCCTAACGGCATTGCTTCGTTCATGTTTGCAGGTTAGGCCTGCACTTCCAGCTCTTACACATCTTATACATTCAAATGATGAAGAGGTGTTAACTGATGCATGCTGGGCTCTCTCGTACCTTTCTGATGGTACAAATGACAAAATTCAAGCTGTGATTGAGGCAGGAGTCTGCCCGCGCCTTGTTGAGCTTCTACTGTGAGTTACTTTGGAAAATTTCTGAACCTGATTTATTGTATTATTTTGTAATAATATTCTTGTTTCTCCAACTTTGCGAGATAACATGTTCCATCTTAATTTTCAGTCATCCATCTCCCTCGGTCCTCATTCCTGCCCTCCGAACAGTTGGAAATATTGTCACTGGAGATGATTTACAAACACAGGTATTGTTTTTCCTTAAGTATCTTTTGCATTATTCTCTTAGAAGTAATACATCTGTAGACAAAATAGAAGTGGAAATGTTTTGAGGGTTCTTTACTAGAACTTTCCTTACCATTTTTTTTTGTACCCTTTACCTTGTAACATGGAAGAATTCATAATCCTAGGAAGGACGGAGGAGCTACTTTTGTTGTATGGCCCTTTTTTCCCAACCCTGCATGGTTCAGTTTCTGCAAAACGGAACTTTTAAACATATAAGACCTGTGAACATAATATGTAAACTGTTTTTTTTTTCAATCAGGTCATCATCAACCATCAATCTCTACCATGTTTGCTAAATTTATTGACCAATAATTATAAGAAGAGCATCAAGAAGGAAGCTTGTTGGACCATCTCAAATATCACGGCTGGCAACAAGGAGCAAATTCAGGTTATATATGGAGTTGAACTTTGATATCATTATTACTGTTTTCTACTTGATGCATTTTACCTGTTTTCTTGCTTTGTGTTAATATGTTACATGTAATTGAAATTTTACAGGCTGTCATTGAGGCTAATATAATGGCTCCCCTTATTAATCTACTTCAAAATGCTGAGTTTGATATAAAGAAAGAGGCTGCCTGGGCAATCTCGAATGCCACATCTGGTGGTGCTCATGAGCAGATCAAGTATGTTCTCTTTCCCCCCAAATTTAAGGTGGAAAGTTTCATGTTGCTTTCAGTTGTCAACGTTATGATTATATTGCGTTGTCATATGTAGGTTCTTAGTTGATCAAGGGTGTATCAAGCCCTTGTGTGATCTTCTTATATGCCCAGATCCTAGGATTGTTACAGTTTGTTTGGAAGGGCTTGAAAACATCTTGAAGGTTGGAGAAGCGGAAAAGAATTTGGGCAATACTGGAGGCGTAAATGCCTTTGCTCAGATGATTGACGATGCTGAGGGATTGGAGAAGATTGAGAACTTGCAGTCTCATGACAACACAGAGATATATGAGAAGGCAGTTAAAATTCTTGAGACATACTGGTTGGAAGAAGAAGATGAAACAATGCCACCTGGAGATGCTTCTCAGTCTGGCTTTAACTTTGGAGGTGAAGCTCCGGCTGTTCCTTCTGGTGGATTCAATTTCAGCTAAAGGTAATTTTCACTTCCAATATGCTTCCTTTTGAGATAAGTACTTCGTCATGGACCTTAGTTGGAATGGTTTAAAACATTAAATAGTGGATCTTGGATGGGTGATGGTAATTGTCTCAATATGATGCATATACCTTGTTTGACACCTCATTTGTGTAATCTGTAGGGGATGTAGTGGCTTCCTTCTTAAGAGTTGGACTGTAGAGTTGTGGGACTTGGATTATTATATGATGGGGATCATATGTTAGTGGTTTTAAAAATGGTTCGTGTTTTGGTCAGGCTATCCCCAAATGGTACAGCCATCATCCCATACCAGCAGATATTGAGTCTTTCATAATTTTGATTCTTATTTCAGTCGCTTAGAAGTGCAGTGCTGTAGCTGACTGTCAGTTGCAGTTCGTTACCAAGTGATTTTGGCACTTTTAAACATTTGTCTTGTAGTTATTCCGACTTCTTTTGGCCTTTTCTTCATGATTCATGTTATTTGATGATAGAACCTTTTTTAATTTCTTATTACCCTCTTTTTGTGGTGGAAGGGTGGTGGGCTTTAATTAAAGTCGTTTAGTGTCCTTCTGTCAGGGAATACATTTATTTGTTTGATATTTTTATTTTCTAAGAAAAGTTTTTTCACGAGCGATAACCTTTAATGCTCAACTGTGCTGCTCTTAACTTTTGCCGAGGCTGAGACTTACTACTGCACGAGTTTTTTTTAATTATTATTAACTTACTGCACGAATTTAGCACATTTGATGTTAAAATTTGCTGAGTAAGTGCTCTTATTAATTTGTGCAACATAATACACCTGCCAATAATTATTTGGGTTACCACGTACATTTCGTACATTAACATGCTATACTAAATTACTACGTATAATGTATGGATCTTTGTATGATTTCCACTTAATGTTGTTGAACAAAGGTATTATTGTCGTTATCCTCGATTTTTTTTCGATAGTCATATAATTGTATTGAAAATGTCTCCAACTTTAGGGTGTGAATTCTGTCCTTTTGATCGTGCTTGGGTGTGGTTTGTGGCACCAACTTTGTGTGCGTTTGTGTTATATTGTAACTTGAGAGAGCTGATCTGGTACAGACTTAGGGTATTGATGACACCCAACAGTCTGTATGGTAATTTAACTCAATATTTTATAGTTACATGATTATCTAATTAGTTATTAAGAGCCATAATGTATCCGATGCTGAGTGCCAAATCATTTCTTATTAACTTGGTGAATGTATCAATTTACATGTAAAGTAAACTCATAATTATTTTGACATTTCACTTTATCAACATTACAATCCCATATAATATTAATACACAACTTAATATCAATTTACATGTAAACTCATAATTAAGTTGTTGCTTTAAAGAAGTCTTTGAGATGAGTTTCAATTTATGTGGAGTTATTGACAAGTATAATTTAACTTAATTATATTAAATGAAGAATTTTTAATGTTATTTGTAATTATAATATATTTATAACTTGTAATATTTCTTTTGTTTTAACTTCTTGAATGTCACTTTGGGTAACCTCTTCATTTGCAGGCCGGCAATGATCCCGATAATGTATGTCACTTTTTAATTGGCTATATACACTTCATTAATATTGCTTTTATAGGTGTATCCCACACCCGTGCAAGCTAGGTACACAATGTGGTCGGGATATATAGCAATGTTTGTCACTTTGAATCTGATAAAATATCCAACAGATCGTGTGAAATTTTTCTACGAACAAAAGGACTCAATTTATCGTGTATATTATTCCCTATTTGCTTTGGTTTCTGAATTGTTTAATGTTGATTAAAGAAAACATTTTGTACATGATTTCATGTAACCAAGGAAACGGAAGCCTATTAATTTAATACAAAGCAAGTACCATCTTCCTACCCATCAAGTGGTAGACCAGTTGGCAAACTGGTTTTTCGAATGAAAGATTTGCAATTTAAGTTTTAGGAGATGCCACAGCTTTCATTGCGAGCTGCAAACTTTTTTGTGCGATCTGGGAGCATGGGTTTTGCTGTTTGAAAAATATTTGGGGGGCACTTTGGGATGTCTTTCTCGGAAATGCTGTCTTCTTCGTGAGGGAGATCGCGTAGACTCTTCTTTTGATAGCAAAACACAAGATTTTAAATTGTTTGTACGCATGGAAAGTTGAAAAGCCAACAAGTATCCATTAACCCAATTTTTTTATTTTATTTTCTTAATCATTGGAAAAAGAGCTTAAAACCAGACAGTAATCGCTTTTTGGGTCCTTTTCGTGCTGTTTCAAAGCGATAAACGTGTAGAAATGTTGAAATACTATTTGAAAGCGCATGGTTTCGATGGTTCTTTGAGTTGATGGTCTTCTCTGGTGTCTTTTTCGATGTTGCCCCCCAAAACTTGAAGAATGATCTCACAAGAGGTTTCTTATGAGAAATGTTTTTAGCTTGATAAATAACTAATTATACCGTTACTTTAAATTTTAATTAAATTTATAAATTATTTTTTAATTTTTAAAACTTAAACACGTCTTAGTTTTTGATGCTTAAATATATATTTTAATAATTAAATTAGAATAAATATGTGAAATTTTAAAAATTTATAAGTAAATTATAAAAGTTTAAAAATTTATATGTAAAATTTTAAATATAAGATTTAAATATTTATATGAATTGATTCAAATTATGAGAACTAAAGAAATAGTTGAACCTTATTTAATATTGAAAAATATTAAAATAAGGTGGAATTATGTATACATTATTAATTTAAGGCACTTCTGATTATGTCTCACGTAGCTTTTAAGTACATCTCTCTGAATCATGATAAAATTTTTATAGGAGTCAAATTCACGAATAATTTAAAAAATTCTTTTATTTACTTTTTAACTTATTTGCAAGGTGGTAATTTTCATTGAAAGATAAATAATATTATCTTGAAAAGAATAAAGTGCATCATCTACTAACGTACATGCTTTGTATATATAGAATTTTATTTTATTTTTAAAAGAGAAGCATTGATAGTTTTGTACCTTTACATACGGAATGTATTAATACTGTAGTTTTAAAGATAATAATTTAGTCTTATAATTTTAAAAAATATATATTATAATTTTAAAATGTTACATATTAGTGTTAAAATGATGCACCTAAGTTCTTTAATTTTAAATTTTTAAGAATAAAATGCATATTTTTTTTAAATTATTGGATAAAAGCGTTTTTTTATAAATAATATAAATTAAATTTTTTTGGATTGTAATTACAATTCTACATGATAAATGTACACTTATATTAATTATAGTGTGTTAGGTGTAAAAACTTTTCTTTAAAAATGAATTACTTTATTATTTTTAAAGTTGTTTTATTATATAATAGGCAATAATTAATATATATATCATTAATATTTTTATGAGTCATTGTTTTTTTTTATGGTATATAATAATAAAATATACTCTTCTTCTTTTGCCTCTACATTTTTTAGAGGAGGGGAGTCATTCTTTCTAATATGTATTAATGAAAATTGTATTTAATTTTTAAAACTTGTTTTTTAATTTTTTAATTATTTAATTTAATCTTTAAATTTATAATTTTATATATAAGTTTTAAATATTTAAAAACTTGAAAATTAAATTATACATTTTAATATTTTAAAAAATTATATGTAATTGTGCTCAAAATTTTGAAACTAATAAAATAGTTTTACATTTTATATTCAAAACTTATTTCATAATTTTTTTTCAATGATATATATTATAATGAAATTTTCAAAAATTGCTACATTTGTAACATGTACTAAAGGTTAATATCATTGTACGAAAATAATAATATTATGATTATTTTGTTATTATTATAATAATAATATATGAATTATTTATTTTATTTTTAAAAATTTATTAAATTTTAATGTTGTTATTGTTAGATAAATAAATAAAATTATTTTTTAAATAATTGTATTATTTATACGTCCACTTAGATTCAAAACTTAGACCTCATGCTTCTAATAAATAAATAAAATTATTATCCATCAATAGTAATTGTATCAATAATAAAATAAATTGTAATAATACTATAACATTTTATTGGCCATTTGAAAATGAAATTGAACTTTTTACTTTTAAAAAATAGTCTTTCTTTTATTTTAAACCATTCACACATCTATTATTTTTTCAAGAGAAATCAAAAGCTTTATTAATATGAAAATAAAATAATACACATCATTAATAACAAACATATAAAAGATTGGATATGAGTATAGCCATAAATATCAAAAAAAGAAGATAATCAGTAAGGACTTCTATTTAATATTCAAAGCTCATGCGTTAAGTTGAAGGTGGTTGAAATCATATTACAATACCAACAAAAAAAGATGCAGCCTTTGATTCAAAAATCACAAATTTTATACTTTTTTAAATGTATCACCTTATGAAGACAGTCAACTAATGTTATTAATTTCGTTCTTAGAGATAAAAAATTCTACCATAACATCAAAGTGATATTCTATAACCAACTTAATAAATTCTTTAATAGGAATTAATAATTGCCAATATCTCCATGCTAAAGTGACATTTGAACAATTAATGTAACATTATTTTGTCTCTTTCTCTCTTTGTTTTTTTTTTTCATAAAAGGCATAAAGTTTGGGCTTAAACATTCATCTTCAAAAGGGAGGACCTAATGGAAAAATATTATATACACATTACCAAATTAAAGTTTTAAACTTACTTGACATTCTCAATTTTCATACAATTTTTCACATCTTTTTCACACATTTAAGCCTCGAACCTAATGACATAGTTCACATATCTACTCTATTCTTAAGCAAAATGGGGAAGAAAGTTAAAGGCAACAACGTAACAAGACTTGAAATATATTTTTACAATTAATCTAAATAATATCAAACCAATATTCAAGATTTTCTCTCTTAAAAATTTGTATTAATGTTTGTTTTGTTTATAAAATCATGACAAGTAATTTAAAAGTGTCACCAATTTTTTTAAGAATTTTACATTAGAGAGGTAATATTTTAAAGAAATGTTTATTTATCATAAATTACAATTAAGATATATAATATTATCAATAAATATAATCAAATTCACATAACACATAACTATATCAAATTAAATATTTAAAAATTAATTATGATGTACATAAATACTTTATTATAAATAATATGAAATGTAATAATTAATATATTAAAACATAATTTAAGATAGATAACTTTATCCATGATCAGATAATATAAAAAGTCATGATTTTAAACTAAAAAATTGAATCTTTCCATCATACTAATTAACCGATAACCATGACTTCAAAGGTAGTACAAAGTACGGCAGTGATAATCATGTATATAGTTAGATAGTTTGATAAGTTAACAACAAAACACACGTTAGAAAGGATTAAAAGATATTTTGATAATTTTATAGTTGTATTTTTAGATATTTATATATATTTTTAGAATTTTATTTATTGTGGATATCTTTTTGTTGGAAGAAATTAAAATTAGATTGAATTCAATCTTATAGATATTTAAATAAAAAATAAAATAATCAAAATTAACTTAAAATAATTAAAATAAATTAATTTAAAACAAAAAATTTTATACGTTCAATTTATAAAATTAAAGTAACCTAAACATACTTTTTTTATTGCATAAACCTATTATCTTTATAAAAAATATTATAAAAATTTATTTTTTTAACGTAATAAACTTATACTAATTCACTTTTAAATTAAATAAATAAAACACAATAAATTTATTAATTTATAAAATATACTTCTATTTTTTTTCTTAATAAAAATAACTAATATTATCTAACTTAACGGATACAGCACTTCATACAAGTTAACTGCCGTTTAGCAGCAGAAACTCATATTTTACCCGCTGGATATTACACAAAACCTATTCAGAGCCTAAAAATCACCCAAGCCCTTAAGACTATAACAGGATGTCTCTGATTATATTCTAAAGAGGTTTAGTAAATAATTTAATTAATAAATTTAAATTGAAAAATTAAATTCAATTTTTCAACTTCTGATATAAATTTTATAATCGAATTCAAATCAAATTGAATTTAAAAATATAATTCATTCGAATTCGAATTAACAAATTTTATAATCTAATGTATTCGATCTAGATTTAATTATTATTAAATTATGAATAAATACATATTTTATTTTATAATATGTTATATTTAAATATTATGTATAACATAATTATATTAGATCATTATTTTAACTTAAAAAATAAACATAAATATTTGTAATAATTTAATAATTATGCAGATATAATTTTTATTGTTTTGATTTTTTAGTTATGAATATAAATAATAATATTTATTATAAAAATATTAATTTAAAATTTAAATTTATATATATCACGTTTTATATATGATAATAATTTATAAATAAATTTAAATATTAATATGTTATAATCAGATGCGAAAAAATCCAATATATTAAATCTCGAATTAATTTAAATGAATTATATTTGATAAAATTTGGACGAAAAAAAATGAAAATTAGTCACCACTAATTACATCTCTTTACACTGTTCAGTCCTAAAATACAGAAAAAATAATTTGAAATTTCATCCAATTATCATTTATATATGATTTTTTTAATAATTTTATATAATTTTTTAAATTTTAATTAATAAGTAATTTTATATTTACTGTCTTATTATATAATATTACTCAAATCACAGCAAGTAGACAAAAATGACCCCACTTCTGCACATTGATAGGTGTTCAACCCTCCCTAAAGTTTGGCGGGTGTTTTGCTACGTCACCACAGTACTGCTGCTAAGGGCCTTTTTGTCATTATACAAACCACCTAGGGTTAGGGTTTTTCGTGCATATCCCCTGAAGGGCCTGAACACACACGGTCATACGGTCCCTCAGTACCTCTTACTCTCTCTCTCTCTCTCTCTCATTCACCAACTTTTTCTGGTCTCCAAAAAATTTAAAAGAGCCTCTGCATGTTGGTTGCTTCTTAAGCTCACCGTTTCTCTTTCTTTGTCTTTCACTGTGCTTTGGGTTTTGCGCTCTGTTTTTCTCTATTCCTCTGTTCCTCTATGCTCTTTGTAAAATGATCATTGTTCTCACATTCTCAGTTTCTCACCATAACCTGTACTAACCGTTACTCTCTGTTCTTTCTATTTCATTTTCCGTCTCTGTCTTTGAATTGATTATGAAGAGTGGATTACCGTTCATGATGGATCCGATGAAAAAGGTGAGTTTCATTAATAGGTGTGTTTTTTGAGCTTTGGGTTATATTTTCATGGTGGGTTTTTTCTCTGAAGTTAACCCATATATTTATCATTTGTTTTTAGCAGGAATTTATGAGTGAAGATACCAACATGTGCTTCAAGAGGTGTTGTATTACCTGCGGGACATCAAAGACGCCTTTATGGAGAGGAGGCCCAGCTGGTCCCAAGGTGAGCTCCCACCTCATGAACTTTCACCATTTTTCTTGTAGTTTCGATTCTCTTCCTTGCTACTTCTTTGTTATTAATGTTGTGATGCTGGTTATTTGGGCTGTACTGTATGATACTTTGGTTTTGTGTGTGTTTTCTTTGTGCTTTACCATTAATCATTTGAATTTATTTCTTTAACTGTGATGACTTCTAATATTTAATCAATTTTAAGCCAATTCTTTGGGAGCTCTTTGTCTCTACTTTTAAGTGATCAACCCCTAGGAAGGTGACGTTTTAGATATTGAAGTTATTCAATGTTTTCCTTTTCACATGGGTTTACAATTCTGCTTGGTAGGTCTTCCACTTGCTTTTCTGTCACTATTTTGTCTACTCTCAATTTTTCATGCTGATCCTCTGTACCTTTGTGGCACGCGTATTTTTTAGGCCTTTTTTTTTAGGTTTTGGTTGTTTCTCATCTTTTTGGTCCTAGAACAAGATCAAATTTGATATTGTGGATTTGTGGTTTACTTTTTGATCCTTGTGATTATGGAAAAATCAACAGCTACCCATTTGATAATTTATGTTTCTTTTTAATGGGTTTCTTAATCACTGTTTTGCCATTTTCTCAGTCACTGTGCAATGCTTGTGGGATCAGATACAGAAAGAAGAAAATGTCTATGTTGGGTTTGTCAAAATCAACGGAAAAGAAGAGAGAGACAATGCAAAGTCATGGATCTACTGATATCTCTGCTATGGCTACCACCCTCACCACCAACACAAGTTCTGATACAACTGACATTGTAGCAGCTACTCCTGACAATATTGGTAGCAACAGAGATGTTGAAGAGCCTGTGAAGGTCCGATTTGTTGCATTTGGCAACGAAATGATTCTGCAAAGATCAACACCAGTTGTGAAGAAACAGAGGTGCCAGAGGAGGAAGAAATTGGGGGAAGAAGAACAAGCAGCCTTTTTACTGATGGCTCTGTCATGTGGCTCTGTTTTTGCTTAAAAGAAGAAAGATGCGAAGCCACTCCCTAAACCAATCATATAATTTGTCATCTGTTTAGAGTTAGTTAGCTAATCTTTATTTAGGAAGTGTGATCTTATCACTTATCAGCAATCCTCTTTCTAATTGTTGTTTTAAACATTTAAAGAGGGTAGGACATAGAGAGAGAGAGTAGAGAGTAGAGAGTAGAGAGTAGAGAGTAGAGAGTAGAGAGTAGAGAGTAGAGAGTAGAGAAGGGAAAGTCAATGAAAGAAATAGAGATGGTATTTAGAGTAACATTGCTTTTTTTAAGTGCCATCTTAATTGCATTGTACATTTTATTGGAAAGTATCGAGGAATTATATCTAATATGAATCATCTTTGAAATTAGTTATGTATGTACCAAATGGTTGCTTCTGCTACAAGCACTATTTTTATTTGGTGGGGTATCCAAATCTTAATGAACACTTGTCTGCATTCAAATTGTTATTTCTTGTGTTGCAATAAGTTAAAGATGGCTAAAGAAGGTGTTGATACAAACGGATTGTGGTAATTTGGAGGGTGAAGAATGCTAGACATAAATAGCTATTTATTTTTCAAAAATAATTTGTCACGGGTTATATTATGAATCCAAATACGTTTGTATCTTGCATGTATTTGTAGAAAGTAAAGTTATATAAATCATAAGTTTAGATAAATAATTTAGCATGAAAGGAGTCATTTTTGTCTGTATTTGTAACGGCTGAGAGACTGCTAGTGGGCTGTCATTGTAAGTTCGTAGATGTATTGTTATGGCTGTGGAGAGAGAATGAGTGGGAGTATCACTGTTCAAATGATGAAATGGGCAATTGCTTAGTTGCTTGCGCGAGATGAATATGTCAAATTGGTGTACGACTTCATTATCTAAAGATTTAGTTTAATTTCTTTTTTAGCAAAAGAAAAATCGATTCATTATGTAACAAATTATAATTGGTATAATAATATTGATAAATATAATTAATTATATATAATGTTACTCTAATAATAATTAGATTTAAAATTTTAAGGTATGAAATTTCAGGATACTCCAATTTTGGAAAGATGGTATACAATATTACTAAATTAGAGTAATAAATTTATTACTATTTAAAGATAAATAATAATAAAAAATTATATTTTAAAAAAATTAATGTCAAAATAATTTAAAATTTATATTCATAATTTAATAATAAAATGCTTTTAAAAATATAAACTTTGTTATGATAATAGAAAAAGAGGTTCTTATAAGTTTATCTAAATGTTATTATAATTTGTGACATATTTATATCTTAATATATAATCAAGGTTTAAAATGTTGATGTTATCTAAATATTAAGAATTTAATTTTATAAAAATATTGAAGATATTATCGTTATTAATAAAAATATTTAAACTTTTTATCAAAATCATGAAATTTATTCATAAAATTTTATAAAATATTAACTATTAGTTACTTATATTTTTAAACTAATTTTTTATTTAATACATATATTTATAAAAATTATGATATTTAATAAAAATTAGGAATTTTTTTTCTTAAAATACAAAATTTTCTATTATATTTTAAATTTTAAATAGATAAAATGTTTGGGTTTAAAGTATCACAAATAAATTATTATTCTACTTTATTTACCACCTACGAAAACTCAATATTTTTATTTAACTTTTTATCCTCGATATATTCCTATCCTAAAATTAAATTAAATTTTTTATATAGGATGAATAATAAAAATAATAGATACTCTATTATATTAAAAAATAGATAAATTTAGTTCATTTAGTTATATATTTGTTAATTTAGTTCTCTAATTTATAAAAATAAAAAAAATCAGTATAAAAAGAACATTTTAGTTTTGAAACTAAAATGTATGATTTTAAGTAATTATGATATTAAAATACTTATTTTTAATAATAATTGAACTAAATATATTTATTTTTTTTCGTAAAAATAGAACTTATAGTATTTGGCTTAAGAATAACCGGACTAAATTAATTCATTTCATAAAAAAAGAACCTATATTATCCCTCACCCAAAAAAACAAACAAGCATGGTGGGATACAAATAAAATTGGGTTAAATATAATTTTTTAAAGTTGAAATAGTTTAACACTTATTTTTTAAAATAAAATAATCTAATCATTATTTTTTAAAGTTGTCGATTTTTGTTAATACTAAGTAGGATCGTCCTTTGTGGATTTGATATATAAACAAACCATTAGGATCTTAAATCACCGTATGAGGTGATCTTTGGCTCTTTAATATTTAAGTCAATAATAAAATGATGAGATTTAGAGTAGATCTACAATCTCGCCTTGTTATTATAAGAAAAGATTGTGTTTGTTTATCGTTTTATGTTATGTGAGAGAAAATCTATTTCAAGTTATGTAACTTATTTGTAATTGTGTACATATGCATTATATACGGGGGAGAGTTAATCTAATAATTATTATTTATTAAAATATGATTGACTTATTGTAGCACTATAAACATATAGCTGTAGTTATATATTCAGGTTAATTATTGAACATTTATATCTTTATTGAGATTATCTTATGGTCATGCTTATCTAATGACTCGACACTTATTGCGCTTGGTCTATAAGGCTCTTTCCTAATTCAGATCATAACTTTTTTACCAAGTGAGATGTACAAAATTATGCCCAACATCAACCTTGAGAATTTCTAGCCTTTAGGCGAGAATGTGTGATTGTATTTTTTGTTGATAACATGATAAATTTATGAAAGTAGAGTCATTAATGCATTTTTTTACTTAATATTTTTTCATTTTAATTAATAAATAATATTTTTAGGGTTAAAAATATTAAAATATAAACTTTTTAGTTAAAATGGGTGAAAATATAATTTTTAGAATTTTTTGTGATTTTTATGAATTGTTTTATGAATTTTTAAGATAGAACCAATCAAAAGTCATCACGTGGATGACACACAAGCAAGGGAGTTGGCATGCAGACACCATGCCAACAGAGATGCCCAATCATAGATCACTGCGTGTGTAGTGTGATGTAGAGCTACCCCATATGTCAACACAACGTTTATTTTGAGTTCGCCGCTTAGTCAACGTGCTCGTCATGTGTTATCACTTGATTCGTTCATCCATTCGACCTTATGCGCCGCACCATCTATTATCGTGAATCATGTCTCGTCATGTTTCGCTGACTCAACGAGTGTTAACCAAGACCAGTCTTCCCCGCCACGTGTTGAGCTATGATTCACCCACTGAATTTCTTGCCAAATGTCATATTTCTATTCATTAGTGTTACTAATTTTTCTCTTTTTCATCTCAACCCTTGATCTAAAGCTAATATGACGGTCCAAATTCCACTTGAGCTATATTTAATCCCCTAATCACCCCATAAACCTTAAAAAGCCGAAATTAACATATTTTTTTATCAATTTTTAGAGCTAAGAAGAGAACAAAATACAGAAAAATTCAAAAGGGGATACAATTTTGGTAGAGATTCAAGAAGAGATTAGTATTACAATTCAAGTTATTGATTGTATTTCTTCTTTAACTCATTTTTTTTATCAATTTTTATGTTTTTTTATTAAAAATATGAGTTTTATGAACAAAATTATGTTTAATTAATTTATTAATCTAGGGGTCTTATGAACCTAATTTTAAGCATATGATGATCTAATATTTTAACCTAATTATTAATTCAATTTAATTATATTATTTTATCTAATTTTTATGTTATTAATTGTTTGGTCAACAATTGATCTATAGATGCAATTAAATAGATTTGAGAGAATTATTTAATTGTTTGTATTGATTAGATAACATGTATAGTTTTTAAGCAGAGATGTACGATTTTTATGTAAGTGATCCATAATTGATGAACTTAATGAGTAGTATGAAATTTAATTAACATGAGAGTGTGGTTAAGTTAATTACTATATGGTGTATAGTTTACTTGAGAGAGGAAAACATGTTAGATTAGATCCAATTAATCATGTAATTGATTGATAATTATATTGTGGGGGATTTTAGTGATTCACATGTTTAGAAGATGGATTATGTATTCCTAGATATTTTATCATATATTTTTTTAGTTACCAAATTCGATTGAATTAATTCATGTTATTTATTTTTAATTATTTTAATTTTGCTTCCTTAAAATTTAAAAACATAAAAAATTGATTTTTTTTGTTTCAAAAATTAGTTTATAACAATATAATCATTGTGGGAACGATATTTTCTTATCATTATATTACTTATTGTGATACTTATACTTATGTATTCATTGAACACAATTTGTATCCGATCATATCCGTGTTCCTGACCCTTTTCAATGACACTGATGGCACTTAACTTACTTTCGTGTGCTTTTTTGCATGTCTAAGTGAGGGATTCCATGCCATGTCTGGCCATTTAAACAAAGTGTGATCCTAATCTTTCCTGATTGGGGTAACTCTTTGTTTACCATGTGAGATGTATGAAATTATACCCAACATCCACCCCTATACTTTCTAGCCTGTGGGAGAGAATGTCTAATTATATTTTTTGTCGATACTCGTGTTTATGACCATTTTCAATCACATTGATGGCATTGGACTCACTTTCGTGCGCTTTTTTGGATGTCCAAGTAAGAGATTTCATGCCATGTCTAGCCACTTAAACAAAGAATGATCCCAATATTTTCTAATTGGGATCACTCTTTGTTTATCACGTGAGATGTATAGAATTGTACTCAACATCCACCCCCAAACTTTCTGGCCTTTGGGTGAGAATGGATGATTGTATTTTTTTATCGATACTCATGTTCATGACCCTTTTTAATCACACTGATGGCACTAGACTCACTTTTGTGTGCTTTTTTGCATGTCCAAGTGAGGGATTTCGTATCATGTCTGACCGCTTTAAACATACATGGAGGCTTCATGTCATTAATGGTGCTTCTGGATTTTCAATCAAACTTCTGGTTAGAAAGTTAAGTTTAAGTCAACATTTATACTTGAAAAGTCAACCATATCATCTTTTTGGAGGGAAATTTAAAATTCAAATCCCTGACTTTGAGCCCCCACTTTAGGTCAAGAAATTGTGGCCATTAGATGCAATCCTAAAGGGATGGATGAGATTGTCTCTCCACCTCTATATATACAAGCTTTTCATTCTCTTGGACTCCTCACAGTTTATAATTATTTCTTAGAACTCACATCTTGGAAGAGAAAAAGGAGTGAATAGAAGTTGGAAAGCATTCTTCAAGGTGATTTCTCCATTCTTCTTATTTATTTTTCTTCATTTAGGTTTCATGTAGTGTAGAATAATTATTTTCCTAATACCTAAATATTTTGCACCCCATAACACTTACCACACATTCCTACACAGAAAGTGATGGTTATTGGATCTACGAATGTCTAGGACCAGGTCTGGGTATAGTGGGTATGTACCGAGGCAAACATAGGCAACACACATTGGTGATAGAGTGAAAGCATAGCCGGTGACATCCTTGTCGCCACTTGTTTGATCTACGGTAGCCTGGTCGATGATGCTTTCTTCTAGTTGGTGATGTTTTGACTTGTGATTCTCTACCTGATACTTCTCTTGAGGTGGTTCTCAGGCTAGTAATGGCTTAGGCGATGACGGTTGGGATCAAGTCACGCCATGCGATGGGCCTGGGCCATCCCAACATCGCCTTCCTCTAGTGTTATTCATGAAGGTTTCTTGGGTGCTCGTTTAGTACAAGTTAAGCCTTTGAGTGATAAAGATTTGAGTTCTATTTTGACTATCATTCTTTTGTGTCATCTGGATACTGATTGGAGAGATGTGAATGCTTTTTTGTGAACCTTTATGGCTCTAAGATGATGGATAATTATTTGGATAAGATGAGAGAGATGGTTTGGATCCTTAAGTCCATTACTTTGATGTCTTAGGTTCCGCGCACATTTTAGATTGACCTTTTTCTTGGTAAAGTTACTTTGCGACTCCTTTTTTGCCTATAGTGTGAAAGTTCTTGGAAAATGTTGGTGTGACCTATATTCAAAAACTTCTTTACTTATACTTTTATTTTTGAACCTAGTTATGGTCTTATTTAGTAGTGAGATTTGTGGGCCATTGAGCCAGTGTACTAGGATATGAGGATGTACAAGCAGAGAGTAGGTCATGGACCTAGGGCGAGATGTTGAGCAAATGATGGGGCATGATTGTTAGACCTATGGCTCGATCTATCTAACCAGCCACCAATCTATCTAGTCACGTTTTTGGCCAACCATATCCTGGCCGACCACTTTCTAAACGGTTGGTTACACTTATGGCCGACTATACTTGGTCCCAACTGGCCACTCTTAGTCTTGGATGACCATACTTTCTTTGGTCCTATCCTAGCTAATCGAATGATGGTTCGATGTCTAGGTGATTTTTGACTTGTATACTCATGGTCTTATTTTCTGTCCAGATCTTATTACGTTTGCTTGAACTTTTCTACTTTGAGGTGATTTGTTATTGGTCTAATTGTTGCTTGGATTATAAGAAAAGATCGTGTTTAATTGTGATTCTCTATTATATGAAAGAATATTTAATTTAAGTTATTCAACTTATTTGTGATTATATACATATATGAGTATATATAGGTGATAAAGTTAACATGATAGTTATTCCTTATTAAAATATAATTAACTTGTTGTAACATTGTAGATATCTTTTAGAAATTATCTTTTCAAGATAATTTACAGATAATTATTAGGATTTTATCTCTTTATTGAGATTATCTTAATGTCCTGATTATCTAATAACTCAATGTTCATTGGACTTGATTTATAAGACTTTTTTGTGACTAAAATCATTCTTTAGTTGTCATGTAAGATGTATAAAATTACACCCAATTATTATATATTTATTAAAAAAATTCAACAATCAAGAACAATATATAATGTATGTTTATGTTCTTAACAAAAGAATAAGATTTGATCACATCGTGATAATAAATTTAAAGAGAACAATGTAAAATTATTTTTTTATCCCAAATATATTTTATTTATTAATTTATTTGGGTTATTTTTTTGTATTCTTAAAAAATTGAGACAATTAACAATGTGTAAAAAGATTATTTGTATAAGAATAATTTTTTTATCTTAATTAGTTTATAGATATCTCATTCTCTTTTGGTCGTTCAATAGTTGATTTATAGAGGAATTGAATTTTTCAAATATAGATTAAATTGCATAATAGAAAATGCATGGATTAAATTGTTAAATTAAAAGGTTTTGAAAAAAGTTATTTTATGATTAAAAATTATTTAATTACATAATATAAGTTTTTTACGAATAAATTTTCATTAAATTTATTTACGCGATATATACATTATTTTTTATATAAAATAAAAACATATTAATATTTATATATATATATATATATAAATATATATTATTTTTAGAGAACGATAAAAATAAAAATATATTTAATTAAAATAGAATTATTTTTTGATGACGTTTGGTTCACATAATGAAATCAGAATCAGAATATAATATAATATAATATAATAGAAAGGAAACAATTTTGTTTGGTTTGACCATTAGAATCAAAGAAGGAATCAGTATTATGGTGTTTGGTTTGCCACTAGAATAAAATGAAAAAAATTTATGAATTATCTTAATATTTTTATATTCAGTAAAGTTTAAATATTATCATTTAATTATTATTTTTTCGTCGAAAAAATACATTATTGAAATTATTATTTTTATTTTTCTAAATAAGGTTTAGGGTTTTGAGGTTTGGGATTTAGTGATTTAGGATTTAGGGTTAAAATTATTATTTTTCTAAATAGGGTTTAGGGTTTTAAGGTTTGGGATTTAGAATTTAGGGTTTAAGGTTTTAAGATTTAGAATTTTGGGTTTAGGGTTTAAGGTTTTGGGATTTGAGATTTGGGTTTAAGATTATATTTATGGGTTAAAGTTTATGATTAAAATTATTATTTTTCTAAATATGGTTTAGGGTTTTGGGATTTAGGATTTTGGGTTATATTTGTGAGTTAAGTTAGGGTTAAAATTATTATTTTTCCAAATAAGATTTAGGGTTTGAGATTTAGGATTTAGAATTTAGGATTTTTGGGTTTTGGTTTTAGGGTTTAGGATTTTGGGGTTTCGTGTTTAAGGTTTATGATTTAGGATTTTAGGATTAGAGTTTAGGGTTATATTTGAGGTTAGGATAAAATTGAAAAAAAATTAAAATGAAAATGAAATCATGATTTCTAAAAAGAAGAAGAAACCGATTACATTTTTGACTCATTTTTTAATTTAATTAAATATAAAAATAATAGAAATCAATTTTGATTATTTTCTTTTCGCTACAAACAAACACAACACAACATTTAGTTACTAATTCACGTTTAGGTATCTACAATTCCACGTGACTTAAGACCTACGATGATGCAGCTTGGGAACACCCTAAGCCCTCTCGATATGTAATGGAAAGGAATTAACATGTCATCCTGTTTATCACTCTTCCTTTTCCTCCTTCCTCGAAAAACTCCTCTCTCTCTCTCTCTCTCTCTCTCTCTCGCTGAATACATACTACAAGTACACGATTGTGCAAATGCGGTTACTTTACCCTATTCAAATCTCAGGTAACTCCCTCTCTCCCTCTCCCCCTCTCTCCCTCTCCCTCCAGCTGTATCGAATTGTCTTTTTTAAGTCGCTAAACCTGTTTGGGTTGTTAGAAAATGAACGGAATTCATAGTGAATCTCAAGTTCTTGCAATTTTCTTTCCTTTTTAAATGTTGTTGTAACCCATCTGAGGGAGATGCGCGATCTATTATTTTTTTGCATTGTCTTCTGTATGCTTCTTTGTTATCATAGCGAAACAATCAATATTGAGCTTCGTAATTTTTTTTATTTTTTTATCCCTTTTTAGACTGTAATTACTGATTAGTGATTCAACTTTATTGTTTGTTTTTCAATTGCATTGTGCTAAAAGATTGGCTTTTAATTTCAATTGCATTGATGTTATTGAAATATTTTGTATTCTCTAATCATGAAATTTCATGTTTGTACCGTCCTTAAGAATCAGAAACTCAGTTGCTATTCTTTTTGCTTTAAAGGGTATGAAAAAAATGATCAATTGTATAAGTTTCTTTGATTTTAGTGGTAGTTCATTTGAGTTGGCACTGTTTGTCTTCTTAGGTTCCAATGATATAGATTTTCCATTCCCAAGTGTTATCTTTTCCTTCGGCTTACTTTTATTTCGTTATATGGTAAACTATGTTATGTCCCCACTTTTTATACCGGTTGCAAATTCGCCCCCAAGTTTTTTTATTTTGTTAAAAAATGTACCCATTCAAGGGTTTCTTTCTAATTTTTGTTCACTATGTTAACAAAGCTAACGAAAAATGACACATCACACATGTCACATGAAATTGAATTCCATGGGGTCATTTTTTCCTAAGTTTGGTTGATGGGATGGACAGAAGTCAATACGGACAATTAGGTTGATGACATTTTCTTAACAAATCAAAAATTGGAGGTAAATTTGCAGCTGGTCCAATAAGATGGGATAGAAAACATAGTTTTCCCTTCATCTATATACCAACCCCAAGATATGGGACATCAAGTAAGTTTTAATATTGTTTCTGCATTATTTTGTATTTTCATATTGATCATCATGCCTTATTTTTCTTGAACTACAATGGTTGCTTAATTTGTTTTGATTAATAATTGACTGGAGAGAAGTTTGAGTCCCAAATCTGAAACTCCCAAAGAGACTGGTACAATTTAGTCTTTATCCCTTTTGTTTTAAAGTAGAATATCAATAGTGTCCTTCTTATCTTTGGTACACTTTGATTTATGTTGAAAGGAAAATTTCAATTTTAAAATTATTCAAAAACAACAATTACAAGGGATGGTTTGGGTTAATTTAATGTTAATTCAGATTTTATTTAAAGCGGACTATTGGGTTCGTTCTTAAAACAAGGGGCTAAAGATTACCAGTCTCTAATCAAGGGGCCAAAAGTGTACAGATTCCTTAAAAACTGTTGACTTTTTCTGGTACTTGGTTTGGATGAGCCACATTTATTATTTTAGCAGGTGATCTTTGCAATGTTGGCGTTTCTTAAAATAGAAGCTCATTTTTTATTTCAAAATCATGCAAAGGGGTCTTTTATCCTGTTGTGAATATCCCCTATTTTTGAATAAAAAATGCTTGATTGACTCATAGGCTTAAGGCCCTTTTGTGATTATAGATTACTCCCTAAATCTTAATCATCCTTGATTAGTCCTTTGTAGTAATTCATTATGGTTTAGAGAAAAGTGTCCTAGAAGTTCTTTAAATTAGATTATCTGTGTCATTTGGTTTATTAGATTATAAATCGTATCATTTAGTTTTTTTGCTTTAGAAAATGGGTTAATTAAGGATAAATTTCATTATTTTAATTTTTTAATTAAAATAATATTTTTTTTTCTATTAAGTGATTAAAACACAATTAAAATACGAATATTTGACAATGATAAGGTGACCATTAATATGAAAAAAAACACAGTTAATTTGTTTTAATATTCTATGATTTTTATTATTTTTATTCATTTAAAAAAAATTAAAATAAATATTTAATATTTAAATATTCTTTTGTTGAAATATTATTATTATTGTTAATTTTTTTCTTAAATATTTGCACACTAAATTTAATATTTATTTTTATTAATGACTCATGTTAATCACGTTTATTTTAATAAAAAAATCATTAACATAATGTATTTTGTCACTTAATTGGCCTCTTTTCTAAAGCAATGGAATTAAGTGACGTCACTTGTAATCTAAACACCAATGATCTAATATAAGAGAACTGTATGGCCCCACTTCCTTTAGTTTATTTTGATTTATTTCATAAGTAGATTTTATCCATTCTTGATGTTAGGCACTTTGGTTGTTACTTGTCAATAATATTTGGTTTGTTCTTTCTCAGGTCAAAGCCCTTTGAGGTTGTGATGCTGAATTATTTGCCTGTTTTTTATAAAATGAGAATGGTTCCCGAGTGTTTATCTGTATTGCAAAGTCCTAGATGCAGAATCCAGACATTAGCCAACTTTTGGAACGAAAGTTTAATCAGCTGGAAAAGGTCATACTCATACACTTCCAGGCCGAAGCGATGCAGCTCTAGAATCTATGTGCTTGAGGGAGGACATAGTGAAAAATGGACTAGAAGACCTGTATCAACAAAAACAGAAGGAAGAAGTAAAACCACAAGGAGCAAAAAACTGAGTGACTTTAGGAATGGACTATTTGATGGAACACTTTCAACAAGTGTAACCTTGAACATAAATGAAACAGAAACAAGTAAAATCCAGAAAGCTCAGTGCTGTGACATTCAACGAAAAATTGTTGAAAACAATGATTTGGCCAAATTGGTAACTGTTATTGTTTTTGATGTTGAGACTACTGGGTTTAGCAGAGAGAATGAGAGGATCATTGAGATTGCACTTCGAGATCTTTTGGGGGGTGAAAACAGTACCTTTCAGACGCTGGTAAATCCTGAGCGATATGTTTCTAACTCACATGTTCATGGAATTACCACCAATATGGTCAATAAACCTGATGTTCCGAGGTACACTTTCTAAATTGCATCTCTTTTTAATATTTTTTTAAACTTTTCTAACCCTTGTTATAATTATGTTATTGTGACTTATTTTATACAAATGTAGAGGTGATAATGACTTTTTGTCTACTGGTTTTATAATCAGTAGAAAAGGATCACTCTTTCTAGTTTATCCGATTTTGTCTTGTCACGACAGTACTATGCCATGATAGCATAGATCACTAGACGTAGATGCTTCATATACAGTTACTGAACTTTTGGCACTAAATAAAAACAGAATGAAATAGATGTATATTATTATTTCCATCTGCCAACAACATAAGATTTATGACTTTTAGTGTTAAAATTTGGTGGTGACTTCAATCTACTAAGCTAGGATTTCAATTAATCTCTGAGTTTGGAGTACTAGTTAGATATAAGGATGCTGTGATGGCCATGAGAGTAATAGCAACTATAATATATTACAGGTCACAACGACTAAATCTGTGTTTCATTTATTTTCCAATTGAACAATTGATCTAGCATTTAATAAGATATCCTTGTTGATGAATGGCATGTAGGATGAAGGACCTGATACCAATTTTGCTGCAATTTGTCAAAAGTCGTCAGAAACCTGAGGGATATGTAATATTGATTGCTCATAATGCTCGTTGTTTTGATGTACCCTTTCTCATAAAAGAATTAGCCGTTGCTCTGTAGAGATCCCTGAAAATTGGCTGTTCATGGACACCCTTAAGTTGGTGCGAGAAATGAAGAAGGCTGGAGGTATCTATCTCTCCCCTGTATGTGTTTTGTTGGAGAATATTTTTTACACTATTGTAATACCCAAATTGAATCCTTGTAGGAGTGAGAAAATTAGAAAAAACCTATCAATACATGTGGATTATGAGTGTGTGAGTTTATCTGTCTCCTGGGATTTACCCATTTATTAGTACTACGGTAGTATAGAAAAGGAAGTGCATTTTTTAGTAGTACGATAATTTGTGTTTAGTTAAGAAGATACCCAAGGCTATTTTTGTTGCAACAGGTTCCGAACTTCTTAGTGTAAAACTAGAAGGCCTTCGAAAGTACTTTAAGATTCCATTGAATGGTTCAGCTCACAGAGCAATGTCAGACGTGAATTCCTTGTCATTGATTCTTCAAAGGTTGACATTTGATTTGAAGCTGGATATGTCAAGCCTCGTTGAAAGATCTTTCACGCCTTTGGACCTAAATATCAAAAGAAGAAAAGCTCGGGTTAGTCATGCTTTTGCTAGTTGATTCAATTTTCTAAATACTACTTCCTTGATGCATCACAAGATATAGGATGTGAGTGTAAAAATAGGCGTGTCTTTAGTATTTCTCTGTGCTCTTTTACAATATCGACTTCGGTTTGTAAACAAGAAGCCCATTTGTAATTGTCGTCACATTTTTGTCAATAGAACTAAAACCTTCTGACCGTTAATGATCAAATATTAATTTATCATTTGCTTTGATATTTTGATCCATCCAAAACTGTTTCAAATTGGTCCGATTCAAAAAGGTTTGCGACTAAATTGATAAAATTAAAAGGTTGACACTAAATTTGTTCAATCAGAGAAGGTTGGGGACCAAATATAAGCCGTGTGTTTCAACTGTTTAGGAGTAGGTTTTCAGTTTTTCCGTTATACATGCATAAACTCCCCAACGTATGCCTAAACAGGCCAAAGAAATTACTTACTCGTGATTTTTTACTCAATTTTTTACAACACAGTGTCTGTTGGACTTCAAGTATGTACTATTTGAAAAATTAGTAGATTTAATGCATTTCAGTTAAGAATTGTTGTACTAAAGTACCCTTCTCCAATCAGTTGTGGACCATTTAGGTACTTGGTCCGTTTTCTCGGTACTTGAAATAGGCCAAATTAACGAATATGTTTTTTATTTTTTAAATATACCATGTATTCGTAATTAGGACTCGAATTTCTTACTTTCTACACATAGTTGAGTAGCTCGTTTTAAAAGTGTTGGATTTTGGACTTGGATCCAAATGAATTGTGCATGACTATGCTCAACCCAACTCATAACATTTAGATAAAAAGTTGTAATAGTTTAGTATATCTTTAACGGTTTCAATGTTTTTGTAAATAGATATGACTTTAGATGGGTTGTAATTGTGTATGAATAATTACTTTGGCTCTAAAGAGACATAATTTTTTAAAAAATCACAAACATATCAAAGAATTTTAATCTAGGTTAAATGGGCCTATAATATTTTATAAATATGTCATTTATTGTGTAGAAAAAACGGATGAGATATGATTTTATTTTTCTTTCTCTACTAAAGAAAAATAGAAAAAAGATTTTTGGATTGTGAATTGATAAGTTTCGATACTTTCTAGTATTATAATTTTTTTTGTTTATTATGTTGAGATTTTAAACACGTAAAACATTCAATATACGATCTGTTTTTATTCATCGTTGAAAAATATTTATCAAAAACTAAAATATAATTATTGTTAATTATTCTACATTTATATTATAGTCATTACGAGTATTTTTGTGCATGTATATATTTTCAATATATGATTTATGAAGAATTTTTTTTTAAAATGTAACTTTTAATTAAATTAGTTGTTCGAGTTATATCCTTAGAATTTATATTTCATAGTCTTTTATTTATAATTTTTCCTTGAAACGTTGAAAAATTACGATTGTTTAAAGTTTTTGTTAAAGGTGGAATTGTTTTGTGAAGAATAGTAATTTCACGTTATTTAAAAAAAAACACTTATGATTATCAGCGTTTTTTTATATATATATTTTTTAAAGCATAACAGATAAATAATAAGATAGGGTAAATTGACTTGACAAGTCATTTTAGCATTTGACCACTTTGACCTTCAATTGTTCTCATTTGAGCAATCCGGATGCAGAGACGTAATTGTTCTCATTGTTCTAATTGCTGTTTGATATTTAATGGATAAAGAGACAATCAGGATGCAACTTTATTATTAAATAAATAATAAGTATCAGGAAGTAATCAGAGGAATTTAATCTGACGTATCGATTTTTTTTTCTTATAATATTAAATGTATAATAGATCGTGGAAAGTGATATTTGATAATATATATTCAAATATTAATATAATTTTGAATATTTGGATGGATAGTATGTTTTTATACGATTATATTATAGATTATTTATATTAATGTTTTACTAAAAATATTTTCAAAACATATTTATTTTTGATATTATGAATTGTGATTTATTTTTTATAATTATTTAGATTTGAGTTACAAAATTATATATTTGTGTTGCAAATATATATATATATATATATATATATATATATATATATATATATATTCATATTTTTTTGGTGAAAGATATAATTTCTAAAAACATTGTGATAAATCTAATAATAGGTGAGAAATTAGACATAGACAATTATTATATGTCTTAAGATCAAATATCTTCTCAATGAATAAATTGTTCTTAAAACACTTACATAGAGGAAGCAAAGATTGCATAACATCATCGCAATGTTGATACCTATAAGGTATGGGTGGACAAAGATCATAGTGTAAATTATATTATACCGAGTAACATGTAAGAGGATCTTTTTATCAAATTTGAGCATTGTGAAACTACTTATGAGATGGTTTGCCATCAAATAAAGGTTTGATGTTATTTCATTAACTCAATTACGGGACTTTACTATGAAGTTTGATTTCTATAAAAAAAACTTAATCATATGATTAGGCAACATTTAAGAATCATGTAAGGTATGATTCGTGATCGCGCTACTATTGGCCCATTTTATTGATGAACAACAAGTTGAAGTTGTAATTCACTCTCTTCCACCTATTTGAAAAAAAAAACATAACCGATCATGAACGTGTAAAAACTTTCAATGATATTTCACGTCACTTAGAGCCTGAAAAAGACCACCTAGAGATTGGTCATATTAATAACTCTGTTTTGATTGTTGATTCGTGCTCATGCGGGACTTCTGGGACCAAAAGCAAGAGAACTAAAGGTGCATCATGGAAAAGATGAGGAAGTGATAGTAGATATGCTTCAAACGGAGATAAGCCCAAGCACAAGAGAGGTAAAAGACAAATCAAAACTGATATGTTTTAATTGTGGTAAGTTGAGACATTTTGCTCGTCGATGCACTAATCCAAATGAGGTATATCCTAACTTATTTTCTCGCTTTGAATGTTTTGTATCCAGTCAAACATTATTTGCTTATTCTCCTTATTTTTTGGTTATAGACTTGGAAACAACTAACCATATAGCGAGAAAAAAAAGATGAATACGTAGAGTATCATCAAGTTCTTAGTGGTAGCAAAATAATTTATATAGGGAATAAATCCAATATAGAAGTGCTTGGCGTTGGCAATTATAAACTGGATATAAGTGGTGAACGTACTTTATATCTCCATAATGTCTTATACACTCGTGGAGTTCGACAAAATCTAATCTCAATTAGTAACATGTTAAGTTTAAGATTTCTCTTTAAGTTTAATGAATATGGTGTTAATATTTATTTGGATCATATTATTATAATTATGGTTATATTTCTAGGGGTATGCAAAAAATCCGATCATTCGATCAATCTCATCCGATGGTTGGATCGGATGAAATTTTTTTCATCCATTAAGTGCGGATCGGATGGCGAATTTCATTACGATTCATCCGATTCGACCGAAATTAAATATATATATATATATTTATTTAATTTTTTAATGTTTCTTTTAAGTCAAATAATTTTATGTTATGATTTATGTGAAAATTTAAAAAAATTATTTAAAAATACAAAAAATAGAGTTAATTAAGTTTATTGGTCGGATTGATCGGATGTCATCCGAATAGTTTACGGATCAGATTGATCGGATGTGAAAGGTGATCATATCGGTTGCAGGTTAGGATGTTTCAATCTGAGCGGATGATCGGATCGGATCGGATGAGTATAAAATCAATGGTTTTCATTCGCTGAAGAGCCCTATATATTTCTAATGGTTTAATTGTATTAAGCATTGACTACTCTAGTTATAATAATTTCAATGGCTCTATTTGTTTTACTTCACATTGTGATATTGATTCTATAACATGGTATGATATATTAGGTCATATAGGATAAGAAAGAATGACTAGATTAGCTAAGGAACACCTTTTAGGCCCACTTTATAAAGTCACCTTGTCCACATGCGAACCTTTTCTTATGGAAAAGGTAAAATGAAAACCATTTGAGAAAGCCAAAAAGGCATCTCAACTATTACAACTTATCCATTCTGATATATATGGCCCAATGAATGTGAAGGCAAAGCATGGTGTTTTCTATTTCATCTCATTTATAGATGATTTTATACATTTTAATCATATCTACTTGATTTATCAGAAATACAATCATTAGATTAATTTAGATTATATCTTATAGAAGTTAGGAATCAATTAGAAAAAAGCATTAAAGCTTTAAGAAGTGATTGAGAACGTGAGTACCTATTTGAGCTATTCAAAAAGCTTTGTAAAGAAAAAAGAATCATAAGATAATTGACGAGCCTTATACTCCGTAACAAAATGATATAGGGGAAAGGAGGGATCGTACACTGTTGGATATGGTTAGTCGATGATGGTTGGGGAAATTCTTTATTAACAATTGTCTATATCGTTAATCAAACACCTTAAAAATCAATTCTTCTACCCCGTATGAATTATGGATTGGTAGAAAACCCAATCTAAGTGTTCTATGACCTTGGAATTCAGTAGCTTACATACACAATATTTCTCATACATATGAAAATTGGGTCTTAGAGATCATTTGATATTTTGAACACTTGAAGGGTTTTGTATTTATTGGTGAGCATGCAAATGGAAGTGTAACTGAAATTAAGTCACATGATGCAATCTTCTTAGAAGAAGAATTTTCTACCAAAGGCGAAGTGAACAATGGCTTAGAGTTACATGAACTCGAAGATCCACAAAATATTGTTCTCAATACTCCAATCAATGTTGAAGAAGAAATTATTCATGCTATTGGAAATAGTGGTAGTGATATATCTAATGATGTGTAGAATGATTAGGATTCCTATGAACTTGAGTTATGTAGAAGCAAACGTGGGAACATTCCTTGTGGTCATTTTGAGATTGAAAGTGAAGTTTTCATAATAGCTCTGCATGATAAATATGAGCTTAAGATAATACATGAAGTTTTTACTTCTTCCACTGTAGTATTTCGTACATGTGCTAGTGACTACATACGGAGGTGAGTGAATGTCAATAGGTTAGATTGGCTCTCTCACATGAGCAATCAACTTATAACGCTTATATGGGAGCAAGCAAAGATGAAACACATTAAGTTATTACTATAATAATAGATAAATTATTGAGTTAAAGTGTTACCTTGATTTTTACGTAGAGACCTAGATGAGATCTATTTAGAAGTGATCAATAATGGGTATATCCATTACTCATTAAACTTGTATCTAGTGTCGGATGTGAGTTTTAAAGGAATTTTTTTACCATGATGTATATTTAGGAACTCATATTAAGCACTATGAAAGCGTCGAAATCAAGATTTGTACAATGTTTTTAGTATTGACATAGTCCTATTTATTAGTAAGACAAGTTGCAAATTCTAAGTAAAGTGACACGAGGGCAATGAGAAGATTATTTGAGATCACATATGTATTTTATATTTATTGTCAACAACTTGTACTCCATCAATTGAAATGTAATATATGTATGAATATTAAATTAAACTCTAAAAAGGTCAAGTATGACTCATTTATGAGGGATCAGGGATCAAATTTACTTGAACTTAATGTGATTACATGAATTTGAGACATTTAGAGACATCATATATAAACACTAACATTCTTATTTGTATTTATAAGGGTTGATGTTTCTATCCTGACTCAGAACTAAGTTGCTAGTATAAAGTTCCCACATGAAGGTGTTTTTTCAATAGTCACATGATTCCTTAACTTGTATGAACTATTTTGTTAAGTGTAGTAAATATGAGAAGCAATAACATATCATCGTATACTCCATATACAAGTGGAAGATGTTAAATTTTAGACTTGGGTCCAAACTTGTCACTCATGGGATGTACCTGATCAACCTCATAATATTTGGATGGAAAGTTGCAATGATTTGTCATGTGTCTTTTGGTAAAAAAACATGTTAAAAAGTTATAGTTTTTGAAAATTAAATGATATGATTTATATTGAAATGATGTGACCTTTTTTGTAAAGAGATATGACTTTGTTCAAAAGTCATCAAAAGAGACATAACTTTTGTAAAAGTCACAACTTATCAAAGAGTTATAACCCAAATTGAATGGAAGCATAGTATTCTATAAATATGTCATTTGGTGTGTAGAAAAAAAGGATGAGATATGATTTTTTTTCTTCTCTCTAATAAAGATAAAAATAGAAATAAGACTTTTAGATTGTAAATTGATAAGTTCTAATCCTTTTTGTTATTATAATGTTTTTTGTTGAGTGTGTTAGGATTTTAAGTACGAAAAACATTTAATATATGATTTGTCATTATTCACTGGTGAAAGATATTCATCAAGCATTGAAATATGATTATTGTTATTATATTAATAATTATTCTACAAAAAGGTAAAAAAGTATCAAAAGTGCATCATATATGTATTCATTTATATAGATAATGAAAATTTTAAAGTGCCAACTAAAGAATTTTGCCAATGATATACTAGTGTAAAAATGAAAAAAAAATGACAACCTAAGAGATTAGCATATAGCCTATTATCATTATCACTCATGTGACATTTGGTTCACGGAATGAAATCGGAATGAGAATGAGAATGAAATGGAATGGAAAAGAAATAGTTTTATTTGATTTGGTTTGATTACTGGAATCAAAGAGGTAATCGGTATTACAGTATTTGGTTTACAATTGAAATGGAATAGAAAATACTATATATTACCTTAATACCTTTATATTCAGTCAAGTTTAAATAATATCATTTAATTATTATTTTTTTGTCAAACAAAATACATTATTGAAATCATTTTTTTTAAATAATTATTACTTAAAAATAAAAAATATTATTAAAATTATTATTTTTCTAAATAGGGTTTTAGGTTTTGAGATTTAAGGTTTAGGGTTACATTTGTGAGTTAAGGAATTTAGGGTTAAAAGTATTATCTTTCTAAATAAGGTTTAGGGTTTTAGGATTTGAGGTTTAGGGTTATATTTGTGGGTTAAGATTTAGGGTTAAAATTATTATTTTTCTAAATAGGATTTAGGGTTATGTTTGGGATTGAGATAAAATTGGAAAAAAATTTGAGATAAGAATGAAATCATGATTCTTTAAAGGGAGAGAAGGAATTCTGATTCCTTATCTTTTAGGAATTGATTCCATTTCATTTCCACTTTTTAGCTCAACCAAATGTAAAATTGGAAAGAATCAATTCAAATTCAATTCAATTCCAATCAATCAAACATAAGATTAATGTATTTATTCTACTCGTAGCAAAACAAAGCAAACAAAGAAAGCAATATCCATTTCATGGCCAAAATAAGAAAGCCTTCATTTTTCTTATTCCAAAGTTTCCATTGAAAGCCATGACAACGGAGTGACAAAAACAAACAAGAGGAGGGCAAAAAATTGAAATAAAAAGAATCGAAAACGAAGATTATCGTCTCATTACAATTTCTAAAAGAAAATCCAACATCTACAAGAAGAGTGAACTAGCCACACTTTGTGTAGCTAAAATTGGTGTAGCGACATTCTCACTTTTAGGAAAATCCTACTTATTTGCTCATCAATCTATCAACTTCATAGCAAATAGGCTTTTGAATAGAAATTTTCCACCTCAATATACTGATAACATACATGCTATAATGGAGGCACATAGAACGGTTACGCTAGATGAAATGAACCAATAACACACTAAGATTATGAGCGAGCTTGAATCCCAAAAAAAGGGATGCAAAATAATTGAAATGATGGAAAAAAGAGAATGGATAAGAGAATAAATGGTGAGACATTTCTATTGAAATGCTTGGCTTGGAAGAGCTCCAACAAATGCATTCTTCATTTTAAGAGATTCATGACAATTTTGCCAATCACTTAAATAAAAGAAGCATTTTTGGTTTCATACATGCAATTATAACCCTAACAAATAATCCAATGTATATGCTTTTAATGAGAGAGCATTTATTGATCCTTCTAATCTTCCTCATGAAAATGATTAGAATTAATCTAAGAAATATTAGAGTACTTTTTAACTCTCTTAAAATAAACTAATTAGGATTATACGTTATAATGACTCCATATTAATTAAAAATCAGATATCATTACTTTAAAAAGTGGTAACGAATCGACTTTAAATGAAATGACTTAAAATTTAAAGTCGGTTCAACCGTGAATCGACTTTAAATTTTTTTTTTACACAATTTACTTATTTTCTATTATACTCAAATTAAAACTTGTATTCGATCATTAAATAACAACAGAAAAAAAATTCTATTTAATAAATAATTTAAATAATACAAATAATTGAAAAATAAAATATTAATTCATAATAGAAAAATTACCATGTTGTATTCTTCTCTTAATGTTATAATACAAACCTACATATATAATACAAAAATTTATACACATAAATAACAACACATAATAATAGAAAACATATGAATAATAATTACGTAGAATTAATAGAAATACTTACAAGAGTAAATGAAGTGACAAAATGAAGAAAATGAAGAAAAAATGGTAGTTTGTAAGTGAGAAATAGGTATAAAAAATTTGAGTATTTTGCTAAAAAAAATAGGGGATCTAAAAGATTAGTTAGAGAGGAAGAAAACTCACTAACAAGTGCTGAAAATGGTGGTCGTAGGTGGCTGAAAAATGAGAAAGAGTGGAAGAGAAGTGGAGAAGGTTTTGAGTTTTTGAGAGTTATGCAACGCTTGGAATAGTTTTTGTCTGGGGAAGAAAGAAAAGAAAAAAATTTATTCACGTGGATAGCGTCAGTTCTACACCGAATCAACTTTAAATTCATTATAAGTTGGTTTTTTCCAAAAACCGACTTTACATATCGATTTAAATAACCCTTTTTGTAGTAGTGTATGACCCCTCAACTTGAATTTTTACATATTATGACAAAAATGTCTTTAATTTTCATTAAGTAATTGTGATTATTTTTTGTTGGATATTTGTTCAATTTGATTTTTCAAAATTGGACAGTTGTCCAATATTCACCAACCATAATTGGACGATTGTTCAATTGACAAAAGTTTGGTCGATCAATCGGAGCCAAGTTAGACATATGTTTAACAAAATTAACAATTATCCAACTTATCAAATTGTGATTGGACTGTGACCCTACTAATCGGACTTGAATTGAACACATTTTCATGTTGAAAATCAACATCAACTCAATAAATAAAGTGGTTGAAGGATGTAAAAAAATAAATTGAGTGGTTGAAGGATATAAAAAATAAATGGAGTGGTTGAAGGATGTAGAAAAATAAATAGAGTGGTTGAATGATGTAGAAAAGAGAAGTGTGTAGGATGTGATAATATTTGTATGGATAGAATTATTTCTGAGTTTTATATTTGTTTGGTGTAGATTACATGGTAATGACTACAAATAGCTTACCTTATATTTGGTTTAATCATCACATTAAAAACAAATAAGTTTTTGTATTCTTAGTTTGAGTGTGAGTTGGGAACTTTCTCTTTGACTGTTTGTATTTCTCTTCAATTTGTGAGTTGCTTTCGAAAGGTATTATAATGTATTTTATTGTAGGTAAAATACAAATAGTTTATTTACTATTTGAATCTAATATTAATAAATTTAAAATTATATATTTTAAATTTTATCCATAACCCAACTCAACTTAACTCAATTGAAATGTAAAATTTTATCCCAACCCATAGAGCCTATTTAAACTCATATCCAACCTAATTATAGTAGTGTCTAACTTGCTTGATTATTACCCCATTAGCCCAAATCGAATTATATATATATATATATATATATATACTCTTGGTGTCTATTTTTTCTAATCTATTTTCTTTATCTTTATTTCTGTTTATTGAAGCTTAGAGCTACAAAATGATAGGTCCCTCTCATAATAATACAGTGTCTAACAACTTTTAGTCCCAAAGAAATAATTCAGTGTACACTAATGATAATGACTATTCATCACCGACTTATTTACTCATCCATCTATCGACTCTATAGCAAATAGACTTTTGAACATAAATTTTCCACCTCAACATAATGATAACACACGTGCTATAATGGTGTGGTGATATTCTTGTGAAAACGATGAAAGAAAAATTGAAAATTGCAAAGTTATTTTTACAAGTAAAATTCAAAAATGTAAAAGTGAGTTTTAATAAAATTTAACTTTCTGAGCTTAAATGAGAATTTGAAGAAGAAATATATTGAACGAGAACTACAAAAGTCTACTCAAGAAGCAAAGTTTCTAGAAATCAATGAAAAGTAAGTGTCGAATTCACAAAATGAAAAAAGAATCTAGAGAGAAAAGTTACATTAGAGAAGAAGATCGAAGCATGCACTTGTAAATATGAGAATTTGGGATACTAAAACGTTAAGAAAATAGCACAAGAAGCTTCGTTCATTGTAGATTGTCTGATCATGATTGAAGAGCAGTAGAGGAAGATATACAAATAACAAAGGTCAAACTTAGAGACTACGAGAGAGATGGAGGACGGGTCGTCCTTGTCGGAGCACCAAGGTCACAGTCATTAGATGACTCTGAAAAGAGTAAGAGATGTACAGAGTGTAGAGTAAAAAATAAGTATCAATATAACCTGATGTATACTACAGGGGTATAATAAGATTATATTTTAAATAACAAGTGGATGCATGTTTAATTTAAAATTAATATAATAAGAGGAAATCATTTTCAGTTTATTTCTCAATAAATTATCATAGTTTATTAATATTTCAATTATGTTTTTATGTATTACTTTTCGGTCTTCAATTAGTTTTTTAAATGTAAGTAAAGTTTTTTTAAAGTAATAAATGTTTTAAATTATACAAAAGAAAGTTTAATATGCTAGTAATTATCTTAATAATTACTTTTATTCTTGTTCATTCTAGTTTAATATGTTAATGATATTGAAGTTATCATTAGCCTTTCTCATGATACAATGCTTCTGTTCATGAAGTGATCGATCTTGACCATGCAAAGCTTTTAAGGATCGATCGTGATATTCTTATTATTTTATTTTTTCATTAAAATAATAGTTATATTATTTATACATTCATAATTATGATTTTTTATGCATGATTCGCAATTTTAAAAATATCCTCCGGGGACTTAACCTTAGTTAACACATGTTTCTTTTGCTTTCATAACTCTCAAATTTGATAATTAGTCTTTAAGTATTTTATTAGAAAACAAGTTGTTGATATCATCTTAAGAGTGAAAAAAATACGTATGATTTAAGACCAAATGCGCACATATATGTTGAGATGTGTGAGTCATGTTCAAACATCGATTATATCAAAAAATAATTACATACTTAAAAATAAAGTACATGTATAAATTCTTTCACACTTATGATACCTAATATTCTTCGTTTTAGTCTAAATAAATGATTTATGATTACTTAAATCAAAAAATATTTTATATTAGAGAAAAAAAAAGTGTAAATATTTGTGATTATAAACATGAATGAAGAGTTTTTAATTAATCATTTTATTTAAATAAAATGTGTAATTTAATCTCATAAGTTACAAAATGTGATTTTTATAAGGTGTTAACCAAGAATATTTAATATTTTTTTGAAATATTATTTTATTATTAGAAGGTTTTTTTAAGTAACTATTTTTCATAAATAAAAGAATTAAATAAAATATTATATATATATAAATGATTTTTATAATATAAGATACTAAATATTATTTAAAAAAAAACAATCCATAACATTTTTATTGCAAACAATTCAAATGATTAGATTTGATAATCACAGATTCACAATGGCTTCTCACTGTCTCATGATTTCATGAAAAAGACCTAAAGCCCTAAAATTATCCTAGAATTAGAGTAGGGGAGTCCAATGGTACCCAATAAGTCTGACAATCTCTTTTAGAGGAGTGTAAGGTGCAAAATACCTTCTCCTCCTCCTCCTCCTCCTATTTTTTTTTCTTCATTCTTTTTCGCCCTTCTGCGTCCTCTTTTTGAACAACTATGGTAATGGCATATCTCGCTTGGTGGATTTTTGGGGTTTCATATGCATGATCGAGTTGTGTTGTTCATGTCATATTCGTATTTTTCAACAAAAATTTACATATTTTTTATATTATAAAATAATAAAATTATTTTTAATCAAACTATTTATTTACAAACAAAAATTAATATTTTACAAACTAAAAAAATTAACAATTATTATAATTAATATATAGTTTGTATAATGTCTTCCTCGTGTTTTGGATTATGATCCAAATTGACAACGGCCATCACTTTCTCTATCCCTCTAAATATCTTTTGATGTGGTGTTACAAAAATAGTTACTAGCACACAAAAATTTAGAAAGCACTAATTAAAATAACGTATTTATACCTAAAGAATTCATTAGTTACACATAAAAAATGTATTAATTTGTGATTCAATAACTATTTTAAATAATAAATTAAAAAAATAGTATAATAACTCGTAACAATTGATAATAATTATAAGATTTAACTAACACAATTTTAGTACATAGATTATGTCAATGTTTTATTATTAAATAAGATTTAAAGGGAATAAGATTTATAAAATTACGGGTTGAGAAAATTTTTGATATAATTATATTTGAATTAAATTATAAAATTTATACGCAAAATCATCTGAAAATTATTATGATCCAGGGACCGTTTTTAATTAACTATTCAGAACGGTTATTAAAAAATATTCGAAAAAAATTATTTTTTAAAATTCTTTTAATAAATTTTAATCATTAATTAATATATAATTTAAT
The DNA here is from genome assembly GCA_030763125.1 of Hippophae gyantsensis. Lineage (NCBI taxonomy): Eukaryota > Viridiplantae > Streptophyta > Magnoliopsida > Rosales > Elaeagnaceae > Hippophae > Hippophae gyantsensis. The sequence goes on along the minus strand of CM061032.1, from coordinate 56,994,360 downwards.
TTAATAAATATAATTAATTTTAGATAGTATCCAAAAATTAGGATAACCTTTTTTTTCGATTCTTAAAAGAGTAAGTGGTTGAAACGAAAAAGACAGAGAAGGAACATTTATCAATTATCGCCCTTTCACCGTCAGAAAATAAATTAATTTCAACAGTGGTTTATATAATGACACCAAAAACCACTGGCACGGAAACAAGGCCCACGTTTGCTTGGGATCAAAACTGTAGAATGAGTGGGTCAACCAAGAAAAAGAGTGTTGGCAAAAATATGTACAAATTTGCTTTCATTGAGAGTCGAACTCAAGACCTCCCGCTTACTAAACGGGTGCTCTAACCAACTGAGCTATGAAAGCTGTTCTTCTTTATAATATTTTTAAAGTAAATGAATAACTTTGGCTTAAGGATGATCCATGGATTAATTAATAGACAAAATTTTAACTGAATGTAGAGTGAACCATAGCAAAACTTCTCTCATGAAGACTTCCATTTCAAATCTCACTGAAATTTTTTCTCCTTGGTTGAAGATGTTCTGAGCTTTTTGAAAAACATTTTATGAAGTTTTTTTTTTTTGGCATATTGGACATCATACCTGAGTTGTAGCTAGTTTGCTGAATTTTAGAGGTATATATATTTGACACCTATGGATTTCTTCGTGATGTATCCTGTAAGATATGGGAGAGAGGACATGGGACTTGGATTGTCTCCTTGTTTTTTTTTTAATGATTATTAATATATTATATTTTTAAAATATTACTTGAATTATCTAATATTTAAGATTATATATATCGTTAAATCATACAAGGAAAACAAGGAGAGGATTCTACCTTGAAAATATAATATAAGAAAAATAACATAGAAATCCTTAAGGTGATATTTAGTTCTAAATTTTAAAGAGCTACTACTTAAGGAGAAATTTTAATAATAATAAAATATTAAAAAATATCAAATGCCATTCTTTAGACACCTTTTCATAGGCAAATTTTTGTAACTTGAGAAACTAAAGCACACTTTTTACCAAAACAAAGTGAGTAACTTCACTCTTCACCCTATAATATATCATTTGAATACACCCAACCAAACACTGCCACATATACAACTGAGAATACATTTTACCAGATATATACTTATATTTTTTCCCCTACCCAATCGATACATATATACACCACTTTGGGATATCATGCTCAACGAACTGACAAGTCACCGATAGACGTGTTATGTTTAATCATTTCGATTATATATACAACACTGCTGAATGAAAGCAGCGAACTCGGAGTCAAAACAAAATCAAAAGAATTGTTAGCAGGTCTTTTAGCAAATGTCCTTCCTTGCCCCCAAAAGTAACATACAACAGGAGCTCTATACAACATCTAGAACATTCACTCACACCCAGTTAATCAAATTCCCTAAATGAACAATGAATGATACACTTCTTAGTCGCTTTATGTAGTATGTGTTCTCTGTACTTGTGAAAAAAAACCATCTTTGGGCGTACTAAGGGTAGGATTCCAAAATAAAGAAAACGCATGCAAAAGCTTGGAAATAAATGTCAGTCGCTAATCAGAATAATATATATTTTAGTATTAAGAGGACCAACATGACAAAACCCATCATGATGAGAACTGTAGCACACATCACCATCCCTCCTTTCTTTTGTGTTCTCTCAGCCTGTAAGCCAAATAGATTAAATAAAAAGAGAATAACGGAAGAGAGATAACTCAATTAAGAGCACTTATACATTAAATTGTTCCACAACAACTTTAAGTGCTATACAACTACTGACCAAGAGAGTTGGACCCACTTTTTTTAGCCTGTAAAGGAAAACAACTTCATGCATAAAGACTTTTTTCTCAACTAAAGATAGATAGATAAGACCTTCTGCAGCTGCTTGAGCCCTCCTCAACAGTAGTTGTAACATACTGAACATTGTAATCTATCCTATCAACAATAGTTCCCCGTTTTGGGAGAGAAATTCAATTAATTAATGAATGTCTGGCCAAAATTTAAAGGTTGTATACATCACAGCCATCTTCTTACCCAGTCTATAACGAGTACTGAGAGATCTTTCATAATCTGACCAAGTTCATTCACAGATTCTACAACCTAAAAAAAAGCAAATAAATGTGGATTTTATCCAATTACTAGAGTTCTGTCAGTCTGAATTAATCATATGGCAGAAAGATCCTCACTTGCCTGTTGGATTTCTCTTTCCCTTTCTACTGCTAACACCTTGCTTTTTTTATCTTAGCCATTTGATGTCCATTAAACATCTGATAACATATTTGCATTATCAATAAGAGCCTTGGATTTAATTTTAAGAAAAATAGAAGACTAAACAGACTCAATAGTTCCAGTTAAAGTACATTTCATAAGAAACTACCGTCCATGTCATGCAAATTCAGCATCCTAAAATCTGACATGATTACTAAAAACTTTAAAATAGATGCAAATAGATGGATGAAAACATAAAAGAAAAATGATTTAGCATACCATATTGTCCAAATCATCATCTTCCATTCTTGATCTACTTCCGTTTATATTCATCTCTAAATTAACCCCATCTTGATCCTGACCCTACATCGCAGACAGCAGGAATTATATTTAAAAATAAAACTTCATGAACATCTGCAGTTAACATTATCCTACTAGGAAGTAGGAACTAAGCAATAGAGGGTGAAAATAAGATATGTAGCTTTCCTCATTGCAAATGCACAGTAAACAAGTTGAAGTACCAAATGAATAAAATACTATCTTGCATTAATTGAAATGGTAATCATGTTATTGAGTTTATCTCTACATATTAAATGATCATTTAGATTGAGCGGATTAAAAGAGCTGCTTCAAATAAGTTGATTGTTTCTTACTAAGCTCTACTGATAGGTTCTGAAGGTCGGTGGCAAGAGATTGCTGTGACAGAAACATGTAGGGATAAGCATAGTACACAGGAATGTTACTCGTGATGATAACAGTCGATCTATCCCATAGTAACTTAGACCCAAGCGTACCTTCCATATAACCATAATACTCATCTTTGTTTGAACTCGCTTTTCTTATAATATAATTGGAAGAAAAAAAACTAAGAACTTTGATTGATGTATATTAGGCTAGATGCCCAGAAGGATGACTCAAAGTAACCATGGAAACTAATATGAGAAGACCTGGACTGTATTTTTGGTTCAAGTTTGACAGTTATAATAACTATGAAACTTTCATTGATGAATAAATTTGAATGGATGTAAAACATGAAATGAATTATTGGATCAAGCTTCTAGGTTATGACAACAAAGTCCTAAACAATTGGATCAAGCAACTCAATACTGAGTAATATATGCATCCATCTATCGATTTTGCATTAACAGCAATACGTCCAAAAAACTGATGCATCTCAATGTATGACCATTAAGATAAAGGATTTCATCGGCATATACCTGAACATTCTTTCTAACATTTGAATCTTCAGAAGGCCCAGCTGCAGAAAGTCTTTGTAGCCTTCTTTTCTGACTTCTTTATCAAATCTGTAATTTCCTGTGTGAGAGACTCAATTAAGTGCTGGTCTTCTTTGTCATCACCAAAAGAAGGCATTAAGGCCTTTGCATGAGCCTAGGTTAGCTCAACCATTCTTGTCCGGGTACATTGTACATTAGCTGTTATTTCTTCAGATAGATTCACCCAAGTTGGAGGTAGACCTACAGTAAGTGCACCTTTACTGCATAAAGGATAGAAGACACTCTATTAAAGAAATTTATTGCAATAAGAGAAAGTACAAGTGCACATCTTGAAGGCAAACTCATAGTTATAGCAGAACCAATATAGAGAGAACTCCTATAGACTCCATGAGAAGCAAGCTCTACCTCTCAAGAAAGCATGACCAACTTAAAGGGCTGCAGTATCAGTTGATCGTGTGATTATCGTCATAATGTTCTAAAATAATATCTAGCAGGGCGATTATGAACATTTTTGGGCCAAAAATTGTCCAATGTCCAGTTATTTTTAGGGTTTAACTTCAATTTATTATTTGCAATCTCCAGCTACTATAGATTCTTGAGCAATTACAGCCACTGACGACCATTATAGCATACATATCAAACAAAACCAAATATGATAACTTGATAAGTACATATCACAGTGCACCGATGCATCTGAATTATTAAGGAAATATCTGTGAACCTCAACTCTCATGTAAACACAAATACAGTTATGATTTACCCCTAGCACCTTAAAACTAAATTGAACCAATACATTTATCCCCTAAAAACTAATTACACAAACTCACCAATTCCTACAATTAAGCTGCTAGGATCAACTCCTTCAAATATAACCCTCAAAGTTATCCTTATTCCAATTTTTACTTAGTGACAAAAGTATTATTGACACTCACTCATGTCCATCACTATCTAAGTGAATAATAAAAAATTTCAAGTAGAGTTACCGGACAAACAACAATTACTTGCATTTAGCAGAGTTCATGCTACCCTTTTGTTTTCTTAATTTAACAAACCTAAGTGCATAATAGCCTTGTTGAACTAGTAAATCCGTAGATAACATATCCACACTTAAGACATTGCCTAAGAGTTCAAAATACTGAGAAAAAACTTAAATCAAACCCAAAATACATAGAATTTTGTACAAATAGAAACCTTGAATTACCCGGATCCTCAATACTTAGAGGAGAAGACCGATTGGGATTCAAAAACGACGTGCTCACCAATTCGATCACCGGGCATCCTGTGCCGGAGCTCGTCGATGGAAACGATGACGACAGGGAGGAGCTCGTAGGGACATGGACGCCCTTCCACGCATCTCTGCACTTTCTATAAAGCAAGGTCCGATTCCGAGTCGCCATTGATTTGCCTCTATTCGGATTAAACTCAAATACCTTCGGATCCAAGTCCTAGTCCCACTTTTAACATGACCGATCAAGATAATCCAATAAAACAAAAAAAAAACACTACGAAAGATTTGGTCTTCGTTTAACTAAACGCGGAGAAGAAGGTCACATGAGTCACGTGACTGGAGATCGGAGAACTGAGCCGTAATCGTATAAGCCGAGTAGAATCAGGAACGACAAATCACGTGACGGCCGAAACTTGGCATGTAAAGGAAGACTTTATATAACACTAGGATTAAGGGAAGTGTACGCACGTGTTCTGTCTTTAATTTTTTTTAAATAATTATCTAATAAAAATAAAAATACAATTGATATAATTATTCAATTTAAATTAATATTATAAATTACTTATAAGTCATGTCATTTTAATATTGACATTTTCGTATACAAAATATAATATCTGTATTTTATTTAATGTTTATGTATGTCTTTTATAAGATTGGTTCTTAGTGATCCAATATCACACAAAATACACGATTTGTGTTTATTAGTTATACATTCGTGTTCTTAGTTTGCATTTAGTTTTATATTATTTAATGTTTGTTGTCATCATGTCTCGTTGGGAACTTTATTTGTGGTTGTAATATCTTATTGGAGACTTCGTTTAATGGTTGTTTCGTTAGGGTTTAAGCCTTTTTTCTTGTAAGAAATGCCAATCATTGTGATTTTTTAGCAAGCAAGATTATAAGCAAGTCGCCACAATCATTGTTAATTTTCGTTGCCTGTCAGGGAGTTCGTTACCTCCTCACCTATTGTGGTCAGCAGGTGTGTAACGGTTAGTTTAACGACTAATTTCCTTACTGACCTTTGACGATAAGGGTGATCAACAAGGGTCTGAGAGGTTGGTTTTTTTCTATAAATTCTTATCCACTCCGTCTTGTTTTATTTGTCAAATTGGGGAAAAGTTCTACATGTTTGGCACCTGACTTTCCTAATTCATTCATAGTTTTTTTTTCCTTCTAAGTGTCGAGTTCTAGAAACTATGTGATATTTATGTGATATAGAATATAAGAGATAAGTCTCTCTCATATTTTTTAAACACAAGTATAAAATATATGAGATTGAGTGAAGTCTTTATGAGGAAGAAAATGTATAGTTGACTAATGAAGAGTCACATCATTTTGATGAGTTACTCACATTTGTTGAGTTATTATATGTCAACTAATATTTGTAAGAATGCAACAGTTTCTATAGGAGAGGAGCCTATGTGTTGGTTTTTCACATGTCGATTGATAGTTGCAAGGATGTAACAATTTTTATAAGTGAGGAGCCTATATGATGTATTGTGTTTCAATTGGTGGTTACAAGGATACAATAATTACATATGTGAATAACCTACATGGTAGTATGTCGTGTGCCGGTTAGGTATTGTAAAGTTGTAACGTGATGTATATATGGAAAGCATATGTGTTTATATGTCGTGTATCAATTTAGTGTTGTGAGGTCACAATGTGTATGCATGTTAAGAGTTTGTGATTAGTAATCGATCATATCAAGAATATTGATTTAAATTATAATGTATAGTTAGACATATGAAACTCTCATTAATTTATAGTATAATTTATATTTTTTAATTTTAATTATATGCATAAAATGTGTGTGTATGTATATATATATATAAATGTAAATGTTCACGAAAAAAAGAGAATAAAATTGTACTAATAAAATTAAATCATAAATTATAAAAAAATTGATTTAAATTATAATATTATAGAAAAAATAAAATAATTTTTAATCAAAAATTAACAATTAATTTAGATGTTATATATATATTTGTTTGTTTTAAAATATTAATTTGATATTAAAATAATTACTTACTTAACTATGTTATAAATAATGAAATCTTTAAATTCAATAATTTTAATATAGTTAATTTATATATTAATTATAATGTGAATTAATATTTATGTATTTAGTTTTATATTAAACTATATTTCTTATTTTTTTTCTTCTTATATGTAAGTTTTGTTGTACTCGTATTTATATGTTAGTTGTTCGTATATAAAATATAGTATCAATTTATTTTACTTAATACATTTATTTTTCTCTATGTAAAATTAGTTGCTACAAATCAATAATATATATACGTATATAGTTAGGTACATTTTATATGTAAGCATATTTATACACACATGTGTATGCTACGTAAAGTGTTGGTTTTTAACAAGTAAGCGTGTGAGCGAGCCGACGTTATCATTTGTGTTTTTGGTTCATTTTGGGTGTAGGTATATATAAAAAGTACTCGATAATTTTTGAAACAATAAAATGTGACTTTTAACACCTTGTCATCAAGCTCGTCACCACCCTTGGCGAGGTGGCAAATTCAAATTCTATAAATACTCCTCAATCTCTTCTTATTTGGTATCTATAAAAATATAACGAAACTCTATAAAATTGACATCTCAATCTTTCTATTTTTGGATCGTTAATAACTTGTGTATTACTCAATATTAGTAATTCGTGATTCAGTGAGAAAAATTGTGCTTGTGAGTGGTGAATACTCGAGGTGGTATTTTCAAATGGTTTATGTGAGGTGAGTCATATGTCAATTGGTAGTTACCTTCGCGTAACTTTTATATGTGAAAACCTCTTTATGAAAGTGAACATAGTTAAATTCTTTGAGTTATCACATCTTTGATTGTGTATCTCTTAGTGATTTGTGATGTGTTGTGTATTCTTTGTTGTTTATTGAGTGTTCGTATTCAAGGGTGGTCTTGATAATTGTACATGTCACTCATTATTGATTCATGATTTTTGATCACCCCATATTGGATAGTGTTGGCTTTAGAGGTGAGTCAGGTTCGTGTTTCAAAATAAATCATTGCTAAAGTAGCAAGCAAAAGTAACAATAAACCATTAGGACGAAGGTCCCAACTTATGGATGTAATAGTGATTTTATTTTCTATTAAAGTGTAACTTGTTTATTATGTAGTTGATTATTTACTACTAAATGGTTGACTTAAGTAACCCAAAGATGTTGGCACATAAATAGGATTTTTATGTAGATTTATCTCGTTATATCTATTGTTTTACATTATCTGCTATTGTATCAATATAATATGAGTTTATATCATGTATGTTTCATCATACTATATTTAGACTTTGATTATAAAACTTATTTATTTTGTGTAATTACATGTTTTTTTTCCTTTTTCTTGTAGCATATTTATAGCTTTCTAATTATTATTTTTTCTTTATGATTATACATTTTTGGTGTGAGCCTGAAAAGATTATGTATATTGTTATGTCTTTATGAAACATATATTTTTATTTTTTTTAAATAAATCTGTAACAATATTTAGAAAATTTTATTATTATGTTTTTATCTTAAAAATAAATAAATTTTAAGAAGTATAATTACAGACTGTACTTTTTTTCTTTTTCATATTATTATTTTAATACTTTTATTTAAATATATTTTAAAAATATCTATATTTTTAAAAACGTGTGCACATTTAATAAATAATTATTTTTATACACAAAAATTTAAAAGTCAATTTAAGGATTTTAATTCTTTTTTAAATATTTTCTTTCATTTTTTATCTTTCTCTTTCTCTTTCTCCTCTTATTTTATCTTTTATCATTCTCTCTTGTTACTTATAATTCTAAATTCTAAATCTTACTTATGTTTAATTTAATCTAAAATAAAATATAAAATATTTCAATAATAATATTAATGTTTTTTCCTCTCATATCCCTTAAGAATATGTTATAATATTTTATTTTTGATAAATATTTATATAAATACTTATTATTTTATTTTATTTAAAAATAAAAATAAAATTTTTATTTTATTTTAATTTTACTTTAAAGAAATATAATAATAATAATATTATTTCCATTAAATTTTATTTCTATTATTATTTTCGTTCTATTCTATAAACTAAATATGACAAACTATAAATACTAGATCTTAAGCTTTTCATAAACCCTTAACTTTAAATATTAAATCTTTAAGAATAAAATATAAATCTTAAATCTTAAACCCTAATATAATCATAATAAAAGAATGATAAAGAAAAAAAATAAATTAAAAAAATTATTATTTTTTTAATTTTTTGTAAACATATTTTTTTAACTGAATCAATATCTTTTTAGATAATTTTAATATTTTTAAATTATCATTTCAGAACTTGAACAATGATAAATATTAAAAATTAATATGGATTATCATATTTCTCAATTTTGATAGACAATTTGGATAATTATTGTTATTTATTAATTTTATAGGATCTTAGGTGATGTTTGGTTGGAGGGAATGCAAAGGAATCAGAATTCATTCCTTCTATTTTATGTGTTTGGTTGGGCAGAATGGGAAGACGAAATGGGAAGACAGAATGAAATTGATTACTAAACGAGAAGGAATCGCAATTCTTTCTCCCCCCTTTAGGAATCATGATTTCATTCCCATCTAACTTTTTTTTCAATTTTACCCTCACCCCAAATATAACCCTAAACTTAAATCTCAAATCTCCAAACCCAAAATCCTAAATCCCAAAATCCTAAACCCTAAATCCAAATCCTAAACCCTAAATCCAAATCCTAAAATCCTAAATCCTAAACCCTAAATCCCTAAACCCTAAACCTAAAATCCTCAAATCCAAAATCCCAAATCACTAAACCTTAAATCCTAAAACTCAAAACCCTAAAACCTAAAACCTAAACCTTAAACCCTAAAATATAAATCCTAAAACCTAAAACCTAAAACTCTAAACCCTAAAACCTAAATCCCAAAACCCTAAACCCTAAACCCTAAACCCCTAACCTTAAACCTTAAACCCCAAATTCCAAATCCTAAAATCCTAAACCCTAAACCCTAAATCCAAAATCTTAAATTCTAAAACCCTAAACCCTTTTTAGAAAAATAATAATTTTAACCCTAAATCTTAACCCACAAATATAACTCTAAACCCTAAATCCCAAATCCTAAACCTCAAAACTCAAAACCCTATTTAGAAAAATAATAATATTAATAATATATTTCTTTTTAATTAAGTAATAATTATTTAGAAAAATAATGATTTCAATAATGTATTTTATCTGACGAAAAAATAGTAATTAAATGACATTATTTGAACTTTACTGAATGTAGGGGTATTAAGATAATTTATAATTTTTTTCATTACATTCCAATGGCAAATCAAAAACTGTAATCTTGATTCTAGTGGTCAAACCAAACAACATTGTTTCATTTCTATTTCATTCTAATTCTGATTCCGATTTCATTTCACGACCCAAACGCTACCTTATAGATAATAATCAGGTAAGTGCCGCTTAGTGTCCGATCATAGGAGAACTCAATTAATAATTTTTGTTTTAATGTTTAAATTTTAAAATATGATAATAAAAATAAAATTTAATGTTTAATTTATTAAAAAAAATTATAAATTATAATTCATCAATAATTATTTTAATTTTATGTTATTTTTATTATTATAAATCATTTAAATTTTTATTATATCAATTAACTTAAAAACAACACCACGTGTACAAAAAATATATAAACGTGTTACACAATAGTCAAGTCATTAATATATATTTTTAATGAAAATATACAAATACTTTTGAATAACATACCTATATTATCTCAAGATATGAAGTATATAGAAATTGTTACGAGGAACTTTTTATTTATCATATTAATTATATTATTATTTTGAATTTTCTGTAATTATAATTAATTTATAAATATTTAATTATTTTTTCAAAATATCTCAATTATAAATTTTTATTATATTATTATAATAAAGTGTGTTTATATTTATACGTATAAATTTAATAAATTTACTACTTTCTAAAAATATATTATATGAAATAACGAATAGATTATCTTAATAAATATCATATATTTTTTAATATACTTAATAACTTAAATTTATTAATATTATAAAAATATATTTAATGGAATGACTTTGAATTCTTAGTATTATTTTAAATGCTTTCATAATTTAACATAGATTTTTTATTATTTAGCTACATAAATTGAACAAAAAAGAAAAAAATATTTTATAAAAGCCATAAAAAAATTTATCAATCTTTTTAAATTTATTAATTTTTATTACTAACTAATTTAGTGATTATTTGTTTTTTATCATAATCGGTAAAAGTACTAAACATTATTTAGTATAATAATATTTTAAAAAATAATAGGTATAATAAGATGAATAATATTTAGTACTCATGTGTTTTGTATTTTATTTTAAATTATTAAATATAACATATTTTAAAATTATTTATTTTCCAAAAAAAACAATACTTTTTTGTATAATATTTTATTTTAAAATTTTTAATTAAATAATATTTAAATTTAAATTTAAATTTAAATATCATATAATTAAAATCTATTTATTATTATCAGTTGTTATTTTTTCATAAATTCTATGATGTTATTTTTATTAATTTTCAAAAAAATAAAAAATTTAACGTAGCTGGAATGCACTGTCCCAACCGTACGGCCGGTTGCAACCCGATAAATCTTTGCCCAACGTATACGAATATAACCTAACCAAATACACAGAGAGAATAAAAAGGCGCGTGAGCTTAAAGGCAAGCTTTTTCTATAAACGGCACGCATCGTCGTCACTGGCACACTGCTTTGCTTTGGATATTTCTCACATTCACCGCTCATTTAGGGGGTCCCATTAAATTTTCCCAAAATGTGTAATCTAAAATAAAATATAAAGAAAGAAAAATATATCTATAAAATACGACCAAAAAATAATTTTATACGGACAGTAATTTCTAGGTATTTTCTGGGTTTAATTTCTCACCAAATAGAAGAGGCATAGTATATTATCATCTTCTTCTTAATCACCATCATTCTCAGTCTCGTTTCAAAGCTCAAGCTCAAACTCAAGCGATAATTTCGATTTTTAATTGGTTTTAGGATTTTGAATCTGAGATCAGAGAAGAGGAGTTGTTTTTGGAGAAGATTTGAAACCCTTAACAGTTTTTTCACATTTTCGGTATAGGACTTATGGAAGGAGATTCATGGAGCGGGCGTCTTTCTTCTTCTTCAAAGCGTTACCAATCTTCTTTTCACTCGCGATCTGCTCAACTAAATGAAGCTCTACCACCTCATCCCCTTCTAAATCTTGACGGTTTATCTGGTAACTCCAATTTTTTATTTTTATTTTGGTATTTTTTGCGATTTCCTTTTTAGGTTTTGGGCTTGTTTGGACTATGTGTTGTAATGTGTTCATTGTGGGTAGCTTTTGATTAAAGATGATTTTGTTTCCTTTTCTGGCACATTTAGTTGTACGTGACTTTGTTTATTAGAAATGAAGCTTCAAAGTTATCTACCCTAAACTTTGGTTTTTAAAAATATAAGGCCTTGAACTGAGCTAAAGTTCGTACCTTTTCGATGTAAAGTTTTGTTATTTTAACAAGAGACAAATGTAAATATAAATCTCGAACCCTAACAGTAGTTCTTGAGAGAAGATAAAAGTGTAGGAAGAAATGAAATCATCGATAATTATTCATGAATCTTTTAGCGATGTATAAGCCTAGTTCTTAGAGTTGCTACTGCACAGTGAACACCAAATTAGTCCAGTTTTGAGGCTATATGTTTTTTTTTTTTTTGCGTTTATTTAGTTGTGAGCTGAAGATTTCTCTAGACTGTTGTAGGAGACATACTTAGCCTTCCATGTTGCTCTCTTTCTCTAAATGAGATGATTTTGTGAATGCAGATATGTTTTTGGGGTTTGAAGAAATGGATGTGGATGATGATATAAAGGAAGAGTTTCCGTGTCCTTTTTGCTCAGAGTATTATGATATTGTTGGATTGTGCTGCCACATTGATGAAGAGCATCCAATGGAGGCAAAGAATGGGGTAGGACTCTCGTTGTACTTGATTTCTTTGTTCTAGTACTTTGAATCAATAAAGATTTTATTTCCTTTTGTCTATGGTGGATGCCTCCTTAAAGAAGTTTTTTTTTCAAGTACTATTTCATTTTATATTTTAAGTTATGTTGGTGCTAGAACAATCTATCTTAGTCCGTAAAATATAAATATATACTGTTCAGCTTCAGCCGTCAGTCATAAATTATTTGAACTTTTTTCCTCACAAATGTTTTTAACTTATCGAATATATTTTACAGCTTTCATCTGCCCCTGTTTGGAAATTTTGAGCTTGCTGAATGATTGATTTCCATATATATATATTTGTCTTAATAAGGTTTCCATTAGATTATGTTTTGACAAGCCTTAGAATATTCAAATTTTATGAGCTTTACCTCTGCTTAAATCATACTTCTTACGAGATATTAGAGTTCTACTCACTGTTGAGCAAATTTATTTACACATGAGCACATCAGATTTTGCTTTTGGCATTTAGTCAGATTGGCATTGCAAAAGGGTAAACTATTGGGAGTAATGGGATATGTTGTTGTGATGGTTTAAAATAATTTGTTTTAGGTGTTTTCTTTGAGTAATGAAACATATTTTTGACTTCTGCTCAAATATATATTATTTGTATGATTTATGTTATATTCATTTCATTATCTGACTTCTGATCAAAAGCTCAATCTTACTCAAAGTGAAAGCTCTTCGGCTGCAGGTATGTCCAGTTTGTGCAACAAGGGTGGGGGTTGATATGGTTGCCCACTTAACCTTACAACACGGAAATATTTTCAAGATATCCTTCCGTATTGAGTGTTATGTGCTACTTGTGATTTTATTATCAACTAACCTTTGTCCTTTATTGCAAGTAAATGCATCTTGCCATTCACTCTATTATAAAATGGAATCTGACAAATGTGCCAAACAGTACTGTTGAAACATATAAGGTTTTTGCACAATATGGTTTTTTCCCTAGTATTTCTGGAAACACTGCTTCGCTCTTCACCAATTTCAGCTCTGTGCTCTAATAATTTGCACTCTGCTTACTATATTTTTTCACATCTTCAAACAATCCTAGTAGATCTTTTAACATATAAATTAATTTGAGATCTGCACTGTAGTTGTCTGTGAAGTATTTTGTTTCTATTCTACAACTACGGGTTAGGAGGCAGATTATAAAATTTTCATATTGCTTTTGATAATTCTCTAGTTATCATCGGGGTGAATTAATTAGCCAAATACTTTGAGTTCCTTAACCAGTATTTACGTGCAGCGCAAGAGGAAATCAAGGAAAGGTGCATCTCATACAACTCTTTCTTTCCTGAGGAAAGAGCTGGGTGTAGAAAACTTGCAGTCTCTTTTGGGGGGATCCTCTTATCTAGTCTCCTCATCCAACACGGCACCTGATCCGCTGCTCTCATCATTTATTCTGCCTATGACTGATGACTTTTTAAGTGCTGAGACTTCCTTTTCAACTGAAACAAGCTCAGTCAAGAAGAGCTCTGATGACATAATATCAGAAAGGTATCTTGTTAAATCTTTAGGCATCTTGCTCTCTGCCTTTTCTTTTTATAGTATTCGAGCATTTGTGCCGTAGAGTCCATGCTGGCAACAATGAATCACACTTTCTTTTATTTTTCATTTTGTACAGAAAAATGAAGCCTAAATGACAGTAGGAGATTAGGAGTGCTATATTTGTTATTAATAACTTGTTTAATTAGTGTTAGTCTTATAGTTGTCTTTGAGTCATTTAGTCGTTCTTTGGGGAACTTTAGGGTCATATTTGTCAATGTATTTTGTTGTTGTTAATTTTGGCTTTTAGTGGAGTTAGCTATAAATAGAAAGAGAGTTGAGCTAAGAAGATTAGATTGGAATACTGTATGAATTTTGTATTGAGGTTTTCTTCTTAGTTTTATTGAATATTTTTGGGTTTGAATCGATGAATTCAATCTTTTTCTAAAGGTTGTTTAAGTCCTTTAAATCGGACTTGTATGTCCCTAAAAAATTGCAATCCTATTCATCTTTCAGTGCATTTGAACTTCTCCATTTCCAATAGAAACCTCAAACAATGTGCTTAATTTTTTCTTTTTATGTGCGACATGGAAATTTCAGAAACCTACGTGATTTCTGTTTTAGATTGTTTGTGAAAATCTATCTTATGACCATCTTCATACTTCCTCAGCTCTCAGTATAACGAGAACAATGTCTTTCGAAATCTCTCTAATATATCATCATACTCTGTACTAAACATCAATTACATTGAGAACTATCTGCGGTGGAGTTGATGCATTGTGTATGGTCAGAAGTCCAATACCTGTATAATTATAGTCTATTTGATGCGTCTGATAATTTGTTCTACATTTCAATTAAAGCATATCACATGGTCTTCATTGAATACTCGGTTACTGACAATGTTTTAGCACCAACTCCTGTTTCTCCTCGGTGATGCTCATTTGTCGCGTATTTGTTACAGATGTGTCGAGACACCTCCCATGTCAATCAAGGAAAAGGAAGAGAGAGAGAAAAGATGTGAGTTTGTTCATGGGATGTTATTGTCCACCATTCTTGATGAAAATTTATAGACAAAATGCATATGGCTGCTGCAGTATTGGACTAAAGTTTCAGTTAAGTGCTCTTCAACCTGTGTTTAGTTTGTAACAAGAATGGTGGTGTCTCAAAAGCAAGTGTCTATTAAGTAGTAGGAAAGATTGTAATTTATGTGGTTTGCTACCTTTAGTTTGTAGGGGTGAACAAACGTCCTTATTGTGTTAATTTCAGGTTACTGGTAACTTTAATGGAAAGAAAAGAGAAATAATTTTTAGTGGGACACATTTTATAAGCGCTTATTATAGTGTATCATGGAGATCTTATAAAATATTAGATATAATAAAAATGGGGAAGGGGTCGACAACATCCTATAAGTTATGCTTGATTAGTTGATTTGACCATTAGTTTTATAAAATAGAAAATAAATATAGACTCGTTTATGATAAGCAATTATTTTATTCTGCGTTTTATGTGCCATGTTCTAAGGCCTCATGCTTAATAATAATGAATGGTTGAATATCCCAAAATTTTAAAATGATCATAAATAAATAGAAAAATCTTTTGTCATAACTAGAATTTAAGATGGACCGGACCATAAGAGTGGACTAGGTTAACAAAAAAAGATTAGAAAAAGAAATAAATATAATAGAAAAACATGCTGAGTGCAGCAACTCGAAGGGGATCCAATCAATGGTAAAAGTGCTAAGGTCACCCTTTTTATATATATAAATAAAAACTTACAAACATAAATTATAAGAAAGCAAAAGGTTCGATGAGGAAAACTTTTGCAGATGAAGTGCGTCGAAATGATTTCAAAGTTGACTATGTTGTTTTATTGCATCGTCATATTTCAAAGTATTAGTTTGTCCTCACCCTCAAAGTAATATATATATATATATATTGGGTCACAGATTACATATAAAAATTGAGTACATATTAGTTTATATGGCATTTAAGCTTAATTAATATATAGGTTTTTGGGAGCTTCGCTTTAGTTTCATATAAATTATAAATATTACATGTAAAATTATAATTTATATTGAGCACTATTACTTAGCATAAATCTATAATAATCATAAATGATGTTTTAAGATTTGATTGGTTCTTACATAGAGGGAGCTACATGATAGAACTATTTATGGATGTTAAAAAATTGGGGAGATATGCTTCACTTGGCTCCTCATTAATGAATGTTAAGGAAGTTTATTTTTACAAATTTTTGATGCTGTGTTATACGGATATAAATCAACATTATTTTTAAAATTAAAAAAAATAATTTATTTTTTAAAATAATATTGACATGTGAGATGCACATGTAAGAGTATATAAATGTGTTTTCTTGTTCCTATAACAACGAAAAAGGTCTAAATTTTGCAGTCATTTGAGAATTTTTAATTATTATTATTATTTATAACAAAATCATTTGATAATTGTTGAAAATTATGATTTTAGAGTCAAATACGTTAGGCATGACCTTGAGATATTTATTTAAATTAAAGTTGATACAAGCATTTATCGATGCTCATTACTTTTTATATGGAAGTTTCTCTTGTAATTGGATCTTTTGGCCAATGCCAATATATGTATTGCCCTAAATTCAATTGGCTTCTTTAGTAATATGACAATTAATCTAACATTGGACAAAAGTAGGAAATTCCCTAATAGGACCAGCACTATCATGACCTAAAGTGATGTTTGTCTGCTTTAGATGACCCAATTAGAAGAAAAGGCCCTACCTCTACCCATTGCCTTATTTTCCTTGCCCACCTTTCTCCATGAATAGAACAAAAAAGATGAACGTGGAAAGAAATTGCTCTAAAATAATTAGTTGGATGTATGTTATTGAGTCACAAGTGACAACCAAAGCATTTGTGAAGCTAACAATTGGCGCACGTGTGAATTAGAATCCATGATTGAGTTATTCAATATCTTTTCCTTGAGAAACCAGAAGGTGACAAGTGCAAGAGGAGTAGTGCAAATTTTCTTCCTCGAACAATTAATTATTGTTGACAAATTCTTTAAGTAATGTCCCAACAAAAAAAGGGGTGCCAAATAAAACACATCCTCTCAATAATTTCTAAAGACCTAAACTCAACCGTGATTATGTCCATGTATCCAAAATCCTCTTTACTACGTCCCTTACAAAAGAAACGAAGCAAGATGAGCAGTAACTTATCATTAGGCTTGTTTTGCCACTAGCCATCAACTCCTCAATGTGCCAGCAGATGGATGGTGCGGGCATGGAACAACCTCGTTGCGCTGACGCTTGAATCCACAGGCAGTTAAAGCGGTTTGCACAGATCTCCTTACAATTTCATCTAAGGAAATTTATCTCCGCAATTTTGTATATCTAGAATTAATCAAATTGATAATAATAAAGAATAAATATACAAGATTAATAAATAATCATATTATATTAATAAATTAATCGTTTTAAAACCATAAATATTACATATAAAATATAAATATATAATGAAAATTTAAATACAAAAACTTAAAACAAAATACAAACTTACTTAATTATGAAAGCTAAAGTTATGCCTAGATCTAGAGTAAAAAAGGAAAGGGAATGATGATTGAGTATGAGAGAGCGTCAGAGTAATTATATGTAATGAAAGTGGTGCTTTTAAATGAATGAATTTTCTTTTTATAACTGAAATTATACTGTGCGTAGATACTTATACGGTTTAATGAATAGTATTTTGTTTGTTATTTTATATGGTTAAAGATGTCGACACTGTTGTAAATAGTACTTGATTGGCACTTTTTACTATTTGTTAAACAATGTTTTCATTGCAATCATTTTACTATTTGTCTTCTTTTTTCTTCCTTGACGCTACAGTGGTATAATTTTATATTAAAGTGATAAGAAAAGTATCGTTCTCAAGAGTTGGTAATTTATTTTTGACAAACATTAATATTGTGTTAATCTCAATTATATTTGGAGAAGTTACTAAGGTTATTATAATTAAAATTTAAAATAAAATCAATTTAAAGAAAATATGTAAAAGAAAGGAAAGTTGTTTGAAGATCAAATTAATGAGAAGAAAATTTATAAGAAATCGATTTCATCTAATCTTTCACCATGTTTTATTATATTGATAAATTAGATATTTTAATCGACCATAAATATTACAGATAAAATATAAATATATATAATGAAAACTTAAATACATAAACTTAAAACAAAATACAAACTTACTTAATTATAAAAACTGAAGTTATGCCTAGATCTAGATTACAAAAGGAAAAGGAATGATGATTGAGTATGAGATAACTTCAGAGTAATTATATGCAATGAAAGTGGTATCTCTTAAATGGAATGAACTTTCTTTTTATAACTGAAATTATACTGTGTGTAGATACTTATACTGTTTAATGAATAGTACTTTGTTTGTTGTTTTATATGGTTAAAGATGCTGACATCGTTGTAAATAGTACTTGGTTGGCACTTTTTACTGTTTATTGAACAGTGTTTTCATTGCAACCATTTTACTATTTATCTTCTTCTTTCGACGCTACAGTGACATAGTTTTATAGTAAAGTGATAAGAAAAGTATCGTTCTCGGGAGTTGGTAACTTACTTTTGACAAATATTAAAATTGTGTTAATCTCAATTATATTTGGAGAAGTTACTAAGGTTGTTATAATTAAAATTTAAAATAAAATCAATTTAAAGAAAATATGTAAAAGAAAGGAAAGTTGTTTGAAGATCAAATTAATGAGAAAAAAATTTATAAGAAATCGATTTCACCTAATCTTTCACCATGTTTTACCCATATATATAATTAAATTTAACTCTCTACAATGATTGGTTTTACTGTTTGGTGAAGAGTGTTCTCACTTCAACCATTTTATTATTTGTCTTCTTCTTTCAACGCTACAATGATTGATCGATATAAAATTATAAATATATAATATCATAGTTTTATAATAAAATGATAAAAAAAGTATCCTTTTCAGGGATTGGTAACTTATTTTTAACAAATACTAAAATTGTGTTAATCTCAATTCTATTTGGAGAAGTTACTAAGGTTGTTATAATTAGAATTTAAAATAAAATTAGTTTAAAGAAAATATGTAAAAGAAATAAAAGTTGTTTGAAGATCAAATTAATGGGAAGAAGATTTATACTAAATCGATTTCACCTAATCTTTTACCATGTTTTACTCATCTATCTAATTTAATTTAATTCTCTATTTGTTAACAATCTTCAAAAAAATCTAAAAGCCTCATTCGATAGTCAATTAGAAACATTATTGTTCATCAATTTACACAAGATTATGAAATTTAATAAAAAAAGAAAGTATTAAGACCAATGATTTTAATACTGTATAGGTTCATACAAATCTTTCGATTTCTATATTTATCTATAGTGAAATATTTTAGATATATCTTATAATTCTCTATTTTGATAGTAAATCACAAGATTAAAATCATCTAATTAATGACTAGTTAATTAGAAACAATAAATTGAGAATAAATCAGACAAATATGAAAAGAAATAATTTAAATTAATATAAAAAATCATACATAGTTTGGAATTAAATTACATCTTTTCTTAAAATAAAGAAAATTAAGTTCATACTAAACATTAAATTTAATATAAACCAATTCACTGTAATTTTTTTTAGAAGAATTGAAAGGAAAACTAAATCACAAAATTTGTTTTTGTCTTAATTTGTTCCAACGTTCTCCTCTTCTGTTTTTTTCCTCTAGTCTGCTTTTGATTTTTTTTTCTTTTCTTTCTTCATTTCCAGCACCGTTTTTTCCATCTATTTTGTTTCCTTCTCTGCTGGCGATGCTTTCTTCTCTAGTGCCTCTTATATATATATATATATTCAGCCGCGACCAAACAACGTGCCATTTTATTTTTTATTTTTTTGAAGAGAAATAATTTTAATTTTAATTTAATTTAAATAAATCTTAATTTAAATTTGAGAGTACTTAAAAATATGTTTTTAAAATTTTAGATCTTTATTTTTTTAAAATTTAAATAATAATAATGAAATCTAAAATCAATAAAATTATACTAAAGTTAAAGTTGAGAAATGATAAGTTATCATTGACTTGTTATAATACTTTTTCATGGGCTAAAGATTTTCATGGTTTTTATAATCGGTCTTTTTACAAATAAAATGAGATTTTATTCCAATAATGGTTTTTGACTATTAACCCTTATACATAGATTGGGCTTTTAGCCCTAATAGAATAAATTTGGGCTTTTAACCCTTATACATTATATGGCATGTGGCCCAATTTACAAAGGTTTTGTTTTCCTTTTGTCTTGTAACAAATATATTCACTATCAACTCGTATGTCGATCAGAAGTTTTGATGAAGCTTGGGAGTCTAGTGATGATGTTTTGCTCTTGGAGCCCTCCACTTGGTTGGATATTCTGGTAAAGGGTTCCAGTGTTTCTTGTGATAATTATTAGATGATTGCCAAGAGTTCTTCTCGGGTTTTTGTGCTAGCAATCAATGAGTTGGTTTGGGACCTTGGCTAGGAACAACTATTGGTCTTGAATGCCTTATTGTTTGCTATTTTGTGATCGATTTTGATCAACTATTGCTCTATGGTTGGTTTTAAAACTATTTTAAGGACTTTAAATGACGACTACCATTTTACCTAAAATAGGTATTTTATGTTGATTCCTTCGAAGGTAACAGGTTTTAAGACCCATTGACATACCTAAAGAAGGTAAAAATTTGTGAAAAAAATACATAAAGGTTAGAAACATTTTTAAGCCTTTGTGGGTTTATAATGGGTTATGATGTGTTGATAGCTTTCCTTTACTAGTGGGATAAGGATGTCTGGAATAGAACCAAAAAGTTTCCACTAGTGCTTAAACCAGAAGGGAAAGTTTGTTGGGTTGATAGTTTTTTGGTGGAAGAAGAATAATCATGAGTGTTGATTCTTCTTATTTTGGATAAGAAATGTATTATACCAAGCTTTTTGGTAGTCTGAATAAGTGTAAACTCTACAATGTGGTTAGGTGGTTTTATGACTGATAAGGAAAGTCAAGAGTTTGGATAGTTCATCGCCCCATTCTAATGGAGAAAATATTTTGAAGATTTTGGCTATGAAATATTAGGGATCAGTTTGGTTTTGGTAGAGAAAATATTTGAATTCTATACTACCTATGACTTCCAAAATACTCTAATAATGTTATGGAGTTTTGGTGATATCCCAAGGTTTGAAGAACCTATTTTTACCAAAATGTTTTTGAACTGTTAAATAAGAATTTTTGTCATGGAATCCATGTTCAACTATCATAACCATCTAAGTTTTTGGTTTTAAAAAGTACTCAAGGATTTTGAAATAACTTGTGTTTGAGAAACAATTTCCTTTTTCCCTAGTGTAGAGATTATTTTAGTAGAGGACGTTGCTCATATCTCTGAAAAGGAAAGTTTTTCCTGCTCTAGGTTTTGAAATAAGAGTTTTGGAAGATGATTATTCCTTTTTTATCTTACCAATGGAGAATGGGGTCTCTGAATCAGTTAATGATGGTTCTCCAAGGTAGTAGAGAGTATTTTGTAGAGTCTAGAAGAGCTTTGGGATTTTACTAAGATTTAATACTTATTCTTAGATCCCTTTTTGTTTCTCAATAGATGATGAGTCTTCCGAGGGTTTTGTTTGGGCTGCTTAGGACCATGTAATAATAGGTTTTGATGAAGAAAATAGTTTTAGGGAAGGAGTTGGAGGAGGCCCTTCTATCTTTTTGGCTTTCTTCTTTTTAGCCATTGGTTACCTGTTTTGAAAAAATTCCCTTGTTAGGAAATTGGGTAATGAATTTGTTTCTCCTCTGATAAATTCAATATCAAAATCAAAAGCACTTAATAAAGTTTGTCATCTGACAAAAATTTGTTTTGAAGCTATGTTTTGAACATCTTTTTGCAAAATTTCTTTCGTAGATTTACAATCAATCCTTAATAAAAAAATTTTGATTTAATAGATCAAATTGAAATTTTAATATGCAAAGTAAAATTGATAATACTTCCTTTTTTATAGTGGAATAATTTTTCTGACAATCATTTCAATGGCTAGAGACAAATTAAACGATTAGTTCTTTATTATCCTGGACTTGTTTCAGAATTCTTCCATAGCCAATTTCACTAGCATCTGTTTCTACGATCTTAGGGAGATTGGGATCCGTAAAATGTAAACAAGAAATGTTTTGAATTTGGGTTTTGATATGTTGCACAATTTTGGTGTGCTCTTCTATCCACGGCTTAGGAGTTTTCTTAAGCCTGTTATGGAGTGATTTTGTAAGTCTGTTTATATTTGGACAAAAATTGAGAACATAGTTCAAGCTACCAAGGAATCTTTGGAAATGGGTTTTATCTATAATCTTATCATGGAACTTGGTAGTAAACTGAAGAGATCGTTCAATTGGAATAATGGTTCCTATAAATACGTTATGTTTAAGAAATCTTATGTTTTTTTAGAAAAGATTCATCTTTTTGGCTGATAAGGCCAGTCCACTTTGTTTGAATTTATAGAAGAAGATTTTGAGATGTCGAATGTGTTTATCAAAAGATTTTGAGAATATAAGGACATCGTTAATGTACACAATGCATAATTTTGAATAAGGATTAAAAATATCATCCATAATCCTCTGAATTCAGAAGGTGCATTTTTAAGCCCAAATGACATGACTTTCCATTCATACTAGCCAAAAGGGATAATAAATGTCATTTTGTATCGATGTTTTGGTTCGATTTGAATTTGCCAGAAACCTGATTTCATATCAAATTTTGAAAATAATGATGAAGAATAGAGTTTTAAAAGGTCTCTTTTATTAGGAATATGGTACCTAATCCATTTTAAGGCTTTGTTAAGGGGTTTGCAATTTATAACCAGTCGAGGTGTTTCTCTTTTTACCTCAGCTGGTTTGTTGACATAGAAGGCTGAACAACTCAATGGCGATCTAGATTTTGAGATTAATTTTTGGATAGGATATCATGAATCTCTTTTCTGAAGAATTGTTCTAGGTCTACATTCATCTAAATAGGCCTAGCTTTTGTTGGAATATCTTTCTCGTGAAAGTTTGGTTCATATAGTAAGTCTATCATACGTTCTTTTCTATCCCAGAAGGCATTGTGTAATTCAAAACAAACTTTTTTCAAAAGAGGTTTGGATTTTGGATATATAGTGTTGTATCTCCGTTTTTTGTAAGCCTTTTTCCACATTGTGGTATTGAATTTTTTGTTTGAGGTGGAGAAGCTCCATTTCTCTACCTTTGATAAGAGTTGCAATCTCATTTTGGTAAATGCAATTGGTTCTAATAATGCTGAGGTTTCTAGTATTCGATTCATCTAAAAAGAGAAAACTAAAAGTTTCACCTTGATTTTTAAATGATATTTTGTCATGTTTGACAACATATGGGGTGATGACATTCATAAATGGTGTACCTGATATAACTAAATAGCTAATATCAATTACCATAAAAAATAGAGTTTTGACTAAAATGGTTTGGTTAAGAATATCGATTTCTATTTTACCAGTAATGTTCAAGTAAAAATTGAATTTTTTGAGAATCTTCTTCTATTTTGTTTTAAGTTATTAAAGTTCAAGCTTAATGGTTTTTAATTCAACCAATAAGTTTTGGACATGACTTTGTGGCTTTTAATCTTGTTTTTATTTCTTCCTATCAAGGATAGCTATAAGATCGTACTATCTTGGGCTAGTTGAAGAAAGTTTAGAATGTTTTGGTTATGAAAGTTCATTGGCCATTGTATTAGCCATATGTTCCACATATAGTTTTGTAAGATCAGGATTGTTTATCTTAAGGATCATGTCAAGGAATTGAAAGTGGTCTTTGTTAAGCATATTAATCTTTTTGTTGTAATGGGTTTCAGAGTCAGTGGAGGCTAACTAATCAACTTATGAATTTTGATCATTAGAGTCCTCAGTCCAAGGAGTCATTCATCTCGTAAGATGATTTGGTTCCATGAAATGTGTTTTGGAATAATCTTGTTGGATCTTGTGAGGTATGTTTGTAGGGGAAGTGTTTGTCCCTTTTTGGAATGGTGGATGTGTCACGTGTTGAAGACAAATACCATTGCTTTGTAATGCACTCTGAATATTAATGTAATTGGGATAGATCTTGGGATCATATCATAGTTATGTGTTTGAATTTATAATCTAAGTGACTTCATGCTATTTCGGTCACTTAAGGAGACTGTGAAGTTAGGAAAACAATCAAATGATATCGATCTCAAATAAAGACTTGACTCAATTGTTCCTAACAGAGAATCCTAGAATCTTCTGAATCTAGCATCTCGAAGAGCTGTTAGGATTGATCACTATTACAAAACATATTTATGGTCTCAAACATTTAGCCTCTGTTTATATAAAAACCGAGGCTATAGGGTTTTGGCCTCGGTTATTTAAAAACTGAAGCCAAGAACATAACTTATAGCCTCAGTTTTTAAATAATCGATGTCATAGACAACATCCAATATTTCTATTATTTTTTTTACTTTTTCCCTCTCTTTATTTCCATTTTCCCCCTCTCTCTCTTTTCTTTTTTATTTTTCCTAACTCTTATTCGATCTGGCCAGTTAGCGTTTTGCTTTCTTTTTTTACTCTGGAAGCTAAGAAAGCTCTGAAAACATTTCTTCATTGGTGGCATCACTAGTTGTGGCATCGAAGTTAGTGGTTCGACTCAGATGGGATGACAGACTTTACACACGTTGGTAGACTTTGCTGATGTTGGTTGCATGTTGGTGGGCTTGGATGCCTAACGTTCACGGTGGTTGGCATTACTAATATATTTGTTTTTTCCTTTTCCCAACCAGATTTTCACTCTTTTTTTTTCTTTTTCCCTTTTCTCTTCCGCAGCGTAAGCCATGCGATCATTTCTCTAACACTAGCTATATGATCTGTATCTTCTTCCTCTTCCCCTATCCAATTGCTCACCTCCCCTCACCGGCCGCTCACTTGGGTACCTAGTTTCTCAACTCATACTACATTCAGATTTGGGTTTGTCACTCTTCTCAATTTTCCATTTAGGGTTTGCATTTTTACCCTATCTTTCTTCCAAATACTTGTTGAAATTGCATGTCGATATTGGAAAATGACTTGATTGATGATATTGTTGTTGAATATTGCTTCTCTTATGAATAATCGAGCTGGGATTTTTTAGGAGGAATAAGAGAAGAAGAAAATAGGCATGTTCAAGAAGAAACCAATACGGTCTCGCAGAATGGTTATATTATAGCGCATCAATTGATGATCGATGAGAGTTTGTTGGTTGACCCTAAAATATTGTTCATCAGATCCAAAATTGGTAAAAAATCCCATGGTTTAAGTCTATGAAGGCAGGTCATTATCTGTTCCAACTCTTTTATTCAACTTCTTGTTTGTGTGATACTAGTATATGCATAAATATTGAACTATTGGACTATTGTATATTGTTTAATTGTTTTAATTTTATATTAATAAATTGTAATCGTATATTGAATTGTTTTATTCAACTTCTTGTTTGCCTTATTCAGACTTGCTTTAATTGTTTGTTTTGTGCTCTTTTTGGTTCAACGTATTTTTTTAATTTAATTGGAGATTTGACTTTAATTTGTGTACAAAGTTGATTTAGATTTGAATAGTTGTAACTGCATAAGTGTGCAGTGTGCTTAATTACTCATTTTAGCTCTCTTAATGTTAATTATGAGCAACGTGGCATTGACGGGTTAATATGTTGTTTTAGATTCATGATTTAGAAGTAGTTATTGTATGATATGCAGTAAGTAAAAGAGAAAAAAGAAGAATAAGAAATATAATGAGATAACTTAACATATCTTATGGTTATATATATGTTTGAAACTATTTAAAATTTAAAATTGTTGTGGAAAATTATTGAAATAATACTAATTTTAAGATATTTTGTGCTAATATTCTAATATGACCTTTTATTTAATCTGTAAGTGTTGTCCATGTTCATGGTGGTTTTGCTCTAAAGTTAAGGTAAGCATGAATCTAGATTTGGTTTAGCTTCTCTTTCAATCAAATTGATTCCATGATTAATTGAAATTGGTATTTTCATTTTTTGTACTTGATTTCATTTCTTCGCATGCTTTTGTTGTTAATTACTATTAAGTTTGGTGGCTGATAAATCATTATAAAAAAAATCCAACAAAGATTAAAAAAAAAACTAGATTTTTTTTCTCGCGACAAGTATTTCGGAATCAAGAGAATAAAATGATTTTTTTGTTTCTTTTCATTTTTTTATACTAAGCAAACAAAGTCTTATTTTTATATATACATATGCAATTAGATTATGGGTAGCTAATGATTGATTTTTTTTTTGTTTTATTGCTTAACATATTGTCTTGTTTTTATTTAATTAGTACTGTCCTTCAAGTGCGTATAATTCCCCCTTCTTTACTATCAATTATGGTGCTCTTGTTTGGAACAACAACTCATCATTGACAGTTGGATCTAGAGGTACTTATTAGAATTTCATTGGCTTTTATTTTTGTTACGAGTGATTTTTTTTAGTGACATATTTATAAGCTTCTGAGTTCTGAATTTGATTTTATGTTGCACAAATTTGGTTATAATATGGCTATAGTGATTTTTTTAAGAAAATTTGTTTAAATATTTTGGAAATTTCAACGCTTTCTAACATTGTCGTTAAATATTTTGATGTGTGTATATAACCGAGCATATTATAAATATTATACTTTCAACAGTTTCAAGGACTTCTCTAACTTGTAGCTTTCTTTTTTCAAGTTGTTTCTATCATGTATGTGTAGTAATGTGAACAGATAAATTTTTTGAATATGACCTATTTAATGAAAGCGCATATTGTAAAGATAATTATAAATTATAAAAATTTGGTTTTTTAGTGTGCTTTTCATACGTGCGAACACCATTGCTCACCTGTATTTTGTTACATATATTTATTGGGGATCTTATAATTGGATAATATCTTTCGAAAAACTGAAATTATTGACATTATCAATGGCATGGATGTTCAAGAATGAAACCCATTAATTGACAAATATATTGATGTCAAATATGATGCTTCATCAGTACAACTCTTTCTTTACTTAAAAAAGTTTTCATAAACATATAGACTGTTGTATATGGTAAAAGTGGGAAGGGATTTAATTTTCATATTGTTTGCTCAGGTAATGGAAGCAAAACCTCTTTTGGAAGAAGCCCTGCAAGCAGAAATGGGATTGTTAATGGACAAAGACATCCTTGTCATTGGATTCATTGGTAGGCTTGAATAACAAAAAGGTTCAAATATTATTATAGAAGTCGTTCCCTAATCTTTCAAGGAAAATGTTCAAATAATAGTCCTGGTAAAGACACAATTTTGAGCAAGCACTAACGTCTCTTACTACAAGTTGATTTGAAATATATCCACATGCTTCCTTATTATGCCAAAATTTGATTTTTCTACTCGAGATAGTTAAAAAGCCAATGGAGAAATAACTTGAATAGTTGGGGATATTATATCTTGACAAGGCGAAAGGAGTAGCAAAATTCAATGTTTCTTTGGCTCATATGATAACAATTAGTGTTGATTTCATATTAATACCTTATAAACATTGTTCAATTGAATGTCATTTAAATTAAACTAAGATTATTAGAGCATCATTCAGTTAGATCTCGTTCAATATTATGAATGCTATTTTTTTATTATAAATTTTAAATGTATTATTTTTTATAATTTCTTAAATAAAATCCTTGAAAGAAAATTATGTAAGGCTGGTTTGGTGAGTATGGGACTAATATAGCCTCCATTTTGCACGTAACATTAAAAAAAATAAATTAATAATTTAAATAAAATAAAAATATTTATTATATGTTAAATTTTTTTAAAATAAACTTACATTTAATTTCTATCCACCTTTAAAATTTCAAAAATTATCGTTAAAAATTATACTAAATATTTAATCGATAATTTCATTGGAGCTTCAACTATTGATGCATGATGTGATAAATTTTAAAATATCACGTATATATAAAAATATAATAATTAAATACAACATAATAGATGGCATTATTAATATATCAAACTTTTTTTCTATGACCGTAAATTTATGTTCGTGGAAAGAAAAATTAAAAAAGTATAAGCCTTTTAAACCTTTTTCTTTTATTTTTTACCAAAAGAAAATTATTTCTCTTTTGTTTTCTCCTTCCTCAAAGCCCTCGTGTCAAAAGAGAATAGTATCATAAATCTTCTATCATCTTCTATTTTCCTCTAACTTTTCTCTCCATCCAATCAACTCCTTAACACCCACCATTTCAAATCTTCAAAATTTATAATTCAATTTTTTATCTTTTAAAATATATATTTAAAATCAGGTAATTTATTAAAGGTTATTATAATCCTCTATCTTATAATGTGATACTTAGAATTTTTTATTTTTAAATTTTTTTAATGAATTTTAAATAGTTAATTTTTAAGTAAATTAAATTTTTTTTGAAAATAAAATAAAAATAATATTTATTAAATGTACACAAAAAATTTGATTCTAAAATGAAAAAAATAATACTTTTTAAAAAAAATGCATAATTTTTTTTAAAAAAATAGAAATATAAAAATTAAAAATTTTAACAACATGAAAAATTAATTTTTAACTCCAAATATATTTACATAGTAGACTTTATATTTACATAAAATATATTTTGAAAAAAATACAAAAATTATAAAATCTCATATAATTTAAAATCATTTTTGTTGTAAAATATACACTTATTCCGTATAACACTTTATATTTACATAGGATGATTTTTGTGTCGTAATTATTGAAATGCCCAATCATCTTAAAACTCCTTTTTTTTTTTAAATAATCTGCTTTTATTTTTTAATTTCGATTGTTGGCTACTCTATCCATAAAAAGAATAAATGTTGCATTGACTTTTAAATATAGTTCCATTATTAAATTATATGAAATTTATAAATATTTATAAAATATATAATTTATTTTTAACTAAAAATACCGTACAATTAATTTTAGTAAAAATATAGATAATTTTCTAAATATAAATGTAACACGGATCCAAATTTAAATTCAAACTTTATAATATTTTCTTTATTCGTACCACCTTTTTTATTTTATAAAAAATAAATTTTACTTTTATTTTTTTATAATAAAAATTAATTATACATAATGTATATGATAATTTATAAAAATATTTAAAACATTTATTTTATTGTAATTATACCCTCAATATATAAATAATTATAAAAACACAACATATTATATTATTATCTATATGTTATGGATATAAATATAATTTTAAAAATACACATAATTAGACATGTTTTTATCGTTATTCATATGTTATTAGAATAATTATAACAAAGTAAATATTTTTACAAATTATCATATATATCATGGACATAAAATATAATTAACACCAAATAATATAATCAAATAATTGAACAAATAAATAAAAAAATATCAAATTTGATATGAATTCAATTATAAGTGGGTTTATTATTTTAATGATATTATAATTTTATTTAGTTATTATTTTTAGGTGGTAACTTAATTATATCTATATTTAATAAAATGTATCAATTAATGTAATTTTTTATTTTATAAGGATTTTCTATACATGTGTATCGCATATGTGTTTGATGAAATATATTTTTAATATATTTTATTATTTTTTCTATTAAAATATTAATATATTATTTATTCGTTATTTTTAAATTCTTAAGTGTATTTAGATGTTTTAATGCATGAGATTGAAACTAAATAAATAGAAATATGAAATTAGACGCATAGGTCTCACTGTCCTTCCATTCCACTGAGAATCTTAGTTAAAAAAATGTGGTATTTATTGAAAATAGAAATATGTTTTGTAAAATTATATATATTTTAATTTATTTTTATAATGGCATGATTGGTATTAATTTTTTTTTGTTTAATTATAATAAATTATATTAATGTAAGATAATATTTGTAAAATACGTGAGCTTTACTACTTAATATAATAAGATAAAAGATTGCAATATCTGACTTAACACATATCATGCTAATATCTTATGATAAATTAATCTCAAAATTATTTACATTGATTAGAATAATAAACTTAACTAAAAATATATAATTTTATAGTTTTTGTTTTTATAATAATATATAATATGTTAAACTTAATTATGTGATTATTCATAAATCAAATAGATATATAGATTAAATATAATAAATTAATCATAAAAATTAGAGATAAAAACAATAAAATAATATACCTCTAATGTCTTATCCATCAACATGTAGTGATATATGGGATGAGAGTACAAGAATTATTTAGTACATTATTCCAATTATTAAATCATATGGTTATGCAGAACTTCAGCATATAAACCAAACAACCCAATAAATTTAAGATGCAAATAATGGTACATAATCAAATAAAAAAGTATTTTGACTTTGAATGAGAATAAGATTTAAGTTTAATAATGAAAAATAACATCAGTTAAACTAATCCAAAAACTTGTAAATTTTGTGATCGGCACATATTATCATCAATGTCATTTCACATATATAAAACCACAATTCTTGAACAAATGTCGTTGAATTTTAAAATTATGATTTGAAATAATTAAATCTTTATTTGATGTTAATCAAATATTTACTTGAACTGATTCTCATCGTGAAAATTTTAACCAGGTTAAATAGCTAGTATTTAAATACATAATTTACTATTTGGCATCCATAATATCATTTTTTAGAAAAAACAATGTATAATGAGAGCTAAACTTTAATTGCATTAACCATAGTATTTATCTTTATAAAAACATCAATTTCTTTTTTTAAATATTTTAACATTGTTATATTTTATTTTTAAATAATTTATTTATTTAACTTGTTTAAAAAATAATCTCTCACCTCACCTCATCTCACCCATGTAACCTAATCCAATCACACTATAAATAATATATATTTAAAATGATCTAATTTTCATTGATTAAAATAATATTTTACACAAAAAACACATATTCAATAATATTTAATAAAATAATATATTTTTATGTTATATACACACAATTAATAAAAAAATCATATTCATATAACTTACCAACATTATTAACAATTAATATAAAGTTTAATAAAAACATTACTAATACATTAATATGTATTTACTTTTTGACGTGGTGTACATGCACATGTTTTACATTACTTAAAAAGATAAGTCATGATGTGAACGTTTTTTTAAGGTTTCTATCTATAAGTAAAGTTGCGAGGTCTCGCTACAAGAACTTGCAGTTATGGACCAAAGCAGACAATATCATGTCACGTGGAGTAGGTCTCGCTCCGTTGTAAGTAAACAGATTAACCGTTTTGTATTAGTTGGTACCAAATCTATGATTCTACTAGACCTTATGGGCTTGCGTTCTTACAAGGACGTAAGACTTCCTAAATAGGTGCATGATACAGTCTATTTATACATGTCTCACGTTACTTAGTAAACTAAGTAATGATGTGCTTTTAAAGATCGAGTATTCTCTAAATGATATAACACGTTTTGAGATTTATCCCTAAAAGTGAAGCCGTAAGATCACACTGAACTATCAAGTCATGACTATGGACATGTTGAATTTACAGTTATGGATCAAATCAGACAATCGCATACCACGTGGAGTGTATTCTGTCATGGTGTAAGCAAACAAATTAATCGTTATGTATCACTCTTATACTTAAATTGTTTATAACGAGTCACGAAAAACGTGATAGAATTATTTAGAAAAATAAATTATTTTTCTATTTATTAAAATAATTATGTAATTACGATATGAGTAATTTAGATGTAAAATTTAGTGTAAATTTATATATTTTTAGCATATTTAAAAAAGTTTAAACAATTATTTATCTTTATTAAAAAATATACATAAAAATAAGTTAATAAATAGAAAATTAATATAACATTAAGGAATAAACTAATAAAAAATGGAAAAAGGTTGCAAAGTAGGGGAAAAAAAAAGAAAAAGGAAAATATTGGGGAAAACTGAAAAAAACAAAAACAAAACCAAAACCGGAAAAGCCCCAGTATATATTGGATTTCAGATACCCTAATTTCACCCTCTGCCTTTTCCACACCGACGCTGGCCGTCAAGTATCCTACAACTCTATTGCCGCCGGTCAAATCCGGTGAAGTATTATGCGTGGTTGGCTGTTAGCTTCTAACAGGTAATCTCTATCTTATCTTGATTTATTGGTTTCAGTTTTACCCTAGAATTTCCGACCTTGTATATATGATACTGTGATATTATCTAGTTTAGTGATCTGATATGATGACTTATGACCTTTTCAATCATTCAAATGTGCTATTCTCAACGTTTCAATACATTTCAAGGGCCTCATTTTTAATTGCGGCGTAGTGCCTCACAAGCTCCTGCCTTATTTGTGTGTAAATTTCAGCGACGATCAATTACCGGTATTTACATTTTTATCGGTCTGTGAAATCTAGTTTTAGTTTCCATCACCATTAAATTGGGTCATATTCGTCGAAAAATGAGTGTCAAATTGTGGTTGTAGTTGTAGTTGCAGTAAATTCTGAATCATTTTATCTCTAAAATTTTAATATTTTGTGTCAAGTTTTCTATTTTTTTCCTTTGATCTTTGGGGAAATAAACGGTTATTACGCTGTGAAGTATGGATATAATTGTACTTCTTTTTTCAAGTCGTTGTAATTATACGTTAGTTGATCTCAGTTTAAATTTACATGGTCTTTAGATTTTATTGGACACATATTAGATTGAATCCTCAGATTTTATCGTATTGAAGGCATGTCTTTCTTAAGGAAGGGTTTTGATAGCGTTTTCTGTGCCCAATTGATCAATTTTATTAGTATATGTTGTTTGTGCATCCAATGCCATATTCTGTATTTTATTGGTATTTTTTTCCTGTTCATTTAAGACATGCGTGAGATATTTTGGCCTCATTATTGGGTTTTTAGTCCTATAACGTCATTAATGATCAGACTTATATCGTGGTTCAGGTGATTGATATACTGATTGGTATATTGTGCTCTATCACTTCAGTGGGTCGAATATGGCTAACTTTCAAAAACCTGAAAATGCTTTGAAGCGAGCTGAAGGTAACTAACATTTTATTTTTTTTTGCCATAACCACGAGTTCTCTTCTATTGGCATCTTTAAAACTAAATACTCAATTTCTTCTTTCTATACTTTGTTCTTATAAATATAAATCTGATCAGGTAATGTTCTCTTTGAAAACTAGAAAGATGTGAACAAATATCTTTTGTTTGTATTGGCAAATGAGAGTAATTTTTTTTTTTAATTTTTTGGCTACAGAGTTGATCAATGTTGGACAGAAGCAAGAAGCACTGCAGGCTCTTCATAGTCTTATCACTTCAAAGAGACATCGAGCATGGCAAAAACCACTTGAAAGGATTATGTTTAAATATGTAGAACTTTGTGTTGACCTGAGGAGGGGCAGGTTTGCAAAGGATGGTCTAATCCAATACAGGATAATATGTCAGCAAGTCAATGTTACCTCTTTGGAAGAGGTGATCAAGCATTTCATGCATCTGTCTACTGAGAAAGCTGAGCAGGCCCGAAGTCAAGCACAGGCCCTGGAAGAAGCCCTTGATGTGGATGACCTTGAAGCTGATAAAAGGCCCGAGGATCTGATGCTTAGCTATGTCAGTGGGGAGAAAGGAAAGGATAGGTCTGATCGTGAGCTGGTAACCCCTTGGTTTAAGTTTTTGTGGGAGACCTACAGAACTGTGCTGGAAATTTTGAGGAATAATTCGAAATTGGAGGCACTGTATGCGGTATTGTTCTCCTTAGTTAAATGGATCGTATAGGAATATTGGTAAAATATATAATAATTTAAAAATTTGTAAAGATTGCTCTAGAATATATTTAACAAAGGCAGGTTCCTTGAGTTACACATTATGTGTAAGAGTTATGGAGGCAGTGGTGTGTGCTCAGTGGTGATTTACTTTCTTTTTGTATGAAGTATTTTTTGAAGAAAAATGCATGCATCTTATCCCCAATGATCTCAATTTTTTTCCCAACATCAATAGCTAGAAAAAGCATTGTTTCTGTAACTACCATCACCATATGTCTTTCCTTAAAATTATAAATTAAATGTGATGCAAAGTACTATTTATAATTACTACATTATATGGTCTCAGTCTGAATGTCTTATAAACATAGTTGATTTTGGCAACCTAGATTTTATGAGATAAAAGAAACTTGAGTGTAAAATGTGAGACTATACCCTTAAGAATCATGATCATAGTTAACCTTTTGTGGTTCATATAATCTCTACAAAATTCAATGGTGGATTCTTATTAGACTTTTTTTTGTAGATGACAGCACACAGATCATTCCAATTCTGCAAGCAATACAAACGGACAACAGAGTTTCGGCGTTTGTGTGAAATCATTAGAAACCATTTGGCCAATCTTAACAAATATAGAGATCAAAGAGATCGACCCGACCTATCGGCACCAGAGAGCTTGCAGTTGTATCTTGATACAAGATTTGAGCAGCTAAAGATTGCCACTGAACTCGAATTATGGCAGGTATATGGATTTACTTTGTTTACATATTTATGTGTACAAGATTGTTAACTATTGTCCTGTATCTAGATTCTAGTGAAGGATTTCTATTTCTCATAGAAGTCGTTTCCTCGCAGGAAGCTTTTCGCTCCATTGAAGATATTCATGGATTAATGTGCTTGGTAAAGAAAAGTCCTAAACCATCATTGATGGTGGTTTATTATGCCAAGCTGTCAGAAATATTCTGGATTTCAGCCAGCCATCTATATCATGCTTGTGCATGGCTCAAGCTTTTCACTCTTCAAAAAAGCTTTAACAAGAACTTAAGCCAGAAGGATCTGCAGTTGATAGCTTCATCAGTGGTATTGTCGGCACTTTCAGTGGCTCCGTATGGCCACAAACGTGGTGTGTCTCATTTTGAACTTGAGAATGAGAAAGAGCGTGATTTGAGGATGGCTAATCTCATAGGGTTTAACCTGGAACCTAAACATGAGAGAGAAGTGGTATTGCAATTTATTCGTTTTGTTTCTTTTCCTGTTTCTTTTAATCTGATTCATTTTCTCTTCATGAGATAATACAATTGAACGAATTCATTGTTTTGTGGCAGCTCTCACGGTCCTCCCTTATTTCTGAATTGGTAAGTTTCAATTGGTCAGTTATATTACTCTTGTTAGAACTTTGCTCATAATGAAAAGTGGGACATGTTAGCTTTTAGGAATTGTGCTCCCTTAATTTCAGTATTCGACATATCATATTTGTTGGTTTTGTAGTAGACATGAGATATTTGATTGGTTTAAACTACTATATCTGCTTTTCAATGCGATTTAGAAAAAAAATTAATTGAAGTTTTGTTTTAGTTTGATTCCTTTTTTCTTTTGGTTGCAATCTGTATGATATGGACCCAAAAGTTTTATTAAAGAGTTTTGTCTTGAAAGAGCTTTTTGAGTTGCTTAAATATGCATCTCTCAGGGTAGATTGAAAGATTGCTAGTTGCATGTATCCTCACACCAATTTTGGTTTTATTTCTAGGTCTCCAAAGGTGTATTGAGCTGTGCTACCCAGGAAGTTAAAGATCTTTACCATCTTTTGGAGCATGAATTTCAACCTCTAGATTTGGCATCAAGGATACATCCACTCCTGGCAAAAATCTCAAAATTGGGGGGCAAGTTGTCTTCTGCTTCTTCTCTTCCTGAAGTGCAACTGTGTCAGTATGTTCCTGCCCTTGAAAAGCTTGCTACTTTGAGGGTGCTTCAACAGGTGTGTAAAATTTCTTTGCTGTGGTTGATTTCATTTCTACTGTGTACTATTCATTTGGAATTGACCTTCTCTTTTATTAATTTATTTCTGTAGGTATCTCAAGTGTATCAGACAATGACCATTGAGAATTTATCTCAGATGATCCCATTCTACGATTTTATTGTTGTGGAGAAGATTTCAGTTGATGCTGTTAAGCATAATTTTGTTTCCATGAAACTTGACCATAATAAGGGTGTTGTGCTTTTTGGTAACTTGGTAAGTTATTATGATTGTTTCTGTTTTGGCCTTTTACATGCATATTCTGACTAAGAACAGGCTTGTTCACCAATCTTTCTGCATATTGTACAGTATTTTTTTAGGAATCATGGTTTTTCTTACTTTTAATTTGATGTTATGTGTGTACGGTGGGTCAATAGTAGTTGTTAATTGGGTTCGATTCTACTTCAGGTTATTGAGTCTGATGGGCTCCGGGATCACTTGACTGTCCTTGCTGAGGCTTTAAGTGGAGCAAGAAGCATGATATATCCTCCTTCAAAGAAAGAATCAAAATTGAGTGAAGCACTTCCTTCTTTAGCAGATGTTGTGGATAAAGAGCATAAAAGGCTTCTTGCTAGGAAATCCATAATCGAGAAAAGGAAAGAAGAACAAGAGCGTCATCTTTTGGAAATGGTATGCCTATCACATATCTTACTTTTAGAAATGTATGCAGTTTCTTCATTACTGTAACCTGAATTTAACGGATGTTGTCCTTGTGAAGGAACGTGAAGAGGAATCAAGGAGGCTTAAATTGCAGAAGATAACTGAGGAAGCCGAGCAGAAGAGGCTTGCAAGTGAGTATGAACAGCGAAAGAATCAGAGAATTCTCAAGGAAATAGAAGAGCGGGAGCTTGAAGAAGCTCAGGCTTGGCTTCAGGAAGCACGGGGCAGGAAGAAGGGAAAGAAGCCACTTTTAGAAGGGGTAAGTCATTATTTGGACATATTCAATTATTCTTTTGCCTCGATATTAATCTCGATATTCTACTTTGTTTTTTTTGCAGGAAAAAGTGACAAAGCAGACATTAATGGAGCTAGCATTGAGTGAACAACTAAGGGAGAGACAGGAAATGGAAAAGAAATTACAAAAAATTGCTAAAACTATGGATTATCTTGAAAGAGCAAAGAGAGAAGAGTCTGCTCCCCTTATCGATGCTGCTTATCAACGACACTTGGTGGAAGAAAGGGTGCTTCATGAACGTGAACAACAGGTATATTTGGATACTTTTCCCCTTCTTCATGCTAGTAAGTTCAAAAACTAATTTAAAATTATTAAATCTCAGCAATTATTTTTTCTCAAAATATTCTCCATCCATATCAATCATTGGCCCCCATCAACTCTGTTCATCTTCATCCTTTTCTTTTGTTCCTTTCATCTTCTAAACTATTCTTCCATTCTACATCAGGATCATTTATGTTACTAAGTGTTCTGATTTTTAACTGTAATTCTTTGACTGAGTTGTAGATGGAAATTGAGCTGAGCCAGCAGCGTCATGAAGGGGATTTGAAGGAAAAGAATAGGCTAGCACTTATGCTGGATAATAAGGTTAGCTAGTTGTTCACATCTGTTTGATGTAAGATGGTCCTAGCATTAAGTTATTTGTCGTCCAATTACATTCTTTTTTTCCTTGAAGAGTAAATTCCAAGAAAGGGTGATGAGTTGTCGCCAAGTGGAACTTGACAGAAGAAGATTAGAGCGGGAGGAACAAATGAGGCAAATGGTTGAGGTTCGTAAGAGGGATGTAGAGATAATGAGGAAGAAAATATTCTATGTGAGGTCCGAAGAAGAGAGACAAAGAAAGCTTCGTGAAGAGGAGGAAGCTCGCAAGTTAGAAGGTAACTTTAAATAGCTATACTATATAACCATTTATGAATATCTTCTTGCCCACTATTGGATTTAGGAAATTAAGTGCTAGCCTTGTAAAACATGTAATGCTTTATGTTTTCTATGTTCAAATCCTAGTATTAAATTTGTTATTTGGTAACTATTTTTTTTTTAAATATAAGTTTTTTCATTTTAATTGGAATTAAGTTCCATTTCTAGCTTAATTTTGGAATTTGAAAAATTAAGCTTTCAAAACTCGTTATGTTTTCCGATTTCTTAATTTCATGATCAAATTTCATATCCTATTATAAGACCTCATTTTCATGAAAACCACAACTCTACCACATTCCTGGTCTCAATAAAATGGAGTTTAAATTGAGAATAGAAATGCAAAAATTAGTGTTAAAACAAGAAAAAACAGTATTCAGAAAATCAGAGGACAACAAATTATCAAACATTTTGTGCGATGTTTTTAATGTATTAGAAAACTGAAAATTGAATTCGTTACAGAACAAGTTTCTATTCTCTTAAATAAGTGAATTAGGGAATGTAAAACAAGTTAAAAAAACTTGAAAACAATATTCCTTACAAAACGAGCCTTGGGTTTTAATTGTGTTTGATTTTTTGGTTCATTGTTTTTCTTGTTTCTTATAGTTGTATCATGAATGATGTCATGAATTGTGTTTCCTTATATTTATATGTACTAATTTTATTTGTGTTTTGGTACGTACATTACAGAGGCTGAGCGGCGAAAGAAGGAAGAAACTGAACGAAGGGCAAAATTGGATGAGATTGCTGAAAAGCAGAGGCAAAGGGAGCAGGAACTTGAGGAAAAGGAAAGGCAGAGAAGAGAAGCATTGTTGGGAAGGTCTACTGATGGCCTTTCTAGTCCAGCTAATGGTCCTGCTGGTCGTCCAATTGAGCCAGCAGTAGCCACCCCTGCAGTTGCAGCTGCTACTGCTGCACCATCATCTGGAAAATATGTGCCTAGGCATCTGCGACAACGTCCTGAAGTTGCTGCTTTGCAGGACCCTCCTGAGCCTGACCGCTGGGACAGCCGGCCAGATGACCGCCCACCCCCAGCCAGTGACAGGTGGCGCAGTGATGACCGTCAGTCCTCATTTGGTAGCGGTGGCTTAAGGTCATCAACTTGGTCCTCTTCTAGGAACCGATGATGAGGCTCCAAATGGTTGATCTTATGGCAGTTTTGCTTAAGCCAGAGGACATTTTTTATTTGATCAGAAGCGTGGATGCTCTGGTGGACCTATGGAATAATCTTTATTGATTTGAACACTTGAAACCTGGTATACTACTAATTTTTAATTTTATTTATTTATTTTTGATTTATTGTAGTTTTTTCTATTACTTAAGTTAATCTTCAGATGGCTACTACCACCGTGTCATTGTTTTGTTAATGTCTCTCTCTTTGTGTTTAGGGGCCTCATTTGATGTTAAAGAAGTTTTGTCAAAAACCTATGGCGCTTCATTAATTGCAATTTTCAACCATTCCAATGACTACTTCAACAGTTTGGTTTGGCCTTGTAATTTCATTTTGTGTTATATTTATCGACATGAGTTTGTTTAGGCAACAAGTATTTAATATGTGTAGTAGCAATATACTGAGTTACTAACTACTAATATTACATCCATTTTATTCTATTCATCTTATGTTGGAAATGTTATATTTATTTATCTATTTATTTTAAACAGCATCTATAGTTTTTAAACTTATTATCAATTTTATATTTTGGTCTCCCAAAGCCTACAAAGTTTAATTTAAAAAAAAATGGTCAGAAAAGTACTACATATGTTAGTTTTAAAAAGTTTATGGATTAAATCTTAAAAATAGTTTATTTTCCAATGAAATTTTTACATTTAGATTAATTTATGAAAAATAAAATTTTAGTGGACTATATCTATCGAAAAAATTTAAAGTGATGTTATAGAAATATCAATGGTAATGAAAATTAAATTTAATGAAATATTAATAGAAATAATAATAATAATATTATTATTATTATATTTGTTTGAAGTATAGTAAATATAATGATAAATATTAAAATAAGATTTATAAAATTATAAATGAAGTAAAATTAAAAATTAATTTTTTTGATTTTTAAATGAGATAAAATAATAAAAATATAATAAATAATTATATAAATGTATAAAAAAATAAAGAATTTTAATATATTTTTAATAGTTGTGAGAGGAATAAAGATTCTACTATTATTAGAATAATTTATATTTTATTTTAAATTAATAATTAAATTAAATACATAAATATTTTAAATTATTCGTATTAGAGCTGGATATATTAAATTGTTTTGAAATAAATCAAACCGAAGTTCATTAAAAAAAGTAATTTCTGTTGGTTATGGTTTGTAAAAATTATAAATCAAAACTAATTGGTTGATTTCGGTTTATTATATAAAAAACTATTTATAATCAAACAAATGTCCTTACTAATTATTAAATTATGTATTATCTTTAAAATTATTAAATTAAAATAAATTTTTAAAAATTATTATATATTAATATTAAGGATTAAAAAAAAAATCAAATGTTAGCCCGTCTCGAATTGTTAACCTAATAAACTTAATGTAATAAGCCAGACAACCAATAATGCTAATAAGTAAAAATATTAATACATCAATGGCAAGTTGACAACCTTTCTTTTTCCCTTCCAGAGTCCTAACACAGACTTCTACAATTCACCAATTTTCTTCGTGTTGCTTGGCTGCTTGCCTCTCAATCTCCAACCAGGTTCGCCTTCCAGCCTTCACCCAGCCTCCCTTTCTACCTCTTGTAACACTACCCCCGGTAATCACACCACTGATAAATGTAAAAACTGGTAATCACACCACTGATATTACTAATTTACTAATTATAAATAAAACCAACCAGTCAGACTTACTTCTTAGTTGGTTGATAATTTGTTTAATTTAAATATTACTATCGATTTTTATTAATATTTTAAAAAATCTTCGATATCAATTTGATTTTTATTTCGTAATAAAATTTACTAAAATTGATCATATTTTTACGTAATTCATATAACAATTCATATTAATATTAATAAAATATAATTCAAGTGTATAATTTATAATTGTTAAAAAAATATAATTATTATTTAATAAAAAAATAATAAATAATATTAATGGTGCAATTAAAATTTACGGTCCAATGAGCTCATTTTAACAAGTAGAAGATATAAGATTAAACTTTAAAATCTCGATTAAGGATGTGTGAAGAATATTATTATTTAAAAATAAATTAAAATTTAGCCTAACAAAATAAAACCCATATTTTTAAAAATACAAATTTTACCGTTGAAATATTGCTAAAATGTTCCAAACTGTCGCTATCTATCTCAAAGCTAGTCAAGTACGTGTATTGGATTGTTCTATGATCATTCTCATGATGGTTATGTAGAGTATGTCATTAGTCTAGTGCTAAAATCTTAATATTTTTGCCAATTGGATGTGATGATATTTACTCGCTAATTTTTTGTAATATTTGACACATGATTAAATTCTTACATTAAAATATTAATTTATATCAAATTAATACTATTTCTTAAATTGAATATGAAAACAGACCAAATAATAATATAAAATATAATATATACGGTAGAATCCCAATATGCTCCGCCCTTCAGGCTTCACTGTATGAGGGTAAACATCTATAAAAAGAAAAAAAAATTGAATACATTAAAGCAAGCCATTGATGCTAATTTTAATGACATGTCTAACTTTTCTTTGGGTTATTGTTGAGCAAGTTATAGACCCAATTCATTGGGTGATCCAGATCCATGACCCACACCCATTTTTCTGTAAAACCCTAAATTTATTTTCTTCTCTATGGTGTGTACAAATTCACAGTTTGGGATTTAGCCGAATATATTATGAATTTGCAATTAGCCAACTATTTGAGACTCTCTATACGTCTCTCACCCACCTATTCCCATCGTATGCACATTTATATCTACGTATTTGTCTATATTTATCGATTGATATTAGCTCAAGTTAGATACATGTTTATTGCTTTCTTTGAGTTCAGCTATAATGGCATCTTCTTCATACATACATTTTCCCGGTGGAAAAGTTTGACTATGAATATTTCAATTTTGAAAAAAAAATTAAATTTTCAATTATACTTTTAATTTTTAATAAAAGAAATTGTAGATCGGATATTTTTGGTTTGATAATAAATTCTTAATTTTTAATTTTCAACTTTTTAAATTTTTAACTTATTTTTGATTAATTTTTATTAAATTTTAACTCTTTAATTATTTTGAGTATGATTGTATTATTAATTTTTAATTTTTTAAAAAAATCAATTTTAAGATTGATTTTTGTAAATTTTAGGATAATAAGAAAATTTGAAAAAAAAGAGAAGGCTCGCTCTTAAGATAATAAGAAAATATGGGAAAAAATAATAATTATGTAAATGTAATATTAGAGTGGTATTGTGGTGACAGTTCGGTTTCGTTGGAATCGTAGGTCAGTTTCGAAACCGAACGAGGTTCTTGATGGGAGAACCTTAATAAAGCATCGGATTCTCTCACTATTAACGGTTGAATTCAGATATACCATCAAAACGTAGAAAATAAGTGTGAGAAACGAGTGAGAACATCAAATCAAAAATCTATTAAAATTTCCATGTAAGTGTTGAAATTTGATCAATGGCAAGAGATATGCTTTCAATTCAATTTTGTTTTCGCTGTATTTAAATTATATGTTCATATAGTTTTTTGAATATTTTTGGATTGAATTGTGATCTTACATTTGGTATCACAGTCATTTTTGAAAACATCTCTGTTTTGTTCTGTTTTACGAGAAACTGAAATTTTGGTTTTTTTATTTTGCTTGTTTTTGATGCATATGGATTTAATTAGTACTTATATTATTTATTTTTGCTTGTATAATTTATTGTTATATATGCAATATTAAGATAGATAATATTTGCACATTTGAAATTAAATTAATATTGTTTATGGTTTTATGCAATAATTAAGTCTAAAGATTTAATTAATATTTAAGTGATTCATATAGTTTAATTAATTAAGGAGTAGTCACATCATCTTTAATTAATTAAAACTATAATAAAGTTTATTTAGGATCACATTTAAAAAATAAACATTAATTGTAATTAATCATATGTGATATAATAAATCTTATCCCACAAGAATTTTTATTATATTTTTGTGTGATTAATTATGATATAATATCAAATTATATTTTCTAATTTACTCATAGGGATTAGGAAAAGAAACATAATTTGATAATTTTATCATAAAATTAGGATGAATTTAATTGAATTAAAACTTTAGCCCACACACAAGTTTTATGTAACTAGATTCATATTTTTCATGATTTACATTGGTAAAGAATGATTATAATTTAGGTCTCAAATTTTAATAAGCATATAATCTTTGATTGTAGCTTCTCATAAATTTCTCTGATATCCGTTGTGACATTCTCGATCTAAAATGGGATAATTATAAAATATGGAAGGAAAGAATTCTCCTTCAACTAGAGTGGATGGATATTGATTATGCTATTAGGAAAAACAAACCACCTAAAATTACTCAAACCAATACTCCAGAGAATATCATGCTTTATGAACAATGGGAACAATCTAATTGTTTTAGTATGATGTTCATTAAGACTAAAA
This sequence comes from Hippophae gyantsensis, assembly GCA_030763125.1. NCBI lineage: Eukaryota > Viridiplantae > Streptophyta > Magnoliopsida > Rosales > Elaeagnaceae > Hippophae > Hippophae gyantsensis. Next base: position 56,950,794 of record CM061032.1, on the reverse strand, counting down.
TCTCTACTGGTATTCGTGGTTATGTTGATCAACATAATAATGTTCAAGACTTATTAAAGGTCATTAATGATCAATTCATCACTTCAGATAAGGCTTTAGCAAGCACCCTTATTATGAAGTTCTCTTCTTTAAGACTCACCAGTGTGAAAGGTGTGTGATAGCACATTATGTAAATGAGGGACATTGCGGCTCAACTTAAGCATCTCGAGGTTGAGATGTTAGAATCCTTCCTAGTGCACTATATCCTTAACACTATCCCACATGAGTACGGTACAATACACATAAGGATAAATGGTCCATCAATGAACTAATGATCATGTGTGTTCAAGAGAAAGGGAGGGTTGTTATGGAATTTGGTGAAAGTGCAATGTTGGCTACAATGTACAGAAAAGGAAAATCTCAATACAAGCATAAAGGAAAAATGGATAATTCCACCTCAGGCTGATATTAAGAAAGAATCCAAGTGTTTCTTTTGTAAAAAAAAGGAACATATGAAGAAGGATTGTATCAGATTCGAGAAATGGCTTGAGAATAAAGGTAATCCAATCTCGTTTGTTTGTTATAAATCTAATATGGTTAATGTTAATATTAACACTTGGTGGATTGATTCTGGATCTACAATCCATGTTGCAAACTCCTTACAGGGTATGCGAAATCTAAGGAAGTCAGTGGGAAGTGAGCAATACATCTTATCTGGTAACAAGATGGGCTCACATGTGGAGGTTGTAGGGACATGCAGTTTGATTTTAAGTAGTGGTTTTATTTTAGAATTAGAAAAGACCTTTTATGTTCCAAGTTTCCCTAGAAACTTGATTTCAATTTCAAGACTTGTAACTTTTGGTTATTCCTTTCACTTTTCATAAACATCTTTCAGTTTATTTAATAAATTTGATTGTGTTGGGAATGATATTTTGTCTGATGGTCTTTACTGCATTAATTTATGAAATAATGCCACTCATAACACTATGCATGTTCAAGTTGGCACTAAAAGGTGGATAAAGGTGTATTATTGACGAGGACTCTTCTACATTATGGCATAGGAGATTAGAACATATCTCCATAGATAGATTTAAAAAATTAGTGAAAGATGGGGTACTTAGTACTCTAGATTTTACTAACTTTGAGACATGTGTGGATTGCATTAAGAGAAAACAGACTAAAAAATAAAGAAAGGTGCCAATAGGAGTTCAAACATATTAGAAATCATACATACAGATATATGTTGTCCAGACATGGACATTCAAGGTCAGAAATATTTTATCACCTTTATTGATGATTTTTCTCGATATATGTATCTCTACATGCTTCATAATAAGAGTGAAGCATTATCTGCCTTTAAGAGCTTTAAGGTTGAAGTAGAGAAACAATGTGGAAAGCAAATAAAGATCGTGAGATCAGATAGAGGTGGTGAATACTATGGTAGATACATTGAGAATGGACAAGTGTCTGGTCTGTTTGCTAAGTTTCTTCAAGAACATGGGATAGTTGCCCAATACACTATGCCTGGTTCACCACACCAAAATGGTGTAGCAAAAAGGAGAAATCGAACACTATTGGACATGGTGTGGAGTATGCTTAGCAACTCCAATCTTCCTAAATCCTTGTAGATTGAAGCTTTAAAGATGGTTGTGTATATATTAAACCGAGTTCCAACCAAAGCTGTCTTAAAGACGCCATTTGAATTATAGAAAGGTTAACTGAGTTTGCAACATATGCGTGTTTGGGGATGCTCGTCTGAAGTGAGGATTTATAATCCACAAGAGAATAAGTTGGACCCAAGGACCATTAGCGGGTATTTCATTGGATATGCCGAACGGTTTAAGCGTTATAGATTTTACTATCCATCTCACAACACTAGGTTTGTGGAATCAAGAAATGTAAAATTTCTTGAGAATTACTTGATTAGTGGGAGCGATCTATCCCAAGGCATTAGTTCTGGTAAAGATCATTCAAATGCTCAATGTGCCACTTCAAGTAATGGAATTATCGTTATTTTTAACAACACGCCTTGAGTACAAACGCGTGTTGAAGAACCAATCCTGAAAGTACCACAAGTTGTTCATCCCGATCCAATAGATGTTGAAGTTTAAGAGATGCCTACAACTGTTGAACAACCAGTTGAACAACATGATCCTGCTCTTCAAGAGAATGTTGATGCAACATTAAAAAGATATACTAGAGTAAGGAAATCAATGATTCCTAGTGATTATGTTGTGTATCTACAAGAATGTAACTATAATGTTGGAGCTGAAAATAATCTTGAGACGTTTTCACAAGCCATAAGTTTTGAGGTTTCGAACTTATGGTACAATGCCATGAAAGAAGAGATGGATTCTATGCCATCTAACCGAGTCTGAGATGTCGTCAATTTGCCTGATGGCGTGAAAGCCATTGGATGTAAATGAGTCTTTAAAACAAAGAAAGACTCACAAGGCAACATTGAGACACATAAGGCAAGACTCGTTGCCAAAAGATTCACTCAAAGGGATGGAATCAACTACATAGAGACATTTTCTCCTGTATCTAAGAAAGATTCACTTCGTGTGGTCATGACATTGGTTGCCCATTTTGATTTGGATTTGCATCAAATGGATGTGAAAACGACTTTCCTTAATAGTAACCTAGAGGAAGAGGTTTATATGAAACAACCTGAAGGATTATTCTCTAGTGATGGTGAGCATTTGGTTTGTAAGCTTAATAAATTCATATATGGATTAAAAAAAGCTTCCCGTCAATGGTATTTGAAATTCCATAACATTATCACTTCATTTGGTTTTGAAGAGAATGTCATGAATCAATGTATATACCAGAAGATTAGTAGGAGTAAGATTTGTTTTTTGGTGCTATATGTGAATGATATTTTGCTTGCAGCCAATGATAAGGGTTTGCTACACGAGGTAAAACAATTCCTTTCTTAAAATTTTGATATGAAGGATATGGATGAGGCATCTTATGTCATTGACATTAAGATCCATAGAGATGGACTTTAAGGCATCTTGGGTTTATCTCAGAAAACCTATATCAATAAAGTTTTAGAGAGATTTGAGATGAAAGATTGTTCACCAAGTGTTGCTCTTATTGTGAAGGGTGATAAGTTCAATTTGGACCAATGCCCAAATAATGATTTTGAAAGAGAACAGATGAAAACCATTCCATATGCTTCAGTTGTTGGAAGCCTGATGTATGCTTAGGTTTGCACCAGACCTGACATTGTATTTTTTGTTGGGATGCTAGGGAGATATCAAAGTAACTCAGGTGTTGACCATTGGAAAGATGCAAAGAAAGTGATAAGGTACCTGCAAGAAACCAAGGATTATATGCTCATGTATAGACGAATCGATGAATTGGAAGTAATTGGCTACTCTGATGCGGACTTCGCTGGTTGTGTTGATTCACGAAAATCAATATCTGGTTACATTTTCATGCATGCAGGTGGAGCCATGTCTTGGAGGAGTACGAAACAGTCCTTGACTGCTACTTCCACTATAAAGGCCAAGTTCGTGTCATGTTTTGAGGCCACATCGCATGGTGTATGGTTGAAGAGTTTCATTTCCAGGCTTAGAGTAGTTGACTCTATTTCTAGGCCATTAAGATTGTATTATGACAACTCAACTGTTGTGTTTATGGCTAAGAACAACAAAAGTAGTAGTCGTAGTAAGCACATCGACATTAAATACTTGGTCATAAGAGAACGTGTTAAAGAAAAGAAAGTGGTCATTGAGAACGTAAGCACTGAGTTGATGATTGCTGATCCTTTGACTAAAGGCATGACACCAATGAAATTCAAGGATCATGTAGAGAAAATAGGAATTGGTTCCACTTTGTAAATGTATATATACAATTTATTAATAAAACTCTTATATATTGTGATATTTTCTTATATTCATGTGCACCTTAATTTATTTGAGAAAATATATATTTTATTGGACTAAGAATAAATATAGGATTTATTCATTAAGTTTTGTTACCACATAAAGTATAGTACTTGAGAAACTAAATACATTGTAATACATGAAAGATAATACTCACTCTTAAAGGACTTATCGCTATGATTCATGTATTTTGTTAATTAAGAGAATTTCGCTTAACGTTTGCACCAAGTGTGAGAATGTAATATCAGAGTGATGCAACGTAATGGTGAACCGTGGTGACGGTTCGGTTTCGTCAGAACCGTACGTCGGTTTTGAAACTGAACGAGGTTCTTGATGGGAGAATCTTAATAAAGCAACGAGTCTTCTCACTATTAACTAATGAATTCAGATACACCATTAAAACGTAAAAAATAAGTGTGAGAACATCAAATCGAAAATCCATTGAAATTCTTATGTAAGTGCTAAAATTTGATCAATGACAAGAGTTATGTTTTCAATCCAATTTTGTTTCTACTGTATTTAAATTATAGGTTCATATAATTTTCAGAATGTTTTTAAATTGAATTGTGATCTTACAGTAAATACCCATATCCCATTTGCAATGGATCCCTTAAGCTTCAAATATGCTAGAAATGAGAGCTTTGATGAGATTGGGGAGTTGGGGGAGAAATAAAAAAAATGATGGAAGGGATCATCGATGGAAACCAGAGGGAGATGAGAGAAAAAAAAAGAACGACAAAAAACGAGATAGCTTGTTGGATTATCATGGCGAATGTGGGAAGAGATGGGAGGGAGTGGCTTGAATACATATTTTGCCGCAAAGGTTTAGAGTATTGGGAATAAGATTATTTCTCGTTAATTTGCTTTATGATATGGGACTTATTCAGAATTCCTGTTCTATTTAGAGGGTATTTGTTTGTTTCGTGGAAAATAGTTGATAATCTGGATTGCTAATAAACTTTTTGTTTGTAATGTGTGTAGTAGTGGAAAAAAGCTCAAAACTTTTGCATTCCACAAGATCAGTTGGAGGTGAAGAAGAAGATGAGAAGAGTGACGAAGAGGTGTTAGAATCAAATAATATTTTTGGTAAGAAGGAAGATTTAGCACCCCAATATGTTGATCCTTGGAAAGGCTGGGGTTTTCGAGGTGTCCATAAGATATATATCACAAATCTCCTATGAAGAGTCAAGATATGTGATTGCTTGGCATTGAGATGTTTCTTTGTATATTGTGTATCTGCATTTCCAGTATTTGTCATTTCGCTATTGGACTGACTATTAAAATGCTGTCCTTGTATACCTGTAATGACATGCTCAGTAATTAGAATTCAACTGGGTCATTGTATTTTTTACTAAATGACATAGTAAAGACTGGGACTAACTTTTTAATTCCACTTGTATGTATTTGACTAGTAGTTTCTTGGGGTAGTAAATTTCATGTGATGTGGTCTGTCTTTGGTGAACTTGTACAGGCAGTTCTATGTGGAAGAGTTGGACAAGAACCTGTGCAGAAAATCTTGAGGAATGGTCGATCTGTCACTATCTTTACGGTTGGAACTGGAGGCATGTTTGACCAAAGAATGATTGGAGCACAGAACTTGTCAAGACCTGCTCAATGGCATCAGATTGCTGTACATAATCAAACACTTGGAGCTTATGCAGTTAAAAAAATAACTAAGAAGTAAATATCCATCTTTTGATGAAATTGAAATCTATGTGTATTTCTTTTCTAATATGTGAAGTTTGATGCAGCTCTGCAGTTTATGTTGAGGGTGACATTGAAACTAGGGTTTTTCAATGACAGCATCAATAGTGAAGTTAAACATGTTTCAGAGATATGTATTCCTCATGATGGTATCTTAACCACCATCTAATTTCTTTTTTCATTTATAGTGTTATTATTTATATTTACAAAAGATTATACTACCAAACAATTGATGCCTTTTATACACATTTAGAATGTTTTTGATAACATATCTACGTTATAGTGTGTTGGTCCAACTAATGTGAGCCAGTAACAAAGAAAAAAAAAGGAAGATGATTAGTTAACAAAGAGGTACCGAAAGAAGAAGAAGAAAAGAAGAAAAAAAATAAAAAAAATTCAAAACCTCTCCATATAATCCAGAGAGAAGGATGAAACTTTGGTTCTATAAAAGTCCTGCTTCATCTCAATAGAAATCACAGAATAGAAGTTGAGAGGAAAAGAAAACTCAGCAAAAACATTTCTTAGAGAAGAAAATTAAGAGAGTTAATTTGTGAAGTTAAAACCCACAAATTGAAGATACATATTTGTTGTATTTTTGTGAGAGATCCACCTAAAGGTGAAGTGTGTAATCTCATCTTACTATAGTGAAAGTTTTAAGTGACCTACGGATCCCATGGTTATTACTTTCAATTTTGGAAAGTTTTTTCTTCGCAAAAAAAAATCTTTGATGTTATTTTTATTCTATTTTTGGCTTGAAAAGTTATCTTGGGTGTGTGAAATTTATTTCTTTACAACCATCTATTTTTTTTTTCCAACATAATGTATTAACTACAATAATATATGATTGAATTACTTAGAAGTAACGAGGATTAGACCCAAGATGTTTAACAAAAATATATTTTAAATCCATGTCTATTAGATAACGTAACATAAGTTCACTATCTTTACAAAAAAAGATTGTATAAGTTTATTTTGTAAAGTAATTGACTTGTGTTGTTCTACTTATTCGAAACTTAAGTAATATAAGTTTATTACTTTATAAAATAGACTTTTGTGATCATTTTTATTAAGGTAGCGGATTTTTACTATCTCATTTAATAAGTAGAAAACTAAAGTATATTACAAAGCTACTCTTTTTCTTATTTAAATTTTACCGCTTTTAGCCTCCTGCATTCAGATAGGGAGGCAGTTTTTTTGGGCCCTGTTCTTAATCACACAGCTGAACTGTTGTACAGTGAGTTGATGATAAACCGATTCTTACTTGCTTAGGTAGAGGTGGAAACCACCAAAGGGTTGTAGAATTTAATTCTACACTTAAAAGTTGTTTTAAGGTCTTGAAAGCTCTTACCGTATCTACTGTCCAATTCTTTCTTGCAGGTAAGATCCACCTTATAAAGTCTGGAGAAAGTATCAGCAACATATCCTGTGAAGAGCTGCGTAAGTTATCTCTCTTTTGTATTCATTATTTAAATGTGGTGATTGAAATTATCATATTGAAAAGATCTCGTTCATTCACGTACATGTTGGCATATTTTTCTTTGATTTTATATAAGAGATTAACAAAACGATTGAAATTCTTGGTTTGAAAATAATGAAACAATGTCAGGCATTCTTTTCTCATTTTCTATGGCAATTGACATGATCATCTGTTACTTGCAGGGGACGGATTGCTTTAGTTGAGGGTCAACTAGCAGTTTTGACAATCTTGCATGCCCTCGGGAATGGAAGTTCCATTATATAAGAAACCTACTTAAGAGAAATGTTCAATGGCAATCACACACATTTGCAATTTATACTAATCATGGTGTGCCCCTGTGTCAAAGATTAGTTGAAAAGTGAAATAACTTCTCCACTTTTAAAATTATTTTATCACTTGATATACTATAATTGATATTTGTACAAATTTGGTATTCCTCACCAACTTAATTTAGGTAGTTATCTACTATCCTTGTAAAAGCATTGGATAGTTTCCTTGTTGGTTCTTACTTTAAGTAGATAATTATTGGCATGTAGGATCTTGGCTGTTTCAATTATTCAAAGTTCATGTGGTTGTTTTACTCCATTGTAGTTCTCAAATGAAGTTCACAACATCAGATGAATATTACTTCATCTGAGTTTTAGCTAAAGTAAAAAAAAAAAATTGGATGAAGATGGGTGTGAGTTAATTCTAGTTTTATAACCATAAGATTTATACATTTTAGTTTTATAATTAAGTTTTATTAATTGTATAATTTAAAAGTACGAATTAATAAATTAATTTTTTTAAAAATAGAAAAAAATAAAAATTATATATTTTATAATAAAAAAGTATTAAAAAAAAGCAGTAACCATCTAGAGAAAAAGAGAGAGGGAGAGACTGGGAGAAAGCGGTCGTACTCATTTGTACGATTCGCCTGTGCTTCCTTTCTACAAAACCTGCCCGACTTGCCTATTCATACCATGTTAAGTTCGAAAATTATTTAAACTATTTAAACTAATGCTCCCCCCCAGGTTTTTTTTATCAGTGGGGCACCCTTGTTCACCTTAAGGTGAGCACCACATAGACAAATTGGTTTCATCTTAAAATATGATCATAAAAGTGATAAAAAAAATCAACAAATTCTATACCCTGTATTAAAAATATTAACCATTATGTTAAAATCCAAATCCGAAAACATTAAAATTGAACTTAAATTAGCCTACTTTAAGTGAGTTACTGTTATGGACTTTTGGAGGTGAGTACTGTTGATCACTGGATCATATATGACCAGGTAACTCATAACGAATAAACAAGGATAATTTATTTGTATTTCAAATTTTTAGCATTTAGGGGTCAGACACCAAATAAGAGGAATTGAAGTTATGTAGGTTATATAAGTTTCGCTATGCCTTCATAGCCACTTAACCGAGTTTAGTTAGCAATATGAGAATGTGTAAGTCTAGTCCTAGTAGCATCAAGTAAACTTATAAATTTCTTCTTGAAAACCAGGCTAAGCCTTTGTTCAAGTGTAACAATGCTTTGCATTAGGAGTCTAGAACTTGTGAACCCTTCATGTCTTCTTTTCCCCTTGAAATTTCTCATTTGTTTTTGTTTATGGTCAGTAACACTACTACATTGAGATTATGACCTGCACTTAAATATCAACGGGCTTGAATATATAGCTCGGAACAAAAAAAATGTCATTAAACACTTACAAGAAGCGTCAAAAATATGAGTGAATAAAATTTCAATAGTAGTACAGTACCAAAAATGCCCAAAAAAGCTAATAAATAAAATTGATTGTCTTCACGATGTTTGGAGTGTAAACTCAGAAAAGTTAAATGCGTTGCAAGTGTAAATATGAGAATGAAACCATAAACCACTATATATAAAAAAATCTTAACTTCATCGTTCCAGATAATATTCAGGATGCGACGTGGAGTTAGATTATAAATTTGCAAATTCAACGTAGAAGAGTTACAGCAAATCATATCCTTGTGCAATCTTCAATATACATAGAAATCAAGCTGTTAGCAATCAAACTATCATAAATATATCTAACAGATGGCACTTCTGTTCTCCAGTCAGTCAATCCAACAGCTGAGCACAAATCAGAATTCACGCATACTTTTAACTTAGTTCCCTTATATTCGTATCTCAACCTCATTTCTACATACACACATCTACTATGTAATCACCACTAGAAGTAGAATATTAAGCATGCTCACACTGCTAGAAAAAAAAGAATATATCATATTAATTCTTACAAGGTTAATATGGGTGTGCTCGGCCTTTTCCCTTCCATGGCATCTTTCTTTCTCTGACAATTTGGGCAGAGGAAAGGACCGTCCCAAGGCTTTGTTGCTGGTGAGAATAAAGGCCCAGAATTCACTGATAAACCATCGGCAGGTGGTTCATCGACTTGGCAGACCGCACATCTGAAAATTCCAGATTTTCCATCCAAGGGGGAATCCTTACCCAATCTGCATTTCATTGTGAAGGGAAGATCTAACCATTAACATGCAGGATTGCAAATACTATGATTCTAGCTCCACCTTTTAAATTTAGACTGAAATTTAACCATGATTGGATGAAGTAGCTACTTTAATAATGAAATATAAGTCACAAAAACAGGGGAAAGGAAAATTGGCCATCTTTTTAATAAACAATTGTATTTGAATGATAAAAAAAAGTGAAATAATAATAGAATACTAGAGTAAGATTTTCAGCTCCACTTTTAGTAATATAATTGATGATTGCTCAGCAGTCACCAGGTAAATTTATGGTGAAATACAAACCTCTCAGCAAGCATTGCAGAACCCTCTTCAAACAACTCCTCCACAGCTCCAACAGCAGATAGCTTAGCTTTGCTTAATGGTTTGTGAGATTTCCTTCCAAATAATGAAGCAAGCATATTCTGTTTTTTCCTTGGTGTTGGAGATAAGACATGAATGTCTGATGGGATAATATCAACAACCAGGCATGTTGTGTCATCTTTTAGACCCCTCGACCTTAGAGCCTCCTGGAAGCAGAAGAAAAAAAAGTGAGAAAATGTCAGGGAAAAACATGGAAGATCCATATGCATCCTCTTTAGCCATTGGACAAAGTACAATTTTAGATGTCACCTTAACAACCATCTTTGCGGCAAGCTCTGCAGGCAATCCCCTACAAGACTTGGCAGCAATGTCTGAAGACAATGCATCCCAGATGCCATCAGAAGCAATTATTAGTCTCCCGCCAGCATTTGAGAGCTACGTAACAACAAAACAAGTTCTTGCTAATCAAAATTTTGCATCAAAAGTAGTTGAAAACACTAGCAAGGGGGAAAATGAGCCTACTTTCACTTGCTTAACGTGTGGAATTGGGACAATAAACTCTCCTACATCTGTATCACCAATAGATCTAGAAAGGCATAATCCACCAGGCCAGCAGCGGAGAGGACCAACCTATTAATAATGTATTTATTGAATATTTGGGCCCAAAAAAGAGAAGCATTTCTCTAAAACCATTATGTTATGAGTTAAAAGTATGGACAAATGAGATTGAGGTGTATGGTGTACCTCATTGCCACCAAAAATATTGAGTCTTCCCACTTCACCCCCACTTGCAGTCACACGTTCCCTCTCTTCTGCATTCTCTTCAAGCCTGTGATCAACAGTCAGGTCAGAGACTGCACCCCCCTGAGTGTCCAATATGCATCTAGAATCCCCAACGGAAGCTACGGTTACAGTCCACCCATCAATAACAACAAATGTTGCAGTGGTCCCTGAAGTTTCCCCTGTTATATATGGTAATAAGATAAGAATACAAAGACATATAACAAAATTGAAATAAAGGAAGACTAGGTGCATACCTTTCTGTTGAAACTCAATGTCAGTTTTGACAAAGCCTGCAACTAATGCTCGAGGAAGAGCTTGAAGCCACTCTTCCGTACTGATTCCTTGAGGAATTGCACTCAAAATGTTACCCAATAAATTCTCCTTTGCAAAGATTGCAGCTGATATACCATTATGCCCATCAAAGACCTGTTGTTTAAAAATTACCTATTGTTATTGGTATGACAATGAGGCAAACACATAAACAATTTTGGTGAAGGTGGAATGACTTTATTAATTGCTCCTACATCTTACTCTTAAACACATGATAAAGTTTCACTCAAGCAAATCGTTATGACAATAAAGCTAGGTTGAGCTAGATTTTATAAGTTTCTTTTGTTTGTTCTTTAAAGCCATCAAAAGAGGTGTGAAGTGCAAACAGCTGTCGTTTAAGTGAATAGATTAAGAGCAATACAGAACAAAACTGTACCCCAAATACTGAAAATGAAGTAGATGGATTTCCAGGGACCCTATGGCAGTCAGGTATTATGAGAAAGTAATCCTCTCCTTTCTTTGCCAAAGCAGCCTGCCCATACTTAAGGAAAGGTTTTTCAATTTTGGCATTCCTCAGCTCACGACCAATCAAAGTTGCAAGTGGAACAAGAGGCTGCTTCATACTTGATACTTCAATCTGGCTCATTTTATTCTACCATTTGACATTTCGGAGGACCTGATAAAAAAACTCTAATCACCAACTAAAATTCATAATATAACCCCTTACGGGTATATATCATAGCTCACATCTAACCAAACCATCATACACTTACATTTCAAATGTAGTAAGTCAGAAAATACAGCATATAATACTGTTAGTAAAAAAAGAAAAATAAGAATATCTGGACATTAGAAATTAATACGAAGAATCAAAATTTCAAACTAAGTTATAACATAGCCCAAGAATATGACGAAGAGATCTATCTATGTTTAAATAGCAACCAAATTTAAATAACTAGCCCAAATTGAACTTATGTGCACTTTTTTTTTTGGAAAATAAAGTGACCACTGTAGCTCTTCTCCGGTTTTTAAGCGTCAATTTAACAAATTGCGGTACACTAATTAGTAACTGGAACCCAAGATAGTCAAAGAACCATAAAATGACAAGATATTACTATATGAAAGTCAAAATTTAGACACACCCTACCGTTTTCAATAAACCTCACTTTTCATACCCATCGAACAAAAATCCACCTTTAAAATCTAGACAAACTTAAGAAAATCTCCATCTGGTGGATGTTTCAAAGGTGCAAATGGAAAGAAAAATAATATACATAAAAAAAAGTGTGAATTGGATCCTTAAAGCCCAATACACGAAAACAAACCCAGCGATATTTGAGAAAAATCTAAATTTTCTAATTATATGAAAAAGAAGACAACTCCAGAAGATAAATCTAGCTAAAACTTGGTTGGCAAAGAAAATATAGCTAAAATCTGGATAAAAAATATCATGAAACAAGAAAAACGTTAATAACAATGTAAGTATTAGCGTACATTGGTAAAAATGTCAGAAATTATGATAATCGGAGCTCAAGAAAGTTAGGGATGGACAACAGATCGAGCAGATAGGATTATGCAAAGAAGCCAATCTACGAATCCTCAACTCCATAAGCTATCAGATGCATCCTCATTGCAAATTGAGCTTCGATGATTCCTTAAGAACCCTAAGAGAGAGAGAGAGACGCAGCTTTTTCGGTGGTTTGATTGGGGAGAGAAATCTAGAGAGAGAGAGAGAACGAGGAAAAGAGATAAAGATTTGGAGCCAAAGTTTTTTCGAGAGTTGATATTGACATTTATGTTTTAATATTTTCTCTTTCTTTGTTTCAGGGAAAAAAGAAAAGTAGAAAAGTTTCCATTTATATTATAGGAAATTACTGAAAGATCCTTTCTGGTCATGCTTTTTTGCCTTTTTGACTTGTGTCTTTTGTTTTTGTGCTGGGATTTATTTATTATTATTTTATATCATAAATATATATTATTACTATTTTGACTTATTTTTAAATAATTATACAATTTAATTACAGTAAATTTATTATTAATTTTAAAAAATTATCAAAAATAATTTTTTTATACTAATTAATTTTTTTAATAATTTTTAAAATTAATATTAAATATATAATAAAAATATTTTAATAATAGTGCATACTTTAAAGATAATCCAAATAACATTAGTACCATATATAATAGGTTCTCGATTTTCAGAATTTGAGTGCATAGTAACATTTGGGTTTATTATGTTAGTATTATTTTAATTTTAATATTTTTTATCTTTATTTTTTAAATAATATTTATATTTAAAAAATATATTAATTTAACACAAATTTTTTATTTTATTTATTAATTTTCATACATAATTAACACATACATTTTCAATAAAAAGTATTTATGATTTGTTTTTCTCTCTTTATCCTTAAACATTAACTTTTTTCCTTCATTTTCAAGTATCATAAGCACGTCACTTCCTCAATTCTTCACTATCTCATTATGGTGGTGTTTGTTTCCATTTTAAAAATAATAAAAATGAGAAAATTTGGTTTAACAGAATGCAAAATGATTAAAAAAGAATGAGAGATTAATGATGAGATATAATTAGTCAAATTATTAAAATATGTAATTAAGTACTAAAAATTTACCTTAAAAAAGTATAAATGTTTTAGAACAGGAATAGATTAAAAACAATACCAATGCATTTTATTAAAAATGTATGCTATGTATGGAAAATCTTTAACAAAATAAAAAATATATATTAAATTGATATATTATTTAAAAATAAAATAAAAAATACCCAAAATATAAATTAATATACTACTAAAATAAAAAAATTAATCACATTTTATAAAATTTAATCTAAATCATAATTTGCGAGATATCTTTTTAGATTATTACAGTTAGAGAAGGAGGTTATGTGGTTGTATTTGTCATAATTATTTGCATTGTTTTGTTTGTACATAAAATCAATGCAAACAAAATAAATCAAAATTCTAATGTTAAAATAATAATTAATATTAATTATCATAATATCATATACTTTTCTATTAATATATTACATATTGTTTGGTTTTATAATCGGGACAAATTATAAGAAAAATTGATAATATCCATAAAATTGCCACATTTGCAACTTATATGTGTCTTTTCGTGATATTAATGACTTCGATTATTGGAAAATTATATACTAATTAAGTCTTTTAGTTAAGGAAAAAAGTGAACACACACTGACGATCATGCACTCGTCCGCAGTAAATAGCTCCATGCCTAATAAATAAAGAGGTTAAGTATGGCCAAAAGCATAAGGAAAGAAAAAGTGCCGATAATTGGTTGTCAAACAATTAGGTGGAGTAAACAAAGCAAATTATTTAATTAGTTTTAAGAAACATAAAATATTCGAATCAAATATATTAAAAAAAAATTAAAATAAAAAATTAACACAAATGGACTAAGTTGAAGACAACTATGATAAGACAAAACAATTTTTTAATTTAAAAAAATAGTTGCAACCTCACGTACTAGTGAGCTTTTTTTATATTAGTAAAACAACGTTTCAAATTATTGAAATTTAATTATAGTAGGTTTTAAATTAATTTAATTAATTTAAATATAAAATAATATATTATATTTTTTTAATAATAAAAATATATATAAATATTAAAAAACTTAAAATTTGATATCGATATAGAATTCTATTTTCGTTGTATTTAAGAGTTTTTTTAGAGATAGTTAGTTTATAAATTTTTACTATAAAATATGATAAAATAATTTTTTATATTCGAAAACTTAACTAAAATTGAAAACAAAATGATAATTTCCAGAACGATTCCTACTAGCAAGCTTCCAGTTGTGCTCGCAACTACAACATGTAATCAATTTGTTTATCACATTTTGTGTGACCTATTAAGAGAGGGGTGTCAAATTGCGTGTGCGACTGATACGCTACAGATATATTAACGATTATGATGAAAACTTATATAAAACGTGAACTCTTATATCAATATATTTATTAAATATTAATGATATGAGTCAAATTATTTTTATTATTTATGCAAATAAACAGCTTGATTTTGTTATTTTTGGGTTGAATATAATTAATTTCATAAATTTTAAGAAACAAATAAATTTAAAATTAGGATTTATCGTTTAAATTACTAATAATAAGATATGTGAGATGCGTGAACTTTTCTTTGAAGTTGGTTGAATTTTACATATTTTATTATCAAATAAAATATAATATCTTTAAATTACGTTATTTTTTACTTTTTAAGTTTTTTTAACGTGAAGAAGGAGCTCCGATTACAAGTTTTCTGTGACATGAATTTTTTTCTTATTTTTTTAATTGTTGTAACTTAAAATTTAATTAGATATATATTTAGTAAATATTGTTAGGTATAATGTATAATTTCAACGAAGTTATAGTAATTAAATTAAATTAATTATTTTTATCAAATTACTATAATTAACTATCTCAATTTAATAATTATATTAGTAAAATAATCACCATATTAAAAATATCTAGGAATATATTTTAGGTGCTATTTAGTATTTTAGTACTTTATTTAAAAAAAGAATTTTTATTATTTATGTAAATTGTGTCAGGTAATTAATAACAAACTTTTTTATTATCTAAAGTATCACTTTCATATTTATTAATCTAATAATTTAATAGAGAATAAAATAATAAAATCATCGTGGAGAGTGTGAATATGATTGTAAATATTAAATCATAAATTTTTTATTTAAATTTAAACAAGAAAAATTATAAAAATAATTTGATTAATTATTCTTCTTTTAAATTAAAAATAATTATTTTTACATATATATATATATATATATATATTAATATTAATAAGAAAATACAAACATATATGTATTATTGAAAAATCTTAAACAATATCAATATTATCAAAATTTTAGATACTTCAAAATCAATATGTAATATACATTCCTTTTAAGCTAAAATATCATAATATCACATATAGTGAAAAAAATATTATTTTTAATTAAAATATTATAGATATTATTGATATTATCATAACATTATTATAAAACATCAAACATATTTTAGAATTTATCTAAAAGTTTGTCTCTTTGAATTGGGACAATATTTTACAATTCTTTTTCATAATTATTTTTATTTTTATCTCATTATTATATTTATTTTGTTAAATTTACCTATATTTTTTAATTTAAATTATATTATACATTTTTGAAGTTAAACCAATTAATATAATATTTTTAATTAATAATATAGGTAAAATATATGTATCAAATAAAAAATTATTTTAAAACATAAATAATTAATTATTATATAATTTATGAATTTTATAAATAAATTTTATAATTTTAATAGATTTTTAAGAATATCCATAATGTTTTTCGAAATCTTGACGTAACGATAACACGATATTCTTATTACTTATTATTTACGTAAAATTTTAAATTTTGATCAATATTAACATTTTAAATCTTGATTTTTTCTTATTTTTTTATAAATAATAAAACTTAAAAAAAATATTTTTAAATAATATTACTAAACATAATACGTAAAGACTAAACAAAGATACTAATACATCCACCTATCTTTCTAATTGTAGTGCATTTTTCTTTCCTTTACTTCCTAAAAACCAGTGCATTTTACATTTTTCTCAGAGTAGAGATACCAAATAAATAAATAAAGTTTTAAATTTTGAAGAGAGAAACCATAATTTTTCAAAATATTTTGAAATTTTGTGTGATAATTAAACATTAAAAACGTAAATAGAATGTAAACTTATTTATTTATTTATTTTTGAATTGGAGAAAGAATAAAAAGATGGGTGGGAAGATATTTTCAAGTTTGGAGATACGACAGGGTCTTCATGGGGTTTTTGGGCAAAGTAACAATTGTGGATATATTCAGACGAAATGTCATGTTAATCCGATGACGTAGCCACGTGGAATGGGACCCATCTATTAGGTTGCAACTTAGATTGAAGGGGTCCTTATCCAGCTGTAAAGACGAACGTGTTCTCCCCACTTTGCGAGGATGTTTGTTGGGCTGAGTTTTTGTTAAAGTCACGGTTAGTTGCACCCAGGAATGGATTTTTTTTTTTAAATCTTCGGTTATCTATATATAATCGATTTTTTATCATATAAATTTTAAAATATATATAATTACGGTTATATAGCTTAAAATTAATTATATTTATTAAATTAAATTATATATTAATTAATAATTAGAATTTAATTAAAAAATATATTAAAAAAATTAGAAAAAATAATTTATTTCGTGTATTTTTTAATAACAATCCTAAACTATTATTTACGGGTAAAAAATCGCTTCTAAACTGTAATTATTTTTGAACGATTTTGAATATAATTTTTATAATTCAATTTAAAAACAATTATATTAAAAACTATACACACTCATACGGTGTACATCTCTACTTACACAAATACAACTTAGGTTTTTAATTACAAAAATCTTATTTATCTTAAATTTAATAAGTAATATAAATTATATAATATAATATTATTATTAAATATAATTATATTAATTAAAAAATTAATTTATTAATTGAGATAAAAACATGTTTGTATGATGCTCGGCCTCAAATATTCTAACATCTGTCTTTTCTCCTTTAATCGAAGGGTGCTACTAGATTTGCCATATTTTCTTTTAAGAATTTTTATACAACTTGCATATATTCGTAATTAATATTTGAATTTTAAATATTTTATCAATTTAAATAAAATTTATGTGGTTGAGATGTGGGTATTTGGCAATATGGAAGTCACTCTAAAAAAACAGAGTGTGTCATTATTAAAAATAAAATATTTCGTTTATAATCTAACAAAATTTAAGGCAACTTCTCAGGAATGGTTCTGTCAAAAAAAATAAAAATAAAAAAGCAGAGACGAGAATCTTCCATGATTGAAGCTATCATCAGCGAAGAGAAAGTTTAAACTAACACCTTTGAATCAAATTAAATATGTAAATATCCTACAATGTTGCAAGTTCTAGAGATAGAGATATTAAATACGATTTAAATGAAATTAAATATATAAATACCCTACAATGTTGCAAGTTTGAAATTGAGATATTAAATAGGAATAATTAAAATTGTGATTTTTTATTAAAATATGGTGATTTTTTTTACTAAAAGTAACTGTAATAAAATAGGTGTGGATAAGAATGATTAAATTTATCAAAATTTAATATATATTAATATTAATATTATATTTATATATATATATAATTATATAAAAAATAAAACTTTAATGTTAAAACATATAATTGTTTGAATAATTATATTGAAGTTTATTCATTAGTATAATATGTTTACGTATTAATAAATATTAAATAAGTAAATAATGAAAATTAATATTAATATTTTAAATAATATAATACAATAATTATCATGTTAATATTTTAATTTTTTTTAAACTAAATATATTTTTTGTAGACATATATAGATAATTTCAATGAAAAATCGGAGATTCAAATAATATTTTAAATATTTTAAAAAACATTTATATTTTTATTATAAAAAAAAAAGCTTATAATTAATATTTTATAATAAAATAATAGACTTTGAGTTAATAAAAAATTAAAAAATTTATGTAAAAGAAAGATATAAAATATATTTATATATAACAATAAATACATTATTTTTTATATTAAATAATATTGATAGAATCATTTGAAATAATAACAATAAATTATAAAATAATTATAATATTTTAAATTTTTAACATTTAAATATATAGTTTAAATATTTTTTTATTGAATAAAAACATAACTTAAGATTAAATGTAAAATATATAATGGAATACTTATTATTAATTTGAGTTTAAATATAATTTAAACCTATAAAAATATTAAATTTTATATATTTATTAAAATAAAGTATACAATTTTGAAAAACAAGACATGAAATAGAATCATTATCCTTCACCTACCTAATATTATAAAATACAAATCTCCATTTTTTTATTTTTTATTTTTCATTTTATCTTCTCTATCATTATCTCAAATCAAATAATAATTGAAGGAATTTATGAGCAAAAATTAAAAACCTTATTTCTTATATTGTGTGATATGTGTTCATAATTACCAAAACATATTAAAAACACATATATTTTTCGAATTTATATTTATATCGAAGTTATTATTATTAAATTATGATATGTTTTTAATATTAATTTTAACTGATATGCTCTAATATTATAATCATTGTATTAGCTTAATATATTGCTTAGTTAATCTAAACTTAATCAACAATTTTAATCGTTAGCCTATAAAGATTCTTTACTTGTATTTCATAATATAAAAAATAATATATATTTAATTATGGTATCAAAATTTGAGGTTCATTTCAATCCTTTAGTAAAGAAGGAAGTTCACTATATTTTAAGATAAATTAGTATTAATTCAAAATTGATTAACACCAATTTCATCATATTAATAGAAGTGTCAAATTGATGGTCATGAATCGAGCAAAATATGCTCACGATTAAGAATGTGGCTTCAAGCTCACTTGAGATTATTAAAAAGCTTTAGTGGTGTGGTAAGTGTGAAACTGAACAAAAGAAAATTGGTTGGGGTTTTAGACGTGCTTACGTATTTGGCACTGTTCTTGGCTTTGTCGTTAGACTTAGCTTTGATTTGTGAAGTAGCAATCAAATGGTTGCACCTGCTCTTATTATAACTATATTACTTCATCTTTTTATTCACAAAGCAACCAACAATGTTCAAGCCATCATAAAGGTAGACAAGAAACAAGAGATTACAATTCTGAGGACCAATTATCCTTTTAATATGAGCATTGTGTTTACACACGATAAGGGTGTTTGTATTCAGGAACATAATTTTGACACAAATTGAGTCAAGGCCTCATTGAAACTGTCTAATGAGGATGGGTTTTGAAATGTCAATGGAGATTTTTGATCAATTTCTTGTCAACAATACTAGTGAAATGACGACAAAGATTTTGCTTGGCCTTTATTGTGCTTTTGATTGTGATACTAACACATAATCTTCTTATTTCAAGGATCAAATTGACCATGAGTTTATGCTTGAAAATTAGAAATTTCTTCATTGGTAGTGAAATGTTGAAGATTTCCTTCAATACTCGAACATTCTGGTAACCACTAATGCGATCTTAAGGCAGCCTCTAGTAACCATGTAATGGGCCATGTATTCACTAAGGTGCAAACATAAATTGGGCTTTGATTGGTGTTGGTCTTCAAACTTGATCGTGTGATTCTCATGGTCTCTATTTCATGATTAAGAGGAAACAAATACAACCTTTGGTTTTGGTTGGCCTAGCCTTTTGTGGTATCATATTTAGTAATCATGAAGAAAATAAAGCATGAATTTGGGTGTTTAAGCTTTGGATGTTTGGGCATTTAGGCTTTGGATTGGCTTTTACTGATTTTCTTTAGTAAGGTTGTATAACCCCTTCACGTGGAGTTGAGTTAGGCTTTACTTTTTGGGTCTAGTTTTCTTTGAAGTACGACTTAGATAAATTCTTTTCTTCAATTATTATTAGACATGACTTAAAAATATTTAAGAAAAAAAGGAAGAAAACAAACCAAATTTGTTTGTTTTGTTCTTTTGTCTCCTTCATGTAGACTTCCACTCATCTTTCTTTCTTCGTCAAGAATCAACGATTTATCTTTGGTATGATCAATTCTGTTTTGTCTCCTTTGATAATTTGGTATAGAATTTTTCATCGTCCAAATTTCTTACTTTATTTTGAGTAATTTTGTTTCACCTATCTCAGTATTTGAGAGTTAGAGTTTTGTTTCAATTTCTCCTGATTTTTCTTTTCATTCATTAAGATTAGGACCTGAGCATTTTTTTGCATTTACTTGAACCTACCTATTTTTGTTTCTCTTTGACTAGTGTTATGGATAACTTAATTTTCATGAGTTTAAGTATAATTAGTTTATGATTCTAGCTACCTCTTCTGATTTTTCTTTGACAAATGTTATAGATCACTTAGTCTTCATAAGTTTCAATATTATTGGCAAATGCTTCTAGCTTTTTTTGGTTTCTTTTTAGCTAGTGTTTGTATCACTTAATTATTATTGTATTTCAATATTATTTGTTCTTGTATAAACGTATGTTGAATTACGTAGCACTCTTTCCACTTTATTCTTTACAAGTTAAATTAACGATTGTTCTACTATCATCAATTTGAGAAAAGGAAATTAGACTTGATATGTTACTTAATGTTAGTTATAATTGGTATGCTCTAATGTTGTAATACTTACATTAGCTTATTATGTTGATTAACTAATCTAAACTTGATCAACGAGTTAATTCATTAGTATATAAGGACTTAATTCATAATATAGAGAATAATATATATTTCAGTACCATTTTAATACATTACATGTTCACCCTAAATTCTCTATATCCCAATATTCAAATAATTATATTTGCTTTCTCACCCACTCATAAAAACCCTTCATGAAATGATAATAAGTGTAAAAATTCATAGCCTAACTCCACTTCAAAAGACGCCTTAGAAGGGAAGGATTGTTAGGGATTTATGAGTACAACGAAGGCATGATATCTGATTGATGTGGAATTTAAGATCTCCTTAACAACCCTTTCCACATTGACTATGATTGAGGTGCCAACGGGAAGGAATTTGAGTGTTGTAAGATGGTGCCTAAACATCACCAGAGAATCAAGCTCTGATACCATGCATAAATATATGGTCTAACTCCATCTCAAAATATGTCTTGGAAGAGAAGGGTTGTCAAGGACTTATGAGTGCAACAGAGGCATAATATCTAATCGATGTGGGAGTTAAGATTTCCTTAACAATAAGCATGTCTCCTTTTCGATTTACAAATATTTTATCCCCTAATTCTCTTACTAAGTTAATTTACATCCAATATTAGCTCTCATTTTTCTCATTTTCTCGTAAAATTTGTGCCTCCTCCCTATTTAGCAATTCTATCCCAGACTCACATGTACGCGAATAATTTTTTAATGAAAAAAAAGTTGATTAAATTAAGTCACTACTAATATTTTGTGAGGAATTGATTGATATGTTTAATTATTATATGTCGTTTATTTTAAAACAAATTATAATATTGATCCGAAAATTATCCAAATCTACTAATAATCCATCCACCTTTCCAAAATGCATTTCATGTTATGTATTCAACCTTTCAATATCACACTTTTAGTCATCATAAACAAATAACAAAATAACAAAAGTAATATATCTTATGTCTATATTATACATTTTTATTATTAAAAGAAAAAAAAATCTTTTGTCCTAACGATACTACTCATTTCTATTTAGGTGTAAAAATCTTATAAATCATTTTTAATTGTTATATAAATCCTACATCTCACATACTGACCATACATTTAAGTATGGAAACATACTCATTAATGTATATAGCACCACTCTAAAAATAAACGAGGTATCTTATTTATTTTAAATATCATTTAATTAAATATTATTTAAATAAAATCATAATAAGTTAAATCTATTTAATATTATTAAAGTAATATTTTTATTATTATAAACTTCAGAGGTAATATTTTTTTGTAATTTTTTAGTATATCTTTATCTAATATTTTTTTTATATATTTTTATAAACTTCAGAGCTAATAAAACCCGATGTAGGATTATTATTATTTAAAAAAAACTTGAATGCTAAATTGATAAGTAAAATTTTAGTTTGTTTTAACAAACACAATCATAAATAATTATAACTTTTTCTTTTTGGTAATATCTGAAAATTAGAAAGTGATTACTTTCATTTTATAATAAAATTAATTTTTAATGCATAATGATTTGATGTATTTTCGTCTTATTGATTAAATTATTCTTATATTATTCGTTTAAATGAATAAAATATAAATATTTTTTAAAAAAATATACTCGTAAATAAGACTTAAATTCTAAAACTTCAACACGTTAAAATGAACTCATTGTAGTTGATTTTTTATTATCTTTAATTTATAGATTTTATATTTAATATTTTGTAACTATTTGTAATTTATTTTTCTTTAGCAAAATGCTGATGTCTCAAGTTAAAGTATCATAATCAGAATAGAAAATAAAGGGGCCGAGTTAATAACACAAGGCTTAAGTACATCTACATATAGGCCAAATGAAAGGAATTTTTTTGAAAGCTAAGGGTGGCTATATTCTCTATTGGTCCATCCCTGAAGATATTAATCATTTTTGTCAACCGCCTTCTGCCTGTCATAAATTATGGGCATTTTTTCTATCAAGTATCATGTTGTAATCCTAACAAATCTAAATGAAATTTACACATATTTTTTTTATTAATTTAATAATAATTATAATTGGTGAATTAGATAAAGAATGGTGATATATAGGTGTTATCTGATTAGAATATCATGGTGTATACATATGACATTTATCTGCTATAATCTTCATTATAAAAAAAAGTTACATACAATATATATATATATAGATATATTACCCTATGGGTCATGAAAACGTGCATGTGTGAAGTGATCATTCTCTAAACGGTGAAACTTTAATTTTCCTCGGATATTCTTTTATCATTATGTATGTAGATGTTAATTTTGGGATTGTTTACATTAATTCGTTGTTAATTTAATGTAATTAGTAATTTAATTTCCCAATATTTTACTACAAAATTTGATATTCTTATGCAATCAATAATAAAAATACTTAAAACAATTTAATGTAATTAGTAATTTAATTTCTCAATACTCTACTACAAAATTTGGCATCCATAAAGCCTTATGCAATCAATGAACAAGTATTTTACTTTTAATAAATTTCAAGTTAATATGTTTATGAGAAAATTGATTCTAATAAAAAACTAATTTTAAATAAACTTAAAATTAAAAAAATTAATAAATAAAATTAATTATTGTATACAACCAACGTTATATATGTTACATAATATCGATTGTATTCATCAATCAACGAATCATGTAATATTGATTTTATTGTTAATTAACATTACATGTGATGTAATATCGACTATATACATCAAGCAACTTAAGATTTAAGTCGATTAACGTGTATGATTTACTTAAATTTTAAGTTAATTTTGACTTAAAATTTACTTAAAAATTAAGTTATTTCATTTTAAATTAGTTAAAAGCTTCTAGTTGTAGTAACGTGATGGTAGGATTTGGGGGAAATACATAATTGTATGGCCAATTCGTTTTGGGTGATATTCTGAGTTGTGCGTTTTTAAGTTGAGTGAATTTAATAATGATGTAAAATATGGGCCAGAAGAGAAGATGGTGGGAAATAACAAGAAGTTATTTGTGTATAAATTCAATACATATTTGTAACAATTATAAGTTTGTGAAATATTTACACGATCGAGTATATGGATGCATGTAACATATATATTATAACATATAAGGTATATGAGAGATAGAAGCTTGGCACGAAAAATTAAAAAAATATTGTGAAAAATATCATAAACAGTGACCAAGATATAGTGTAAAATAAATAAAATTAATTTAAATTAAAATGTGAAAAATAGTATAATTTAAGAATATTTGGTGAATTTAAAAAATAAACTTTATAAGAGGCTTATGTTGAACACATTGGGATTGGAAAAAATCATTCATATTTTTGACGTTTGCATTTTCTTCATAAACGGCTTTAATGTTTGAAAAATTAAATTAATTTGTATATATTATCACAAATAACTCACATTAATAATATAGTTAAATTTTTCATCTATTATTTTTAACATAATTTTCAATTTTTTTTTGCAAAATTGATAAAATACCCTTTAAAATAACAATAAAGTAAAAAATACATATTTTATTTATTTATTATGTTTTTTATGATTAAAAAAAATAAAAATCTACCCTAAGTAAGAAATAAAATGAAATATAAAAGCTTGTTTAAATTAAAAGTAATCCTAAAAAATTGTTTTTAATTTTTTTCCCATCTATATCTTTATCTCTTTCTTATCATTTTTTTTAAATATTTATATTTCTCTACATCATCCAATTTTTTTTATCATTATTAATATTTATTGATAAGAAAATTAGTTAACTAATTTGTTAAATTTAGAAAAAAATTAATTTTTTAAATGATAAAAAAATTAAAATTTACTCTTTAGGATACCTATGTAATTACAAAATTAAGCAACACATTCAAAAATTAAAATATATTTTTGTAATAATTGAATAATTTATTAAAAAAATGAGTTAATTATAATTTATTTAAAATTAATTAATTCATAAAAAATAATATTTTAAAATTTAATCTCAATTTTTATAGTTTTACAAAATATGTCAATTTTAATTTTTATAGTTTTAATTACTTTATAAAAATTAAAATTGAAAATTTTATGTTATTTTGATAATTACAACGTGGTTTTATTTTATTAAATTTAATTAAAATTTAACTTCAAATAATTAAAAAGAAAGTAATCGCTTTACTATAGTGATTTGAAATAAATTAATTTTTTTCATTTATTATATATATTTAAATTTTATTTTCTTAATAGGCAAGCATATGTATATTTTTTAAACTTTACGTGAATTTACTATTTTTTAAAATTTTATTCTTTATAATATTGGAACAAAATAAAAATGTGATATTTTTATTTTTATTTTATTAATTTAATATTATTAGTTATATAATATTAAAATATAAGAGAAATTAAAATTTTAGATTAAAACTAAATATATCATTCAATTTTAAAGATATCGTAAAAATATCATTAATAACCATTATATATAACTTTCATTACAGTCAAAATCGTCGGTAATCTTTTTAGAAAGTTGGGATATTTTTAAAGAAAATACAATTCTCGAAACTATTATTTATATTTTTCCCACTAAGTTAGAGTAATGTACTAATAATTAAGTTATAAATTAGTTAGTTTTAGAATTATGAAATGAGATGGATTGAATAAGTTGTTTACACTTAGTTCATCTTAATTAAATTGTTTAATTATTTATATGTGAGTTGAACTTATAACTCATTTACATTTTTTTATTAAACTCATTATTTAAACATTTAAATAATATTTGATAAACATTTCACTTTTTAATTTATAATTTTTAAGTTTTAGAATTAATTTTTTTGATTTTAAAATATTTTGTGAAAAAATTACGTGATAATCAATTTTGAAAATTAAAAATTGTAAATTTTATATTGTTTATTTGATTACTAATTTCTATTTTTAATTTTTAATCTTTTAAGTTGAATTGTATTGGACCGAGTATAACTTTTTATAAAAAAACTTAAAATCATAACTTGTAATTTTTTTAGAAATTAGACTTATAGAACTTGTTATATTTACTGAGATAACATTGTTTATATTTTAAAATAAGTTAAAAATGTTATATCGAATTTGAACAATCATTAGTAAAATGAATATAACTTTATATAAAAATTTGAAATCTAAAATCGTAAAATTTATTAGAAAATTGACTTCTAAATTTTTTTAATGACATATAAAATGAATTATAAAATTTTGCAAGAATGTACAATTTATATTTTAAAAATATTTAATAGAATATGAACAATATTTAATAAAACGAGTACTATTTTTTAAAAAAACTTAAAATTTTAAAAGATAACATTTCTTATGACATAGACTATTTATTATTTTAAGATTTAATTATAGATTGTTATAAATTAATACAATTTGAATTTCAAATACGAATTAATAATGATATCTTTAACATCAATTATATTATATATATATATATATATATATATATATATATATTTAAGATACCATTTATTATAAAATTCTATATTTATTATAATATTTTAATATAAATTTAATTTTCAAAAAATAAGTTGTTACTTCTTTTATATTTGTTAATTTGACTAATGTTAGTATTTTTATAAATTTTGTAGTAATAATTAACAATTATATTTTAACATCTTCTTCATTTTTATCTTATTTGTTAGTTTTTTAGTTTAATATATTTTTTGTCAAATGAGTTATTTAATTGTTAATAAATTTAATTTAAATTTATAAATTAAATAAACTAAGTTTTTTTAACTCATGAACTTAATGAATCAACTTTAAATGAGTTAACTTGAATTAAACAGGTGATTTGATTTTTTAGTCAAATCTACGTGGGTAAATGGTAACAAGAGTCTACCACTTATGCATTTTAAACCTATTGTTAAAAAATTATTATTTCTCGTAAAAGGATCACAAAGTTTATTGAGAAATTTAAAGGGATAAAATTAATATTTGTTTTTTAAAAATTATTTTTACAAAATATGATTATAATAAATATTTAAATAATTTTTTAAATTAATTTTTCTGCAAGGAATGGTGCTAGTAATGTTTTTAATATTATTTATTTATTAGTTTAAATTATAAAATATTTATAGATATTAAGAGAGTTTTTTTTAATGCGTGAATCATCTCAAAATTATCTATTATTTACTCTATTTTTATGCGTTTTTATGCATTCAATTAAAGTTTATCACGAGCTTTCTTTTTTCTTGTTCATTTCACTCTTTCACGTTAAAATATTAACAAACGTTATCATTGTTTTTGAATTGACAACTAGATATATAGTAAAAAATGTTTGTATCTTTTATTCATATCATCAAGACTCTACTAAAAAAATCATGATATTTATAATTATTTGTTATTTAAAATACTTAACGCATTTATTAGTTAATTGTTTTAAATTATAAATAAGAAGATTTAAACCCACATTTAAGATCAAGAGGATATGAGACATACACACTAGTTAATTATTAAAATATGATGATTTATGTAATGTTTGTTTATATTTCTTATTATTAGTTGATAACATATAATTTTTATAATAATAATGTTTATTGTTATAAAAATATATTT
Source organism: Hippophae gyantsensis (assembly GCA_030763125.1). Taxonomy (NCBI): domain Eukaryota; kingdom Viridiplantae; phylum Streptophyta; class Magnoliopsida; order Rosales; family Elaeagnaceae; genus Hippophae; species Hippophae gyantsensis. Next base: position 56,923,063 of record CM061032.1, on the reverse strand, counting down.
TTTTTAATTTTGAAAAAAATTAAGGGTAAGAAAAGAATAAGTGATTGGGTTTTTGGCCTTTAATGAAGGTTTTCAAAATCTAGATTTCTATAGTCTTATTATGTGACCTATGAAACATGTATCCTCCTACGAAATTTCCTCAGCTCCCCAATAAGGTGTTTGGAGAATTGATATGTTAATAGATGAAAAGATTAATGTAACCATAATTAAATATTTTAATATTTTTTAAAATATAAATATACCCTTTCCCTAATGATCCTTTAACTATTGCTGTGTTTATCGTCTAGACAACCACACATTTGAAAATACAGGTTGTTTAATAAACTTGTACGGCACTTTAACATCTTCGTGTAAGAAGCAAATTAGAGAATATGGAAAATCTTTTATCATTACGAATTTGTGGCGATTCATACATCATGCAAGTAAATTTTTTGGGATGTTACCGTAAGAGTAAATAATTTGATAAATTCAGTTAAATTATAAAATTTGATTTTATTCATCGGATTTGAATTCATAAATTTTATGATCGGATCGGATTTAGATCGAAAATTATACAATCATTTCGGATTAAGATTGACATATTTTATAATTCACTGTATCCGATTCGATCCGAATCGAATTATTATTAAATTATACATAAATACATATTTTATTTTATAATATGTTATATTTAAATATTATATATATCATAATTATATTATATTATTATTTTAACTTAAAAAATAAATATAATATTTATAATAATAATTATACATACATACTTCTTATTTTTTTTGATTTTTTTAGTTATAATTATAAATAATATTTTTTTTATAAAAATATTAATTTAAAATTTAAATTTATGTATGTTTTGTTTTATGTATAACAATAATTTATAAATAAATTTTAATATTAATATGACCTTATCTGATTTGTTCGGATCGATTATATCATCGAATTGAATTCAGATCGAAAATTTTCAAATTCGTTCGGATTAGATCAGATTCGAATCGATTAAAAATAAATAATTTCAATTTGTTATTTACCCTTAGGTCCAATTATTCAAATAATATTAATATATATTACAAATTTATTATAATTATAACAAATATGATTATTTTTATTTAATATAATTATATGAATTTAATTATTATTATTATTATTAATATTCCATTATCATTTAAATTTTATCTAAAATTTAAAATATATAGGATTTTTCTTTTAAATAAAATTATGAGACATAATTGTTATCCTTTCAAAATCTGTGAGGAATAATACTGTTTAGACAATAACTATTCTATCTTAATTTTCCAAGCTTATGTATAGATCCGGATCCGTATGGTGGAGACTTGTGGAGAGAGGTTCGAGTGCAGGTAAGCGTTTCTGGTTTTAAAAAGGGTATTTTAGTTGGGGATTTTCTTTCCCCCCAATGATATTAGAAGTTCTTTGTTGTTGAAAGGTTACATACAAGTTCAGTATACATTTTCTTTTCTTTATTTTTTCTCTATACACTTTATATTTTGAAAACTTTTACTTTAATTTTTACATATTTATTTTAATATTATATATTGTATACGATAGAAAAAGACAAATATTTTTTTATTTTATGATAGACTAATACATAAAACTATGTCACTAATTGTATGCTGGAAAATTCATAAGAATTTTGATTTATTTCATTTTAATATGTTATTGTCGTTAATTGTAGCTACAATGTTTAGCAAGGCTTGAAATGTCTTTTGCTAGCCTTTTATTTCATGTTTTGTTGTTTAGGGTGACATAAACTAGTTGTCTTAAAACGATTATGTTTTGAGCAACTAATTTTCTGGTTCTGTTGGTAGAGAATTGTGGGAATATGTCAGATCTTTTAAGGACTATGCCATTGCCTGCACCTTCATGTATCAATTGTAATGATATTATTCCATTATTTTCATGGATCAATTGTAATGATATCCTACGTGTGTCAATGTGCAAATTTGTTGTCATTCTCTTTAATCATAATACCTTGTGTAAATGCAGACTTTACTGTAAATGAATTGTCATTCTTTTTTAACCTTTTTGATTACTTTATATATCTGTTTGTAAGTTTATTTATTAAAAAATAGCATTAGAAAATACAAAAACAAAAATAAAACAATGTTCAGTTTTCATTTGTTCTCAAATTCTATCATAATATCAGAGCATATTTGTTGAAAATTAAAATAGCCACTAGTCCGTCATTTTTCATACCCAAAGCCACTACCCAAAGCCTCCACCCAAAGCTGCTACCAGTTTTTCAGTTTCCATACCCAAAGTCGTCACTTAAACCCAAAGCTACCACCCAAAGCTGCTACCAGTTCCGTTCCAACGCCACGCAGGAAAAGCTTAAGTGGTGCTGCGAAGTGGAAACCGTGGATGAACAACGCTAGAAACAACGCTACTCGGAGAAGGTTGAATCGCAGAGATGAACGACGCTCATTCTAATTCTACATGTTCCAATGCCAGATTTTCCTTTGCGCCTGTTCCAGTTCTTGATCCTCCTCGACGCAGTTCTTTTTCCTCTCTCTTCTCAGAGAGGACTAAATCACAGAAATGAGCATAGTGATTTTGCCTTGATGCGATACTTAATATGCTGTTAGGTTTTTTAAAACAAAAAAAAAACAAAAAAAAAAAATACAATGAGCACTAGTGAGTCCACCACCTCCGAGATTCTTTTAACATCCTTAAATAGTGCAAGAGTTGTGGTTCAACCACAAAATCAGCTTATTTTTCTTAAATTAAATGATTCAAACTATCTTCTTTGGAAACACCAAGTGCTCACTGCTGTTAAAGGGTATGGACTCGAGCATTTTCTTTCTTATACTAACAAAGCTCCAACAAAGTTCAAAGAGAATACAAAAACAGGAGAAAAAAAATATTAATCTAGATTTTATAAGCTGGACAAGGCAAGATCATCTCCTTGCATCATGGCTTCTATCCTCTCTATTTGAGAATCTTTTAGTGATGATGGTCGGTCTAGAATCATCTTTCCAAATTTGGGAAGCCCTAGAGATAAATTTCTCATCTCAATCTACAGCAAGGAAGATGTAGTACAAGCTTCAACTCTCATCTATTAAAAAAAGATCTTTACCTATGAGAGACTATCTGAACAAGGTAAAGTCTTGCTGTGATTTGCTAGCATCGACTGGTTAACCAATCTCAGATAATGATCAAGTAATGCAAGTTCTTATTGGATTATGAAGTGAATTTGATCCTATTGTTGTTGCAGCCACCTCAAGGATAGAACCATGTAAACTCAGAGAAGTTTATGCTATGCTCCTAAGCTATGAAACCAGGCTTGAAAATACTGGACATCATTTTGTCAACACTGAAGGCTCAAATCCCTCTGTGAATGCTGTCACTCAATCCAACTTTCAGAGAAGATTCAATAATAGTGGAAATGACTATCAGAGAGGTAGAGGGAGAAGCAAATTTAAAAATTCAAGAGAAAGAGGTAGGTCTTCTTATAGAGGAAGAGGTAGGTTTTCTTATAGGAGTTTCAAAAGCTCAAACATGAGTAGATGTCAGATCTGTAACTACACAAATCACACCGCTGATAAGTGTTATTACAGATTTGATGCCAACTATGACTCATCTTCAAATACTCAGACTATGGCTTATAACTCTTAAAACTTCACAGCATATCCAGTCACTAAAACAAGCTCTTCTGAATCAGAGATAGACATGTCTTGGTATGTAGATTCTAGAGCATCCAACCATGTGACAAATGAGCTTGTCAATCTCAATATTGCTTTAGACTTTCAAGGCACCAACAAGGTTCAAGTAGGGAATGGATCAGGTTTGTGCATTACTCACATTGGTAGCTCACAAATCAAGTCTCATAATTTTCATAAAACATTTCTCTTAACTGATCTTCTTCATGTTCCTGAGATAACTAAGAATTTGATTAGTGTTTCACAATTCTCCAAAGATAAATCCGTGTATTTTGAATTTCATCCCACTTTTTGTTGTGTTAAGGATCAGGTCACACATCAAACACTCCTCAAAGGCACTCTTAAGGATGGACTCTACAAGTGTGATATTCAACCACTCAAGTCTCAAACTGTTCACTCAGCCACCACTTAATTACCTTCCCATGCTTCAACTCTTCTTATCAAGAGAAATAATCAAGATATTCAGCTTTGGCACAATAGATTAGGCCATGCTTCAAATAATGCAGTAAGAACTGTTCTTGGCATAGTTATGAAGAATTGTAATTTCTCTGATGTTTTAAATAAAAATATTTTATGTGATTCTTGTATGAAGTCTAAGAGTCATCAATTTCCTTTTCCTATGTCTAAAACTGAGTATCATTATCCCTTTGAACTTATTCACACTGATGTTTGGGGTCCTTCACCACAAAAATCCACTAATGGCTTTCATTACTATGTTACTTTTATTGATCATTATAGCAGATATACATGGTTGTAACTTCTTAAACAAAAATCTAAAGTTCAAAATGCTTTCATTCATTTACAAAACATTGTTTCTACAAACCAAAATTAAAATGGTTCAAAGTGATGGAAGAGGTGAGTTCATAGGCCTTACAAATATTTTTAATGACCATGGCATTTTACATAGAATCTCTTGTCCCTATACACCTCAACAAAATGATCTTGTGGAAAGAAAGCATAGACATATTGTGGAGATGGGATTGTTCTTGTTAGCTCACTCAAACATGCCCACTCAGTTCTAGGATGATGCATTCACTACCTCAGTCTATATAATTAATAAGCTTCCAATAAGATCCTAAATCATAAAAGTCCCTATGAGATGCTTTTCAAATCTAAGCTTACCTATCTTCATCTAAGAACCTTTGGTTGTCTCTGTTATCCTTATCTTAGACCTTTCAATAAGCACAAGTTAGAATACAGATCACAGCCAAACACCTTTCTTGGGTACAATAGCAAATGCAAAGGCTATAAAACACTATTGTTAAATGGTAGAGTCATAGTATCTAGAAGTTTGGTATTTGATGAAAGTAGATTCCCTTTTGCTCAAGCTTCTAAATATCATAATCCTCACTCTCAAACATCCATTCTGGCACTTCTACCAATCATTACTTTCCCTTTACCTTCTCATTTACACTCCAACTCTACCTCATCCCAGCATACCTTACCTGTTAAAACTTTCCCTTCTCATTCTACTCACTCTCACCAAATGTCTCCTCCATCTCATCACTCGCCTATTTCTATTTCTTCTTCAACTTCAAGTCATACTTCTACTCCTCTTATTGATGAGCTACCAATTGAGTCTGATGCATCTCCTCAGTCTATTAGTAATACTAATGTGAATGATCAAGTTCCAGGTACTCTTAACAAGCATCCTATGGTCACAAGGTCAATAACTGGGAACTTAAAGCCTAGAGTCCTCAATGCAACAATGATTGACATACAAAAACCTTTTTCCTACAAGGAGGCTCTTCTTAATCCACACTAGAAAAAGGCTATGGAAGAGAAGTATAGAGCTCTCATGAAGAATCATACATGGACCTTGTGTGACCTACCTGCTAGTAAGAAGGTTATTGGTTGTAAGTGGGTATTTAAGGTCAAGAGACACTCAGATGAGAGTTTAGCTAGGTATAAAGCTAGATTGATAACTAAAGGCTATGATCAAGTACCTGGCTTTGATTTTTCAGAGACTTTCAGCCATGTTGTGAAGCCAACTACCATAAGAACAGTGCTTTTTATCTCTGTAAATCAAGGATGGACAATAAGACAACTCGATGTTAACAATGCATTTCTAAATGGAGATTTGGACAAGGAAGTGTTTATGAGTCAACCATCAGGATTTGAATACAAGAATGATGGTGATAGAGAAAATTCCTTGAAAGTATGTAGATTGGCCAAAACATTATATGGGCTTAGGCAAGCCCCTAGAGCTTGGTTAGATAAACTCAAACATACTCTCCTGAGTCATGGTTTTTCTTGCTTAAGAGTAGATAACTCACTTTTTTTTTCAAAAATACCTCTTTTGGTTTTATCTGGCTTCTTGTTTATGTTGATGATATATTGGTCACAGGAAGCGACATCAAAGGCATTCATTCTATCATAACTCATCTTGATAAGTAATTTTCTTTGAAAGATTTAGGTGAAATCCATCAGTTTCTTGGATTAGAGGTTACTCACACCAACTCTAGTCTTCATCTCAGTCAAGGGACATATATTAAAGATCTTCTTACTCGAGCTGCAATGTCTCAAGCTAAGGGTCTGCTCACACCAATGGTTTCTTCACTAAAATTATCTAAGTTTCAGGGTATGCCTACAGTTGATCCTACCTTCTATAGGAGTATAATTGGTGCTCTCCAATATGTTACTCTCACTAGACCAGAAATTACCTATAGTGTTAATAGAGTATGCCAGTTCATGCATTGTCCTTTAGATGAACACTGAAAGACAATGAAAAGGATTCTCAGGTATTTGGTTGGTAAAATTAATCATGGGATTCATTTTATTAAGGGACATAGTCTTGATCTGGTAGGATTCTCAGATGCCGATTGGGGAGCTGATATTGATGATAGAAAATCCATCACTAGTTTCTGTATCTTTCTTGGTAAAAATCTTGTCTCATGGTCTTCAAAGAAACAATCCTCAGTATCTCGATAAGTACTGAAGCTGAATACCGCAACTTGGCTAATGCTAATTCAGAGGTAATATGGCTTCATACTTTGCTTAGGGAGTTACATGTCACGCTCCCTTATACTCCTACAATTTGGGTGGACAATCAGAGTACCATCTCCCTTGCTTCAAACCCTGTGCTTCATGCTAGAACTAAACATGTGGAATTGGACATACACTTCATTCCTGGCCTAATTCAAATTAGATTTGTACCATTCTGTGATCAAACTGCAGATATCTTCACAAAACCTTTGAGTGTTCAATTCTTCTCTCGGTTGACACTAAAATTGATTGTCTGGCCACTCACCTCGCTCGACTTGAGGGAGAATGTTAAGGACTATGCCAACACTGCCAGTACCTCCATGGACCAATTGTAATGATATCCTGCATGTGCCAATATGCAGGCTTGCTATCATTCTCTTTAATCATGATACCCTACATGTGTTAATGCAACCTTTGTTGTAAATGAATTGTCATTCTCTTTTAACCTTTTTGATTACTTTATATATTTGTTTGTAAGATTCATTTATTAAAAAACAACATTAGAAAATGCAGAAGCAAAAATAAAACAATGTTCAGTTTTCATTTGTTCTCAAATTCATCACAGTTTGTAGTTCTTCTTTTCATTGAAATTTTCTGTCGTTCAAGCAAATTTCATCTGGTTTTGATTGCTTAATACTCAGACAGCTAAAAATATAAGTTTGTGGTAACAAATGACAATTTTATCCTATATTCAATAATAAATATCAATTTTTTGTAGGAGTTGAGGTGAGGCGCTCAACCCCTTAGTTTTGTCCTTGTTTATACCTTACCTGATGTTCTTGTTCACTCAGCATTAAAACATGCTTTATAAATGCAAGATACTATCATTGCTATCAGAGAAACATATATAAAATTTTCATATCATACGATTCCTTAGGAGCTATAAATAAATTTAAAGGGTCCGTTGGAATAATTTTATATTCATATGGTTATAAAATAAGATATTAATATCATCCATATATAACTTCATATTCAACATCCAACCGATCATTTGCACTTCATCTGTTTTGTATATTTTCCATGAATTACTAGATCAAAAATGTAGGATATCAACCGAGGAATGAAATATTAGCAATGTGATTTAGCATTTCTATACCTTTCTTCCATTTCCAATTTTTAATTTGAAAACAGTTCAGAAACTAGAACCCAAATACACAAAACAAGGTGGGAAATATGGCTTCACAATCACCACCTGAAAACTCTGGCAACTAGAGATGTTGCCAATCCAATCCAATGCATAAAAAAGCCTCCTTCACCCCTCTCTCCTCTTTCTCTATAACAAACTACAAAACAAATACACAATATAAAAAAATCATAAGATCAACTTCCCTCAAAACCCTACATATCAGTATTTCAATCACTTTGCATTTCCATTTTTTTGCCTCCTTCCACCGTTGCTTGTCTGCTCTACAGGCCTGTATGACTGAAGGCTGGACACATTGGTTGCTTTTCGTGATGACGGTGAAGGAATCAAAGACGGGATCAAACTCCTAAAATTGCACCACCAAAAACAATCAAAACATTCTATTAGATCATTTATAGTACCAAAGTCTAAAGGACGTTAAAACAATAGGAAGGTAAATTTACAAGCTTCATCTAATCAAAGCAGCTCAAAACAGGACAAGTAAACTAAGATGAATTGGAGTTTACCTAGTTTCTGCCCTCCTTGGTCTGGCATTAGTTTTCTTTGCTTTTGCTCCCATGCCATCGGGAATGGTGGTAGCTCTAGGCAGATTGCTTTGCAAAGCAATCAAAACATTCTATTTAGATCATTCATAGTACCAAAGTCTAATCCAATAGGATGGTAAAGTTACAAACTCCATTAATCAAAGCTGCTCAAAACAGGACAAAGTAAACTAAGATCAACCGGACTTTACCTAGTTTCTGCACTCCTTGGCCTGGCACTAGTTTTCTTTGCTTTTTCTTCCACACAGTTGGGAATGGTGGTAGCTCTAGGCAGATTGCTTTGCCAAAGCAAGTCTGTCTCTGAACAATCGCTAGTTGCAGCCTCAAGCTCATCAGAATCATCAGTGGCTACCATCTCATATTGAGTCCTCTGATAATCACTATCTTGGCTCTCCTTTTTGTCCCCCACAAGTTTGTTGACATGTACTTCAGGATACATCTTTGAAGGGTCTGGGAGGTAGCTCTTATCAAATATATCAGGCAACTCTTTGTTGTCTAAATCCCAACTTTCTAAGAGAATTTCCTCCCTACTTTGGTCATGCTTGTTCATCATGATCTTGTCAACACAATCACTTGAGTTTAATTCCTTATCATCTTCCTTTCCATTTTGCTTAGGATCACCAAGAGGTTTCCAGGAATTTGATAACACTTCTTGGGGATCTAGACTTCGTCTTTTTGGTTTTAATGTAGTCTTCTTCTCTTCCTACAAGTAAGAAAACTGATTGAATTGATGGATGCTACATTACAATAAAGCCACTGTTATTGAAATGCATCAACAGTTCGTTCTTTTGATCATATTTTTTATAAACTTAATTCGTCAAACATTTTAATATTGTGAAGATGGTGTATTTTTTAACCATTTTAGTTATGCTTTACAAGATGAACCTCTAGTGCTCAGAATAACTTGAGTGTCAAGAATGGGATATGACTTATAAATCAGAGTAGTTGGTCCATACCTCAATCTTAGAAAAACCATCCATTGACTGCCCACAGTCACTGGATAAGTCCTCCACACTTACTGAACTAGAATGTAAAGGAGAAGACCCAGCAGACTTCAACCTCAATCTTTCTGGGCTGAAGGATTGATATTGTTGAAGATGTTCTATGTCTCCCTCTTTTTTGGCTAAAGCTGCCTTAAGATAAGCAATCTATAAAAGAATAACAGATCAAAACAACATTTTAAAAATAACTTCAGCAGAACATATAAATCATAAACATATTAAAAAACAACCAAGGCTTGATGTAAATATAAAACTAGCAAGAATGAAGGGAAAAAAAGAACTGAGTAGAACCTGTTCTTTAAGTTCTTTCACCTCTCCACTCTCTTTATTAACTCGAGCTGCACCAAGCTCAACAGTAGACACCCGTTCAGCAAATTTTAGCGTACTAATTGTTTCTGCTAGAACATCAGGCTCTGGGCCTATATGAACAAACATGAGTGTCTTTGCTTGTCCACCTGAACAATAAAGGACCAGAAACATTAATTGTAAAGGAGATCAGAAGAAATGAGGAGGGGCTAAAAGAATGAAAGTACTGGAGAGAATTTTACCAAGTGAATCTTGGAGTAGCTGTGTGAGTCTACTATTCCTATAAGGAACATGTGTGTTCCTTTGAGCAAGAGAAGCAATCACATCTCCTAAAGCTGAAAGAGACTTGTTGATGTGGGTGGTCTCCTTTAATCTATCTCCTGTCACCTCAGATTTGTCAACTCTTTCACTTCCTGCCAGGTCAACCAGATGCATGCAACCTCGAAGAATATTTCCTGATGTCAAGTCCCTTCCACGAACATGGATAGTCAAGCAGCTGCAAGTAAATACCATGAAGGATTTGATTTACTACACTTCATTAATTTCACTGTCCAAATTTAAGAGTCGATTTACACATTAGCTGTACCTATGAGATCGACTACTCCGATCATTCATAGTTGTAGCACAAACTGCACGATTCTTCTGCCCAAGATTCATCAAATGTATGACATCAGGCGTTGATGAAACAAGCACAATGTTTGCTTCTGGCACATTAATTCCATTTTGTGAACTGTTACGGATTTCTAACGTACTTAGGAGTAAAGAAGAGCAAGGAATATGAGCTACATTTAGTGATACATTAAGATTTACAAAAGGAACAAAAAAAGTTATAATGTGAAGGATATCTTTTGTTGCCACCGTCTGTCGAAAGGAGATCTCTAACTTGATCATTATATATTTCAAGCATTTGAACTGAAATTTCGTAGCTAATGGTGTCTTTTCTTTGCTGTGAGATACGAAATAGATCACCTAATGCCCTGTAGTTTACCCCTAGGGTTTCCTCTGTAAGCTCATTTGGTCCACTCTAGATTGATTAAAACGACGAATCCACAAAATTCAACTGGTCAGAAGATTAGTAGACAAAATGACAAAATTAGTGTAAGCAAAGCTTCAACATGCTCCATCTCTCTCTTTCTTACCATGGTAAAAGTTTTTCCAGATCCAGTTTGACCATAGGCAAATATGCATACATTGTAACCATCAAGAACAGACCGAACCAATGGCTGCATGTCTGAAAACACCTCATCTGCGTAGAAGAATAACAAAAGTAGTTGATTTTGGCAATTGAATCATGAATTTTTTTAAACTTAAGTAGTAGCTAACCTTGGGTTGCTGAAGGATTAAATACTCTATTAAAAGTAAATTGTTTCCGTCCCTCCTTCCCATATTTTGAAGGGGTGTTAATTGCAATATTTCCCTCATCTATATGACTGATGACAGTACTCAACCGATTTGCTTGCCCACCCAAGAAGGGTCTAACTCGACAGTAAACTCTAATATTTCCTAATCAAACATAACAGGAACATTCAAACATAACAGTAAACATAGTTATTAGTTTTTCTGACAAACATACTTGATTTATGTTGATAGAATTTTTTTCATGATTTTACCTTTTAAGTCTTGCACTTGATTGTACAACTTGCAATTTTCTTTAAGAACTCTCTTGTAACCAGAAGCAGCATGAACAAGACCGTACAGGTGCTTGCCTAACAAGGGAAAAGATGAAATGTGTAATTATTTCGTAATAGCTCAGATAATAACTTAAAAGTATATCTGTATTTTAACCTAAATTGTTGAACTCTTCATGGTACTTTCTTTGCAAAACCTGCATTCCCCTTTTTGTACAATGAAGTGCTTGCTTCAGTTCCTAAAAAATTAAATGCCACTAAAACATTACCTCGTGCTAGTAGATTAAAAACACATAGCAGTTAATACAACACCCCTAGTAACCTGAACATTCTTCCATTGATGTTCCAACAGTATAACATAATTGCCTTTTGTGACATCTTCATGATTATGCATCTGCAGCTCTTCGCTTTTATGTTGAGTGGTATCTTCACCTTTCATCTTAATTATTCATATAAAGATTAGAAAGTCACCCAATTGTTATCAATGTAAACATCAATTCATGAACATAATCAACTTGCAAGCAGAAACAAATTACAGATTGATACTAACACAATAAGTAATTATATTCTGAACATTATGTGTATCTATTCTTACCTTCGTATGGTCAAGATCTATTGTGGAAAGAGATTCCTCAAAGCCTGATAATTCCTTGCCTTTTAGAGTCATTTTTATCTGTAGGTCAAAAAGATTATAAATCATTAGCATGAAAATTAGATACTATAAAGGCCCAACTAAAAAGTGATTCGTTAGCATATCAACAAAGAGAATATTCAGTATATGTAAGGCAAGACATATGTGTGACCCCTTAATCTTCTTTGCTTAAAAGGTGGCAAGAAAAATTCTACTTACAAGAAATTTAAAAACGTGATTAAAGTCTTTACAAGTCCTATAATTCATCAATAGGTAAACTTTAGTTTTCTAACTTTTAAAGTATGCACTAGAGGTCCTCTAATACTTTAAAATTTTCAATCAACTATAAATAGTATTTTTTTCAAAGAAATTTAGAATTTTAAAAGACAAAACAAAATAAAAAAACTAAAAAATAAAAATAGATTCAATTTAAATTTAGAATGAAAAAATTGAATAAATTATACAACAATATTTTTAGCATTTATAAAAAATATAATTTATTCTACAGTTTTTTCCCCAAACATTCCAATTTTTTTTAGACATGTATTTTCTAAAGAAAATTAAGATTTTTTTAATTTCAATTCTATATTAGTTTTTTAATACAATTTAAAAAAAAGATATTTTTAAACTTTTTCGTCTTTTCAAAATTCTGAATTTATTGTTGGAAAAAAAGCCACTAAAAATAATTGAAACTTTTAAATAATTAAAAAATTCTAGATATATACCTTAAAAATAGAATTTTAAAGTATATATTTTAATGAATTACATAACCTATAAATTACTATAGTTACCTAGTTGTTACCAATGTAAACAACAATTCATAAACATAACCAACTTGCATACATAAACATATTACTAAGTGATACTAACATAATAGTTACTTATGGTCTGAGCATTTTATGTATCTATTCTTACCTTCATTTGATTAAGATTTGATGTGGAAAGAGATTTCTCATAGTCAGATAATGCTTTGCCTTTTAGAGTCATTTTCATCCGTTAGGTCAAGCAAACTAAAGAGTGATTCTTTAGCTTACCGACAAAGAGAACAACCAGTATATGTAGAGCGAGACATGATGTGACCAGAAAGTCACACACCTTAATCTTCTTAACTTAAAATGTGGCAAGAAAAACTCTACCAGCAAGAAATTTACAGATGAATTGGTAATTCCACATTTAATTCTTACCGCTTCACCTTCACTTGTTAAGCATCGCTGGAACTCCTCCGTCACTTTACTGAGCATAGATCTAACTAGCTGTTGGAAAAAAACACAAAATTTATGTCTCTTCAAGTAAGGCATGATACAACACATGGGGGAAGTGAAATTTTTCCCAGCTGCAAATAAAAGAGAACAAACAAACACTGATGACAGAAGACCGAAAGATAATTCCCTAGACCAACTTCAATGTTTTTCTACTAGCAGTAGAGTATTAATTCATGTCCAGAGTCAATTAAAGTTATGCCAACTCTAAACATATAAGATAAAAACTGACACTCTGCTCTGCAAAATAGGAAGCATAAAAACCAACTTTACAAGCAGAACACTTACCCGGGGAATTTCTTCTTGCCTCTTATCTGAAAGAGCTTCACGGACTAGAATATTCAAGGAGCGGGAGAAACCCTATTGAACAGAACGCAAATAGCCAATGCTTTATACAGCAATAGGGTAAAGGAGAATATTGTAAAGGTATAGAGAACTAACTGTTTCATTGAGATCATTGGTCTCATTCCATGACAGGGTCCTTGAGACAGAGTCCTTCAAAGGTTCTGAGTTTTTCCGCATAAAGGGTCTCCCAGCTGTTGCTGGTTTCATAGATCCACCAAATTTCCAAGTGCCACTTCCACCTCCTAGTTTCCAATCATGATATGATTTAAGTGCCAAAACACAGTTCACAAGTCTGAAAGATTTTCCTCCCTGTAAGTTCAGAATATGAAATGGTTTCAGAGCAGAAAGATTGCTGCAAGAAAGTAACGCATCTTTGCCATGATGAGATGAGTTTATCAATGCATTTGCATAAATCAGTTCATTTTCCAGTAACAAAATATTAATTTAAACCAAAATACAATACCAACCTCTTCCAAATCAGAGTATTCAAACTTTGGAAGCCCCAATTCTTCCACAGCCACAAGGAAGTTTCTAATATTTTCAAAGTACTGAAATGCGGAAAGAGCTGCACCATCGGAAGCGAGTTCAGAATCACTGGGGCCTCCAACTACCTGAAACAGAAAAGTAGTGAACATTATAAAGAAATAAAGTGATGAAAATCAACTGATAGATGAGTAACATATAACTAAAGAACTGAAACAAATTCCAAACAGATACCTTTGGCACAGCTCCAGGCTGAACCATATTCAGAACATTGCAAAGGATAATTCCACTTCGCAATGCAAGCCTGAAGTCTTCTTCAGAGGGCTCATCAGGTAATAAATCTTTACGCCCCACAACTCCAACCGTAGTTCTCAGCCATCCAGCTGCTTCAAATCTTCTCCAGGCTGCAAAATAATGTCGCCAAATTATTTTTCCTTTTAAATAAGCATTAGGGAAAGAAGCCCAATTCTTCAACTACTTATAAGATTTCTTAGATGATTAGTTAAAAAAAAAATTGATGGTAATTACACCTTCAAGAATCGAGATTGCAAAATTCATTTCCAAAATTTACAGGAACAAGCGACCGGGTTATGAATTTAAATTTGACTTAAAATTCTGAGACAAATTCCATTATCCACTATCTCTCACAAGTCATCTTTCAAATACATGGTAGGCATAACGAAAAAAAAAAAACAAAAAAAAAAAATGTTTCGGCTTTCCACCATCATACTTGAAACAAAAAGGTTGAATCTCATGCCCATCAAAGTCAAATTCAAACATCCAAAGTTCCTTACCTTATTTTTGCAGCATCTTTTTGAGAATATATAATTCCTATAGGACTATAACTCGTACAACTTGAAGGACGAAGGCCAAAAAATTGAAAAGAAAGCGTTCAAGAAACAATGAAATAAATGAGAAATTGAAAGTAAACCCAATATTAATATAAAAAAAAATGATTGATCATACAAACTTCATCGCCCTTCTTGGAAGACAAGTCAACTGTGTTCGAACGTTGCCCCTGTCGTTGAATAAAATCATCGATCACAGAGAAGGGCAATGCCTGCTTTGCTGCCATTTTCACTACAACCAAGATAAAAAGAAAAGGACCAAAAAAAAAAAAAACGAAATCCGACGGTTAACAGCCGATTTCAAAAAATCATAGGTTTATCTCAAGAACTCAAATTCCTCCAAAACTTATTTCCAGTCGGATCAAGAACGTCCTTGTTAAGAAACAAAGAATATTATGGTTTTTAAGTTAATTATGAAAAAGAAAAAAAATGAATTGAATTCTCAGAGAAGGTAAACAGATTGAACATAAGATGACTAGGGTTTTGAAAATTGATCACGAGAGGAAGTTATTGAAACAGAAGAGAGGGAGGGAATGGAATTGAAAAGGTTACTCTTGCGTTCTCCCTCTCTTTCTAATTTCCCTATGTTTTTCTTTCATAATATTGACGGGAAAAAGCTAGTCCGAAGCTGGTTCCGAGCCTCCCTGTGAACTTGCTTTAACGGTATTTTTGGAATCAAAATAAATAGACCATTTAAAAATTTAAAAGCAAATAAACAAGTAATGACACTTTATTATTGTAAAATATTACTAACTTTTTTTTCTTTAATCATTTTAAATTTTAATATATTATAAACCAGTGGCCTCTCTTTTTATTTTAGGCAATGTTCTTTTCAATTTCCTTATTTTAGGATAGGGTTGGTGGTATATGTAATATATATATATATATATAAGATTATCTAGGCATAGATTGTTTTATTTTTTCTTTGGCTGTTCTTATGTTAGGTGCACTTAGTCATATTATACATGGCATTGCTACCTAAGTCTTATTCTAAATTTTATAAGAAAAATTATGATTTATTTTCATCCTTAAAATTTACTTTTTATGCACACTTACTAATTATTTTAGATTATAGAAAGAGTAATTTGAAATGTGATTAATACTTTTAATATCTTTTTTTATTCAATGATACTTTTACATTATTTAATTATGTAATTTAAAATAAAAAAGAGTGAATATTATAATTAAATAATTAAACAAATCACCGACCTTTAATATCAAACTATTGAGATGTGGGGCAAAAAATTGAAATGTGAGATACATATAGAATTTCACTCTCATTGGATTTTTTTTATATGAACCATTATCGTTAAGTCTTAATATATCATATTGTAAATATAAGTCATAATTTTTTAATTGTGACTACTAGGCATATACCATGTATAAAATGATGTATGTATAATTATGTGTGCATCTAGTCTTTAACAATATCATTAACAATTATTATGCTTGCATTTGCATAGATATCTCCCGCAACAAAGGAGTAAAAATCGTACAATGCATCTTTTGGTCATAGGCAAAAAAAAAAAAAAAAATCCTACCATCTTTGGTTAAGCATTACAAAATGATTGTCTCTATAATATCTCAAATTAGGATGATCACTTAATCATGATTGTAAGTATTTGAATAGGGATCATACTTTTGTCTTTGTTGCCTTTGGTATCATCACATAGCATTTACTTGTTCAATATTAGAATCTTGAATAGTAGGACACTTGTCTATTAGGTGTCTAATGTTAATGCATATTACACAAGCTTAAACTTGCATGATTGCCAATTGTTGCACAATTGAAGTGAGTATGCTCAATTGTTGTTTAATATTACTAAGAACTCTCACTTTATTGATCTTCTGTGGTATGTTGGAACGTGTGTCAAATTGTTGAGCAATTGCAACCATAATGGTGATCAAATTCCTTGCAATTTCATAAGTCTTATTAACTAAATCTCCACCATTTGCTACATCTACCATATTTTTATTCATGGGTATCAATACCTCATAAAAATATTAAATTAAAAGCTATTCACTCATTTGATGATGAGGGCAACTTGCACATAATTTCTTAAATCGTTTCCAATGTTCATATAAATTCTTCCCGTTGTACTATTGAATACCACAAATTTTTTGTTTGATTAGAATGACCTTAGAAACTAGAAAATATTTCTTTAAATAGAGTTGTTTCATCTTATTTCAACTATTTATTTTTCTAGATGGTAAGTAGTACAATCACTCTTTAATGCTATCTACTAAAAAGAATGAGAATACTCTAAGTTTTACTTGTTCTTGAATAATCCTATTTAGTTTTATGCTAAAAAAAACCACATGCAATTCTTTTAAATGTTTGTTTAGATCCTTACCAACAAGATCTCTAAAAATTGGTAATAGATTAATCATGAGAGACTTCAATTCAAGAGCATTACCATTGTCATCGTATTGAATACATAATGGTTGTTGATCTAAAGTTGTCACTGTCATCTCCTTAAGAGTTTGATTGGGATTATTCACAGCTATTTCTATGTGGATGGAATGATTTGAATCTTTAGATGAGTCGCTTAAACTTTAAAAATCTGTCTTAATTGTTTACTTTAATAATTATGAATTTGATATCAGATTGTAACGTGAGTTTATTCATCGTGAAAATACACAGGCATGAGATTTATAAAAAAATACCACATGTCATTAAATGAGATTATATGTTTATTGTTACGAGTTGGTGTAATAAATGCTTTTTAATTACCTTCACACATATTTTTAAGCATATTCACATAAATTAAATAAAAAAATTCATAAAAATATATGAAAAATATTAAAAAATTTAAATAATTAATATTTTTTATTAAATATAAAATAAATATTTTTATTTTATTATAATAATAAAATATATATAAATATAAAGAAATTAATATATAAAAATATGTATAAATTATTACTTATTAATTTACTAGCAAGAATTTTTATAAAACAGTTTGGTGTAAATGAAAAAATGACATAGAGTTGTGTGTGTTTGATATGACAGAGAGCACTAAGGCAAACAAGGGAGTTGTTGCGTGTATGTGAATTGACTATACAAATTAACTTAAAATGTATTGGTGTATTTAAGTTTATCTATTTATTATATTTTGTGTGTGATATTGATATATATTGGGTATATTTGGATTTTGAATTAGAGTTATTTTTAATTTTTGGAATATAAGTTGTACTGAGTTCGTTGGAAAAAGACATATCTATATTAAATTATTAATATTAATGAAATATAGAAGATTTTTTTTTTGTGTCGATTAGATAATCCATCAAACTATTTAAATTTATTGTGCCTTATTTGTTTTTTTTTTTGTACTTCGCATTGCACAACAAATTTGACGTGGAGGCTTAGGGAGCCAATTTAATGCGTTTTTTTATAAATTAATAATTGATCGTGGATTAAATTAATATACTTAAGAACAATTAATATAACTGAAAAAATATTTATTTGGTCAATTTTCTCTCCTTTACCTCTAATTATTGTCTCTCATATTTCAATATCAACTAATAATACATAAAAAAAAATCAATATTATTTCTTTCTCTTCTGTCTAAGGATTCACTTTCTATGTAGTGCATGAACCTTTTTCATATACTAATAAGCTTAAGTAGTTAAGTGGGTCTCTCATCTTATCTATTATATTTAAACATCATTTTCAGTATAATAAGCTTAAGTAGTTAAGTGGGTCTTTGCAATAAATTTTGGAAAATTCTTAATCCCTATACTTCTCAAATCTCCAATATTGCATGTATGTAAATGAATATGTGTAATGAATATGATGATCATGAACTTCATGCTTAACTTTTGGAGTGTATATATATTATATATAAAGATCAAATCTATCCCCAGCAGATAATTATTGATATATACAACTCAATGAAATAGTAAGAAATCCATGCATCATTTTATAGAAAACAATTCTGTTCTTGAAAGAAAACTGAGATATATATGAAAAACAATTTTAATCATTTTCAAAACACTTTTAAAATAAAGAATATAATATAGCTTCAACCCTTTCACAAGTGGTGCTTTTTATTAATTCTTTACCTCATCACTACGTATGCAGTTATCTTTGTTTTGATTATGTGTAAATTAAATAATTAAGTATACCCTACATTAAGACTATCATTAGGACCATTGTAACAGAAAATAAGAGATGAAACTTGTCTAGAAAATACTATCAATATCTTTAAAAAATGCTTTGCTTTCAAAGATATCATGTCATTGATTCATCATGTATAAACAAAGAAGTAGGGTTTTGCCTTTTTTACAACCTTTAATTGTAGGAAAGAAGAACCTTCAATTAAACTTAAGGCCACGCTTAGTCTGATAAAGCTTGGACAAATAATAGCATCATATCTTTAATAGATTCTTTCTTATCAGAGTACTCATCAACTCCATAGTTTTTTTTAGTTCAATCCATAATTCATTTTAATCACATATTAATTTTGATAATTAGAAATGAGATTCAATTGATTTCCGTGTATTAGGGATTCAAAAACTTATTAAACAAAATTGGTAATGATCAATCATTAGTCATAAATGTTGTCACTCACTTATAATATGAACTTATAAAAAAACAGTTTTAAAAATACTTCTAGACAAAATAACATTAAGATATAGGTAAAAATATTGTATCGGTATTTTTGATTTTGTGAATGTGATGTTTAATCTTCTAGGTTATAAAGTATGTTATTTAGTTATTTTTTAAGAAAATAATTTTTCTTACGAAGAGAAAGTTAATTAAGGACTTTTGATAATAAATTTTAATAAAAAAATAATATTAAAAAATATTAAACGATCTTTCTTAACATATTTTTACCAACAAAGTGACTAAAAATCATCTTTTATTCTTAAAAATATTTCTTTTTGTATATGAATTCAAAAACACAAAAGTTACTGAAATTGCAGTAACTACGACAATAGACAACATTCGAAATATAAACAAATCATGTTATGTTTTATAGTTTTAGATCATGGATATTATTCATTAATATATGTTCAAATGAGTTTATTTTTAAAGAAATATTTTGTTTTGAGTATTAATTGATTATGGGTTTTAAAAAAAAAACTAAATTTGTTGTTTAAAATACAACTTATTACATAGGCAGTTATCCTTGTTTTGCTTATGTGTAAAGGACTAACATATAAGAGCAAGACTCCAGACTAATAATATATATATATATATATATATATATATATATATATATATATATATTGAAAAATAATTAAGTATACCCTACATTAAGACTATCATTAGGACCATTATAACAGAAAACAAGAGATGGAACTTGACTAGAAAATACTATCAATATCTTTAAAAAATGCTTTGCTTTCCAAGATATCATATCATTGATGCATCATGTATAAACAAAGAAATACGGTTTGCCTTTTTTGCAACCTTTGTAGGCAAGAAGAACCTTCAATTAAACTTAAGGCCATATTTAGTCTGATAAAGGTTGGACAAATAATAATATCATATCTTTAATAGATTCTTTCTTATAAGAGTACTCATCAACTCCATCATGTTTTTTTAGTTAAATCCATAATTCATTATGAGCACATATTAATTTTGATAAATAAAAATGAGATGGGTGTAATTCCATTAATTCTCATACAAAGGTTAGGTGTATTAGGGACTCAACAACTGATATGATTAAATAAAAATGACAATGATAAATCGTTAGTCATAAATATTGTTACTTATCGTATGAACTTAAAAAAAAGGTTTTTAAAATACTTCAAGTTAAAATAACATTAAAATATAAGGGAAAAATATTGAATGGATCCTTTTGCTTATGTGAAGGTGGTGTTTAGTCTTTTAGGTTATAAAGAATGTTATTTAGTCAATTTTTTATGAAAAAGTATAATTTAATTGAAAAAAAAGATAATTAAGAACTTTTGATAATAAATTTTAATAATAAAACAATATTAAAAAAAATATCAAACGTTCTTCCTTAACATATTTTTATAAATAAAATGACTAAAAATCGGGATACTTGACCAGTTTTATCCTTCATCCTAGAATATGTATGATTCTTTTTGTGTACTTTGAGTATTATTTGTTTCTCTTTACATTGCAAAATATATTTTAAAAATGAGAAAAATATCATATTTTTTTTAGATTAGATAATTTGTGTTGAGGTTTAGTCATTTAGATTAAAATTGATGTCATTTAATTTTTTAATAATGTAAAAATAGGTCAATTAAGAAGAAATTATATTATTGGTTTTCAATTTTTATTAAAAATTAAAATATATGTTAAAATAACTTTATGTTTGAACACTATTCTTGTTAAATTTTCTTAAATAATTTCATCTTAAATTTTATTCTTTATCTTTATTAACAACTCGTATTTTAATCACTTAATTGAAAATAATAATAATTTAATAAAAAACATTAAAATAATATAATTTATCTTTAATTAATTTTTTTCTTTAATTAATTAGTAAATTACACCATTTTTAATCTAAAAAATTAAACAACATGAATGATCTAATATAAAAAAAATCTAAATAACACCTCATCCACAAAAAGATAAATTATAATTACATGTAAGGACCTTTTACTTTTCTTGATAATTATAATTTCGAATTATAGGTATTTTTCAATATATAAAAAAGATTATATGCAAAAAGTATAATCCAATTTCACCCCAAAACATGGAAGAAAAGAAAATTAATTATTAAAATAGATAGAGGCGGGGAGATGATGGGAATAAAAAAGCATATCATGGACAAAGCAAGTAAGAGCACATTATGTCTACACCACCTTATGATTTAATCCACTCTTATTCATATGAATTTCTTATATTATTATTTCATCTTTAGTCTCATTTTCATTAGTTTGTTACTCATGAGCTTCTTCAACATGTTTACCATTTTTTAATGATATAACATTAGAATTTTTCTAAGGATTTACCATTGGTTGAGAAGAAAGTTTACTAAATCCTTGTACTTCTAGTTTTACAACGATAGTAGCTATTTGACTGAATCCATTTCCAAGGTTTTTGATAATAGATTTTGTATCTTACTAAAACATGAGTGATTCTTGTTGGAACTTCATAATATCTTGTTAGAATTGTACAATATTAAACACTATTATATTTACTAAATTCTCTAAAAAATTACCTTACGATGGAGGAGGATTTTGTGGTTTCTCTTAATAAGGTTGTTGGCATCTTGAAAAAGGAAAACTTGGTAGATTATCATGGATATATATATATATATATATATATATATATATATATATATATATATATATATATATATATATATATATAGTTGCTTGATTGTCTCCAAAATAGCTAAAATTAGGATGATTACTCAATTAGGATTGTAAGTGTTTGAGTAAGGATCATATTTTTGTCTTTGTTGCCTTTGGTATCATTCCATAGCATTTGTTTGTTCAACATTAGGATCATGAGTAACAGGACACTTGTTTGTTGGGTATCCAATGTTAGTGCATAATCCACAAGCTTGAAATTTCTTGATTGCTAATTGTTGCACAATTGAAGTGAGTATGCTCAATTGTTGTTCAATATTACTAAGAACTCTCACTTTATTGACTTTCTGTGGTAGGTTGGAATGGGTGTCAAATTGTTGAGTATTTGTAGCCATAATGGCGATCAAATTCCTTGTAGTTTCATGAGTCTTATTAACTAAAGCTCCACTACTTGCTACAATTATCATATTTCTGTCCATTGGTATCAATCACTCATGGAAGTATTAAATTAAAAGTTATTCACTTATTTCATGATAAGGAAAACTTGCACATGATTTCTTGAATTGCTCCTAATATTCATATAAATTCTTCCCATTGTATCGTTGAATACCACAAATTTAGTTTTTGATTAGAGTAGCCTTAGAAACTAGAAAATATTTCTCCAATAAGAATTGCTTCATCTTATTCCAACTATTTATTATTTTAGATGGTAAGTAGTTCAATCACTCTTTAGTGCTATCTATTAAAAAGAATGAGAATGTTTTAAGTTTTACTTGTTATTTAGTAATCCTATTTGATTTCATGTTAAAATAGACCATATAAAATTCTTTTAAATATTTGTTTGGATCCTTACCTGCTAGATCTCAAAAAATAGGCAAGAGGTGAATCATGACAGACTTCAGTTCAAGAGCATTACCATTATCACCATATTGAATACATAATGGTTGTTGATCTAAAGTTGGTACTTCCATCTCCTTAAGAGTTTGATTGAGATTATTCACTACCATTTACATGTGGATGAAATGATATGAATCTTTAGATGAGTCGCTTGAACTTTGAAGATTTGTTTAAATTGTTTACTTTAGCAATTGTGAATTTTATCTCAAATTATAGTGTGAGTTCATTCATCGTGATATTAAAAAAAAAATAAAGATTATAAACAAATTAAGTAATATTAAAAGAAAATCAACTATAAACCAAAATAAAAATAAAAAAAATAAAATATTTTTATAATATAAATTTTTCTATTTTTTTAGTTTTTATTTATTTATATATATATAATAATAAATAAGAGTTAATTTAACAAAAAATTTGGTTAATATAACACCAAAATTTGATGTACATTATGATAAAAATTAAATTTAAACTTAACTTTAAATTACTTAAGATGTCGTTATTTAGTATATAACAATTACAGATTTTCTTTACCGAAGATTTTAGAAACTAACTTGTATTTATTAAAAATGAGGATTTTGTTTTTGTAAATTGAAAATTAAATATAACAACTAAAGATTAATAAAGATAAAAATAAAATATAAAAATTATGATAACGATTCAAATAAAAGAATGATTACATGATCATTCTCCACTACTAGTATGTATTGTAATTCAACAAAAATATATCCTATTATTCTATTATTTGATTATAGTACTTTAAAAGAAATTTACAAAAACAAAAATCATCATTTCTTCTATAAATTCGTTAAATTAAATAAGATCTTAATCCAACTATTTTTAATAGACACCTTAAAATAAATTCTATAAATTTAATCTATCAAAATAATTAATTTTTTAAAGAAGGAAACTAGATCAAAGTTAAACACACAAGTTCGATTTAATTAATTTGAGTATTAATTTTTTTTACAAGTAATTTATTATTAATTATTTAAATTAATTAAGCTATTACATACCCAATCAACTAAATTGGTTAACGATGAATTAATTTAATTATTTAACTATACGTTTAATTAATCAAATAAATTTATATAACAATTAAAATAGAGAATTAATATATAATTAAAAAAATATTCGAATAGAGTATTACAAATCTTATTAAATATTACTATCCATATATATAGTTTTGAAATCATTTCCAATTAATTATAAATTTATTTATTCATATAAAATAATAAATTTAAAAAATTATATATGAAAATAATAAAATAAAGGATAAGAAATCTGAGGATGTAAATCTGATATTTAATTTTTTAATTACTTTTTGAATTATTTTTTTCTCAATTTTTATTTTCACCTTAATTCTCTAATTTCTACTTTTCTTCTTAATTTCTTCTTATTTATTTTGACATTCTCTCCTATTTTAAGAGATATTATTTAATATTTATAATAAAAAAATTGTAAAAAATAATATTTTTTAATAAATATATAAAAATATTTTTAGTTCATTCTAATCATAAAATATACATACGTAAATATAAAAAAATTAATATCTAAAAATACAAATTATTACATATTAACTGAATAGCAAACATTTTTATAAAACAGTTTGCTGTAACTGAAAAAAATGACAGAGAGCACTAAGGGATAAGGCAAACAAGGTAGTTTTTGTGTGTGTATGTGATTTGGGTGTACAAATTAAAATGTCTTGGTGTATTTAAGTTTTTCTATTTATTATATTTATTATTTATCACATTGCCTTACAAATTTGACGTAGAAAACAATTATATTCGTCAGAGAAAACTGAGATATATATGAAAAACAATTTTAATCATAAACACTTTTAAAATAAAGAATATAATATAGCTTCAACCCTTTCACAAGTAATGCTTTTATTAATTAATTTTTTACCTCCTCACTACTTTAACAAATCATGTTATACCTTCTAATTTTAGATTATAGATACTATTTATTAATATAAGTTCAAATGAGTTTATATATTTTTAAACAAGTGTTTTATTTTGAGTATAAATTGATTAAAAGATTTAAAAAAACTAAATTTGTTGTTTAAAATATAACTTATTAAATATGCAGTATCTTTGTTTTGATTATGTGTAAAGGATTAACATATAAGAGCAAGACTCCATACTAAATGTATATATTTTTTGAAAAATAATTAAGTATACCCTACGTTAAGACTATCATTAGGACCATTGTAACAGAAAATAAGAGATGGAACTTGACTAGAAAATACTATCAATATCTTTAAAAAATGCTTTGCTTTCAAAGATATCATATCATTGATGCATCATGTATAAACAAAGAAATAGGGTTTGCCTTTTTTGCAACCTTTGTAGGCAAGAAGAACCTTCAATTAAATTCATGACAATTTTCAATTAAACTTAAAGGCCATGCTTAGTCTAATAAAGCTTGGACAAATAATAATATCATATCTTTAATAGATTCTTCCTTATAAGAGTAGTTATCAACCCCATCATGTTTTTTTAGTTTAATCTGTAACTCATTTTAATCACATATTAATTTTGATAATTAAAAATGAGATTAGTGTAATTCCATTGATTTAGGTGTATTAGAAACTTGATATCTGATTAAATAAAAATGATAATGATTAATCGTTAGTCATAAATGTTGTTACTTATCGTATAAACTTGAAAAAAAAAGTTTTTAAAATACTTCAAGCTAAAATAACATTAAAATATAGGGAAAAATATTGTATGTATTCTTTTGCTTCTACTAAGTGGTGTTTAATCTTTTAGATAATAAAGTATGTTATTTAGTCATCTTTTATGAAAAAAATGTTATTTAATTATTTTTCTCATGAAAAGAGAGCTAGCTAATGACTTTTGACAATAAATTTTAATAATAAAATCGTATTAAAAAAATACCAAATATTCTTCCTTAATACATTTTTTATAAACAAAATGATTAAAAATCACCTTCTATACCTCCCAACGAGACATTTTTTAAATACTCAAAGTGACCAATTTAACTAGTCATCCTAATATATATGGTTCTTTCTCTATACTTTGAGTATTATTTATTTCTCTTTGCACTAGTAAACATATTTAAATACTTAAAGTGACCAATTTAGGTCATTTGTATTGATTTTTAGTCATTTATATTGATTTTTAGTCATTTATATGAAAAATGATGTTACTTAGTTCTTTAATAATGTAAAAATAGGTCAATTAAGGAAAAATTATACTATTGATTTTCAATTTTTATTAAAAATTAAAATATATATTTAAATAACTTTATGTTTAAATACTATTATTGTTAATTTATTAAAAATAATTTTATATTAAATTTTATTTTTATTCTTTATTAACGATTCGTATTTTAATAACTTGATATAAAATAATAATAATTTAATAAAAAATTATTAAAATAATATAATTTATTTTTAATTAATGTTTTTACTATAATTAATGACTAAATTACATAGTTTTTAATTTAAAAAAATTAAATAACATAAATAACCTGATATAAGAAATCTAAATAAAACATCATAAAAAAATTATAATCGAATGTAAGGATATTTTATTTTTCTTGATAATTATAATTTTAAATTATAGGTATTTTTAATATATGAAAAAGATTATACGGCAAAAAAAGTATAATCCAATTCCGACCCTGAAACATGGAAGAAAAGAAAATTAATTATTGTAAGAGAGGGGGAAAAAGAAGAACTTATCTTTACGAGAGATGATGGGAACCAAGAAGCATATCATGGACAAAGCAACTAAAGAGCACATGATGTTTGCACCAACTTATGATTTAAGCCACTCTTATCCATTTGACTTTCTTATATTATTATTTTCAACGATAATTTGGCTCAAAATATTGGAGTAAATTTACACCTAATTATTGGATTGGTGACAACTAATCGGGGGGCAAAAATTTAAGAGAAAAAATTAAAAATTTAGAAAAATTATTAAAAAATAATATAAAATTAATGCAAATATAATAAAAGATAAAATTACATTTTTTATAGGATGAAATTTTTTTCAATTAATTTTGTTTATTATTAAAATACTTTAGTTATATAATTTTCTTAAAGGACACATAAATAACGTGATTTTTAAAATTAATTTACTTTAATTATATAACTTCATAACCATGTGATTAAAATGTTTATTTTTTATAGTCAAAAAGAGACTTTAATCACATAATTATGAAATTATGTAACTAAAATGTATTAATTTTAAAAATCGTGTATATTGTAAAAACTACATAATCAAAGTATCCAAATAATACAAAAAATTGATCTTTAGGATAATTTTTTCCTTTTTTATTTAAAAAAATAATTATATTGTTGGTACATAAACATATAGTGTGACACTAAAAATGGGATTGTTGAACTTGATCAATTAAAAACTATATGTTGAGAAAATATAAGAGGTAAAAAAGTTTAAAATGTATAAAAAATTAGATGTATCGTTTTTTTTATTTATTAACGTAAAATAATAATTATATTTTAAGAGTTATAATTTACATTCAAGTTTGATTTGAAGGCACCCATAATTGTGTGATTGTTACTTTAAAACAATATTTCATGTATTTTAACTATTTGTTAAAAACTTTACGCATAAAAACAAGAATTTGAATGTATGGTAATCAATAAGGGCATAAGGGTGACCATTTGTTTCCCTCCAAGTTCAAACATGTGGTTTAGATCCGAACCTGGCAGGTTCTGCTGTTTTAAGTCAAAAGTTCGTTAGCTTTTAGAGATGAGGATATTTTATGTTGGGACCAAATATGTACTTAGATTACGAGCAATAAAGATTCCAGCGCAAGCCCAATTCTCAGCGACAAGTGGGCTATCACTAAGCTGGCTAAGAGCCTATTATAATATATTGAAAATATACTAAAATTATAACAATAATAACATTTATTCTAATTCTTTATAATATTTTTAGTTTCAATAACTTGTAGTTTAAAATTTTAATTTATATCAAATTAATTTAATAATTATAATTAAAAAATTAATTATTAAATTAAAAACTAAAAATTAAAGATCAGTAAATATTTACACATTTAAGTCACTTCTTCATGAGTAGTGTTGCATTAACACCGATTTATGTATTGATTTGATAACTTTTCAAAAGGAAAAAAAAAGTGCGTTAGGAGTCAAATAAAGTAAAATTTGAAATTTTATCTTAACGTTAAATTAATTTAACTAAAATTAAATTTATTAAATTTGTTAAAATTATGTTAATATAAATTTTAAAAATTAAATTATAATATATATTATAAACTAAATTGATAGGTAATTAACCTTATTGAAAATAGTACTGGAGTAAAACACGAGCAGAATAAAATAAGATAACATTAATCAAAGATTAGAATTAACTATTTAAAATCAAAGATCCAGATTACGGAAATTGATTTATCCATACTTCCACTCATGCTCTTTGTGTGTATTTATATTTATTAAAATATATTAAAAATCAATTTTATTGATATATTAATATTTACAATATAATTTACCTTTCACATATTTTAAAATACAGTTTGATACATTGTCCACAGTTAATTTTTGTTCTTTCTTTAGAATTTTCCCATTTATGCACCTATATAAATTTTTTACATACACATAATGGTAAAATTTATTTACAATCTTTGTAAATTATTTACAAGATTGTGTAAGTTATTTTTTTTTTTACTTCCCATGGGTCTTGCTTCTCATAACATTACCATTTTTATCGTAAAATTCATTCAATTTAAATTATATCGTAAAATAATGTAAAATTCGAATTTATTTTGTATAAATATATTTTGACCGATACATGATATAAATATAAATGTATTAAATATAAAATACATGTATATAAATTTTTTGATAATCCACTTTGTCCCTCATATTTGTTAATTTTTTTATATAATAATTACTTACATGACATTAGATTTACTTTGTTGTGAGATGAATGAGATTCTTATTCATTCATTTTAAGTCCAAAATTAAAAAAAAAAAACGTATTATATTATATGTAATATTCATTTTAAATGTGTGAAACTTTTCATAAAATTTAAATTAGGGACTAAATGTGTTTCCTTTAATGGTTTTTCATTAAATATTTTCAAAATTTTATGAAATTTATTTCTAACCCCTCTTTAATAGAGTGGATAAGGTTCTTATACTTTTCTGAAACTTTTATTCTTTTTTCATATAATACCAACAATCATACAAAAGGACACAAAAGTATTAAATGCTTTTTTCTAACCAAAGAGATATGTATACTGTAAATTTGTTATTAATAATTTTATATTTATAAGTATAATTAATTTTTTATTTCCTATTGTCTCTTAGAGTTTTCGCTCAATACATTCATATTTTTAATTAAAATGACCTTCAGTGGGTTAACATTTAATATAAAATATTTATATTTAATAGTAAAAATATATTAATTAAACATAAATATTTTATTTATGATTATAAATTTTAAGAATTGTTATATACATTATTTTAAATCTAAAATTTGAAACTTCAACTTTCACTACTCACTTCTTCCATTGGAGTGGGACTTCCTCTTTGGAGAAATGCTCTATTCGGTGGAGCTCAAAAGTTCTTTTTGAAGATAAACACACATGTTGCAATTTATGATCTCAACCTTTGGCAAGTTTGTTGATGGTTTGTCCTCATCTATGTGGGACTTGGTACCCTCTTATACCAGGGGGGTTGGTATGATTCGTGCATTTGCTTTTGTGAGCCTAGTGTGTGCTATCTTAGAGCTCATAAGTTGTTTGGTACCCCTTTTACCAGTTTAGTTTTAAATCTTTGTGCATAAGATGCTATAGTTTTAATGTGATAATGATGTACAAAAACTTGATAGTTAAATATTATAAATTTATAAAAAACTCGAAAATACATAAATCACTTATAATAAGCGATAAATATACTCTCCAGGTCGGTTTAAAGAAGAACTACGTGATTTTAAATAATTCATTAAATTAAAAAAACATGAAAAAAACATAAACATTCTATCACAATATTTGAGTTTTAAAAATTCTAATATGAGGAAAAAGTAAAATAATAAAAAATGGATTCGATCAAAACAAATGAAGGCAGATACGTAATTAACAATTAATAGATAAGTTATAAGAATAATTGTTAGTTAATTATTCTTGCTTAGAATTAATTCGGTTAAAAAAGATATAAATTCAAATTATTGATTTTTTCTTTTATGTAAGAAAAAGTTCTTAGACAACGTCAATTTTTTTGTTAATCAAATCAATTAATATCTTTAGGTGAAGGTTAATAATTGATAGATTAAATTATGTTTCATTTTTAAAGAAATATCAAATCATTTAAATCAATGTTTTATGTGGAGTCACTAATTTAAATTTTTATTCAAGGTATTAAAATTAGATTTAGATGACGTTTCTAAAACCTAATTCTCATATTTTAAATCTATTACAAAAAAATATATCTTCGATGCATTAATAAATAATAAATTTTGTAATTGATTTTGAATAAAGAAATAACTTCAATTTATTTTATAAAAATGTACACTTGAATTAATCTTCAAAAATATGGCGACAAAACTAAATTTTTATAGTTAAAATGAATTAGACATACTTAAAATTAATAAATTATTAGTAAATTAACTTTAGCAAATTCAAAAAATATAAAAGAGTAAAATGGAAAGTAATAAAGATAGATGATGGGTCATGCTCTATAATTGTGATCTTAATCTTCAAAGTAATTTCTAATTTTTAACGATATTTTATTATTTCTTGATTTGAAAAAAAATCTCCCTATTGTTGCCTTTTTATTGTTATAAATCTAACATATTTGTAAAATCTATAAAACTAATAATAGAGAAAAAGAAAATCCGATAGCTATTGTTCATATGTAAAATCTATATATAATTCTATGTTAACCTAAAGCTAAAAATTGATTTATTCATACGATGAACTTGGCATAAAAGACTTTGAGTCAATTAAAAATTGGCACACTGCGGCATAGGTTTTTACCACCATGGTATATGTTTCGTTTAGCTTTATTGAATTCAAATAGATAGAATCATGTTGCAACATCATATATTCCACTCCGTGGTACTGAATGTTTAACGTGCTTAGTGAATCTTTCCGAGAGATATATCAATTTTGAATATCTTAATCCTAGTGTTAGAAATTCGAATTCGATTTGACTCTATTCATCATAAGATATACTCTCAATATTACAGTGATCCTATGAGTTCAAGCACTCAACAAGGTATATGTGGACATGAGTTATGTAAAGAATAAGACTAATATGTTCACATATGATAAACAAAAAAGACTCAAATATGCATAACATTGATATCATGAAAGAAATTAAATGTTAGGATTTATGAAGAAATCAAATTACTTGTCTCACTCATCAATTAATAATATTAAAATTATTAAACAAAATTTTTAAATATTTTCTTCAAGATGAATGAAAATGCATTTATTTTAAGTGATTATCCTATTTATTTTTAATAACTATATCACTAATTTAAAGAACTTTAGGTTATAATATTGAATTATACTATTTTTTTTTCTCTATTTCTCTCTTTAAGAGAATTGATCCATATACATATGTATGTTTTGGCAAGTAGGTAATTTTTGGCTCCTTTTTGTTAGTTTTAGTAAACCTCATATATAATTTTTTTTACTAGAAGTCAAACATGAATGAAATTGGTACATATTTTAAATTCTACTCAAATTATTCAATCTAAACAATGAAAATAAGTACACGATTCTTCATAAGATATTAAAAATCCTAACATTCAATACAAGACTTATAGAGGTCATCTAACAATTTGAAATAATAAGAAAATGGTTTAAAAGTGTAAAACAAATATTACCACTTAGAATAAAACACTTATAGTTTCAAAATATTCTTGAAATATAGTTTCTACTATTCAATTCATAAACATCAATTTTAAGTTTATTTCAACCTAAACATCTAGGCATAAACCATAAACTATGAATGAATAAAAAAAATTAATTTTCACAATAATACGTGACATGTTTAAGATATCCATTAAATAGTGCAAAAACTCAATAATTCACTTTAAATTAACTAAGTGCATGATAATTTTACAAAATAATAATAATTAAAAATAGACCTAAATGTTCCTAAATAACTAAATAAACTAAATAGTTACAAACAAATGTTTAATAAAAAAAATTAAAAATACTTAATTTAATATGTAATTTTTCTTCCACCCTGAATCTATATTTTTTTTAATGTATCAAATTTAAATTAAATATAAATAAGAAAAAGAAAAAAAAATTACACATTTATCTTAGCACAATGTGATTAAGTATTGTGATGTGATGCATCATCTAGTTTAATTTCTATAACACAAAGGCAAACATTATCAAACAAATATGAAATTAACATTTCAAATAAAACAAACATTATTCACAATAATAAAGAATAAAAAAAGTATGCTATTAGAAACGAAAAACAAAATAAAAAAAATTATAACTAATAAATAAACAAAAATGAAACAAAAAAATTTAATATGTTACATCTCATTCAAAGCTTAGTTTGATATCTTAGCAAGATACTTCTTGTGAATTATAATTTGTAGAATTTAATTCACTTAATGTTCCCATCGTCATTGAGTTTATGTTAGTATGTACTCATTATCCAATTTTAGGATTTCTTGCACATCTATAATTATAAAATCTACATGTATGATAAGATTATCTATCTGTACTACTAAATTCTTTACCATACCTTTTGTATATATTTGAGATTTATTCTCTAATTGTAGGGACATGGTTATGAGTTTCAACTTACTCATTCCTAGTTACAAGTATAATAAATAAGACATTAAATTAACGTTTACACCTAGATCTAACTTATCATTCACCTTGGTGATATTGCTATTAAAACTTTTAGAATATTTAGAGGTAGCTTCAAAATTATTTGTGTTTTGGGCAAGAAAAAGAAGAGAAAATTTGTATAAGTCTAATTTGAAACGCATTTTTTGAAATTTTTAATTTAAAAATTTAATGGGAAATACGGTGCAAACAAAAATAGAATACAAGGTATTTAAATATGAACCAATGTGTTGCTGCACACCAAACATTCATGCCACACATCAAACTTTTTCTTCAACCCAATTATATCCTGAGAGCCCCATGCCATAACGAGCTAAAAAACCATGCCACGACCCATATTTTTTTATAGTTAAATTTAAATAACATAATATTAAATACTAAATTTAAATAAAAACTAAATATTTAAAAGATAAGAAAAAAAATAAAAATAAACAAGAAAGAAAAATAATTAAAACAAAAAAAAAAACTAACCAGATAAAACAAAATAACAAAAGAAATAAAAATAAGTAAACAACTAAAAAATTAATAAAATAATAAAAATAATAAATAACAAGTAAAATAAAATAAATAATAAAAATAAAATAAAATAAAAAACAAAAGGAAATATCAAAGAACTAAAGTTATTAAATAATTAAATAACTAAATATCAAATTAGTAAAATAAAATAAAATAAATAAGAAATAAAAATTAGTAATAAAAAATACTAAGCAAAATAGAAATAAAAATAAAATAAAATAAAAAACAAAAGGAAATATCAAAGAACTAAAGTTATTAAATAATTAAATAACTAAATATCAAATTAGTAAAATAAAATAAAATAAATAAGAAATAAAAATTAGTAATAAAAAATACTAAGCAAAATAGAAATAAAAATAAAATAAAATAAATAAATGATCCCCCAAATATTCAAAAATTTCTCAAATATTTACAAAACATTTTTAAGAATTTTGGTAATAAAAATTTAAAACGTTACTCTCCAATGTAACGACGCAAAAAACTTGACGTACAAAAATTTGATAGTTGAATTTTATAAATAAAAAACTTGAAAATGCATAAATTACTTATAATAGGTGATAAATATACTTCCAAGCTCGTTTTAAGGTGGAGCTACGTAGTTTTAAATAATTTATCAAATTTTTTTAAAATGAATAATAAAATAAAACTTAAATATATATTTGAGTTTAAAAATTCTAATATAATGACAAACTAAAATAATAAAAGATCAATTTGATTCAAACATATCAAAACAAATACATTACTAATAATCAACGGAAAATTTATAAGAATAATTAGTTAGTTAAATATACTTGCTTAGAATTAATTAGGCTAATGCAGATATAACTTTAAATTATTGATTTTTTTTATGTATAAAAAGGTTCTTAGGGGGGATCAATGTCTTTATTAATCAAATCGATTAATATATTTCGATGCAGATTATTAACCGATAGATTAAATTTTGTTTATATCTAAAAAAATAGCAAACAATTTAAATAATTGATTTAGGTGGAGTTACTAATTTAAAATTTTATTTAATGTGTCAAAATTAGATCTAGATGATGTTTCTGAAACTAATTCTCATGTTTTAAATCTATTATGAAAAATATGTCATCAATATATTAATCTATAATAAATTTTATAACATATCTTAATTATAGAAATAACTTTATTTTAATTTATAAAAATGTTAACTTAAGTTAATATTCATAGACATGGCAACAAAACTAAATTTTCATAGTTAAAATCAAACATACATGCTTAAAATTAATAAATAATCAGTATATTAATTTCAAAAAATTCAAGAAATACAAAAAAATATAAGAACACAAATTAGATTTATAATACCAATGAAAGATAGACAGTATGTCCTGCTCTTTGTTTTAAAAATATCTTTATTGTTGTCTCTTTATTATTATTAATCTAACCTATTTGTAAAAGTTATAAAACGAAGGATAGAGAAAAAGAAAATCTAATGGCTATTATTCACATATAAAATATATGTATAATTCTATGTTAACTTAAAGCTAAAAATTGTTTTATTTATAGGATGAGGTTGGCATAGAGCGCTTCAGGCCAATTAAATACAGGTGCACTGTGGTTAATAGACTTGGATGATATGAAGTTAATAAATTTTTTTACCTATGTTTTTACCTTATTCATGTATAAAGTATATTATTTTGTCCATTTTCAAACATGATACTTTTTCAATTTTATTTGTAATAGTTTTTGAATTTATGCAAATTTCTTGATATATGTTTTAACATATGTTAAATATTTTAAAAATCTTTATAATTGATTTTTGTCTTTTAATTAACTAGAAATTTATTGAATATTATTTAGTATATAGGTGTAGATTATGTTCTTCATCATCAATTTCTAACCATAAATACTTAATTTTATTGTTACGCAATTACAACTTTCTTTTAAGAAAGTATAATGTCTTATTTCCTGCATTCTTATACAATATTAATAATATCCAAATAATGATTATTTAATTCATTACTGAAAATCAAAATATTATCTATATAAACACAATAAATATTTTATAATTTCTTAAAATATTGACCATCTACCTTTAAAAGATACCTAGAACTTGTATTAATTTAAATGATATAATATTTTATTAGAATTATCTTTAGGAGCAACTAAATGTCATTAGTTTTTGAGATTCATTATCTAGTCTTATTTTTCAATGTCCACTTTTGCAATCAAAACTTGAGAAATGTTTATTCCCTTTAATTAATTATAATAATTATTCTTTATTTGAAATATAATATAAATAATCAAAGGTTTATTTATTTAATGCTTTTAAGTTTATTAACATTCTCTTTTTCATATTTTTTTTACTAAGAATGTTGGACTAAAGTAAGACGAATTACTTGGTATTATGATTTTTTGTTCCAAAAGTTTTTGAATTTGTTTTTCAAACTCAATTATGTTTTCTAGAGTATAAATCATGGGTTTTACTCTAGTGACTTTATTAGAATCCCTAAATTTTATGTTGGCAATTATTTTAGATTTATTTACTTTTGGATCTAAATAATTTTATAAATTTACTATTTTTAATAATTTTCTGATATCTATTATGACTTTATCTTCTTAGATTTCATTAAGAAAATAGTTTTGTTTCTCTTTTATGTCTAATGAAATATTTTATAAATAAGATTTTTGTTGTTGCTTTTTATCCATCATAACAAGTTTTGTCTTTTTATGTTGTTATATAAAAGTTATGTTTGATACAGTCAAAGTTTTTCTTACTTTTGATACATAAATGATTTTAAAGTTTTTTTTACTTTTGATACATAAATGATTTCATCATATAGTAATGTTAGACTCATTTTCTCTAGATATCATGTAAAATGTTGATATAAGTATAGTAAATTGTTTCATATTAATAAATCAACTTCAATTTTTTGTTGATATATGATAGGAATATGAAATTCATCTTCTTCTATAATTATATTTGTATATTTTAAAATTTTATTAAGATTTATTGTAATTTTGTTAGAAAATCTTACAATTAAATATTCTGATATTTGTATTTAGAGTTCTTCTGAGAATACGTATTTACTAGCTATACACATATTAGTTTCTGTATCTACATATGCATGTAAATGGTAACTTGTATAACCTTTAAATTTTAATCATACTTTAATATATGTAATGTTTAGATTTGTAATATTATACAAATTTTAATCATATTTGTAAATGTTTTTGTTTTGTTAAATTTGTAAAATAAATTTTCACATTTTCTGTTATTTTGTGAGCTATTAATAAATAGATAAACTTCGACGATACATAATATAAATTAAATTATGAAAAACAAAAATTATGAGTAAATCAAGTAAAATAAATGTGAAAATGAAATATAAATAAAAAAATTAGTTCACTACCAATTAAGTGTGACAGTACAAATTTGTTACCTTCATAAATAGGATTGTAAAAGTCTATTTTATAAAGTAATAGACTCGTGCTATCCCATTTTTGAAGTGAACAAGTGAAGTAACACAAATTTAATACTTTACAAAATGGACTTTTATAACTCTTTTTTCAAAGGTAGTGGACTTTTGTTGTTCTACCTAATAGGTACATATTTAAAGTGTATTTTTATTAAAGTTAATAGACTTAAAAAACCATTAGTCCTAAACAATATATATAAAAAGAAGTATGATATATTATTACAAATTAAAATAAATAATCTTTTAATTGAAGATTAAAAAAACTATAAATAGAAAAAATTAAAAGTAAATTATCTAGAAAATAAAAAATATATATAAAACGATATTTTGTCAATATTTTTCGACAATTTCAAAATAATATCTATAGTATCTACGATATTTTATTAAAAAATGATTTTTTTTACAAAATTTTATCAACAACATTATTTTGTTGACAATATCGCGTCATTCTCGACATTTTAATCAAAATATATGAATATCACATTTCGATATTGAGATGTACAAAAATGTAACAATATCGCAACAATGTAAATGATATCGTTGATCTTTTAATCCTTAATTAGGCAGGCCTTTTCTTTATTACTTTCTAATTTTGTCAAAAAACAAAAATATATTACATAATAGGCTAAAATGCAAATCCTTAAAGTTTAACTAAATTTACACATAGATATTCAATTTTTAAAATTATGAATTAGTTCCTAAACTTTTAATTCCTATAATTTAGCTCCTAAATTTCTAAAATTTTACACGGATTCTAGTTTGACTACTAAAATACATGTTTGTGATTCATAAATTTAGGATATATGTCTAAATTTTTTAAAGTAGGGATAAAATCATATGACTTAAAAATTTAAGAATTCGTGTGAAAAATTTTAAAAATATGATTACTAAATCATACATTTTAAAATTTTGAAAACTTATAAGTCAATTTAGTTATGATTATGAGATTGACACTATATTTTAGGCTAAATAATAAGGAAAAATAATAGTATAAGTATGATATTTTTAACAAAATTACATTTTAATCCCTTATTTATTATATATGCTATTATATATGGTAGCATATTTGTGCTAATTATTAGATATGATAATACAAGTTAATTATATTTATAAAAAGATTTGTATAAATTTATTTTAAATTTTTTTATATATCATAAATATAATTTTATTGATATTATCAAAATCAATAAGAAAAAAAGAAAAGAAAATTCAAAGTAATATATACCGCGAAGAAAACTAGAAATATAAAATCGGTAAGGACAACATAATAATTAATAACCATCTACATGCAGCAAAACCCTAAATGAAAATATATCACAAATATACACGTAATTTTACGAGAAATTAAAAATAAATATGTCTTTAAAATTTATAAAAAAAAAATAAAATCTAATAATATTAAACATGTCTAATTAAACGATAATAAAGTTCAAAATAAAATAATGCATAAATTTTTTTTAATAATAAAATATATAAAATAAAGGTTAATAGATTCTATTTTTATTGTTTTATCTAATTTTATTTTATATAAAATTGCTAATTAATTGATCAGTTTTATTACGTGTGTCCATTGTTTATTAGAGTTGCAGAAATACGTACAGTGATGCCATCACCCAACAAATACAAAACAAATTGCTTGGACAAACTCATTTTATATTTATATGGTTACATTCATAATTTTCTAAGAACAACAACAAAACTGATGAATTTGATTTCTTCTTTAGCCATTTCATCATCTACCATTCTTCCATAAACATCAAACAAACTCTCCAAAATGGCTTCCCCAAAATGCTGCCTAATCATAGATTCTTGAATAGCCCTAACTGCCCTAGCAACTTTTATTCCATAGCTCTCATTGTCATTATCATCCTTATCAATTTCAAACATCTCCAACCTGTCCAATTCAAATGAGCTCTCTCTTTTCACTTCCTCATCTATTTCAGATTTGGATGGTGCATAAAAATGCACATCATAAGAATCCACTTTCTCCTTCTCAACTTCACCCTAAAAGACATAATTAATTAAATAGAAAACACACATCAAAACTTGCTGTTAAGAAACCAATATATATATGCTTTAAAAGTAATTCGTGCGGGTGGTAAGTGTTCATTTTTTCTCTCACAAATTTACATATTTATAAACATTATGATAGCACAATAATTTTACAATCAGAATTAATGTTAAGAGTGGTAACTTAATTACCACACCTAGTAAATCAAATAATTTAATTTTAATATTAGTTAAAAAAATAATAATTTAATTCTAAATTAAACTTCATGATTTCAATCAATCCCAATTAAAGAGATATTGTTGGTATCTCCTTTTAAAAAGTTTAAAGTACAATTTATTTCAGACTACCACCTTATGATTAACATAGAAATGGACCTCTTAAAAGTATTATGAGATTTCAACCCAAAATTTTAATCTAAGAGGAATAATCCAAGTAATTATATACCCTTTTAGATTTTTTATTTTTTCAATGTGAGACTCTTATTTATCTTTATTTTAATAATTTCTATAACTCTTCCTTTTAACCATATAGCCTTCACTTACTCTTAAGCTTAAGATATGGTCCACCTTGTTATCGCCTATGTGGCATAGAAGTGATACCACATTCCTTGGCACAACCTTTAGGTCCACATTCCAAGATCACTATATGGTGATTCCTTGGCACAACCTTTGGGTCCACACTCTAAGATCACTATATGGTGGATGATGGTAATATCTTAAGTATCTTTAGAGCTTTGATATCAATTTGTTAAACCCAATAACTCCTATGGGTTTTTAGAAAGTAATAAGCTTTTATTTCGAAAGGTTAATCCATTAAATAGAGTTGATTCATGCATTTATAAACTCATACTTCTATTGATATTTTATCAATATGAGACTTGTTTGCTTTTCACTTCTCAACAATTATCTCCCCCTTAATCAAGACCACTTTTTCATACTCTGACTCAAGCCTATCTAACCAGGTCTTTCATGGTTACTACTTCTTGAACTTTGACCTTAACTCACATTATTTGTCCAAGATTTTAGAATTCTCTTAAGGTTTTCCAAGTTAAACTTCTAGAACAAGTTCATCCTATCATGAGGTATAGAGAATTTTATTTCAAGTTAATCCAAGACAACAATCATAAGGTCTCGAATAATTTGATAGGTCCAATAATTTTCATGGATTTACACAATGTAACGAGCTCTCATCCCAAAAGGTTAACCTTATTGCGAAAACAATTACTTAACCCCCTTGTATTCTCTTATCTTTTCAACATTAAACTCTTGTTCACCTTTTCTCTAAAAATTATCTTCATTAGTATACAGTTCATGATATTTTTCAAACGAAAAAGCATGTCATAATAAAGTATTTTGTCCATTAGTATGGAGGTTAGTACTAATTTGCTATATATGATACCTTAGAAACCAATATGTCTAAGGACATTGATAAAAGTTTCCATAAGAATGAGTTGCCTCTATCTACATGAGCTGAACCTTCTCTTCCCAACAAGATCAACACCATTCTTCCTCCTCCAACAACTTCTTTGGATCTGGATTGAAGAAACAAAGAGAAATCCTCCTGGAATTGCTTATAATATGCTTGGGATACAGCTAGTGGACTTGCTTCAGATATGTAAATAGCTCCTTTGTTCATAGACTTGCCCTTTTCATCAAAAAGAGCAGGAGGAACCTGAATGTATCACCATACTATCATTTCATTGTTACAAACTCTCTTTATAAGTATAAAATGCATATTATTTAAATTTTTCTCCTAAACTAATTAGTTGTTACAAACATCTCCTGAACTTTTTAAGTGTCACAATTTGGTCATTAACTTTATACTATGAATGACAAACATGCCAAATTGCATAAAGGTGTAAGAAAACTTAACGGCTTAGTGTGATCATATGCATGTCATATGATACCTTTTCAAGGTAGATTAAATTTATCAAGACATTTTATTTTATTTTTCACAATTTTTAATTTTCTGAATGAGTTGTATAATAAAAGTGTCACATGACATGCACGTATTGTTCTAAAAAAAAATTAAATACTGTAATTGAATTTGTCATGTTTGTTACACATAATATAACGTTAATAGCGTTTATGAAATGTTTTGTAACAACATTAATAAGTTTGAAGACAAAAAACACAACTAATAATTATGGCTAATGAAAAATAAATAACACATTTTATTTGTGCTAGTGAAGTAAAGATAATGATCATACATACCCTTGAAAGCCAATGCAAACTATTTGATGAAAAGACAAATTGTAAAGAGTTGTTGGGAAAAAGTCTGCCATAAAAAGAACCAGGATAGCCTCCTATGAAGACAGAAGGAAACAAATGATTTGTTTCTTTATGAAGTTGCTTAGTGAAATCTGGTAAGGACTTGAAGATTGAGTTGAAGTCATTGGATGGAAGATCATTCAAGTAAATTCTGATCTCTGGTGGTTGATGTAATATTTTTTTGCTACTCAAATGGATAGCTTGGATGATGTCTCTAATTATTGATAAAGTATTGGGTCCAGATGAACATCCCAAATCAGCTATGCCCAAGCTCTTTGGAGTTAATGAAAGATAAAGTTCTTGTAATGTTTCGGTTGTTATGTGTTTCACTGTGTCATATGCCTTTTTCTGTTCCATATAAAAATTAAGAAGAAATAAAGTTATACTTTGGTTTTATTTGCTTCTGCTTTTGAAATAGTAAAAATCCGTTTTTGTACTAAATGGATAATGATTTCGAAGCTCAAAAAGCACATTTTGAAGCTTTATGACAAAAGCGTATATTATGTACTTCTTCTAAAAGCACTTTTTTAAAAAACCATTTTGACATAAGTTGTTTTTAAACGAAACACAAGCAAACTGATACTAATTTGTACAGCTCACTAAAAAGTTAGTGCTTGAACATGAGAGAGAGGCAGACCTGGAGTGAAGAATTTCTGGCATAACTAGTGTGGCCTATTCCACCAGTCATGTGGAAATTTTTCTCAATATCCATGCCAAGTCTTGAGACTTTGCTTCCTTTCTCTGCCTTAAAAGCTCTTTGCTGGGCTTGTTCTGTTTTAAAGGCAAGCTTAAATGATGAAGTTCTTATAGTTTTGATTATTTCGGCTGATTATTTTATTATAAAAAAATTATATACTATTCCATAATAATTTTGATTTATGATTTATGAATTTTTGAAGTAATTTTTAAGATAATAATAATATTTTTAAGGAATCACTACCAAATTATCAAATTGTGAAGTAATTCATAAATCTTTAAAAATAATTTTTTTTAATTAGATTTTTAATTTTGAATTTATTTTATTTTTATAAAATATTTTTTTACTAATAAATAAAGTGTTATGATTTCTAGTATATAAATATTGTAAGAAAATAATTAAAATTTAAAATTTAAATAATAACAAAAAATTAAATTTTTAAACTTTTGAAAAAAATTTAAAAAACATAACCAAACAATTTTTAGATTGATTTTTTTCTTAAAATTAATAAATAAAGTTGCTATATATCTAATACGCCCTTAATCATTTAGTTGTTATGTTGAGTTTGACATTGGATGATGGTTCTACCTAATTGTAAAGATGGACCCCCGTGACCCAGCTTCCCTGATTGGTTAAATCTCAGAAAAAATTAGATTGAACTATTTTTTTTTAAATTATAATTTCTAGAATATAAAACATTAACATCAAAGTATTTAAATATTTTACCTTATAATTTAATTTATTTTAATTTTTTGAAAAATAAAAATATTTTTATAAAATTATAAAAAAATCTACACTAAAAATATTACTATACATTTTTTTATTTTTTTTTTATTTTCTTTCTCTAATCTTGATGGCTTGAAAGGCTTTACAGCTAAAACAATAAGTTTTATATTCGGTTCAGTCTGGTTTTGGGTAAAAAATTTAACTGGATTAAACCGTTTATATTACCTAAATCGGACCGGATTGAACAGTTTGATTATTAAAAATATTGAACTGAACGATTTGGTTAACTGTTTTTAACGATTTGGTTTGGTTAATAATACATAAATATGATACACTTAATTATATACTTTTAATTAAAATATGAGAAATTTAATCAACGATTTGTGAGAAATAATATGAAAATTTTAATATATTATTAAACTGATCCGATTCGGTTTGATCGGTTTAAAAATTAATATAATTGAACCAGACATTTAAAAAATAGTTTTAAAGAATACAAATCAAATCAAACCGTTTAATTTAT
Organism: Hippophae gyantsensis; assembly: GCA_030763125.1. Lineage (NCBI taxonomy): Eukaryota > Viridiplantae > Streptophyta > Magnoliopsida > Rosales > Elaeagnaceae > Hippophae > Hippophae gyantsensis. The sequence continues at coordinate 56,880,055 of CM061032.1, read as the reverse complement.
AAAATCGTTTAGTCCGAACCAGTTCGATCCGATCTAATTTGGTTCAATTTTTAGACACCATAGTTAAAATTTCTTTTATGTTTTGACAATTTAAAGGAAGTGGGACCATGAATATGAGACTTTATTTTACCTATTGACAAACCATGCGTACTTGTCAATATTTTTTTTTTATAAATAAAATCTAACCTAATCTAAAAAGGGAAATTTTTTAAAATATCTGCTTATGTCACCTTATATAAAAAACGAGTTCTTTTTTAATTTTTTTAACTAAAACATATAAAAATGAGTTACACATCAATTAACAAATTTTTACCTACACAAACTCACGACCTTTTTGATGTGAAATAATTACTCATTCACCACATTAAATGAAGGGTTAGGGCACTTGTCAGTATCATCCTTAACTTAAGAAATTGGTAAATGAACGGATTTTAAGCATAAGTTTAATATGATACACGACAGATAAGGAGTGTAGGACAGTTTTGGAGATTAGGAAGAAAAATGGAAAAGTTATTAGTAGATCAAGAGTTGGGTCAGTAAGCAATATTCCTATAGTTAGACTTGTATGCAAATTTAGTACAAGATTAATATGATACATTGTTTACTTTAAAATTATAAATTAGATATATTATATTATTTTTTAACTTATTACATAGTACAACTTTTACATTATTTTAATGCAAAAGTTACATTATCTTCTTTTCTTTTATATATATATATATATATATATAGTAGAAAAAATATGTTAAAAATATCTATCATTTTATGTATTGAATTAGTTACAAAATTATTTATTTATAGACATAATGAGCCATTGCTCATTGTACAAGTAAGCTTCTCCTAACTACTTTACTAAATATCAAGTTTTTCTCTCATCACTTAGCTCGTTTATAAAATGATAACCAGTTTGTATGTGTTTCATGTGTGCATAAAAGACTGTATTTTGGGCCAAACTCTTTGTACTAATATTGTTACAAAACTACAACCTGCAAAGTCAATTATGAAGCAACTGAGGAAAGAACTCTATACTTAGCTTCTATAATTTTTCTAGAAACTACTTTGCGTTTGGCGGATAGCCAATAGATTAAGCTGTCTCCAAGGAAAAACACAATACCCACATGTGCTTCTACGATCATCGATGGATCCAATCCAATTTGAGTCATTGAACACATACAATTCAAAGCTACCACTCTTGCACATTGTAAGGCCAAGATAAGTTATCCCTTTGAGATATTTGAGTACACGTTTGACTGACAACTTGTTAATATTTAAAGAAATTTCAAGTTTAATTAGTGTAAATTACTGAATTACCCCACAAGTCTCCTATAATGTGTAGGATCAACTAGAACCACACCATCATACCTACCAATTGTTCCCCTTGAAACCATTGGTGAGGCAAGAGGTTTAGCATCTTGCAACCCATTGGACTTCAACAGATCATGAATGTACTTATAATAGCACATGTAGTTGATTAGACATAGAAGTAACCTTAACTCCCAAGAAGTAACTAAAAGGTCCCAACTATTTAAGAGTAAAGTGCTTGTACAATTGCACAACCAATTGAGAAAGAGCACGAGGGTCATTACCAGTGATAAGGATATCATCCATGTAGACCAGAACAAACACAAGATCTAGAGCTATGGATTTAATAAACAAGGAGGATTTAGATTTGGCATTAGAAACCCAAGGGACAAGATACTAGAACTAAGTTCATGGTACCATGCTCGTGAAGCATGTTTCAAGCCATTTATGACTTTCTTGAGTTTACAGATCAAATCAGATGGATGTTCAAAACAAAAAGAAGAACTCATGTAAATTGATTTAATAAGGTCCCCATTGAAAAAAATATTATTAACATCCAATTGCCTTATGGACCACCCTCTATACAAGACAATAATAAGCATAACTCTTATCATGATTGACTTAACCATTGGGCTAAAGGTATCAAAATAATCCACACCTATTACTTATAAGAATCCTTTAGCAACAATCCTAATTTTGCAGTTATCAAGAGTATCATCACTCAATAATTTAACTTGGAATACCCACTTGTTATGAATAGCTTTATTTTATTTGAGGTACATGTGTTAGCTCCCATGTTCCATTAGCTACAAGGGCATCATATTCTTTCTACATGGAAACCTTCCATTCAAGAATAGAAAATGCATCCTAACAATCTTTGGGTTATGAGAGAATACATATGGCAACCAATGCCTTATGTTTATAAATACCTGCTTTTATCTCAAGTGAGTATGGGATGATTATTAATGACTTTGACAGGAGATTATTTGTTAAAAGGAAGATCAACAACTAGATAAATAGTGATTGAAGGATGAGGTGAGATATGAATCTTAGAAGAGAAGGAACAAACAATAATATGTTCATAAGAAACATATTTTAACTTTATAGGAAATGAGAAAGCATTGGGTGCTATTGGGGAAGCAACATTTGGTTCAACTGGGGAAACAATAGCACGTGCAACTTATATTGAATTGGAATTAAAAAGAGATTTAGGAGATAGTATCGAAACAAGGATAGGAAAATAAGAAACAATCATATTAGGGTGAAGTTCCACAAGTGAATAAGAAGATAAAGGAAAAACATTTTCATAAAGGTAAGGAAAACACTAGCTCTCAAAAACTCTTAGGAATGTAAGATAATGTTACTTGCCATACAATAGTTGAAAAGGGGACTGAGCATTCAAAACCTTGGTTGGTAGTCTATTAAGCAAAAGGCAACATACTTAAATGTGTAAGGTCGAAATTGAGTAGGCATGCCAACTTTGCACTACTACAAAAATAGGTATTTAAGTCGATACGTAAAGTCAGTTTTTAGAAAAAACCGACTTTAAATTGGTTTAAAGTTGGTTCGGTGTAGAACCGACGCTATCCACGTAGGATGTAGAGTCGGTTGACGTGTCGAACCGACGCTATGCATGGACGTAGTGTCGGTTTCAAGTGTCAACCGATGCTATGTTACGTGGATAGCGTCGGTTCACCATGTCTACGCAGTAGAGTCAGTTGACGTGGCGAACCGACGCTATCCACATAGCGTAGCGTCGGTTGACGTGGTGAACCAACGCTATCCACGTAACATAGCGTCGGTTGACACCTGGAACCGACGCTATCCACGTGGATAAATTCTTTTCTCTTCTTTCTTCCCAGATAAAAACTATTTTCAGCGTTGCAGAACTCTAAAAAACCGAAAACCTCCTCCACTTCTCCTCCACTCTTTCTCATTTTCTAGCCACCTACGACTACCATTTCTAGCACCGGTTAGTGATTTTTCTTCCTCTTTAACTAATCTTTTAGATCTCCTATTATTCATATTTTTTCTGTTATTATATGTATAAATTTTTGTATTATATATGTAGGTTTGTATTATAATATAAGGAGAAGAATATGATGATCTTGAATAAAATAGAACAAAACCATGGTAATTTTTCTGGTATTAATTAATATTTTATTTTTCAAATATTTGTATTATTTGAACTATTTGCTAAATTGATTTTGTTTTTTTTTCTGCTCGAATACAGGTTTTTATTTGAGTAAAATAGAAAATGAATAAATTAAAAAAAAATTACAACGTAAAGTCGGTTCACGCCTTGAACCGACTTTAAACTTTAAGTCGTTTCGTTTAAAGTCGGTTCAACGAACCGAATTTAATGCCCTTGTTTGTAATAGTGTTAAAAAGCATAGCAAGACTTTTTTCGACAATATGACAATGTTTATATTACACCATATTATTTTGTTCACTAGTATGTCGAAATGTGTACCTATATAATACATATTATTTTTCAAGAAGATTAGCCAAGGGCATGAATTCTCCACCATATCTGTTTGTATAGCTTTAATTGAACAATTAAACTATTTTTTCACCACTTTTTTGTAAGCTAGAAAGACATTTATAGTTTGTGATTTAGCATGCAGCACATACAACCAAAAAAATCTAATTTGATCATCAACAGTAGAAAAAAATATTTTTCACTAGTACTACCTGGTCAAAGATATATCTGGAGGTCAAGGTAAAGCAAAGCAAATGGTCTCTCAGTAGAAACAAATGGTTTCTTATGAGACTTAGGCAATTGGCTTACAAAACAAATCTTTTGAATAGGCTGTTATAAAAAAAAAGCTTGCTTAAAAGCTTACTCAAAAGTTGCAAAAGAATCATGTCCCATGTGTTCATGCACAGTCTCCAAGGAAGCTTAAAAGCAACATGAACTGATTGGAAATTATTCTGTAAACAAGAAGTTAGATTAGAAGAAGTAACAACACCATGCACTTTGTAGACTCCATTCTCACTAAAGCCTTAAAGTGTCACCTTCCTCCTATCCAGATCCTTAATAATATAAAGAAAAAGAGTAAAATTCAACCAAAACATTATTATCATAACATAATATGTGAATTGATATCAAATTTGCAAAAACATGTGAATTATGCAACAAGTTAGTTAATGACGACATACATTGATAATTATGAGCTATGAAAGAACCAAATCCCATGTTAGATATTGGTGTTTTAGTACTATTACCTAATAAGACTCCATCATGACCAGGTAAGACCTAACATTAGGCATTTTTGAAGCTTCTGAGGTTATGTGGTGACTTGTACCAGTGTTAAGCATCCATGTACAATTGGAAGGATCATATGGTGCTTTTTCATTGAAGGAAGCCTGAGCAACTATAGTTGATGGTTATGACGCCTTCTCACAAACAATAAGATCTCTTAAAGCAAAGCAATTGTTAACAGTATATCCAGCCTTTTCATAGACTTGACAAATAGGTCTTTCCAAGATTATTCTTGTAATTGCCACTAAAACTAGTTCCCTAAGTTAGAGTTTGTTGAATAAATTATTGTACACTCAATAGCGATCCTTGATTACTAGAACATCTATTTTTATTATCTCTATAAGACTTGTTATTTCCTTTGAAATTAGCAACATTAGCTTAAATCATCTAACTTCGATCAAAGCTAGATTTTTTATCTAACATATGATCATATCCCTCAAGTAGACAATGCAAAGTACTTAAGGAAGACTTAACTTCACGCATGTTCAATGAAGCTACACAAGAATTGTAACGAGGTCTTAAACCTCCAATCATATAGAGTAGCAAATCACTATCAATCATTGGTTCTCCAATTACAGCAAGCATATTAAAAATTTATTTTGCCTTATTAATATATTGTAAAATAATCATTCATTATTTGTTAAGATTTTGCAATTGGGCTACCTTTCATAATAGAATAGAAAGAAATGCTTCGTAACCAAAGCGTCACGACAACATCCAAAGGTGACCTTTGGATTCTTAAGTAGGGGGCAAACCACTACCTCAGTCTTCACCAAGCCAACAAGAAGGCATAAAGTCGAGACAAACATAGAGTAAAGAAAGAAAGGAAAGTAGTAGACCGGTTTTTAATTTGACAACTCGATCGCTGGTTTTCTATTATGACACAAGTCCCATTACTTGTTTTCAAAGATTCAAGAGCTCTCGATTCCATTATTTTATCTTTTGCACTTGCATAAAATTTTTTTAGTTTTTTCCACTGTTCTAAGAGTGTGACATTTTGCATAATATAAGAACTCGTGCCTTTTGACATAGTGTTAAAGATTTAGATCTTAAGTAGTGAATTAAGTCGAGTCCAATTCAAAAAGGAAATATTTAAATCTAAGTATTACCAATAAATTTGGAAAGAATATGCATTGATTCATCAATTAAACTCTCTAAATCATAAGCTACAATGTAGCTTTTCGCTTGTTCTTTTCAAATCAAGTAATTATTATAATTAAGTTTCATTAAAACTAAAATTGCAATACGAGGTGAAGAAATCAAACCATGTGGATACATATTACTTTGAGGTAACAATGCAGTTTCAGAACCACAAGACATAGGTGAACCACTAGATGAACCTAGCATTTCAACATTTCTCTGACTCAAGCTTGAAGCATTAATTGGTGAAGAAGACAACATATCTTGATAGGATTGTTGATTCTTGTTCACCATTTTTGATCCATAGAATTAATTCTGCTATGATACCATTCACGAAATGATACAAGAAGACATTAACACTTCCAGGGAGAAATGGAAGGAAAGAGATGCTGAAAAATATCTATCATTTCATGTATTGAGTTAGTTAGAAAATTGTTTATTTATTGACTTGGTGAGCTAATGCTCATTGTATATATGAGCATCTTCGAACTACTTCTTGTTATTAACTGTAATATCAACCTCCTTTCTCAACATAGTTATTTAACAATTGTTCGATTAATGTATTTTGAAGTGTAATATGGGTTTTTTTATTCTTAATTTATCTATTTAAATAAATAAATAAAAAGTAGAGTGAAAATGTCGCACTATATGAACATTATCGGGCTAAATATAATGCAAATGTTTAGAGATTTTTTGGAGCAACTTTTGATGTACAATTTGTATTATTCATCTTTATTAAAATTCGTGTATTTTAATCATTTTATTGTTACATTTTTGGATATATTTTTCATTTTTTATCAATTTTTTAATTAAAAAAACATAAATTTGATTGAATTCAACTTTACTAGCAATGAGCTCATAAATATTTGAAGAAGTCAAAAAAAAGTAAAAAATAAAATGATTCAAATCATCAAAATTATCATAAATTGATTAAAATGTTCATAAATATATTAAATTTAAAATAAAATGATTAATATATCTAATTTATAAATTAAAGTGACATGTTGTACTTTTTTATTTGATAGAATCTTTTATAATAATGATAATTCTTATTATGACTTGTGTGTGTTTGTTTGTATCATGTATATTTGTTTTCATATTTTTTAACTATTTTGTATGGTTATGAAAAATTAATCACTTTTAGTAAATGAATTTATTTATAATTATTTAAAAAATTAATATTTTTACGGTAAAATAAAAATTAATAATTAATTTTAAATAAAAATAATTTATTTATTATTATATCGAATATATATTACGAGATAGTGCGAATTTTCACCCTAATCTTTTACGCATCATGTACAAGATAAGGCTAAGTCTTTATGAAAATGACCCTGCATTGTCCTTTTAGCAGTTGGAAAGAAACTGTGGCAATTTCTCACCTCTTTTTTTTTTTTAATCATTGATAACTAGATAATTAGTTTAATTTCAAGTTTCTAATTTGAATATAGTCATGAAACAGCTTAGTAAATCTTCATAATTTGGGTTGATCCCAACTTACCCTATTGTTTAGGAACTTCCAAATCCAAACTTATGAAAGTATATTTTGATTGAAATTTGTGGTCAGCAATCTTCTCATTGTTCTTGAAAGAAAAAAATTATTCTTCTCATTGTGTAACTTGTGCTATACTGATCACAGTAAGGAATCTAATCTTCAATTTTTTTTTAAAAAAGACACCAATTAACAATTAATAATAAAAAATATTGAAAATTAGGGTTCAAAATATGATATTATGTATTAAATAAAATCCAACTTTAATAAAAGCTTATAAAATATTACCTATAAAATTATACTTTTAATGAAATAAAAAACCTTGCTGGTTATACAAGGGAACCTCTGCTTATCTAAAGTTAAGATGAGAACTTAACTTATATATAGCATGATGTAATTGAAAGAAATATTATATTTAAATTTTAACATTCAGTCACATCTAATTGAGAATCTCAAATTGAAATATCATCTCAATTTAAAAGGATAAGAAGTGGTGTTTTACAAGTGGTACAGAGTACAAATCAGTGTATCATGGCCTTATAGGTTGAGCTGTCAATTTCAAGCTAGTATTATTCTGCTACATGGTTCTTGTAAGTACCACAAGCTTTGTGATGAGTAGAAATGTTCAGTTTGTTCACGGTTCTACCTTTGTTTTCTTGAGAGCTAATAGTCATGCAATAAAGTGTTAATTTTCTTTTATGCATGCGCCATATCACATCAAGACAAGCCCTGGCCTTATAATCTTTGTGGGTAAACAAACCCTATTCACAAGCACTAGCTGTTACTTGAAGCAATCATTGATATTGGGCATGTTAGGCTGTTTGCCACTAAAGAGTCCAATTACAACCACTGGATACTTTGTACTTTCAATTTTCAAACATTTCCATAAATGTTTTTTTAATTATAAAAAATAATTTAATTAAAATTTATAATTATAAAAATAATTAATCTTTAAAAATCATTTAATATTTAACAATTTAAATAATCGTTTTTAAATTTAAAAGATATTTAAAATAAAATAATATGTTAAAAAAAATTTAATAATAAAAATGCATGAAATATATATATAAAAAATGTAATATTTTTACGATTATAAATAATCAATATAACAAAATTGAAGTCTAGTGGCTATATTACATGGTTTACGGATATATAATATTTTTGAACTTTTTTATCCATTCTATATTCTTGTTCGTGTTAGTGTTTATCTGAAAACATAAAAACAATAATCTGTTTTGAAATTATTTTACATAATAGAAAAGAAATATTTTCATGTCCAGCCAAAGGATTTTCTGTAAATAGAGATTTATTTCCCTTTTATAAGTTCTTAACTTGAGGTTACCGTGTTATTGAAAAACAAAATTGAGGTTATATATTGAGTTAATCTTGTTAGTTAAAAATCATTTTCTTTATTGAAAAAGTTTTGTTAGCATTTATTTGCTTAAGATAAATTCATTTCTGATTGTCCCTTAGTTCATCTTTCGCCATGCATGGTTGTGTTCTTAAGATAATTTTTGTCCCTATTTTGATTTATTCTCTAAAATTTTAAAAAATGAATGACAATGATACCTTTCCAAATTTGTAGGTATAATTTTGGATTTATTTTTGTTATGTGCTCAATAAATGGATTTTTTATATTTTTGTTGTTGTTTTAGATTCTCATTTTGGTGAAATATGAGGGTTTTGTTGGAGTATTTGATATACTACTCAATGTATTTTTATGATTCTAGTGCATTTTGAGACATTTTTATACCTAAATTACCATTTTTAAAGAAAAATTCAAGAATAGGTCATAGAGTTGGTGGCAGTGGCGTAGCCATAAATTTTTTCTTGGGAGGGTTGAAATATGGAATTTATGCTTGGGAGCTACACATCCATAGATTTTTCTGATAGCTTGAATGTTCCATTAGGGTTCTTTTATCTACTAAAATTTATTCAATGAAATATTACTTAATGAATGGAGCTTTTAAAGACAATTAACGGGCTTAAATAATAAATTATATCTATTAATTTATTTTTTTATTTTAAATCTTATTTGGTCTAAAGCTTGATCTAGCCTCTAACTAAGTTACGTCATTTTTTTGTAAGGTATACAAAAATCGGATCAGATCAAATCGAATTTAACAATTTTATAAATCAAACAACCATCCGTCCGGTTATATTAATTTTTAAACCGATTAGACCGAATCAAATCGGTTTTAATAATATATTAAATTTTTCATATCATTTCTCACAAATCGTTAATTAAATTTTATATATTTTAATCAAAGATATATTATTAAATATATCATATTTATGTATTATTAATCAAACCAAATAGTTAAAAACGTTAATCAAATCGGACCAAATCGTTCTGTTACAATATTTTTAATAACTAAACAGTCTAATCTAGTTAATTTTTTTTACTTTAAACTGAACCGAACCGGACCATGAACACTCCCTACTTGTTGGTAGAAAATGCTTAATAATTCATGATTAAACTTATTTTTGGTTTTTGCTTTAATCTTAACTTGCAATGTTGCATAGTAACTAGATGAATTATTTTCTTTGAGATCTTTTGTTAAATTGAAAAAATTTTGTCATAAAATGTTTCTGTATATGTATTGGCCTTGTATTTGAAAAATAGACAATAATTATTATAAGTTCATTTGGAGCTTAAATTTGTGAAAGTTTTCTAAAAAAACCGAAAAAAGTCAAATTAAAGTAGTATATGTTGGAGATTGTTGTTATAAAGCTCCTTAATTTAAGGAGCAAATTAAGGAGCAAAACATGGAGCAAAACATGGAACAAAACATGGAGTAAAACATGGAGCAAAACAAGAAGTAAAACATGGAGCAAAACAAGGAGTAAAACATGGAGCTTAATTCAAGGAGCAATTCAAGGAGCAATTCAAGGAACCATTAATTTAAGGAGTAATTCAAGGAGTGAATTTTCCTATAAATAGATGTGTAATTGTAATGAATTAACTATCCAAAGTGTTCATTCCAATTGAGAGCAAAGCTTAAAGAGCAAAGCTTTTGTGAGAGAAAATTGAGAGTAATTTTCTTGGGTGTAATTGTGGGTTGTGAGTGTTGTAAACACCTTGTGTAATTTCTCCTCTTTCAGTAAAAAGATCTGCAGCAGGTCCGGAGACGTAAGCAAGATTGGCCGAACTCCGTTATCAAATTTTTGTGTTATTTTTTATTCTTGCTTTCTCATAAGTTTGGCTGATCGGGAATTTGCGTTATTTCCCAACAGTATATATTTTTAATGGAGCTAGGGATGTATTTAATGCATGTTATGATGCATTTTATTCACGTTTTATGTTTGGCTTTAGTTGGGATACTATAATATTGTGATGTAAATTTAAGGGATGTTTTAGAATCAATTCCATCAAATGTTGTACTATAAGCATTATGTGGAGTTGAAAATAGTTTCTGATATTAGTCGATATCGAGGGCATAAGTTGGTTGATTAAGCTGGTCGATCGATCAAGAAATTTCTACGTAAAATATAGTTCTCAGTGAACAAGTTTAAAAAAATAGAGCAAATGATAAAAGTTATACGAATCTATTTAAATTTATATAAAAAATTTAATAAAATACACGTTGAAATTTTTAAAAGTCTATTAAAAATTTGTAAAACTTTTAAAATTTAAAATCTATTAAAGTATCTCTAAATTCTAATTAAATATCTCCTTAATATTTAGAAAAATTGTTTGAAAAAGATTAGATTTTCTATAAATAATATTCAAAATTATTAAATAATATAAAATTCAAGAATTGTAGAGAAATATATATTAGATGATATTTTATAATATTAAATAAGAAAGATGCTGATTAATGTAAAAGAAAAATTTGTAACTAACCTCAAACAATAGATAGGCTATATGTTTCTTTGTAAGCTCCTAATCCTTGAAATTTAATCATTATCTATCAATGATACTTTGTTACATTTTCTAATATATTCTCTAAACTTCTTCATATGACCCATATTTCAAACTATCCATTATGATTTGCCGATATATGCACAAACTATTTCATTTACAATCATGCAACCTAAGCCTTCCTAAATTCTAAAATATATAGTATCATATCACTTTTTAAAATTAAATCAGAATACCTCATGATAAGACTTAAAAGAAAGTGTTCTAGGAGAATCAATAAAAATTCTAAAACACTGTATAATTAAAGAAAGTATTTGACGAGAATCAATTTAAATTTTCAAGTATTATACCACTACAAAAAAAATTTCAGCCAAAGTTTGCAAGCACTACATAAAAAAGGTGTTTAATGAGAATCAACAAGAAAAATTTTCAAGCACTAAATTGCTAAATGAGAATATTCTTTTAAGAAGAATCAAGCGATTTTTTAGCATTGTAAAATCAAATGAAGTGACAAGGCTCAAAATAAAAGAAGAAAAATAAAGAAAGTTACATATTCTCAAAGAAGACCTAAGACAACAACTCTTGGAAGGAGAAGTAATCAATCAATTCTAATAACCATAATGCTACAAGGGCAAGGCATGACCATAAATAAAAGGGAATCCAAGAACACAAAGGAGGCTACACAAGATTGATTAGTAGCAACGTACTACAAGATTCAAATAGAGCATTTCTAGAATGAGCATCAAGGAGAAGTGTTGAAAATTGATGCAAATTATAGAACAATGAAGATAATAGAAGATATATTGAAAAAAATATGTAGAAAAAGTGTTAGAAGAAGTGTACATTTTCTATAGACAATAACTAAAATTACTATACAATAGAAAAATCTAGAACTACAGATAAACATACATCCAATGATATTTTAGAATATTAAATAGAAAATATATAGATTAATCTCAAAGAAGAATATATAACTTCCAACAACTACAAATAGATTACATATCTTATTGAAATATTAAGCTTCTAAGCTTTTAGAGCTTGCACACACACTACTAGAATTTGATGAATAGAGGGCGGATGTAATTTTGAAAGTTGGTTTAAAATTGGTTTCTTGTTGTGAATGTATAAATGGGTACGCTGTATTTGGGGCTTTTTCCTATTTTCCTTTTCATGGTTTGGATGGCTCGTTTAGATACAAGGATTTGGTATGGCATGAGAGAGGTTGATCTTTTTTGTTTAGAACATGTTTAATTCAAGGAACCTTAGCCTATTTTGTTCTTAAAAATTGGGATTGAAATTCTGATAGAATTGGTTCTAGTATTGTTGGGCTTGAGTCTTGAGATTAGGATCTATAAATTATTGAAGCAGCATCTTTTCTCTGTATAATAAGCAAGCATGTGATTGGCTTTGTAGGTTTGTGCTACTTCTAGCTCACTATGGTTGTAGATGCAAGTTGTCTTGTTAATAATTTTGAAGCTTGATTTTCTTTTTTTATCTTCTACTAGTTCCAAAGAAATTTTTTGTAATCTTTAATCAGATTATTGATTTGTTTTCGACTTTTGCAACCACTTATTTGATTTGAGACCAATGCCCTGATTCAACATTGACACTAAGTTCCTGGTGAGAACTTCTTTTATTGAGCATGGTAAATTTTATACTTGCTTTTTTATCTTATTTCTATTGTTAACTTTTTTTTGTTTTAAAAAGATTATAGTGTCTGCTTTATTCAATTTATATGAACTTATCATATATATTTTGACTCCATAATGGATCTATAAATTAGCTTTGTCATAATATTTGAGCCAAATTGGTTCTCTTATTTTTGAAATTAAGGCATGTGACAGAACTGCAAATAAATACAATGGAAGTGAAGCATTCACCAACTCTGATGCAAGCTTATATAAAGAGGAGGGAGCATTGGAGGCCAACAATGATGGTATTATTGGCAGGGAAGACAGAACTTAAGGGCTGCTGGGAAAGAAGTTATTCTATGTAAGTCAGTAGACATGCTTCGTCATGGATTATATGTCCCTAATTAACTTATTGTGTGATATACTGAATGCTGGTTGTTCTAGCTCTATAAATCCAGGTATTTTTTTTAATCATGTCAGTACTGCCTTGCTATTTTTTATTACTTGAGACATGGCGTATATGGATCTTATATATGTTTGCACATCAAGTTTTCAATCATATAAGCTTCTTTTATATATGCATATATCTTATTTGCTACGAGGAGTCTATATATATTTTTGTTTGTAGTTTCGTTTATATATCTTATTCTGCTGTGAAATACCAACTCTATGGAATATTCGATGGTTTTATATTTTTCTTTCACAGGTATCTGAAAAACAAGTACTTGAGATGAATGAGTTAAGACAACATTGATGTTGTTATTGTTAAAGATTTATGTCCCACATCGGCCTGAATACTGGCACTAGCATTAGTTATAAGTAAAAATTTATAAATTACGTATATAATTAATTTAGAGGGAGTGAATAAGTTATTTTTAATTTTTATCAATTTATAATTTAATAACCTAAACAAAGTTGTAAGGCATACAATCGCGTATAAGAATAAAATACGAAAATAAAATAATAACACATGATATTTTTAGGTGAAAACAACCTAAGTTATAAGCATTATCTAAGAGGAAAATCACCGGTCCACTCGACCACCTAACTTTCTACTATGAAAATCAAAATCAAATGTTCAAGTACAAACTTGGTCTTATGTTACTCTTCTTAAAATACTGTCTCAATATACTTTACTCACGAGCCCCTGCTCTATTTTCACAGTTTTCAATATTAACGTGAGTGATTTTCAGACCAACGTTCCAATGAACTCTCCACCAATCAGATCGTTTACAAATCAGCTGTAAAAATATTAGCACAAAAAACACAAGTGCACGTGCATGTGTGTTCTAAAACGGATTTAATAATAAATAATCATAACTAGTTGATTCAAAACATATGTCACTTAAATCAAATCAGTTAGCAAATTCTAGAACAAAAAGATTAAGAACAAGTTCACCAAAAATAATTTCTTTGAAATTTAATAATCATATCAAATAATTATAAATACACATAAAATTATTTAATCCAAACATATAAAAATCTAATGAAGAAGAAACTATATAAATATAAAAATACCAAATAAATTTACTAATAAATATATCTGGTATAATATCAATTTAATATTAACTAACTTATTTAATTCCTTGTGTTTTTATTAATAAAGATTCGTTAATTAAAAAAATATTGTAATTATTTATTTTTTTATAATCACTATCTTATAAATCAATATACATATATAACCTTATAAATCTATATATATATATATATGTATTAATTACCTCTGTCGTCGAAATATGTAAGAATTGATATTGTTGATGAAGTTAGTTTCCGCTAAACACTTATGCAACTCTACCTTTTTATTCACAACATATCTATATTAATTCCTATATTATCTTCAAGTATCGCTCTTGAATATTAACTTCTTTTTCGACGATGAACAATTGGCACATATATAACAATTTACAACAGTTTGAGTTTTTCTTCTCTTCTGCCTACCCTTAACCCTAATATATATATATATATATATATATATATATATATATTAAGGGTTAAATGTATTTTGAAATTAATTTTTCAAATTCTATTAAAAACCTTGATATTATAAAAAAATATTTTTTTGAAACATATTTTAAAAATATTAAATTAGTAATTTCATAAATTGATTCAAGTTTAAATAAATATTTTAGCACTAAAAATAATTTTATACTTATGAGCATGCGCTATTTAATGCATAAATTCAATCTTATGTGTCGTAGTTATCAAATATATACCTGAAGTACAATTATCTGGAACTCGAGCATTTATTCGGTTTTTCTTGATAGACTTGATAGCATACCTAAAAATAAATTTACAAATGAATATTTTGTCCACGAAAATATCCAACACTCATAGTCCTAACAAACTCCCTCTTTGGCATTTTCGTGTGGCAAAACCTCTCTCTCACTACATAAAACTTATAAAAATAAGATAAAAATACAATGGTGTCCCAGACTCTATAGTGGAACTATCCCATAGTCCGGTGAATCCATCTTCGCTGCAACTTGACAAACTTATAAGTAACTGAAATAACACTCACTAAGTAGAGGACAACTTGCATGAAAGCCTCATTGTATATTAGTTCAATTTATATAGAAATAAGCGAAGTGTAAAGAATAGTCATCACTACTATACAAAGGGATATTTAAGTCGATATGTAAAGTCGACTTTTGGAAAAAACTGACTTATAATGAATTCAAAGTCGATTCAGTGTAGAACCGATACTATCCACGTAGGACGTAGCATCTGTTGACATGTCGAACCAACGCTACACATGGACGTAACGTTGGTTGACATCTAGAACCGACGCTACGTCCTACGTGGATAGCGTCGGTTGACACGTAGAACCGACGCTACACACGTGGATAAATTCTTTTCTCTTCTTTCTTTCCTAGATAGAAACTATTCCAAGCGCTGCATAACTCTCAAAAACCCAAAACCTCCTCCACTCTTTCTCATTTTTTGGCCACCTACGACCACCAATTCTAGCGCCAATTAGTGGGCATTCTTCCTCTCTAACTAATCTTTTAGATCCCCTGTTTTTTTGAGCAAAATACTCTAATTTTTTATACCCATTTCTCACTTACAAACACCATTTTTTCTTCATTTTCTTCATTTTGTCACTTCATTTACTCTTATAAGTATTTCTATTAATCCTACGCACTTATTATTCATATTTTTTCTATTATTATGTGTTATTATTTATGTGTATAATTTTTTGTATTATTTATGTAGGTTTGTATTATAACATCAGAAGAAGAATATGATGATCTTGAATAACATAGGACAACACCATGATAATTTTTTTACTATTAATTAATATTTTATTTTTCAATTATTTGTATTATTTAAACTATTTGTTAAATAGATTTTTTTCTGCTATTATGTAGTGATTGAATACATGTTTTAATTTGAGTATAATAGAAAATGAGTAAATTTTGTAAAAAAAAAATTAAACTCGGTTCACGCGTTAAACCGACTTTAAATTTTAAATCATTTCATTTAAAGTCAGTTAAAAATCAACTTTAATAGTTCATTTTGTAGTAGTGTATGTTGTATGCATTCATACCAATCAAGATTAATTAAATATGCTCTCCCCCTATATGCATAACAAAATAAAAACATGAAAGTAACACACATCATTATCTCTTCCTTTTTGACATACGAGAAGGACAAAACATTAGACAAAGCAATGAAGCTAAACACCTTCTAAAGATATAGCAATGTAAAATCAGAGTAATACAAAAGTGTAATGTGTTGTAAACTCCCTTCTAAGTTCTATGACTCTCTAACTTATAAACCAATTAAAGAGTCAATAAATGAAAAGAAGATGTTTATGGGGAAAAAAATCTGATTTGTTTTATATTAAATTTACATAAATAGCCACATAGAGTATTAAACTCATTTAATAACAAATGAACACACAACCAATTGAAAACTCATCATTTTTTAACTCCAATTTTGATTATTTATCATATAAATAAATAAGTATAGTAGAAGAGATACACAAGTACGTTTCGCACATATAATGACATATTGACATTTACTTAAAGTAGTATATATATATTTAAACTCCACAAAATATGTCAATTCATTCATTTATGACCTATCAAGAGAGACTCAAAATAAAAAAATATCACCTGTCATATAAAATTATAATTGAGTCTTCAATCTTACAAAATAAAATATATTTACCAAAAAAGGACTTGAGTTTTTTTTATATAAATGAGGTAAATGATATTATTTTTTAAAAAAAATCTCTATTAGCTCTTTCTTTTTGTGCATTCTAAGTACAAGATTTATAAGCAATCATTTTTTGCATAATCTTTCTTTTTTTTACACGAGTCATAAACCTAACATGATGACTTTCACACTAGTTATAAAGTAGTCTTCTCTGCTAACTGCGATAGCTTCACATATCACAGTAAATAGCCCTCTCAATACTAGGTGCCTTCATACGGTAAAGTTTTAGCATGTAAGAAATATAACTCAACAAAATTTTACAATTAAGATTAGTTGAAGTCCTAGAGTCTTTTAAGAAAATTCATATACTTTAAGCATAACATATATGTGTGTTCGTGAGTGTATGAATAAGTTCATGTCAACATCGATCATCAAATGTATAGAAAATGTGTGGGTGCATAAGCCAAATTTGTAAAATAATTTATACAATAAATATCAAAATTAGTTAAGTCATTAAAAATAAGGTTATATGTCTATAAGTGTTGAATAAGTCCAATATCCTATTGGCCAAATAAGTATTATAGTTCTCTCTTCTACTTCTCTCTTCTTTTTTTAAGTTTAACTAATAAATAAAATAAAGACAACAAAAATTGTTCACCTAGGGTCATTTAAGCACTTTAACAAAAATATCTAGATGAAGGAATAAAAGACGATCAAGTGACCAGGAAAAAATAACATTTTCTAATCCACATTTTCTTGAATTTTGGTTTCTCTATATCATTGGGTTGGGACTCAACAAGCTTATGTTTCATAGATGTGTTCTTGGACATAACTGTACTTTTCTTATTCATCCTAAATGAAGATGCGGTATGCATAATAGGATGATGATAATGAGTCTTAGCATTAAAAGTTCTTAATTTTGTTTGCCTCTTTGAACCTAAGACTTCATGCTTCCTAGTAGAATTTATGAACAAGTTATTATAATTTCCATTCTTTCTTGAATATAATGTAGCATGCGTAGATAAATGATGCTTATGAGTCCTACTATGTGAAGCATGGAAAAAATAATTAAGTTTAGGAGCATTCATAAAACATCTACATTTTGGTCTTATATGACCTTTCCTACTACAATGATGACAGACAGGCACAAATTTAACATTTTTTTCTACTATACATACAATAGTTCTTTGTGCATAAGTAGTAACAGTAGAAATAGAGTTTAAGAACCTTACAAATGTGGTCTTTGATGTTGAAGGTGTTTACTGTTCATCTATGTATCCAAGATCTCTCTTATCTCCATGTAGCTTTCCATAGTCTAGGACTTTGGTCAATTTTTCAACAACTATGGTCAAATTCTTCACCGTCTGTTTAGAAATACTAAGTTCTTGCCTAAGCTTTTTTTTTCCTCAGTGGTTTGTGTAAGTCTCAGATTTATAGCATTAATATTTTTAGAAAATTCCTTTTTATCTTTCTCTAGGCTAGAGGAATTTGTTTGGTGAACATTGATGATATCATTAAGTTTAGTAACTTCCATAAGTAGTTTCCCTCTCTTCTCTAGCACCTAAACAATCCATGAATAGTTCCTCATAACTCGATACATTAAACTTAGACAATAAGAAAAAAAGAGTTTACTTCCTCATTTTCTTCATTCGAGCTAGAGTCAGAGTCATTATGATGTGCTTTGGTAGTTGCGGTGAAGGCACGATAGTTAGTGTCATCATCTTCTAAGTTACTAGCATTATCCTGCTCATTTTTAGTGTCACTAAGTGTAGCATTAAATGCTTGTCCAAATTTATTTTTATTTTTTGCACAATCTATAGAAATATGACCAAAGGCCCCACAAGTATAGCATTGATGACTAATGAGCTTATTTTTCTTACCATCAGAGCTAAGAGGCTTGATTTCCATTCTCGTTCGGTCCATTGAACAACTAGATTGTCCCTTATTAAATTGATTATTCTATTGACCCTTCTTTTTCAGGAACTTCTTCAATTTTTATGCTATCGAGACTAATGAATCATTATTTATATCCTCTTCACTATTAGAGATGTCCATTTTTGGAGCTTTCGAATGCCACATCCTTGATTTTCTTGGGACAATCAAGAGAAATCTCATAGGTTTTGATTGACTCGACAAGTTCATCAATGTTTAGAGTGTTCACATTCTTACTTTCCTCTATAGCTGTAACTTTCATCTTATAGTCTACTGTTAAGGAGCTTAGGAGTTTGCGTACTTGTATTGGTTGTGGAATTTTCTCACCAAGGTTAGAGCAAGAGTTAGTGATATCACAAAAACGAGCATAGAATTAACCAAAAGTTTCATTGTTGCTCATTTTAATGGAATTAAACTCAGATGTTAACAATCTCAATTTTGTTTGTTTTACTTTGGGAAGTTCTTTCATGAGCAAGAGTAAGTGCATTTCATGCAACTTTAGCAGTTTCACAGTCGGAGATGCCATGAAACTCATCCATCAACACTGTAACAAATATTGAGATTAGACCTTTTTGGTTTGCCCCACTAAGGGTTTGTTCTTCAGTGGTCTAATCTCTTCTTGGTTTTATGATTATTACACCATTTTTCGTTACCGAAGGTGCTTTCCAACCATCAAGAATAGAATCCCATATTTTTTCATCTTGTTTGAGAAAAGCTTGCATGCGAACCTTTCAGTAAAGGTAATTAAACCCATCAAAGAGTGGGGATCTAATAGATAACCCACCTTCTTTCATTTAGTCCATAAGTAGGAGTATGTGTCTCTCAAGATCAATCTCACTAAGTGTGTCTAGTGTTGGCTTTGATACCAATTGAAAATTTATAAATTACGGACCTAATTAACCTAGAGGGGGTGAATAGGTTATTTTTAATTTTTATCAATTTATAATTTAATAATCTAAACAAAGCGATCAGACATGCAATTGCGTGTAAGAATAAAATGTGAAAATAAAATAATAACACACGATATTTTTAGGTGGAAACAACCTAGGTCACAACCATGACCTAAGAGGAAAACCACCGGATCACCTAACTTTCCACTATGAAAATCAAATGTTCAAGTACAAACTCGGTCTTATGTTATCCCTAGGATACTGTCCCAATGTACTTTAATTATGAGCTCTTGCTCTGTTTTCAAAGTTTCCAATATTAGCATGAGCGATTTTCAGACCAAATTTCAAATAAGCTCCCCGCCAATCAGATAATTCACAAATCAGCTATAAAAAGGTTAGCACAAAAAACACGCCTGTGCATGTGCTACCCTTCCTATGATACTGTCTCAATATACTTTACTTACGAGCCCCTACTCTGTTTTCACAATTTCCAATATTAGAGTGAGCGGTTTCCAGACCAACGTTCCAATAAGCTCCTCGGCAATCAGATGGTTCACAAATCAGCTGCAAAACGGTTAGCACAAAAAACACAAGTGTTTGTGCATGTGTGTTCTAGAACGGATTTAATAATTAATAATCTTAACTAGATGATTCAAAACATATATCACTTAAATCAAATCAACTAGAAAATTCTAGAATAAAAGAATTAAGAACAAGTTCAGCAAAAATAATTTCTTTGAAATTTAATAATCAGATCAAATAATTATGAATATACATAAAATTATTTAATCTAAACATGTAAAAATCTAATGAAGAAAAAACTATATAAATATAAAAATACTAAATAAATTTACTAATAAATATATCTGATATAATATCAATTTATTATTAATCAACCTATTTAATTCGTTGTGTTTTAATTAATAAAAATTTATTAATTAAAAATATATATAATTATCAAAATTATTAAACTTTTTATAAGCACCATCTTATAAATCAATATATATATATATATATATATATATATATATATATATATATATATATATATATATATATATGTTAATTACCTCTGTCGTCGGAATACATAAGAATTGAGACCCCTGTTCATATGAACACTTATGCAACTCTACCTTTTCATTCACACCATATCTATATTAATTCCTATATTATCTTGAAGTGTCGCTCTTGAATGTTAACTTCTTTTTTTCGACGATGAACGATTGGCACATATATAACAATTTACAATAGTTTGGGTTTTTCTTCTCTTCGGCCTACCCTTAACCCTAATATATATATATATGAATGTCTAATGTTATTAGGATTAAATGTATTTTGGATTTAATTTTTCAAAATACGTTAAAAATCTTAATAATATAAAAAATCATTTTTTAAAAAACACATTTTAAAAATATTAAATTAATAATTTTATAAATTGATTCAAATTTAAATAAATATTTTAACATTAAAATTAATTTCATATTTATGAGCATGCGCTATGAAATGCATAAATTCAATCCTATGTGTCGTAGTTATCAAAGATATATCTAAAATACAATTATCTAGAACTCGAGTATTTGTTCGATTTTTCTTGATAGACTTGATAGCAGACTTAAAAATAAATTTACAGATAAATATTTTGTCTACGAAAATAGCCAAAACTCATAATCTTAACAATAAACGTAGGTAACCTTCTAACTAACAAGTTGATTTTTTGGTTCAAAATTAGACCTGGGTTTTTAACATGGTATCAAAGCAGGACTTGGTCCGAGTGAATGCATTTGGGAAGCTCACCCCATGGCATGCAGCAACATACCCACCACTATCCATCGATGAATTTCGATGTGAAAAAGAATGTTAAAGATCCTTGTCTCACATCAGCCAGGAGACCGATAGTAATATTGGTTATAAGTTTGAACAACCCTCTAACTCACAAACTGGTTTTTGGGTTCATATAATATCTGATTATGCTGGTGATCTGGATAAAAGATCTCTGACAGGTTATGTCTTTACTCTTTCTCATTGTGCCATTAGTTGGAAGGCTACTTTACAGTCTATAGTTACTTTGTCTACGATAGAGGTAGAATATATGGCAGCAGTAGAAGCAATGAAAGAAGTCATTTGACTTAGAGGTTTGGTTTGTGATTTGAGTTTACACCAGGATACTTCTGTTGTATTTTGTGACAGTCAGAGTGCTATACACTTGACCAAGAATACTATGTATCATGAAAGAACCAAACACATTGATGTCAGATATCATATCGTTCGTGACATTGTCTCTCAAGGTGCTATTATTGTCAATAAGATAGTCACTACAGAAAATTCAGTCGATATGTTAACCAAACCAGTTTCTTTTAACAAGTTCAAGCATTGCTTGGATTTGATTGGTGTTTGTAGAAGATAATCACCCTTCGGGGCTTTGGACGACGATTATTTGATAATCCGAGAAATTTCATTTGAAGAATTTGTTTTCTGTTTTGAGCCAAGGTGGAGATTTGTTAATAATGGCCCAAAACTTCAAGCCCAAGTCCATTTGCATTAACCAAATAAACCCTTTCCCTTCCTAGCTGTCTTTGAAAAAAAATAAGAAAAGGAAGCAGAAAGCAAAACTTGACGAATAGGAGAAGAATAGAGAGTTGTTGCACATCTTACTCCTTCGTATCTATTGGTGGTGTTTATGCAGCTGCGTGAAGAATGAATTGGCAGAGAAAGCAACCATCAACCAGCCTCCATTATCTTGTTCTCCATTAATTCGGTAATATCAGCAAAAATTTTGATTTTATTTGCTGGGTTTGATTACTGATTTTTTGTACAGAAAATATCTGGGTATAAATATGTATTTTGGTGTATTTTGTGAAGCTCTCAAAATATTAGTGGTTGTATCTCCATTTGATTATTAGTAGATTTTTTTCGGTGTGTCGTCGTCAGTGGAGTAAACTTTTAATATTGAAAAGTTAAACCACTTAAATCATTGTGTACTATTTATTGTTTATTACTTTTGCTAATTTACAACATTTTCATTTGTGACAAATTCCATATGCCTCAGTTGAAGCCTTCAGTTGGCTTTTTGCATAACCAATTGGAGATGTATAAAAGAATGCTAGTTGCATCTGATGGGCCGGATCAAAATTCTTTTATACAAGCCAACTTTGCAATTTTTCAGAAACATAGGACTAACCGTGGCCATGGACACCAAAGGCAGTTTTCAGGTTCTAAGTCATCATGGAATTTTCATTAGTTTCTTAAAAAGCAGACTATATCTGGTTCACCCTGAAAATTCTCCAAGAATTCTAGCAATTTCAATGGTTTCAAGAACTTCAAAAAACAAATACGTTAGAGACCTGTCTATCAAATTTGTGAGAAGCAAGTGCAAGTTGCAAGTTATTGTTTTGTTTTTCGTGATGCATTGTTGGATAAAAGCTTCAATGGTTTTTATGCTAAATTAGTTTTCAATGACTTGTCATTTCCTTTTAAAAAGATGAGACTTCTATTTTGCATGTACCTGCACGGCTTGATTTGCTTGATTTCTCTATGAATTTGTCGTGTACTGCTCAAATGTGGTCTCATTGCTCCTCACTGTGCTAGTCCTGACTGTGCATCATGTTGTGGTACTGTTCTGAAAGTTGCTAGTACAAGCTTAAAAAGTTTAGCTGCAACCCGTGACTCCCTTCATGTAGTGTCACCATCTCAACGTCCAAATTTGTCTTCTAGTAGTCTTGTTTCATCCTTTGAATTATGCGTGTTCTGATCTCCTAATTTGTCCTCTAGTGGTATTGTCTCATCCACTTAAATATATGCTATGCCTTTATTAGAGATTGATATTCTTGTTGGTAATGTGGGTGATTCGAGAGCGTTGCTTGCTGTGGAAGATGGGAATCAAATTGTGGTTAAAAACCTTATAGATAGTGTTGGATTTGGCTAGTACTTGTGTGAATTTCTTCCTTTATAGGCTGCCACATGATTGTTAGTGCCATCAAAAACTTTGTTGGGTTTGGCTTATTGGCTTATAGAGTGTATTTTATTGGTTACTTATTTGTATAAGTGTGTATTTTGTTTCTCTTATGTATTTTATTTTTTTGCTAATGTTGATTAAGAATCTAAGTATTGTCTCGTAAATAAATACAAAGTTTATTTAATAGTGTATGGTCACCACAATCTACTAATATCTAATTAGATACAATATTTATTTATTAGTATATGGTAAACACAATCTACTAATATCTAAGTAGTATTATGTTTAGAACTTTTTTGATAAGTTAAGTATCAATGTTTTTATTTTTAGACTTTTAGGTTGTGTTTTTAGAATACTGTCTTTGTTTCTTCTGTAAATGTTTCATTGTTAGTGACGTTCATTGATACAAAAAATTTTATTTGTAAGTTATATTATTAATTTTTGATTTTTATAGAGTTTGATTGATGGGTTATTTTTATCAATGTAACTTTTTTTTCTCGACAAATGATGATATCAAATTTATTAATTTAATAGAATTATTAGACTATTCAATGATATTGTGTATCTTAATCTAATGTATAAGTTGTATAATTAAATAATAAAATTATAATTGTATATAACATAGAGATGTAAGTGTGTATTACATCTCCTATATAAGACATTGATGTATTGAAATTGAGAATTCATTCAATAAAAAATGTAATTGATTTCTGAATTTTGGAAATAATTTATCTATAATTTTTAAATATTATATTTAAAATTTTATTTATAAAAATGTAAAGTTAGATATTGATGCTACAAGTGTCAACCATCCATTTATTCAAATCATCGTATTAAATATATTTATTGACCAATTCAATCTTATGAATGTGAAGTTCAAGTATATGGGCAGTAACCATTTACTGTTCAAACAGAAAAAGAGGGGTAAAAATCACTGCTAATTAAACATATCCCATTTTCCATGAAATTGATTTAAACTTTAAAAAAATTATAAATAAAAAAATTATAAAATTTAGAAGAGTGAAAAGGCTTCATGCCGGCCATTTTCAAGCAACAGAGGCCAGTAGCTCTAGCGATGAGATTATGCCGCCACCAGAATTAAGGTTTCCCAGCGGGTCTGTCAGTGGGACTTAGGAACATGTTGCCCATGTGTTGCACTTTAAGAATTTAATGGCCCTAATTTATTTATTTATGGACATGCCATAATATGTTAGACATTTGCTTCTACACTTCACAACGCACATAATTGATTTAATGGTGTAAATTTCGAAAATCTTTCAGTTTCCAACTATACTAATAACAAGCTTATAAGAAAGGAATCTCATCACTTATGCCCATAACCCAAGATCCTAAAGAAGTAGTTGAAATTTTTACGAAACGATTCAAGGTAGAAAGGTTAAATCTATCTAATTTTTCATATTATATAATGATTGATGTGTTTTAAAGAAGAATTTTTTTCAAAAACTATTTGGTGAATTGACTAACACATCACCCCCAATCCTTGGAAATCACGTATGAAGATACCCATAAGTTTATGAGCCTCGGAAGGAAAATGAAAATCAAACTAAATAGATAAAATGAGAGATACAATGTATAATAAGACCCAAACAATGATGTCAATTGTTTTATAGGAAAAGATCCAAAGAAAGGAATGCTTGCAACGCACCTCTCCACCCCTTTCTTGTGACATCTCACAATGTTGAATTTATAAATGAGTCAAATAGATTGTTAAGAGTGGTAAGGCAAGATGGGAAAGTTGAAGGAGCATCTCAAAAAAATGAGGAATTGTAAAAACACATTGAGAAGGTATATGACCAAATTCTTTAGTTAGGATTTTGGTTATTGTATACTTTTTCACCGATTTTGTCAGAAAAGAACGCGGAGATAACCTAATCTAATGTAAAAAGAAGAAAACTCAATGCTTTAAGAACTTTGTATATCCCTCATTTAGAAATAAAGAGGCAAAATAGTTCTCATTTACTTAGGATGCATGCAAAACAAAAGATATGTGAAAATGTTCAACCTAAGAAACCTAAGAAAGAAGACGAGTTTGAAAACACCAAACATCTTCTTTAAGGTAAAATAATTCGACAACAGACTCAAATCAACCACGTAGTTTCCCCCAAATTTGTACGAAGTTTCCCCCAAACTTGTACGAAGTTTCTCATTAAATGTGAGGAGGCCAAAAAAGAGTCATATTTTACTCATTATGCAAGTATAAGAGATATGTGTGAAAATGAACAAACTAAGAAAGAAGATAAAGTTTGGAAACACAAAATCTCTTCTTTAGATTAAAGGATAATAATGGTAGACTCATTTAAACAATTCCTCCAAACTTGTATGAATAAACTAACATAATTCTTCATATAAGAGTGAAGAAAAAAAAGTCCCTACTTATGAACCACCTCTAGAACATCGACAAGTGTATTAATCATTTGTGTATATATAAAACCAAAGATTTTTGGATTATCATTTATTGTAACCTTCTTGATTAAATTCTCTCAAACAATTATAAAAATCACTTAAAAGATATCATTTTTAACCTATTTTTATTTATAAAAATAAAATATAATATTTATATTAATAAATTTATTTATTTTTATTTTTTAAAATAAAAATAGGTTAGTTATAACTAATCAATCAAATTTATTTAAAAATACTTGAACTTAAAAACCCTTATATTATTCTATATAAACTAAACTAAATTACAATTGATTAGAGCTTAACGATTAAAACGAATTAAATTGAATCATTTTATAATGTTACATTTATCTAATATAACACTACATAGCTAGAAGCAATTGAATTAGTAATATATTGTTATTACCGTAATAATTTTATATTAATTATGATAAAATATTATTTATTTTTAATATTAATTATAATAAAATATTATTATAACATTAATAATTTTAAAATATCGTCCACTATCTATAATCATATTTACATTATAATATTTCCTTAAAATAATAAAAATAATTTTTTGGAAAGTAATAATAATTTTTTTATCAATAACGTACGAGAGGAATGACGTACCCTCTGATATATATATATATATATATATATATATATTTTAAAAGCTCATCACCTTCCATTCAAAGTTTAATTCTCTAAAAGATTTGAAGTTTCTTTCGTTTGTCATTGGTTTCCATTAATTCATCTAACAAAATACATGACTAAAAAATAGGACAATTGGTTATTTCAATAACTATTAAAGAATTCATTAACTGTCATTAAATGGGTAAAATGGTGGTGAACCCCCGTGCAGAAACAGGGGTTTCCAAAAATTGACGAGCGAATCAGAAACCAAAGTAGGGTCCAACTCACTCGCCTTTAAAATTGTGTTCGTAACAGTAAGTGTTGGCATGACCCACCGTCTCAAAACGATCATTGACGAGTCACCCTTCACCCCTGACAGGACGGGTTAATGTTTATTTTATGCACCTCTTTGTTTTTATATATTCCTTAGTCTTTTGATCTACCTTATGTCGCCGATGTGGGATTTAAACCAAGCTTTCTTTTCTTCTTGGCTTTCTGCAATGTTAAAGTAGCTATTCATTGTTGCAAAATCCAAGGATATCCAAATACCATATATCACTCTGTCTAAATAAATAATGCAACATATATTATTAAGGTGAGTTTTAACTTTTTTAAATATATGTTATTTATTACTTTCGTCAATTAAATTGTATTCTCTTCATCTTCTATTAGATTTTTTAAAAAACATTTATACTAATCATAAATACCACATCAATATATACTCTAAAAATAATGAATACTTTTTCCATTCTTGAGTTGTATTTGCACCAAGATCGAAGACTAGTTCCATTGAGAACAAGGCCACCAAAAACATGTATTAGTTCTATTTGCCCTAATTTTTCTTTCTGCCCATATTTCCATCAACACTTTGGTCTCCATTTTAACATAATTTGAATTCATAGACATGGAAGGTCGCGGATTGGAGTTTAAAATTCTGTTCAATGACCATAATACTCTTGATGGCAAATGTTATAATATGCCACGGGTCTAATTTGCTCGTCTTTCAACTAATGGCAATCAATAAGCATTTCATTGTCTACCCGAATACATCACAAACTACATGACACAAAAAAAAAAACATCTCTTTCGTCCCTATTTCGGGGTGCTCATAGGGAGAACTTCCTGAGTTAAAGGCAAAGGGTGGAAGAAGAGACATATAGCTGAGATGTCATCCATAGCAACGCCCTTTCTCTTGCATTTCCATGCACGAGCAGCGTACTCCACTAGTCTCTTTGCTGCCTTTGCTCTATTTGGTGTTGAATCTACAATCTGTATTGCTTCTTGGTTGGAAACGACATCCCATACCTAACTCAGAAAAAGGTATAAACAATTTATAAAACTTGACATACACTAGTGTCTTTTCATGCATTTGGCAGCAAAATGAAAAGTGCTTCAAACACATCATTGTTATGCCTTTTTTATTAAGGATGGTTTAAGCTATTTGTCGTTAAAGGAGAAATCTGTAAAAGGAATAATCCATACCCCATCTGTTGCCAATACAACAAATTGGTCTCTGCTTGTTATGCTTCTCTGTGCAACTTCCGGCACAGAAATGAGTCCAAAATCTTTCACGCAGTAATCACCAAAGGCTCTAGACATTGCAAGTCCAGGTGATTCCTCATTCGGAAGCCAGACCCTGTGAACTCCAGGTTCATCATGTAAGCAAAATACCCTACCGTTACATTGAGTTATACGCTCAGCCTCTTCTGCACATTACAAGATGCAAAATAGGTAAGACAAAATGACCAATGTTATCGTCATGTGAGAGATTGAGATAGAGGAAGAAGACTGACGAGGTAAATTGGGCTTGAAATCAACAGTAAGCTGAACAGGCATCAAGATCCCATCCTCTGAAGTGGTAGCTAGCACGGCACGGGAATCTCCAACATGTGCTATAATAATGTCTTCACCCTGGCCAAATCAAGATTCCATACACATATTCATGTCAGTAGAGAATTGATTCCAAAATCCATTATTCTAAACTAGTCCCCCAAACCAGATTTCAAGCAAAATTCTCAAGCTAATTACCCAAAGTCAAAACCACTATTCCTATTTGACCAAAGAGAATTGACACCCAACCCCAACAAGAACAATTCTATGATCAAATGTTACCATGTTACTACAATTTTCATGGCTTACTCTGAATTATCATCGCTAATTATAGTTTCCATCATCAAAGATACATAAAACAGGATTTTACTTCCTCGTGAAATGAACTTAGACATTTAACCACTTAATTGTCTATAAGTAGCAGCCAACAGCCAAGTTAGTTTTTCTCATACAGAAGAAACTTCAGTTACCTGTCTAACAATACTCAAAGCAGTTGTTCCACTATAAAAGGAATCAATTTTTCGATGTTGCTCAAGCTCCAGATCAATAGCAGCACAAGTTTTAATATAAGAGTGCTTCCATATATCAAGCCGGTGAAGCTTTTTGTCTGCATCCAAATCCAAGTTTGGTTCTAAGGAAGTTTGAGTTAGTGCCTGCTGCCAATTGCACAACAAAGAAGAAGGCATTGATTCTCTAACAACTTTTGCCACAAAATGTCCCCAAGGTCCATGTCCATCAAAAACCCCACAAAACAACATATCCTCTTGGCATCCAAATTTCTATCACCAAAACAAAAGACATGCACAACTTTTCACTTACAAAACAAGAAAAACACATTCTTTATATAAATTTTACACAATTGAGCTTAAGTTACAGCATGTATAATCTATTTACCTCCCAAACAATGCAGCAATCTTGGTTTATTCCCTTATGTCCTCTCTTTGAGAAAACCGAGGCAAAATTTTTAGAGCCAATAGCATTTACTATACCGGAAGTTCGTAATATTAAGTCATTCTTCTTTGCCTCCTTTTCCATAACATCAACAGTCTCTCTAGTTCCATGATTTTCAGAGTTCCTTACCTTCTTCAGTGACAATGATCTAGCCAGGCCATTGAACATTGATGATAAGTGCCCCATAAGCTCTTCTATTCAATTCCCAGAAATTATTGTTGTTGATATAATACCTGAATATTAAGCATTTATAAAAGTCATGTATAGCCTTTATAGGTACTAGGAAGAACAAGTGGACAGAAAAAAAAATTCTTGATACATGTACGATAAAAAGTTTTACATTAATATTTTCCCACTTGTGTAAACATTCTATTCCGACAACCAAACATGAGATTTAGGCAGATTTAAGCATCTTGAAATTGAGTAATACCGTGACTGAGTAAAAGACACTATCTGACTCAGAAAGGTAAGAATCTGAGAATTAACTATCAGAAACAAACAAATTAACGGTGAATATGTAAGACTTCGCATAGAATATTCAAACCTACATGGAATTCCAGCATTTCATATGGAATTTTTTTTATTGAATGAAAGAAAAGAAGAAAATGAAAAACAAAAAATGAATTGTTAGTCCTAAGAAACTATTCAAACGATTAGTTGAATTCGGTCGCTAAGAGAAGGCAGAAAACAAGTTGCAATATTTAAAGTTGGATTTTTTATCGCGTTTACAAAATCCGAGAAGGAAAAGCTTCCAATCAACCAAAGCTGGTTCTAGTATATGCTCTGCAACCAACAAATGAAGATACACGTCGTTTGGTTGCTGGGAAAACAAAGGCAAGGCAAGATATTTAATAATGAAAAGCAATTCAGATACGAAAAGTTTCTTGTTCTCTTCTTTATCTCGTTTTCAAAGTTTCAGTTTCTCTTTAAACCCCAAAGAAATTTATCAACTTTCATTGAAAACCCAAATGAAAATCCAATGAAAGAACAAAAAACAAATAAAGGTTGGATCTTTTCATCTATACCATATGGAATTACATGGAAAAAATGCAGAGCTAGCTTGATCTTTCCATCTTTCTAGTTATCTCCAATATTATAGTAAATCGACAAAAATCCACAAAGAACTCCCAGAAAAGGAAACAAAACCGTATAGATTCGAGCTTTAACAGATACCAAACAACCCAAAAGGGTAAAAACGAAAAAACAAAAACACTTTCATTTCTTGTTTAAACAAGGGAAAACAGAGTCCAAAACAACTAGAAACAAAAATCCAGAATAAAGTTCGTGCAAAAAAAAGCAGAGAGACGAAGTAAAAAAGAAAACTAGATTTACCAGCGAAATTCTGTCTGAAAATGAGAAACTAGATAGCTAGAAACTCGTACAGTCTAAGTAACATGGTTTTAACCGGTCGGAACTCAGCAGTATTCCGATGAGGAGTGCTGAGTTTAGAGACAAGGAAACTGAAGAAGGATTGCTATCCATAATTGTATGATTGAGTATCTGGGAGTTTGCGTTTTGTTGGTTTGTGATTTTTATCGTCGAAGGAGATGAAAACAAGGACACAGCCTCTAATGCATACAACAAACTATACGCTGTACGTAATCTTTACTGTTGGGCTTGTGTTTGTGTCATGGTTCTGTAGCTAAAAGGCTCCATCATTTTCTCTGAAACAATTATGGTACAAGATGCTTATTGGAAAAAAAACAACTAATATATTGTGATATTCCATTGCGAAAATATGAGAAATGTTATGAGTTAGATTGATATATGATGTGTAGAAATTTTTTTATTGATATATATGAATATATTTATTTAAAAAAATGACTTATTTTATATAAATAATAATAATAATATTTTTTTAAAATTATAAAAATATATAATATATTTATACAACTTATTCATATAAAAAATAAATAATAACACCGTGAGAAGAAGTTTTTTACTTTTGCTTTTATTTTTGTTCTTACATCGGGTTGCTGTTATTCTACATTTCTACTGGGAATAAAAGAATGTCTATACGCATAATACCGGGTTTGGATTTAAATTTGTGCGGAATAAGATTTAAAATTATGTAAAAAAAAATCATATATATATATATATATATATATATATATATATATATATATATATATATAATAATAATAATATTAATATTAATTATTTTTAATTAAAAATAATGTTATATGCCTCGCGTTTTAGTAAAATATATTCAAATTATTGAATTTTTATGAAATATTAAACGTTAAAAATTTAAAATTTAAAATTAAGATAAAATATAATTCTATTTTACAAATATATTTTTCTATAATTTTATAAATATTATAATTACGGTTTATTTGTTACGAGTTAGATGTAAACTAAGCACTACTCTAAAGACGTGATAACGTCTACATAAACTAGATCAAAACAAAGAAACTACTTATCTCTAAACAATAAGGATTGTACCTAATCCTATTTCGTAGCCGAGGAATCCTTTAACATCCTCCCTTAAACTGAATTGTAGTAGCAATCAGTTTATGCACGAGATAGAACACATACACATAAGCTCTCGCATCTTTGAAAAAGTAGTCAATTTTAATGGTTTAGCCATCACATCTGCGACCTACTTTTGAGTAAGGTAATAAACCATTTTCATAACCTCCTTCTTGGTAAGTTCTTGAAGAAAGTGAAACTACACATCAATATGTTTGTTGCGACCGTGTATCACAAGATTCTTTGAGAGCTTGATTGTTGAGTTATTATCACAGTTTACTTGTGTAGGAGCATGTTGAACATGCATTAGTATCTCACAAATTTTCTTTAGCTAAACTGTTTAACAAGCACATGAGGCTCCTACAATGAACTCAAATACGATAGTGAACAAGGTGACAACATGTTGCTTCTTAGAGGACCATGAAACAACCCCTGAGCTCAGCATAAACATGTAACCAAACGTACTCTTTCTATCTTCAAGATCTTCAACATAGTCACTGTTCGTGTAGGTGATTAGCTCATTGTTTCCTCCCTTCTTGTAAAACACTCTAAACGATGAAGTTCCTTTCAAATATCTTAACACCATTTTTGTTGTAACCAAGTGAAATTTTGTAGGAGATTCTATGAATGTACTGATGAGACTCACCACGAATATGACATCTAGTCTAATGGTAGTTAAATACATAAGACTTCCCACAATCTATTTATATAGTGTACTATCGATCTTTACTCCATGCTCATCCTTTATAAGCTTTGTTCTAGGACCAATGAGGTTTTGAACCGAATTGCATCCCTTCATCTTGAATCTTTCCAACACCTCGTGAGTGTATTTTCGTTGACCAAGAAAAATTCCTTTTGTTCGTTGTAGCACTTCTATACCAAGGAACTATCTCATTTTCCTGAGATTCGTCATATCAAATTCATTCATCATAGATTGTTTGAACTTAGTAAACATTTGTTCATCATTTCCAATGAATATAAGATCATTAACATAAAGGAAAATTATCAGAATTTTACCTTCAATTGATACATTTGTGAATAAGGTGTGCTCATAGAGACACTTATGAAATCCCTCATTCATGAAATAAGCCTTAATGCGACTGTACCAGGCTCAAAGAGCCTGTTTAAGTTCATACAAGGCTTTCCTTAATTTATACATCTTATGTTCTTATCCTGCTTTAATATACCCCATCAGTTGTTCCATAAACACCTCTTCACTAAGCTCATCATGTAGGAAGGCTAACTTTACATTTTAACTAGTAGTTTGTCCACTTTTTCTGTGCAGCA
Source organism: Hippophae gyantsensis (assembly GCA_030763125.1). Lineage (NCBI taxonomy): Eukaryota > Viridiplantae > Streptophyta > Magnoliopsida > Rosales > Elaeagnaceae > Hippophae > Hippophae gyantsensis. The sequence continues at coordinate 56,846,846 of CM061032.1, read as the reverse complement.
AGGGAAATAACTACTTATATGGTATCTAACTAGGCCACATGTGCAAAGACTTTAACACAGTCCACTCCATGATGTTGAGTATATCCTTTTTCAACTAATTTTGTTTTATACTTATCCACCTCACAATTTTCATTGAGTTTGGTTTTATAAACCCATTTTATCCCAATCATTTTCGATCCACTTAGTAAGTCAGTTAACTCTTATGTTTTGTTCTTCTCTATGGCCGCTACTTCCATGTATATTGCCTTTATCCACTTTGTACTCTTTGCTACATCAACATACGAAATAGGATCATTGGATATAAACATATCTAGATGGGCGATGTCTTCCTCTGAAGAGAGACCTTCTCATATTTCATAGCCCTTCATCCAAATTGATGACCTTTTAGTTCTTCTTTCTTTGGAGCTGCTTGAGTGCTCTTCTGTGGTATCATGTGGAGCATTATGCTCAATTCCTTCTTCTGAGGTGTCACAAGGGTCTGGAGTAATTTATACATTATCACCATCTGATTCACCATGTACAATATATGAGTCATCTTCTCCCCAATCTATATTTGCAAGGATCACTTCTTTGTAATTCTCATCTCAATTCCAAATTTTATATTCATCAAATATCACATCTCTACTTATTATTATCTTCTAAAAAATTGGATCATATAGTCTGTATGACTTTGATTCTTCACTGACTCTAAGCAAAATACACTGCACACTCTTATATCGAGCTTTGTTCTTTTGTCATCTAGAACATTGGCATAAGCAACACATTTAAATACTTTGAAATGATCCACATATGGTTTGAATCCTCCTCATGCTTCTTCAAGAGTCATATTTTTCATGATGAGAGTTGGACTTCGATTCAAAACTTGAACAACCCAATTCACTAGTTTGGATTAGAACATCCTTGGAATTTTTTTCTGAAAGCATGCTTCAAACCAAATTCATAATAGTTCCTTTCTTCCTTTCTACCACTCCATTTTGTTATGGTGTGTAAGTTGTTGTTAACTGCCTGCATATCCCATTCTTATTGCAAAAATTAGAGAATTCATGTGATATAAATTCTCCACCTCTATCTATATGAAGACATTTTATGTATGCACCAATTTCCTTTTCAACATGACCCTTAAAGTGTTTGAAAGTACCAAAGGCTTTTGATTTTTTTCCAAAATATATACCCAAGTCTTACGATTGAAATCATCAATGAAGTTGATTAAGTACCTTTTCTTGCTATTGGAAGTATGAATGATTGGTCCACAAATGTAAACATGCACTAATTGGAGAATTTTAGAATCTTTCCACATGCTCTTTGATGGAAATGGATCTTTGTGATGTTTTCCTACCACACAATGTTCACACATACTTGTAAGGATTTTAAGATTTGCTAGTCCAATTACCATGCCTTTTCTTGTATAAGTTTCAAGTCATTGAACCCTAGGTGTCCATATCTGTAGTGCCATAGTTGAGCTGGTTCATCTGTGAAAGAGATAAAACATGTTTACTCCATAGGTTTAGTTTGAGTAATCAAAACAAACATTCTATTTTTAGACATGACAGTGTCCATAATCAAGTCTATCTCAGGATGAAATAGCTTACACCTTCCATGTTGTATGACAATGTCAATTTCCTTTTCTTATAATTGACCAATACTCAACAAATTGTTCCTCAAATCTAGAACATAAAATACTCCAGTAATTATATAGACAAGTCCATTGATTAGTAGATATATGTTGCATTTTCCTATCATGGACATCCTTGAATTGTTTCCCAACTTCACAGATTCTCTAATGCTTTCATCAAGAACAGAAAATAGTACCATTTTTTCACACATATGGTTGTTGCATCCTGAATCAAGGAACTAGGCCTCTTCATTATTAAACTTTGGTTTGTCCATATAGGCCATCAATAAGATCTCTTCATTTGCTTCTAGGTAATTAGCTCTTGTCTTCTTTTCCTTCTTTAGGCATTTAAATTGAAGATGTCCAAATTCATGACAGTGATAACACTCAATGGATGACTTATCAAATGCTTGTCAACCTCATCCCCGATCACCTTTACGGCCTCTTCCCTGTCCTTCAAATTTATCACCATGGGAAATCTTCAATGCATGTTCCTCCATGACATGGTTATTCATGCATTGATCATGAAACAAGAGACTACTTTGAAGCTTATATATAGATAAAGTGTCTAGATTGTGAGATTCTTCGATAGAACATACCACATAATCGAACTTGGGACTCATGGATCTCAAAATTTTCTCAACAATTGTAAGATCATCCATCTTTTCTCCATGAATTCTCATCTTGTTAACTGTGGTAAGGGTACATGTAAAGTACTCATTCACTGATTCTCCTATTTTCATGTGAAGATTTTCAAAATCCTTTTGAAGATCTTGAAGTTGAGCTCTTTTCATGGAAATAAGAATTTAGTGAAGGAAGTTATGCAATCCATCCTTACTTATACCATGAGTTATTTTAAGTTGTTATTAATGGTTTGTAATGATGTTTAATGTCTTATGGTAAAGTTTTGCTAAGGTAGGGATATTGAGAAGAATTGTATTCATTGAATGGTTGGGACAAGTTATAAACACTATTAGCTAATGATCTTTAGGCTTGGTTTAGGAACATTCAATCATTTAACCAAACACTCTTATCTAAACACTATTGAAGGATTTTAAGTCACCTTGATTCTTTGGTTGCAAGGGTTTTAAAAGGAAAATACTTTGCAAAATGTGGTATATTGGTAGTCAAATCTATATCTTATGATTCTTTTTGTTGGAAAACCATTATATAGGGGTATGAACTGGTCTGGAGGGGTGTTTGAGCATAAGGAATGACTTGTTGTCTAAGCTTTATAAAGTCCTAGCCTTGAGACATCTGCCCAAGCCTTGATGTGTCATATTCTTGAGACATAGTACCCCAGCCTTGAGGTACCATAGCCTTGAATAATGATTCCACAAACATCCTCACAAGTTTAGAATATTCTAGAATGTTTGAGAGCCAACCATATGCTTGATCTCTTAACATGGTCGAGCCTTAGTTAATTTATGCTTACTCGTGTATTTTTAATATACTATGACGTGTACTCCTATATAATTAACACATATACATGTAATGTCTTATATATATAAGAACATGGACCCTAACTAAGGACAAATGGTTATCATTCCCTAACATGTTTATAGTTTCTCTCTCTAAATTGAATTATCCACCAAAATTTTGGCACCTATTGTAGAGCTCAAGATTTAAAGTTGAACTTTTACTTCTGGCCCTTATTTTCTAGGATTCACTCCAAATTTTAAGAGAGAAACCCCAAAAACTAAAACACTTCACCCTACGCTTTCACTAGCGATAGCTATCATGGTTGGTACTCGACCAGAAGAAGCTCAAGCTGAAGAAGCTAGAGTTGAAGAAAAAATTAAAGAGATTGAATTGGAGCCAAGAAGGAATGAACCTGGAAGAGTGAAAGATATAATGGATGAAGTCTTTCATCATAATGCCTCAATTGAAGTACAACCAACTTAGTTGGAATGAATTACACCTAAAATAGTAAAGTGTTTAATATACTCTTTTGGTTCTTATATTCATTTCATATGATATAGCTCTTAAAAATCAAAGTTATTTCTTAATTAAAACTAGATTTGATCACCTCGATGAGAAAGCAGGTAGAATGCTCTAGTGAAAAGAAAAATACAAGTTGAACACCTCGATCGTGAATCAGGTAGAACGCTCAAATAAAACCATGAGTTGATCACCTCGGTTAAGAACCAGGTAGAATACTCTAGTGAAAAGAAAAATATGAGTTGATCACCTCAATCAAGAACCATGTAGAATGCTTTAATGAAAAGAAAAATACTAGTTGATCACCTCGATCAGGAATCGGGTAGAACGCTTTGGTGAAAATAAAAATATGAGTTGATCACCTTGGTAAAGAATCAAGTAGAGTGCTCATGTTAAGGTACAAGCTGATCACCTTGGTAAAGAACCAAGTAAAGCATTCTCATTAAAGCATGAGTTGTTCACCTCGGTCCAACACCATGTAGAGCAATCACATTAAAGCACAAGTTGATCACCTTGATAAAGTTCCAAGTAGGGCACTCACATTAAAACATGAGTTGATCACCTCGATCCAACACTAGATAAAGCACTCAAGTTAAAGCACGTACTTTTCACCTTGGTAAAGAACCAAGCAAAGGGCTATTGTAACTATTGATTTACTTATTATATCTATATGCACAGTCATTACAAGAAGAAAAAAAAGAGGACTTGGGCAAAGACAATCATGATCTTCCAGCCCAAGATAAAAATAAAAAAGAGCTTAAACGATCAAGCCAATAGATAACTCCTTCAATTGCAAGAAATTTAGGAAAAAGGCTCATTGAAGACTTAACTCAATATGAAATTAAAGGTGTGGCTCCACATTGTGTGGACCATTTTATCTAGTACCTTCCATATATGGATTATGTGAAAGAGCTTGACATCATGTGTGAGGACGTCGATCCTATTCTTGTAATGAGTAGGTTCCTTTTCAGATTCAATGTGTCATTTTGTCTACCGATCCTTACTCTTCCACCTCAATTGAAGAACTGAATTAAAATAATAAAGAGACTTGATGTTTGAGCATAAGAAATGACCTATTGTCTGACCTTTGTATTACCCTAACCTTGAGACATCTACCCGAGCCTTGAGATACCCTAGCCTTGAATATTAATTCCACAAGTATCATCACAAGTCTAGAATATTCTGGAATGTTCGAGAGCTGACCATATGTTTGATCCCTCAACATGGTCGAGACTTATTTAATTTATACTTACTCATGTATCTCTGACACACTACGATGTGTACCCACGTATAATTAACACGTGTACATGTTATCATATATATATATGTGAACCTCGTGTTTAACCAAAGCTAAGGGATTCTTATTCCCTAATATCTTTCTAATTTCTCTCTCTAAATCGCATTATCTCACAAAAATGGGCACAACATGAAGGGTAAGTAATGGTATTCATATATTTGTAAATAAGAATAATTGGGTTCCAACTCCTTATAATTTCAAGGTTCTCTCTCCTCCTAAGCTTCCTAGTGATGTTTAGGTGGAAATGTTGATTTATGAAGCTGGTTTATAGAGTGAAAGCTCAATTAAAGAAACTTTTTACAAATAGGAGGCTGGTGTTATTTTGTTAGTAACATGAAGACACTCTCATTTAGGCCTATAATAGCTTTGGATATTTTTCTGTTAAATCTGGTTATTGGCTTGCTGAGGAGATTTGTAGGATGTTTGTGAAGGGCTGTCACGAGGCAGAATGTAGTGACAGGTTAAAGTAACAATGGTGATCTAAGATTTTGACCTTATGGGTCCCATTAGATTAAAATGTTTCTATAAAGAGCTTGCAATAATGCACTACCAACACATGTAAACTTATATTATATGAAGGTGCCTGTGTCCTCAATATTATATGGTTATGGGGTAGAGACTGTTATACATGCGCATGCCTTATTGATGTGTAAGGTTGCAAAACAAGTATGGAAGCTCATTGACCTTCAAAATTGGCACCCTATAAATTTATTTGGTGTTTTTGGTTTGATATGTTTAAATGTTGAGAGGGATTGAGTTTGTCCTTTTGCTTATCTTGCATGGGCTTTATGGCATAATAAAAAATGGATGGAAGGTTTGGTATAGGAACAATGGTACGTGATTGTGCTGCTATGTCAAGGTTTGGGTATGTTTCTACCCTTTTTACCGAGCTACGTGCTATTCTTTGCACTCTTAAAAGGTTATTGAGAATAGGTGGAATAATGTGGTGTTCGAAACTGATTCTAAGCATGCTAGGAATTTAATCAATTCGGACTTAACTTGTCTAACTCAAATGGTATTTTGGTCAATAAGATTAGGAATTGCATCAAAAGCAGTAGCTGCATGGGTAGCTACAAGGTGTAGTTCAAAACAAGAGAAGCAAATATTGCAGCACACTTTATTACAAAAAATTTGATGGCTTGTTTAAACGATAGGAATTGGAACTTCGATTTTCCTAGTTGTTTTTATGAGATTTGTCTAAAGAATATAAGTTCTTTTATTGATTACTTAACATATACATACGTTTTATAAAATAATAATAAAAAGATATGTTCAAGATATGAGTGGAGCAATTCGATTTTAATATATTTTTTGTATATAATGTTTTTACTAAATGAAAAATCAAAATCAGTTTATAAAATATTAAACTAACCTATTTATACTAATTTAATAGATTAGGTTTGGAGTATACAATTACAAAGTGAATTAAACTTATTTTAATATTAAATTAATAAATAAAATTTAATACGTAATCAACAATGTAATTTAAAAGGTTAATTTTTTACAAAAATGAGTAAATGATAGATAATTCAAAAATATAAAGTAATTTAAATTTTTTATTAATTATAGTAAATATTTTTAAAAAATGAAGAAAAATAATATAAATTATTTTACATTCTCAATTAACATAAAATTTTAATTAAAATTAGATTATTATAAACTTATGATATATTTGACCAAAAAAATAAACAAACATATATGATGTTATACATTGATAAATTTTAAAATAAGATGATTATATCTTATTTTTATAATATTTTAAAATTTAATAATATGAAAGTAATAAAATAAAATTTGATGTTAAATTAAAATCTATTTTAAATATATGATTTAAAATAAGAGATAAAATTTAAATATTTTATAAAATGAGATATTCAAATAAAGTAATTCTTTTGAAAGAAAAATGTGGAACCTAAAGTGGCTGGTGGAGATAAGATCTTACTGGTTAAACTAAAAGGTATTTTTTTTTTTTTTTTAGTATGCCAAACTAAATAAGAGTGCACGATGTTATGTCTGTATTTTATTCTCTGTATGATTGATTAAAACTTATCATATATATTGTTTTTATTTTTACATTAAACAAGTATACTTATCTGAGATTATACATGGGTTAATATATTTAAATTAAATAATTTTCTTATTTTTTTAATTAATAGATATTTGATGTTAAAAAAATGCAATAGGATGACAAAAATTGAGTTATTTAACGTAAAAAGTAATGCATTTTTTTTTAAGAATGTGCATTAATAATTGTTGAAATGTTTGCATTATTATAATTATTAAAAAAAATGTTTGTATTATTATAGAACATTTTGTGGTACAAATTTTTATATTGATTACAAGAATACGTCTCTGAATTTAAAATAAATTAATAGTTAAGACTAGGACATTTTGTTGAGAATTATTTAATTAGGTCGTGGTTGATTTTTAGTATACTTTTATATAGTGATATCATTCTTTAATATCAAACTTATAATTTATCCTCAATTTTCAGCTTGCTTAGTATATCATACATGTAAATACTTTAATTTATTCATTATTATATTATTACAAAGAAAATGTAAACATTAGGTTCCATGTCCACTCAAATGACTCGCTCAACGTGTTGTATATTTGTATGTTTTGTTTTCATATGAGTTAGGTCGGCTTAGAAAATTTTACCACATTTTAACTAAAAATTGTGTATTTTTAATTCAAAACATTTTTAAATGAATTTAACCCAATAATTTACGAATCAATTTATATATTTTAAAAAATAAATAATAATAAATATATACATAAAATATAAATTTATCAGAATAAAAATGTTAGTATAAATATTATGTTTTAATTATATTTTTATAAAACAATAAAAAGAAATAAAAATATTATCTTTTAAATTTTTTTATAATAATTACGATATTCATATGCTCATATTCAAATCCCATAATTTATAAATAGCAAAACGATTTACATATAGTTTAATCACAAAATCATTAATAATTTTTTTTAAAATTATCATTTTGTAATAATTTTTTTACAATGACATTTTATTAAACCATTTCTTTATAAATAAACAAGCCTATGAACGAAATAAATTAATTGAGTTAAATTAAATATCTAATTAGATTAATATAGTTGTATATACCATCTCATCCACATTTTTTGGAAGTTTGGAAATACATTTTCATTATTTATTTATTTTTATTTTTTTGCTAAATTTTTTCATTATTTAATTGATAAAGAGATAAGCATGCTATACAATTATATAAATATAAAATAGTATAATATTATAGATCTTTAAATCAATTATTAGTAGAAAAATATATGATTTTGGTTCGCCCAACAAAATTGAATAGTGAAATATATAATAATTTAGAATGTCTAAAACATACCGTCCAACTATATTTTATATTTTAAATATTTTCTCTATATATTTTAAAATAGCTCCGGTTGATCTAGACACCAAAGCATTTTTATTATTGTATTCATTTGAATATTTAATGTTAGTAATCGCAATTATTTTAAAATATCCATTCCCTTTAAATAGGAATATGTGTACTAAAGTATGAGAAAAAAATAGTTTTTTATTATTTGTAAGAAATAATATTATAATATAATTCTACCAAAAAAACTCTCAACTACAAATAAAAATATATCTTTAATTTTTATATAATTTATTTATTCTGTTTTATTTTTAGTACTTTCTAAAAACACATATTATTTATTTATTATATATATATATATATATATATATATTATATTTTTAATATGTAAAAATATATATATATATATTATGTTATATAAAGAAATAATATAAAAGAAATTAAAATTTATAAAAATAATGTTATTTAATTAAATTTAAAAATATATATTGTTAGAAGATATTTTTGAAAAACTAAAATTTCATTCATTCATTTTTCTTATTTCATGACAACTACCAAATAAATAATCTTATTCCTTTTTTTTATTGACACTAATTATTACTCTCAACCAATTCTTAATTCTAATATGTGAACTAAATATATTTAATATCTGGATTTTATAATATTATTTAAAAAATATATTTTTTAATATGAGACTCGTAAATATTTTAAAATAAGAAAATGGTATGATATATATTTATGAAGGTTATTCAAATAAGACAATAATGAAGTAATCAATAAACAACAATTTTCCGGTAATTAAATAGCCGAAGAGTGGTGGCATGGTGCGTTGATTATAGGCCGACACCTCTCCAAATTTAACTTAAGTTAATAGTAAGTCTATAGTCTATAATTTATTTAAAACACAATCCACACGTTAAATACAAACTTATCAAGAATTGATATGTGTGATGGTTTTAATATTTGATTTAAATAAGTGGGATTATTTTCACATTATTTATTATTATTATTATAATATATTTATTGTTAACTTTAATATAGTTAAAAATATAATTTTATTTTTAATATATTTAGTCTATGTTAATTAAATTTAATAAAAATATTTTTAATAATTTTTAAAATTAATAATAAATAAAATATGATAACAACTATACCCTTTAAATATAGGATGATAAAAGAGTCACGGTGTGTCATTTGATATTTGTGACAAAGACAAAATATTTGCTAATTGTTTGTCAATATGTTGCTAGTTAAATATTTGAATGATCGGGATTCACCTAAAGATACTGTGATAAGGTTTATTATTCATTTAAACTAATGTTTGTCAATTTTAAACTAATGTTTGATGTAAAAAAATGATTCTAATTATAAGTAATAAACTAATAAATAATTCTTATAATTAAATTGTTTATAAAATTAATTATAAGAATATAAAATACAATGAAAATATATCATAATTTAAAAAATAAGAAAAAAATAATAATAAAATTTAATTACTTAATATAAATATTTTTGTAGGTAGAATTTAATTTTTAACTTCCGCATCAAACATATATTTCTTAGTTATAACCAACATATGTTTAATGTATTTTTATAAATATACTAACCCGTGTTCAAGGTATGTTTATGTAACATTTTAAACATTTTTTTATCATATTTTTTATTTTATAATATAAATATTTTTTTATCTTTGTATTTATAAAATATATTTATATTAAAAAATTTATATTTAAAATTATTAAATATATCTTTAAAATATATAATATATAAAATATATGTTATTTTTATAAGGTTAAAATTGAGTGTTATGTATGTAGAAAGGCATAACAATAACCACTTTGTTAAAATATGAAAACTTTATAAGGTTTTAGAAAAAATTTGAAAATAAAATTTGTCGTTAATTCTTAAATTTTGACTAAATATATATAAAATGAGAAAGATCACTCTTATTTATACTAAAAGTCCCTCGTAACCAATGACTATGATAATACCATCAAATTTTTACTCTAATGATCATAATTGATATATTAGAATTATCCATTAAAATATCTCGTTTTTAAAATTATATATTATACTCTTTTCTTAAAATATCTAGATATTTTTTTAAGATAATTCTACAACAACTTTTAAAACTTGAGTATATTGGACTTGTATATAATAGACTTTATATTACAACATCTAAATAAGTATCTTTTAAGTCTAATATTATTTAGGCTAAATCAAGTATATTTTCAATACTTCCCCTTAAACTTGATTTGTCATTCTAAACAATCTTCTTCATCTAATATATTCTTCTTGCTTGAGTGACTCGATGAAGATGTCAATAACTTGATCTTGAGATTTTACATATCCCACTTGCAAATCCTTTCTTGTGATATACTCTCTCATGTAGTGATAACAAGTATCAATGTATTTACTTCGATAATGGAACATTAGATTTTTTGTCAACACCATAGCTGACTTGTTGTCATATAAATTGTAATTGGCTCTTCTTCTGACATCTTAACTCTTTCAACAGATTTCTAAACCAAATCGCGTGATAAACACATAATGTAGTAGCTATGTACTCAAATTTATAGGTTGAGAGAGTGACTATTGGCTACTTCTTTGACATCCAAGTGAATGTAGTATCTCCTATGAAGAACACAAAACTGGTAATACTTTTTTGATTATCAACATTTCCAACCTAATTACTATCGCTATAACTAAAAAGCTTGTAATCATTACTTTATAAATAGAACAAGACGAAGTTGATTGTATTTGAGATAGAAAATAATTCTTTTTGTCGCTTTGAAGTTAATAGTAGTTGAATTCTCCATGTAATAACTTATAAGTCCCGTAGCATAAAAAATGTCAAGTCTTAGGCATGTCAAATACCGTAAACTTCCAAACAAACTTTTGAAGACTATCATGCCCATCTTTTCTAGTTCATCATGCTTTGAACTTACTTTCACATTCCACTAGTGTACTAACTTTCGTACTATAATCCATCTTAAACTTCTTAAGGATTTTTTATGTAGCCTTCTTATGAGAAAAAATTACATTGTCTTGTTGTTTAACTTGGATGCCAAGATAATAAGCCATAAGCCCAATGTTAACCATCTTAAACTCTTTTGTCATTGATTTCTTGAAATTTTTGAACATATTTGGATTAATTTATGTGCAGATCAAATCATCCACATACAAGCACACAATTAAAACTTCTTCTTCTTTGATCTTGACATAAAGTACATGCTTATGAGGGCATTTTGTGAAGTTATTATCTTGCAAGTACTTATCGATCCTACTATTTCATGCCCTTCGTGCTTACTTCAATCTATAGAAAGTATGATGCAAAAATATATTGGGTAAAACTTTTGTATGATTTATGAAATAATTCACAAGTGCACGAATCATTTATAAAAAAAATAAGTATACTTTTAAGGTTAGTCTAAAGAGAAATCATGTGGTTTTTATATTATTCAACAAATTCTTAAAAATAAAATTAAAAACCTAAACATCTTGTCACGATTATTTTGATTGAATATCTAAACTAATGACATAAAAATAAGGATATATTCAATAAACATTTAAACAATTAAATATTTATCATATAGTGGAAAATTTATTGGATATATTAGTTAGTTAATCTTGTTTGTCAAAATTAAACATGTTATTAAATATATGAATTAAGATTATTGATTCTTCATTTTTAAAAAGAAAATATCCTAAGACATGGTCAAAATGTTTTTGTTAATAATAAACTAATTAACATCTTAAGATTGGGATAACCAATTTTGATTGTACTTCATACCAGTTAGGAAAATAGCCAACTTTACCTTTCAATAATAGTGAATCTATATCTAATAGTATTTTTGAGTTAATTCATTCTGATGTTTAGGAATCTTCTCGTGTTACTAGTATTGGTAGATCTCGATATTTTGTTGTTTTTATTGATGATTATTCTCGTTATAGTTGGATATTTTTTATAAAATCTCGTTCTAAAATCTTACCAATATACAGTAACTTTGCAAAAATGGTTGAAACATAATTCTCAAAATATATCAAAACGTTTCAATCTAATAATGCTCTTGAATATACTCAATATGCTTTTCAAGCTCTATTACATTCTCATGACACTATACATCATCTACTATGTCTAGACACCTCTTAACAAAATGGTCGAGCCGAAAGAAAACTTCATCATATTCTTGACACTGTTTGTATTCTTCTTCTTTCTGCCAAAGTTCTTGCCGTATTTTGGGATGAAGCTGCTCTCCATGTTGTTCATGTCATTAATCGTATTCCAAGCATTGTCATTCATAATCAAACTCCGTATGAGTGCCTTTTTGGGTCCCCTAACTATCATTACCTTTGCTCCTTTGGATCTACCTGTTTTGTTCATCTTCAGCCTCATGAGCATAACAAACTTGAGCCTCGATCTAGATTTTGTTGTTTTCTTGGTTATGGTGAAACTCAAAAAGGGTATTGATGCTATGAACCTATCTCGCATCGTCTTCGTGTTTCCCATAATGTTGTCTTTTGGGAACACCGCTTATTTGTTGAACTTTCTCACTTTCATTCTTCCCTAACTAACTCTTCTGTTTTAGAAATCTTTTGAGATGAGTCTCATGTTCCTTCTTCAGATACTCTTGACCTTCCTTTGGACTTCTCTATTCAATCTTCAGATATTTTTTATGATTCTATTAGACAGGTTGTAGATGAGTAGGTTGATGATGAGCTACCCTACCTTGAGTATAGGTCCCTTGTTCCTACTCCGCCTAAAAATCCTCCACAAGACATTCCACCTTGCCACTCAACTCGGGTAAGATCCATTCCTATGTATTTACTTAACTATCATTGTTACATTGCCCTTGCTACACTCCATGAGCCTCACACCTATCGTGAGGCATCTACTGACCCTTTATGGAAGATTGCAATGAAAGAGGAAATTGATGCATTAACCAAAAAACATACTTGGGATCTAGTTACTCTCCCTTCTGGTCAATCTGTGGTTGGTTGTAAGTGAATCTATAAGATCAAGGCTCGCTCTGATGGGTCCATCGAGTGCTACAAGGCTCATCTTATTGAAAAAGGTTTTACACAAGAGTATAAGTTTGATTATAAAGAGACTTTTGCTCCAGTTGCCCGTATCTCCTCTATTTGTGCCCTTTTAGCTGTTGTCGTTACTAGTAAATAGGACATTTTTTAGATGGATGTTAAAAATGTCTTCCTTAATAGGGATCTGCATAAAGAAGTCTATATGCAACCTCCTCTTGGTCTTTCTGTTGAAACAAATAAGGTTTGTCGCCTTCGACGTGCACTTTATGACCTTAAACAAGCTCTATGAGCGTGGTCTACCAAGTTTAGCTCCACCATACTTCGCTTGGGTTACACTGTCAGTCCTTATGATTCTGCCTTATTTCTTCATCTCAATGATAAAGAAACCATTTTGCTTCTCCTATATATGGATGATATGATCATAACTGGTGATAACCTCAGTGGTATTCAAGAACTCAAGGATTTTCTTAGTCAGTAGTTTGAGATGAAAGACCTTGGACATCTAAGCTATTTCTTGGATCTTGAGATCACTCATTCCATAGATAGTCTTTATATTACTCAAGCCAAGTATACATCTAACCTTTTATCTCAAGCTGGACTTATTGACAATAAGACTGTTAACACTCTAATTGAACTTAATGCGCATTTGAGACCCTTAGGGGGAAACAATTATCTAATTCCCCTCTTTACAAATGATTGGTTGACAGCCTGGTTTATATTACAATTACTCGTCCAAACATTTCTTATGTTGTTCATTAGTTGAGTCAGTATCTGTCTACTCCATGATCGACTCACTATGTTGTTGTTATGTGCATTCTACGATGCTTGAAGAGCACTCTCTTCCATGGCCTTTTCTACTCAGCTCAGTCTTCTCTTGTACTTCGTACATTCTCTGATGCTGATTGGACAGGATATCCCACTAATCACAAGTCCACTATAGGTTATTGCTTTGTCCTTGGTTCTTTTTTGATTTCTTTGGCGAAGTAAGAAATAAACTTTCGTGACCCGCTCCAGTACTGAAGCAGAATATCATGTTCTTGCTGATACCACATCTGAACTCCTTTAGCTACAATGGATTCTTAAGGATTTGGGTATGTCTACATCCTCTACTACTCCTTTTTTATTGTGACAATTAGAGTGTCACTAAACACATCGAGATTGATTATCACTTTATTCGTTCTCATCTTGTCTATGGTGCTATCAAGTTTTTCTCTATCTCCTCCAACGATCAACTTGTAGATATCTTCACTAAGACACTTTTTAAAAGATGCACTCGTAATTTAGTTGACAACCTCAAACTAGTCTCACATTTACCTTGAGTTTGAGGAGGGCTATTAATGTATATCATATCTGTTAATCTATTATAATTTATTTATAACTCTTATAAAAAGACATCATATATATTTCTAAATACACTGAATACAATACAATAATTAAATATTTCTAACTATCTTAATTAGAAATTAACTTTCCGTGTTAGTGGTTTCTTTTACTATCATTTAGATAGAACACAGTTAACTAGTAATTTTCTAAGGTAACATATTTTGACGTAGATTTACTTTAGGTACAATTTAGATATGTTTTAGCTTTGTTTCGTCACATTTTGTTTTTTATAAGTAAAATTTAGGTATACACATATTATGTTTCTTTCGTAGAATATGATGTTATTATGAGTTCAAAATACATATTATGTTTTTTTGTGAAATATGATGTTATTATGAGTTCAAAATATTTAGAATCTGTGAAATTAGTTGAGATTATTGAAGTAACGTAAATAAAGAAAAAATTATTAGTGGATCCAAATACTATAAGTACTAGTACCTAAATAATCTAGAAGGATATTTACGTTAATATATTATAATTGATTAAGTATTTGATTTGATTCTCTATGTATCTTAACTCCCTTGGGTTAATGCAATTTCTTTTTAAAAAAATATTATGGGACAATAAATTAGTTATATAGTGTACGTTAGTTGTTCTCCACAAAATTAAACATACAAAATAATAAATAAATTTGTAAAAAATAGGCCTAAATTAATTTTTTTCCCATAATGTTCGAAATGAGAGTTAAAGACACATTTTAAACAATTTAAAGACCAAATATCAATTGTTTGAAAAGAAAAAAAATCAAAAGTTACTTTTATTAAAATCTATCAACTCTTAAAACCAGAAAAATGAAAAAACTAGAGTAAATAGTGACCCACTTACATACAATTTGAGCTTCACTTCTCACGATCTTTAATAGAAAAGATTAAAGAAACTTCATAGTCATGCACATAGTTTGGTGCTATTAGACCCAAAATTTGCAACTTCTATGAATAGTATGATGACAAAGATTCCATAAAGACTAAAATCAAATAACAAAAAGTTAGGTGACCCTTTCAATTATATAATAGTTAATTTAATTTTTAAACGAGGAAAAAAAACCCTCAAACATGCATTAAAAAAATCACCCTAATTCCCATTTTGGTAAGGGCCCATGAAAGAAAAGTAGAACAAGATGAAACATTTACTAATAAACAAGGATTGAAAAAAACAACACTATTAAAATTTTAGATATTTCGATATCGACCCATTCCAACTATAAATATAATGGTTAATTTAATTTTTAAACGAGAAAAACAATAAAAAAACTCAAACATACATAAAAAATAAAAAAAAATCACCCTAATTCCCGGGCTCATGAAAGAAAAGTAGAACAAGGTGAAACATTTACTAATTACCAAGGATTGAAAATCTAACATTATTAAAATTTTAATATTTCCCTATCAATATATAATATTCACCTTGTTTAGTAAAATATAGATAAAATATCTAGAATATTATAATATTATCCTTTTTGAAAAAATTATTTTTTTTTCTAAAATATTTATAGATATTATAGATATTATCTTGAATCAATAAATATAAACAAATGTTATTTTTTATTAAAAAATTATTTTATAATTTTTAAATAATTATTTGTAAATTTATCTATTTATAGTTTTATATTTTCAATCAAACCATTATTTTTTTAATTTAAATATTTTATAAATTTTTTCATATATTATTTTATTTATACCTTATTATCATCTTTATTTTTTTCATAACTGAATTATATTATTAATCCTAAAAATTTACCTATTTATAATATTATTATAATTATAATTTAAATAATTATTTTATACTTTAACTATTTATTTTAAAATTTTATGATTAATTAATTAACTTATTATCAAAATAAACGCCACAAATATATATATATATATATATATATATTACATAAACTTGTTAAAATATAAGTAATCGATATCTTTAATGCTCTATAAAAATTTTAAAAAATTCATAATTAGAATTTTTGTAATTTTTTGTAAAAAATTTTAAAATATTTTTAATGACAACTCAACATTTTTGTAAATTTTAAATCTCAATGTTTCGATTAACATCAACATTTTAAATCTGGTTAATAACAAGGCACGAAATGTTTTTAAAAATGCATTTTAATTTTGTAATTCTTAGATTAGATATTACTAATTATGTTATTATGAAAAATAAATAAATTTATTTTTATAATTATTAAAAAAAAATACAATTTTAGTCCCAACAGACTAAATTTTATAATAAAATATTTAATGTTTATAAATAATAAAACTATAAATATTTTTAGAGAGGAACGTAACTTTTCTCATTTTTTATAAAAAGAATTAAGTATAATATTTATAAAATTATATATAAATTTATATATAAAATAAAATTATATTACCTCTGTCGTTTAGATTTTAAATTTTTATTATTTAAAAAATCTTTATAAATTTAAGTAATATATTTTTATTTAATCAAAAGTAGTTAATAAGAAATAAATATTTTTAATATTTTTATGATAACTCTTCTGTAAAAATCTTGCCCCTAATAACAAGTCCCATTTCTTTTATTTTTCCATGCACTTCTAGGGCTTCTAACTATTCACGAGTCAAACGAATCAGCACCCTAGCTTCTTGCAAATTACAGCTGTCAGTAACAAATTCTGTTTCTTTAGGTTTCCGGCGAGATCATTGACAGCTTAGAAATATCTTTACATATTTTTCTTATTTTTTTATACATAAAATGTTACAGCTCATAGAATATAATAAATGTATCAAGATATTTTATTTTAATTAAATTGTTAATACATTTTTAACACCATTTTTATCTATACTCTTAATTATAAATAGTATTAAATATATAAAAATATATGTAAAATAAATTTTAATAAAACTTATTATTAAATCAATTATTAGCATTCAAATAAATAAAAAATCTAACTAATAATAGACATAGATATTTTATTACCAAATCGATGTTAAAATACTAGTTTAAGAAATTATGCAATAACTTGTGACATTATATTCTCCATAAATATAAAAGTAACCAAAATTTTATGCACTAAATAATCAATTTAAATAAAATAATATTTCTATAACACTAAAAATAATTTAATTTAAAAAATAATAACAATATAAATAGAATTTGATTCCAATCAAAATTTCTTTTCCTTAATATTAATGCATATATTATTGAGTAAATTATCGTCTTAAATTTTACTATATAAGATCTTAACTTGTATTTTAAATTTAATTTAAATATCAAATTATGTCATAATATTATTATTTCATTTAAATTTATATAATAGTATTTTAATATATTAAGAATAATGATATTATTATAATGTAAATTATTAATATTATAAAAATAATTTATGTAAAAATAATAAGATTAAAATATAATTAATATTAAAAATAAAATAAAATTTTATATATTTTTATTTTAATAATAATAAAAATATTATTATTATTATTATTTTATATTAATTAAAATTATAATATATTTATAATATATAAAAATATTTTAAAAAAAACACTAATAACTAACAACCAAAATTGTCTTTTAATATGCTAAAGTCTAAGCCTGTGTATATAATTCGGTGGCATAATTAGGTGGACCAGCCTAGCAAGAGAAACCTGGAAAAGATGCTTAAGCGGATAAATCTATATCACAGAAAAAGATCTTGGATTCTTGTCACGTTTTAACACTGAAAGGACACTTTCACTATATATCCTGAAGTCATGATAGTTTTAAATGTGATTTTAAGTATTTGATTAATCATATTTACTAATATTTTATGATTTATAATGTAATTTAAAACATCACAAATTTTGTTACATGAAGGGATTTATAAGTTTTTTTTAATATTTTAATTCATTTATTTTTAAACAATACATTAAAATCATTACATTTTTTAAAACCAAAGACTAAGTTATTTATATTGCTATTTTTTTCAAAAATAAATGACTTTCAAAAAATTAAAGTGCTACTTTAAAAAAAACAAAGATTTTTTTTTAAATAAAACGATATTTAAATTTCATACCATATTTACCCTTTTCAACAAGTAAACCTTTGCATTTAAAATTGGCAAGATTTTGAAGTGTTTATTTTTTATTTTTTATTTGATGCATGATAAACAAATCAACTTAACAATCAATTGTATCTTAACGCTAATTAAATCAATTATATCAAAGCATTTTACCTCTGAATTTTCTAACTACTCGTATTTTTTTATTATTACTAACTATAATCAGTTATAATCAAAATATATTTATAATATATTATTTTTATTAATTTTTATATATTTTTATGTCATTTTTTGGTTTTGATTAATTATTTTGTATACGCTCAATATATTAAATTTATTATAAATATATTTATAATATTTATAAAATTAAAAACACATCCATAATATATTTAAAACTATACATATATGTGTGTTATAAACATGCTAATAAATTTTATAAATTTCAACTTATTTATATTAAATATGTTGATAAATTTAAAATTTTAAATACAATATAGATATATTAATAACTTTATAAATATTACAGATATGTTTATAATAAAGAAATTTTTCAAATGATATTGTCTGGCTTTTCCTAAAATACTAATGCCCATATGTTTTGTGGACCTTAGTATGGTAACGGGAAACTGATAGTTAAAGTACTTAATTGGAAATTCTTATCTCAATTAGGTGAAAGTTTATTCTGGAATAATAATGTTGTTGCAAGTGCTTTCATAATAAGCTTAGACATGTAAATTGATTGGAAAGTCATTGAGATCTAATTAAAAAAAACGTAATTGTCTTCAATTTTTCATTACATGTGTGTCACATGACAAAAAGTTTCCAACTTATTTGATTTACTATTTAACTTTAATTTATAATGTATCAAAAATAATCGTTGTTAAAAAGGAAAAATATTTCACTTTACAAATATAAATAAAATTACTACATTTTATTAAGTATGATTGGTTACCAAAAACTTTCTTAAAGAATCTTATTTCATCAAAATAATCTCTAGCACTCCCAACTCTTAAATTAATTCAGCTTAAATAGTAAAATTATTTTATAGTATTTCTTTTTTCGAGTTTGGTACCATAGAAGTATTCATATTCAAAAACTAATACTCATTTTTATTTATTTTTTAAAAAAAATTTAATTTAATAATTTATGATTTTAAAATTAATAGTTTTGAATAATACATAAATTTAATTTAAAAAATTCAATCAATTTATCTAAAAAAAGGGATATTTTCATTATTTCAGGTAAAATTGAAACTATTTAATATAATATTCGATTTTTTTAAATTAAATTAATGTATTATTTAAAATTGTTAATTTTATAACATATAACAAACATGTGTATTAAATTTAAATTTTTCAAAAAATATGAACTTTTTATATTTTCTTTTTCAATAATAAAAAAAACATTTATTTTAATTATTATTATTCACGTGTGGTCAAAATCATTTATATTTACTATTAAATTTATGCGCAATATTCTTTGAATACAACCTCTAACTACTTAAAAAAGACAATTAGAAAACGAGAGGTTGTTGATCCTTCAAAGTTAATTATAGAGCCATTTAGATATTTTCATACGAGTTAATTATCAGTTCAATTACAACACAACGAGTCATTGTCAACGATTCACTCGTGAATGTGCACATGCAAAACACGTTGTCTCCTCCTACTTTTGTTTGTCACAAGGACACCACCGTCGTTTAGAACCAGACAATTATTTACTCTATGTTAGGTGCGAATCCAGTGAGGACACACAAATGCAAAATGAACACGAATACATATGATTATGCCACTATTAAAACGCGATTAAATTATAATTTACTATTAATTGTTTAAAAATTTAATATTATACCATCCTTACTATTATAATTAATTAATTTGATAAAATTAACTAACTAAAGAATACGATCACGAAACAAGCAGGGGCATAGTAATCATGTAAGGTCCTGAGTAATTATATATCATTATGGAGCACAGAATCACTAAAACATTCATTATCTTTGATTAATTTTTAATAAAATTTTAATAATTATTGAATTTATAGCAGTAAGTATTATTAAATGGGTGTAGTGATCTCCTGAAGTGTTTTCACTTCGTTGTTAAAGCTTGAGCCAATTAGTATTTCCACGCAGCAGTAAACGATCAAATGTGGGTGGTCAACTGTGACTGGATGGCGTCTTGGGCCATTATTATTTGCCATGTAGCTGTAGACAATCAAATGTGGCGGTGCCACGTGAATGGATGGCGACGTGGACATCCAAACTTTTCAAGCTTTTTCTTTGAGCAATTAATATAGTTAATATTATATTTTCTTAACTTATAATAAATTATTTATTAGTTTATAAAAATTTAATATAAAAAGATTTTTTGTTTTTCTCTATAATATTACTATACATGCATCGTAAAAAATCATAAACAAAATTATTTTGATACAATCTCCTTTAATACAATTTTGTGAGATGAACTATACTATTCAATTAAATTTTATAATATTAATTAAAATATATTTTAAATTTATAATATTTTTTTTTATATATCTTTAGTTTGCTTCTTATTTTTATTTCTTTCCTATTATTCAATATGTTTCAAACATAATCACATCCATCTATTACTATAGAGACAAAAATGAATAAGAAAAACTCAAGAAAAATAAGTGAATAACATATCATTTATTGATAATGACTAGAAGCTTAAATAGTCATATAAAATTGAAAAGAGAAAAAACAGCAAACAAATTACGCTAAACATGTTTTGTGGTAACAATTACCGAAAATAGTAAAAAAAACAGTCTTAAACATTAGGATTTTATTCTAACAAATATACTCCTATAATAACCATTTCTAACGATCCCTCCCTTAAACTTATTGTTTCTGAAAGATAATTAGTGTATATATGGTATTGTACAAACTCCAAGTATTTCACGAAATTTTCAAAAATCTTCCTACTTTAATGGTTTTGTCATCAGGTATGCAATTTGACTTCGAGTTCCACAATGAATTAGATTAATAACACCTTATTTAGTAAGATATTTGAAGAAGTGAATCGTACATCTATGTATTTAGATTGATCATGTAACACTATATTCTTAGAAAGCTTAATAGCATAATTGTTATCACATTTCATTATAATGCTTCCTTCTTGAGAATGACCAAGTTCTTTCAACACTTTTCTCATCCAAATTTCTTGTCATACGTAAGTTGCTACTGCTACAAACTCAACCTCAGTTGTTGATAGAGTAACAATGGATTACTTCTCTTGATGACCAATCTACTACACCTTTATTTATTATAAACATACAATCATAAATGCTTTTTTGATCTTTCACATCACATGTATAGTCGTTATCTGTGAAATCCAACAAATTACCATGTCCTCATTTCTTGTATAAGATTCCAAAATCCATGGTCCCTTTTAGACATCTCAATGCTCTTTTTACTACTCGTAGATGCAACTCAGTTTGATTAGACATAAAATGACTAATTAAACATACAATGAACATAAGATCTAATCGAGTTGCTATAAGATACATCAGACTTCCGACAATATGTTTGAAATAAGTTTTATCAACTGTGACTCCCTTCTCATCCTTGTATAATTTGTATCCTAGAACTATGGGATTAAAAATTGAATTACACTTCTTCATGCCAAAATGGTTCAATATTTCAGCTATATATTTTCTTTGATATATAAAAATGCCATTAGATCTTTGTCGAACTTCGATCCCAAGGAAAAACCTCATCTTCCCTAAATAAGTCATATCAAACTCTTTTTTCATATAACATTTAAACTTACACATCATATTTTCATCATCACTAGTGAACAAGAAATCATCAATATAAATACTTACAATGATAATTTTACCTTCTTTACTCCATTTGATGAATAAGGTCTATTCATTATGATTTTTTTAAAATCTCTCCTTAATGAAATAAGACTCAACTAAACCAAGCTCTTGGGCGTTGTTTTAGTCTGTAAAGTTCTTTACGTAGTTTGTACACCTTTTGCTCACTTCCTTTCTTTTCATATCCCAAGGGTTGTTCCACATAAATCTTTTCACTTAACTCTCCATGCAAAAAAGGCAAATTTGACATCAAGTTGATAGAGTTTCCACTCTTTATTCGCAGTAAGTGCTATGATCATCCTTACAGTATCCATTATGGCCACTGGTGCAAAAATCTTTGTATAATCCACTCCAAGTTATTACGAGTAATCTTTAACTACCAACCTCTCTTTGTATTTATCAATCTCTCCAAGCTCATTCAATTTTGTCTTATAAACCCATTTTACTCTTATTTTCTTTGCTCCAGTTAGTAACTCTACTAATTTTCATGTTTGATTCCTCTCAATGGATTTAATTTCTTCATCCATAGCCAAATTCCATTTTGAACTCTTTATTGCTTCCTCAAAACTCATCAAATTTGAATATACATTAAATGCCACATTTATCTCCTCTTCTTCTGATATACCTTCATATGAAGCATAATCATTCATCCATAAGGAATGATGTTTATTTCTGTCTTCCTTATCATTTATGCCTTCTTCATTAGTGGTTCATAAAGAAACATGTTTAGCTCCGACTTCTTCAATTTCAGTTTTGTTTATTCTAGCTTCCACTTCTTCTATACTTCCTTCATATTCTTCCTCATTCTCCATGTCATTACATTCTATATCTTTAAATAGCTCATTTTCATAGCTTGCATCCCAATTCCATTGTTTATCTTCTTTAAAGATTACATCTCAACTTACAACAATTTTCTTGGCAATAGGATCATACAATCTGTACCCTTTGGACTCATTACTAACACCAAGAAGCACACAAGTAATATTTTTGTCTTCGAGCTTTGTTCTTTTTTTTATCTGGTATATGGACACGCTCTACACATCCGAATACTCTAAAATGCTCAACTAAAGGCTTTTCAACACTCTATGCCTCCTTTGAGGCTATTTCTTTGACAACTAGTGTAGGTGACCGATTCAAAAAATTTATTTCCCATCTCACTGCCTCAGGTAAAAACAAATTTGGCATCCTTTTTTTTTACAGCATCGATCTAACAAGATTCATAATGGTCATATTTTTGTACTCGGCTATTCTATTTTGTTGTGAAGTGTAGGCCATAGTTAGTTGCCTTTTATCCCATTCTGCTTGCAAAACTCATTGAATTCTATAGAATTAAACTCTCATCATCTATCTGTATGCAAACCCTTAACAGGCAAACTAGTTTCTTTTTCCACAAGTGGTTTGAAACATTTGAAGAAATAAAATGCTTCTGATTTTTATTACATAAAATATATACATGTTTTCTTAGAATAATCATCTATGAAGAATAATATGTACCTCTTATTACTATTGAAAGCTGGAGTAATAAGGTCGCATATGTTTGCATGGACCAATTGTAACTTCTGAGTTTTCCATTGGCTCTTCTTGGGAATAGAATCATGATTTTGTTTACCTTTCATATAATTAATACACATATTGTAGAATTTGGTAATTCAAGAAGATTTTTAACCATCTCTTTTGATTACAATATCTTCAAACCCTTGTAGCTAATATGAGCGTATCTACAGTACCATAGTTGAGTGATATCTTGTGCAATAGTGTTGAAGTATGATTCACTTTGATCTTGAGCCTGGGCAAACAACACAAACATTCTATTTACTGTCATATTTGTTTGAATAATCAAATCTCTATAAGGATGATATATCTGACACATCCATGATTGAATTACAATGGCCAAACCTCGTTCTTGAAATTGGCCTAAACTCATAAGATTGTTCTTAAGTTTAGGTATATAAAACACTTCATTGATCACATAATCTATTCTATTCACCATCAACTTCAAATTTCCCTTTCCCAGCATGTTCATTTAAGTGTTGTTTCCAAGCTTTATCACATGTCTGAAAGAATCATCCATCTCACTGAAAACTAATTTATCTCCACACATGTGATTCGAGCATCTTGAGTCTAAGAACCATACCTTTTCTATTTTTGCATTGTTCATATCTACATATGCCATCAACAAGAGTTCTTATTTCTTATCAAACTCTGCATAATTAGCCTCATTTTCTGAGAAAAAGAAATTCATACTAATAGTACCCAAGTTTATGATATTTGTAACACTCAATTATGGCTCGATTGAAGCTTTATTTTCCCCTTCCTTTACCTCGTCTTCTAAAGATGATTTTGCCTTTTCCTCGTGTAGTAGGTTTCTCCTTTGAACTTACTTTCAAAGCATGTTCTTCATCATCTTTCTTTTGAAACTTTTGTTCATGCACAATCAAATAGCTTTGCAACTTATTAACGGTGAGAGAATCAATATCCTTTGACTCTTCAATAGAACAAATAATGTAGTTAAATTTTTCTGTTAAAAAACGTAGAAATTTTTGCATTACTTTAACATCTGGCATGTCTTCTCCACAATTTCGCATATTATTAGCAACTATAATAACTCTTGAAAAATAATCAGAAATAGACTTTCTTACCTTCATTTCTAAAAACTTCAAAATCTCTACGAAATGCCTAAAGTTGAGCATGTTTAACTCTTGCATTCCCTTGAAACTTTTTCTTCGTTGATTCCCATATTTGTTCGAATGTATCCTTTTGAAGCATGGTCTTCAAGGTTGATTTGTCAATGGATTGAAAGAGATAATTTTTCACCTTTAAATCTTTCAACTTGAGCTCTTCTAATGTCTTTTTCTGTGCAACATTTGCCACCTCTCCAATGTTAGGCTCAAAATACCCAATTTTAATGAAATTCTAATACTCTTTTGATCTTAGAAAATTTTTCATCAATATACTCCAATGATCTTAATCTACATCAAAGTTGGAAAAGTTGGCCCGAACAAAACTAGCATTTGCTTCTGTTACCATCTCTTAATCTCTTTCAATGTTTCAATCACAAGTGTTTCACTCTCTTACTTATGTTAGGAAAAATAGCCAAAGGCTTAAATATTACATGATATTTAATGTTAATAAAATACAAAATAATTTCAATTATTTTATTAAAAAAATATATAAATACTTAATATTTTATTAAAAATCAAACAATTTGATAGGTTTGTGCTTACCATATCTACTTTAATAACAAAGAATATTTCTTATGCTATCAAACATTTTTATTGGATATCAATGTTGTCATAATCCATTTGTTACCATTTTATTTAATAATAATCGCACTTAAATATAGTTAAATATAAAGATATGATAGAATATTTATACATTTTGTTGCATCAATAATAAAAGTAATTGTGAAAATAGAGATTTAAAGTGAGTTGTCTCGTCTTATGTCACGTCTTATTTAGTATTTTTAATGGGTTTTTTCATTTCATTTAAATATCATTTTATAGAATTTAATATCATTTAAATTCCAGCCCTAATGGACCTAATTTTATACATATACTGTATTATTTTTCTTATTAAACTTACATCATATTTTATCATTTATCATATTTTTAATTATTTTTATTTTCTTACTTGTCTTGTTTAGGCTCATTAAAGACATGTGGAATATTTTAATTAATATCGTTGGATTACTATCTTATTTCATTAAAAATTAAGTGAGACAAAATGTGATACATTTTGAAAATTAATTGATTCTTTCATTAATCTCATTAACACTTCGTCTGAATTTAACCTCTATGAGAGAATGTCATTATTATTTATATTTATATTTGATTTTTTTTGGTAGAATAACATTTTGTTCATATTATTTTCATAAATTAAACATATTAATCATATATATTAAAATTGATATATTTTAATCGCCTTTTATTACAAATAAATATATTTTAATTATTTCTTGTTAATTTTGATTTTTTAGATTATTATTTTTGTTTAAAAAACTTAAACTAGATTGAAACAACCATTACAAGTAAGTGTTAGTAAATATTTGAAGAGTAAAATATATCAAAAAAATGAATAAAAATGAATAATAAACTGATTAAAATTATTAAAATTAATCTAAAATAACTAAAATATTTATAAATATAATAATATAGTGATTAAAATATATTAAATAAAAAATAATTAATATATTTTATTTATGATGTAATATATTTTTAAAATTAGCATTTAATAGGTGTGGTGGTCGACATGTAAATGGCCATGAAATAATTAATGAAAAATCTGGAACATCTCATCAGCCCAATTAAAGTTTCACCGGCTAAATCCTGTACCCAATGCTGCGATGAACACGTCACTACATAGTTACATTTATAGAGCGAGTGAGTTTCACTCCCCTAATGAAACATAGCCACAGTTTGGTAATTGCTGGACGCCAATTAATTTTTTTATTACATTAAATCATACATTTTATAAAGATTACCAAATAACTCGATACATTCTAATAAAAATTCTATAAATTTATTTAAATTAAAAAAATTCAATCCAATTCATTGGTTTTGGATTAGGTTGAAATGATAAATTTTAAATTAGATTAAAATGATAAATTTTAAAGTTAACTTAGATTTAATTTAAATAAAAAACATATATTTCATTTAGATTTAAATTAGATTTAGATTGATATATTTTATATTTTGTTATATTCTATCAAGATAAAATTATTATTAAATTATAAATAAATAAATATTTCATTTTATAATATGTTATATTTAAATATTATAAATATAATAATTACATTAAATTACTATATTAGTTTAAAAAATATAAATCTTTATAATAATTTAACAATTATATATACATATTTATTATTATTATTTTGACTTTCTTAGTTATAACTATAAATA
The DNA here is from genome assembly GCA_030763125.1 of Hippophae gyantsensis. Taxonomy (NCBI): domain Eukaryota; kingdom Viridiplantae; phylum Streptophyta; class Magnoliopsida; order Rosales; family Elaeagnaceae; genus Hippophae; species Hippophae gyantsensis. The sequence continues at coordinate 56,819,482 of CM061032.1, read as the reverse complement.
ATAAATTTTACTATAAATATATCAATTTAAAATTTAATTGTTGTGTATCATATTTATAAATGACAATAATTCATAAATAAATTTAAATATTAATTTTACCTTATTTAATCCAAAAAATCTGATTTGTTTGAATTTGAATTAATTCAGATTAATTAAATCATCAAATTGAATTCAAATTGAAAATCTTCAAATCCAATTTAGATCGGACAAGATTTAAATCGACCAAAAACAAATAATTTCAATCCAATGTTCAGGACACTTTACCTACAAAAGTAACTTTTATAATATATATATTTTGATAAAAGCTTTACATTTTTACCATATTTTTAAATGGTTCCTATATACCTTTGAATGTTTTAAAAGTTATTATTTAATTTTCATAATATTTTAAAATGGTTCTCATTTAATACTCATAATATTTTAAAAGTTTCATTTTAAAAAGTTTAGTTCTATTTTAGTATCCATATTATCAAATTTAGTATCCTTTTAATATCTATGTACTTTGTCATTTAATGTATTAAATTGATTTTTTTTTAAATTTTAGATATTACTTAATAATCATTTCAAAACATAGTTAAAAAAATAAAACTTTTATCAAAACATGGATAGTATAAAAGTAACGAGTCCTATAAAATCAATGTGAATGTAGGATAACCAATTATTCAAGTCTTTTTATTTGTGTTATTAGGACAGTTTAGTCATATAGTTTTTGTAATGAACTTATAAATTATTCGATATTTAGAATTTAGATAATATATCCACATATTTTCATAATTATATAACTAAAATTTCTATTTTTTACAGTAAAAAAAAGATATTTTATTCACATAATTATGAAATTATATGATTAAAATATATCAATTTTAAAAATTAAGCGACTTATGTATCATTTATAATTATATATAAAAACTAGGGTAATTTTTCCGTGAAAATATACGTGATCATACATTTATCTTTATTTTCATTGAATCACACCACTTCAGACTAGAAATATATTGAAATGTTTATTTGAGATTAAGCCTAAACTTATATAGTTACAGTGTTATATTTTGTGAATTTTAAAATTTTCATTTAACTAGCACAATCTGGATATTTAAATAATTCTATTATTGTAAGATTAGATGTGTTTATACCAATTTTCTGTTTTAATTAAATTGATAACTAATGCAATTTAACTTATTAGAGATATAGTTAATTTAACTACAAATTTGGACTCAAATCCAAAACTTTGAATTTGTATGAAACTCCGGTAAGTATTGTAATTGTTTTATAATTAATTATAAAATAATGAAATATTATATAAATATACATATATTTTATAAAACTTAAACTTAATTTATATTTCGAGTTGAATTCGAGCCAGATAAGTAATTTAAATATTTAATCCTAATCTTGACTATAAAATCATTCGGATAGAATATGGTGGAACTTATTTGTCCTAGTTGACCTTCAAGTAAATTTGAATCAAGATATGTCATTTAGGTTTTGATATGTACGTGTTGATAAATAAATTAGGTAATATAATTCTTAAAATAAAAAATAAAATTTTATTAATTAGATAATATTATATACATCAAGTTATATGTATTAAGTAGCGTATAAGTTATTAATTATATATAAAATTGAATAAATTATATGATAAAATAAATGTGAGACTATTTATTAACATGAATAAATTAGATTATAATATATGAATTGTTTTATGTATAAAATTTTGATATATAACCTTATTCAAAATAAAAATATTGAAAGGGAAAGATATACGTGAAAAATGTTAGAAATTTTGGCGAGCAATAATAACATAGAGAGATCTGAGAATGTTTTTCCATAATTATCAAATCAAAACAAAGCATAGTCCAATAATTACTCTAGATTTTTAATTTTATTTGGAACCTTCTCTTTCGCGTAAAGGTAAGATTACTATTTTTGTTTAATGTGCTACTATAAGGCTATACCACTAATCCATTTTGAGATAATCTTATAAATTCAAAAGTAATACTATGATTTTCATAATCATTCCACACTACCGTTTATGCTTTTTGTATTACGGATGAGTATAATGCCTTAAATTAAGAAACATTGGTGTTTTTAGTTTGCATAAATATTTAAACTGTTTCACTGTTATCTCATAAATAACATATTTTTATAATGGTATATGAAAAAAAGAAGCATATATACACCTTAACACATGTAAAAAAAATATGTTTTTTTATGTTATAAAAACTAATAAGAAATAAGTCCTATACAATTAGTTAAAAGTTAAATTTAAAAGCTTTATATTTATAACCTTATTTCAACACCAAGATGAGGTAATTTTAATTGACAAAATAAAAAACCCAGGATAAGGTATTTCTGTTTTTTGCTAATGCCTGGATAAGGTATTTCAGAAAGAAAAAAAAAAGGGAGATATCAGAGTACCTTTTTTTTTTCTTTTTCTTTTGATGTGAATATGATCATTAGGGTGGAGAAATCGAACCAAAATATTCACTGAAAAAGTGTCTGTATCTTTACCACTACGTTAGAGAATGATTGAATTTTGAAACTATTATTTAGAAAGTAAAAATAGTTTTTACCCAAAAATCACACATTTACCCTCTAGTTGAAATCATGTGTGACAATTAAGAACGAAAAAAAAAGCTTTCATTTATGTTATTTATAACTTAATTTCGTTTTTTATTCGATAAATTTTAAAAAAAAATATAATTTTAAATAAAAACTAAAATTGAAACAACACATATAGTTGTATACAGTTATACTAATAATCATATTCGTCGAAATTTAAAATTAATTATATTTATTAAATATATAATTTTTTTTAAAAAAATAATTTTTTTTATATTTTTTAATAATTGTTTCGAATCGTTACACGTGCGTAAAAAATTATCTCTAAATCGTAAATAATTTCGAACGATATGAAATACAGATTTTATAATAAAACATAATAGGGTATTTGTCTAAAAAGGACATATATTTTATAATAATTTAAAAAAGGGCATATATTGTTTTTAGTTTAAAAATAGGTAAATTAAAACCTATTCAACAATTTATCGGTAATTATCTTTTTTTCTCTCTTTTCCTCTCCTTCCCAGTCACTTTTTTTTTCTACTTTAAAAAATCAAACTGTACATTTTTTTTCTTCTTAAAAAAAACCAAAAATAAAATATCCCTATTCATTAAATTTTAATAAATAATAATTTATTTTTATTATAAATAAAAATAAATTATATTTATATAATAAAAAATATATAATTTTTTATAACAAATAACTTATCAAAATTTTATTATAAAATAATTTAAAATAATAATAATAAATTATAAAATTTTAAATTATTAAAAACTTTACTAAATAGTTACAACCATTTTTATGAAAAATTATTGATATTTTTTTTAAAATAAATTATTTAAGATTAAAATATTAAAAAATAGATTACATTATAACACATATATCTAATATTATTATAATTTTTATTATTATTAAGATAACAAATATTTATTAATAATAATTTTATTTAAATATTAAAATATAATTAATTAGATATATTTTATTATATTAATAATAAAAATAATTATAATAATATTATATTAGATAATATTTTGACGCAAAGTTTGCGTCAAAATGTTTTATATTTGTATTTATATCTTGTAGAAAGTTGGATATAGAGGATTTCTATTTTTTAATAATTTAATTATTTTTATGAATATTATTTTTATATTATAATTATAATTTTTATTAAATATAATTATAATTATATTTAATAATAATAATAAAAATAATATATTATATTATTTATGAATTATCAAAATACTTAGCGTATCATTTTCATATAAATTTATATTTATTTTATTATAAAATAATTTATTTTTATTTTTTAAAATAAAACTTTAATATATAATATAATAAAAGAGATTTATGTATTTAAAATTAATTATAAATTTATAAAATGTTAATATTTTTTTATGTTTATAATAATTATGTTTTGTAAAATAGAGTTTATATTTTTTTTTATTTTTTTTAAATAAAATTGATTAAAATATATATTGTCAAGTTTAAAGTTAAAATATACCATTTTTTAAACTAAAAACAATCTTAACCATTTTTTAAATTATTATAAAAAATATATCCCTTTTAAACAAATCCCCAACATAATACTCATATCATATTCACGTATTGTGTTTGTATTGTATTGAATTCGTGTTCGTACGTGGCTCACCAAAACGTTTTGTCAAGTAAACGAAGGCCTACTCAAGGCAAGTCTTATTAGGTAACCAGTTGGAGCCAAGCTAAAATAAAGTCACAATCAAATTTATTATTTTTATTTTTACTCTTGAATTAAAATATAATAAAAATTTATTTTATTTATTTTTTATTAAAGTGTATGGTAAGCTAATACCAAGAGACATGATTATATTATTTATAACTAATTATTTAATAAATTTAAATTTATGTTATTTTTTATTTTTATAAATAATTTATTTCAAAATTATGTAAATTTATAATTATAATTAAGTAATACGTGAATACAAATATAACATAACACTAACTCAATCGACACGCGTACTCAAGAAGAACACGCACAACTCAATATTCAAGTCTAATCTAAACTCATGAAAAAATATTAGTTTTTTTTAAATAATTTTTTTATACTACGCAAAAAATTTAAAATATAACATCATTTGGTTTCTCTTTAAACACTGATCTACTATCTTTATAACATAAGACACAATCTTTATCTTAATTAATTTTATATATGTTATATTAATTCTATTATTTGTATGTTTCAATAATTTTTTAATTTACAAACATTTAATTGTTTTTCCATTATGAATTTACTCATAATTGTGCATCATTTATATATCCACAATAAAAAGTAATTTTTGAAATAATCTAAATAAAAATTAGTGGTGCATGTATTTTAATATTTAATATTCTAATTTATATATAAATTAATAAATATAAAATTTTAATAAAATAATTTAAATGTAAAATATAATTGCCCATTAATGAGTCTCCCATAAGGTCCTGTCATTGAGACGGCATCGAAATAAATTATTTATGGTAATAAAAATTAGTAAAATTTATAAATTAATCATCAATAAATTTTAATTTTAATTTAAACAACCTTACGTATTCCTGTTTATATCTACATTATTATTAGAATAAGGTGTAAAGATTTGGTAACCCTACCAGAAATGAAAAGGATAGAGACAAAAAAAGTTCTAAAAAAAATTAATTTTTATTTTATTTTCTTTTTCTAATAAACAAATCATATGTGAGTTGATAATAAAAAGTTATAAAATTTATGTTAAAAGCAAGCAGGTGAATTACTAAGGAAAAGATGAGGTAATGAAATCATTTTGTTCACACAAAGGACAAAGTCTTTTCTCCTTTAATAATAACTTTCACGAGATCTTTCCTCTCTATATATGTCAGGGACTCTGGTGTAGCATTTATTTATGATTGTGTTTGAAAATAATCCCAATGGAATCATTTCAAGATTGCCCAATTTATTTCTAATCATAAGAGGTAAGAAAATTCAATGTTTTGATGATTTGCAAGACAAAATTTGATCCTAAAGTTGAAAATTTTGACTACTGTATCTTAGATTATACTCAAAGTGTAAAAGAAGATATCTTATTAGAGTATTGCTACATGAAAGATAACATAGTTTTTTTTTCTTTTTTTAGCTAATGGAAAGATTACATATATAGGTTGAATTATATAGTCGGCTAGTTCTATCTATCCCCACATATAATAATAATGTCTTTTTATAATAATAATAGGGCATGCATATCTATTCGGATTTGCACCTGGCAGAACCAAGCCAAATCATGGCCCAAACAAATGCAGTCCAGCCTGTTTTAGACTAAAACCATGCATAGTGAATCATCTTCTATATTAAGTCGAGTTCTCCTTGCATATTAATATAAAGCTTCCCTAACCCAATGTGTAAAATCATTAGAAGTGTGTGTCTTGAAAGTATATATGTTTGGAGTTTTTTCTAGATGTATCGAGAATTGCCCTTTTTATATTGTTTCGTACTTAAAAAGCCATTAGACTCATTACTACGTATGTTACAGGGACTTGGCTGAAAGTATATGCACGTTTTTAGACAAACATCTTTATTTTATATAAATTGTCATTAATTTAAAATATAAACAATGTTACAACAAAAGCTTTTGACTTAAAAAAATGTTTTAAATTGATTCAATAAATGAGTTAAAATAAAATGATTTAAAATTTTAAATTAATTTAAGATAAAAATCAACTTAAAATTTTAAGTTAGATCTTATATGTAAACCTATTACTTAAAATTTTAAATCGATTCTACAATAAAACGACTTAAAATGATACAATCCCTAAACATATATATTTTTAGTTATTTTTTGGTAGCCTCATATACGTTTTAAATCACATAGTATCAAAAAACAATCAGAATATGTTTAATTTTTTTTTAAACTAGATATTAATTACTCAAGAATTATTTTAACAAAAAATAACTTACATACATTATATATATAAACTTAACTTAATTATAACATCATTAAATATTATAAGTAAATATACATTGGCATGATATATTAAATATGAAATTGCATATATTCATTACTGTATGTCTTATTAGTTACAAGATAAACACATAATAATAAGATACTTGTGTTATTCTATGTCATTAGATGCTTCTTGTGATCTTATAACTTGTCGTGTTCAATATTCTCCTAAATATTCAAAAATTTACTTATTATAGCTTGTTTTATTCCAACAAAAAAATTACATGTATTTAAATTTAAAATAATAATTTAACATCATAAATTCATTAAAAAATAACTTATATGTTAAAATTTTAATATATTAGTTATTTAACAAGTATACAAGCAACATTACCTCAAATGAAGGGGCTTAAAAAATGACATAGCTTGTTACGTGAAATATTGAATCTAAGATATTTGAGGCTAACAAGTTTAAAGTATGATTTTAAAACAAGTGAGCATATCAAATAACATCTAACGAGTATTATGATTCTAGAAACATAAATGAACAAAACTTATTTCATAATTATTGTGAAACATATTAACCAAACAACTACATGTATTTTAACTCAAATTGTTATTTAACATCATAAATTTATTAAAAAAATAACTTATATGTTAAAAGAGTATATTAGTTAAAGAGATTACCACACCTTCAATTGATATGTTGATATTTGAGATTATCTCGCTTATAAATTTTATAACAAAGTAACCACACATAATTTCATCTTTTTGTTGTAGAACCTACAAAAAACAAGTATACATGATTTATCAATTTGTATATCTTTATTATTCAATCTGTATATCTTTATTATTCAATCGTATAATTCATTAAATTAATAAAATTTATTATTAACATTCAATTGTACATACCATAACATTATCTCATATAAGCTTATAACATTTTTTTAAGAACAACGTCTTTACTCTTATTCTACATCTTTCATGCCCTATCAAAGTTTATAAAAGTTAGTATTTTATCTTTATTCAATATTACATTTTAAAAATAACTAGTTATAAATCTTACATTTTAAAACCTGTTTTTGTTTCTTTATTCAATGCCATAGAAACCAAGTGACAATATCAAACATAATTACCATGTAAAGTACAGATTACTAACATTCAATGATCTTGACCTTATTCAAGTTTTTGTGGCCAATAATTTATCAACTTTTGATTTCGATTAATTGTTAATGCTCTATTACATAGTTGTTTCACTCTTATGTTAGCATTTTTCTCTTGATATTGATTCACAAAAGATGAATCATAAAACATTGTTAAATATGGCATGTGATTAGCTTGAAATCGATAAAAACATACCCCATGTAAAAGAAATATATATATATATATAATTAATTAGATAATATAAAGATAATCATATGCTTTACATAAATGAAAGTATTTATTGATTGATGACTCATCTTATTTATACTTGAATTATACTTAAATCGATCATTTGAAACTCAAATAATTACAATATGTACTTTATCAATATATAAGATTATCCAACATCTATACCAGATATTTCTTGAGAAATTACCACCTACATCTATCACTTATACTATTTTTGCTTGTAACAATTGTTATCAAAGAGCGAAGATTTTTATTAATATTTATTTCATATTCATAATTGTACTTTTTTTCATGGCTTCTTTATGAGTGATTTAGTGCACGATGATTGACTACTAGATACAGATTTGTTCGGAGATACTTCTTTGGCATCTTGTAAATTTACAACATTTATCAATTTTGGTATAATAAATTAAAAATATAATCATGTTAGCAACAATAAAAGTAGAATAAAAAATAAAAGTAGTATATGGGTTTTATTTTAAGTAAAAATAAATAGTATATAGTCAAAATTTAGCTCAACTTTATTCGAATACCAAGCCACATATTGTCCAACAACTTCTTAGATTGTGGTAACATCAGAGGGCACTACTAGTAGACAATAATGGAGTAATGATTGATCAATTACTATTTATTAATGATTTGAAAATATTGATTGCGAATCTTTCGATCATGCTCAAGTATTGTATCATTCTAATAGCAACATAGTCAATAAATGATGGATCTTTTAACACATATTTCTTATTCTACAAAAAATTCAAGTGTTATATATAATAAAAAAATATATAATAAAAAATAAAAATAATATTTGTATTATAAGTTTTAAATCTTACTATAAAAAATTCATCAAATGGAGGAAGATTCTCATGTAGGGTAGCACGAAAGAACATTTTCATCAAAATATTCTTATAAATAATTAATAGAATGCACAAATTATATCAGAGACATTAGACTATTATGTGAATGCATGAGCATTCATGGCATATATATGGGTCTAATAGGATTACTATATCCTATAGAGGATAAGGGTTAGCCAAGATTGCATCGGTGGCATATTTGGTATAGATGGTGGCATGTCTGTCCAATAAGGGCATGCTTTGGTTGTAGTATGTTAACATGCTTGGCATATTTTGTGATGACCTAGCTTGATAAATTTGACATTGTTTTATAGTTGAAAGCTTGCTCAATACTGTATATATTTACTAACCAATTTTTTAACTTAAGTTAGAGGAATATAAATATAAAAATAATTATAAATTAACAATTTAATTACCATTCATTGCCTCACTTCAAGATTTGATAACCTCCATGTATTATTAGAAAGAATATTCTACTTTTTTATATTTTGGTATTCTTTTCTAATGATTTAAAATTTATCTATATGCCTGTAATCCATGGACTTTTTTCATACTTAGGGTTCTATCCATAGGTTATCGTAGGGACTTTATACAGTTCTTCTTCATTAAGGAATTTCATTATGGAAACACATAATTTCTAGCCAACTTAAAAATTTTGTATTCCTTCACTTATTAAATCAATTATCAAAGACTTTAAATTTTTTTTGTAAAAACAACGAGTAATAACATAAGATGTGTTTAAAACAACGAGTAATAACATATAAAAACATAAAATGTGTTTAAAACATGGTTAAAAACATTGATTAAGTGCACTAATGAATTCTTATATGTGACACTTGCATGATTTCAACTCGAATTTATGCATATAAAAACATAAAATGTGTTTAAAACATGGTTAAAAAAATTGATTAAGTGCACTAATGAATTCTTGTATGTGACACTTGCATGATTGTAAAACCAATTAATAAGCTCCTTTTTATGCTTATGATACAATTATTTTTTTCCTTTTTTTTATAAAGAGGATCGATCTTTAGTAAATTCAAATACATTCTATGATACTATGATATATCAATTATGTGTAATTAATAGTTAAATGAATAATAATTTTATTTTATATAAAAAAGATTGGAGCTAACATGCATTGTCATTACTTACTTTATATACGTTTGTGTCTCATTTTTATTTGTCAAAATGATTTGGTGTTCTTTTTCCCATCGAGTGTGATCAATGAACAATTTATTATTTGCACCAAGAATAGGTTACCTAATTGGATCTACCACGATCTAAGAACAACTTGTGCATAGGATTTCAAATTTTAGTGCAACCACTATAATATTTTGAACAAAATTCAATAGCCTCTTAAGCGATGTAACGTTCCATCGTGCATCCTTTAGGATGATTTCTATTATTTACATACCTTTTAAGGACTTACATGTATATATCAAAAGGATACATCAAACTTACGTATTTAGGACCACATGATTGAATTTCTCAAACGAAATGAACACACAAGTTGATCATTCTATAAAAAAAAAAGGAGAAAAATATTTCTCAAATAGATACAAATTATCTACAATATCCTTCTATAAAGAGTTTAACTCGGAATTGATATAGATTTCTTGCATATTGTATTGAAGAATGAATAAAAATGAATTATTGATAATCGAACATGTTTCGGAAGAATTGACCTAATAGCAATTGACAATAACTATTGTATTAAGATATAACAGTCATGTGATTTCAATTTATAAATTTTCTTATCGATCATAGACACAAAACTTCTTAAGTTTGATGAGTAACCAATAGGAACCTTCACACCCATCAAACATTTACAAAAGACATCATTCTCTTTTGTTGACAATGTATATGATGCTGGTGACAAATATGTTTGATTCTTATCATTTTTCACCTTTGGTTCCAATTCAGATCGTATGCTCAATTTCTTTAAATCCAATATTGCTTTAATACCATTCTTTGTTTTTCCAAGTATGTTAAGCATTGTACCAATCAAGCACTCACATCTCAATGTGCATAACATCTAAGATGTGATGAATGTGTAAGTCTTTCCAATAAGATAATTTTCAAAATATTGATTTCTTCTTCCAACAATCATGTTCTACTATTTGAGTAACATTTTCATTTTGTCCCCTTTTATTAGTTGACCTCTTTTGTTTCCTTCCATTAGATAATGTTATTGTTTTTCATCTTTCCATATCATTCAATCGCCTTAATATCTCAACCCTCACAAAGGTCTTGATGTAGAATCATGATCTTCTTCATTATCGAAAGGTGACTTTTGGTATCTAAACTTGTGTCCAGATAGAAAAAAATCTTCTATGTCGTCTATAAGACATCTTTCATCCATGAACAAGATGAATTATAGAAGTGTTATCGCTACATATAAAACATCCCATATGACCTTTTGTTGCATGTTCTAATAAGTTTTCATGGGCTGGATAATCATTAATTGTCCATAAAAAGATCCCTACAAGTTAAAGTATTCTTTCTTATATGCATCATAAACATTAGTACCATCATTCTACAACATTTTTAAGTCATCTACCAAAGGCTACAAATACACATAATATCAACTCTGAGTTGTTTTGGTCTTCATAATAATAATGCTACCATTATGAATTTCCTTTTCATACATAACCAAAAAGGAAGGTTGTATGTTACTATAATTATCGGCCAATAACTATATCTAATGCTAAGGGAATTGTGTGGATTAATTCCACCAGCAGCAATGATAAGAAGAAGATTGCATGGATCATATACAAATTTAGGGGATAAATTATCTACTACTTTCCAATATGGGAAATTTGTAGGATGACATAACATTCCATTATTAGAGCGATTCTTTGAATGGAAAGTCAATATTTTTTATGTCTCTTAACTTTTGAACAATCTCTAAAAACGAGGAATTGTAGGAAAATATCAAAGAACCTTTGCAGGCATGTCTTTCTTAGGTGTTGTCATATTTTTAACATGATTCCATCTTGATTCTTTGCACACCGAACAATCATCTAATATCTCATATTCTTTCTTATAAAGAATACATTCATCTAAACAAACATGAATCTTATAGTATTCCATGCCAATTCGAGTGAGAGATTTATTCACTTCATACATTGAAGAGGGTAACTCATTACTTTTAAGAAATATATATATTAATACATTTAGTAATTCTGTGAATTCCTTATCCGAAAATTCATTTTTCCCTTCACATTGTACAAATGAATTAATCCTAACATTTTAGTGTATTTCTTGCATTGTGGATATGATGGCTTTTTAAAATTTTTGGGGTCATCTTCATGTAGTTCATCTTCCATAGTATGAAACATATTTTAAGCCTATGCCTTATGTTTGGAGTGACTATTATGATAGGATGTATCTAATATACTCTTATCCTTACATATATCTTATAAAGTGACTTATGTATCCAAATTTCAAAATATGGGATAGCTATGTGTTCTTTACAAAAGCTGTGTGACCAAAGTGTCATAAAGCAAAATGACTTCAAAAACTTGTCACTCTAAATGTACAGTGTTTATGATGTATTTTCATTTTATTCAAATAACTAAATATTAAAAAAAAAAGAATGGAAAAAATAGAAAAAGAAATCATTTTCAATATCATAAAGAGGAAATTACCTCATGTAACTATAACTCTATAAGATCATCAATAATCATAAGATTCCAATATTGAGAAACATGTTATTATGGAATTTAAACTTTTACTGATATTTCATTTAATAAGTATCACAATTTTAAAATATGACTAATTTATTTATCCTTTATAAAAGTTATATGATTAAAGTATTAATACGATGTAAACAAAGTGATTTCAAAAATTGATAATCCTAAATATATCATCATGTTTAAAATATTACTTCCATTTTGTTCAAATAACTAAATATTTTTTAGGAAAAAAAGAAAAAAAAAGTCATTTCCAATATCAAAAGGAGGAAACTACATCACTTAACCATAGCTTTATAAGATCATCAATGATCAAACGTTTCCAATATTGAGAAACATGATATTAAGGATTTTACACTTTTACAGGTATTTCAAATATACATAAGAACTAAGTTTGTTCTGATACCTAAATATGATGACATATCCTCCATGGTATAGTGTTTAAAAATTAGATCCAAGCTATAATGTTGGATTGATTGAGTAATTGGCTTGAAATTGTTTTAGCAGATGCATAGATGGATAATAGAGATGAATGTTTGTTAGAAAAATCGGGTATATTTCTCTATTCTAAGTAATTATTATTTACTTATGATTTAAATAAATAAAACTCAAACTAATCCGACAAAATAATGTTATTGGAAATATAATACTAAAATAAACTAAAGCAGATATTGAAATAGAAATATTAAAGCAAAAAAATAATAACACTAAAAATTTAACGAGATTCGGTATAAATATTACCTAGATCTTCGGGTGTCGTTGATCACTTTCACTATCTCCAAATGGATGAACTCTAAATTACATTTAATTAGACAAAATTGAACTAATCAATTATCCTTATAAAAGAGAACAAGATTTACAAATGTTGAAAAAAGGCTTTATTTATAACCCAAAATTCAATATCTATCTTCATTCTTAATCAATGTGCGATTTTTCTAATTTGTTCACTAAAGAACTATATAACAAGTTGTATGACATTCCGACCAACACATGCCTGCAAAACTTCCTGAAACAGAGCCATGAAATCGGACCTGTTTTAGTATTCATGCACTAAGGAAGAAAAATGCAGCAGAGCTGTCAACTGTTTGGTAATATCATAGGTTTCACATTAATTACTCACCTCACCTCATTATCAGTTTCAATAATCACTTCACCAATAAACTGATAGATGGAGCCAACAAGGAAATTAAAGTGTGGGGTGTCAATTAAGATTTATTAAGATGATTTAGTTACCTTCAATTATTTGAAAAAAAGAAAAAAAAAGAAAAAGAGAGAGATGCATTTAACATTTTGTACGGAGGAAAAGAAGCAAAAATAACTATAAACTTGTGGTGATATTTTGTAATCAATTATGTTTATAAGTTTCGTTCTTTAAGTGTTGCTTTATAATTAATTTAGTTTTTAAATTTAAAATTAAATTGTAACTCAATTTCATTTTTACATTTTCATTTCGTTAATTTTATCTTTACTTCTTTTTTATTGTTAGTTGTGATTTAAGAGAATAAAATAATAAAATAATAAATTTTTTACCAAACAAGTTTTCATTAAATTGAAAATTATTTAAAGAAAATGGTAATGGAAACATAACTCATCAAAAAAGGAGAATTTAATCACCCATTACTACAATGATACCTAATTTGCTTGACTAACTATAAATAAATTTAGGTATTCCATTATATGAATCTTATTGAGGATTCAAGGAATATATTATAATTATGTCTCAATATATAATGACACCTGTACTATCAGGCAAATGGAGATGGAATAAATTCATAATATTTTTAGCATTTATTAGACTACAAGATATTAATTTCAAGCTAATATGTTTATTGAAAGTAAATTAACATATAGTTAAGATATTAAATTTCCCAAGGGCTAATCTTTTCGATACACAAAACAAACAGTTAATATATACTCAAACCAAAATAAAACAAACAAGAAGAAAAGAAACAAAAGGGTTAAGAAACAAGTTCTCAATGTAATATGAGTCTGAGTTTTAGATTTAATGCTAGACCTAACAAAAACATCAAAGAAAAGCAAGTTATATCTACCAATGTCAACGGGTGAAACAATGATGGGTTGTTTTACCTAATATCAAAACATAAATATTATATTATATTATAATCGAAATTGAAATTAGTAGTCATAAATTAGAAAAATCACTATTATATAAGTCCAAAAATCAAATTTTAATAGTTTTTAATTTAAAATGATTCAAAACATTAAATTTTAAATTATAATAATCTTTACAAATTATTAATTATAATAATACGTAATGTATATTTAATATTTTTTTTGTTTTCTTCTTAAATATTAAACTATAAGATGACATTTGGTTCGTAAAATGGAACCGAAATCGAAATCGGAATGAGAATGAGAATGAAATGGAATTGAAAAGAAATAATGTTGTTTGGTTTAACCACTGAAATCAAACTCAGAATCAGGATTACAATGTTTAGTTTGCCACTAGAATGGAATAAAAAAAAACTATAAATTACTTTAATACTCATACATTCAGTAAAGTTCAAATAATGTCATTTAATTACTATTTTTTCATCAAACAAAATACATTATTGAAATCATTATTTTTCTAAATAATTATTACTTAATTAAAAAAAATATATTATTAAAATTATTATTTTTCTAAATAGAGTTTAGGGTTTTAAGGTTTGGGATTTGGGATTTAGGGTTTAGGGATTTAGGATTTGGGATTTAGGGTTTAGGGGTTTAGGATTTAGGGTTTAGGGATTTAGGATTTGGGGTTTAGAGTTTAGGGCTATATTTGTGGGTTAAGATTTAGGGTTAAAATTATTATTTTTCTAAAAAAAGTTTATGGTTTTAGAATTTGGGATTTTAGATTTAAGGTTTAGGGTTTAGGGTTTTAGGATTTGGATTTAAGGTTTAGGGTTTTAAGATTTTAAGTTTAGTGTTTTGGGTTTGGAGATTTGAGTTTAGGGTTATATTTGGGGTGAGGGTAAAATTAGAAAAAAAAATTTGAGATGAGAATGTAATCATGATTTTTAAAGGGGAGAAGAAATTGTGATTCATTCTCTTTTAGTAATTGATTTCATTATGTTCTCTCTATTCAGTCCAACTAAATACACAAATAGAAGGAATCAATTTTGATTTCTTTCTATTCCCTCCAACCAAACATCACTTAAGTATTTTTATCTCCACGCATATGTAAAATATAATATTTAATAAAATATAAATTTATAATTTCAAGTATTGGATCGGATTACTTAACTTTCAAAATCGAAACCAACTACAAAATTTTAAATAAAAAAATAATTAAATTCGAAAATCAATTTAAAATTTATAAATTAAAATCGAATCGGTTTGGTTTGGTTATTACTCGTTATTATTAGATTGCTATGAATGTTAACATCCTTAGTTATATCTGGTATATTAGACATAATATACCATAAAATGATGGATTACATGGGCAAACGTTGATTAATGATTTAGTAGAAAACGGATTAAACCGTAGTCAAACTAGTATTGCTCAATGCTCATTTATTGATATGGACTTGTCACACCGCATACTTCATTGTGAACTTGGGCCAATTACTAATGTAATGAGTTTGTGTTTTGTGATGAGTGAAACCCTAATGCCTTTATATAAATGCTAAATTGTCCGAATAATCTTTAAATTTTTCTATATTATTTGTAAGCATTTTGATCCCTTATTATTTTATTTTTTTAAGATTTGGTTTCTTTTTTATTTTTTATTTTTACATTTTGATTCCTTATTATGTTATCTTATGATTTGGTTCCTTTTTAAAGTTTTTACACTTTGGTTTAATTATTTTTCTTACAATTTAATCTTTTTATGTTTTTAATTTTTACGCATTGATCCCATTATTTTTTTTACAATTTAATCTTTTTATTTTTTTACATTTTAGTCTCCTTATTCTTTCATATTTTTTAAGTTTAGTTTTAAATTAGTCTTAAATTTTGAATAAATATGTAAAAATTAAAAAATAAATCGTATCAAATTAGAAGAAAAATAAGGAATTAAAGTTTAAAAATAAAAAGTACTGAATCATTAGAAAAATTATAAGGGAATTAATGTTTAGAATATAAAAAATTGAGGTACCATTTTGTGTAGTTTACTCTTGCAAAAATATATGGACAGATCCCTCCACACAGAGAGAGAGAGAGAGAGAGTTGGTAACGAAAATATCTAACCTTCTAAATATTATTTTCTCTAACAATTTGGTTGGCTTTATATTAGATTCAATCGAGTTGAATAATCGTAAGTGAATCATGTATGTATTTAAATCTTGATCTATTTTGTAATACATCAATTATATTAGTAAATGCATAACATGAAAAGCAATTATATATGTAATATATATGTAACACTTGGATAGAGGGCTGTCCTTTAAATTTGAACCCAACTAAATAATGAGTTATTTATAAAACAGATTGCAAAGAACTAATATTCTTAAATTGAACTTGACATTCTAGGATAAAAAGTTTGACATTATAAGTTAGATTTGAATTTTCTATAAAATACTTTTCCATGAAATTCTATAAAAAATTGTTTTTTAAAGATTTAAGTTTATTTATTTTATTTTTATTTATCGACTAGTTTCAAGATTTTCTAACACTTTTTTAATTAAAATATATATTATTATTTTTATTTCTTCTACACTTTATTTATCAACTTTCTCTAACAATTTTTTATTTTACTTATTTTCTATTTCTCCGTTATGTTCTCAACATTTCTTTCATGTTTTCACCAGGATATCAAATAAATATAATCTATTCGTAGATAAATGAATCGATTTTTCTTTGATTGTTAGGTTTTATTTTATTTTAATAAAAAATTCATTGAGTTCGTTGTGATACAAGAAATTTTTTATTTTGGATTAAAATAAATCAAATGTTAATAATGGATAACATAGTGGACAATAGGGGTGTTCATTGGTCTAATGCGATCTGATTTTAGGAAAACAAATTTAATTGGATCGAATCTTTTGAAACAATTTTAATTAATACAAATCAGACCACATCATTTGATTTATAAAATCGTTTGATCTAATCCGGTTTCTGACTTGGTTTAGTTTTTGAACACCTTTAATGAAAAATAATGTGAAATTTTTAATATATTATTAAATCGGTTCAATCCGGTTCTATCGGTTTAAAATTATTACAAATCGGATCAGATCGTTTGAAAAATGATTTTAATAAATACAAACCAAACCGGACCGTTTGATTTGTAAAACTGTTTGATCCGGTCCAGACCGATTTATGGACACCCCTAGTGGACAACATGTATTCTATAAATATTTTTACTTTCAATAAATAATATTTTGGCTTTTATCTCTATTTTTTGAATCTATGTTTATTTATCTACTATTTAAGAATTTTTTATATTTTAATTGTATCCGTTGATTTTGATTATGTTCCTAATCAATTCAAAATTTCTATATTTTTGTTATACCATTAAATATTTTGATTGTACCACTTAGTTTTCTCTTTTTATTTATTTTATTTGTGTTCTCTTTTGGGTTGCTAATTCAATGGTAAATTACTCGACTTAATGGTAGAGTTTGTAAGATCACAATAAATATTTTTTGATAACTTATACGAAGTTTTGTGACCTGTATTTATATATACGTTATGTATAAGTTAATATAATATTTTACAATTAATTTAATTATGTAAAATATATATGTATTATTAAATTTCAATAATTAGTTATTACCGTATAAAAGTTCATAATTATTTTACAAACTCACTCATAGGTTATATGCCACGAATAAGAGGAAAAAAACTCTTAGCTAGGTACAAGTGTTTGTCACGTATAATTAACAAGTGAGATGTGATTGGATTACTCAATATAACATCTGTGGAACGAAAACGAATTCACATGCATATCAAAAATAAAAACTTAGGTAGTTACCAATTACCATCATCATCTTGGATATTTCTTTATATATTTCAAAAACAGAAAGAATACATGAATGAATTAGCTCAAAGAAGAAAAATGAAATTAAGTATGAAACATCCAAAAACATAGCAAAACAAAATGCAATTTATTTAAGAATTATAACCTTAACCCCACGTTTGGTTGGAGGGAATGGAATGGAATCATAATTGATTCCTTCCATTTTGTGTGTTTGGTTGGACGGAATGGAGGACGGAATGGAATCCGATTACTAAAAGAGAAGGAATCACAATTCCTTCTCCCACCTTTGGTAATCATTATTCCATTCCCATCTAAACTTTTTTTTTCCAATTTTACCCTCACTTAAAATATAACCTTAAATTCAAATCTCAAATTCTCAAACCCAAAATTCCAAAACCCTAAACCCTAAACCCAAAATTTCAAAACCCTAAACCCTAAATCCAAATCCTAAAATCCTAAAACCTTAAACCCTAAACCTCAAATCCCTAAACCCTAAACCCTAAAACCCTAAACCTTAAAACATAAATCCCAAAACCCTAAAACATAAATCCCAAATCCCTAAACCCTAAACCCTAAGTCCCAAATTCCAAATCCTAGAACCCCAAATCCCCAAATCCCTAAACCATAAACCCCAAATCTCAAATCCCAACACTCTAAACCCTAAAACCCTAAACCTTAAAACATAAATCCCAAAACCCTAAAACATAAATCCCAAAACCCTAAACCTTAAACCCCAAATTCCAAATCCTAAAACCCTAAACCCCAAATTCCAAATCCTAAAACCCTAAACCCCAAATTCCAAATCCTAAAACCCTAAACCCCAAATCCCTAAACCCTAAACCTTAAACCCTAAAACCCTAAACCCTAAAACATAAATCCCAAAACCCTAAACCCTAAATCCCTAAACCCTAAACCTAAAACCCTAAAACCCTAAACCCCAAATCCCCAAATCTCTAAACCCTAAACCTTAAAACATAAATCCCAAAACCCAAATCCTTAAAACATAAATCCCAAAACCCTAAACCCCAAATTCCAAATCCTAAAACCATAAACCCTAAACCTTAAAACCCTAAAACCCTAAACCCTAAACTATTTTTAGAAAAATAATAATTTTAACCCTAAACCTTAACCTACAAATATAACCCCAAATCCTAAATCCCTAAACCCTAAATCACACATCCCAAACCTCAAAACCCTAAACCCTATTTAGAAAAATAATAATTTTAATAATATATTTATTTTTAATTAAATAATACTTATTTAAAAAAATAATGATTTCAATAATGTATTTTGTGTGACGAAAAAATAGTAATTAAATGACATTATTTGAACTTTACAACATGTAGGGGTATTAAGGTCATTTACAGCTTTTTTCATTCCATTCCAGTGGCAAATCAAACACTATAATCCTGATTCTGAGCTTTATTCTAGTGGTCAAACCAAACAAAATTATTTCCATTCCATTCCATTTCATTCCGATTCCGATTCTAATTCCATTTCACGAACCAAACGCCACCTAAGAGAAATATAATTGATTTCCTGCTATAGTAATTTGAGCTCATGCACTAGTGACGGATTCGAGCTAAAAAAGAAAACTCTCTTACATAATTACTAATTATACAAAAAGCAGCTCACGTTTAGTAGCATTACGTTGATTCAAAAATTGAAAAAATAACATGAATAATAATGTTAAAATTTATAATCATAAAAATAAAAATAACACCTTTGTGTATACTTTATATGTTTTTATTATTAAAAAAAAGTCTAATATATTTTTTTCATTTTGAATGTATTTCAATTAGATATTGTTCAAATTAAATTACGATTATTTAAATCTGTTTAATATTAAATGTGATCAAATAAAATAACTTTAAATGTTATTAGGATATTATTTTTATTATTATAAATTTTAGAGATATTTTTTATTATTTTATAAAAGATTATATAAGAGACAAAAGTATATTAATTTGTACTTTACAATAAAAGTTGAAGTACGTTTAGGAGTCTTCGAGACAACACATTTACAGTCAACTTGCAGTGCTATTGATCAAATGTCTTCAAATCTCAACTCATAATTCATACTCAATATAAGTGCTTATTATGTAAATTAAAGAAGGAAAGAAAAACGTTAAATACAAATTTAAGGTAAGTTATATAACTGTTTTAATCCTTGATTTCCGATTTTTTTTTCAATTAATTTTATAGTTAGTTATGTTTGATAAATTTTCATATTTTTAAAGAATCAATACCAAATTATAGGATGATTTTTTAATTAAATTTTAATTTTTTTCATTTTAATCAACATTTTTTTAGATAACAAGTCAAGTTTTATAATATTTTTATGTATAAATATTACAAGAAAATAATTAAAAATTAAAAATTTGTAAAAAATAATCAAAAATTTCTTAATTTTGTTAAGTTTTTTTTTTAAATATCAAAAAATAAAAATATTACCAAATAATATATATGATTTTTTATTGAAAATCATTAAGTAGAATTGTTATCAAACACATTAATAATTATTTTTTTAAAAAAATAAAAATTATAAAATTAATTATTTAATCATATATTAAAATTATAAATTAAAATCCTTAGCAAACCTTAAAGTTTATTTGGTAACAATTTTGATTTAAATTTTTTATTTTTTTAAATGATTGTGCGATCTTTGATAAAAAAAATTTATTTTAATTTTTCACTTTTTAAAGAATCATTATCAAAATATAAGATACTCGTAAATCTTTAAAAATATAATTTTTAATTTTTAATTTTTTTCTTTTTTATATAGAATAAATCAAGTCTCATTTCTTAAAACTAACTAAAATTCAAAAATAAAAAAATAAAAATGAAAAGTTACATTGAATTCACTCATTGCATTATAAATTTATTATAATTTTAATTTAAATTAACAGTTTTTTATCAAATAAAATTCTAAAAATCTTATTATACTTACCTATTACCTTATTCGTAGTCTCAAATTTTTTAATACATACCATTTCCGTACTTTTAACATAATGATTGATTAGAATGTTGTGACACATTAGCAGCCACCAGTTTATTGGTCCACAGAAACATGGTTTGGGTCTGAGAGGTAAATTCAAAGGGTGTTACCATCAGCCCATTCTTAATTCCTTAGTAGTATGGCAGCTCAAAGATTAATATATCAATTCTCAAGTATATCAATTTATATAACATCAATAATTAATAACTATCAACAAAAAAAATTTATATTTTATGTGATAAAAATTCACACTTTTAAATTATTTTTATTCACGTATTTAATATATATTAATATATTAAACTCTTAACCACCTTGTATTAAATAACAGTTGACTGATCCTAATATTTTTCGTTTTTTATTTGATCTCTTTGAAAGAGAGTTTTACAGATAAAACTCTGAAACAATATCATATCACTCGACTACAAGATTGGAAAGGCCAAGTTATGGAGGGTTTTATCCTAAATGATATTCGATATTTAATTTCTTTTACTAGTTTTTTCACTTGTGCTCACTGTCATGGAACAAAATAAAGTTGCACATAAACTAATTAAGTTTGGATTATTTATCTGTAACTTTGTTGTGTAATTTTTAAGTAATGATGAATAAAATATACCCTCTTCCTTAAAAAAAATAAATTTTTTTTGGATAAATTAAAAAATATCTCATCTTTCTAGGCACATTTATTGTCCCTCCATTTTTTTTAAAGATATTTGAAGTATGAGTTTTTTAGAATAAGATAACGTTTAGATGCACAGTTAAAAAGGTCATAATTGAAGTAGTTTTAAGAATATTAGAAACGATTTTATAGAAAAACAATTAAGCGTTTGACTAAAAAAAATATTGTAACTATTTTTGCAACAATATTATATACATGTGCATGTATTTGTTATAATTACTAAAAGAACTCTAATAGTATTTATAATGGTGTTGGATAATTAATAAAAATCGTAACTTTGAAAAGAATAATAACATGGGTGAATTGTAGTGCTTTATAAGAGGGTTTTTTACTTCTACAAAAAATGCTTTAAATTTAAAGTTCTCAAAAGTGGTGATTGAATATGTTTTTGCTAAACATAAATTAAAGTGCTTTTGTCTCTAAAACTGCTTCCTAGAGCATCTAAACGGGCGATTTATCATAATGATATGTTTAGTATTTTTTTGTTTGTTTAATATAAGCTTAATTTTTTATTTTTATTTAACTGATAGCAATTTGCTAGGCCAGCAAAAAGTAGTTGGTTGTTATTGAGTAACGTACAGAGAGCAGCCAGCAATTTTGCCAAAGGATAAAAAGGGTCGGTCCTTGGTACTTAATGCTCCTCCAGCGACTACCAGAATTCATTTATGGTACCAAAAAAAAAAAGAGCTTATTACCATGTACTATGGATTGTACCTAAATATTTATCTTTCTTCCTCATATTGGAATTGCTTCATATTGAAGCTCTCTAATGAAAATACAGAGTTTCATAAAATTGCTTTTTATTTTATCTTGTAACACACAATAAATCACAGTCAAAATCACACAAAGCAAACCAAAGTGTGAGGCTTCTTTTGCATTGGACTATAAACATCTCAGTCAAAATCACACAAAACCCATTTAACTACTTTCATTCTTTCACACATTTCATTCCTCTTTATCCTTTTTACAAATAGCTCAAAGGCGATTTTTGTGCTGGTGTGGTTTGTATTTGTGTCAGAAAAGTTTGATTAAAAGTTAAAATTATGAAGGAAAGAGAGGCAGAGAATAATAACAACACAAGAAATTCTGCTGCAGATAATGTTATGATGGAGATAGAATCAAGCAAACCATCAGGAAATAGGCTTGTACCAGGTGGGCTGAGTCCTCTGAGTGAGACACTGTGGAAAGAGAAAACAAATGTGGATTTTATAGGAGATGTGTCTGCTAGACTTACATGGAAGGATTTGATTGTTATGGTTACACTAAGTAATGGAGAGACCCAAAACGTTTTAGAAGGACTTACTGGTTATGCTGAACCTGGAACTTTTACAGCTCTAATGGGTCCCTCTGGTTCAGGCAAATCTACACTGCTTGATGCTTTATCTAGTCGTTTGGCTACCAACGCTTTCCTTTCGGGCACTATTCTCATCAATGGCCGCAAAAGAAAGCTTTCTTTTGGCACTGCAGTGAGTCTCCTTTTTCAGCTTCTTGTTTTTTGGGTTCTGTTGTTACTTTTTGATTTCTTCAGTACCTTTTTGAAAGTTATATAAAGTTGGTTCTTTTGGATTTATTTGATTTTTTACCTTTTTCTCTTATTTTGTCTCTTTTCCTATTTGTTTTTCTTGTTTTATAGGCTTATGTGACTCAAGATGACAACTTGATTGGTACTCTAACTGTAAGAGAGACGATTTCTTATTCTGCTCGACTTCGACTTCCTGATGGGATGCCATGGTCAGAAAAGCGAGCTCTTGTTGAGAGTACAATTGTTGAGATGGGTCTTCAAGATTGTGCTGATACTGTTATTGGGAATTGGCATTTGCGTGGGATTAGTGGGGGAGAGAAAAGAAGGGTTAGCATTGCCCTTGAACTCTTGATGAGACCCAGATTGCTTTTCCTTGATGAACCAACCAGCGGACTTGATAGGTCATTCTCTAACATCTTTATAGCTCTTTGTTCCTTTTCTCTTAGACTTATGTTACACAGATTTTAGTAGAACGAGAGTGGCAAGTATTTGGATACGTATTCATGCCAAATTTTCTAAATTTTTGTATATTTACACCAACTTGGAGTAACATAGCTTAAAGCTATCCCCTTTTGCACGATCTTCCACAAATGGGATGTTTTTTCTCCACATTCTGTCTGTCCGTTGTTTTGAAGACGTATTATTCTAAGTATGAGTTTGTTAATGAATCAAAACAAAATATTTAATGATTGTATATTGCAAAATAATTTTCTCTTGTCTCCTTCTGGATTAGTTTTAGACCAGTACTGACTTTATATTCAAGTTCTATCATGGAGCTTTTAAATTTATTGAATTTTTTTTATTGGCTTTTAAAAAAAAAAAATTCAGTGCCTCTGCTTTCTTCGTCACTCAAACATTACGTGGTCTATCAAGAGATGGAAGGACTGTCATAGCTTCAATTCACCAGCCTAGTAGTGAAGTCTTTGAACTGTTTGATCAATTGTATTTGCTTTCTGGGGGCAAAACTATTTATTTTGGTCAAGCTTCTGATGCATATGAGGCAAGAATAAGAACTTGTCACATTTTTGTTTGCAAAATTTGTCAAAATTTATGTGAATGGTTTACTTACATTGATTCTTGTATGCAGTTTTTTGCACAAGCTGGCTTCCCCTGCCCTGCTTTGAGGAATCCGTCGGATCATTTTCTTCGATGTATAAATTCTGACTTTGATAAAGTAAAGGTCACATTGAAAGGGTCCATGAAATTGAGGGTAATGCCTTCTTTTTAGTTATGTGATTTTTCAAGCTTCATTTGCCACTTTATACTTTATGCATAAAGTTGTTGCCTAAATTGAGTGAAATATTTTTTTTCATACTTCACATTGTGCACATACTACATCTAAAAAATTTCTTTTGGTTTTATCAGTTTGAGGCTAGTGATGATCCACTAGACCAAGTGACTACTGCTGAGGCTATACGAACTCTAATAAATTCGTACCGTACTTCTCAATACTGTTACGCAGCAAGAGAAAAAGTTGAGGAAATATCTAAAGTTGTAAGTGTTGTTCTATGGTAGTCTAATGTATGTACTAATTGGTTATTCCTACATTATTATGATCATTTGATTTTTGCTTATGGTTCAGAAAGGCAATGTGCTAGAGGCAGGAGGAAGTCAGGCTAGTTTCTTCATGCAGGCCTTTATGCTAACCAAGCGTTCATTTGTCAACATGTCTAGAGACTTTGGATATTATTGGCTGAGGCTTGTAATCTATATTGTAGTCACAGTTTGCATTGGAACTATCTATTTGAATATTGGGACAAGCTACGATTCAATTCTGGTATGCAAATAGTTTATACAATTTGAGTTTTGAAATAGCAAAGTTTGTGTTTCTCATATATTTTTCTGTGAAACAGGCAAGGGGTTCGTGTGCATCATTTGTTTTCGGGTTTGTCACATTCATGTCAATTGGTGGATTTCCTTCATTTGTAGAAGATATGAAGGTATGTCATGATTTCACAAAACCAAATAGCCCTAAGTACATACTTAACTAGCAACGACAATCTGACATTTCTATGCAACTTTCGCAGGTTTTTCAAAGAGAAAGACTGAATGGTCACTATGGTGTTACAGCATTTGTCATTAGCAACACACTTTCTGCTACGCCATTTCTGATATTGATTACCTTTCTTGCCGGAACTATTTGTTATTTTATGGTCGGTCTCCATCCGGGTTTTATGCATTACCTATTCTTTGTTTTGTGCCTCTATGCAAGTGTCACTGTTGTTGAGAGCTTGATGATGGCAATAGCCAGTATTGTTCCCAACTTTCTTATGGGTATTATAGTAGGAGCTGGAATTCAGGTATGTTTCTTTTTCTGTATATCTGGAATGCATATTCATTAGCTATCTATCACAACATAAACTTTTGGTTTTTTTCTTATTTCTTACATTCTATTTTTAATGCATCAGGGTATTTTCATGTTGGTTTCTGGCTACTTTAGGCTCCCAAATGACATCCCGAAACCATTCTGGCGTTATCCGGTGTCATATATGAGTTTCCATTTCTGGGCATTGCAGGTAAAAATATTATAACAATAGATGGGTTTTTGGAGATTTGGTGAAAAATGTCACAAAATCGCCGGTTTTGACAATTTATAGCTTTCAATAATTAATGTATTCATATACAACGTGTATAGGACTTATGGAAAGTCTATACATAACTCATTTGCAGTTCGTACACTATGAAAACCAACAATTTGGGACCTTTTTCACTTCAACTCCGAATAATCCCTGCTATTTTGGGGCCTCAAACTTGAGTTTTTTTCTTTGGATTCAATAAGAATTTCCAATTCTCATTCAAACTGCAAACATGTTTTTATCTTCAGGGACAATATCAGAATGATCTGCAGGGACTGTTATTTGATAACCAGGCACCAGACCTTATCAAGATACCAGGAGAGTACATCCTAGAAAACATATTTCAGATTGATGTGAGCCGATCGAAGTGGATAGATCTGAGTGTCATCTTCAGTATGATTGTTATTTATCGGATTATCTTCTTCCTCGTGATTAAGATCAATGAGGATGTTACCCCTTGGGTTAGAGGTTACTTGGCAAGGAGAAGAATGCAACAGAAGAATGGAAACCAAAACACATTGGTTTCTCCTGCTGGTCTAACACAGTCCCCTTCTTTGAGGAACTATGCGTCCAAACCTTGATCCGGAACTATTAGAAGATAAATGTGAACAGATTGCACTTTGCTAGGCCCTCATACTTCAAATTCTGTTTTAAATAAACTGTCTATTCAATATTCTGAGATAAAGTATACTGTTTTGAAAATTTGAGTTACAGATATAATTAATGATGTAGAAGTAGTAATTTTTTGAATTATATCTAATTAAAGAATCACAAGGGATTATAAGTACAATTTTAATATATAGTGAAAATAAATAAGAATTTGACACATGATATTTTAAATAAAAATAATTTAGACCACAATAATAATTTTAGAAAAAACTCACCGGTTTATCGGACTACTTAGTTATCTATTATGAAAATCAATGTTAAGTACAATGTTAGGTTTTATACTATCATTT
Organism: Hippophae gyantsensis; assembly: GCA_030763125.1. Taxonomy (NCBI): domain Eukaryota; kingdom Viridiplantae; phylum Streptophyta; class Magnoliopsida; order Rosales; family Elaeagnaceae; genus Hippophae; species Hippophae gyantsensis. Next base: position 56,792,398 of record CM061032.1, on the reverse strand, counting down.
AAGATAAAGCCTTCAAAGTAATCTAGTTATAAGTCGTTACTTTTTTCACAATCTTTACAAAATAAGGGTATAGATTTGAACCAATGTATAAGTCGTTACTTCTTTCACAGTCTTTACAAAATAAGGGTACAGATTTGAACCAATATTTCTATCTCTTGAGTCTCGTGAGAAATTGAACTCATTTAACCACTAATTAAAAAATTAGTATAAATAATATAAGTATAAAGTGTGTCATAGAATATATTCAATAATTAAAATCCTACCTAAGAGTTTAAGAATAAATAAATTGAATAAAATCATTTAACAAATCTTAAATCGAATAGATTAATCACAAGCTTAATAAAGATAACTTCTTTAATATTAAATAATTAAATCAAATAATTATAATTATACACAAAATTATTTGATCCAAACATGTAATACCTAGTCAAAAAGAAATTATATGAATATAAAATCACAATATCATAAAATAAATATGTTAATTAATTAATCAAAAATAATCACACAATGTTCGATAGATCAATTCAAGAAAGAACATAACAAAATATGATTTAGATTTATAAAATGTTTTGAGAGAGAGAGCACAAAAATAATTAGAAGAATAAAATAAGTGTGGTTGTTTAACATAAGGAGTATTAGGTTGTTTATATAGGGGAGATTAAATCTAATGCTAGGTTAAAGAATAATTATCATTTTGTTCATTAAATAAATTATAAAGCAATAATTAATAGAAACATTATGGTAAAAGAATACTTTTGGTTCGAGTACACAAAAGGTTTTAAGTTGAAACCTTAACCACTCGATCGATCAAACCTATAAGGTTGATTCAACAAAGATTAAAATAACTCGGGATCGGGTAGATGTAATACGATTATTTTTCGATTGATCCAATCTCTCAATCGATCTCCATCAATTTAAAAATCAACCCGAGAGGACATAAATTGTACAATATCAATCCTCGATTGATCTAACCCTTTAATTGATCGACTTGTGTATATACCAAAGTTCTTAAGTGTATAATATGTATTCTAACGTGATTAAGATCAAGTATATATCTAAAATATATTAACTTGAAGCTATAAAGTTTATTCAGCTTGAATAGCAAATAAGAAAACGAGCCTAGAAACTAGTTTATATTTAAACAATTTATTCACAAATATCGCTGACACTTAAACCTTATAATCTTCTTCTTTGGTATGTTCGTGTGATAAGATCTTTCTCTCGCTATATGATACTCATAAGAAAAATAAATTTACATAGTGGTACTATCATATGATCTGGTGAAATCATCTTTTCTTGAATCTTGACAACTTATACGTATGATGAAAAAACAAAACAACAAATAGGCACACAATTTATCTCGAATGACTTATTGTTCATTAGTCTAAATTATATAGTAGTAGTAAAGCGAATAAACAAACATAAGCAGTGAGTAATAACATATAGAACATTTAAATAATAAAATTACTACCCCTATGTGATATGTCACAGAAAACACTTGATCATTAAGAGTTCTCCTCCTATGTGCAAAAATAAATAACAAATAGAGTGTTTAATCAATATGTTCTCCCCTTATGTACAATGACTCTCCCATTTATAACATATGAAAAGATAATTTTAATTTTGAAGCACAGGCAAACAATACGAGTAAACATGCAATGTATTCCAAAAATGAATGAAGTCCACTTAAGTTCTATAGCTCCTATAAATAAAGTAGAATAAAAAAATTATAAAAGCTATATATATAACTTTTTTTTGAATTGAGTGTAGTAAACTTATTTAAACATGATTAGAACATAATAATTAGTTGAGAAATTAATTTTATTCAAATTTTGACCATTCATTGAAAACATAAGTATATGGACAAAACACACAGATATACTAACACATATAATGATATATCGACAATCTCCAAAAATAAGATATGTGTTTGAACTTTAAAAGTATGTCAATTTATTCATTTATGATCAGTCAAGAAAAATTTAAAGGAAAAAGTATCACCTATCATTGAAAATTGTGGTTGGATTTTTAATTTCACAAAATAAATGTCCACCAAGAAAGAACATAAAAATTTTATTTCCTCTTTTTATATATATAGAAACTGGTTATTTATTTATTTTCTTTTTGTAATCATAAGTATATGAACAAGACATAATTATAAGCATAAGCATAAGTATATGGACAAGACGCACAGATATACTAACATATATAGTGATATATCGACAATCATCAAAAATAAGATATATATTTAAACTTTAAAAGTATGTCAATTTATGCATTTATGATCAACCAAGAAAGATTTAAAAGAAAGAGATAACATTTGAAAAACTATGGTTGAATTCTTAATTTCACAAAATAAATATCCACCAAAGGAGAACTTAAAATTTTATTCCCTTTATATATATATATATTGGTTATTTATTTATTCCTTTTTCTTTGTTAAGGAATTATGAACGAGTCAAAAATCTAGTATGATGACTTTTATACTAGTTGTGAAGTAGCCATCTTTGCTCACTGCAATAGCTACACACATCATCATCTCAAAACTAGATGTATTTCTATAGTAAAATTTTAGTAAGTGAAAATTATAGTTCAAACATAGTTTTGCAATCAAGGTTAGCTCAAGCCTTGAAACCTTACAAAAATAATCATAAACTGTAAGAATGATATACATATGAGTTTAGTGATTGTGTGAATAAGTTTTTGTCAACACCGATCATCAGATTTAAAAAAAGTATGTAAATGCACAAGTCGAAATATCCATTTACAAAATGGAGATTCAATCAAAATAAATTGAGTTACCAGAATATATTTTTAAATAGAAGTAATATTTGTAGTTCATTTCAATGTTAAACTAATTTTACTCCCTTTATTTTTCTTATTTTTTTAAAAAATTAATACTTTTTATATAAACTAAAATAAAAAAATAAAAAATAATACTAGAGTGTTCACCTAGGATTAATTAAGCACGCAAATAGAAGTATCTAAGTAAACATTAAACAACGGTCATGTGACCCAAAAATATATTTCCTAACTCAAATTTTCTTGAATTTTGATTTCTTGATTTCTTTGGGTTGGGACTCGAACAACTTAGTTGTCATTGACATGTTTTTGGACTTATCTTTAGGTTTTACATTCATCCTAAATGAAGATGCCACATGATGGTAAGATGACGATAATTAGTCTTAAAATTAAATTTGTTAAATTTCACTTGTTTCTTTAAACTAACAACTTTATGCTTTCTAGTAGAATTATAGAACATAATATTCATAAATGGTTGATAATAATAAATCATATAACTAGAAGCATGAAAAGATTTATTAGATTTATGAGCATTAATAAAAAATCTACATTTCGACCTAATATGACATTTTCTACCACACTGATGATAGACAGGTATAAACTTAATAGTTTTTTTAATTATAGGTGCAACAGTTCTTTGTGCATAAATAATAATTGTAAGAGTAGAGTTAGAAGGCCTTGTAGATGTGGTTTTTAATATTTAAGGTGTAGAGTTCTCATCCTTATAACCAAAGTCATGTGTATCATGTGGAGAAAAAGAAGGATTAGAGGGTTTTACAAACTCAGTTATATTTAAAGATGATGGTGTAGAGTGTTCATTTACATATCATAGTTATTTCTTGTCTTCAAAAGGTTTTCCATTGTCAAGAACTTTGTTTAACTTTTCATCTCCATTTGTTACACTATTTATTGTTTCCTTTGATTGTTCAAGTGTCTGTACATGATTCTTGTTTTCCTATTTAAGATTTACAAGACTTAAATTCATAACATCAACAAGTTCAAACAAGTGAAAATTTTCTTTTTCTATAATTGAGGCATTATAAGATTTGATTTTATCACTTAGTTTAATTACTTTTACAAGTAACCTATCATTTTCTTTCTTATAGTATACTAAATCTATAAACAATTCATCAAGACTATTAACATTAAATTTATTTAGTTGAAATTCAGAATCATTTTTCTCATTATTTGAATCAAAGTCATACTTGCTAGAATATCCACCAATAGTTATAATAAATGCCAAATAATTGGTTCCATTGTTTTTTTATTCATTTGGATTGTTATTTTCACTTTTTAAGTCGCTAAGTGTTGAAAGCTCTTTCAGTTTTTTTCTTTGTGTTAGAATATACAACTATAAAATGACCAATGTCATTACATTCAAAATATTGTGATCCAATTGGTTTAGATTTCTTACCTTCTAAACTCATAGGCTATAGTTCTTTTTGATTTTTGATCCTTGAAGCGGCTTGATTGCCAGTTACTTTGTGATTTGTTCCTATTGAAAATTTTCTTGAGTCTTTTAACTATAAGTACCAACTCTGCATCACCTTTATCATTTTCATTGTTACCATCATCAGTCATGAAAGTTTTGAAAGCAACATTTATGTTCTTTGTAGGAGTTATAAAGCTTACCCCAAAGATTTGAAATAAGACAATGAGTTCCTCTATTTTGATGGTGTCAACATCCTTGCTTTTATCAATGACAGTGACCTTTGCATTGAAATGATTTGGTAATAAACAAAGAATCTTTCGAACCAACCTAAATTCCTCAATTTTATTTCTAAAATTTGAAGTGGTGTTATAAATATAACATAATTTAGCATAAAATTTAAAGAATATTTCAATTTTCTCCATCCTAAGATTTTCAAACCTAATGCCTAGTATGCGGAGTTTGGTTCTTTTAATTTGGATGGTACCCTCATCTACAACCTTTAAAATATCCCAAGCAAGTTTAGCAGTATCAACATCAGAGATACGATGAAGTTTATTGGCAGATACAACACTAAAGATAACATTAATTCCTTTTTGGTTCTAGTTACTTCCAGTTTTATCTTCAATGCTCTATTTATTTTTAGGTTTAAGTGTGACAATATTATCTTTGATAACCATAAGTGATTCCCAATCATAAATAATAGAATTTCACACACTCTCATCTAGAGAATGTAAAAAGACTCTTATATGATTCTTCAAGTATGAGTTGTTAGACCCATCAAAGAAAGAAGTACGAGTTGTAAAAGAACCCTCTCTTAAATGATCCATAACAAGGTCTTAGAAAAACACTAAATATATCTAATGACCTACTCTGATACCAACTAAAAGTTTAAAGTTACTGATCTAATTAACCTAGATAGAGGATGAATAAATAATTTTTGAATTATGTCTAATTAAAAAATTACAAATGGTCAGACATGCAATCGTACGTAACTAATAAAAAGCGAAAATAAATAAGAACTTGAAATATGATATTTTAGGTGAAAACAACCTATACCATAGCAATGACTTAAGAAGAAAAACATTAGTTTACCTTACCACCTAACTATCCACTATTAAAATCAATGTTCAATTACAAGGCCAATTCTTACACTACCCTCCAAGATAAAGACCCCAAAGTAATCTACTTATAAGCACTGCTTTTTTCATAGTTTCTACAAGATAGACATACAAATTTGGACCAATGTTCCAATCTCTCGAGTTCTATGAGAAATCAAACTCGTTCAACTAGTACTTAAAAAGTTAGCACAAATAGCACAAGTACAAAATGTGTCTAGAGTAGATTCAATAATGAAAAATATTAGCTAGAAGATCCAAGAATAAATCATTTAAATTAAATCATCTAGAAAATCCTAGAACGAACATATTAAGTACAAGTTTAATAAAGATAGCTTCTTTAAAATTAAATAATTAAGTCAAATAACTCAAATATGCAAGAACCTAATCAAGAAGAAGCAATATGAACATGAAATCACAATATCATAAAAAACACGCTTATTATTCAATCAAATATAATCACACAATGTTTGATATATCAATTGAATAAAGAACCTAACAAAATATGATTTAGATTTTATAAAATATTTGAGACAGAAAGCACAAAAATAATTAGAAGAATAGAATAAGTGTGGTTGTTTAAAATAAGGAACATAAGATTGTTTATATTGAGGAGATGAAACCTTAATGTTAGGTTAAAAAGTAATTACCATTATGTTTATTAAACAAGCCATAGATCGAATACAATCGATTCTCGATCGATCAAATCCTAGTCCATGCTCGATCAATTGAACCTATAAAGTTGATCAATCAATCCAACAACAATTAAAATAAACCCAAGATTAGATAGATCGAATTCAATTGATTCTCGATTGATCAAACCCAACTTGATCAATCTACATCAATTTAAAAATCAACCCGAGAGGACATAGATTGTACAAGATCGATCGATTGATTTATATATATATATTATTTTGTTATTCTTCAATCACTTGTATCAGCCTAATTCCCAAAGGTGCACCAAAGGGTGAAATGTTGTCCAATCTATATGTCTGAATTTTGTGATAATAATTAACAAAACATTGTTGATTGTTTTTCTCCTTTCATTTGTTTATGGTTCATATTACACAAAATGAAAGGAAAACAAAGAAAGAAAGAAAGAACTAGATTTGGCAGATTGATGATTAATCCATTAAAGAATTAGTTTCTTACTTTTTAACGCAAGTGATGAGTTTGGGACAAGTATTAAAATATAGAGATTTCTAAAAATAATTAAACTTCAATTTTATGGAAATATCAAAGAAATGTCAAAGATATTATTGTTATCTTCTGAATTTTTTGTAAAATTTATAAAAATTTAAAGCAACAAATGGAAACATCAACATATATTTATATTGATACCTTCTATAAATGGATATATTGTGGATATATAGAAAAAATTTATAGTGGATATAACTCTACTGGTTTGTACACACAAGTATATAAGTTTATTATTGCTGCACAAACTATTTCACTTATCATGTATCTACAAAACATTGGTTCTACAATGAGTTTTGTTAGTTATTCCTTTACTGCTATTCTGGCAAATGTTGTGTGACACTGTACAGTTGTAAGAAAAATCAAGTGGTTTGCCCTTAGTATCTTTATGTGAACTTTGCTGACTCTGATGACTCAATGGAATACTTGAGGAGCAGCATAGAACTCACTCTCGATGAAACCAGGTCTTAAATCTTCTTGATACATGAAGTTTAAAGGGAATGAAACAAGATGCCCCTTTATAGACTTCAATTTTTCGATTGGATCGGTTGCCTTAAGATTGCCACTCTCGTAAGGTTCTAGTTTCTCCTCAGCTATTCCCAAATCAATCGTGGTGTGGCTGATTTTATCTTTCCAATATGACATGCACTGTCTAAGAGAAGCTCTGCATTCATGTAAGTAATAAAGTTTTTGAGTTCATGAACACAAGGAAAAATGAGGAAGCAACATTTCAGCATAATCATACCTTGAATGTATGTGGTCATTGGGGATGCAAGAGAAAACATCTTGGTAAATCTTAGTATTTTCCTGCGTAAGTTAAGACCCACCTCCGCTAGTTTATAAGAGAAGAAATTACAAGTAAAAGAATGAAGCATATAAAGTCCTAATGAAGATTACATTGTTTTATCCAATCCAACACGGAATTATTTTCTCATACGTAGTTGATAGTGAATTTTTAATTTAACAAAATTTCTAAAGCATTCAACTGCAGGGAAAGCTTGTTATATGTGTATACGCATGTTGTGTACAACCAACTCATGCCGGCAATAATACAACTCCACACTGGATCAAAGAATTGCTGCAGTTTTGTCTCACCTTTGCAGTTGCCGCCCATAAATCATTGTATGTTTTGTCTGATACAGGATCTTTGATTTGATTTATCTGGGCAAATTAACACGCAATAGCATATTAGAGTCAAATGATTTGGCAGGACTAGTTAAAAAATGAAATATGAATTAAAAAGGAAAATGATGAGAAGGAAAAGAGAATGTCCAATAAACATCTATCAGTATTATGTAATCAGACAATAGGAGAAACATTTGTGTTTGATCAATGCGAACCAACCTCTCCTGCCTGAAGACCCAAATGCTCAGCCCACAGTGAGCAGCGAAGACTATAAGAAAATTTTCCTGCCTTCCAAGGCAGTCCATTCATAGATGATTGTAGGAACTCCTTGTCCTCTAAAACTAGCGCAATCTGGAATTAATGCGACAGTCGTTCTCTTTAAATATGGAACTGAAGACATGTGACTAAGTAGCTCATAAGCAATGAACTAAAATTCAAAATAAAACAAATAAAAAGGCGCCAAAAAAAATAGACAAAGTTTCACCTCAGAATCTCTTGACCCAAGCAAACTTCTATCATTAATATTTGATGACCCAATCAAGGAAACACGATCGTCTATTATCATCAATTTGCTGTGCACATACACCTGCATGGGTACAAAGAATAAGTTATCTAAATTATCACAAGGCCTAAGCCCATAGAAAGCATGATATGCTTTATTAACTAATAATAAACCAGACTGACTTTAGGATGAAAAATACTTCAATCTACTTAATGCATCCAAAAAAGAAACAAGCAATGACTGTAGGCTAATATTTTCAATCTACAAGGTTAAGCTTATGCGTTACGACTGAGGCAAATCAGTAAATATTAGAGACATGTAGTACAATACGTTACCTGACTTGTGGCCAGAGGACCCCCTTCAAAAAGTCTGCCATGAGTTCTTAGACCATAGAAAGATATGTAATCATTTGTTTTAGGTCCAAGCAAAACTTTGAGATTGTGTAGTATTGACGTTTTTTCCCAGCTAATGGTGCGATACTGCCAATGCATTATGGCTCTAACAGTTGCTGCACCACCATCATCCACACCCCCCTGTTCATGTGTGCACAGCTCAACAATTGAGAAACATGACTGGTAAGAAAATCCCGCGTAAGGATACACCCTTGAAAATTAAATGTGATGAATATGCACCAATATTGTGTACCTGAAACCCAGGTAAGAGAGGTAGGACAATGATAACACGAAAGAACTTCTGGTCTTTATATGCTCGGACAATGCGCCTGTATAGTGCTTCTAGAACACGATTTTGTATAATCTCATCCCCCCAAAGTCCAGATATGAAAAATTGATTCTGCAAGCCAAAACACGAAAAAAATTCAACTTGATCAGCACAGGAATAGCAATAGAAATCAGTGTTTGAAAAAGGACAAAAAACGAAAAAAAAAACAAAACAAACAAACAAACTAGCTTGATCCTTAAAATGCAGTTTTTATGAGGATGATTCTGAAAGCCAAAGACTTTGGTGGTTGTTACCTCAATGTAAATGAAATGTTCGGCTTTCTCAATGAGAGAACAGTAAGCACTATGTATGCTTTCTTCAGTTTGACTTGTTCCAGCAGACCATTGGCTTACACTTCTTATAACCTGCATAAACATCATAGAGTCGGTAAATATAAAGAAAATATACAGAATTACCTCCATATATCGAGACTGCCGGGATATTCAGCATGCTTTTCACTACTTTAAATTATGTTTTACTTTCATTAAGCTATTTGGCTATGGTTCAATGATAAGATAGAACAAAGAATTGTCTAGTTCAAAAGGAGAAAACAGATCTAATTCCAGGAAGTTTCATGGTAGTTACAACTGCTGAGCACTAAGCTAGCTGACAAAATAAAACTATAAAAATGTTCCATTTTAAAAGCTTGCGTAATCTTCAAGGATGCCTTTGAAAAAAAAAAAAGCTTTATAGTTTTTATTCTATGGACTTCCAGGAAAACTAACCTGACACTGGCATGCAGCACATGGACCGACTTGTCCCCAATAATAAGCAGTGCCATCATGATTTTTCTGTTCTAGATTTTCCAAGCGTTCATCTGAAATCTCCGAACCAGTTTGTGTCATTGTTTTCATACTTGCATTGCTTTGAAAATCAACAGAAACAAGGTCATCATTGTGAGAGAACCCATTTGGCTGATCATGGAGATCATATTCCTTTTCGAGGCCATTTAACTTTGGCTCTAACTTAGGAGAAGCTAAACCATCAGCTTCTCGAGGAAAAAGCAATGGGATATCTTCAATTGGTGATTGCGAGGCAAATGAGTTCTGTCTGCTGATAGTTTTATGATTTTCTTCTGTAGTATTTTTCTCAATGCCTCTCTGCTTGCTTCTTCCCATATAATGAGGGATGACCATGTGGTGTTGAGGTATAAGTAGTGGAATTGTTTCTTCATTAGAAGCCTTGTTTCTCTAGGAACATATTTCGGTAGGTCAGAATATTTACTTATATAAGAAAGGGGAAAAAAATAGAAGTACAGGAAATCAACCTTAGCAAAGTTCCAGCGTTGAACAAAGTGCCTAGCTATGTCACGACAGGCTGGTCCCCAAACAGCACAATGGATATCATGCCATGGCATACGAGGATACTTTGTACGGTCCAATTCATCTTTCATTGTGTCTTCCCAAGAATTTGGCTCGGATTCTCTACCAACCAAAATAATTATAATTAAAAAAGGGAATCAATTCAACTTTCTTAGAGGAAAATATTCTATATTATTTACTATTAAAAAGAGAAATACCTAGGATTGTAATAGTCCTTTCCTGGCCATATATAAGAAGGGTAATCACCAAGTTTATGCTCCATAGTGTCATATCGTCCAAAGCATAAATCTAACCCCCCAATGAAGCTGACCTTGTAATCAACAATGACAAGTTTCTCATGGTGTGACCTGCACGTGCTCAAGTATAGTTATGAACATCAGCAAGAAACCATTTAATAATAGAGCAAAAATTATAAAATCTTGATTACATTAGTAAATTATAAGAACTCTAATTAATCCATATAATGCTTACCATAAATAAATTCCTGTGGAAAAATGGTCGGGGTAGCGCAATACCCTTACATTTTTATGAATGTTAAGTAGCCTTTTTTTGCTGCATGCACTATTGATTTTTAAAGCAAGAGCAACCTCCTTGTAAATTAGAAGGTATATCTACATATCAAATAATTTCATAGTCAAAGATCATTGTACTTGACTGCAAGGAAACAATAAGCAAAAACAAAGGAAGAAAAAACAAGAAATATATAATTTCCACCTGAACTCCTTCTTTAGCTTTTGCTTCTAGTAATGAGTCAAGCCGAGAGGAAAAATGGTCATCAAATGGACGCCTGAGATACAACTCTGGACAAACCCACCAGCCAGTAATGAAAATCTGCAGGCCCCATTTAAGTATTTGAGTCCTATAGTCAGGATGACATAATTAATTGTTTTAAGAAAGAAAAAGGAAAAGCAAACCTCAGACTTAGCACTCTCTATTGCAAAAGCTATGGCTTCAAAGGCCGCTTGCCCGTCAATAAACCATTGAGCTTGGCTACCATCTTCAATCAAACCCCTTAGAGGAGCATAGGAACCAAAGCGCTGGGGATGGCACCAACCTTCAAGAGGCATTAGAGATATTTTATTGATTGCATTAACCCATTCTTTAACTTGTCCACTACTACTAGTTCTTATCCTTAAGCTTTGACTTCCATCGCTAACCTTTTGGAAATTTTAGAAGTCCATTAAATTGCATTAGGATCCAAATCGGTAAAAGATATACCCACAATCATTCAAACAGAATACCCTCTTCAGAAGTAATTAGGCATAAATTCTCAAATAAAAATCACATTCAAATCAAATGCTAGATGAAAAAAAATTTAAAAGGAATAGAATGCTTCCTGTCTTTTACTTTCTTTAGGTACACATTGAACGGCTGAAGTACAAAAATGGCTCACCTTAAATGTATAACGTAAGGGATTACGTTCCTTTACATGATCTGCTAAATGAGCTTGAGACCCTTCTTTTCCGGTTGAGACCGGCAGTTCACTGAATACAATAATGTGTAAGAGTTTGTTATTAAAAGGATCATTGAGCAAAGCCAAGAATCCAGGTTTCAGGACCGCCCAAACCTGTAAGCAGATAATCACTGTATCAAAAGTTCATGCTATGGTAACTATGGCTCCACAGAAATAAAAGACATATCCCACTCAAACATATTATACTCAATTTTATACTTTATGTGCTACAGCAATAAATTCCAACTAAAATTTCATTTGTCGAACTCAAAAACAGTATGACGTAATTCTGTATTAACAGAGATTATATTGCTCGGTGGATTGTCCACTGTAAGGATCTACTACATTGAAATTATTGTAACAGAATGGAGGACAAAACTTATACATGTGTATGTTTTCTTAGCAAAAAACAATTATACATGTGTATGTTTATAAGTTCTTTAAGTACAATACAATGGATAAAAACATGAGAAATATTGAAGTAACAGAGAATCAAAGAGTAAATTAAAGTAGAAATTTCAATCAAGATTTGGACAAGAAAGAATCAAACTTAAAATTTGTCTGTCAGAAAACTAATTCAAGGGCATAACAAAAGCAGATAGTTCTTACTACAGGTTCAAAAAAAAAATATGGTTTTAACATTTTTCTCAAGGGAAAAAGTACAAACCTTGTGCCAACTGTTCTTACAGCAACCAAGCCACTCGCAAGAGAAACATTCCATGTGGGAATCCTCCCTTGGTGGAACGTTTTGTAGATGCTTCACCATTACATAACCTTCTTTAAGCTTTGGACCATACTCTTGTAAAAATGACAACTTCGAAACCTCCATAAATTTGCAGACCTAATTCCAAAAACAAATTTTAAAGGGAACAATAGCATGCATGCTAGTTATAAATTCATGGTTCATATTGTTTTTGGGATCAGATCCTGGTAGAATTTGAAGCATTAAGAGTCAGTCTTACACTACTCAATTTCAAGAAGTTCTCTTGAAATATCATCATTCAGTATTGGTATGTTTAAAAGATAAACTACCCCACAGGAGAAAACTTGGACCCAGAAAGCAGTATCAGCAAAAAGCTTTACAGAAGAAATATAGATCTCAATAACGGACCAAAGGGTTTCAAGATCCATATCAATACAAGAATACATGCTAATTTCCTTACTATATACTGGTCTATCAATGAATTTTCCCCAAATATATCAAAACTTGTACATAGTTACCTAGTGAAATAGGTCTTGTTTGATCTTTATACTCATCCAATAAAAACTTGGAAATGTGATAAATTTCCTAACAGACTTATAACATCAAGAAGTACAGTTATGCATTAAACAGAATAGACATAAAGCAAAAACAATTCAAAAGGACATATTGTTATAGATGAAGTTACTATGTTCACCTCTGGAGAGTTTACAATATCCAAGTTCCCGAAAAAATGGTTCATATAACCCTGCATTGCATTCTTTGCAACATCTGCAATGGCCTGTTGCCCTCCCAATGTTGGGCGGATAACAGGCAAAGCGGCCCTAGATGGAACATTTCTGCATAATAAACAAATTGTTGGAGGACCAAAAGTAGTGGGATAGTAATACTTGTTCTTTTATATTTATATATGGGACTAACATCACTTCTTTGATTAACTACAAAACAAAACAGGGGATTAAAATGACAATTACCGGATTTTAACACTATCTTCATGATGTACAGGAATAGCTCCATCTTCAGGTTCCTCCTCATCTTGCATTACTGCTGTGGAATCTACCATTCCTAAGCTATGAAGCCACTCTTTGACTTTTCGATTACCCATGACAAACTAAAAAAAATCAGAAACTACATTCACATTTCGAATGTTATACATATCTCAATTGCTAACATAAATAAGAAGACAAATGATCATGACAAGTAATAGAAAACCTGCTCTTGTTTCTCATAAAATTCTGCCATAATTGCACGTTTCTTCAGTGAAAAATGCAAAAAGAGAACTTGTGATGCTTTCTTCACCAAGCTCCATTTGAACTGTTACTTTAAACAGGAATAATACAATCAGAACTTAGATGTCTGCGGAGTCATAGAAATGAAACACAACACAGTGATTCAATAATGCCTAAAACTCAAAAGGAGAGTCAACCACAAATTAAATTTGAAAGTTCATTTGTTAAAGAAAACGCATATCCAATTAGGCCTAAGTAATTTAGCTGTCACAAAGTCTAATTTTTTGTCCCAAATTGACAAAATACATAATACCCAGAAAACCCACTCCTTTCTATTAGCTTTTCAAACAACGCAAAGCGATAACAATACCCAGTACAAGCTTCAACTACAAATATCAGGAACCCAGAACCCACTTGCCCATGTCATCAATTACATAAACGTCTAATACTATTTGTCGTCAGTAAGGACAAACCACACCAATATGTTAAACTAGAAACGGATCTCGATATTAAATCATGTGAGATCCATGAGTATTTATGAATTGAGTGGGGATGCAATTGTACATAGAGTTTTCCTACATAAACCTACATGCCCATAAATGTAAATCATCCCAATTTAGATCCAACCATCCAAACACATCAGACTTCGAAGACAATTCAATAAACCCAAAATTGTATTAAGAAAAAAGAACGTGCCTGCTTGTACTGAAACTCAATGGTATAAGAAAGAAGTATAGAGTTAATATCGTTTGTATCCGGCCGAGACACCGATACAACAGTTGCCTGTGGCAACTCGTCAAAAACCCATGACTCTTGTTGCCTTTTGCGGACAGAATGAGAAGGACTTGACATTTTCTCTGAATGTGAAATAGCCCTAGAAATGAGCTTCTCCTTCGACATTCTTCAATCCCAAAAAAAGCCAATTTTCGCATATCCCGGAAAGATAAAACGAGAAGAACAATCCAGTTTCTGGATTCTCGATTTAGAAGAAGAAGATGGCAAGAAAACATGGAAATAGAAGATGGCGGGTTTTATAGTTAAATGTAATTTCAGATAAAGAAGGTGAAGATGAAAAGACAATTAAATTGAGGAGGGAAGGCAAAATCGTATTTGGTGGCTTGGTTTGCCCATGAGGCCTGTACGGTGTACGCTGTGGTCATCATGGCTTTTTCATATTTCCAAGTTTTCATGATGACGTAGTCATCTCTCTAACTAATTACTTATTCTATAAACTCCGCCGATTTCGAATTTGTTATCAAAATATTTATTTTATCTTTATTATTAATAAAATATTATTATAATAATAATAATTTGTATTATAAACAATATTATTTACCGTAATTTTTTATTTTTACTTGGATGAAATTCAACCAACTGATATTTTAAAATATGATTCTTTACTTAATTCAATTATTAGGGGTTTAAATTTCTTATATTTTGTTTGGAGGAGCACTTAAATTCAAAATTTATCTAATTTAAGTGAAATAAGTGAAGTTGAATTAATCAATCTAAACTATTTTTTTTCTATTTTTTCACAATTTAAACCTCATTCTTACATCTTACAGAGACAAATATAGGTAGTTTAGATTATGTGTATTATCTTAATGGTAATATAATTTTATTTTAAATATATTTTTTATTTTATTTCATGTTATCTTTTATATATATGTATATATATTTAATAAAATATATTAATTTAATGTAATTTTTATTTATCTAAGATTTTTGACATAAGTGTAATGTGCATTTAATAAAAAATATTTGTAATATCTTTTATTATTTCTTCAATTGAAACATTAACAACTTCTTAGTTAATCATTTTTAAATTATTAAAAATATTTTTTAACGTGTTTTAACTTATTTTAGAATATCTTAAATCTCTCTTCTTCGTATATTATTTAGTTGCCCAAGAAATTCACTAATAATTGCATTCTTCTTACTAATATTATCTAAAATTACTAAGTTTACGTAGATTTTGTTTTAATGAGTATAATTTAATGTAATTTTTATTTATCGAGATTTTTGACCAAAGTGTAATGTGAGTTTAATAAATAGTATTTGTAATATCTTTTATTATTTCTTCAATTGAAACATTAACAACTTCTTAATTAATCATTTTTAATTATTAAATATATGTTTTAATGTGTTTTAACTTATTTTACACTCTCTTAAACCTCTCTTCTTCATATATTATCTAATTCCTTGACAAATTCACTAATAATTGCATTCTTCTTACTAATATTATCTAAAATTATGAAGTTCGTGTAGACTTTGTTTTAATGAATACAATATGTAGTTTTTAAATTATATTTAAAAAATATGAAAACAATGTGCATTATAAAATTTGTATGAAAAAAATTAGATTGAATCGGTAGAAGAATAATATATGTGCAAAACTCAATATATAACCATACATATCAAATATATATCATACTATTGCAAGCAATATTTATATTATAAGAATTGTTGATAAAGTGATTTGTTTAAAATTTGAATAAATTTTAACCTTTTATCATTTTTAAAATCATAAAAAATATAAAAAAAATACCAATTTAAGCTGATTATTAGGAAAAAAACAAAATATAATTACAATTGTTAAGTCCTTATGTGATAGAGTAATAAGACTAAATAAAATGAATCAAAAAATATTAAAATATGTATTTAATTAAGACTAAAAACTGATGAGAAAATAAATTGTTAATATTATAGTATAGAAAATAGTAAAAATATCATAAATATCTTCCCTTAAATTACATGTGATATATATATATGTCAAAAATCTTAAATAAGATGAATTTTTTATATATATAATTAGTATATTATATTAAATATAAATATCACTAAATTGATATATACAGAATATATCTAAAAAGATACTTAAAATAGAATTATAATATTGTTAAAGTACATAACTTATTTTAATATGTCCCTACAAAGATATATGGTTTTACAATTATTCTACATACCACTTTAAAGACAATTATATCTCAACATATCTTAAGTGGTAAAGTTGTATATTTTGAGGCATTTTATCAATACATCAATTAGTGAGCAAAAAAGGTAGACAATTTTTTTCTTTTTAAAAAATTTAATATTTAAGATTATGTAAATTAAATATAATGATTACAAGGGTATTATGTAAAGTAAAAAAAAAAACTAAAAACAGTTTTATCAATACTTATGAATGTGAAATTTTGTAAATCCAAAAAAAAATAAAAAAAAAATTCACTATATTAATCAATGACAAGATTAGGTGCATCTTGGTTGGTACATAAGAGTTCATGAAATTGGATGCCACAGTTGGTATCGAGTGCGATGCAGCATAAGGCATAAGTCATAATCGGATCACTAAAAAGAATATTCAATTGTATGTGCTCTTGCAACTACGAATATCCAAATATCCTATAACAAGCTAATCATTGTTTTTTAAAGTGTCTAAAGAAAGGATACTTTAAAAAGTATCCAATTTTAAAGTGTCTAAAGAGAACTTATGTTATTTTGTGGCTAAAAAGTATCCAATTTTGATCATTTAACATTTAGTTGTAATAGTGATGATTGGTAAAAAATTAATGTATGTTTTTTTTAAATTAACTATAATCAATAAGATCTGAAGTAAAAGTAATTATTATTTAAAAAAAATTATATTAAACACATAATATTTTAAATATTGAAATTGAGTTTTCTTTATTTTTATAGACTTATATATATTTTTATTTAAAAACATGTATTAATAATTAAATAATGAAAAATAATATTAATATTTTAAATAAATTTAATATAATAAATATTATGTTTATTTTTTATTTTTTTAAAATTAAGTATATTGTTAAATAGATATTAAAAATTAAGAATCGTGGTTAAATCGTGAAAAAATTACTATTGATTCATAATAGAAAGTTATTATCCAAAATTGACACGAGATAATTATATTTATTAGTATAACCGTCTTTATCAATTCTCGTATTCATCCCTACAAGTAGTTCACGTATGGTTGGATAATTATATTAAGTATGGTTTGATTTAAAAAAAAATTGTTATTCAAATTAATTTTTTAACACAAATGAAATATTTCTTTCAAAATCATAGGACATAAGCTATAAATTGAAATTTACACTACTATAAAAATGGGTATTTAAGTCGATACGTAAAGTCGGTTTTTAGAAAAAATCGACTTTAAATTGGTTTAAAGTCGGTTCGGTGTAGAACCGACGCTATCCATGTAGGATGTAGAGTCGGTTGACGTGTCAAACTGACGCTATGCATGGACGTAGCGTCGGTTCCAGGTGTCAATCGATGCTACGCTACGTCCATGTGTAGCGTCGGTTCGCCACGTCAACCGACGCTACGTAGTTGACGTGGCGAACCGACGCTATCCACGTAGCGTAGCGTCGGTTGACGTGGTGAACCGACGCTATCCACGTAACATAGCATCGGTTGACACGTGGAACCGACGCTATCCACGTGGATAAATTCTTTTCTCTTCTTTCTTCCCAGACAAAAACTATTTTCAGCGTTGTAGAACTCTAAAAAACCGAAAACCTCATCCACTTCTCCTCCACTCTTTCTCATTTTCCGGCCACCTACGACTACCATTTCTAGCACCGGTTAGTGAGTTTTCTTCCTCTTTAACTAATCTTTTAGATCCCCTATTATTCATATTTTTTTTCTGTTATTATGTGTATAAATTTTTTTATTATATATGTAGGTTTGTATTATAACATAAGGAGAAGAATATGATGATCTTGAATAAAATAGAACAAAACCATGGTAATTTTTCTGGTATTAATTAATATTTTATTTTTCAAATATTTGTATTATTTGAACTATTTGCTAAACTGATTTTGTTTTTTTTTCTGCTCGAATACAGGTTTTTATTTGAATAAAATAGAAAATGAATAAATTAAAAAAAAAATTAGAACGTAAAGTCGGTTCACGCCTTGAACCGACTTTAAACTTTAAGTCGTTTTATTTAAAGTCGGTTCAGCGAATCGACTTTAAATTTGTTTAAAACCGACTTTAAATTTGTTTAAAGTCGATTTTTAACCGACTTTAATGCCCCTTTTGTAGTAGTATTGGAACCCAAATTATACATATTCAATTTAATCATGCACTATTTATGAGTTTTTTATGAAAGGATTTATGGGTTATTATATATATATATATATTTTAAAAATATACTTTCGTTTTAAAAAATTAATTTGAATAAATATATTAAATTTTGGGTAATTTAAAATTTATTTAGCCTTGTTTTGCACTAATAGAGTATAACACAATTACACAACATGAAAAGGAACATCGAGAGAAATAA
This sequence comes from Hippophae gyantsensis, assembly GCA_030763125.1. NCBI lineage: Eukaryota > Viridiplantae > Streptophyta > Magnoliopsida > Rosales > Elaeagnaceae > Hippophae > Hippophae gyantsensis. The sequence continues at coordinate 56,773,493 of CM061032.1, read as the reverse complement.
AATAGGATTTTTTTTTGGGCATTATTTGATGCATTCATCAATCATGTCATAATATATTTGACCTCATGTTATAATAAATGGTATCACAATATCCTCAACATCATGTCTTCTCAATTTAACATATAATTCACCATTAACACGGCACATGATTCATATATATATAATATAACAGGCTAAGTAATTAATGTTTATCTGGAATTTTGTCGTGCACGGCTAAATTATTTTCCTATATATCAAAGCAATATGCCAACTAATTCTAAGCAAAAATATACATATAATTGTTTTCCGGTACAAGTTAACCAAACCAAATGAAAAATTTGCAGACAACTTGTAGCTTAATATATTGCAATACTATGATATGTGAACTACTGAAAGCACAATTAACGTTGTTACTTTGACTTTACTCATACGTGTGTTGATATAGTGATATGGTAATCAATTTTTGGGTTTGGTATAGTGGTACGGTTCTTAAGGTGGATGCATGCTTTAAAACAAGTCACTAAACTTTGCATTATGGTTAGCTTGACAACATTGAAGTCATGATATTCACAAATCAACTTGTTATTTACTGCTTAGAGCAGTGGTAGGCATTAGCATACACAGTTTTCCAACCAGGACAATGTCATATCGTAAAAAATTAATCATAACTACCCTATCACTATAAAACATTGTGTGAAAATATAAGTGCAAAATAAGGTGTCTCTGGCATTGATCTTGCTTAATTACTACAACTCACTAACTAAATAATCGTAAGACTATTAAATAAAGCAAGAAATCTGTGCAATCCGATTGAGAAATGATGATAGTAATGGTTCATAATTAAAGGCGTCAGTTTTAAATGTTTTGATTTTTTTTAGCGAATTAAGTCAAAGAAGAAAACTATATGAGAAGTTTACAATAATTAAATAAGTTTAGGTGGAATAAATAAATTATTTTTTAAAATTAATAATTTTAAATTTGATACATAAATAAAAATGGCTTGACATGTAATAATAAATAAACATTAAATGCATAAAACAAAATCAACTTAAATTTTTAAGGAGAAACAATATAAATCATAATAATAACTTAAGAGAAAAACTATCAGTACGGATCATGATGAACGTTTTAGTTAGCTCGTTACCAATCATACACATTCGCATGACTACCTACAAAAGGATTAGCATGAAAACATAAGTTCAAGTGTGTGTTTTAAATAGATTTCAATAATAAATAGATCTTATTCTAAGTTATAAAGATATCAATTAACATAGAACTAAGAGTTTTAGGACGAAAGATTTAGCTCAAGATCAGTAATAATAACTTCTTTCAACCTAGATATCTAATTCAATAAATCTTGACTACAGATATGATGAATTAATACAACTATGAACAAATCTTAAAAAGTAAAAGTTATATGATTATGGAAAATAAAAATTGTGAAATTCGTGAGGTATGAATACATGTAGTTTGTTTTCTTAAGAGTTGTGTAGATTGTGTGGTGTTGGAAACAATGAGACATAGATTTGTATTTATAGGAAAGATTTAAACTCTAAAACTAGATCATTGTGAAAAAACAATCATACTCCAAATTTGATGTCTTATTGAGTAGCTATCACCATTATTGTCATATCTTTCAAATCTAATATTTGATTGAGATGAATCAAAGTATGTTAAAAATATACTTCAATGGGCTATAATCTTTAACGAAGTACAATTTTTTCAATTCGAATGATTTCAATGTGAAAATGGTCCATAATATGAGCCCATAAATTTGGTATTTTAGGCTATATTTTTAGCCTAAAATGTAGGCTCGAGAGCACCTAGATTGATCTTGTAAAAATAATTTGAGCAACATAAATAACTTTGAATATGATACAATGTGCTTGTGAATGCTTTAATATAATTTTAAGTGTGATAGTTATAAAGGTTATAAATGAAGTATGACCATCTGAAATTTGAGTGTTTCTTTGGCTTTACTTGAAAGATGCAATAACAAGTCTAGAAACTAGTTAACAAAGAAATTTTTTTATCCACAAAAATCACCAATACTTATAATACCTTACAAACTCTTCCTTTGAAATTTTTGTGTGACAAAATCACTCTTACTCGACAATTATAGGAAATTAAAGATTCACACTGTAAGGTAAAAATTTTATAATGAAATTATCTTAAAATCTAGTGAAGCCATCTTTGTTTGATCTTGACAAGATTGTATGCAACTAAAATCACATAGAGAATGAACAACAACTTGGTTTATAAGCCTTATTACTTATAATTTCAATTAAAATAAAAAAAATGATATGAAGTTTATATAGTGCATGTATTTACATCTATTAGCTTAGCATAAACGTAATCAACAAGAAAAAAGATTATGTAAGTATTCTCCTTTAAGTGTATTTTACCCTATATACATAACCACATAAAAATTGAATGCAAAAGATGTGACTTGAATTCCCCCTTTTGACATATAAAAAGATAGATTAAATAGATAAATAAGATAAATACTCTCACTACCTACAAGAACTTTCTCTAAGTTCAATGAATTTATTTAAGCAAACCATCCGCACAATCAAGTAAAAAAGTATTTTAAGCTCAAATTTTGATTATTCTTTGGACAACCAATGTTAAACTTCAACAAGAGAATGCACGTAGAGAAGTATATGTAATTAATCAATATTGACATTCATTTAAGATAGTATACAAGGTGAAGCATATTAGTATACCAGCTTATTCATTCATGATAAACTAGGAACGACCAAATCAAAGGAGTATCACATATCTTACAAGATTGTAACTGAGTCCTTAATCTTACATTAAGAAATAATTTTGACAAAGAAAGAAATAATTTTAACGAGGCATAATTTTTTTAACCTTTTTGGCTCTTTCTTTTAATGCATGTTAACATCATATTTTTCTTGTAAGCATATTTTCTTTTAAATTATTATGTATTTATTTTTGGTTTATTTTACTACATGTAGCCATACACCTAGTATGATGACTTACAAACTAATTATGATATAGTTATCTCTACTCACTATGGTAACATCACACATCACAATTGATAGCTCCCTCAAGATAGGTGTCTCCTTACGATAAATTTTTTTAAAGTGCAAGGAATAGGACTAATATAAGTTTTCAAGGTTATCCCAAGTTCTAATATCTTTCAAGGAAAACCATAAACTTTATTCATAACATACATGTGTGGTCATTGAATGTGGAAAGAAGTTCATGTCAACATTCATCAATACATGCAACTTATAGGTATGTAAAGTTTCTTGAAAGATTCTTCCAATAAATAATCAAACTGAGTCATTTATTAAAAGAACAAGGATGTGTGAGAGTATGTGAGATTATTTCCATACTTTGTTGGGAATATCTGACTCATATTAATAAATTACATGTCTTCCTATCATTTATGTAAACTTATTTATTCTTTATCTTTTATTATGTCAAGTTATTAGTTTAGATATTTTAAAACCAAATGTTATGACATAATATTTAGATTTAGTTTTTATTTTTAAGAATTTGTTTAATTATTTAAAAACCAAGTAGTTCATCTTTAGACCGATTTTGAAAATATACTTATAATTTTTTATAAATGGTTCCTCTTTAGACCGACCTTGAAAATATACTTATAATTTTTTACAAAGTGATCCATATATTTGCGAGCTATTTTATAAATATAAAATTCAAGCATCAAGTTTTTGTAACTGTTATCGAGAAGTAATAGCATTTTAAAATTTTTATTATCAAAATCTTAAAATCTTTTTGTTTTGTAAATATTTTGATTTTTATTTGAAATCTTAATATATATATATATTATTAATTAACTTTAAATATTTTCAATTTTCAATTTTCAATAAAAAAATTATAAAAATATATAAAAATATAAAAAAAACACAATTATTTTCTTCACTCATTATGATAACTTCACACATTACAATTGGTATCTCCCTCAAGATAGGTGTCTCCCTACCACAAAACTTTTTAAAGTGCAAAGAATAGGACTAATATAAGTTTTCAAGGTTATTCCATGTTCTAATATCTTTCAAGGAAAACCATAAACTTTATGCATAACATACATGTGTGGTCATTGGATGTGTAAAGAAGTTCATGTCAACATTCATCAATACATGTAACTTATTTGTATGTAAATTTCTTGAAAGATTCTTCCAATAAATAATCAAACTGAGTCATTTATTAAAAGAGAAAGGATGTGTGAGAGTTTGTGAAATTATGTTCATACCTTGTTGGAAATATCTGACTCAATTTGAAAAAAACAAAAATTTTAACAATAAAAGAAAAAAATCCTAAAATAAAATAAATAATAAAATAGAAAGTTGTTCACCTAGGAACATTTAATTAATAAAAAAGTACCTAGGTGAATGAAAAATATGTTCGGATGATCGAAAAATATAATCTTTCTTAACCTAAGATTTCTTTTGAATTTTGGTTTATTTATGTTCTTGGGTTGAGTTCAACTACCTTAGACTTCATAAGCATATTTTTGGACTTGGTTTTTATTTTTCATATTCATCCAAAAAGAATATGTAACATACATGGAAGGATGATGATATAAAATCCTATGTCTAGATGCCTCAAATCTCATTTGTCTTTTTGAGAATAAAACTTCATACTTCATAGTAGGATCTTTGGACAAATTAAAGTAATTCTTATGCATCCTAAAAGGTGGTGCAACATATATAGATAAATGATAATTGTAAGTCATACTATTTGAAACATGGAAAAAAGTTATTGAATTAAGAAGCATTCATTAAAAATCTATATATTGATCTTATGTGACATTTTCTAATAAAATGATGACATACGTGTACAAATTTAACAATTTTATCAACTATAGGTGTAGTGGGTGTTTGTGCACAATTAGTAGCAATAAGAATAGGGTTAAAAAGCCTTATAGATGTGATTTTTGATATTGAAGGTGTGAAACTCTCATCTATATAACTAAGATCACGTGTATTACCTTGTGACTTACTAATGCTCAAAAATATTATTGAAGCATTGAGCTCCAATAGTTAGGCTCTTGATTGCTTTACTTGAGGCTTTGATCGCTTACACCAATATATTATATTTGCTTACAAGTTTAATGCTCTCTTCCTTGAGACTAACAAGACTAAAAGTAAAAGAATTATTTTGTTCTTGCAAATAATCTCTCTCCCCCTTTAGTTTAGTAGATACATGAGTGTTTAAAAACACTAATTATAATGTGATTTTATGCATTTTAAATATGAAAATAGATTTATATTTGCATAATTTTATCATTATTTTAGTAAATCTTTATTTTTGGAGTCAAGTTATGTTTTATTATTTTTTAGGTACTTTTAGCTTCAAAATGATTCATTTGATCGACACTTGAAGAATTGTACCTGAAAGCACTCCATTGCAACCATGAAGTATAAAAGAATAACATATGTAAGCCTTACATATGTTCCAAAACAATATAAGGAGTAAAATACAAAAGAGTTTCTAGAAGCGTAGATTAATGCATGTTGTGATGAAGATTTCTATGTGTCACATTGCGAGACAATCGAATTGCGATTTCAATTGGTTCGAGTCTAGCTCATGTCATGGCACAAAAGAAATGCATGCCACAACACATGATCCTCTGATCCACATTTTTCTCTCGTTTGCAGTATTTCCAACCTATAAATATCTCTCATCTACCTCATTGTTAAATATTTCCTTCACCAACATTCTTATCTCTCTCTCTCTCTTATCTTTCTTAAGCTTTCTAAGTTTTTAGTTCTTCTTTCATTTTGAGAGTTAGAAAAATTTTATATTTATGTTATGAGAAGTCTAAATTAGGTTATCATGTTAAGTGACAATAATAAGAGTTTCTCTAAATAACATACTAGGAGTTATCTGTAGTAATACAGTTGAGATATTAACTTTAATTGTAATCTACTTATGGTTTTAATATAATGTATCTTTCTAAATGTTGTATTTAATATCTTTGATATTTATTAAATTAAACATGTATGACTAATTGAAATAATGAGATTTTAGTTATGTTATTATGTTTGTATAATATTAAAATAGGTAAATAGTTTTAATAATCATTCAACACAGATTATTTTTTATTCAAGAATTTTTACAAAGTTTATTATCGAAAAATATATTGACGACATATTTTTTATAATAGATTAAAAATAAAATTGGTTTAGAAAGATGAATCTGGATCTAATTTAAAGTAATATTCTTAGATGCTAGATGTAATTATCTAGATCTAATTAAGAGTCATACTCTATTTCAAAAATTCTTTTATAAGATTTATTACTGAAAAATACCATGAGAACGCATTTTTTGTAATAGATTTAAAATCTAAAAATTAAATTTAAGATTTATAAATCTACAATTTAATTTAAACAGTTTGAATAGAAGTTTAAATTTATCGGCTTGAAAGAAGATGGTAGGTTAAATGATTTGTTAATTTCTTAGTATATAAGCATAATTTCATTAAATTTAAAAATATCGGTCCGAAACAAAGGTGACAAGATTAAATTTAATTAATTAAGAATAATGACATTATCAAAAGTATTATTCATACATATAATAAAGAATCAATGATCTAAGTTTATATTTTATTAACCTAATTAATTTCACCAAACATAATCAATTAACTAAATATTTCATTAATTTTCCGTTAATAAATAAATTACATGTCTTCCTGTCATTTATGTAAACTTATTTATTCTTTATCTTTTATCATGTAAGTTATTAGTTTAGATGTTTTAAAACCATATGTTATGACATAATATTTAGGTTTAGTTTTTATTTTTAAGAATTTGTTTAATTATTTAAAAATTAAGTAGTTTATCTTTAGACCGATCTTGAAAATATATTTATAATATTTTACAAAGTGATCCATACATTTGTATTTTATAAATATAAAATTCGAGTATCAAGTTTTTGTAACCGTTATCGAGAAGTAATAACGTTTTTAAATTTTTATTATCAAAATCTTAAAATCATTTTGTTTTGTAAATATTTTGATTTTTATTTGAAATATTAAAATATATATATTATTAATTAACTTTAAATATTTTAAATTTTATATTTTCAATAAAAAAATTATAAAAAAAATATAAAAATATAAAAAAACACAATTATTTTCTTTTATTTAATAATAATAAATAAAAAATTAATTCTTAATTTAATTTTCTTTTATTTTGTTTATTTAAAATTATTTTGTCTATTATTTTATTTCTTTTAATTATCTTTGTCTAGTATTTCTGTGTAATAATTTATTTTTAGTTTAATTTATTTTCTTTTATCAACTTGTGCAGTGTTTTTTTTTTCTTTATAAGTTCTTATAGTACCTATATATTAGTATTTCATTAACTAATGAAAAAGAGTGAACACATCATTAACTATCAAAACCATTAACTGGAAAAAAGAGTGAAACACATCATTAACTATCAAAACCATTTTTTTCCTTGGTGTTCATGGCCGCGACTAATAATACCTGCAAGCAAAAACAAGTAAACTATTTTTTTTTTGGTGGGTTGGTCAGAATTACACAAAACAAAACCAGGAATATTTTATACATGATATATCAAACAATATTTGAACAATTACATCTCTATGAAAAATTTGGATCTAAAACTCTCAAAAGTACCTTCAATGAATTCACCATCCAATAAAAAAATAATTGAAAGTCAGCTCCAGCTTCGGCAAAGACAATGAACCTTAGCTAGAGAAGCCATGTAGTCATCAGACCTGAAATAAGTAAAATATAGATTTATATTGCTTTGTCTATGCTGTTACACAATTGTAATAACTGGAAAAAAGAAAAAAGAAAAAAGAAAAAAGAAAAAAGAAAAAAAGAAGAAGAATAAAAAGGAATTTCAAAGTTAAACCTTTGTCCGTAAGGAGAATTAAATGCAGCAAGTATATAAAGTTTGGCCTTGTCAGGTTTGCTCTGTATAAGTGAACGTTGATTAGTTACATGCATGATACTAGTACCGGATTTAGCCTCTATGAGTTCAGAAGTACATCATAATCAGTAAAATAATATTGTTTGCTTTTTAATCCCAATAATCTTAATCTAACAATTATAGTAATGACAATTAATGATAAAAAGTTAATATGATTATAAGTATGCTATTTATTTTTCATTTAATGAAAAAAAATGTTACATGTATCTTATTTGAGTATAAACACATTCAAATTATTAAGCGAAAAAGACCAAAACATTAAAATTCAAGGAAGACACGACCCCATTTTATGCACATTGTTTGTTGTTAGTTTTATAGATATCACATCTAAAATTTTCTTTTGTCAAGAACTGGGGGGGGACAATATCTCACCTGACTACCAAACAGATCTGCCTCTGCATAATACTAAGATAGTTAAGCAAAAGATGGGATCACTACTTCACTATCTTTTTACTTCAGACACCCACTGGTGCTTAGTTAAATATTCAGAAACTTTTAAGCCTTAGCACCTAGTGTTTTTAAAACAAACTTTTAAGCCTTATGATAGACAAGAAGCAAACAAGAAACAGCCTATGATGCCAAAAGGATATTTGAAGAGTATAACAAGAATCCAGAGACAAACCTGAGATTCATAATACAGCCCGGCGTATAAGGAAGCATAGAAATAGTCACTATTTCGACCACTTGAAAACGCAGCAAAAAGCTATTTGTCACATCAATGTGAGTCAGTATATTCAAATGAAACTTTTGGTTCCAGTTCATAATGCATACATACATTAAGCAAAGCGCATAATGAATCAGAGAGTAACTTAGACCTTTCATCATCATGCATTAACTTTTTTTCATTTCAGTGCACATATACTTTTAACAACTGGATGTTATTCAAACCTCAATGACCATATAGTATAAGAATTCTTCACTATTTTCAAAATCATGGCATAATGGACAACTCTCAATGAAAGCGGCATCCTTCAACAAAGAAATCAATGTATTGTTCTTCAAAATAAGCATTCACAGGAAATAAGACCAAAATTTGAATCTGTATGGTTTAGCCGGAGGAAGAGGACTGATTCATACCTTTTCAGGATCACCACCATCTTTGAACAACTCATAAGTTTCCCGCATGACAGGTCTTGGATCTCTTCCAACCTGCATTCATCTAATACACACTCAGAAAAAATGTCAGTCACTTCAATAACCTACCTAGAACATGAAGTTCTTACTTAACTATGTGTCTAAGATCCGTCAAAAAAGAATTTAATTCTTACTTTATAGAACTTTTAACTTTTATTACTTCACAAGTTTAAAAATTTAAAATCTCCATCTTCAAATTGATTGGAACATGCAAAGCACGTACTATTGAATATTAGATTAAAAGGCACTAGTTAGGACTCTGGACCTTAAATAATCATTTTGCTATGCATGTATTGTGAACCCAAAAAAAGAAAGGAACAAAGAATGGGTAGCCAGTGACCATTTATATGCTGCATATGGAGCAAACATTCAACATTAGACCATATCCCGAAGATACACAAGTCCTTTTAATTTGTTCCAATTCCAACAAGAGGAAATATTATTAGAAGAAAAGTAGATAAGAAAGGTCACCTAGATCTTCCATCAGTCGTGTATTAATTTAGCTAGTTCAATTGTCTTCATCTTTTAGTGACCAAGTAGATTAGAACTTGACATTCCTTTCTAATTACTGACTAACTTACCTCAAGAAACAGCTTCCTTGCTTCATCTACTCCATACAATTGAGCTTCACAGAGAAAGCACCAAATTGACTCCTCTGTATCATTTGGGTTTTGTGCAACATCTAATCGAAACTGATCTGCCCCTTCCTCAAACCTGTGTATGGAATGAAGATTCCAATATTGGTAATTCACAGGTGTCATGAGAAAATAAAAAATCTCTTTACCTTTTGTTAGTCCACTAAGAAAATGAGAGAAAATATCAAAATGCAATTAGCTTCAAGTTTACTCAATAATGGAACGAACCCTAATTTACATCATTATTCAATTTGTCCCAACTATAAGCTCAGCCTAAAAAAGACAGAACTTTCATCTTAAAAATGAAAATAAGTAGTTATAAAAAAAAAGAAAATAAATTTATTCAACGTCCAATCAAAACCACAACGCAGACCAAATAGTTACAGAAACTGTACCTATCAAGGTAATAAAGTGACAGTCCTCTTTGCCAAAGATCTGTTAACAACAATCAACAATCCACCGAAAAAATAATTCACAAACTTAAAAAAAAAAACACACAATGCACCAAAAGTTGTATTGACCTACATGCCTTTTGACGAGGATCCAAAACAATCGCCTTATCAAATTCTGCTAAAGACCCAGAAACATCCCCCTTGAATATGAAAGATATAAAATTTCAGTTACTAGAAATCTGATAGTCTCTAAGAAAAGGTAAAAGCTGTAATGTGACTAAATGAACCAGAATTTACCTGCCTAAAGAGCAACATTCCGCTCCGAATTGCGGCAACGGCATCTCGGGCATTATTGCCACCAGTTATGGCATCCCAAATTCCAGAAACTGAAGCAATGAACGGTCTTCTTGACAGTGACAGTGATGGGGATCGATGGTTGTGAGTTCTTGCAGGGGTGATACCAAATAAGTGTGAATTGATGTGGGTTTTGAAGGAAAATGAAGATGAAGGCATGAAAGGAGTGCAATTTAAGGAAGGAGGAATGGAAATGGTGGATTTCAGGCTTTTGATAATAGCCATGGATGGATAGTTGAAGGTTGCTTGTGTCAATTGTCAAGAACTTATTGTTAAGGGATAAGGCGCCAAAAGCCAAACTAAAACTCTACGGTCGGCTGATAGCCACCGATATTACTCAAGGACAGCAATTCACGGCACCGTAAGAGATCAATAAAATATACTCAGTTGGGCTGCTTCTGAGCCCAATGGGCTGAGACCTTAAGTCCATGAAGCTGTAAGAATGTAAAATTCTTAAGAAAAAACCCAAAAAAAAAAAAAAAATCACCATATATATCCATTTTAACTTTTAAGTTAATATTTTATTAAATATTTTTATAATATCAAAAATCTTCCTAAAATTCATATTTATAAAAAAAATTACAATTGCATCGGGTTCAGCGCAATCTGCCGACTACTTTTTAAAAAGTAAACGTGATGGATATTTTTGGCATTTAAAATATTGAATATATTTTAAAATAAAAAAATTAATTTAATATCCCTGCATCAATAAAACTAAGATCAAATTGAGCTTGAGTGACCAATATGAGCTAGCTCACCAACTCGCGGTCCAATCTTCCTACCTGGGAATAGTGAGTTTGAATTTAAGCCTTAAAATGTAGTGTTCCTTTGAAAAAATAGAAAAATTAAAAAAAAATTAAATAATAAAAAAAAAATTCATAAAATATATAATAATACAAATAATAGCTCAATAATATTAAACAAGATATAATTAAATAAGTTTCAATATTAAATGAGTATAAATATTGATCATAGTTTAATTTAAAATGATTAAATAATTTTTTTAATAGTAAAAATATATAAATTAATATATGAATGATATTTTTATATTTATAAATTTTAAAAATATTATTTTTATTATTTTCTTAAAAAATAACTGGTAATTTAATATTGATAGTTCTTAACGTCAATTTTTCCTATTACTCACCAAAGTTTATATTTTAATATTACTAGTTTGTGTATTTTTTTTTTTAAATTATTAATTTTTACTAGAGAAATGTTAAGGATAGTGATATTATAACCATAAAAGTATATTAATTAACTATTTTATCATCATTATTAATTATATTTTAATAATATAATTATTATATAAAATTGTCATTAATAAAATTTTTTTTATTACAATAATAATTTAAATTATGCTAATATCACTGCTCAATAATATTGGTTATCGCTAGTCGACCTTTTTATGTTCCTAACTATAATAGTAATTTTCGCATTCTAGATCATAGTTAGCAAAATATGCTATAAAAAAATAAGTAACAATATGTATATATTTTAACATAAATATTAATATGTTAAAATTATTTTTCATAATAATATCAAATATTACTAAATGGTTTAATATATAGTTAAAAATTCAAAATAAATTAGTAACTAACAATAAAATTAATTTATTTTCAATATGATTTGCTTAATGATATGACAATAAAACTCATCTTAATTAACACATTTCAAATAACAAATTTAAATTACATCAAATAGTATGATTTAATCTTAAAATTTAATCTTTATTTTCTTTATCTTTTAATATTTATTTTATAATTAATATATTTAATGATTAAATAATTAATTTATAAATTTAGATTCAATTATATGAAAAATTTTCTTATTTGTATGGATGAAGAAACAAAAATCTTAATCATCATAAATTATAAAAATTTAATTTTAAATATAATTTATCATTAATTTAATTATATGTTATCATATTGTAAAAATAATAGTAATAATAAATATATTTAATAATATAAGTTTATTTTAAAGAAAGTATTTTATTTATTTATTATTATATGCGAAAAATATTGTTCATATATAATATCTTTTAGTTAAAAATTATGGATATTTTTCTTTAGGTTAAAAAATTATTTAAAAATAAAAATATTTTTTATTAATTCATACATACAATAATAATTAGTTGGATATATAATTTTGAAAAAAAAAAGGTTGATTAGTTTAAAAGTTAAGGTTTTAAATTGATTAATTAAGATTAAATTAATTATAATCAAGAAATGATTAGACTTTTGAAGCAATTCATGTAATGATATAAGCAAAGATTCTAAACCATTCTTCCATTAACTTGTTTTGATAATACAAGAAAAATGAAAATATAAATGAAAGTCTCGATTATAACATAAGGATAAAGGAGGCAATTATTTCTTATAAAAATGAAAGGTTTGGAATTCTTTTCGTATATTAGAAATTGAAGCTTACTACATAATTTGGGAAATAGGTAGACACATGTTTCTGACCATTTTAATTGAGTGGATAGCTAGGATGTCCTCATTCGTTCCCTTTCATGTTGTCATTTTTGAACAATAGCTAACAATATGTTGTCATAATGACACATATTTTCTTTTGCCCGTATGCCATAAATGTCTACATATATACATGTTGTTTACTAGCTTCCAAATACCACGTCAAACAAAAATTGCAAGAAAAAAAAAATTGAGAGAGATGAGTTTGGAACTTCTGCCTGAAGATTGCTTTGCACATATTTTATCCCTAACTTCTCCTGCAGATGCATGCCGTTCGTCTTTAGTGTCATTATCATTACATTTTATTGCCGATTCAGATAGTGTGTGGGAGAAATTTCTACCATCAGATTATAAAGAAATTATTTCAAGATTAGTGACTCCTATTGTTTACTCCTCTATCAAAGAGTTGTTTCTAAGCTTGTGCAATCCATGTCCAATGGATGGTGGTAACAAGGTAAGGAGTTTTCAATTATGATTTTATATGTAAAATACATATATACCTAATTCATATGTCAAATATTACATTTTAACAAGACTGGATAGATAATTGAGTCACAAGTTTAAACCATTCTTCATTTAAATCAAATAGATATTTAGAACTGTATAAGAGAACATGCTTGCAATGTTGCAAAAATGATGATATTAGTGGTAATAGAAGTGAGCTTTATGTATAGATAGATATTTATAATACTGTGTGTAAATATTGGACTTCAATTCAATTGTATGGCTGTTTTTGGGGCCTAGATGTAATGGCTCTCTCTCTTTCTTAGAAATTCTCATAACTTCAACATCGTTTTCCTTCCTTTTTTAGCCAACTTTACCTTTTCAATTCTTATAAATCATGCCAAGAAAATATTGATGAGTAGTCTCTCAGCATGATCACATGTTTGAACAGGAAATAAAAAAAATCCAAGTATTCTGTGGCAGTTTCACCCAAGAAAATAGTGAGAGAGGAAAAAAAAAGAGAGAAAAGAACAAAAAAGAAATGAATGAGCAAAATATTAATGAAGAGGGAAGGAAAAAAATTTATAATTTACTGTGTATTTTTATTTTTGATAGAATGCATAGGAAGCTGCATCTTAATAGTCCAATTAATAAGACTGTAATGTCTTTGATCAAAGATCTATGGTTTAATTTTTAACTCACATTCCCTACACTCAAAATTAGTGCTTATCTTTTGAAGAAAAACGAAAGAACACTAGAGTTCATATGAACTGAAAAGGGATTGTGGTTAGAAATTTGTTAAAACATAAGCACCCTTTTAGGTATGTGCTATGAATGTATGAGTTGATATTTGATAGTGTTATGAAAAATTCTTAGATAGAGAGAGAGTCATTACATTTTTGTACCATCAACAGCTATAAATTGAATTGAAGTCCTGTGTCTACATATTGTTCATCTTAGTCTGATTTTTTATACAAGTAGATACTACTCATGCATATATACAAAAATATGTTATGTGTATACATCTGCGTGTATGAATAGGAATGAAGAATTCGAAAGATTCTTGAAATATACAATAGTAGAAAGTAGGGGTGTACATGCTCCGGTCCGGTCCGATTTTTCCTAAAAAAAATTTAATCAAATTGGACCGTTCATAGTACTCGGATCGGACCATTTGAAATGGTTTTAAGAAATAAAAACCGGACCAGACCGTTTGATTTATAAAACGGTTTGGTCCGATTTTTTATAATTTAATGAAAAATAATGTAAAATTTTTAATATATTATTGAACTGGTCCGGTCTGGTTCAAACGGTTTAAAATTAATACAAATCAGACCGGACCGTTTGATTAGTAAAATCATTCGATTTGGTCCGATCCGGTCCAATTTTACGGTTTGATCCGATTGAGTCCGGTTTATGAACACCCCTAGTAGAAAGGAATTTAGCTAACAAATTGATATAAAAATCAATCATTAAAATGTGACTTTGTAATGAAACATGATTAAACGTTAAAAATCTAATTATATAACCCTGTAAATTGTGATTGAAAAACAAAATCTTCAATTTAATTGAACGAACACAAATTCAAATTGTGCATTAAATATTTCAATATGAACACAAATTCATGTTTATATTTGATATATCACATACCAGTGTAATAATTTTAGTAGTTAATATTAAGATATATGTAATATGTATAAAAAATATATCGATTGTACTTATCTTAAAAGTATTTTTAGACATAAGTGGTATTTTTTTAAATGTGATTTCAGAAATAAACACATTATATGTGCTTCATAAGGAAGAATAAAATATGTTTTTTTAGTTTTGAAAGTGCTTATGACAAATTTTTTCATGTTTGAAGAAGCGCTTTTACAAAGTGTCAGAAGCATAAACAAACTCGAAATCACACTTCATGCATTTCTTTTTCCATAGGAGATTTTTGATGGTGATACTTATTGTGCATAAACCATGTGGCTTTTGTTTGCTTTTGGGACACTCTCACAGATTTTCTCGTTAGAGAGAAAAACAGGGAAGAAATGTTACATCTTGAGTGCAAGAGAGCTTTCAATTACATGGGCCAGCAATCATCTTTATTGGGCCTTAAAACCTCTTCAAGAATCAAGGTTGGATCCCTTTTATGCTTAAATTAAAGATAATATTAGTGATAGATGATTTGTGGTTTAATTTTTGGTAAAAATGGTTAGCTACTATTCATAAGTTTGGTATCAGAGCTTGATTCTGGGTTCGAGTTTCAAAAAGCGCAAGTTCAAGGATGAACTTTTTTTACGAGGGAGGGAGTGATGTGTCACTTGTTTGGCTACAGCCCACCCCTTGACTTGTGTAGTTCATGATAAGTC
The DNA here is from genome assembly GCA_030763125.1 of Hippophae gyantsensis. Lineage (NCBI taxonomy): Eukaryota > Viridiplantae > Streptophyta > Magnoliopsida > Rosales > Elaeagnaceae > Hippophae > Hippophae gyantsensis. The sequence continues at coordinate 56,757,760 of CM061032.1, read as the reverse complement.
ATATCCATGTGTCCTGGTGGAACTCGAATTCTGGACTAAGTTTTTGGTATAAATGGTTAGCTATTATTTCTAAAGTTTACGTATAAATGTTTTGTATTCTTAATATAATATTATTTTATTTTATTTAAATATAATCTTATTTTATTTTATCTTTTTTAGATTATAATTCTATCATTTTTATTATTAAATTTATATTATAAATAAACATATATCGTATTTTTAATTGTTATTTTATCTTTATATGTTTCGTTTAAATCCATTAGAAATAAATAAAAAACATTTAGTTATTATCGTCTCATTATCGTCTAATCTTATTAAAAATTAAATGAGATTAATTTTTAAAATTAATAAATTATATCATAAATTTTATTAACATTTAATCTCAATTTATAACTTGTATATACTCTTTATACGCACTAATTAGGTGAAAGTTGCCGACGTATATCTACGCGTGCACAAAAATCGTCATACTTTTGTGAATCTTTGTCTGTTTAGTGCTCACCAAATTGTCCTAGAAAGCTTATTAAAAAGAAGAAGCAATTAATTGAAGAGAAAATTATAACAAACAATTCAGGTTTGCAGAAGTAGCTGAACTCATAACAATGTGGTGGCTAGAAATTGGTGGCAGCATAAGCACCAGAATTCTATCGCCAAACACAGTTTACGGTTCCTATCTACTAGTGAAGTTTGCTGATCGTGCATACGGATTAGACTATTTACCCTCAGAGGTTTCACTTGAAGTTGGTAACTTCAAATCACAAGGTAAAGTACACCTGAGCCATTTTGAAAGAAAGAAACAACCACCATTGAGAATGAGATCAGGTGGTTCTCAGTGTGATGAACGAGGTTTAGCTGAGCGAAGAGATGGTTGGATGGAGATTGAGTTGGGTGGCTTCTATAATAATGGAAATGACATGGATGTCAAAATGAGCTTGAAGGAAGTTAAAGGTCATCACTTGAAAGGTGGCCTTATTGTTGAAGGAATTGAGCTTCGACCAATAAATTGATTTTTATTTATTTTATTTATTTTTTATGATGTGATCGACCAATAAACTTATGCTTATACGGATTCGTTTCTTGGTTTAAAGCTTCATTGTAAAACACAAAAGGAAGAAAGGAGCTTGTATCTCATAATGTCATCTTCTTGAATTCTTGTTTGATGTCAACTTGTAGTTCAACAATAATATCACTATCACAAATTAATTAATTATAATTTATAAATATATATAATTTATAGGAATAGTACATATCTCTATCTATTAGTTTAATTTTTTAAATTAAAAATCTCATAATTTTTATACATTTATGATGATGTCAACAGAGATAAAAAAATACAAAATAATAGGATTTATAAGAAATAAAAACTCACATTTTAAAAGAAACATTATAGGTTTATTTATTTATTGTGTTAATTTTTTTTATAATATTTTACACAAATAACGTGAATTGATGTCCAATAAGAGACAATTAAACCAAGTTAACATTACAAATTACTTGTAGCATTTTTTTTGTATTATTTTAAAAGTAATAATATTTTTACAATAATTTTTATTATTATTATAATAAAAATATATTAAAATTTTATTTTATCTTTAATATTAATTATATTTTTATGTTATTTTTATTAACGAAATATTTTTATAATAATTATAATTTATATGATGGGAATATCGTTAATCTAATTTAAATATGTAAATTTAGGCTACCCTAATAATTTGCAAAAGGGTCCGCAAAACACAAAGATACACCTAATCAATCAATTTTGATCAAGTATTTGCCGTGAATTAATACACATAAAGTGTCATAACAAAATAGGAATACACACTTTACCTCAAATAATATATCATTGACGAATAACATACATAGAAAATGAAATAAAGGAAATCACTAATTTTTAAATAAGTTGAATTTTACAGTTAATTTAATTTTTTTTAATTACTTTATTTAAATTATTCAAATATTTATACCTTAATACTCATTTTAATTTTAAATTTCTAGTTATTAATTTTTAGAATTAAATTTTCAATTTCAAAATATTTTAAAAAACTATTTGATAACCAATTTTTAATTTTAATTTTGAAAAATAAAATTAAAATTGTATATATTTGATAATTAATCCTTGATTTTTAATTTTTAAACATTTAGGTTAAACTGCATTAAATTGAACGTAACTTTCTATAAAAAAAAATTAAAATTATACACAATAAATTTTTTAGAAACTATATTTTTTAATTTTTCTAATAATATATGAAATGATTCATAATTTTTTGTGAAATAATACAGTTTACGTTTCAAAAATGAGTTTAAAATATTCTATTAAATTTTAACAATCATTAATAAATAAGCATAATTTTTTATAAAAAATTCGAAATCACAAACTATAAACTTTTATAGAAATTATACTTCTAAAATTTTCTAATGATAAATAATATGAATCATAATATTTTATGAATTGGTATGGTTTATATTTTAAAAATGTTTACAAATATATAAACATTATTCAATAAAATGAGTTTAACTTATCTAAAAAATAAAATTTGAAAATGTAACATTTCATATACTATTTGATATTTTTAGTGATATATAGATTTAATATAATTTAAATTTCAAAACTGATTTAAAGGTCATCTCTTTAACATCAATTATATTATATATATTTTTAAGTTACTATTTATCTTTAAATTCTATATTTATTGAAATATTTTAATATAAATTTAATTTAATTTTATCTTTTATTTAATTTTATTTTCAAATAATTAGTTATTATTTTTTATTTATTAATTTAATTAATATTAACATTTTTATCAATTTTGTAATAATAATTAATAATTTTATTTTAATAATTTTTTATTTTTCTCTTATTTTTTAACTTTTAAATTTAATATATCGTTTTCAAATGAGTTAGTGAGTTCTTCATTTAAATGAGTTAGTTTTTTAAATTTATGAAATCCATGGATTAATTTTAAATGAATTAAATATAATTTATCTAATTTTCAATAAGTTAAATATGATTGAATTGTCCGTTTTACATCTCTTTTAACAACTATATATCAAGAACACTTTAAATCTATATCAATTTTTTATGATTGCATGTACATCCAAATGGGTTTTGGATATTTGACAGAGAAGAGTGACCAAAAAGCTTGTGCAATTGTACCATACTAAGTCTTTCAAGACTTACTCATGAAAGATAAGTCCACAACAAATAAAAGTTTAGAAGTTATTGTTTTCGTCTGCCCCTCTCCTCCACCCATCATCCTTAGCCATCCTTCTGTCACACACCATTTCCTCGAGTTGCCCCTCTCTTCTCACCATTTTCCATACCACATCCAAAATCACCCTTATTGGTCATTTACACAATATTTCTACCATTTCATCGGCTGCCATCATTTCTACCATTGTTCAAAATCATTATCGTTGCAGTCATTTAAAAGTCACCATCAATTTTTATAAAATTCTCCAAGCGTTTTTCTCTTTGGAGCTACCCTTCTCGCTAAGTGGATATTCGTTAATTTTTGATCCATTTAGTTTTGTTCTTTGACAAATTCAACATAAAGAGTGATGAAGTTGAAAAATCAAACTGGATTATGATCGACCTTTGAAAGATTGCAACACCCTATGTTGAAAATCAACACCAACATAATAATTAAAGATGTAGAGAAATAAATGAAGTAGTTGAAGATGTAGAAAAATAAATAAAGTAGTTGAAGATGTAGAGAAATAAATAAAGTAGTTGAAGATGTAGAGAAATAAATGAAGTAGTTGAAGGATGTAGAAATAAATGAAGTGGTTGAAGGTTGTAGAAAAGAGAAGTGTATAGATAAGATTTGTGTGACTAAGATTATTTCTTAGTTTTATATTTGTGTGGTGTAGATTGCATGGTAAGGACTATAAATAACCTACCTTGCATTTGGTTTAATCATTCCATAAATAAAAAAACAAATAAGTCTTTTTATTCTTAGTTTGAGTGTGAGTTGAGAGTTTTCTCTTTGAGTGTTTGTATTTCTCTTCAATTTGTGAGTTGCCTTTGAAAGGTATTATAGTGGGTATAATACAAGTAGTTTGTTTACTTGTTTGGATCTAATATTAGAAAATTTAGAGTTGTGTATTCTAAATTTTACTCAACAATTGGTATCAGAGCGAAACGGTCAGGGATCGTTCTTAGTGAAGTTATCTTGAGTCGTGAGAAGTTTGGTACTCTGCAAGTTTATTAGTCAAGCTTGTTCGGTATAGTCGAAGTCTTGCTGACACGATAGGTGATCTTCAAGTAGTTGGAGAAATCGAGAAGCTCAACAACAAAAACTATAACACATGGACAACATGTATGGAGTCTTACCTACAAGGTCAAGACTTGTGGGAGGTTGTTGGTGGTGATGAAGTTACACAACCAACAGTGGAAGATGTAAACGGTGTCTTGCGGAAGTGGAAAATTAAAGCAGACAAAACGATGTTTGCTTTGAAGACCACAGTTGAAGAAGAAATGTTGGAGCACATTCGAGATACAAAAACACCAAAGGAAGCATGGGACACTCTTGTTACACTCTTTTCAAAGAAGAATGATACAAGATTGCAACTTCTTGAGAACGAGTTGCTATTGATGGCACAACGCGACATGATGATTTCCCAATACTTTCACAAGGTAAATTCATTATGCCGTAAAATTTCAGAGTTAGATCCAAAAGCTTCTATTGGGGAAACGAGGATAAAGAGAATAATTATTCATGGTTTGAGACCCGAATATCGAGGGTTTGTTACCGCTATACAAGGATGTTCGACATAACCATCTCTTGTTGTGTTTGAGAATTTATTGGCCGGTCAAGAAGCTATGGCTAAGCAAATGGAGGAGTCTCGCTGAAGGGTGAAGAAGAAGCGCTCTACTCTAGCAAAAGCAAAGGCACTTTCAAGCGGTACAATAGAAATGGATATAAAAATGATGGCGACAAAGGAAAAATTCCTCAAGGAAAAGGAGGCTTTCGTCCAAGGGGAGCTTGGAAGAACCGCAATAACAATAGAAAGTTTGACGGTGAATGTTACAACTGCGGGAAGATGGGTCACATGGAAAAAGATTGTTAGAGTAAGAAAAATCCTGTTGAAAGCAATACAACTACTTCCAGTTCTAAGGAGCATAGCGAAGATGGTTGGGATGTCGAAGCATTATTCGCTTAAGAGGAAGAAGAATTGGCTCTTACGGTGACAACATCAAAACAGAGTGACTACAAGTATGACTGGATCGTAGATTCAGGTTGCTCAAATCATATGACAGGTGATAAACAGAAGTTGGAAAGCATGTCTGAGTACAAGGGAGGTCGTGTAGTGGTGATAGCTGACAACTCAAGGTTACCGATAGCCCACATCGGTAAGACCATAGTTACACCTCAATATAGTACTAACCAAGTACCACTTTAAGATGTTTATCATGTCCCAGGAATGAAGAAAAATTTGCTATCTGTGGCTCAATTAACATCATCAGTCCATTATGTCTTGTTCGGTCCCAGAGATGTGAAGGTGTATCGTGATCTCAAAATCTCATAAACACTGACAATGGAGGGGCAACGATTGGAATCAGTCTACGTAATGTTAGCAGAATCTGCATATGTAGACAAGACAAGAAGAAATGAGACAGTAGATCTATGGAATATGTGATTAGGTCATGTTAGCTATTCCAAGCTAAGTGTGATGGTGAAGAAATCGATGCTTAAAGGGCTTCCTTAACTAGACTTACAAACAGACACAGTGTGTGCATGATGCCAATATGGTAAAGCTCACCAATTGCCATATGAGGAATCAAAGTTTAAAGCAAAAGAACCATTGGAGTTAGTTCACTCTGATGTATTCGGTCCTGTTAAGCAATCATCAATTGGTGGTATGCGGTATATGGTGACATTCATGGACGACTTCTCAAGGTATGTGTGGGTTTTCTTTATGAAAGAAAAATCTGACGTATTCTCAAAGTTTAAAGAGTTTAGAGAGTCAGATGAAGGAGAAGTTGGAAAGAAGATATGTTGCTTGCGCACAGACAACGGTGGAGAATATAGCTCAAGCGAGTTCTCTTAATACCTAAGGGAATGTCAAATACGTCATCAATGCACTTGTGCCAACACGGCACAACAAAATGGTGTAGTAGAGAGAAAGAACCGACATCTTGCAGAAATTTGTCGGAGTATGCTACATGAAAAGAATATACCTAGGAGGTTTTGGGCTGAAGCGATGAGGACTACAACCTTTGTGATCAACAAACGTCCTTAACCAAGGTTAGAATTTGTTTCACCCTTTGAGAAACTATGGAACATGAAACTTAAAGTTAGCTACTTTTGAGTATTTGGTTGTGTGTGTTATGTGTTTGTTCCTGATCATTTACAGAGCAAATATGACAAGAAAGCTATTAAATGTATCTTTGTGGGATACAACAGCCAGAGAAAAGGGTGAAAATGTTGTGATCTAACAAGTGGAAGATGCTACACTTCACTAGATGTGGTGTTTGATGAAGCATCTTCTTGGTGGTCCTCAGAGAAAGAGGTGCTACCAGACTCTAGAGAATTTGGTGAAAAGCTGCAATAGAAGATAGAGGAACATACTATCCAACTCCAACCAAGTTCAGATGAATCAGGAGAACCAAATGGCGATAATGTCGAACAAAAAGTGGCTCAAAATCCTTGGCAAACTGGTATGTATCAACAACCAAACAAAGAAGGTGGGCCTAGTGAAACAAAATAATCAACTCCACAATCTCAACTCTGAAGGTCAGCAAGAACACAAAGTCCAAATCCCAAATACGCCAATGCAACCATAATTGAAGAAGCAACAGAGCTTGAGACGTTTGAAGAAGCATCACAGAGTTCTCAGTGGATGATAGCTATAAAAGAAGAGATCGATGCACTTCAGCAAAATTAGACTTGGGATCTCGTGTCAAAGCTAAGAGATGTGAAACCCATATCCTACAAGTGGGTTTACAAGATAAAGTATTGTCCAGATGGTTCAATTGAGAGATACAAGGCACAATTGGTAGCTCGTGGTTTCTCTCAACAGTATGGACTAGACTATGATGAAACGTTTAGTCCGGTGGCAAAACTTACAACTGTACGAGTCCTACTTGCACTTGCAGCTAACAAAGACTGAAATTTATGGTAGATGGATGTGAAGAATGCTTTTCTTCATGGAGAGCTAGATCGGGAGATCTACATGATCCAACCAATGGGTTTTTAGAGCCAAGATAATCCTGAATATGTGTGTAAGTTACGGATTGAAACAAGCACCGAGGGCGTGGTATGGTAAGATTGATGAATTTCTAACACAAAGTGGTTATTCAATAATACCTCCAGATTCCAGCTTGTTTGTCAAAGCCAATGAAGGAAAGCTAGCTATTGTGCTAGTATATATGGATGACTTAATCATAACCGGTGATGATGAGGCAGAAATTCTTTAGACGAAGGAGAATTTGTCAGTCTGTTTCCAAATGAAGGAACTTGGTCAGCTCAAGCACTTCCTTGGTTTAGAGGTTGATCACACAAAAGAAGGAATATTTCTTTATCAGCAAAAAATTCCAAAGATTTGTTGAAGAGGTTCGGAATGCTTGAATGCAAAACAATTTCGATGCTGATGGAGCCAAATGCCAACATGTGTGCATATGAAGGAAAAGATTTAGAAGATGCGACAATGTATCGAAAATTGGTAGGCAGTCTAATCTACTTAACCTTAACTCGACCTGACATTTCTTATGCAGTTAGTGTAATGAGTCGATACATGCAAAATCCAAAGAAGCCACATTTGGAAACAGTTCGACGAATATTGAGATATGTGAAGAGTACAATTGACTATGGTCTTTTGTACAAGAAAGGTGGAGACAACAAGTTAGTTAGTTATTGCGATGCTGACTATGCAGGAGATCAACAACTGGGTATGTGTTTAAGCTTGGTTCTAGAACAATTTCTTGGTGTAGCAAGAGACAACCGACAATATCATTATCAACCACTGAAGTTGAGTATCGAGTAGCGACAATAGCAGCTCAAGAGTGTACATGGTTGATACAGCTAATGAATAATCTACATCGACCAGTAGATTATGCAATACCATTGTACTGTGACAATCAATCGACAATTCGTTTGGTAGAGAATCTGGTCTTTCATGCAAGAACTACGCATGTTGAAGTACACTATCACTTTATCAGAGAAAAGGTTTTGCAAGAAGAAATTGAAATGAGGTAAATCAAGACAGATGATCAAGTTGTGGACTTGTTCACAAAAAGCTTAAGCGTTAGCAAGTTCGAAATGTTTGGCCGTCAGTTTGACACAATAAAAATAATGAGAGTTGGTGTTGAGGGGGAGTGTTGAAAATCAACACCAACATAATAATTAAAGATGTAGAGAAATAAATGAAGTAGTTGAAGATGTAGAGAAATAAATAAAGTAGTTGAAGATGTAGAGAAATAAATAAAGTAGTTGAAGATGTAGAGAAATAAATGAAGTGGTTGAAGGATGTAGAAATAAATGAAGTGGTTGAAGGTTGTAGAAATAAATGAAGGGGTTGAAGGTTGTAGAAAAGAGAAGTGTGTAGATAAGATTTGTGTGGCTTGGATTATTTCTTAATTTTATATTTGTGTGTTGTAGATTGCATAGTAAGGACTTTAAATAGCCTACCTTGCATTTGGTTTAATCATTCCATAAAAAAAAAACAAATAAGTTTTTGTATTCTTAGTTTGAGTGTGAGTTGAGAGCTTTCTCTTTGAGTGTTTGTATTTCTCTTCAATTTGTGAGTTGCCTTTGAAATGTGTTATAGTGAGTATAATACAAGTAATTTGTTTACTTGTTTGGATTTAATATTAAAAAATTTAGAGTTATGTATTCTAAATTTTACTCAACACCCTATATCTAAATGTGTCTCCACATGTGTGTTTTCTTTAAAAATATATATTATCTTTGTATTGTATTGGTGACTAGCTTTTTATTATTATTTTTAGTTTAGTAATAGGTGATAAATTTTATGATTTCGAGATGAGAATTATTTTAAATCATATGGATACATAAGTTAACATTAAGAGTATTACGTTGAAATTGATAATTCTTTGTAAGTATTATATGATGGTGATTTAGTGTGTAAAATTAGATTTATGTTTTGAAAAATTAATCAATATATCATGACTATTATGTGTTTATTCTAATTTAGGGTTAGTAAAAAAATGCAACACTTTTTTCGTTTTTATTAAGTTTGTAATTTTGTGACAAAATAAAAACAAATAAAATCTAAAGGGAAATTTTATTGATTAATTAATGCAAAGAAGAAACTAAAAGTGAAAGTTAAGAATAACTGCTGTCAATTACCAAATCGAACATAAAAACATCAAGAAACCACCAAAAAAAAATGAAATGAAAAAAAAAAGAGAAGGGCTCAGATACACGTGGAAAAATTGATGCCATAGAGGTGTAAAGTTTGTAATGTGTGTCGCTAAACATAATATATGATTATTTTTAGACTTATAATTTCAATTGTTTTTATTTTTAACTTTTATCGTATTTAAATATTATAAATAAGATATATCATTATCATCTAATCCTATCAAAATTAAGAGAAGATAGAATGAGTTCTTAAAATTAATTAACGACGACCTGATAATGATTTATCCTTCCTATGAACGACTTGAAGAAAACTACTTAGGGACTTAAAGCGATCCATATGTAATAAACTCTCTTATATGCATAAATAACACAATAATCTTCTTTGTGATAATATTAGTTTGAATATCATTTTATTATGTATAAATAGTATTTTTAGGTCGCTTATACGTAACATTTTATGTGCGTAGGATCTAATACACATTTATATATAACTCTTAAATAAATAAAATACATGATCCACTTCAATTGTTCAATTTCTTACTTCTCGTTAAAAATGACTAGAATTTAACACTTAAAATTCACTTCAAACCATAATAAATATATCTTAAAATTAATTAATTGTAAAGTAGATTGATATCTCATCCTAATAAACTCCAATAAGTTCTCATAATGAGCTCGATATTCACATATTATGATCATTGCAGATTTGTACTTTAGATTGTATCAAACGAAAAACAATTTGAGCAAAGGAAAAAAAATCACACTCTCAGCAACAAGGAGAAAATGATATTAGATCAATATATATATTGACCAATCGAATGCTAAAATAGCCCGGGTGATGAGAAGAACTCATGATACAATAAAAGGAAGATAAAACAAGTTCTATAGAGCATATATAAGAGAGGTTAGAGATTTATCGAAGAACAAGTTCGACTAGGAAATATGAAGACTGCTTATGGAGCATAAGAATTTAAGAATGAACAATATATAAGCCTTAGGGTTTTGTAAAAAATATTTTTTTTAAGTATAATTTTTATAATTATAACATTAAATCAAGAGAAATTATATTATTATATTAACCACCGAAAATTGCTAAAAAGGTTAGCAAAGGGTCTCTTTATCTTTTAGAATCTTATCCAATTTCTCAAAGGGTCTTAGTGGTTCAAAAGAACTCACATACCTAAATTTAGAATACTTTTCGTATAAACTACATAAAGCTAAATTTTTGCATGTGACATCCAACCCATTGTGTTTATTGACGTGTTTGACATTATTAAGTTCACGAGTGACATTTGCTTAGTACTTTATTTCCCAAAAAAAAAAACAAATACTTTTTTAAGAAAATTTTAGACTTGTTATTGTTGAAAAAAATTATTTTAAATCACAAATTTTATCAAAATCATTTTTAATGTCATGAGAGATTTTAAACACTTCTTAATTTATAATAGGCAAAATGTAAAAAAAGATAAATACCTAAACAATACAGAAAGATCTTTATGTGTTTTGTTTCCTATGTGGTATATGCTGATACATGAGTCTTAACTTATTTAAAAAATATGAAAAAAAATACAATTAACATTCATAATTCTGACTTTTCTTGTTAATTTTAACATAATTAAAAAAATTGTTTTAATTATTCTAACTAAGATAAATTATTAATTAATTTTATCAAGCTAAACTAATGGTAAAGTCAAAAGATATATTAAGATTAATGATATTATAATTAATTTATTATATTATCATAATTAAATAAAATTTAATATCATTAATAAAAATTAAAAAAACAATAATTTAATTTATAATAATATTTGCTAATTATATTAAATACTTTTATTTTCAACTATCACAAGTGTTATCATCGTTGTCATTGCCTTTATTTTTTATAAAATAATCTTATCAATAGCCGCCAAAGTGCTGGCAATACCAACAAATACCATTGCTTAAAATAACTTATAAACTTGTCATATATTTTAATTATATGATGTGTAGTATAACTTTTTTATCTAAGAAATATTTAATTAAAAATTAATATTAATCTGATTTTACCAAGATTCTACGCATAACGTAAGTAAGTTGGATTGTAATTGCTCAAGAATATATAGTAATTTAAAGTCAAATTATTCTTTTTATTTTCATGTGTCATGAGTAATACATATATTACAAATAAAATAAGTAAATTATTTTTTTATTTTCATTAAGAAAGATGAATGTATGAATTTTATTCTTATTTTAAAAATAAAATTGAAGTAATTAATTTATTTTTGTGTTAATTTAATCTTAATATTATTAAAAAAATAATCGTATAAATATAAATAATTATTTTTATGTTTTTAATTTATTTTAATTTTTTATTCAATTTCTTGATTATAATTTATCTAAGTTAAAATAGTTTTTATGTAATATAATTAAAAAATAAAATTTTATTTTTATAAAATTGTTTTTTAATTATAATAAAATTAAATCTTATTTCAACAATAAATAAAAAAATTCTTGATATTTTTATCTTTAAATTATTATATTATTTTGTCTGGTCAATTAAAAACGAAAAGCTATTACAACTTATTAGTCTAAAATTTTGAAAAATTGAAAAATTACCAAGTTTGCCAGACTTTGGAGAAAAAAGGGTATTAACCTCGTTGTATGTAAGAATTTGCCGGGACTTTGGCGGTTGTATGTAAAAACTTAATACTAAGAAATTTCAAATAAATCAATTTACTTATATCTCTATCGCAATGACTTTCCTTTCAAATCACCTGACTTTCAATCCATATAAATCGATTTTTCCCTTAAAAAAATTAAAAATTATAAAAATTAAAAATAAAAATCTTAAAAATGATGACAATAAAAATAATATTTAATATTAAATAAGTTAAAATTATTATAATTTATTTTAACAACATCTAATCTTACGATATTTAATAAAAAATAATATATCATAATTTTTTAAATAATAAAAATATATGAATTAATTATAAGTAAGTTATTTTTACGTAAATATTTAATTAAAATAAAAAATATTTCAAAAAAAATTTTATTTTTCCCTTTTTTCTACATGTTTGAAAGAAAAACACATAAAACATAAATGCATTAAAATTTTCAAATAATACTTTGTCTATATTTTATTATTTTTAACATTGTCTTTGCTTTCAAGTTTTCTACAAATATCACGCATTAATTATTTTAAAAATTTAATAATTTATTTATATTTTTTAAAACTTTTTTTAAAGTATGATATATTTTATCTTTAAAATATCTATCACTTAACTTTTTTCAAGAATAATTTTTTTAGTCTTTTTGTATTGTCCATCAAACTTAAAATTTTTAATTTATTTTGCGATTTATTACAGGAATTTGATTATAGAATCATACTATTCTAATATTATATAAAAATATCAAGCATTAATTTTTTTAAAAGATAAAATTTATTAGATATAAACCTAATAATTTATTTATGATGTATTAATATTTATTTAATGTAATTTCAAATCTAATGAATGATAAGTACTTGACTTAGTGGGCGAATATGTATACATTTATTTAAAATATAAAATGAAATGTAAAATAAATTTCATATAAATGTAAAACCTAAATGGCTTTTTATGTATGTAAGAATTCACTTAAAATTTTATTTTTATTTTGTAACGGGTGAGGTTATTTTTGTTAGAGATCATAGAATCTCACATTTATTAAAGATAATATTATTATAAAATTTATACAAATTATGAGTATCTTTAATCATTAAATTAAGGTTTTGAAATTAAATATTCTATAATTTTTATGTACTTTGATATTATATCGAAGTTTAAGATGAAAACAAAGAAATTAGGCACAAGTCTATAAAATAAACATGACGAAAATATAAAATTAAAATAATGTTTTAATAAGAAACTTAAATATTTTTTTTAAATAATAATATAAAGAATTAACAATTATTGTTGTAAAATAACTAATCATAATTTGGTATCATAACCATAGAAGAGAAAAATACATCATTGGTTGAAAGTTAACACTATTAACCATTCAAATGCGTTAGTGATATTAATTATAAACCTCAAAGACATTCGAGCTCTTTTTATAAATATGAAAGATTTAAGTAAATATATGCTAAACTTAAGGGATATCAATTGTTAGAAATACTTAATGATTGTATTCTATTTTGTATGTTAAAAAATATACATGATGCCTTTATACAAGAGTTACGAGTAAATTAGATATGTCTAAAGTAAACTAGATATACATTAATAGATATGATATACATTAATAGATATACATCAATATGTTAATAGATATACATTAACAGCCTCCCTCAAACTCAAGGAGGATGTGAGACCAGCTTGAGGTTGTCAATCAAATTATGAGTGCATCCCTTAGAAAGTACCATAGTGAAGATATCTGCAAGTTGATCGTTGGAGGAGGCGAGGAAAAGTTTGAGAGCACCATGGACAAGATGAGAATGAATAAAGTGACAATCAATCTCGATATGTTTAGTCCATTCATAGAAGACATCATTATGAGCAATATGAATGACACTCTGATTATCATAATAAAAGGAGAGTAGCAAAGGATATAGACATACAAATCCTTAAGAAGTCATCATAGCCAAAGGAGCTCAGATGTGGTATCAATAAGAGCACGATATTTTGCTTCAGTACTGGAGCGGCTATGAAAGTTTGTTTCTTACTTCGCCAAGAAATCAAGGAAGAACCAAGGAGAAATCAAAGACCTATAGTGGACCTGCGATTAGTGAGATATCCTACCCAATCTGTATCAGAGAATGCACGAAGTATAAGAGGAGACTGAGTTGAGTAGAAAAAGCCATGGAAGAGAATGCCTTTCAAGTATCGTAGAATGCGCAGAATAGTAGCATAGTGAGTCGATCGTGAAGCAGACAGATACTGGCTCACTTGATGAACAACATAAGAAATGTTTGGACGAGTAACTGTAAGATAAATCAGGCTGCCAACCAATCGTCTATAAAGAGAGGGATTAGACAATGGTTTCCCCTCGAGGGTGTCAAATGTGTATTAAGTTCAACTAGAGTGTCTATAGTCTTGCTGTCAGTGAGTCTAGCTTGAGATAAAATGTTAGAGGCATACTTGACTTGAGTAATATAAAGACCATTTATAGAACGAGTGATTTCAAGACCCAAGAAATAGCTGAGATGTTTAAGATCTTTCATCTCAAACTGTTGACTAAGAAAATCCTTGAGTTTTGAATGCCATTGAGGTCATCATCAGTTATGATCATATCATCCACATATAGGAGAATAAAAATGATACCTTTATCATTGTGATGAATAAATAAGGTAGAATCATAAGGACTGGCAGTGTTACCCAAACGAAGGATGGTAGAGTTGAACTTGGCAAACCACGCTCATGGAGCTTGTTTAAGGACATAAAGTGCACGTCGAAGGCGACAAACCTTGTTTGTTTCAACAGAAGGACCAAAATGAGGTTTTATATAGACTTCTTTATGTAGATTCCTATTAAGGAAGGCATTATTAACATCCATTTGAAAAAGGTCTTATTTACTAACAATAACAATAGCTAAGAGGGCACGTATAGAGGAGATACGGACAACTGGAGCAAAAGTCTCTTCATAATCAATCCCATAATCTTGTGTAAAACCTTTTGCAACAAGACGAGTCTTGTAGCACTCGATGGATCCATTAGAGCGAGTCTTGATCTTATAGATCCACTTACAACCAACCACAGACTGACTAGGATTGAGAGTAACCAGATCCCAAGTATGATTTTTGGTTAATGCATCAATTTCCTCTTTCATTGAAATCTTCCATAAAAGGGTCAGTGGATGCGTGTGAGGCTCATGGAGTGTAGCAAGGGTAGTGTGACAATGATAGTTAAGTAAATATACAGGAATGTATCTTACCCGGGTTGAGTGACAAGGTGGAATGTCTTGTGAAGGATCTTCAGGCAGAGTAAGAGTAGGGGACCTATGCTCAAGGTGGGGTAGCTCGTCATCAACCTACTCATCTATAACTTGTCTAGGAGAATCATCAGAAATATCTGAAGATTGAATAGAGAAGTTCAAAGGATGATCAAGAGTATCTATAGAAGGAACATGAGACTCATCTGCAAAGATTTATAAAACAAAAGAGTTAGTTAGGGAAGAACGAAAGTGAGAAAGTTCAACAAATAAGTGGTGTTCCAAAAAGACAACATTATGGGAAACATAAAGACGATGTGAGATAGGATCATAACATCGATACCCTTTTTGAGTTTCACTATAACCAAGAAAAGAACAAAGTCTAGATTGAGGCTCAAGTTTGTTGTGCTCATGAGGCTGAAGAAGAATGAAACAGGTAGATCTGAATGAGTGAAGGTAATGATAGTAAAGGGATGACCCAAAAAGGTGCTCATACGGAGTCTGATTATGAATGATGAAGTTTTCTTTCCGCTCGACCATTTTGTTGAGAGGTGACTAGACAGGTTAGATGATGTACAATGTTATAGGAATGTAACAGAACTTGAAAAGCATATTGAGTATATTCAAGAGCATTATCAGATAGAAAAGTTTTGATATGTTTGTAGAATTGTGTTTCAACCATTTTTACAAAGTTACTATATATTGGTAAGATTTCAGAATGAAATTTCATGGGAAAAATCCAACTATAATGAGAATAATCATCAATAAAAACAACAAAATAACGAGATCCATCAATACTAGTAACAAGAGAAGGTCCCCAAACATCATAATGAATTAACTCAAAAATACTATTAGAGATAGACTTATTATTATTGAAAAGTAAAGCTGGTTATTTTCCTAACTAGCATGAAGTACAATCAAAATTTTCTTTGGACACAGAACCCAATAGATCTTTAGAAGCAAACTGTTGTACCCTAATGGATGGGGCATGACCAATATGAGAATGCCAAAATGCAAGAGAAGGTAAGGAAGAAACTACAGTAGCAATAGAGACATGAACAATAGGTGGAAGATGAAGATTATTCACGGGAAACATATGCCCAACCCTAGGACGAGTCCTACATAATACACCCAGAATAGTCAAAAATAAGGTGATATCCTAGTTCAACTAATTGTCCCACAGAGCATAAATTATAGGATAAGTCAGGTACATGGAAGACCCCAGGAACATAGAGGTTAGAGGTCGAAACAAAACCTAGACTATTCACATGCATGGTGGAACCATTAGTTATATGAATATTAAAAAGATGTGGTGTAGGGTCAAGTTTGGAGAATAAAGATGAGTGAGGTGTCATGTGATTACAATAGGCAGAATAAAAAAGCCAAGTTTGAGACTTACCGAGCAGAATTGAGAGAGTAATGGAAAGAGATGCATTACCAACCATTTGAACAACCTGAGTTGTGATCTTTTGTAGTTCAGTAGGGGAGAGGCTGATAGTGGATCCAGAAGATTGGGACTCAGTTGAAATGGAAGGCATCAGCAGAGTAGGCTCAGTATTAGCAACAACAATAGTAGATTTTTTGTGACAGTAACAAGTCTCAATGATATGGCCATGACACTTACAATAATTGTAGAACTTCTTGTTGGTTTGCCTGCGAAGATTGCTAGAGCAAGAGGAATCACCTAATTGATAAGGTTGCTCAATGGTAAGAGCAAAAAAGGAGTAATAGCCAAAACATTGAACTTATTCTAGGTTTCTAGGGTTGTAAGGCGAGCTTTTTATCTAACCAACTTGTTTACGGTAGTATGAAGAGAGGGAGGAAGACTACGATTGAGAAGTTGATCCCAGATGGGCTCAAAGTCCTTATGAATTGACATAAGGAACTCATAGAAACGAAACTCATCTCTAACTACAGCATATTACTGAGCATCCTTTGAGCATGTCCAAATTTGATCACAAAGGTCAATTTGGTCCCTAAAAAAGTGAAGTTGATCATAATAGTCATTGATAGATTGTCCTGATTCTTGCTGAAGTTGATGCAATTCAATTACTAACTGATATTTCATAGATTCGTGAGTAGTAGAGTACCTTTTAGCCAACATATCTCATGCTAATTTTGCATCATCAAAGCCGTCCAATAGATTGGAGATGGGGGGAACAAAAGTATTCCGAATCCATGTGAAGATTATGTGGTTATGACTATCCCATTCAATCATGCGACTAAGATAGGAAGCATTTTCTTCACTTGCTCCTTTGACAGGAATGGTAATTGTACTAGTACAGTAATTTCAAAGCATACAACCCTTATAAAAACTGCGAATAGCTTGAGATCAAGATAAGTAATTCTTGGTCTCCTCCAATACACTATTGATAAGGCAAGGAAGAAAAACATCCTTTTTATCTATTTAGAAACACAATATGCAAAAATAGACTACAAAAACGAGGTCTACGTGAAAAACTAGGTAGGGAGAACCTGATATGCAAAAATTCAACCCTATAAAAAAGTCAACTGCTAATAGGCAAGGTCAACGGTCACAGTCAACAGCAGCAACACCATGGTTAACGGTGCAGTGATTTCAATAGAAGGCGATGATGACGTCAACCTTAGGGGATGTGTTATTGATGATGTCACAGGACTAGAGTGCGGCGTGTAAGGCACGTGAATTTGATGTGTGGTTTATGTTGGCAGCACTTGAGGATGCTTGTAGGCTCTGATGCTTGCAAGACTTCCACAATTGTGTAGATATGGTCGAGTCGATCACAGTTGTATCTGTAGAAAGGTTATCGAAGTAAGATGCACGACGATGCTTGGTTTTCTATGGGCGATGTGTGAGGAAGAGGTACGGTTATTTTGAGCAGGGTGTGAGGGCATGTTTGGACTCCGATGGTTACGGTACTTTCACGGTTGTGTAGATAAGGGCGAGCCGATTACTATAGTACTTGTAAAAATGTTATTGGAGTAGGATGCACGGCAAAGACTGTGATTGTAATGACCTGTGTGGTGCGGGACTCCTCAACGATGACGACTGCAGACCCAGAACCTAAGGACAACGGCGAAAAGACGTCAGAGGTTCAACGGTGAGTGGCTGCAACGATTGTTGTGATTGTAACGGTTATTATGACAACAGAAGCGTTAAGGGTGGAATAACATTAGAAGAGATAAGATTGCTAAGAGAAAGATTAGAACAGTGACTTTGATACCATGTTAGAAATACTTGATGATTGTATTGTATTCTATATGTTAAAGAATATACATGATATCTTTATATAGAAGTTACGAATAAATTAGATATGCCTAAAATAAATTAGATATACATTAATAAATATGATATACATTAACAAATATACATCAATATGTCAATATATATATATATATATATATATATATATATTAACATTAATGATAAATTCCCAATACTAACGTATCATATTATAATAATTATTGATATATAAATGGGTATAAATTTATATACTTTTTATATTTTTATAAAAATATTCTTATTAATAAATATAATCATATTTATGTTATAACAATACTAACATATCATATTATAAACATATTTAAATTCAATAATTAAAAGGAAGAAATATAATTATATTTTTATAATGTTATTATTTATTATTCTTAAAATATAAGGTAATTGTATCTTTATAATAATTTTTGTTATTATCATAATAAAATATATAAAAATATCTATTTTATTCATAATATTAATTATAATTTTATATTATTATTATTATTATTATTATTATTAAATAAAATTATAAATTTTTATCATAATAATAATTTATATTATAAAAATATTATTTTTATCAAAATATATTATCCATTTATATTACTTTATGCATCAAATATTTAATTTGTATATTTAAAAAAAAAGTTGATATAACGTTATTACTAATCAAATACCGATCAATATTTTAAATTAATTATATTTTTAAAACAATATCATTATTACTAAAATAAATTTTTTTCATTTTAAAAAATAAATCTTCTTAAACGTAAATAATTTATTTTAATAATAATATTTATTATTATAAAAATATGAATTCTCACGCTTTGTCCTTCTTATCTAAGAAAATATCTGTAATTGGGTCAAGTAAGAATTCAAGTACCATCAATGCAATGATTAAAGCTAAAGAAGTATCCAAACCCTTCATTTTCCCGATACATCCACCTGAAACCTTAATAGGCCACTTGTTTCTCTTCAATTTTTTAATTCTTTACTTATGTTTTTGTAGTGACCCTCTCATTTTTAATTCTCTTTGTCCCTTTATATTATGCAGAATCTTTCTGCTTTCTTTGATCTTTCATTCTCACCTTCTACGACATGTCGTCTGGCAGCGGTTCCGAAATTTTGGCTATGGCATCTACGAGAAGCCTGAGCGAATTGTCGGAGATTGAGACGATACGTTTGAGACTTGACCTCGTATCGGCTTCCAGACGAAATCTTGGGTTCTTGAGAGATGTGGCTGAGGCTCAATGGCTTCACCAAAGAACAACTATTGTTGAAGCCATTAGAAGGTCAACTTTGAGCCTTTCAAGCAGTATTCTGATCAGAGTCGGTGATGTATGATAATAGATGTTGGGGTTTTGCAGGTATGATGATCTATGGATGCCTTTGGTTTCTGATCTAACGGTGGATTCAATGCCTCCTATGATCCTTCCTCCCATTGACGTAGAGTGGGTCTGGTTCTGTCACACATTGAACCGAGTAAGTGAGGCTACAATTTTCTTGTTCAAGTTCTGTTTGGTTACTAAGAAAAAAAAGGGGGTTTTATTTGGTTTCCAGTTTTGTACATTGTTTTTTTACTTCAACCATTGCAAACTACTAAGCAATGTATAGATAAGTTGACATGTATTGTATTTTTTTTTTTTGAACTTTTAGACATTTTGTCGTTGCCACTTTATTTCAGGCATCTTACAGGCAATATTGTGAATCAAAATTCTCAAAAATCATAGGAAAGCCACCCATATTTAATGAAGAGAATGAAGAATACGCATTGACTAGATGCAGAGAAATGTGGGTGAAAAGGTACCCAAATGAGTCATTTGATAATGAAGCTGATTCAGATCTGCAAAACCCAGTTGCAATTAATGAAAAGATTTTGGTGGAAGTTACAAAGCACAAATTTTTATATTCCAAATTTTTAGAGCCATATAGGTCTGATATTCTTTATCTACTAGCAGCAAAGCAGAGGTATAAAATGTTTTTGTATATAGTTAAGAGATCCAGTGATGTTTCTTTCCGTTTGGTACCTGCTTCAGATATTCTACTGATGTGGATCACCCATCAGGTGAGTTTCTTCCTTCCAATTTCTCCTGTTTTCCCCCCTATCCCAAAAAAAGATTTACGGGATTTCATTTGAAAATTCACCTTTTTCTTTCCTTGTAAAAGTTTAGGGATTCAATTATAATAAGTTTCTTTCGTTCCTTCTCGTTGATACTGCTAAAACTATTGCTCAACCGTCAAGGACCCTTAGCACGTATATATGATATACAGTTCAATTGGTGAAAAAATTGCATGTTAGCTTGTACATAGCGTGTTTACATACACTTATACATAAATGAATACATATTATTAATACACCTGTGTAGAACTTACATGTTATTTTGATTACTGACATGTTATTTTGGAATCAATTCGATTGTTTAAGACATGTATCCTGATTCTGAAAACTTATGCTGTTGGACTTGGGCCAGTGATCATGTGATGTTCCAAAAATAGGAGTTAGACCCCAATATATTGGTTAATGTTTAATGTTTAATTTGTTCTTCATATAAATTCCTCATGATTTATGGATATGATCCTGTCTTTTGAAATTTTCTATGTGGATTTTGCCGATTTTTGACTCTTTATATATATATATTATATTATTATCAGAGTTATCCAACACTATATGCTGAAGATTTGAAGGAGATGGAAGAAAATAATATTGGGAAGTTGTTAAATGTGTGGGAAACTGTTAAAGAAAAGGATGTGGAAGAGACAAAGAAACTGTGGGAGAGAACATTTGATCAAACATATGAGAAAGCTGGTGGAGAGATATCGATGGAATCGGAAAGATTTAACTCGGTCAAGGAACCACCGATTTACTGGGAGATATCAGATACAGATGTCAATACGAAATATAAGTCCATGCTTCCTAGGTTCTTACTTGAGGTCAGTGTAGCTTTCTCTTCCATTATTAGTTTATTCTACCTAATTTTTAGCTCTTAAATTCAATTCGGTAATACTTTATCTTGTTAACAAAGTTGGATTATAATTATCCAGCACCGAATATGAAATGTAACAACTTAAAGATGGCTACACTGTAGTTTGTAACATTAATTAGTCAAATATTATTTAAAAATAGTCATTCAATCTATTTCCTTTAGGAAAAAAAATCAGTAGATGTCCTTTAGAAAAAAAAAATAATTCAATATATGTCACTGGAAAGTGACATGGATTATCTTTGCAATATATTGGATAACATTTCTAATTCCTGTTCATGATATTTTAATTAATAACAAGATTGCTTTTTTTTTTTTTGTTTCATGAAAAGATTACTTTTAGAAGTTTGTTTATATATTAAATTATTTTTCTATTGTTTTTACCAAATGTTTCTTTCCTTTTTGTAAGGTGGGGCAGGAAAGTTCAAATTAGAATTGCAATTGTCATGTTTGGTGTAACTTTAAGTATAATTATATTAGACTTAATTGTGTTGAATTGTATTATAATTTTATTATAATTTTTCTGTATCAAACAATATAATGTTTGATGACAATTGGTAAATATAATCGGATAAAATTAATAATAAATATTTTAATAAAATAATTTATATTTAAAATAATATTTAATTTATTTCATATAGTTTTATTATTTATCAAAATACTTTCATAATAAAAATTATTTAAATTAATATTTAATTTATGATCATATTTTTCTTACATTTTAAAAATAAAAGAATATTTTTAATTTAAGATAAAAGAAAAAAATCAAGATACATAATATTTTTAATATGATACTTTATTAGAAGTAAAAGCCACAAAAATAAAAAAATCCTGTTGCTATATATTTTTTGGGAATATTATATTATTTTCCAGTGCATACATGACATACTTATTCACATGGTTTTATTTTTAACCCCTTCATGAAAAACCATATTTTTTTTATCAATTTGTAAAAAACATATGTTGTTTTAGAAATAAAAAAATAACATGTGTTTTTGTTAAAAGGGGTTAACCCCCTCATGAAAAACCATATTTTTTTTATCAATTTGAAAAAAACATATGTTGTTTTAGCAATAAAAAAATAACATATGTTTTTGTTAAAAGGGGTTAAAAGTAAAACTTCTTGTATAAAAGGGGTTATGTTTTATAATTATGCCATAATATTATGTGATTAATACTTTGGGTTTTTTTTTTGGAATAAAAATGTTGTTTAATCCTATAAATTAAGAAATATGTTAATTAGTTCTTTTACTTATAAAAAAGTATTAATTAATCATTTTACTTCTAAAAAATGAGCTACATAAGAACTTTTAGTAGTATTAATAAATTTTTTATTGATAAATTTTTTTAAAGAAAATAATGTTGAAGGTATTATTGAACAATGAAATGACGAGGATATTCCTGATAATTTTATTTTATAAAGTAATTTTAAAATTATTAAATGTATTTTCTTAGGACATTTTTTAAAATAAAAGGACTAAATGACATATTCTCTAACTTAGGGGACTAAATGACACCTTTTGTATAAATAAAGGGACCAAATTAGCCTTCCACCCTAATTTTATTACCTACTTTGATGTTTCTGATTTCACAGGCCAAGCCTGTTGATTTTTCTACCGGATTTCGTTTCCTTTTTTCTTTCTTTGGGCTCATATTGCCCTTTTATGTACCCAAAAAAAATGTGAATTGTCTTATTTTGAATAACTCAACAAAGTTAATGGAGCAATTGAATTTGTTAGAAACCTCTGAATCTATAAAGTGCTTATGTACAAGTGAAGTAAGTTTTTTTAATGCGTTGATGGCGTAATCTTACGAAAAACTTATCTGAACTGAAAACATATCGCCTGGAGAGTTCTAAAGTTCAATGAAAGTGCCCTGATTTTGAATGCAGGTTTGTGGGTTTGTTAGGCTCAATCCTAAAATGGAGGCAGCTAAAAGACATGATATCCTTCGTTTGCGGATGGTAAGATGTCACAGGGAGCTAAAACTTGATAAATTTCTCTCAAACTTTTCACATACATCATGGAAAAAAGCTTGGCATCTCTATTGTGAGTTTGGAACAAAGGGAGTTACATTTGAACTTCGTCAACCTGGTGGCTGTTGTTTCAAAGGAGGTTCCTTGGAAGATACTGTCACATTCCGTTGGAATGACATACTAAGAGCAAGGTCTCTCACTATGGAAAGAGATATTGATCAAGAAGTGAAAATCGCTGTTTCAATAACTCCCCCAGTTCAGGCATCATATTTATTGAAATGTGTACCAGACCGTGTCACAGATGATTCTGGTGCCATGATATCTGATGTGATTCTGAGAATGAATCAGTACCATCCCCAAGAAGGGAGATGGTTGTCTCGTACTGTTCTGGATCATGCAGGGAGAGAGTGTTTTGTCATCCGACTTAGGTAATCTCCATTACCTTTCTTTTGTCCTCCTTTATTGACTTCTTCCTTTAAGAGGCAGGAATTGAGTCTCTTAAAGGGTTTTTGACATCTTTTGTCAACGAGTTAGACATTTCTAAGCTAAATTTAATTGTAGGATTGGAGGAGGATTTTGGAGAAGAGGAGGTGAAACTCCATCAGCGGTCAAATGGGATGAAAGAGTTATAGAGATTCGAGAAGGCTCTTGGTCCTACGTCGCTGGTTCTATTGGTAGAGCCCCTGGTATGTTGTACAAATATATAAACTTGACTCTTAACAGAGAGCTGCAAACCTCCAGTCTCACCCGAATATATACTAGTACAAGTTATGTTGTTTAGATAGGTGAACTACGACTCATAACAAACCTAGTGAAGGAATTTTTGAGAAAGGAAAAGGAGGAAAAAAAATTGTTGTCTTTCTGTTTCCTTTTTCCTTTGTTACATGGTGAAAATATTGTAATTGGTCACGGCGAATTATGAAGGAAGTTCCTACTTTGCTAGTGCTAGAAGGATTTCAAAATTTTGATGCGTTATTTTCTCCAAGCATTTTTTTCTTCTTTATGAATCTCTATGTAAGTCAAATTTTAAAACTTTTGTTGCTTCTCATCTAAAACAGCAAAAGTGGTAGGAACAGTAACACCTAAAGAACCCCCGGAACAATGGAAGGCTACATGGTATCTTTCAACAGGGGACGAATTGATGATCTGGTGGGAGACATCAACATCACTATCAGACTTGGGTTTCAACTTACGGTGTCAAGCTGCAGAATCATCGGTAGGATGGGATTTCTTGCAAGCATATATGTATATAAATCTTAATAATCTTGTCTGTAACTGGTTTGAAAACCAAGTATATATTGCAGGCAAAGCTGTTGAAAGGGCGGAAAATGCAATATCAACGAAAGAGAAAAAGATCAGGGACTGACGATAAAAAAAGTCAAGATGAGGAAGAAGAAAGAGAGGATGATGAAGAGGAGGGGTTTGTTACACTTGTTAGGTACACGGATGAGAATCCTGATGGCAAAGCAACAGCTCTTTTAAATTGGAAGTTATTGTCAGTAGAATTGCTACCTGAAGAAGATGCAGTACTTGTGCTACTTATTTGCATTTCAATATTGGTAAGTGTATCTGAAATGAAAAAGGAAGACCTTGGACAATTATTGATCAGAAGAAGATTGAAAGAAGCGAAAGTTGGTACTAGGGATTGGGGCTCTGTGGTACTTCACCCTTCATGCTCTTCCCCTATTACTTCTCCTTACCTTCAACCTTGGTATTGGAATGCTAGGGCTGTGATGGCATATGATAATGCTGATCATATCATAAAGCAACCAGCTTTTAGCTACTCACCAGAGGAAGGTAGTGATAGCTTGTACAAACGTGGCATTTTTGGATGAGATAATAGCATCATCATCATCGTCGTCATTATCATTATTGTTACTACTTGTATATTTATTTCCACAATCGTATTACAATGGTACATGAGATATTCATATTCTCGCCTATTATCAATGCACATGCAACCAATTTTGGGTGTAGTCTCGCTTGCACTGGTGTTAAAAGCCGAAGAGCTTGCATGTGATGGTGTGTGCTAGGTCTTTGTGGGGTGGATGGGTATGTGATGGATGGAGCTAGGCATGGCAACAACGGTGGTTCTTGATCTAGTTGACGACCTTGGAGGTGCAGCTAGGAAAGGATTGGGTGTGTGAGCTTTGGCTAGATGAGGTATAGAAAAATAAAGAGTTGAAAGACATATTAGTGTTACTAATAAAATTAACAAAAGGATACAAATAGAAAACATCCTCACTAAAACTCACAGTTTGGTATTAGCTTACCTAACAAAAATAAAATTTGTATACTGTACGTTTTTGTTAAGAATGATAGATTGTATTTTCTGTGTTGTTCTTTTGCTCGTCTCCTTTGGTGGTCACTTTACATAATATTGTTTGCGATGAGTATTTATCACTCACACCAAACCATGTGTTAAAACATTTCGAAACTGGTGTAAAAACAAATTGGAAAAACAAAATACTTGTGAAAAGCATTGCTGCTCGCTCGTCAGATTGAATGAAGTGGTCAATCATTTGAGCCCTTCCATTTGCAAAAGCCTTAGGCGTTGGGTAGCTGCAGGATTGCACCTTGATTGATCCAACTAGGTAAACTTATATGGCTGATCAATTGACGTTTCTAAAATTTGTGACATCTTTCACATAATTATTATACATAGAAAATCATATAGTAGTTTAGTTGGTCGAGTTTAACCTATCTCAAAATAGATGGTACATGATCGAAATATGATCCCTTTTTTGACACAAAAATTAATGACATGGTATTAAGTACACTAGTAAATCACAGCCTATGAGGTGGTATTGTACTCAAGAATTACTCCCAAAGAAAAAATAAAATTGGAACCCTAGGGAACAGTGATATTTTGGGTAAGACCACAAGTATGGCAAATAAAAAAGCACAAAATATAGAGGCGATAGAAAGTTTTGTTAAGATCATAAGCGATATACGAGGGTATTTGTACCTATTATTCTTAGACAATACTATTTATAAAAAGTAGATAAATATAGAGGCTACAGAGAAACCAAAAGCCATACTGAAAGACCCTTTTTAGACTTAAAGTCGCAAAGCCATTGTCGTTGTGCCTACCAGGAACTTGAAAGGCAGCTGCAAAGGTGACAGTTAAAATGAGTGTTGCCGCTGTTGTATTGAAAGAGGTTAAATCATTGTAGTGGATAATGTTGTTTGATTCAGACTAGGCAGAGCACCCATCTGCTCCAGCTTTGACATGATTTCTTGAATATGTTATTAGAAAATAATTGGAAAAAACAATAATTAGTTCAACTCAACTATAAAAGTAATATATATTATGTCCTGCATGAGATAAGTCTCTTTACATATATAATTTCATTTTTGATCCCTTAAAAAAATAAAATATGTTATTTTTCTTAAAACGTAAAATAACATGTTTTTTTAGACGACTTCTCTAACTATATCAACATGTCCTTGTTATGTTGAAATGTGGAGTGTATTCTTGTGATTTACATCCATTTTAAAGCAAAGGATGCATTTTTTTCCCAAA
This sequence comes from Hippophae gyantsensis, assembly GCA_030763125.1. NCBI lineage: Eukaryota > Viridiplantae > Streptophyta > Magnoliopsida > Rosales > Elaeagnaceae > Hippophae > Hippophae gyantsensis. Next base: position 56,730,828 of record CM061032.1, on the reverse strand, counting down.
AATAATTGCACAACTTTCATATATCCTATGCAACTTAAAGAAAATGTGTTATTTTGAATTAAATTATGATCATTTTGACTCATTTAATATTATATTTTATCTAATTTGATTTCGTTTAATATTATTTAAATTTTAAGAATCTTATTTTTTATAATTTTTCAAAGAATTAAGCATAATCTTATGAGTGTAATTAGGAACAAAAAGATGATGATGAGTAAGAACATGTGCCAGGTGTTCGAATAATTGCTACGTACAAGGCATTAATGCTATATCTTCCTTAGTAATAATATTTTGGCGCAACAGGAATACGAGATGCAATAATGTAAAAGCCTTTGTCGGAGGTCAAGAAGAGAGGAGATTTTCCTATTTTATTTATAAAAGAAATAAAATATTACGAAATTTCTTTCATTAATTAATAAATTAAAAAAATATTAATTAAAAAGGTTTTACATTTTTATTATCAAAAATTTTCATATATTTAAAATTATGTAATATTTATCAATTTAAAGATTATGTAAAATTATTTAAAAAATATTATTTTCTCATAAAATCACTTCAATATGATTAGATTAATTTTTTCATAAATGACTAAATCTTTGGTATGATTTAACTATTAAAAGATATCCAGATTGGTTAAAAAAATTAAATAAAGGTATAGATTTTAGAATAAAATATATTTTTAGATTGATAAATGAATAATGTTTATCGGTTAAAGAAAAAAAATAGTTAAAAACCAAATCAATAGTACAAAATATGATCAATAATATTGTGATAAAATACCTTTCAAAAATCAAATATATTAACATAAGTCTAATATATATCTCAATTACAAATTTATTTAGACAAGGAATATACAATCTTTTACTTTCATTAAGTTTAGATGAAAGAATAAAAGATTCATTACAATAACGCTCAATCAAATTTAATAAATAGAATTGTTTAGTTTAACATAAGATTGAATTTCTTTATATCTATAATAAATCATAATATAAATAATTCAGTAAAAATAAAGATTCAACTTAAAAATTTAAATATTGATTATCAATTCAAAAGTTTAATTATTCAATGAAATTCATGAATTGACAAAATCTCTTTTAGGACTTTTTTTCCTCCCTCTCATTCAATGAAAATTTAGTATCTTTCTTTAATTTATTGATAAGAGAGAATCTTTTTTTGAAATAAATTTTTTATAAAATTTCTTACATAATTAAGAATTTCTAACCATACTTGTAATTGTTTTTGTTATTGATTTCTTTTGAAAATTCTTTTACTTTTGATATAATATATTCTTAAAATTTTATTCTTGATTAATTTAAAATTATTCCTAAAAATATAATATATGTGTTATCTATTTCTATTTTTTTAAAGATAGAACTATTTCATGTTTTAGGAATTTTTCATATAATATTTTTTTAAAGTTTTTTTTGTATTCTTGTACATTTTTATTAGAGAAAACAAAAATCAAATTAGTAGTGCTTTTTCTCCCTTCTAGTTGTGCATGATAAGTGACGATTTACCTAATTCATAACTTCCATTAATTTGCATGCAATATCCTTGTAAGCAATTAGTTTCTAGTTGCTTCGCAACATGTATTAGAAGCTTCATCATCTCTACTATTTGCGATTTAGATTTGTATAGATTGATATTATGGAAAATGTATACCACTGTATATATATTATTAATAAATTTAAACAAATATTATAGATAAATTATATATAAAATTATTTAAATATATATATGTTAATGAATATTAAAACTTAAATTTATTAAAATAAAAAAATATTTATTATTAATTAAATATATATATATATATATATATATATTATTAGATTATTTTTATTTAAAAATAAAGATCAAAATTATTTATATTAAAAATATATTATACCCTCAATGTGAATAGAATATCTTATATATTAAATATTTTATATCTTTTATTAATATTAATAATTAATCTAATATTTATTTTTTATTTTCTACGTATTTTTTATATAGAAATAAATAATTAAGATAATTCTATTACACTATCCATTTATACACAAGTTCTCCGCAAGGTTTAAGGACGGTCAAACCTACATACTAGTTTTGGGCTTTTATTTATGAAAAATCAACCATCGTCTAATTTATGGGCCCATAATGGCCGAACTTCCAACAGAACGTAATAGTGATAAAAGAAGAAAAAAAGAAGTCAACTTTTCAAATATTGATATGCGGTTTATTCATAAATAATTAATGACGATGTACATTCAGGCCGACTTAATATTAGAAAAATGTATATATATATTTTTCTTTCCCTAAAACTGTGAAAAGAATATTGGATAATAATTTCTAAATGAATAAACCTAAATTAGTTAGAGTATTACTATATATTATAAATATATCATTATATTATCTAACATAATTATTCATTATTTTATATAATTTAATAAATTTAATTATATTTATCAATAATAATATTATAAATCATTTATATTACATTAAATTTAAGATATTTAACATTATTTTACTAATTAATAATCAAAACTTTTTAGTTAAACAATATGAATTATTGATTTGGTCCATATTTTTTACATTTTCTTTTATAAAAATAAAGATTTTTTTATAACAAGTAGTAATAATTTAATTGAATAAGAAATAAAATTACAATCCAAAATAAAAACAAAACTAATAAATATATCACATATCTACAAACAAAAATAAAACTAACAAACTATTATAACATCGATATTTATACCAGTAAATATATAAAAATGTTTTATAATAGTTCCATAGAGGAAGTTAAATTAAGGCTTAATTATAATAACAAAAATAATGATTATTTGATAGATATAATATGATTGTAATGATTCATAATATAAATAAGAAACTCTATTATATATATTTTAACAAATATCTTAACCACATAAAAAAACAATTAACTTAATTTTAACAAAAGAAAAATACAATAATTAAGTTTTTAAACAAACCAAAAATGAGTGGACAACAAAATATAAACAGCATAGAAAATCACCACTACAAATCCAGAGCATAAAACTAACTCTAACAACCTGAAGCACCATCACTACCACATAGAAACTGATTGATGAATAAGGCTAAGTGGTGAAGGATGGAGGCGATTACAAAAAAATATACAATTTTTTCTTCTTCCACAAAAATATACAATTGTTTAACTCTATAAAAAAATCATTTATAAATGAATAAATCTTATTAATTAGAATTTTATTATATATCATGAATATATCATTATCTAACCTGACGTGTTTGTTTATTATTTAATATAATCAAATAAGTTTAATTCTATTTATAAAAATTATTATTACATCAATTATAATACATTAAATTTAAGTTTTATATATAGCATTTTTCTACTACTTAGTAATCAGATTTTTTTAGTTAAACAATGGGAGCTTCGGATTGTATCGGTATCATAGACTTTATTCACGCGTATTATGTAAATTTTAGTGTCTTTAATATTTATTTTTCCAATATATTCAAATCCATACTTAAATTTTTATAGGAAGTTTCAAGTTTAATAACCAATAAAAAATTGATATATTAACGATAAAACTATATATTTCATCTTTATACTTGTATAACATTTATTCTAGGATGGTAATATTGACACAAATTAAATTATTATTTTCATCGATAATTTATTAATAATAACTTTATTTTAATTATAGTAACACTCAAGTATAATTAGTTATAAGGATATAAATAATTTATACATTTTATTATAGCAATAATAAAATCAGTTTGTTAATATCATTATCCTTATTTTATTATCTTTTACCATATATAGCTAACATGTCAATACATATTTGTTTTTACATATTTGTTTAGATTACATGGTGTTCCAGTCTCTATTGTGTAGGATAGAGACAAGCACTCTACATCTTTTCTATGCCAAGTCTATAGTAAACCATCGAAACGAAATTGAAATTTACTATTGCATTTCATTCATCGATAGATGCCCAATCAAAAAGAACCATTCAAACCCTTGAAGATATGTTACATGCTTATGCTTTACAATTTAAAGGCAATTGAGATGATTAATTTTCTACCACTAATGTAATTTACTTACAATAATAGCTACCATTCGAGTATTGAGATGGCTCCTTACGAAGCATTGTATGGTAGAAAATACAAGACACCAATATATTGGGATAAAGTGGGTGAATAAAGACTTCTACATCTCAAATATGTTAACAAGATGTGTGATAAGGTTCCAACAATCACGGAAAGATTGGAAATTGCTCAAGATCAACAAAAGAGTTGTGTAGATCCCAAAAGAAAAAAATGTTGAATTTAAAGTTAGAGATCGAGTGTTTTTAAAATTATCTCCAAGGATAGGTGTTGTCTGATTTGAGAAAAGAGGCAAGTTGAGTCTTTGATATATAGGTCCATACAAAGTGATAGAGAAAATTGGTCTAGCTTCTTATCGCTTGGAACTACCATTTGAATTGTCTCAAATCCATGATGTATTTCATGTTTGTATGCTTCAAAAGTATGTATCCGATCCTTCCCATATTTTAGAACCTCAACCATTGAATTAAGAGAAGACATGACCTATGAAGAGAAACCAGAACGAATTTTGCATAGAAAGGACCAAGTCCTTTGAAACAAGATAATCCATTTGGTAAAAGTTCTTTGGAGAACCATGCAATAGAGGAATTAACATGAGAACATGAATATCTAATGCACACCAATTATTTAAAACTTTTTTAATTAGGACAATAAAGTTAGTGGACAAACTTTTTTAGGATATAGTTGTGAGACCTTAATATATATATATATATATTCTTTTAGTTAGACTTTTTCTTGCAAATACATTTCAGACATTGATATTTTTAAATTAATGTTAGATGACTAAATTTTTTTCATTTAGAATTAATAATATTAATATTAATTAATTAATTTAAGGTTAAATTGATAATATATTAGATTTTAATGTAATTAATAACTTTTATTTATTAAGAAAAGGAAAAAAAGAAGAAGAATGTATATAAGCTAACCATGTGTGGCATTTATGATATAAATGAAAGAAAGGTCATTCTACCATGAAGAGAGAGAGAGAGAGAGAGAGTACAATTTAGACCGTCTAAGAAGAAAGAAAAATAGGAAGACTAGTTGAGTTCATCACCCTTTTTTTATTGTATTTATCCTACAAATTTTCATTATTTGTAATATTTGAAGTATCAAATTAAATCTATTTTTATCCTCTTTATATATTTATAATTTTTTTCTTTCTAATACTCATTATTTTAAGAGTATTTGACTTAAATAATTTTTTTAAATATATGTTAAAATATCACTTTTTGATAGTTTTAATCCATGAATGAGTATGAATTTAACATTCTCATCATTATATTATTATTACCCATGATTTATTTTTATAAATAAATTATTCTAGAGAAAAACCTCAAATTTAAAAACCTTAATTTTTAAACCCCCATTTTCTGTTCCTTTGAACAAGTCTAATCTTGATATTGAGTTTTACTTGAAGTAGTCGCTTTCTTAGAAGTAGTTGGAGGCCTATCGGGTAATTTTTCTGATGGAGCACTAATAAACTATTAGTTGATTCTTGTCGATTATTTATGCATTGGATTCTTGATTTTTATAGTATTTATATTTTCCTCATTTGGTTGTAGTTTCAACAGCTAAGATAACAAGTACTGAAGTAACACCAACTCACTAGCTCACCAACACACCAACGCACTCAAGACACTAAATAAGCGCATCGAAGACACCAAAGACGCATTACTGCAATTCAAAGACATCAAGACTACATAGGCACCCTAACACACCAATACTCACACAGGAACCCCAACATACCAACACTCACACAGACACCCCAACACACCAACACACCATCACCAGCACACCATCACACCAGAACACCACTACCAGCTTACTTTTTGTGGTTGCAGCTACTGCTAACAACGCCTATGGTATTTTCCTTTTCTCTACACTTATGCTAAAATCGTTGTGGATTTGATTATGTTAATTTGAAGAAGTACACTTATAAATTATTATAATAGTAAGAAGTCAGTTTGTAATAGTAAGACTATTCTTTATAATCATTGTAAATATTAGAATTAACTAGTAAGATTTTATTATGTTTTAGTGTATAAACTCTCAAATGTAATTACACTTTTAATTTTAATATTGTAATTAATAATTACAATAGACATACCTTATGGTCTCGATCTTATAAAAACTGAGACCATAGACATACCCTATGGTCTCAGTTTTTAAAAAACCGAGGTCATAGACATACCCTATGGGTTCAATTTTTTAAAGATCGAGGCCATATACATACCTTATGGCTTCAGTTTTTAAAAGATCGAGGCTATAGGTAAACGTTTATGGTATCTCTCACTTAAGCCTCAATTCTTATAACCGTGGCTATAGATCTACGATCATGGTTAAAAACCGAGGTCATATACATGTATTGTAGTAGTGTATGTAATAGTTTTCTAGAAGAAAAATCTCACCAAACTCGCACTAGAGAAAATGTTAGTCATATATATGCAAAGCTCTTATACATGCATGCAGACAAAAAAGTCTTAATTACATGTGTAATGGTCATATATGAGCAAATATAGGTTCATTAATCATTTATTTATTTATTTATTCTGTTACTATTGAATTTAAGGGATTAGGCTTGTTTGATGGTTTAAAAAATAATAATACGTACTGAATTACATAATATACTGAAACATTGCTACTTAAATCATGATATAAATATGAATAAAAGGTTATGAACTGACATAATAATAATACTTTGAAATATTATTGGTACAAGTTAAATATAAACTTCTATGTTTTAATCTAAATTTATATTTATATCTTAAATTTGAATAAAATTTTGAATTTACATGAAAGTCAATTATCTACTTTCTAAACATAGAATGCTTATTTTCTATTAAGAAAGAAATAAACTTATGAAAACTCAATAAACTTACGTATTATGAATACAATACACAAATACTTATAAAATTTGGGTAAAATGTGTTTACTCATAGAACCAAACAAGCTACATAGCTGAAGAACGATTAATAGACTCTACATAAATATCCCATCCTATTAATTTCATAGTTATAAAATTAGATTATTTATAATTTTCAAATAACTAAACTTTCCAAGCAAACTAAGTTATAAAATAAAGTTCCATAATCTCTTCTAAATTCCCATAATCCCTAAATTGTTATCATACTTGAAAGTTTATAAGATATGAACCTAATTAACCTAGAAGGGATGAATATGTTATTTTTAATTTTTATTAATTTATAATTTTGTAATCTAAATAAAGCGACCAGACATGTAATCACATGTAATAATATAGTGTGAAAATTAAAGATTAACACACGATATTTATAGGTGGAAACAACCTAAGCCATAACCATAACCTAAGAGAAAAATCACCGATCCACCGGTCCACTAGACCGCCTAACTTTCCACTATGAAAATCAAATGTTTAAATACAAACTCGGTCTTATTCTACCCTCTCTAGGATATTGTCTCAATGTACTTTATTTACTAGACTTTGCTCTGTTTTCATAGTTTCTGAAATTAGTGCAATTATCAATTATCAGGTCAACTTCCTGATTGTTATTCATACTTCTAGAAAATGAGTATTCTTATTTTGTCAAATAATAACTTGTCAAGTGGAATCCCTACTTCCATTGGTTACTTAAGGGAAATAGATACATTGCACTTAGATGGAAACAATTTAATACGGGTATTACCTACATCCTTGAAGAATTGCATATCTTTGCAAGTTATGGATGTATTGGGACCAATGTCGGAATGGATAGGTGAAATTCTTTCGCAACTTCAAATTTTAAGCCTCCGTTCTAATGATTTCTATGGGAGTATACCAGCACGCTTATGTCATTTGCAAAATCTTAAAATATTAAACTTTCCAATAAACAATTTTCTGGAAGTGTACCAAATTGTCTCAATAATTTTACTACAATGCAAGAAAATGAGGAAAAAAAAGGATCTTACACTAAAAATCTATTCAAGGTTTTCAAGGATAATTTTTATTATTATGATGAGGTACACTTAATGTGGAAACGAACATGGTATTCATACAAGAAAACTCTGTTATTAGTGAAGATGATTGATCTTTGAAGCAATAAGTTGACTGGAATGATCTCAACAAAGATCACTCAACTCACTGGATTGGTTTTTTTGAACTTGTCCAGAAACAATTTAAGTGGAAAAATTCCTTCAGAGATGGGTCATTTGAAATCATTAGATTCTATTGATTTTTCAAACAATCACATAGTTGGTAATATTCATGTTAGCTTTGCTTAGATAGATCGACTTAGTGTGTTTGATTTTTCAAACAACCATTTGTCTAGCAAAATTCCAAAAAGTACTCAACTCCAAAGCTTCAATACCACTTCTTACATGAGAAATCCTCAACTTTGTGGTGAGCCACTGCCAAAGTGTCCTGGAGAAGAACTAGTTCCACATTCAGAAACACCCATTGGAGCTAGAAGCCAAGAAAATGAGATGGATATCTTAGACTAAGGATTTTATATCAACATGGGAATTGGATTTTATATCAACATCCATTTATTTTTATAAATGAGGGTTTTGTGGTTCGTTGTTGTCCAACAAGTCTTGGAGATATGTATATTTCAATTTTATGGATGTTGTTGGAGATTATGCGGCCACAATAATAGCATTGCAGAGGTCAAAATTGATGAGGATGGTGGTTAAAAGCTAAAAAAGCTGATACACCAAGGATTTCTTTTATGTTTTTTGAACTTTTGTTTGCATCCTAGTCCTGATTTTGGCTAGTTAGTTGTGGTACTTTTTGTTCTTAGAAATGTTTCCCATTTGCTCTTTGACATGCTCGATAAAGCTAGCAAGTAAGCTTTGTGGCTTATATTGTTAGTTGCTTGTTCCTTGAATATCTTGGTTGTTATTAAAGATGCAGCCAAAAGATGCATGTGTGACTTTGATTTAAAAGATGTGGAATGATTGGTCCAAAACGTCTATAAATATATAAAAAACAAAAATAAATAGATACTTATAATAAAAAATATTACAAATATAAAAAAATAACGATTTCGTTACAAACAAAAAGGTGTGCAACACTCACGAGGAACTGCAAGTAATATACTGGAGGAAGGTGGAAAGATGTCAAGTCCACATGGTCGTGATGGGTTGGGCCACACACGTGTTACAATGGTAATTATAATGGGAAGCAAGGTTATAAGGCAGAACGAATTCGAAAAGATTGTCTCAATTCAAATTGTTCTCTGCACCTCAGGAACATGAACTTGAAATCGTTAGTAATCACATATCAACATGCCAGTGATGAATATGTATGTATCTAGGGTTTGTATATACCGTCCGTCACACCCTGAGAATTGGTTTCGTCCGAAGCTAAGCAAATAAGTAAATATATATTTAATATAAAAACTTATTACATTAAAAGATATATATTATAAGAAATAATAATTTAGGCAAAAATATAAATATTTTCACTAAAACATTATATTAAACCACGTGTCTAAAAATTTTAATGATAAAGTTGAGTAAAAGTTGTTATCTGTAAATATTTTCTTTTGTATATTTTATTAACATTTTTTTATTGTGTAATAATGTCTAGACATCTAAAAGATCAATATTGTTAGAAATATTAACAACATTTTCATCCACCAATTTGTAAAACATAAGTCAATGTTTAATAATTTAAAGGAGACATCTTCAAAATTAATTTACATTTAGCAAAATTAAAAAGAAATAAATTTTCATTTTCCAGGAAGAACATTGATTAATTTTTGGATTATAAGCATGATCATAGTAAAAAAAATATAAAAATGCACCGACGCCTATAAGAAAAGTAAACGCTTGTTACTTTCATTTCTAATTTTTTTTTCCTTATGATTTCAATTCTTACAATTTATTTTAACTAATATTATTTATATTCTTAATAAAAGAAATTGCATTGACCCACATAAACTTTAATGCTACGTGTCTTTTATCTCTCTCTCTCTCTCTCTCTCCCTTTCTTTCTTTTTTCTTTCCTAAAAAAGAGACTTTTGCATGTTTTAAGTGTTACTTCTTAATAGCAAAAAAAAAAAAAAAAACCAACAGAAAAGAAACAAAGAAGAAGAAGTGTCTAATAGTAATACAAAAGAAATATATATATATATATATATATATATATATAAATATAAAGTTTAATATAAAAGATATTTAAACATATACGAAAAAAGAGATAGAATTTGGTAGAAATATATATATTCATATAAATTTTCATATTCGCTTAATAAATTTGGCTAAGCAACGTGAAAAGACTATCTATATTAAATGGTAGAGTGATTAAATAATCTAATCAATTTATATAAATTGTAATATTCGATATGATATTTTAAATTTTATAATCAATTTATATTTACAAAATTATATAATCATCTTGGATTTGGAGTGAAAAACATACAATCGATTCAAATTCTATTTGATCGAAAGATTTTATAATATGTTACAATCTTATCTGAATTGAGTTACAATAAAAATTGTAAATAAATGTATATTTTATTTAATAATAAGTTATATTTAAATATTATACATAATATAGTCACATTGTTATTTTAATTAATACAATAAAATATAAATTTTAAATTTTTATAATAATTTAGAAAGCTTTAGTCATGTGGTCAAGCTTTTGTCTACTCTTGTATATTTTCAAGCTTTTGTCAACCTTGAGTTTAACTCTAAAAATCCATTTGTTGTCAATAACTTTAGCACCCTTTCGTAGAGGGAATAAAATCATGTTTCATTAGCAACCAATACCTTAGAATGAGTAGTGCATTTGCAACATATTTAGGTTCAGATGGCACAACTTTCATATTGAACATTTTTGGCTTATGAATGCCACTTATGGAGCTAGTATTCATAGAGTGTTGATTGATTATTTGAGGTGGTTCAGAAAGAAGAGCAACAAATGGAGATGGAAAGAGGGGTAAATCAACAGATAAGTTAATACTAGTAAGACTAAACATAGAATTGATGTGTGAAGGAATAGAGCTTTTAAAGGAAGATGATCCTAATGACCGGGATACAGAGACTATATTAGATGTGCAAGGTGTGGTAATTGGTATTATAGTTTGAGAAAGAGAAGGAAACAAAGTGTGAGATGAGAAACCTTGCAACCTTGAGTTCAATGATTTTTTAGAATCAGAAGAGCTAGAAATTATAGATAAAACATCAAATATTTGCGTTGAGATAGGCAAGGTAATGAAATGTGTTAGGATGATTGACATTTGAGTTTTCTAAAAGTGAGGACTGAAATTGTGAAAGTGTAAGAAATGGAAAAGAAGACTTATGAAAAACTATATGTGGACTCATATAGACACATTTATTGACAATGTACATACACCAATAACTTTTGTTATATGGAGGATGACCAATGAAAACACAAGTAATAGATCTTGGTTAATTTTTTTTTTTTTTGTGTTATAGGTATGAGAAAAGGATAGCAAAGCCATCCAAAAACTCAAAAATATTCATAAAAAGGTTTTTGATTACATAATGTTTCATAGGGGGACATAGAAGAAAGTGTTTGTAAAGGCATTTTGTTGATTAAGTGAATTGTATAACAAAATGAATATCCTCAATTTAAAGATTTTACTTTTTTATTTTCTTCATCTGAGTTAGAATCAAAGTCATTGTGGTGTGCTTTGGGAGTTGCACTAAAGACAAAATAGTTAGTGGCATCATCCTCTGAGTTACTAGCATTATCTTACTCACTTTCTGTGTCACTAAGTGTAGTATTAAAGGCTTTTCCAACTTTCTTTTTATTCTTCACACATTTTGCAGAAATATGACCAAAGTCCTCACATGTAAATAATTGAGGACTAGTGGACTTAGTTTTCTTACCATTAGGGATATGAGGCTTGATTTCCCTTGAATTTCAATCCCTTAAATAACTAGATTGTCCCTTATTAGATTGATTATTCTACTGACCCTTCTTTTTTAGAAACTTCTTAATTTTTTGTTCTAGCAAGACTAGTGACTCATCATTCATATCCTTATCACTACCAGAGATGTCCTTTTTGGAACTTTTGAATGCCACATCCTTTTTTTTCTTGGATGGATCAAGAGTAAGCTCATAGGTTTGAATTAATCCGACAAGTTCATCAATGTTTAGTGTGTCCACATTCTTTCTTTTCTCTATCACTGTAACATTCATATTATAGTCTGTTATTAAGAAGCTTAGAAGTTTGCATACTTGTATAGATTGTGAAATTTTCTCACCAAGGTTAGAACAAGCATTAGTGACATCACAAAAGCGAGTATAGAATTGACCAAAAGCTTCAGTGTTGCTCATTTTAATATAATCAAACTGATATATTAGAAATCTCAATTTTTTTTATTTTACTTGAGAAGTTCTCTCATGAGTAAGAGCAAGTGCATTCGATGCATCTTTATCAATCTTGAAAGTTTGTAAGATATGGACCTAATTAACCTAGAGGAGGGTGAATAGGTTATTTTTAATTTTTGTCAATTTGTAACTTAATAATCTAAACAAGGCAGCCAGGCATAAAATCGCATGTAAGAATAAAGTACGAAAATAAAATAACAAGACACAATATTTTTAGGTGGAAACAACCTAGGCCACAACCATGACTAAGAGGAAAACCATCGGTCCACCGATCCACCGGACCACCTAAATTTCCACTATGAAAATCAAATATTCAAGTACAAACTCGGTCTTATGCTACCCTCTCTAGGATACTGCCCCAATGTACCTTACTTACGAGCTCCTACTCTATTTTCATAGTTTCCAATATTAGCATGAGCGGTTTCCAGACCAACGTTCCAATAAGCTTCCCGCCAATCAGATACGTTCCCGAATTAACTACAAAATGATTAGTACAAAAACACAAGTATGTGTGTGTGTTTTAGAATGGATTTAACAATAAATAATCCTAACCAGATGATTCAAAATATATGTCATTTAAATCAAATCAATTAGTAAATCCTAGATAAAAAAGATTAAGCACAAATTCAATGAAAATTGCTTCTTCAAAATTTAATAATTAAGTCAAATAATCATAACCACAAGTAAAATTATTTTATCTAAAAATATGATTAAAAAGAAACTATATGTAAATAAAAAATAATGAATAGCAATTATCTTGTCGAAAATCCTGTGTGATTTCAAATTAACGTTACTAGTCGAAGGTTTATTAATAACATATATATGCGTGCATCCATTGTTGACGCTAATCACCTGGCAAGATAGATATAAGGAATTCTTAAAACAATATTGTAGCTTTCCTTTTCTCCTTATTGATTAAGCCACTAGAGTTCTCTTCTGCTCCAATAGATTGATGCCAAATAGTCACTGTCATTCAAGTAAAAATCCTTTTTGGCTACTCTATTATGTTTTTTTCTCTTATATGATCTAAATGAATAATATATGAAGCACTTTTAACTCCATTGTAAGGCTAATTTCCTTTGCTTCTCTGTTTGTAGCGGTTTCGGTAGCCTCACTTTTTCAGTACAACTCTTTAAACCCATTGTATATATATAGATAATAACAATGACTTAGGGTTAAATGTATTTTGGGCTTAATTTTTTCAAAGAACATTAAAAACAAGGACTTAATATTATAAAAAATCATTTCTTAAAACATTTTATAAAAATATTTAATTAATAATTTCATAAATTGATTAAAGTTTAAATAAATATTTTAGCACTAATGATAATTTTAAATTTATGAATATGTGCTATTAAATGCATGAATGCAATCCTATGTGTCGTAGTTATAAAAAACATACCTAAAGTAAAAATATTTGAAACTCGCATTTGTTCGACTTTTCTTGATAGACTTAATAGTAGGCCTAAAAATAAGTTTACAGGTAAATATTCTGTTCATGAAAATAACCAACACTCATAGTCCTTACAAGTTTCATAGTCAAAGATGCGACAGAACTCATCCATCGACATTGTAGCAAAGATTAAGCTTAGATCTTTTTGGTTTGCCCCACTAGGGGTACATTCTTCAATGATCTAGTATTTTCTTGGCTTTATGGTTATTACACAATATTTTGTTACTAAAGATGATTTGTAACCATCAATAATAGCATTCTATAATTTTTCCTCTTGTTTGAGAAATGCTTGCATATACACCTTCTAGTAAGGTCAATTATACGCATCAAAGAATAGAGGTCTAACAGATGACTCACCTTCATTCATTTGGCCCATAAATAGGAGTATGTCCCTAAGAATCAAACTCTCTAAGTGTGTTTAGTGGTGGCTCTGATACTAATTGAAAGTTTATAAAGAACCTAATTAACCTAGAAAGGGTGAATAAGTTATTTTCAATTTTTATTAATTTATAATTTAATAACCTAAATAAAACGACTAGGCATGCAATCACGTGTAAGAGTAAAGTGTAGAAATAAAATAATAACATACGATATTTTTAGGTGGAAATAACCTAGGCCACAACCATAACCAAAGAGGAAAACCACTTTCACTATGAAAACCAAATATTTTAGTGTAAACTCAATCTTATGCTATCCTCCCTAGGATATTATCCCGATGTACCCTACTTATGAGTCTCTGCTTTGTTTTCATAGTTTCTAATATTAGAGTGAGCGATATCTAGACTAACGTTTCAATAAACTTCTCACCAATCAGATACGTTTATGAATCAATTACAAAACATAAGTGTCCATGTGTGTTCCAGAAAGGATTTAATAATGAATAATCTTAACTAAATGATTCAAAATATATGTCACTTAAATCAAATCAACTAGCAAATTTTATATCAAAAAGATTAAGTATAAGTTCAATAAAAATAACTTCTTTAAAATTTAATAATTAAATCAAATAATCATGATCACACATAATTATTTGATTTAAATATAAAAAATTCTAATTAAAAAGAAACTATATGAACAAAAAAATGAACCAACTTGAATATAAATTATGAAAATATATATAATATCAAATATCACAAATATTTCTTACCTTTTGCGTACCTTTGTTGAACTGTACCAAAAATAGTTCCTAAGCCAAAACTTCAATCCCTTATATGATATTAATCATTACCAAAATATTAAACTCTGTTTTGTAAAGAATTAGCGACTATGTGTGATCGTGTTGCAACACTCCACAAGAATTTGGATTTTCGTAGTAGCGTTATTCTTGTTCACCCATCAATCGACAACTTTAGGCGTTTGAGAAATTAATGGTTTCATAATCTTTGGTGAAAGTGAAGATTAAAATCCCCGCCGGCCACTGTATATTTGTATATCAATTAAACCTACTTCCACTTCTAATTCAACAATTTTTATTTAGCCACCAAGGTTTAACTCTTATATTATATTATATATATATAGGTAACAATGATAACCTAATAGCATTACTGTTAAATTATTTAGGACTTAATTATTCAAAGTACATTAAAAGCTTTAGTAATATAAAAATGTTATATTTAAGACACATCTTAAAAATAACGAAACACATTTAATAAATGACTAATTAGTAATTTCGTAAATTGATTCAAGTTTAAATAAATATCTTAATAGCAAAAATAAGTTTAAATATATGAACATATGTTATTAAATATATGAGTGTAGTCCTATGTGTCATAGTTATAAAAGATATATCTAAAGTATGACTATCTAAAATTTCGACTTTTCTTCGACTTTCTTTGATAGACTTGATTGCGAGTTTAAAAAAAAGTTTACATACAATTATTTTGTCTATGAAATAGTCAATGCTTGTAATTCTTACAGAGATTATGTTGAAAATACTATTTTAAACCCTTCGGTATTTTTATTATTTGTAATATTTTTATAGGTTAGAATTAGGTAAATTATATCTTTTTTTATAGCTTGATACGTCGAGATTCAGGATTAGAATTGGGTAAATTATATATTTTTTGAAAGCTTGATATCTCTAGCTTAATATGTCTAGTTTCTAAAACATTTTATAGTTTTTCATTTGAAATTGTCTACAAAACGTTATGAATATTTTTTTAAGGTATGTATGGAGGATAATAAGTTGAAAATTGAAAATTCTGTGTTGAATCTAATCGGGCTTTTAGTATTTTTTTGACCTAATTCTTTGATAAATAATGTTGGGCGATATTGTTTTTGAAAATTGATGATGTCTAGTTTTTGTATATTTTATAAAATTGCATTTGGACATGTTTATAAAAAGTGATGCCTACTTATGTGGTGATAGATAAGAATTATTTTAAAACTACTTATAATCAATAGACACAGTTCACTCAAATTTTATAAGTGCTTATTTATTATTAACTTAGAGATATTCATAATATTTAAGTTTATTAAGTTTTTCGCAAGTATAGCTATTTGTTATTAGATAATGAGTATTTTATGTTTGAAAAAGTAAATAATTGATTCTGATGAGTGTTTAGATGTTTTCACACAGATTTATGACGTAATATAGATTTTGATTTTATAATAAAAGTTTATATTTAACTTTTAGTAATAGTAATCTAAAATATTATGCTTATTATTATGTCAAATCTAAAGCTTCAATTGAATTTTACAATATGTGTATAAATTTTGATTAGCACATAAAACTTTATATACAATTCTTAATAGCAGTAATTTAGAATATTATTGTGTTATTTTTAAATTATCAAACAAGCACCGCCCCTCAGATTTAGCTATAACATAATAATTAAATAATTAATTAATGAACCATATCTACACATGTATGACTAGACCCTTGTTAATAAGATGTTTTCATCTACATTTACAAAGAGCTCTGTAAACGTATTATCAGTTTTCCCCCTTCACCACTCCCCCAAATTTAATACTAACATAAGAAATAATTAATTAATTATTGGATTTCTGTATGCGCACGTATGACCAGCACACTTGTAATTAATACTTTCTCGTCTGCGTGCACAAAGAGTTTTGTATACGTATGACTAGCTTTTCCCTGGTGTAAGTTTGGTGATGTTTTTTATTTTTCATAAATTATTACATGTAAGTTACCTATGGCTATTTTATATGCAAAAATACACTTCTTATTATACTTATTTCTTCAAATTTACTTATATAGCTGGTGAATAGAAATTAGCATAGGGATGGGTGGGGACATTTTTTGTTATAATTGTCCTCAAAATTGAAGTGGTAATTACGTACTCAAAATAGTTTGAAAACCATTACAATTTAGGAACGATTTTTATCTATGGGTAACGAGACAAGGCGCATAATAAATAATACCCAAAATTAAATTGATTTTTTTTTCAAACTTGTCAAAACAGATTTAATATAAAATTAATGAACAAAAGATGGAAGTGGGTTAGTGGTATTGAGCATTAATATTTGAGTAAGAAATTCAAAGTTTGAATCTCTAAAAATTAAATTTTTTTACTAATTTAATAAATATTTAAATTAATTAAATAAATATAATACGTATCGGGTACGAGTGGGGGAGTATATTAGTATAACTATACCTGACATATAATTTCTACTTTGTGATTAGGTAATATCCAAAATCATCCCCTCTTGAAATTAATTGGATAAAAAACGAATTGATGGTACGAATAACCATAAATACCCAAACTTGGGTTAAAATGTCCATTCTTACTTGTGAATACTTTTATGTATTGATTTTTTTAATTTTATATAGTTGAATTTTTAAAGGGTAAATAGATATGTTCGATAATTAAGATTAATTTCATACACGTGATTCATAGTTATTTTGCTTACATAAATATTTTTGTGTGGTTATTTTTATTTCTTTAGGTATCTAATAAAGCTTGAGAGTATGTTCATGTAAAATGTGGTATTAGTTTTATAGTTGCCATACTAAAGTTCTTATATACATGTAAAGTGAATAAATGTTTATTAAAACTTTTCCACTGATTGAGAAGTTTTACTCACCCTATTTTCTTTTATTTTTCCCTCCTTGGTAGCATCAATTTTGATCGAAGGTTTGTGTAATGTCTTACAAGTATGGACTACATAGTAGGTCAATATTACTTATTCGTCAGTATTATTTTTCTTATATGATTGGTTTTGAGTTGTGAGTTTTGGATGCTGTAAACATATAGATTTCATGTTTCGTTTCATAGAAATTGGTGTAGTGTCGAAAAATAAGAGAGATTGTGCCAAAAATTTTTAAAATATTCTTGAATGTAATAGGACTTCATTAAGTGCTAGTAAACTTGGGGTAGGTCCTGACATATAATTTTTACTACTATATATTAGTTTGTTAGCGAGTTAATTAAATTTAGTAAACAGGGTCTTTTGAATGATTTTAAGAAAAATAACATAAAGAAAATAAATGTAAATTGAATACAAACGCAATAAATATGTAACCATGAGACTATCCTCATCACTAGCCTATAATTTAACTAATCATGTCATGAATTAGTATTTAGTTTCTTAATTCCTAAATTACTATCATAATCTAAAACCATTTTTAAATTCTTAACTTTAGCTTTAAAAGTCAAGGTTCACTTAAAACTTCTCCATTTTTTTTAATTTGTAATTGATTTAGAATATTACCATAAATCAACCTATATGTTGAACAACCTGGAAAAATTCTTATAGATTTAATTCATTTATTCTTACAGATTTCATTCATTTATTACATTATGATCTAAAAAGAAGATAACTAAACTAAGGAAGATTGGAACAATTATTTAACCTTTAGCGAATGTATTCAACCTTGTCATTCTTGGCCATAAGGTATCACTTTCAATCAGAATATTAGCAATTATAGACTAACATCTTAGACTAGATATAAATATACTTATGCAATAGACTAGTTGGCCACCTAATCTATAACATGCATATTTTTGACATTTAAATATATAATTAAACACATCAAAAATCAAGAATTAAAATTAAAATTATTCATAAAATTAAATTAATTAAATTATTATCTATGGTTTAGAATTGTTCACACTTACATTATGAAATTAACTAGATTCCATAAAAATCAATATTATAATTATAGGATAACAAAATAAAAGAGTAGAAAATCTTTCATAAATAGATGTGCTTTTCTTCCTTCTTGCATTTTTTTAATTTTTTTAATTCTCACACTTTCTTATTTTGCGGGATGTTGTTTTATATTTATAAAAGATTAAAATCGAATCATAATGTAAATATGATTGTTGGTATTCTGGTGGAGATCAAATTAATGCACACTATATGTTAAAATGGTAAGATAATATGCGATTGAAATAAGTTACGATAGTTTGCTAAATACATCTATCTGTCAAATAAAATTTTAGAGAAATCCACAAAATCTCAAAACAATTCCAAAAAATCTACAACATTTATATTTTTTAATAATATCAAAATAAACAATATTTGCTCGTTATAATAATAATAATAATAATAATAATAATAATAATAATAATAATAATAATAATAATAATAATATACATACATACATAAATATAAAGGAATTGATATACAAAAATGTATATAAAATAACACTTATCAAATAACCTTCTCCATAAACATTTTTAGTTTAACAAATAACAATACAATTCAACATTTTCATCATTCCTTCGTCTTTCTCTCTTGTTCTTCATTTTCTTTCATGGTATCAAAGTTATGACTCAATCAATCAAAAATTCTTCAATAGCTACAAAAGTATCATTCTCTTTACAAATTATTCCTATCTATGTGACATGACATGAGTAGCTAAGGCATGTTATACAGGTCTATGGCATTCAAGGTTTTATTGGTGGCACCTTTTTATCTCTTCCAAGGCTTGTCAAGAAAGTAGTGAAAGTTATAAATGGTGGTTACATAGAATCAAAAAGTTCTTGATGTTAGTTTTGACTTTGATGTGTGAGACACTAAGGATAAGATTGTGATGAGTTGGGTATATAACTCAATTACACAAAATTATTTGAAGTATCTGATTTGTAAAGATAAAGACTTTGCAATAGTACATTGGAAACCTCGTGAGAAGGTTTCCTCTAATAATTCACAAGCTTAGTTGATTTAGTTAAGATGGTTATTCAAAAATTACAAAAGGGAACCTTGTTAATGGAGGCATATATCAATAAATGAAAGGTCTGATTGACCACATACTAGTGGTTGGAAATGTAATTTCTATTATAGAATAGGTATTGCATGTTCTTGGTGGATTAGGAAGTGACTATGGGTCTCTAATCACCAATATTAGGCAGAAGAAGTGTGTTCTTCAACTGGATGATGTGTTTAGTTCTTTAAAAATGGAAGAAAAAATAGTTAGAGTGCATGAACAATGTCACTGCTCAATTAGCATAGACTAATTAATCTTGCTAGATCTATTCATATGAATCAGAATTTCAACAAAGGCCAGTAAAAAACTTTGGTTCATATAACAATGGCTTCAATAACAATTCTCAAAATCGCTCTAACAACAATTCCAATCAAATTTGTGGTCAAATGGAAATGGAAAGAGTCAAAATGGCATAAGATACAAAGGGACATGTCAAATTTGTAAGATCAAGGTCATAATGCCTCAAGGTGTGACTTCTATTACACTAACAATAACAACAACTCCAATAACTCAAGGACACCAAGAGTGCACTTCTCACAAATACAAAAAAATAAACAAGAAAACTCTTAACAACAATCATCACAAGGGTCTACAAATTATCTCAGTTTTGATTCATTTTCCTCTGAAAATGACTTTCAGACAGTGGCATTCTTTCATCAAGAAACTCAAGGTGTTAATCTTCAATAAATTCAAATTGTTAGACTTGTCTACTTCATCTCAAGATGGTTCTTGGTATTTAGATACAGGATCTAGTCATCAATTAATTAGCAATCTTGAAGCATTTTGCAACTATATTCCTTATAGTAGTGGTTCTAAGACCGTATTATTTGGTAATGGTAGCAAAATGTCTATTGCACATTTTGGTGGAAGTGTCTTGGTTGTTGGTACTAAAAATATGAGATTATGTAACATGCTTCATGTAGTACCCCAACTGGCCAAAAATTTGATCTCAGTAAAAGGGCTACGTGTAGATAACAATGTAGTAGTGAAATTCTCACCTAATAACTTTTGTGTAAAAGATGCTCTTTTAGGACAATTACTTTTCACTAGAAGCACAAATAAAGGACTATAGAAGCTGCCAATGACAATTAGCATTCCAAAAATGACAAAAACTGGGAACTATTTTAACCTTTTGTCAAAAAATATATATATTTTGCTTCTTGTAGAAGGTTCCATTGTATTCTTAGTAAGTCGTTTTCAAACTCAAGAAAAATTGTAGTGAATAGTAGTTTATAGAACAATAGACTAGGACCTCCACATAATGATATAGGCAAACAAATTCTTCATGCTCTTGATCTGCTTACAAAAGAAAATTTCTCTCTAGCCTGTATGGTGCTTGTGAAATAAGAAAATCCCAGGTTACCATTTCAACATACACATATTAGAGCTTCTCATCCATTTGATTTATTAAATACTATTTTTTGGAGATTAGCCTTAGTAGTGTCGGTCAATGGCTTTCATTATTTTATACTCTTTGTGGATAAGTTTCTATTAGTTATATTTCTTATCTCAAAAGATTCAAGTTTTTGATGTGTTTAAACATTTTGATATTGAGACACTACTACAAAAATGGGTATTTAAGTCACTATGTAAAGTCGGTTTTTTGAAAAAAAAACCCAACTTATAATAAATTTAAAGTCGATTCGATGTAAAACCGACGCTATCTACGTAGGATGTAGTGTCAGTTGACGGGGGTGATTAACCTGATTAACCTAGAAGGGGTGAATATGTTATTTTTAATTTTATCAATTTATAACTTGATAACCTAAACAAAGTGGTCAGGCATGTAATCGTGTGTAAAAATAAAGTGTAGAAATAAAAGAATAACACGATATTTTTAGGTGGAAACAACCTAGGCCATAAATATGACCTAAGAGAAAAACCACTTGTCCACCGGACCACCTAATTTTCACTATGAAAATCAAATGTTCAAGCACAAACTCGTTCTTATGCTACCCTTCCTAAGATATTGCCCCAATGTACTTTACTTACGAGCCCCTGCTTTGTTTTCACATTTTCCAATATTAGCGTGAACGATTTCTAGACCAACGTTCCGATAAGTTTCCCGCCAATCAGATACGTTCCCGAATTAACTGCAAAATAATTATCACAAAAAACACAAGTGCTCGTGTGTGTTCTAGAATGGATTTAATAATGAATAATCCTAACTAGATGATTCAAAATATATGTCACTTAAATCAAATCAACTAGTAAATCCTAGAGTAAAAGGATCAAGCACAAGTTCAATAAAATAGTTTCTTTAAAGATTAATAATCAAATCAAATAACTATGATATGACAAAAATAATTATTTGGTCTAACAACTTAAGAACAAAAACAAAGAAGAAGTCATAAGAACATATTATCAAAATATCATAAAATAATTAGGCTTATTAATCAATCAAAACTAACTATCAATATTTGACAGATTAACTAAATAAAGAAGCCTAAAGAATTATGATATTATATTTGTAAAACAAGAGAGAAATTAAGAAGATTAGAATAATGCTCTTGTGTGGTTCATTGAAACAATGAGTAATGAGTTTTATTTATAAGAAAAATTAAAACTCTTAATCCTATGTAATTGATAAAAATCTTTTCTATCACAAATAGGATTAGTAATACTCACTAATGAAGAACACTCCTATTTAAAATAGATTTATTTTAAAATAGATTTTATGCTATCTTTTATGCTAAAGATTTTAGTTATAATTTAGAGTATATCTTATCTAATATATTTTAAAAATAGATTTTATGTTATCTTTTATGATAAGGATTTCAACTATAATTTAGAGTATATCTTATCTAATATCTTATCTAATATCTTTTAGTATATCTTATTTTAGAGTATGTCTTATCTAATATCTTTTAACATATCTTATTTTAGAGTATATCTTATCTAATATCTTTTAGTATATCTTATTTTAGAGTATATCTTATCTAATATCTTTTAGCATATCTTATTTTAGAGTATATCTTATCTAATATCTTTTAGCATATCTTATTTTAGAGTATATCTTATCTAATATCTTTTAGCATATCTTATTCCATATTTTAGCACTAAAAATAATTTTAGATTTATAAGAATATGCTATTAAATGCATAAATGTAATTCTATTTATCGTAGTTATCAAAGATATATCTAAAGTACAATTATCTAGAACTTGAGCATTTGTTTGACTT
This sequence comes from Hippophae gyantsensis, assembly GCA_030763125.1. Taxonomy (NCBI): domain Eukaryota; kingdom Viridiplantae; phylum Streptophyta; class Magnoliopsida; order Rosales; family Elaeagnaceae; genus Hippophae; species Hippophae gyantsensis. The sequence goes on along the minus strand of CM061032.1, from coordinate 56,707,609 downwards.
TTCTTGATAGACTTGATAGCAAGACTAAAAATAAATTTATAGATAAATATTTTGTCAACGAAAATAGCCAACACTCGTAGTCCTTACAGATACTTTCATTCAAAGATAGATTGACTTGTAAATTAAAAAAAAAATTGCAAAGTGATGGTGGAGGATAATGGTGGCTTTTCAAATAGAGTCTCATGCCAACATGCCTATTCTCAAAATAGAGTAGTAGAAAGGAAAATTAGACTATTCAAGAACTATCTAGGTGTCAGGAAAGAGATAGATAAACTACTTGTTGAAGTAGAGAAAGATAAAAATAAATTGTCTGAACATATTAATATCCTGAATATGAGTCTTGTAAAAACCAATAAGGAAAACAAATACCTTCGGAAATAACTTAGTATTACTAAAGAGATGGTGAGGAATTTGGTCATAGGAATTGAAAAATTGACCAAATTCCTTGACTATGGAAAGCCACATGAAGAAAAGAGAGGTCTTGAATATATAGATGAATTGAAATTATACATAAGTATCATCTATCTATGCATGCTACATCATATTCAAGGATGAATGAAAATTATAATAACATGTTCAAAAATTCTACTAGGAAGCATAAAATCTTAAGTTCAAAGAGACAAGTAAAATTTAGTATTTGTAATGCTAGAACTCATTATCATCATCCTACTATGCATAATGCATCTTCATTTGAGATAAATGAGAAAAGTACATCTAAGTCCAAGAACATGGCTATGAAACCTGAGGTAATTGAGTCCCAACTCAATGATATAGAGAAACCAAAATGCAAGAAAATTTGGGTTAGGAAAAATTGTTCGTGAGTGTGTGAATTAAGTTCATGTCACCTAGTATTGAATTATCTTAACTATAAAATTGTGTTGAGTTTTATTTCTTGATTTCTAAAATTTTACCATATAGAGGCACCTAGTACTGAAAAAGCTACTAACTGTGATGTGTGAAGCTATCGCAGTGAACGAAGATGACTACCTCACAACTAGTATGAAAGTAATCGTGCTAGGTTTATGACTCGTATAAACAAAAAAAATTGTGCAAAAAACGACTGCTTATAAAACTTGTACTTAGCATGCACAAAAAGAAAGGACCAATAGAGGTTAAAAATAAAAAAAATCATGTACATCATTTATTAAACAAAAGATAAAAATTGAAATTCTTATGTGGTAGATTTATTTTATTTTGTGAGATTGAAGACTCAATTATAATTTTACATAATAGGTGATATTTTTTTCTTTTGAGTTTTTCTTGATTGATCATAAATGACTTAATTTGCATATTTGTGGAGTTTAAATATATATACTACTTTTAAGTATATGTCAATATGTCATTATATGTGCAAAGTGTGCGTGTGTGCCTCTTCTACTCTACTTGCTTATTTATACAATAGATAATCAAAATTTAAGTTAAAAATGATGAATTCTTAATTGGTTGTATGCTCGTTCGTGATTCAATGAGTCTAACCTTATGTGGCTATTTATGAAAATTTTAAAAAAATTTAAAAAATCAAATTTTTATTCATTTACATCTTCTTATTTATTAACTTTTTAATTAATTTTTAAGATAAGGAGTCATAGAACTTAGAGAAAGTTTAAACCACATTACACTTTTTCATTAATTTACTTTTATATTGCCTCTTTATCTTTTGGAGAAGTTTAACTCTATTACTTTTTCAAATGCTTTGTCCATCTCGTATGTCAAAAAAGGAGAGATAAATAGTGTGTTTCACTTTTGTTTTACTTTCATGATTTATTTTGTTATGTATATAGGGGGAGAACATATTTAGGGTAAGAATGCATCATTTTGTCTTATGTTAAGCTTGATTGATATGAATGTAAACACTATATGATTATTCTTTACACTTTATTTATTTCTATGTAAACTAAATTAATTTACAATGAGACTTTCAAATCAAGTTATTATATGCTAAGTTGTAACAAAGATGAATTTACCAGACTATATGATAGTTACACTATAGATTTTAGAACATTATTATATTTTTATTTTATTCTTATAAGTGTCATGTAGTAAGTGAGAGGTTTTACTACTAAAATATTTATTTAAAATTAAATCAATTTATGATATCATAAATTAACCATTTCTTCAATGTGTTTTAAAATTTTTAGGATGTATCTTAAAAATAACATTTTTATATTATTATGACTTTTAATGAGCGTCGAGTAATTAAGCCCAAAATAATTTAATACTATTAAGTTATTATTACGTTTTCATTATCACCTATATATATATATATATAGTATAAGGGTTAACATGTGGTGGCCGAATAAAAATTGTTGAACCTGCCGAAGTTGCTGCAAACTGTCGAAGAAAAGAATTGAAAACAACGACAGTAGAGAAGAAACCATAGTGATATTAGATTGGAAGTAGGTTTAGTTAATATATATAGTGGTTGATAGTGATTTTCATCTTCTCTTTCTCCAAAGATTATGAAACCATTAATTTCTCAAACACCTATAGTTGCCAGTTGATGGGTGAACGAGAATAATACTTGTGCAGTGTTGCAACACGATCACACATAGTCGCTAAGTCTTTACCAAAGAGAGTTTAATATTCTGGCAATGATTAATATGATTCAATTTTTGGCTTAGGACCAATTTTTGGTGCAGTTAAAGAAAGGTATGCAAAAGGATGAGAAATTAATTTATAATATTTGATTATCTATATTTTTATAATTTATAGTGAAGTTGGTTCATGTTTTTTTGTTAATATAGTTTTTTTTTAATTAAGATCTTTTATATTTAAATCAAAATAATTATATGAGTAATCATGATTATATGATTTAATTATTAAATTTTAAAGAAGTTGTTTTATTTAACTATTGTCTAATTTTTTTGCTTTAGAATATACCAGTTGATTTGATTTAAGTGATATATGTTTTGAATCATGTAGTTAGGATTATTCATTATTAAATTCATTCTATAACACACACAGACACTTATGTTTTTGTACTAACTTTTTTTTAATTGATTAGTGAATGTATCGATTGACGAAAAGTTTATTAGAATGTTGATTTGGATACCACTCATGCTAATATTAGAAACTGTGAAAACAAAGTAGAGACTAGTAAATAAGATACATTGGGCCAATGGCCTAGGAAGGGTATAACATAATACCGGGTTTGTACTTGAACAATTGGTTTTCATGGTGAAAAGTTAGGTGGTCTAGTGGATCGATGGTTTATCTCTTAGGTTATTGTTGTGGCCTAGGTTATTTTCACATAAAAATATTATGTATTATTCTTTTAATTCAACACTTTACTCTTACACATGATTGTATGTCTCATAGTATTGTTTAGATTATTAAATTATAAATTAATAAAAATTGAAAATAATATATTCACTCCTTCTAGGTTAATTAGATCTATATTTTATAAATTTTTAATCTCCATAAAATACCTTCAATAAAATGTGTATATCTTTACGTAGAAAACTCCTAATAATAAATTATAAAATTCTTCTTAAATTTGACATCCATACCTTATCAAAATGATATGACTTGAAGCCTAATTGTTCCAAAAATATTCTTAGTTTCCATCACAACTCTTTGAAAATAGTTTTCGAATATATAACAACACAGTATTTAAGCATCGGAGTTTTGGCCTAAAAAATATCACTTCCTCGTGATAAATCACCCAAAACTTGTAAAATTATACTTATAAAGTTACAGCAAATACACGATGATTCAATTACTTAGCTACTCTCAAAATCACAACTGTAAAGACATAAAACCCAACATATAACAAGCAAATCAAAATCCCAAACAATTTTTGTAAATTCTAGCATCAATAAGTAATTTATAATACCAATATTTCATAGTTTCTAAAAACCTCCCACAAAGACTTGAATCTAAAAATCTAGTTTTTGACTACCCAAAACCACCTTAGTGATTAGAGGAAATATAAAACTAAGTAATCAAATAAACATCTAACATGGGTGAGAAAAATGAGTTATTTAAATATTATTCATAGAGAAATTAAAAATTTAGGGTATTTATATTTGGGATTTTTTTATAAAATAATCAATATATAAAAATAAATCATGGATAATAATAATATAGTCATAAGAATACTAAATTCATACTAATTCATGAATTAAAATTATCAAAAACCAATATTTTTACATAAGTTTTTAAGAATAATTTAAGCCCAATATCTTAATATATTGAGTAATAGAAAAAAAATTATAAATAAAGAAAGATGATGATAAGAGCTTTAATTTGGTACCTAAAATGCTACAAATGGTGAAGCTTTGTGAGAAAATGATACAAAAAATTTAGAAGTGCTGAACTTTCTTCCTCTATCCATCTTTTTCTCTTTGGCCAAATAGCCTCTTTTCTCTTTCTTTCTATGAACCGAATGGCCTTAGCTACTCATAAGAGATGGCCACACACGTGGCCAAGGGTGGTTATAGTTTTTTTATTAAATAAAAAATATTAATTATATTTAATCTAACAAATTATCAATTTAACCTTTAGATTAAACAACTCATGTTAGCATTATTAAATTTGAATGAAATTTGTTTTAGTATCTTTCTATTAATTTAAAAATATCAATATTTAATTATAATTACAAGAAAAAGTCTAATTAAAAATAATTTATTTAATTTAATTCTAAGAAAAAAAAATAATATCTCACAAATTTACCCTTTAAAAAAATTTAGTTTACGAAATTTATTTACCTAAATAGGAAATCTTAGGATACTTAGTTTATATTAGATCCCGAATTTCATAATAGAATCCTCAAAATTGTCATACATAAATAAGGTTATTAGTTATGTATTCGTTCTATTAATTCTTATGTTGCATATTTGATTATTTCGTTCATAAATCTAGACATCAAATTTCAGGCATATATAAGTCTAATTGATAGGCTCCAATAACAATATAAGTAACACCAATCGACTATTTAGTATCTCAATTTTAACACATTGAAATATATATTCATAGTGTATATTCTTCCAATTTCTATTTCAACATTCTTAATCCCACATATATGCAAAATAACTAAAATTCCAAATTTACCATATTTGTATTTCTTTCTTCTTCAATTTTGGCTTGTAATTCAAAAGAAATCATTAGAGATGCTTCACATCTATCCTCCAAAATTATAATGGACATCGGAGATCATGCAAGTATAACATAAATCACTCCACTACATCTCCAATTTCGTCCTGTCATTATAGATATTACTTTTATTTGATAGTTTAAAAAGCCCAAATAATCATTTTTGACTTAATTAAGAAATTACTTCACATGAATAATATATTATTGATGTACTTAAATATGTGCTAAATTAAATTTTAGAACAAAAATAAACACAAAAACTAAGCAATTGAAATACATAAATATCTAAACTTCTCCGATATGCAAAATTAATAATGTATAAGGAAAATCATAACATAAAAAATCTAATACTTTAATCATATATTACCTGATGAAATTTTCAAAACAAGGTAAAATTCCTAACTTTTTCTCATATAATATCATAATAATACCATAATAAGGTTGTTCCATATATTCAAGATCTAAAACCTATCCTTTATACCAAATTGTTAGGATTCGTCCCATGTTAACTAGTACTTAAGAAAGACCTATTACATTCTAGAATATTTTAAAAAATTCTTGCATAGTTTTTTTGCACTGATCTAACTTATTAAAACAAAACATAAAATCTATATGTTTATATCATCCAAAATTAAATACCCAAAACGAATCATAAAAAGAAAATAATACTAACTAATAAGTAACATTGACCTGTTATATAATCCACGTTCATTAATGGATTACAAAATAGTTCAAGAAACTGAAATAATTCCTAATAACTCTAAAAGAAGGAGAAATCATGCAAGGTAAAATCAGCAAAACTGATTTCAATCTTCATGTAAGATAGTGTTGGTGTGTGTTGTGGTGCATACTGCAACAGTGGCAAACACCAATGCTCAGTGGAGTAAAACATGGAGCATACAATAATAGTAGTGGAGCCATAAAACATGGATGTGCAGGAATTATGGTTATTGTTTAATTTTCGTTTTCTTTGTATACATATATCTCAACTCTTGTATAGAATACATAACAGAAATAATAATGAAATATACATGTCAATTATCAGAGAAATACAATATTTTGTCATGGTATCAGAGCAAGTTTTTGCTTATGGAATTACCTGCTACGCTGATCTCTATTCTCAGACCATTTGATTCCTGTTTTCTGGCTTCTGGTTTCTGATTTTCTCCTAATTTCTGTTTTTCCTGATTTCTGATTTCTGATTTCTGATTTCTGATTTCTCCTGATTTCTCTAGATTTTTGATTTCTCCTGATTTCTCCAGATTTTTGATTTCTCCAGATTTCTGTTTTTCCTGTTTTACTTGTTGAAACCGATCAGTTACAATACTGGAAAAAAAATAATACCACTCACCAGTGTTGCGACCATCTAGTATCAAAATGGCCATTTCTGCTCAACGTCAGTTGTAGATGTTGGCTGACCGAATTCGCAACCGTCTAGCCAAAGTAGCGAAGCAGAACACCGCTTCACAGAGGACCAGGTGGAGGGCTGACTCTGCTCTGCGAAAATAAAAAAAATTAATTACAGACGAAAATGGAAGGCGTTGGTTCATTATAAAAGCAGCAGACGAGAAAAAGAAGAAAGCAGCAGACGAAGAGTGCCACTTTAGGAGGGCTGCGCGGATGAGAATCTGTTCTCGGGATTCTGATTATATGTTGTCTGCATGCGTGTGGTGGTTGGGCTGTAGGTTTATCTGCGGTTGAGGGAAGAAAACGTGGTGGTTGGAGGCTGTAGGTTTATCTGCCGGTGAGGAAGAAAACGCAACCCAATTTAACGTGAAGAAGAGGCTGTGTGAAGAAGAGGCTCCGTGAAGGAAGGGCTGCGCACAGAGGAGGGAAAAAAAATTTAGATTTCATGGCGGAATCTAGAGATTTAACTACCAATTTCATGTTGGAAGATTTGATGGCGAAAATGACGGAAGTTCTAACTAGAGCTCAGATCAGCTCACAACCTCCGCCAACTGAAGCGTCGACTGCTCCCATTAGTATCAAGTTGGGAGGATCCAACTATGCCTTGTGGTCCCAGGTGGTGGAGATGTATATCTCTGGCAAAGATAAACTGGGATATATTAATTGGGATTTTCCTCAACCTGTTGAAACCGACCCTTCATTTAGGAGATGGCGTACTGAAAATGCCATTGTCAAAGGATGGTTGATCAATTCGATGGACCCTTCCTTGATTGCAAAATTTATCCGATTCCCAACTGCGAAACAGGTTTGGGATTCGGTTGCTACCACTTACTATGATGGGACAGACACGTCTCAAGTGTATGATCTTCGCCGTCAAGTTACTCGTACGAAGCAAGCAGGAGGATCCATTGAAAAATACTACAATGACCTTCAAATTTGTGGCGGGAAATTGATTTCCGTCGTCCTAATCCAATGGAGTGTGCGATTGATATACAAAAATACAACTCCATCGTACAGGAAGATCGAGTGTATACCTTCCTCGATGGACTTGATGATAGATTGGATAAAACTCAAAGTGATGTGCTTCAGATCAAACCATTCCCTACGGTGGAACAAGCCTATGGATTTGTTCGTAGGGAAGAGGTTAGGCAGACCGTGATGATCACAGGTGTAGTTATGACACCCGGAGCAGTTATGGCTTTTAAAGGGGTCAAGGGACACCATAATCTAATGCCACCAAAAACAGGACCTTTCTTAGGTAACAAGAAATCCACGGGAAATCCACGGGAAATCCACCATCTCTTGACATGAAATGTGGCCATTGTGGAAACTCCAAACACACTCGTGAAAACTGCTTCAAACTACATGGGTATCCAGAATGGTGGAATGATCTTCAAGCACGGAAGAAACAGACCACCATTGGGCGAGCAACTGTGGCTACCAATAATGCCTCACTATCCCTTACTTATCAGGCCGAATCTTTCCACGATCCAGGTATTTCAAGTAAAGTATTTCACATCTCTACTCGTAGTGAGAAAGATGAGTGGATTCTGGACTCTGGAGCTACAGATCACATGACATTTGACCCAAACGATCTCTCCAATACAACCCAGCCAAGACGGAGTTGTGTTGCCAATGCAAATGGGGTCACTTATCCAGTTACAGGAGCTGGAATAGTGACCTTATCTCCTTCATTATCATTATCTAATACTTTGCTTGTACCCTCTCTGTCAAACCGACTAATGTCTGTAAGTCAGGTCACTTCAGACCTTAACTGTGTAGTATTGATGTATTCTACTTTTTGCCTTCTACAGGATATTCTCACCAAGGAGATCATTGGGCGTGGTACTAGGAGAGGAGGGCTATATTATGTGGATGACCTCAGTTCAGGAAGAGCCAATCATATGCAACACACTATTGGTAACAAGGAACGACAGATTTGGCTATGTCATCGTAGATTTGGGCATCCATCATTCGGGTATTTAAAGCACCTACTCCCCAGTTTATTTTCAAATATCAAACATTCAGATTTCAAATGTGATACTTGTATCCTAGAAAAAATTCATAGGGCGTCTTATCCTATGAGCATGAATAAAAGTGTGACTCCTTTTGCTTTGGTACATTCTGATGTTTGGGGACCTTCCCCGGTCATTACGTCATTGGGTCATCGTTGGTTTGTTATTTTTATTGATGATTGTACACGAATGACATGGCTTTACCTTCTCAAACATAAAGATGAAATATTTGCTACATTTCACATGTTTCACACCATGGTTCAGACACAATTTTCTGAAAAAATTAAGATACTTAGGTCTGATAATGGAGGGGAGTATGTTAATCAACAATTCCGGACATACTTTGACAACCATGGTATTCTCCATGAAACCTCATGTTCACAAACCCCACAACAGAATGGGACTACAGAGAGGAAGAATCGGCATATTTTAGAAACGGCTCGGGCCTTACTAATCGGTGCACATATGCCTAATAAATACTGGAGTGATGCTGTTACTACAGCTGTGTATCTACTGAATCGAATGCCCACAAAGACCTTACAATTTCAGACTCCATTAAAGGTGTTATCTGATCATCTTCCCTTGCCTACTATTTTGATGCTTCCGCCCCGAATTTTTGGATGTGTTGTTTTTGTCCACCTCCATAAAAATCAACGAACTAAGTTGGATCCATGTGCTGTCCGATGTGTATTATTGGGGTATGGTGTACAAAAAAAGGGGTACCGATGTTATGATCCAATTACTAAAAGAAACTATACTACCATGGATGTCACTTTCCTCGAATCAGAATGTTTTTTCCCATCACCGGTATCCAATTACACTCTTCAGGAGGGGAGTTATGGTGAAGAACGGAATTGGCTTGATGTTGAAATATTAGACACGAGTCCAACATACTTGGATCATGCCAATAATATGGAGGAGCTCATATCTAGACCCGAGCTTGAACTTCCAAGAACTGAAGCTGAAGTAGTAATTGAATCTCCAGAAGATGAAGTGGTAGATGTACCCCTCCATTCTCTAGTACCCAATGATCCTCCTGCTGAGAACACTCCTGAGGTAAGCTATCCTATCACACCTTTACAAACTAATGCTATAGATACATCTGTTGGTTATGTTTTACCTTTCAGACACAATCGAGGTAAACCTCCAAATCGATACTCCCCCGAAAGAGAAGAACGACAACCCAAGTATCCAATAGCAAATTATGTATCTACTCAAAGGTTATCAGAACCTATCAAGGCATTTGCCTGAAACATTCTCCTCGTGTCAAATTCCGAGTAGCATTGAAGAAGCCTTATCTGATCCAAAATGGGCTCAAGCTATAAAAGAGGAATTTGAGGCATTGCAGAAGAATAACACATGGGTGTTAAGCGAGTTGCCTCAAGGGAGGAAGATGGTAGGATGCAAGTGGATTTTCTCCATTAAGTATAAAGCAGATGGGTTGGTTGATCATTACAAGGCGAGGCTTGTAGCAAAAGGATATACACAGTGAGACGTGGGATAGATTATCAAGAAACCTTCTCACCTGTGGCTAAACTAAAAAGCTGTGAGAGTTTTGTTATCTCTTGCAGCAAATTTAGATTGGCCATTGCACCAACTTGACGTGAAGAATGCCTTCGCTTCATGGTGACCTTGAAGAAGAGATTTACATGGATATCCCGCGGGATATCTTGTTACATCGAGAAAAGAACACTGCGTGTAGATTACAACGAGCATTGTATGGGTGAAACAATCACCTCGAGCGTGGTTTGGTAGGTTGAGTTCGGCAATGAAGAAATATGGGTTCCAACAAAGCAACCACGATCATACTCTTTTCCTAAAACATTGATTAGGGAAGATAATGACCACTTATAGTCTATGTAGACGACATGATCATTACGGGGGATGATAAAGAAGAAATCTCTAGCTTGAGAACAAGCTGTCAAATGAGTTTGAAATGAAGAACTTGGGAGGGCTCAAATACTTCTTAGGTATTGAGGTAACAAGATCAAAACAAGGCATATGTCTTTCCCAAAGGAAATATACTCTGGACCTACTAGTAGAGGCAGGACTACTAGATTGTGAACCTGTCGATATTCCAATGGTTCAAAATCATAAACTCGGAGAATATGTGGACCAAGTACCGGCGGATAAACGGAGATATCAACGGTTAGTAGGTAAACTCATATATTTATCTCATACTCGACACGATATTGCTTATGTTGTGAGTGTCGTGAGTCGGTTCGTACCTTTACCCAAGTGAAGACCATATGGATGCGGTCGTGCGAATACTTCGTTACTTAAAATCCTGCCCTGGGAAAGGACTTATGTTTTCAAAGAATGGACAATTGGAAGTCGTTGGATATACTGATTCAGACTGGGCAGAGAATATGAAGGATAGGAAATCTACTGCTGGGTACTTTACTTTTGTGGGGGGCAATCTTGTTACATGGAGGAGCGAAGCAAAATGTAGTTGCCTTATCCGATCTTTGAAGTTGAATTTCGAGGAATGGTCAAGGGAATATGTGAGCTCCTTTGGTTGAAAAAACTTCTAACTGAGATTGGTGTTGCTCCTAACTCTGAAATGAACTTATTTTGTGATAACAAAGCAGCCATTGCCATCTCTCACAATCCAGTTCAACATGATCGCATGAAGCACGTTGAAGTGGATCGGAAATTCATCAAACAGAATCTTGAAGAAAAAATTATTAAGCTTCCATTTGTTAAATCAGAAGATCGGTTGGCTGATATACTCACAAAATCTGTGTCTGCAAGGAACTTCTACAACTCACTTGACAAGTTGGACATAAGAGACATATATGCACCAACTTGAGGAGGAGTGTTGGTGTGTGTTGTGGTGCATGCTGCAACAGTGGGAGACACCAATGCTCAGTGGAGTAAAACATGGAGCATACAATAATAGTAGTGGAGCCATAAAACATGGATGTGCAGGAATTATGGTTATTGTTTAATTTTCGTTTTCTTTGTATACATATATCTCAACTCTTGTATAGAATACAGAACAGAAATAATAATGAAATATACATGTCAATTATCAGAGAAATACAATATTTTGTCAGATAGTACTCAAACCTACAGTCAAAATTAATGCTACCTGAGATGGGAAAATCAAAGAAATTAGGGTGAGTAAAACTACTTAATTAGTGGACAAGTTTTAATAAAACATTTATGCATTTTATGTATATCAAGACTTTAGTCTGGAAACTATAAAACTAATACAACCTTTTAAAAGAACATACTCTTAAGCTTTATTTGAGATCTAAAGAAATGAGAATAACCACAAAAACATATACCCGAGAAAATAACTATGAACGAAATTAATCTTAGTTGTTGAACATATCTATTTACCCTTTAAAAATTCAATTATAAAAAATTAACAAAATCATTACATGAAAATATTCAGAATCTTTATTAGTAATTTTGAACAAATAAATATAATTGTAAATATATTTATACATTTAAAATAGTTATAAGACATGTAATAACTTATGAAAAGAAAAATTTCACCGAACTCACACTAAAAGAAAGCTAATCATATGTGTATAAAGAAAGAAAAGTCTTAATTACATGTATATTGGTTATATGTGGGCAAATAGAGACCTATTAATTAATTATTTATTTTTTATGTTACTACTAAATTTGAAATGAGTGGTGAAGTTATTGTGTACATAGTTCTTTGCACACGTAGACAGAAAACCTTATTTACATGTGTGTTGGTCGTACATGTGTAAATAGTGACCCATTAATTAATTAATTCTTATGTTATTATTGAATCTAAAGGTGGTATTTGTTTGATGATATAAAAATAATACATAGAAATATTTTAAATATTAATAAAAATTTATAAACATACTATAAAATTGAGTAAAAGCTTCTGAATTAATATAATAATATACATAATATTTTAGAATACATCAACTGAAAGTTAAATATAAACTTCAATGTTCTAATCATAATCTATATTTACGTTATAAATATGAGTAGAAAATTTTAAACACTCGTAAGAATTAACTATCTACTTTTTAAACATAAAATACTCATTATTTAATAAGAAAGATCTAAACTTGTAAAAAAAACTTAATAAAATTAGATATTATAAACATATTTAAGTTAATAATAAACAAGTACTTATAAAATTTAAATAAAATGTATCCTCTCACTATAAATTTTTTTGAAATTATGATCAATCACCATAGAAGTACTCTACATAATATACTCTTAGTTAAATTTCAATAACTTTATCTAAAAAAAATTGAAATGATAAACTTGAAATTATCTGTAAAACTAGATATTATAAGCTTTAAAATAAGATATAACTCATCCATATAAAATCTATAAAATAACTTCAAAATCAAAAAATACATATAAGGTTGAAACATGACTTTAACTTTGATTTGTAAAGAACATGCTTTGGTAAAACAAGTATAACTTATTGTAGAAAACTCTAAATTCATTTTTATAAACATTCACAAAAACTAGACATCATCAATTTTCAAAAAAAATATCGCCCAATCATTATTTATTAGAGAAATAGGTCCAAAATTCTAAAATATTGATTAGATTCAATGTAGAATTTTCAACTCGTTATTCTCTAAACATACCTTCGAAAAAAATTTATAAATTTTTGTAGACAATTTCAAATAAAAAATCATAAAATGTTTCTGAAACTAGACATGTCAAGCCTTAAAAAAAAGATAAAATTTACCCAATTTAAGTCTATAAAACTATTATGAATAAAAAAATACTAAATGGTTTAAAGCAGTATTTTCAACATAATCTTCATAAACCACCTTCAATAAAACATGTATATTTTTGCGTAAAAAACTTTAAATAACAAACCATAAAGTTCATCTTAAATGAGACATCCATATCTTTTCTAAATGATAAGGGTCGAAGCCTGATCATTCCAAAAATATTCTCAGTTTCCATAATAGCTCTCAGAAAATGGTTTTCAAATGTATAAGAACACTGTTTTTAAACATTAGAGTTTTGGCCTATAGAATATCACTTCCTCATGATAAAAAACTAAAAACACGTAGAATTATACTCATAAAGTTCCCATAAATATATGATGATTCAATCACATAAACTACTCTCAAAATTACAACTTGTAAAGACATAAAATCCAACATTTAACAAGCAAATCAAAATCCCAAACAATTTTTATAAATTCTAGCATCAAGAACTAATTTATAATATCAATATTTCATAGTTTCTCAAAAGCCCATAAGGTCTTGAGCCTACAAATCTTGTTTTTGACTACCCAAATCCACATTAGTGATTAGAGAAAATATAACATCAAAATGATCAAATTAACACAGATATGGGTGAGAAACATAAGTCATTTAAATATATTCATAATTATCGTGAAAATGAAAATTTAGAGTTTTACTCTAAAATAATCAATATACAAAAACAAATCATGGATAATGATATTATAGTGATGAGAATATCAAATTCATACTCATTCATGAATTAAAACTATAAAAAAAATGATATTTTGACATGAATTTTAAAGAATCATTTAAGCCAAATAATCTTAAAATATTGAGTATTAGAAAAGAAAAATTATAAATAAGAAAAGAGGATGAGAAGAGCTTTAATTTGGTACGTCAAATGCTACAATTGGTGAAAATTTGTGAGAAAATGATAAACACAATTTAGAGGTGCCAAACTGTCTTCCGTTGTTTGTCTTTTTATCTTTTGGCCGAATGGCCTCTATTCTCTTTTTCTTTCTATGGTTGAATGACCTTAATTATTCATAAGATATGGCCACACATGTGGCTCGGGATTGTTATAGGTTTTTTTACCCTTTTCTTTTTAATCAATAAAAGAACTGCTAATTACATTAAAACCAAACAAATTATTAATTTAATCTTTTGGCAAAATAACTCATATTAACGTTATTAATTCTAAATGGAAAACTTTTTATTCTTCTAATGTTAATTTAAAAATATCAATATTTAATTATAATTCTAAAAAAAACCTAGTTAAAAATAAATATATATAAAAATAATTTATGTAATTTAATTTTATAAAATAAAAGTAGGATCTTTATTCTCAAATTATATAATTTATGTAATTTAATAATCCTTGTGGGTATACTATAATCTTTATTCTCAAATTATTTATCACTTGTATAATTGATCAAATATTTTTGTGTTTTCAAGCATATCAAATTTTTCAACAAATTGTATAATTGCATTGTATCAAAATTTTAACACGTTGTTTTTTCAAATATTAACACTTACAATAAATTGTAATTTATTTATCCTTGTGGGTATACTATAATCCTTGTGTTTTAAATAGATAAATACTTGTAATTCAAATATTTAAGATAAATATTAACACGTTGTTTTTTCAATAAATTGTTAGGTTGGGGTGTTATCTGGGAACTGAAATCATTGTAGGAAATATTGTTAGTAAAAGTAAATTTTAAAAATTGAAATCATTGTAAGAAAAAAAAAGAATTGGAAATGAAATGAAATAAACACTTACAATAAATTTTAAATGTTTTTTTTTCATGCATGAATGCATGTTTTATATTTTCTTACATTAATGGTCATATTAACATAGCTAAAAATTAATCAATTTTTCCATTTTGATGTCATGTATATAGATTCTAAAGATGTCTCTATGAATATATTAAATATTGTCATATATTTTACAAAAATTTTGAAGACAATGTTGTTGTTATTTTCAAGAATATTGATGTTTTGGATATCTTGACATTGATACACAATATGTATTTAATTTATAATTTTTGTGAGAAAATGTTGGAGTTGTGTCGCAATGATATCAACAAAATGTCAATAAAAAATCTTTATTTTTTGGAAAAATATTGACTCATAAAAGTCTTTATTCAACTTTACGATCACAATTTATAAAATATATCTTTTCCTAAACAATTATTTCTTATAATATCTATATTTCATATATTATACATTATTTCTTATAATATATATCATGTAATAAATAGTTTGTTGTTTGTATTATTCTTTTTATTATAAAAGTTTATATGTTTCTTCTATTGTAGTTATTTTAGATTGTATTTTTTTACCTTTCTCTTTAAATCGATAAATCAAAATAGCATGCGTGCGTTCTCACTTGCAACACACATACTATTCACTAGCATGTAAAAATCTCATGTAATAAAATAAAACTCAAATTTGTATGTCCTCGTTTGTATACGACACAACTTCTCAATTAATTTTACTTTTAATCTTCTTTAAAAAAATATAATTTTTAATTTTAAAAATAAAGATACGTGCATAATATTTTAAAATATATATAAAACATATGTTTTTTTTATTTGAAAACATATAGTAATTAACATATTTTTCAGTATAGTTTTTGAATATAAGTAAAACATATTTTTGAATTTAGTTTCGTTTGATTTTTTATTTTTGAATATATGTAAAACATATTTTCGAATATAATTTTTTGATTTCCCATATTTGCCTTTTAAACAATTCTATAAAAACAAAATCAAACGAAAGGAGTAAATCCCTATTGGTTCCACTTGCATAAGTCTTAATCAAGTAATAAAAAAAAATCCCTTGCAATAATAGACTTTTCATAATAATTCTATCACTAAAAAGATCTTCAAGATCCAAATTAATTTAACTGGATTCAACAATTAGTATTCAATCCTTAAAGCTAGTACAAAAACAGAATACCATACAAACATTTTCACACAACTCTCTAACAACCTCTTGAATTCATTAGTAACTAATTATCATATATAAATCCAATATTTAGTGTCTTAAATTTTCAATGTTTATTTTTCTTTCATGCATTAGTGCATGGTTTATATTTTCTTAAAATGGTCATATTAACATAACCAAAAATTAATCAATTTTTCCATTTTGATTAAACGTATATACATTCTAAAGATGTCTATATTGACATATTAACTATTGTCATATGTTTTACAAAATTAATCAATTATTCTTTGTTGCTCAATGAAGGATGAAGACAGAGGATGACAGAAAAAGAAAACCCATGACAAAAATCAAGAACGATGAAGATGGAGATGATAGGGTCCTTTGATGGATATTATGATATAAAAATATCTACGAGCATCTTCTTAATAAGTTTCAATTCAATATAATTTAAGATTTTTATTAAAAAAATTATATAAAATACCAAAATTAATAAGAAATAACTTTAATATCCAAAAATATAACAATAAAATAATTAAAATATATAAATTTAAAAAAAAAATTATGATTAATGTGTTCAATTTATAAAAATAAAAAAACAAAAAAATTTAAATTAAGTTGATTTAGATTAAATGAGTGGATTTTAGATCCAGAAATTTTTGAGTTGCCCAATTAAATATCTAAATAAACAAGTGGTATACAAAGACAGGAAAAGCTTTTACATTTTCTACCTTGAAAGCTTATACCATATATTTGACTCAAAGACTTTATGCAAGAATTGTAATTAGCGGTTGGAGGATATAAGACTTAGCAAGTGGATGAAGTCTTCTGCGTGGTTTATTAGGAGAGAGATTTCTAACAAGCTTTCGTAGAATTGAGTCATATTAAAATTAAAATAATTAATAATAAATAAAGAGGAAATTATTCAAAAGTCTCTTGATATTTTTAAAAACATTCCTTATATTTAATAATTAAATTTATGTACATCATCTCCATTATTATTTCTAACAAGTGAGAGTTTTTTTATATTCAAATGTCTATTTGGAAATGGAAAATATTTTCATTTTATTATTTCCATAATTTTAGAGAAAAATGTTTATCTTGTTTATATAATAGAGATATTATATTGATGTAGGACGAAAACACAAATGCATTAATAATATTGAAACACTTAAGAAATAAGAGAGAGATAAATAGTATTATTATATGCTCTGTTATGATTATGAACACGACCACGATCACAACCATCAAGAGTCATGATAAACCTGTAGAATAAAAGCACTTTCAAATACAAAAAAACTAAAGTGTAGTCTTTAAAAACAAAAACCTAGACTATGATACCAAATTGTTAGGACCTGTTCTAAGTTCACTAATACTTAAGAAAGTCCTAATATACATTAGAATCTATTAAAATTTTAGCATGGTGTCTCTTATTTTTCAACTCTAAACTAGCTTGTATAAAACAGAACATGACATCTATTTGTTTTACAATATCCAAAACCTACTATTCATATAACTAGTCATACAAGAAAGGTAATACTAAACTAATAAGTGACATTTGCTTATCATACAACTCATTGTCATTAAAAGGTTAAAAAACAGTTTATAACACAACTAGGTTACATAGGAATTGAATAAACTCCTAATAACTCTAAAAAAAAGAAAAATCATACAAAATAAAATCAATAAACTAATCTTGATCACCTTCTAAGATGGTACTAGAGCTTTCAATCAAAAACTACTACTGCTTGAGGGGAAAAATTAGAAGAGAATAAGGTGAGTAAAAATACTCAATGAGTTGACAAGTTTAAAAAAATAAAAATTATAGAACATATTTTTTTAATATTTAATAACTTAACTACAAAATTGGTGCAAAATAATACATGAAAGTATATGCAAATTTTGTTAGAAAATTTTGAAGAAATAAATATAACTTGAAATGAATCTACGCATGTAAAGTATCTATAGGTAGTTTACATGTAATAGTTTTCTAGAAGAAAAACCTCACCAAGATTGAACCATGGAAAAATTTATTCATACGTATACATAACTTTTTGCACACGCAAACAAAAAAGTCTTAATTACATGTATGCTGATCATACGCATGCAAATAAGGGCTCATTAATCATTTATTTATTCTATTGCTACTGAATTTGGGAAACAATACTTGTTTAATGGTTTAAAAAATAATAATACTCACTAAATTACATAATATATTGAAATATTACTACTTAAATCATGATATAAATATGAGTAAAAGGTTTTGAACTGACATAATAATAGTATTATGAAATATTACTACTAAAAAATGAATATAATCTTCTATCTTTTAATCAAAATCTGTATTTATGTCGTATTTTTGAATAAAACTTCTAAATTCATATGAAAGTTAATTATCTATTTTTTAAACATAAAATACTAATTTTCTACTAAGAAAGAAATAAACTTGTAAAAACTTAATAAACTTAAATATTATGAACACAATGGATAAATACTTATAAAATTTGAGTAAAATGTGTCCACTCACAAAACCAAACGAGCTCCACGGCTCAAGAATGATCGATATGCTCCACAGAAGTATCACCTCCTATTAATTTCATAATTATAAAATTAGATAATTTGTAATTTTCAAACAACTAAAATTTCCGAGCAAGACAACTTATACTAAAAAAAAAACTAAATTCTAAAATAAAGTTTCATAATCTCATTCTAAATCCCCATAATTTCTAAACTAATATCATACCTACTAATTATCCAAAATTATCAAAATTAACTAAAGTATAATAGACATTAAAAATAATTAGTTAATATAAAAATAATTAAGAAAAAATAAACTATTTAATTATTACTCATATTCATTAAGAAGTTAAAAAATCTAAAATTTTCTCTAAAATAATTAATACACACAAATAAATCATAAGAGGTGATATTGTGATGAGAACATTAAATACATACTCATTCATGAATTAAAATTGTTGATATTTTTTACATGGATTTTAAAGAATCATTCAAACCAAATACTCTTAAAATAATGAATACTAGAAAGGAAAAATTATAAATAAATAAAGAGGGAGAAGAGATGTTTAATTTGATAATTTAAATGTTATAAATGGTAAGAAATAAATAAAAATTTTGAAAAAAAATGCTAATTTATACTCGAGGTTTTCTTTGTTTCCTCACTCATAGGCCGTAAGGCCTTTTTTCTTTCTTTTCCTTTCTTGTTCTCTGATGCATAAAGGCCTCATCCTTTTTTTTTCAAAAGACCATTTTTTAATTAAAACATAAAAATTATCAAGTTAATCATAAATTAAACAACTTACATTTGTATATTAATTCTATATTAAATTTTTTTTATATTTAATTATAATTGTAAGAAAACATCTAATTAAAATAAATATATATAAAAAATAATTTATGTAATTAGATTTTATAAAATAAAAGTAAGCTCTCACATGACATATTAACAATTAAAAAAATAATTACAACTTAAGAGAAAATTATGTTTTATATCTCCAGCCTATTGGACCGATTGTAAATTTTTTCTTAATCTTAATTTGTTGAAGAATGGTTATAACCTAATTCTCTTTTTACATTTAAGAACTTTCTTCAATTTTGTCAACAAATCTAATTGAATATAATACTTAATATTCAATTTTCATGTAAAAAGTATCATTTTATGTTATCTTTAGTGAACAAGAATTAGATATAAGTTCTTAAATGCAACATGAACTATTACGTTGGGGACATTTAAAAAAAAATCAAAGGCTGAGGACATTTTTTAAATAAATTAAATGTTCTGATATAATTATTTCTTCCTTAATGTTCTGATATAATTAAATGTTTTAGATCCATTAAATTAGGGACGTAAAGCATAATTCATTATTTAATGTTGTGATATAATTATTTCATCCTTAATGAATTAGAAAATTAAAAAAAAATTAGCTAAATGTTAACAATGCATTCAGCTATGACCATGCATTTAAATTTCCAATTCTTTGTTGATAGTGATATGACCAGAACTAAAACATCAAGCAAACAAGTTGTACAAAAATTTATACCTTACTCAAACTTCATGCAAGACTTTGCATAAAAAGACGAAGAAATAATTGAAGAAAGGGATTGAAAAAAAGATAGAAATAAAATTACTCAAAATATCTATAAACAAACTTGATATCTTACTTCATTTTAATAGTGATCTAAATATATAAATTGTATATAAGAGATGTTATATTTATAATTATAAATTTTAAAGGTATTAATTTTTATAAATTTTTAAATAAATTTTAAATTATCCCATTAAATATCTAAATAAACAAGCAGTATCCAAAGACAGGAAAATCATATAACTTCTTGGGGAAATGGGCAAGAAAAAAATAATATTGCAAATGGAATGTAATTCTGGCCATGTAGTAAACAAACGGTTATTTATTTATTTATTATGACAAGAAACTGTTAGTTTGCATTTGTCATAATAATGATGATAATTAATGCATGTTAAATAAGAAAGTAAGAAAATGAAAATAAAATAAAGGACTTATTTAATAATATTAAAGTGCATTAATAAGTTCCTAATAATATGGATTAATAAAAGGAGGTAGTGTCATTTCAATTCTTGTAAGGTGAAATTTGAAAAAATTTATCAATAAAAATTTACAAGATATTTAAATTAATTGAACAAGAAATTAATAATAATGAAAAATAATAAAGACATATTGATATAATAGTAATAATAATATATTCAATGTGATTAACGAAAGAAAATAAAGAACAAGAAAGAGGAAGGAATAATGAAAGTGTTGAATTATATTATTATTTGTTAAATTGAAAATACATATAGAGAAGGCTATTTATAACATATTTTAAAAATATAAATTACGTTGTAATCTTTTAAAAAATTAAACGATTTAGTTTATTTTGAATTTAAGGTTTAATCGTAAGTCGTAATCCTTTTTATATGAATGAAGTTTCTTTTTAAACCCCCTTGGAAAAAAGCCATATGTTATGGTTCATTTTTTGATCACGTTATTCTATTTCATTTTGCAAATGAGTAATAAAATAAATAAATAAAAATAGTTAAATGTTAATTAACAAGGAGTTATTGTTCACAATGCATTTAGTTGCGAGCAAGCTATTTATAACTATATTTTAAAAATATAGTTAATTAACAAGGAGTTATATAAAAATAAAGAAAAAAGAAGACTATATGCAAGACTTGCAATTAATGGTGGCAAGTCTATGTTGAACGGTCTAAGTCTTGTGCTAGTTACAAAAACTTATATCATACTCATAGTCAGGATTTATGAAGGCTTTTATATAAAAAGACAGATGCAAGACTTGCAATTATTCAAATGTGTCTATTTGGAAATGAAAACGAAAGAAATAAGTTGACGTAACTATTATAATAATATTGTAATTCGATAGTTTTTACATAGTTTTTTTGCTAATTTTTAAAACCAACGTATTTGGTGGTGGTGAAAATATTATCGCTTATTTTAAAATTGATAATTTTTTTTTCTTTTTTAAATCATTGAATTTTTTTATACGTGTAAGGTCACCTAAGAATAAGAATAATAAAAATGAGTGGAGTTAGTATATTTTACATTAGAAATAAAATCCCTTTTAAGATCCATTTATCATTTGGAAAATATTTCTATTTTATGTTTTGTACAATTTTGGGGAAAAAATATTGATATTGTCTATTATAATATATATATGTACTATATATTTAACATAATATAGGAAAGTTAAGTACTTTAATGTTTCCAACCTCTCTCAAACACAATAGCTCGTCAATGGCAAAGTTGATTTCTTTAATGATTTCACCTATAAGTCTTATTGTCCTGTTAGTGTTTGTATTTCCCTCTACAAGCACCACTTATGCATTTACCTTCAATTCAAGTGTACCAGATACACAAGTGAAGTGCATAGAATCAGAAAGACAAGCACTTATCAAGTTCAAAGATAATCTTATTGACAAATTTGGTCTTTTATCCTCTTGGCACAATGGGGAAGAAAAAAGAGAGTGCTGCAAATGGTATGGAATTCAATGTGACAACAAATTTGGTCATGTGATCAAGCTTCATGTTTCTGGATCATCACGTTGGAGATATGATAGAGAAATTGAAGGTAAAATAAGTGATTCATTGATAGACTTGCCTTACCTGAATTATTTGAACCTTAGTATGAATTATCTATTTGGTGGTAGGCACTTTCCAAGTTTCATTGCAAACCTTTCGAGGTTGGAGGTTCTTGATCTAAGTCACTCTTTTTATGATAGCTATTCGCATTCAATGGAGTGGGTTTCACATCTTTCTTCTCTAAGACAGCTTGATCTGAGTGGCATAAATCTCAGCCAAACTAATAACTGGATTGCAGTGATAAATAAACTCCCTAATCTCAAAAAATTGAACTTAGATCATTGTTCTCTCCAAGATATCACTCCTTCATCTCTTCGTGTAGTCAATTCTTCAACATCTCTTGACTTCATTTCCCTCTCCCGAAACCATCTTTCAGTTTCCATATTCAAATGGCTTTTAAAATTAAATAATAGTAACTTATTGGTTCATCTTGACCTTCGTTTCAACAACTTAAATGGTTTCATTCCAGAAGTTCTTAAAAACATGATTGTTCTAAAATACCTCGATCTTAGTTTGAATCAACTTGAAGGAAAAATTCCTAATCTTTTGTCCAACATGTCTTCCTTTCAATACCTTGATCTAAGTTATAATCAAGTAGAAGGAAAAATTCCTAATCTTTTGTCCAACATGTCTTCCCTTCAATACCTTGATCTAAGTTATAATCAACTAAGTGGAGTTGTACCCATTAGCCTTGGACAATTATCAGAGCTAGAGAGTTTGAGAATTTTTGGAAACTCTTTCCAAGGGTTGATCTCCAAAGCTCACTTTCAGAAATTATCCAAATTAACCGTGTTGGACTTTTCAGATAACCCATCATTGGTTATTGATCTCCACAACAATTGGATTCCTCCTTTTCAATTGAATGTCCTAGCTATGAGTTCTTTAAGGTTAGGTCCACATTTTCCAAAATGGATCAAAACTCGTAAGTATTGTCACTTTCTTGATCTTTCTAATACTGGAATTGAGGATTCTTTGCCCGATTACTTTTGGGATCAAGTTTCTTGTAGATATACAGATATCTCTAACAACCAAATTACAGGAACAATTATGAATTCTTCATTAGACGTAGAATATTTCAACATCATAAATTTAAGTTCCAATCGATTTGTAGGTCCAATACCACCTTTTTTATTTGAGGCCAACATACTAATTCTTAACGAAAACAAATTTTCAAGCCTAAATTCTATGTGTGATGTTAGGGGTGGTGAATCCTTTTTGGCCTTTCTGAATGTTTCTAACAATCACTTGTCAGGTCAGCTTCCTGATTGTTTTTCATACTTCCAGAAAATGAGTGTTCTTATTTTATCAAATAATAACTTGTCAGGTGGAATCCCTACTTCCATTGGTTACTTAAGGGAAATAAGGTCACTGCACTTAGATGGAAACAATTTAATAGGGGCATTACCTACATCCTTGAAGAATTGCATATCTTTGCAAGTTATGGATGTAGGGGGTAATAAATTATTGGGACCAATGCCCGAATGGATAGGTGAAAGTATTTCGCAACTTCAAATTTTAAGCCTCCATTCTAACCATTTCTATGGGAGTATACCAGCAAGCTTATGTCATTTGCAAAATCTTCAAATATTAAACTTGCCAATAAACAACCTTTCTGGAAGTGTACCAAATTGTCTCAATAATTTCACTGCAATGAAAGAAAATGGGGGAGAAAATGATCTTACACAATATAATTTCTCTACAAATAATTTTAGTGTGTTTAATTTTTATTATGATGAGGTAAAGCTAATGTGGAAAGGAACATGGTCTCCATACAAGAAAACTTTGTTACTAGTGAGGATGATTGATCTTTCAAGCAATAAGTTGACTGGAATGATCCCAATAGAGATCCCTCAACTCATTGGATTGGTTTCTTTGAACTTGTCTAGAAACAATTTAAGTGGAAAAATTCCTTCAGAGATGGGTCAGTTGAAATCATTAGATTCTATTGATTTTTCAAACAATCACATAGTTGGTCATATTCCTGCTAGCTTTGCTCAGATAGATCGACTTAGTGTGTTGGATTTGTCAAACAACCATTTGTCTGGGAAAATTCCAAAAAGTACCCAACTCCAAAGCTTCAGTACCACTTCTTACATAGGAAATCCTCAACTTTGTGGTGATCCACTACCAAAGTGCCCTGGAGAAGAATCAGTTCCACCTGAAGAAACATCCATTGGAACTATAAGCCAAGAAAATGAGATGGATATCTTAGGCCAAGGATTTTATATCAGTATGGGACTTGGATTTGTAGTTGGATTTTGGGGGTTTTGTGGTTCGTTGTTGTTCAACAAGTCTTGGAAATATACATATTTCAATTTCATGAATGTAGTTGGAGATTATGTGGCCACAGTGATAACATTGCATAGATCAAAACTGATGAGGATGGTCATTAAAAGCTGAAAAAGTTGATACACCAAGGATTTTTATATAAATATATTTTGAATTGTATATTATGTAATTGTTTTTCTTAGAATAAGGATAATATCTCATAGAATTTCTTGTTCTTTTTTTTTTGCCTTATATAAACATGTGACAAGTTATCATAATCAAATATAATTCAAATTCATATGAATTAATTTTTTACCAAACATATAATTTAAATGCACATTAATTTAAATGTTCAATTATTTAATAAAAAAAATTATATTTAAAACGCAAGAGATTAATAAATATTTAAATAAATTAGATGTATAATATAAAAAAAAACTCAATATTTATTCTCTTTTGCTGAATACTTACTTATGTGCTATTGTAAATTATAATCCCCTTGTATTTATAATTTTTTTCTATGACATATAAGAAAAAAAATTATAACATTATCCAATTATTTGTATTATTTTAAATTTTATTAATAAATAGGAAAAATTAATAGAAAACTCTCTTAAATTTTCAAAAAAAAAACAAAAGTTTTTCTCAATCATATCCCTTTGGTTATTATTTGATTACAAAATCCAACCCAAAATTCATGACTTTTATTATTATTTTGCAAATATCTCTCTAAAAAAATTAGAACAGTGACGAAAAAGAATATGATTATTTTTTTTCACACATGTAGGCTCTTTTTTTTAATTTCATGAAACATGGAGAGATGTATTTGTAACGTAGTCAAGAAGCATATTGGATAATGATAAGAATCATTAAGATTTCCCATTAGATCATGGCTATGGAAAAGATTAGTGAGTTCCCGTTGGGTAGGTTACCATTACCTTGCCTGTTTTAGATGTGGATGAGGTGTTTGAATTAGAAGACAATCATGCATATGAATTTGAATTATATTTGATTATGATAACTTGTCCCATATTTATATAAGGCTAAAAAATGAAGGAAGAAGAAAAAGATGTTCTATGAGATATTATCCTTATTCTAAGAAAAAAATTACATAACATATAATTAAAAATATATTTATATAGAAATCCTAGGTGTATTAACTTTTTTAGCTTTTAACGACCATCCTCGTCAGTTTTGATCTCTGCAATGCTATCACTGTGGCCACATAATCTCCAACTACATTCATGAAATTAAAATATGTATATCTCAACACACACATTATATCATTGTTGTGACCTACATTGTTTTCACCTAAAAATATTGTATATTATTCTTTTAATTCAACACTTTACTCTTATACATGATTGTATGTCTGACAGTATTGTTTAGATTATCAAATTATAAATTAATAAAAATTGAAAATAATATATTCACCTTTCTATGTTAATTAAATCTATATTTTATAAATTTTTAATTTTCATAAAACAACTTCAATAAAATGTGTATATTTTTGTGTATAAAACTCCAAATAATAAATTATAAAATTTCTCTTAAATTTAACATCCGTACCTTACCAAAATGATATGACTTGAAGCCTAATTGTTCCAGAAATATTCTTAGCTTCCATCACAACTCTTTGAAAATAGTTTTCGAATATATAATAATATAGTTTTTAAGCATTGGAGTTTTGGCCTAAAAAATATCACTTCCTTGTGATAAAACACCCAAAACTTGTAAAATTATACTCATAAAGTTACAATAAATACACGATGATTCAATTACTTGAGCTACTCTCAAAATCACAACTTGTAAAGACATAAAACCCAACATATAACAAGCAAATCAAAATCCCAAACAGTTTTTGTAAATTCTAGCATCAATAAGTAATTTATAATACCAATATTTCATAGTTTCCAAAAACCCCACAAGGACTTGAATCTAAAAATCTAGTTTTTGACTACCCAAAACCACCTTAGTGATTAGAGGAAATATAAAACTAAGTAATCAAATAAACATCCACATGGGTGAGAAAAATGAGTCATTTAAATATTATTCATAGAAAAATTAAAAATTTAGGGTATTTATATTTGGGATTTTTTTTATAAAATAATCAATATATAAAAATAAATTATAAATAATGATAATATAGCCATAAGAATATTAAATTCATACTAATTCATGAATTAAAATTATCAAAAAACAATATTTTTACATAAGTTTTTAAGAATAATTTAAGCCCAATATATTAAGATATTGAGTAATAGAAAAGAAAAAATTAAAAATAAAGAAAAGATGATGATAAGAGCTTTAATTTGGTACCTAAAATGCTACAAATGGTGAAGCTTTGTGAGAAAATGATACAAAAAATTTAGAAGTGCTGAACTGTCTTCCTCTATCCATCTTTTTCTCTTTGGTCAAATAGCCTCTTTTCTCTTTCTTTCTATGAACAGAATGGCCTTAGCTACTCATAAGAGATGGCCACACACGTGGCCAAGGGTGGTTATAGTTTTTTATTAAATAAAAAATATTAATTATATTTAATCTAACAAATTATCAATTTAACCTTTAGATTAAACAACTCATGTTAACATTATTAAATTTAAATGAAATTTGTTTTAGTCTCTTACTATTAATTTAAAAATATCAATATTTAATTATAATTACAAGAGAAAGTCTAATTAAAAATAATTTATGTAATTTAATTCTACAAAAATAAAGTAAGATCTCACAAATCTATCTATAAAAAAATGAAATTTACTTACCTAAATAGGAAATCTTAGGATACTTAGTTTATATTAGATCCCCGAGTTTCATAATAGAATCCTCAAAATTGTCATACATGACTACATAAATAAGGTTAGTAGTTATGTATTTGTTCTATTAATTCTTATGTTGCCTATTTGACTATTCCATTGCTCCACAATTCTTTCACTAATGTAAGTCATCCATAAATCTAGACATCAAATTTCAGGCATATATAAGTCTAATTGATAGGCTCCAATAATAATATAAGTAACACCAATCCACTATTCAGTATCTCAATTTTAGCACATTGAAATATATATTCATAGTGTATATTCTTTCAATTTCTATTTCAACATTCTTTTTCTTAAGATTTGTATAATTCTTATGTTAATCTTGTACAACCATCTATTTTTTCATAATTATGCCAACTTAATCCCACATATATGCAAAATAACTAAAATTCCAAATTTACCATATTTGTATTTCTTTCTTCTTCAATTTTGGCTTGTAATTCAAAACAAATCATTAGAGATGCTTCACATCTATCCTCCAAAATTATAATGGACATCGGAGATCATGCAAGTATAACACAAGTCACTCCACTACATCTCCAATTTCGTCCTGTCATTATAGATATTACTTTTATTTGATAGTTTAAAAAGCCCAAATAATCATTTTTGACTTAAATGAGAAATTACTTCACATGAATAATATATTATTAATATCCTTAAATATGTGCTAAATTAAATTTTAGAGCAAAAATAAACACAAAAACTAAGCAATTGAAATACATAAATATCTAAACTTTTTCAATATGCAAAATTAATAACGTATAAGGAAAATCATAACTTAAAGAATCTAATACTCTAATCCTGATGAAATTTTCAAAACAAGGTAAGATTCTTAACTTTTTCTCATATAAAACCATAATAAGGTTGTTCCATATATTCAAGATCTAAAAACTATCCTTTATACTAAATTGTTAGGATTCGTCCCATGTTAACTAATACTTAAGGAAGACCTATTACATTCTAGAATATTTTAAAAAGTTCTGGCATAGCTTTTTGCACTGATCTAAATTATTAAAACAAAACATAAAATCTATATGTTTATATCATCTAAAACTCAATACCCAAAACGAATCATAAAGAGAAAATAATACTAACTAATAAGTAACATTGATCTACTATATAATCCACGTTCATTAATGGATTACAAAATAGTTCAAGAAACTGAAATAATTCCTAGTAACTCTAAAAGAAGGAGAAATCATGCAAGGTAAATTCAGCAAAACTGATTTCAATCTTCATGTAAGATAGTACTCAAACCTGCAGTCAAAATTAATGCTACCTGAGATGGGAAAATCAAAGAAATTAGGGTGAGTAAAACTACTTAATTAATTAGTGGACAAGTTTTAGTAAAACATTTATGCATTTTATGTATATCAAGACTTTAGTCTGGAAACTATAAAACTAATACAACCTTTTAAAAGAACATACTCTTAAGCTTATTTGAGATCTAAAGAAATGAGAATAACCACAAAAAAAAAAAATACCCGAGAAAATAACCATGAACGACTTATATGAAATTAATCTTAGTTGTTTAACATATCTATTTACCCTTTAAAAATTCAACTATAAAAAATTAAAAAAATCATTACACAAAAGTATTCACAATCTTTATTAGTAAAATTTAAATTTAAATATGTCCACTTACCGTAAACAGTTTTGAAATTATGATCAATCACCATAGAAATACTCTAAGTAATATACTCTTAGTTAAATTTCAATAACTTTATCTAAAAAATTTGAAATGATAAACTTGAAATTATCTGTAAAACTAGATATTATAAGCTTTAAAATAAGATATAACTCATCCATATAAAATTTATAAAATAACTTCAAAGTCAAAAAATACACAGAAGGTTGAAACATGACTTTAGCTTTGATTTGTAAAGAACATGCCTTAGTACAACAAGTATAATTTACCGTAGAAAACTCCAAATTTAATTTTATAAAAATTCACAAAAACTAGACATCATCAATTTTCAAAACAAATATCACCAAATCATTGTTTAATAGAGAAATAGGTCAAAAAATTTAAAATACTAATTAGATTCAACATAGAATTTTCAACTCGTCATTCTCTAAACATACCTTCGAAAAACTTTTATAAATTTTTGTAGACAATTTCAAATGAAAAATCATAAAATGTTTCTGAAATTAAACATGTCAAGCTTTAAAAAAAAGATAAAATTTACCCGATTCAAGTCTATAAAACTATTATGAATAACAAAAACATTAAATGGTTTAAAACAGTATTTTCAACATAATCTCTATAAACCACCTTTAATAAAACATGTATATCTTTGTGTAAAAAACTTCAAATAAAAAACCATAAAGTTGATCTTAAATGAGACATCCATATCTTTTCTAAATGATAAGGGTTGAAGCCTGATCATTCCAAAAATATTCTCAGTTTCCATAATAGCTCTCAGAAAATGGTTTTTAAATGTATAAGAACACTGTTTTTAAACATTAGAGTTTTGGCCTAGAGAATATCACTTCCTCGTGATAAAAAACTAAAAACATGTAGAATTATACTCATAAAGTTCCAATAAATACATGATGATTCAATCATATAAACTACTCTCAAAATCACAACTTGTAAAGACATAAAATCCAACATATAACAAGCAAATCAAAATCCCAAACAATTTTTATAAATTCTAGCATAAAAAACTAATTTATAATACCAATATTTCATAGTTTCTCAAAAGCCCATAAGGTCCCGAGCCTAAAAAACTTGTTTTTGACTACCCAAATCCACATTAGTGATTAGAGAAAATATAACATCAAAATGGTCAAATGAACACAGATATGGGTGAGAAACATGAGTCATTTAAATATGTCACAAGTTATCATAATCAAATATTATACAAATAATTGGATAATGTGATTTTTTTACATATATGTCCTAGAAAAAAATTATAAATACATGGGAATTATAATTTACGATAACACATTAGTAAGTATTAAGAAAAAGAGAATAAATATTTTTTTTCTTTCTACATTATATATCTAATTTATTAATATGAGTTATTTGATGATCTTATATATTTTCTAAATCATCTTGTGAAGTTTCCATATTTCATTTTCTTATTCTAAAATTACAAATTTTTCAATATATTGAAGTCTAATAATAATTGCCCTTGCTCTTCCAAGAGTTAGAGAAAAGTTAGAGTAACTCACATTAATTGTATACCAATTCTTTGAATCTATTTGTATGTGTGAGAACTTTGTTGTTGAAGCGAGTGGTCAATGTGAGGATTTTTTTTGGTAAAAGTTAAGAGAGATTATTTTGATTAAATTTTTAAAGCATAGTAAAGTTTAACTCTATTGAAAAACTTAACCTTGATTAGATTTTCACTGGTTAAAAAAAATTAAGTAAATACAAATAATTGATAATTATTTGTATGGTTGGTATTGATGTTTCTAAGTTAAACTAGAGTTCCAAAAATTGTAGCCTCAATTCTTTTTATCTTTAACTAGAATTAAGTAAAGACTTTTCATATTTTAAAACTTTTAGCCTTACATTTATAAAATAAAATAAATTAAATCAAGTCAATCAATCTATAATAATAATATAAGCTAATTTACTATTTAAAATAGTGTGATTCAAACATATAATTTAAAAGTTAAAGAAAAGTTAATTTTATTATCAAACCATACACTAACCAAATCACAAAGTGAAAGTATCATGCAAAAAGGAGAAAGAAAGAAAAGAGAAACAAGATAGATATAGTATTGATGTTTTTTGTGTGGGTCAATAACAACTTTTTTTTAACTTAAGATATATAAATATTGTTAATAAAAGTAAATTTTAAGAATTGAAATCATTGTAGGAAAAAAAAGAATTGGAAATGAAATGAAATAAACACTTACAATAAATTTTAAATGTTTTTTTTTCATGCATGAATGCATGTTTTATATTTTCTTACATTAATGGTCATATTAACATAGCTAAAAATTAATCAATTTTTCCATTTTGATTTCATGTATATAGATTCTAAAGATGTCTCTATGGACATATTAAATATTGTCATATACTTTACAATTTTTTTGAATACAATGTTGTTGTTATTTTCAAGAATATTGATGTTTTGGATATCTTGACATTGATACACAATATGTATTTAATTTATAATTTTTGTGAGAAAATGTTGGAGTTGTGTCGCAATGATGTCAATAAAAAATATTTTTTTGAAAAAAATATTGGCTCATAAAAGTAAAACATATATTTGAATTTAGTTTCGTTTGATTTTTTTATTTTGAATATAAGTAAAACATATTTTCGAATATAATTTTTTGATTTCCCATATTTGCCCTTTAAACAATTCTATAAAAACAAAATCAAACGAAAGGAGTAAATCCCTATTGGTTCCACTTGCATAAGTCTTAATCAAGTAATAAAAAAAAATCCCTTGCAATAATAGACTTTTCATAATAATTCTATCACTAAAAAGATCTTCAAGATCCAAATTAATTTAACTGGATTCAACAATTAGTATTCAATCCTTAAAGCTAGTACAAACACAGAATACCATACAAACATTTTCACACAACTCTCTAACAACCTCTTGAATTCATTAGTAACTAATTATCATATATAAATCCAATATTAAGTGTCTTAAATTTTCAATGTTTATTTTTCTTTCATGCATTTGTGCATGGTTTATATTTTCTTAAAATGTTCATATTAACATAACCAAAAATTAATCAATTTTTCCATTTTGATTAAACGTATATACATTCTAAAGATGTCTATATTGACATATTAACTATTGTCATATGTTTTACAAAATTAATCAATTATTCTTTGTTGCTCAATGAAGGATGAAGACAGAGGATGACAGAAAAAGAAAACCCATGACAAAAATCAAGAACGATGAAGATGGAGATGATAGTGTCCTTTGATCGATGGATATTATGATATAAAAATATCTATGAGTATCTTCTTAATAAGGTTCAATTTAATATAATTTAAGATTTTTATTAAAAAAATATATAAAAGATCAAAATTAATAAGAAATAACTTTAATATCCAAAAATATAATAATAAAATAACTAAAATATATAATTTTTAAAAAAATTATGATTAATGTGTTAAATTTATAAAAAAAATGATCAAAATATCGTGATATCCTAATTCGAATAAAAGCTTTAACCTTTAATTAAAAACAAACAATTAAAATTTCGTAACATTAGTTTTTGAAATTTTATTTGATTAAATTATAATAAAAAATAAAATAAACTTTGATTTGATCGTGTCTTGTAAAATTTTCAATAACATGCAATAATCGAATCAATGCATTTTTTTTTAACTTTTGTTCGCAACACAATCTAATAAAACAAAAACCAGAAAATTTAAATTAAGTTGATTTAGATTAAATGAGTGGATGTTATGAATTGCCCAATTAAATATCTAAATAAACAAATGGTATACAAAGACAGGAAAATCTTTTACATTTTCTACCTTCAAAGCTTGGAGTATAGAATTGTAATTAGTGGTTGGAGTATAGAAGACTTGGCAAGTATTCTTAAATTGTAACAAGTACATATATTTGACTACTCAAAGTCTTTATGCAAGAATTGTAATTATTGGTTGGAGGATATAAGACTTGGCAAGTGGCTGAAGTCTTCTGCGTGGTTTATTAGGAGAGATATTTCTAACAAGCTTTCGTAGAATTGTGTCATATTAAAATTAAAATAATTAATAATAAATAAAGAGGAAATTATTCAAAAGTCTCTTGATATTTTTAAAAACATTCCTTATATTTAATAATTAAATTTATGTACATCATCTCCATTATTATTTCTAACAAGTGGGAGTTTTTTTTTATATTCAAATGTCTATTTGGAAATGAAAAGGATGGAAATAAGTTGATACCAATGCTACTGTAATTCATCCGTTTTCAACCGGTGAAAAATTAGCTAATATCACTATTATTGTAATTCGTTAGTTTTTAACATATGAGAACATATGAGTAAAAGGGCTCATTAATTACATGCATGCTGATCATACGCAAGCAAATAAGGACTCATTAATCATTTATTTATTCTATTGCTACTGAATTTGGGAGACAATTCTTGTTTAATGGTTTAAAAAATAATAATATTCACTAAATTACATAATATACTGAAACATTACTACTTAAATCATGATATAAATATGAGTAAAAGGTTTTGAACTAATATAATAATAATATTATGAAATATTACTACTAAAAAATGAATATAATCTTCTATCTTTTAATCAAAATATGTATTTATGTCGTATTTCTAAATAAAACTTCTGAATTCACTTGAAAGTTAATTATCTATTTTTTAAACATAAAATACTAATTTTTTAGTAAGAAAGAAATAAACTTGTGAAAACTTAATAAACTTAAATATTATGAATACAATGGATAAATACTTATAAAATTTGAGTAAAATGTGTCCACTTACAAAACCAAACGAGCTCCACGGCTCAAGAACGATCAATATGTTCCACAAAAGTATCACCTCTTATTAATTCCATAATTATAAAATTAGATAATTTATAATTTTCAAAAAACTAAACTTTCCAAGCAAGACAACTTATACTAAAAAAAAACTAAATTTTAAAATAAAGTTTCATAATTTCATTCTAAATCCCCATAATTCTTAAACTAATATCATACCTACTAATTATCCAAAATTATCAAAATTAACTAAAGTATAATAGACATTAAAAATAATTAATTAATATAAAAATAGTTAAGAAAAAACAAACTATTTAATTATTACTCATATTCATTAAGAAGTTAAAAAATCTAAAATTTTTTCTAAAATACTTAATATATACAAATAAATCATAAGAGATGATATTGTGACGAGAACATTAAATACATACTTTTTACATGGATTTTAAAGAATCATTCAAACCAAATATTCTTAAAATAATTAATACTAGAAAGGAAAAATTATAAATAAATAATGAGGGAGAAGAGATGTTTAATTTGATAATTTAAATGTTATAAATGGTAAGAAATAAATAAAAATTTATGATAAAATGCTAATTTATACTCGAGGTTTTCTTTGTTTCCTCACTCATATGGCCGTAAAGTTTCATAATGTTAACGATGCATTCAGCTGTGACCATGCATTTAAATTTCCAATTCTTTGTTGATAGTGATATGACCAGAACTAAAACATCAAGCAAACAAGTTGTACAAAAATTTATACCTTACTCAAACTTCATGCAAGACTTTGCATAAAAAAACGAAAGAAAAAAAGTGACGAAGAAATAATTGAAGAAAGGGATTGAAAAAAAGAAAGAAATAAAATTACTCAAAATTATCTATAAACAAACTTGATATCTTACTTCATTTTAATAGTGATCTAAATATATAAATTGTATATAAGAGATGTTATATTTATAATTATAAATTTTAAAGGTATTAATTTTTATAAATTTTTAAATAAATTTTAAATTATCCCATTAAATATCTAAATAAACAAGCAGTATCCAAAGACAGGAAAATCATGTACCTTCTTGGGGAAATGGGCAAGAAAAAAAGAATATTGCAAATGGAATGTAATTCTGGTCATGTAGTAAACAAACGGTTATTTATTTATTTATTATGACAAGAAACTGTTAGTTTGCATTTGTCATAATAATGATGATAATTAATGCATGTTAAATAAGAAAGTAAGAAAATGAAAATAAAATAAAGGACTTATTTAATAATATTAAAGTGCATTAATAAGTTCCTAATAATATGGATTAATAAAAAGAGGTAGTGTCATTTCAATTCTTGTAAGGTGGAATTTGAAAAATTTTATCAATAAAAATTTACAAGATATTTAAATTAATTGAACAAGAAATTAATAATAATGAAAAATAATAAAAACATATTGATATAATAGTAATAATAATATATTCAATGTGATTAACCAAAGAAAATGAAGAACAAGAAAGAAGAAGGAATGATGAAAGTGTTGAATTATATTGTTATTTGTTAAATTGAAATTACATATAGAAAAAGCTATTTATAACATATTTTAAAAATATAAATTACGTTGTAATCTTTTAAAAAATTAAACGATTTAGTTTATTTTGAATTTAAGGTTTAATCGTAAGTCGTAATCCTTTTTATATGAATGAAGTTTCTTTTTAAACCCCCTTGGAAAAAAGCCATATGTTATGGTTCATTTTTTGATCACGTTATTCTATTTCATTTTGCAAATGAGTAATAAAATAAATAAATAAAAATAGTTAAATGTTAATTAACAAGGAGTTATTGTTCACAATGCATTTAGTTGCGAGCAAGCTATTTATAACTATATTTTAAAAATATAGTTAATTAACAAGGAGTTATATAAAAATAAAGAAAAAAGAAGACTATATGCAAGACTTGCAATTAATGGTGGCAAGTCTATGTTGAACGGTCTAAGTCTTGTGCTAGTTACAAAAACTTATATCATACTCATAGTCAGGATTTATGAAGGCTTTTATATAAAAAGACAGATGCAAGACTTGCAATTATTCAAATGTGTCTATTTGGAAATGAAAACGAAAGAAATAAGTTGACGTAACTATTATAATAATATTGTAATTCGATAGTTTTTACATAGTTTTTTTGCTAATTTTTAAAACCAACGTATTTGGTGGTGGTGAAAAAATTATCGCTTATTTTAAAATTGATAATTTTTTTTTCTTTTTTAAATCATTGAATTTTTGTATACATGTAAGGTCACCTAAGAATAAGAATAATAAAAATGAGTGGAGTTAGTATATTTTACATTAGAAATAAAATCCCTTTTAAGATCCATTTATCATTTGGAAAATATTTCTATTTTATGTTTTGTACAATTTTGGGGAAAAAATATTGATATTGTCTATTATAATATATATACGTACTATATATTTAACATAATATAGGAAAGTTAAGTACTTTAATGTTTCCAACCTCTCTCAAACACAATAGCTCGTCAATGGCAAAGTTGATTTCTTTAATGATTTCACCTATAAGTCTTATTGTCCTGTTAGTGTTTGTATTTCCCTCTACAAGCACCACTTATGCATTTACCTTCAATTCAAGTGTACCAGATACACAAGTGAAGTGCATAGAATCAGAAAGACAAGCACTTATCAAGTTCAAAGATAATCTTATTGACAAATTTGGTCTTTTATCCTCTTGGCACAATGGGGAAGAAAAAAGAGAGTGCTGCAAATGGTATGGAATTCAATGTGACAACAAATTTGGTCATGTGATCAAGCTTCATGTTTCTGGATCATCACGTTGGAGATATGATAGAGAAATTGAAGGTAAAATAAGTGATTCATTGATAGACTTGCCTTACCTGAATT
This sequence comes from Hippophae gyantsensis, assembly GCA_030763125.1. NCBI lineage: Eukaryota > Viridiplantae > Streptophyta > Magnoliopsida > Rosales > Elaeagnaceae > Hippophae > Hippophae gyantsensis. The sequence continues at coordinate 56,670,883 of CM061032.1, read as the reverse complement.
ATTTGAACCTTAGTATGAATTATCTATTTGGTGGTAGGCACTTTCCAAGTTTCATTGCAAACCTTTCGAGGTTGGAGGTTCTTGATCTAAGTCACTCTTTTTATGATAGCTATTCGCATTCAATGGAGTGGGGTTCACATGTTTCTGCTCTAAGACACCTTGATCTGAGTGGCATAAATCTCACCAAACTAATAAGCTGGATTGCGATGATAAATAAACTGCCTAATCTCAAAAAATTGAACTTAGATCATTGTTCTCTCCAAGATATCACTCCTTCATCTCTTCATGTAGTCAATTCTTCAACATCTCTTGACTTCATTTCCCTCTCCCGAAACCATCTTTCAGTTTCCATATTCAAATGGCTTTTAAAATTAAATAATAGTAACTTATTGGTTCATCTTGACCTTCGTTTCAACAACTTAAATGGTTTCATTCCAGAAGTTCTTAAAAACATGATTGTTCTAAAATACCTCGATCTTAGTTTGAATCAACTTGAAGGAAAAATTCCTAATCTTTTGTCCAACATGTCTTCCTTTCAATACCTTGATCTAAGTTATAATCAAGTAGAAGGAAAAATTCCTAATCTTTTGTCCAACATGTCTTCCCTTCAATACCTTGATCTAAGTTATAATCAACTAAGTGGAGTTGTACCCATTAGCCTTGGACAATTATCAGAGCTAGAGAGTTTGATAATTTTTGGAAACTCTTTCCAAGGGTTGATCTCCAAAGCTCACTTTCAGAAATTATCCAAATTAACCGTGTTGGACTTTTCATATAACCCATCATTGGTTATTGATCTCCACAACAATTGGATTCCTTCTTTTCAATTGAATGTCCTAGCTATGAGTTCTTTAAGGTTAGGTCCACATTTTCCAAAATGGATCAAAACTCGTAAGGATTGTCACGTTCTTGATCTTTCTAATACTGGAATTGAGGATTCTTTGCCCGATTACTTTTGGGATCAAGTTTCTTGTAGTTATACAGATATCTCTAACAACCAAATTACAGGAACAATTATGAATTCTTCATTACATGTCAAATATTTCAGATTCATAGATTTAAGTTCCAATCGATTTGAAGGTCCAATACCACCTTTTTTATTTAACGCCACCCAACTCTTATTTAACAAAAACAAATTTTCAAGCCTAAATTCTATGTGTGATGTTAGGGGTGGTGAATCCTTTCTGACCTTTCTGGATGTCTCTAACAATCACTTGTCAGGTGAGCTTCCTGATTGTTTTTCATACTTCCAGAAATTGATTGTTCTTATTTTGTCAAATAATAACTTGTCAGGTGGAATCCCTATTTCCATTGGCAACTTAAATGAAATAATAATATTGCACTTAGATGGAAACAATTTAATAGGGGCATTACCTACATCCTTGAAGAATTGCATATCTTTGCAAGTTATGGATGCAAGGGGTAATAAATTATTGGGACCAATACCAGAATGGATAGGTGTAAGTCTTTTTCTCCTTCAAATTTTAAGCCTCAGTTCTAACCATTTCTATGGGACTATACCAGCAAGCTTATGTCATCTGCAAAATCTAAAAATATTAAATTTGCCAATAAACAACCTTTCTGGAAGTGTACCAAATTGTCTCCATAATATCACTGTAATGCAAAAAAATGATCTTACACTAATATTCAATGTATCTATCGTTATACCTCATGATTATTATTATTATCATTATTATGATGAGGTAGAGCTAATGTGGAAAGGAATATGGTCTTCATACAAGAAAACTCTGTTACTAGTGAGGATGATTGATCTTTCAAGCAATAAATTGACTGGAATGATCCCAGTAGAGATCACTCAACTCATTGGATTGGTTTCTTTGAACTTGTCTAGAAACAATTTAAGTGGAAAAATTCCTTCAGAGATGGGTCAGTTGAAATCATTAGAATTTATTGATTTTTCAAACAATCACATAGTTGGTCATATTCCTGCTAGCTTTGCTCAGATAGATCGACTTAGTATGTTGGATTTATCAAACAATAATTTGTCTGGCAAAATTCCAAAAGCTACTCAACTCCAAACCTTCAATACCACTTCTTACATGGGAATCCTCAACTTTGTGGTGATCCACTGCCAAAGTGTCCTGGAGAAGAACTAGTTCCACCCGACGAAACATCCATTGGAGCTAGAAACCAAGAAAATGAGATGGATATCTTAGGCCAAGGATTTTATGTCAGTATGGGACTTGGATTTGTAGTTGGATTTTGGGGGTTTTGTGGTTCGTTGTTGTTCAACAAGTCTTGGAGATATACATATTTCAATTTCATGAATGTAGTTGGAGATTATGTGACCACAGTGATAGCATTGCAGAGATCAAAACTAATGAGGATGATCATTAAAAGCTGAAAAAATTGATATACCAAGGATTTTTAGATAAATATATTTTGAATTATATATTATGTAATTGTTTTTCTTAAAATAAGGATAATATCTCATAGAATGTCTTGTTCCTTTTTTTTAGCCTTATATAAATATGTGACAAGTTATGGTAATCAAATATAATTTAAATTCATATGAATTAATTTTTTACCAAACATATAATTTGAATGCACTTTAATTTAAATGTGCAATTATTTAATAAAAAATATATTATATTTAAAACACAAGAGATTAATAAATATTTAAATAAATTAGATGTATAATATAGAAAAAAACTCGATATTTATCCTCTTTTGCTTAATACTTACTAATGTGCTATTGTAAATTATAATCCCCTTGTATTTATAATTTTTTTCTATGACATATAAGAAAAAAAATTATAACATTATCTAATTATTTGTATTATTTCAAATTTTATTAATAAATAGAAAATATTAATAGAAAACCCTCTTAAATTTTCAAAAATAACAAAAGTATTTCTCAATCATATCCCTTTGGTTATTATTTGATTACAAAATCCAACCCAAAATTCATGACTTTTATTATTATTTTACAAATATATCTCTAAAAAAATTAGAACAGTGACGAAAAAGAATATGATTATTATTTTTCACACATGTAGGCTCTTTTTTTTAATTTCATGAAACAGGGAGAGATGTATTTGTAACGTAGTCAAGAAGCATATTGGATGGTTGGTAAACTAATGTGGGCCATTAGCAGATTGAAGAATTGGTTGGTGTGGCATCGAAAGAAAAGGAAGAAAAGAAAAGAAAAAGTCAAAAGTTTATGCCATTTGTCTCCATCAATTCATGCATGCAGAATGGAGAAGAGTGGAGTTTTTGGCTTTATAAAGCCTTAGCTTCAATCTCAAAATATACATATCAGAAGCGGAGAAAAGAAAAGAGAGAGAGAGTTTTTGAGAGAGAAATTAAGAGAGCCAATTTGTGAAGTTTTACCCACAAATTGAAGATACATATTTTTTGTATTTTTGTAAGAGATCCACCTAAAACGTGAAGTGTGTAATCCCATCTTATTATAATGGAAGTTTAAGTGGCCTACGGGTCCCGTGGTTGTTACTTTCATTTCTGAAGGTTTTTCCACGCTAAAATCTTGGTGTTATTTTGTTTTATTTTGATTTGGGAAATTATCTTGGGTGTGTGAAATTTATTTCCTTACAACCCATCTATTTTTCCTAACAAAGTGGTATCAGAGCCTTGATTTTATTAAGAAAAGATACTATTTACAGAGTATTGTTCACATATACGGTACTATTCTGTCGGTAGGCACTATTCACAAAGTACTATTCACATATACATATTATTTTGTCGACGGTACTATTCATCGGTACTATTCAAACGTACTATTCATATAGTACTATTTGGAAGCACTATTTATCAGTACTATTCATCGTCAAAAACCAAGCTTGGCAAAACCAGTTGACTGACGATTCAAATGGAGGAGAGCACAGGTAATATGATAAAGTTGACCGCATTTAATTATGCAATTTGGAAGCCAAAGATGGAAGATCTTTTATACATTAAAGATCTATGGAAGCTAATTATAATGCCAAAGGAGAAAGAAGTAACTAGTGCAGATATTGAATGGGCCGTTCTGAACCGAAAGTGTGCTACTCAAATCAGACAATGGATCGACAAAATCATTTTTCAAAACTTTGCTAATGAACACGATGCTTACGTTCTTTGGCAAAAGTTGGAGAAAATGTATGCAAGGACAACCGCACAGAATAAAGCTAATCTGATGCGACGATTAGTCAATTTGAAGTATAAAGACGGAAGCAGCGTATCAGAACATATGAGTGAGTTTCAAGGAATTGTAGATCAACTCAACTCTATGAAGATGACTGTAGATGATGAGCTACAAGCGTTGTTGATGTTGAGTTCTCTACCAAAAATTTGGGATACTCTAGTTGTGTCAGTTGGTAACTCAGCTCCTGACGGTAAGCTTACCATGAATATGGTAAAAGACAGAATGTTAAACGAAGAGTCTCGACGAAAATATGAAGGATATACTCCTGACACTGAAGCGCTTGTCATGTAGAAACAAGGCAAGCAAGAATGGTACGGGAAAAGTAAAAGTAGAAATCCCCGTAACCAAAGTCAACAAAGAGAACGGTCGAAGTCTAAATCAAGGTATGACATGAAGTGTCATCATTGCGGCAAGCCTGGACACTTCATTCGAGAATGTAAAAGGTTAAAGGCAGAATAATCCAGAAATCAAGAAGCAGAAACCCGAACAAATGACACCATAACTATCACTGAGGAAGTTGTCATTGTTCGAGATGTTGATTATGTCAATCTTGCATGCCAAGACAATACTTGGGTAGTTGACTTAGGCGCTTCCTATCATGTCACCTCACGACGGGAATTCTTCTCAACCTACACTCAAGGTGATTTTGGACGTGTGAGGATGGGAAATGATGATGCATCAAAAATTGTCGGCATTGGCAATATTTATCTTGAGACTAATCTTGGATGCAGATTACTTCTGAAAGATGTGAGGCATGTTCCTGATATCCGCCTCAATTTGATCTCTACCGGTATGCTTGATGATGATGGATGCAAAAATTATTTTGGTGAAGGAAAGTGGAAGCTCACCAAAGGCAATTTGGTAATAGCTAAATGCAAGAAAGATACATCACTCTACATCACAGAAGCCAGACTGTGTAGAGGAGAAGTAAATACCACAAGGAAAGAAGTTCCTACCAAGCTATGGCATAAGCGACTCGGCCACATGAGTGAAAAAGGTCTCAAAATTCTTTCCAAAAATGAGCTCTTGCCAAGAATGAAAGGTAAACCCTTGCAAACTTGTGTTGACTGTATTATGGGAAAATAACATAGAGTTTCATTTCGTAGTCTCGCACCATCTAGAAAGGAAAATATTCTAGATTTAATACACACAGATTTCTGTACAATGAGTTGTAAGTCATTAAGAGGTGCTCACTATTTTGTGACCTTTATTGATGACCATTCAAGAAAAGTATGGAATTTTGCTTGGAAAACTAAAGATCAAGTGTATGAAGTTTTCAAGCAGTTTCATGTAAAAGTGGAGAGAGAAACTGGCAGACGTTTGAAGTGTGTACGTGCAGATAATGGTGGTGAGTATCGTGGACCATTCGAGGAGTACTGCAGAAGTTTTGGCATCAGGCTGGAAAAATCAGTACCAAAGACACCTCAACACAACGGTGTCGTAGAGAGAATGAACAGAACCATATGTGAAAGAGTCAGATGTATGCTCTCAAATGCAAAACTGCCAAACTCATTTTGGAGGGTGGCAATGAGGACAGCAGTCGATTTAATCAACCTTTCTCCATCAGTTCCACTGAATTATGACGTACCGGAAAGAGTTTGGACGGGGAAGGATGTTTCTTACAAACACTTGAAAGTATTTGGCTGTAGAGCATTTGTTCACATCCCAAGAGATGAGCGATCCAAGTTGGATGGAAAAGTGAAACAGTGTATCTTTATGGGATATGCCCATGAAGAATTTGGCTATAGACTTTGAGATCCTATTAGCAAAAGGATTGTTAGAAGCAGAGACATGGTATTTCTTGAAGATCAAACAATCGAGGATTTTGGGAAATCTGAGAAACCACAGTCAGATGAAATTCCAGTTAATCTGGACCTAGTCTCACCACCAATATATCCTGATGACGGGGGAGTTACATCAGATACTGATGATGTCAATCCACCAACTGGCAGTTCAGAACCAGAACAAGTTTCTGAAAAATTCCAACCAGAAGTACAAACAAGGAGATCCACCCGAGTACGACAACCTAGTCGTATATATTCTCCTAACAAGTATGTGATGCTCACTGAAGGGGGAGAACCAGAGAGTTATGACGAAGCTATCACTGATCAGCATAAGAATGAGTGGTTAAAAGCCAAGCAGGAAGAAATAAAATCTCTGCATGAGAACCACACATTTGACCTGATGAAACTACCACAGGGAAGAAAAGCTCTCAAGAACAAGTGGGTGTACAGAATCAAAAGTGAAGAAGGTAGCTCGTAACCACGCTATAAAGCAAGATTGGTTGTGAAAGGATTCGAGCAGAAGAAAGGCGTTGACTTCGATGAAATATTCTCACCAGTGGTTAAAATGTCTTCAATCCAAGTTGTTCTTAGTTTGGCAGCTAGTCTTAATCTGGAGGTTGAACAACTTGATGTAAAGACTGCATTCTTACATGGTGATCTTGATGAGGAAATCTATATGGAGCAACCCGAAGGTTTCCAAGTCAAAAGAAAAGAGAAGTTGGTATGCAGACTAAAGAAAAGCTTGTATGGTCTGAAGCAAGCACCAAGGTAGTGGTACAAAAAGTTCGACTCATTCATGGAGAAAAATGAATATAGTAGAACGACGGCTGATCATTGCGTCTTCATCAAGAAATTCTTTGATGGTGATTTTATTATTCTTTTGCTTTATGTTGATGATATGTTAATTATGGGTCAAAATATTGACAAGATTAACAAGTTAAAGAAGGATTTGAGCAAGTCCTTTGCAATGACGGACTTAGGACCTACCAAGCAGATTCTTGGCATGACGATTACCCGCAACAGGAAAAACCAAACGATCTGGCTTTCCCAAAAACGGTATGTTGAAAAAGTTCTTGAAAGATTCAACATGAGCAAAGCTAAACCTGTTAGTTGTCCACTTGCAAGCCACTTCAAACTTAATGTGAGTCAATTTCCCTTAAGTGAGGAAGAGAAATCAGAGATGAGCAAGGTGCCTTATGCATCAGCAGTTGGCAGTCTAATGTATGCTATGGTATGCACCAGACCAGACATTGCAGATGTTGTTGGCGTTGTGAGTCGATTCCTATCAAATCCTAGAAAGGAACATTGGGCAGCTGTCAAATGGATACTTAGGTATCTCAGAGGAACCTCCAGTCATTGTTTATGCTTTGGTAATAATAAACATGTATTAGAAGGATATACAGATTCAGATATGGCTGGCAACGTAGATACGAGGAAATCTATATCCGGGTACCTAATAACATTTGAAGGGGGAGCTGTTTCATGGAAATCATGATTACAAAAGTGTATTGCCTTAAATACCACAGAAGCAAAGTACATTGCAATCACTGAAGGTTGTAAGGAGATCCTGTGGATGAAAAAGTTCCTACAAGAATTGCATCATAACCAAGAAAACTATGTTTTTTATTGCGACAGTCAGAGTGCAATTCATCTTAGTAAGAGCCCAACCTTCCACTCAAGATCCAAACACATCGACGTAAGGTATCATTGGATTCGTGATGTGTTGGAACATAAACTACTGGAAGTTGAAAAGGTTCACACCAATGATAACGGGGCAGATATGATGACAAAGACCGTGACTAGAGAAAAACTTGTTATCTGTAGAAAGATTGTAGGTGTGGAAGATCCCTATCCCACATAAGTTGGAGGGGGAGATTTTTTGGTCAACTAATGTGGGCTAGCAGCAGATTGAAGAATGGGTTGGTGTGGCGCCGAAAGAAAAGGAAGAAAAGAAGAAAAAAAAATGTCAAAAGTTTCTACCATTTGTCTCCATCAATTCATGCGTGAAGAATGGAGAAGGGTGGAGTTTTTGGCTTTATAAAGCCTTAGCTGCAATCTCAAAATATACATATCAGAAGCGGAGAAAAGAAAAGAGAGAGAGAGTTTTTGAGAGAGATTTTGAGAGAGAAATTAAGAGAGCCAATTTGTGAAGTTTTACCCACAAATTGAAGATATATATTTGTTGTATTTTTGTGAGAGATCCACCTAAAAAGGTGAAGTGTGTAGATCCAATTTATAGTAAATATAGAGAATAAGATTACATAAAGATATATTGTGGAATGTCACTCAAATTAAGTAAATTAACTTTTTTTTGTAGGATGAGTTTATCTAATCAAGTTTAATCTCATACTATATAAATTAGTTACTCTTTGTATCTTAAGTAGGTTTATATAATTATAGATAAGGCCTAAATGTATTATATATAATTTTTAGGGTTGTTTTTCTTTTGTATAGAAATGTGGTACCTTAAGGTTGTGTATGGAGTCCTATGGACTATAAATAACAAAATAAGGTCACCATATGCGGATGGTATCTATTTCCTCATATTAATGATCTCTTTGACCAACTATAAGTTGCAAATATGTTATCAAAAAATTGATTTGCGTTATGGTTACTTCAACTAAAGATTAAAGAATTGGACATTCCAAAAATCGCATTTAGAACTCGTTATGGTCACTACGAATTTCTAGACATGTATTTTGGTTTAACTAATGCTCTAGTTACTTCAATAGATCTTATGAATCAAAATCTTTTGTCCTTTCTTAGATAGATTTGTTATCATTTTTATTGATGATATTTTAGTTTATTCTCAAAATAAAAAGAAGTATGAAGATCATCTCAGGCTTGTGTTGCAAACTCTAAGAGAGAAACAACTATATACCAAGTACAACAAGTGCCAATTTTGGTTGGATCAAGTTATATTTTTGGGACATTTCATATGAACAAAATGGATCTCTATTGACCCTCTAAAGATAGAAGTTGTGCTTAAGTGGGAAAGACATTCCAATGTGATCGAAGTGTAAAGTTTTTTGGCATTAGTCAGATACTATCATCGATTTGTCGAAGGAATCTCAAAGCTTGCATTTTCGTTAACTCACTTGACAAGGAAAGATATAAAGTTCAAGTGGAAAGATGAGTACAAAAGGATTTTCCAAGAGTTAAATAGTCGATTAACCTCTGCTCTATTACTTACTCCTTCAGGTAATGATGGATTTATAATATTTAGTGATGCCTCTTACCAAGGATTAGGGTGTGTCATCATACAACATATTAAGATCATCGCTTATGCTTCAAGACAACTCAAATCACATGAACTCAACTATCATAGCTCATTTAAAGACAAGGTATTTTCCTTTACTTGTCGAGTTGAAGAAGTCAGATGTATAGTTATCATTTGATGACTCGAGAGCTCTATTGGCTAGTTTTTGTGTAAGACCTAGTTTAATTGATATAGTTTGTGAAGCTTAATCTCAAGATCTCATTTTAGTCCAATTGAAAGAGGAGTTACAAAACGGTTCTCAAGTGGACTTAACTATTCAAAATGAAGGTGTTTTGGTTCTTAACAATAGATTATGTGTTCTTGATGATAGGGACTTGAAGAGGGAGATTTTAGAAGAGGCTAATACTTCTACTTATGCCATGCATCCAAGCAATACTAAAATGTATCAAACCTTGAAAAATCATTATTGGTAGAAACACATGAAGTGAGAAATAAAAAAATTTGTATCTAGGTGTTTAATATGCCAAAAAGTGAATGAAGAGAACTAGAGACCCTTTGAACCATTACAACCACTACCAATTCCTAAATGGAAATGGGAACACATCATTATGAATTTCTTAGTGGGACTTCCTTAAACTCAAAAGGGTCACGAGGTCATTTGGGTTGTTGTTGATAGATTAGCTAAACTGTATGTGGAAGAGATTGTTAGATTACATGGTGCTCCAGTCTCTATTGTGTAGGATAGAGACAAGCACTCTACATCTTTTCTATGCCAAGTCTATAGTAAACCATCGAAACGAAATTGAAATTTACTATTGCATTTCATTCATCGATAGATGCCCAATCAAAAAGAACCATTCAAACCCTTGAAGATATGCTACATGCTTATGCTTTACAATTTAAAGGCAATTGGGATGATTAATTTTCTACCACTAATGTAATTTACTTACAATAATAGCTACCATTCGAGTATTGAGATGGCTCCTTACGAAACATTGTATGGTAGAAAATACAAGACACCAATATATTGGGATAAAGTGGGTGAACGAAGACTTCTACATCTCAAATATGTTAACAAGATGTGTGAGAAGGTTCCAACAATCACGGAAAGATTGGAAATTGCTCAAGATCAACAAAAGAGTTGTATAGATCCAAAAAGAAAAAATGTTGAATTTAAAGTTAGAGATCGAGTGTTTTTAAAATTATCTCCAAAGATAGGTGTTGTCTGATTTGAGAAAAGAGGCAAGTTGAGTCTTTGATATATAGGTCCATACAAAGTGATAGAGAAAATTGGTCTAGCTTCTTATCGCTTGGAACTACCATTTGAATTGTCTCAAATCCATGATGTATTTCATGTTTGTATGCTTCAAAAGTATGTATCCGATCCATCCCATATTTTAGAACCTCAACCCATTGAATTAAGAGAAGACATGACCTATGAAGAGAAACCAGAACGAATTCTGGATAGAAAGGACCAAGTCCTTTGAAACAAGATAATCCATTTGGTAAAAGTTCTTTGGAGAACCATGCAATAGAGGAATTAACATGAGAACATGAAGATCTAATGCACACCAAATATTTAAAACTTTTTTAATTAGGTCAATGAAGTTATTGGACAAACTTTTTTAGGATATAGTTGTGAGACCTTAATATATATATATATTCTTTTAGTTAGACTTTTTCTTGCAAATACATTTCAGATATTGATATTTTTAAATTAATGTTAGGTGACTAAATTTTTTTCATTTAGAATTAATAATATTAATATTAATTAATTAATTTAAGATTAAATTGATAATATATTAGATTTTAATATAATTAATAACTTTTATTTATTAAGAAAAGGAAAAGAAGAAGAAGAATGTATATAAGCTAACCATGTGTGGCATTTATGATATAAATGAAAGAAAGGTCATTCTACTATGAGGAGAGAGAGAGAGAGAGAGAGAGAGAGAGAGAGTATAATTTAGAATGTCGAAGAAGAAAGAAAAATAGGAAGACTAGTTGAGTTCATCACCCTTTTTTTATTGTATTTATCCTACAAATTTTCATTATTTGTAATATTTGAAGTATCAAATTAAATCTATTTTTATCCTCTTTATATATTTATAATTTTTTCTTTCTAATACTCACTATTTTAAGAGTATTTGACTTAAATGATTCTTCAAATCCATGTTACAATATCACTTTTTGATAGTTTTAATTCATAAATAAGTATGAATTTGATATTCTCATCACTATATTATTATTACCCATGATTTATTTTTATAAATAAATTATTCTAGAGAAAAACCTCAAATTTAAAAACCTTAATTTTTAAACCCCGTTCCTTTGAACAAGTCTAATCTTGATATTGAGTTTTACTTGAAGTAGTTGCTTTCTTAGAAGTAGTTGAAGGCCCATCGGGTAATTTTTTTGATGGAGCACTAATAAACTATTAGTTGATTCTTGTCGATTATTTATGCATTGGATTCTTGATTTTTATAGTGTTTATATTTTGCTCATTTGGTTGTAGTTTCAATAGCTCAGACAACAAGTACTGAAGTAACACCAACTCACTAGCTCACCAACAAACCAATGCACCAGTACACTAGCGCATCAGCACACCAGCACGCACACAGGCACCCCAGCACATCAGTACTCATATAGGCACCCCAACACACCAACACACCATCACCAGCACACCACTACCAACTTACTTTTTGTGGTTGCAGCTATTGCTAACAACGCCTATGGTATTTTCCTTTTCTCTACACTTATGCTGAAATCGTTGTGGACTTGATTATGTTAATTTGAAGTACACTTATAAATGATTATAATAGTAAGAAGTCAGTTTGTAATAGTAAGACTATTCTTCATAATCATTGTAAATATTAGAATTAACTAGTAAGATTTTATTATGTTTTAGTGTATAAACTCTCAAATGTAATTACACTTTTAATTTTAATATAATATGATTTTTAATATTGTAATTAATAATTACAATAGACATACCTTATGGTCTCGATCTTATAGAAACTGAGACTAGAGACATACCCTATGGCCTCAGTTTTTAAAAAACCGAGGCCATAGACATACCCTATGTGTTCAATTTTTTAAAGATCGAGGCCATAGACATACCTTATGGCTTCAGTTTTTAAAAGACTGAGGCTATAGGTAAACATTTATGGTCTCTCTCACTTAGGCCTCAATTCTTATAGCCGTGGCCATAGATCTACGATCATGGTTAAAAACCGAGGTCATATACATGTATTGTAGTAGTGTATGTACTAGTTTTCTAGAAGAAAAATCTCACCAAACTCGCACTAGAGAAAATGTTAGTCATATATATGCAAAGCTCTTATACATGCATGCAGACGAAAAAAGTTTGAATTACATGTGTATTGGTCATATATGAGAAAATATAGGCTCATTAATCATTTATTTATTCTATTACTATTGAATTTAGGGGATGAGGCTTGTTTGATGGTTTAAAAAATAATAATACGTACTAAATTACATAATATACTGAAACATTGCTGCTTAAATCATGATATAAATATGAATAAAAGGTTATGAACTGACATAATAATTATACTTTGAAACATTATTGGTACAAGTTAAATATAAACTTCTATGTTTTAATCTAAATTTGTATTTATATCTTAAATTTGAATTTACATGAAAGTCAATTATCTACTTTCTAAACATAGAATGCTTATTTTCTATTAAGAAAGAAATAAACTTATGAAAACTCAATAAACTTACGTATTATGAATACAATACACAAATACTTATAAAATTTGGGTAAAATGTGTTTACTCATAGAACCAAACAAGCTAAGTAGCGGAAGAACGATTAATAGACTCTACATAAATATCACATCCTATTAATTTCATAGTTATAAAATTAGATTATTTATAATTTCCAAATAACTAAACTTTCCAAGCAAACTAAGTTATAAAATAAAGTTCCATAATCTCTTCTAAATTCCCATAATCCCTAAATTGTTATCATACTTGAAAGGTTATAAGATATGAACCTAATTAACCTAGAAGGGATAAATATGTTATTTTTAATTTTTATTAATTTATAATTTTGTAATCTAAATAAAGCGACCAAGCATGTAATCGCGTGTAATAATATAGTACAAAAATTAAAGATTAACACACGATATTTATAGGTGGAAACAACCTAGGCCACAACCATAACCTACGAGAAAAATCATCGATCTACCAGTCCACTAGACCGCCTAACTTTCCACTATAAAAATCAAATGTTTAAATACAAACTCGGTCTTATTCTACCTTCTCTAAGATATTGTCTCAATGTACTTTATTTACTAGACTTTGCTCTGTTTTCATAGTTTCTGAAATTAACGCAACTATCAATTGTGAGGTCAATTTTCTGATTGTTTTTCATACTTGTAGAAAATGAGTATTCTTATTTTGTCAAATAATAACTTGTCAAGTGGAATCCCTACTTCCATTGGTTACTTAAGGGAAATAGATACATTGCACTTAGATGGAAACAATTTAATAGGGGTATTACCTACATCCTTGAAGAATTGCATATCTTTGCAAGTTATGGATGTATTGGGACCAATGTCGGAATGGATAGGTGAAATTCTTTCGCAACTTCAAATTTTAAGCCTCCATTCTAATGATTTCTATGGGAGTATACCAACATGCTTATGTCATTTGAAAATTTTTAAAATATTAAACTTTCTAATAAACAATCTTTCTGGAAGTGTACCAAATTGTCTCAAAGGAAAAAAAAGGATCTTACACTAAAAATCTATTCAAGGTTTTCAAGGATAATTTTTATTATTATGATGAGGTACACTTAATGTGGAAACGAACATGGTATTCATACAAGAAAACTCTGTTATTAGTGAAGATGATTGATCTTTGAAGCAATAAGTTGACTGGAATGATCTCAGCAAAGATCACTAAACTCACTGGATTGGTTTCTTTGAACTTGTCCAGAAACAATTTAAGTGGAAAAATTCCTTCAGAGATGGGTAAGTTGAAATCATTAGATTCTATTGATTTTTCAAACAATCACATAATTGGTAATATTCGTGTTAGCTTTGCTTAGATAGATCAACTTAGTGTGTTTGATTTGTCAAACAACCATTTGTCTAGCAAAATTTCAAAAAGTACTCAACTCCAAAGCTTCAATACAACTTCTTACACGGGAAATCCTCAACTTTGTGGTGAGCCATTGCCAAAGTGTCCTGGAGAAGAACTAGTTCCACATTCAGAAACACCCATTGGAGCTAGAAGCCAAGAAAATGAGATGGACTTCTTAGACCAAGGATTTTATATCAACATAGGAATTGGATTTTATATCAACATCCATTTATTTTTATAAATGAGGATTTTGTGGTTCGTTGTTGTCCAACAAGTCTTGGAGATATGTATATTTCAATTTTATGGATGTTGTTGGAGATTATGCGGCCACAGTAATAGCATTGTAGAGGTCAAAATTGATGAGGATGGTCGTTAAAAGCTAAAAAATCTGATACACCAAGGATTTCTTTTATGTTTTTTGAACTTTTGTTTGCATCCTAGTCCTGATTTTGGCTAGTTAGTTGTGGTACTTTTTGTTGTTAGAAATGTTTCCCATTTGCTCTTTGACATGCTCGATAAAGCTAGCAAGTAAGCTTTGTGGCTTATATTGTTAGTTGCTTGTTCCTTGAATATCTTGGTTGTTATTAAAGATGCAGCCAAAAGATGCATGTGTGACTTTGATTTAAAAGATGTGGAAAGATTGGTCAAAAACGTCCATAAATATATAAAAAACAAAATAAATAGATACTTATAATAAAAAATATTACAAATGTAAAAAAAATAACGATTTCGAAAAAAACAAAAAGGTGTGCAATACTCACGAGGAACTGCAAGTAATATACTGGAGGAAGGTGGAAAGATGTCAAGTCCGCATGGTCGTGATGGGTTGGGCCACACACGTGTTACAATGATAATTATAATGGGAAGCAAGGCTATAAGGCAGAACGAATTCGAAAAGATTGTCTCAATTCAAATTGTTCTCTTCACCCCAGGAACATGAACTTGAAATCGTTAGTAATCACATATCAACATGCCAGTGATGAATATGTATCCGGGGTTTGTATATACCGCCCGTCACACTCTGAGAATTGGTTTCGTCCGAAGCTAAGCAAATAAGTAAATATATATTTAATATAAAAACTTATTACATTAAAAGATATATATATAAGAAATAATATTTTAGGCAAAAATATAAATATTTTTCACTAAAACATTATATTAAAACATATACAAAAAAAGAGAGAGAATTTAGTAGAAATATATATATTCATATAAATTTTCATATTCTCGTAATAAATTTGGCTAAGCAGACTATCTATATTAAATGGTAGAATGATTAAATAATCTAATCAATTTACATAAATTGTAATATTAGATATGATAATTTAAATTTTATAATTAATTTGTATTTACAAAATTATATAATTATCTTGGATTTGGAGTGAAAAACATGCAATAGATTTAGATTCTATTTGATTAATTGAGTTACAATAAAAATTGTAAATAAATGAATATTTTATTTAATAATATGTTATATTTAAATATTATACATAATATAGTCACATTAAATTGTTATTTTAATTAATACAATAAAATATAAATTTTAAATTTTTATAATAATTTAATAAATATCAAAGCATATTTATGATTCTCTTAGTTGTGACAATAAATAATAAATTTTGTTTGAGATAAACAAATTAAAATTAAAATAATTTATGTTATGTTTTATATATAATAATAATTCATAAATAAATTTAAAATTAATCATACTCCATCTAAAAAAAAATTTGATATGCTTCTTAAATTTACATTAGTTCGGATTAATAATTCATTAAATTAGTTTTAAATTAAATTTGATTTTGATTAAATTTGATTTGAATTATAAAAAACAAGTAATTTCGATGATTCACTGCTCAGTTCTACTACACAATAAAACATATGAGAAAAATATCAGTAATATTTGAACATACAAAATTGTGAAACAATATTATCAAACTCATCTTTCATTGTTACCATCCAATTTAGAATCAAAATTAAACAATTCATACAACACTAATAACTTTTAGAATTTAATATATCTTAAATAAATTGTTATTATATTAAAATAATTAATAAAATTTATAATTTTATAAATAAACTCAAACCAAGTAAGAGCAAACTAGAAATAAATTCATTTAAACAGCAATAAAAAACAACTTTAAAGTCCTCTCTTTTTTCCACCTTGCAAAAATTGAAAATACACCACCTCCTTTTATTAATCAATATTATTATGGCCTTATTAATGTCATTTTATATTATTATATAAGTAATTCTTTATTTTATTTTTACTTTTTTTTTTAATTTATTGTTTAACGTCCATTAATTATCATCATTATTATAGATAAGTACAAATTAACCTTTTGTTTACCATTTCTACTCCATATTTTTCTCTTATTACAATAATTATCATCATTGTTGTAAATCAATAATAATTATTAACGATTTACAGTAACTTTTGAAAATATTAAGAGAAAAACATGGAGTAAAAATAGTAAACAAACAGTTAATTTTTTTTTGTTTTTGGTTATGACAACAAACGGTTATTTTGCACTTGTTTATAATAATGATGATAATTAATGCATGTTAAATAAGAAATTAAGAAAATGAAAATAAAATAAAGAAGAACTTATTTAATAATATAAAATTACATTAATAAAGCCTAATAATATGGATTAATAAAAGGAAGTAGTGTCTTTTCGATTCTTGCGAGGTGAAATTTGAAAAATTTACAAGATATTTAAATTAATTGAACAAGAAATTAATAATAATGAAAAATAATAAAGATATATTGATAAAATAGTAATAATAATATATTCAATGTGATTAATAAAAAGAAATGAAGAGCAAGAGAGAAGAAGGAATGAGGAAAGTGTTGAATTATATTGTTGTTTAAACGAAAAATGTATATAAAGAAGACTATTTATAATAGATTGTATGTATTGGATCTGAAATATCTCTAACAGTGGCAACACACCTCAACACACAATCTAACTATTCTAACAATCATGGAGACTATACTAGCCTACACTAATTTCCATCTTAACATTTCCCCATAAGCTTATGGTTTATCAATAATAGTGAGCTTAACTTTTAATTTCTGAAATTAAAGAAATTTTCATGCCTTGGTCATGATATCCTCACTCGAAACATGTTTAATAACTAGTTGACCTTTTTGCACTTTTTCTCTCATAAATTGAAAGTCTATTGCAACGTACTTAGTTCTATAATAGTGTATAAGGTTCCTAACCAAGCACCATGCACTTACATTTTCACAGTAAATGACTGAAACATAAGGTAGACTTACCAACCATTCTTTTAGCAACTTTAAAATCCATGTTATTTTGTAGTGGCTTGATCTGAGCACGGAATTCAGCCTCTTTGGAGAACCCTAAATCAATTTTCTACTTCCCAGAAGACCAAGACATTAGTGAGTAATAAAGGAATAAACAAAACCACCTATGCTTATCCTATCAATAAGGCATGATGCCCAATATGCATAACAATTAGCACTCATGCTCATTGTAGATCTTTTTTACAAAAACAAATCCATGACTCGAAGTAACACCAAGATACCTTAACACCCTCTTGACTAAGTTCTTATGTGTATTAGTTGGACACTGAAGAAATTGACATGGTTTATTTACTAAGTATGCAGTGTAAGGCCTCGTAAGGGTACAGTATTGCAATGCACCCACAATGGCCCTATATTGGCTTGTTTTAGTCATAGGCTCACCCAAGGTTTTAGAAAGAGTTGCACCAATGGAAAGTGGAGTTGGAATAAGCTTTTCTTCTTTTAATTGTGCCTTCTCAATAAGTTGTTGAATGTGCCTAGATTGGCTAAGCAATTGAGCTTGTTAACCATGATTTGTATAAGCTTGCAATTGTTCCTTATGATGAATATGTCATCCGTATACACCAAAAAGACAATGAAATCATCATTATTCACATACAAAAACATAAAAGAATCTAAGGTAGAGCAATTAAAATCCCATACATTAAACAATTGATCAACTTTATAAATCAAGCTCTTAGAGCTTGTTTAAGACTATAGAGGATCTTTTTGAATTTATAAACATATTGTGTCTTATCAGTAATCTCAAAACCCTCTGGTTGAGATATATATACATCTTCTAGCAAGTCACCATTAAGGAAAGCATTATTAATATCCAATTGTCCACTGCTTAATCTTTTGACAAGACTAGAGTCAAAACAGTTTTTATTGTAGATGGCTTGACCACATGACTAAAGCTTTCTACATAGTCTATGCCTATTGTTTAATTATACCCTTTGGTCACAACTCTCTACTCTTGTATATTTTCAAGCTTTTGTCAACCTTGAGTTTAACTCTAAAAATCCATTTGTTGCCAATAACTTTAGCACCCTTTCGTAGAGGGAATAAAATCATGTTTCATTAGCAACCAATACCTTAGAATGAGTAGTGCATTTGCAACATATTTAGGTTCAGATGGCACAACTTTCGTATTGAACATTTTTGGCTTATGAATGCCACTTATGGAGCTAGTATTCATAGAGTGTTGATTGATTATTTGAGGTGGTTCAGAAAGAAGAGCAACAAATGGAGATGGGAAGAGGGGTAAATCAACAGATAAGTTAATACTAGTAAGACTAAACATAGAATCGATGTGTGAAGGAATAGAGCTTTTAAAGGAAGATGATCCTAATGACCAGGATAAGAGACTATATTAGATGTGCAAGGTGTGGTAATTGGTATTATAGTTTGAGAAAGAGAAGGAAACAAAGTGTGAGATGAGAAACCTTGCAACCTTGAGTTCAATGATTTTTTAGAATCAAAAGAGCTAAAAATTATAGATAAAACATCAAATATTTGCGTTGAGATAGGCAAGGTAATGAAATGTGTTGGGATGATTGACATTTGAGTTTTCTAAAAGTGAGGACTGAAATTGTGAAAGTGTAAGAAATGGAAAAGAAGACTTATGAAAAGCTATATGTGGACTCATATAGACACATTTATTGACAATGTACATACACCAATAACTTTTGTTATATGGAGGATGACCAATGAAAACACAAGTAATAGATCTTGGTTAATTTTTTTTTGTGTTATAGGGTATGAGAAAAGGATAGCAAAGGCATCCAAAAACTCAAAAATATTCATAAAAAGGTTTTTGATTACATAATGTTTCATAGGGGACATAGAAGAAAGTGTTTGTAAAGGCATTTTGTTGATTAAGTGAATTGTATAACAAAATGAATATCCTCAATTTGAAAGAGGAAGATCTATTATGAGTAAAGTGAGACCTATCTCAACAACATGCCTAATTTTCCTTTCTACTACTCTATTTTAAGAATAGGCATGTTGGCATGAGACTCTATTTGAAAAGCCACCATTATCCTCCACCATCACTTTGCAATTTTTTTTTAATTTGCAAGTCAATCTATCTTTGAATGAAAGTATCTGTAAGGACTATGAGTGTTGGCTATTTTCGTTGACAAAATATTTATCTGTAAATTTATTTTTAGTCTTGCTATCAAGTCTATCAAGAAAAGTCAAACAAATGCTCATGTTCTAGATAATTGTACTTTAGATATATCTTTGATAACTACGATAAATAGAATTACATTTATGCATTTAATAGCATATGCTTATAAATCTAAAATTATTTTTAGTGCTAAAATATGAAATAAGATATGCTAAAAAATATTAGATAAGATATACTCTAAAATAAGATATGCTAAAAGATATTAGATAAGATATACTCTAAAATAAGATATGCTAAAAGATATTAGATACGATATACTCTAAAATAAGATATGCTAAAAGATATTAGATAAAATATACTAAAAGATATTAGATAAGATATACTCTAAATTATAGCTGAAATCCTTATCATAAAAGATAGCATAAAATGTATTTTTAAAAGATATTAGATAAGATATACTCTAAATTATAACTAAAATCTTTAGCATAAAAGATAGCATAAAATCTATTTTAAAATAAATCTATTTTAAATAGGAGTGTTCTTCATTAATGAGTATTACTAATCCTATTTGTAATAGAAAAGATTTTTATCAATTACATAAGATTAAGAGTTTTAATTTTTCTTATAAATAAAACTCATTACTCATTGTTTCAATGAACCACACAAGAGCATTATTCTAATCTTCTTAATTTCTCTCTCTTGTTTTACAAATATAATATCATAATTCTTTAGACTTCTTTATTTAGTTAATCTGTCAAATATTGATGGTTAGGTTTGATTGATTAATAAGCCTAATTATTTTATGATATTTTGATAATATGTTCTTATGACTTCTTCTTTGTTTTTGTTCTTAAATTGTTAGACCAAATAATTATTTTTGTCATATCATAGTTATTTGATTTGATTATTAATCTTTAAAGAAACTATTTTATTGAACTTGTGCTTGATCCTTTACTCTAGGATTTACTAGTTGATTTGATTTAAGTGACATATATTTTGAATCATCTAGTTAGGATTATTCATTATTAAATCCATCCTAGAACACACAAGAGCACTTGTGTTTTTTGTGATAATTATTTTGCAGTTAATTCGGGAACGTATCTGATTGGCAGGAAACTTATCGAAACGTTAGTCTAGAAATCGTTCACGCTAATATTGGAAAATGTGAAAACAAAGCAGGGGCTCGTAAGTAAAGTACATTGGGGAAATATCTTAGGGAGGGTAGCATAAGAACGAGTTTGTACTTGAACATTTGATTTTCATAGTGAAAATTAGGTGGTCCGGTGGACAGGTGGTTTTCCTCTTAGGTCATATTTATGGCCTAGGTTGTTTCCACCTAAAAATATCGTGTTATTCTTTTATTTCTACACTTTATTTTTACACATGATTGCATGTCTGACCACTTTGTTTAGGTTATCAAGTTATAAATTGATAAAATTAAAAATAACATATTCACCCCTTCTAGGTTAATCAGGTTAATCACCCCCGTCAACTGACGCTACATCCTACGTGGATAGCGTCGGTTTTACACCGAACCGACTTTAATTTCATTATAAGTTGGATTTTTTTTCAAAAAACCGACTTTACATAGTGACTTAAATACTCATTTTTGTAGTAGTGTCTCAATATCAAAATGTTTAAACACATCAAAAACTTGAATCTTTTGAGATAAGAAATATAACTAATAGAAACTTATCCACAAAGAGTATAAAATAATGAAAGCCATTGACCGACACTACTAAGGCTAATCTCCAAAAAATAGTATTTAATAAATCAAATGGATGAGAAGCTCTAATATGTGTATGTTGAAATGGTAACCTGGGATTTTCTTATTTCACAAGCACCATACAGGCCAGAGAGAAATTTTCTTTTGTAAGCAGATCAAGAGCATGAAGAATTTGTTTGCCTATATCATTATGTGGAGGTCCTAGTCTATTGTTCTATAAACTACTATTCACTACAATTTTTCTTGAGTTTGAAAACGACTTACTAAGAATACAATGGAACCTTCTACAAGAAGCAAAATATATATATTTTTTGACAAAAGGTTAAAATAGTTCCCAGTTTTTGTCATTTTTGGAATGCTAATTGTCATTCGCAGCTTCTATAGTCCTTTATTTGTGCTTCTAGTGAAAAGTAATTGTCCTAAAAGAGCATCTTTTACACAAAAGTTATTAGGTGAGAATTTCACTACTACATTGTTATCTACACGTAGCCCTTTTACTGAGATCAAATTTTTGGCCAGTTGGGGTACTACATGAAGCATGTTACATAATCTCATATTTTTAGTACCAACAACCAAGACACTTCCACCAAAATGTGCAATAGACATTTTGCTACCATTACCAAGTAATACGGTCTTAGAACCACTATAAGGAATATAGTTGCAAAATGCTTCAAGATTGCTAATTAATTGATGACTAGATCCTGTATCTAAATACCAAGAACCATCTTGAGATGAAGTAGACAAGTCTAACAATTTGAATTTATTGAAGATTAACACCTTGAGTTTCTTGATGAAAGAATTCCACTGGATGAAAGTCATTTTCAGAGGAAAATGAATCAAAACTGAGATAATTTGTAGACCCTTGTGATGATTGTTGTTAAGAGTTTTCTTGTTTATTTTTTTGTATTTGTGAGAAGTGCACTCTTGGTGTCCTTGAGTTATTGGAGTTGTTGTTATTGTTAGTGTAATAGAAGTCACACCTTGAGGCATTATGACCTTGATCTTACAAATTTGACATGTCCCTTTGTATCTTATGCCATTTTGACTCTTTCCATTTCCATTTGACCACAAATTTGATTGGAATTGTTGTTAGAGCGATTTTGAGAATTGTTATTGAAGCCATTATATTGTTATATGAACCAAAGTTTTTTACTGGCCTTTGTTGAAATTCTGATTCATATGAATAGATCTAGCAAGATTAATTAGTCTATGCTAATTGAGCAGTGACATTGTTCATGCACTCTAACTATTTTTCTTCCATTTTTAAAGAACTAAACACATCATCCAGTTAAAGAACACACTTCTTCTGCCTAATATTGGTGATTAGAGACCCATAGTCACTTCCTAATCCACCAAGAACATGCAATACCTATTCTCTAATAGAAATTACATTTCCAACCACTAGTATGTGGTCAATCAGACCTTTCATTTATTGATATATGCCTCCATTAACAAGGTTCCCTTTTGTAATTTTTGAATAACCATCTTAACTAAATCAACTAAGCTTGTGAATTATTAGAGGAAACCTTCTCACGAGGTTTCCAATGTACTATTGCAAAGTCTTTATCTTTACAAATCAGGTACTTCAAATAATTTTGTGTAATTGAGTTATATACCCAACTCATCACAATCTTATCCTTAGTGTCTCACACATCAAAGTCAAAACTAACATCAAGAACTTTTTGATTCTATGTAACCACCATTTATAACTTTCACTACTTTCTTGACAAGCCTTGGAGGAGATAAAAAGGTGCCACCAATAAAACCTTGAATGCCATAGACCTGTATAACATGCCTTAGCTACTCATGTCATGTCACATAGATAGGAATAATTTGTAAACAGAATGATACTTTTGTAGCTATTGAAGAATTTTTGATTGATTGAGTCATAACTTTGATACCATGAAAGAAAATGAAGAACAAGAGAGAAAGATGAAGGAATGATGAAAATGTTGAATTGTATTGTTATTTGTTAAACTAAAAATGTATATGGAGAGGTTATTTGATAAGTGTTATTTTACAAAATTAATCAATTATTCTTTGTTGCTCAACGAAGGATGAAGACAGAGGATGACAGAAAAAGAAAACCCATGACAAAAATCAAGAACGATGAAGATGGAGATGATAGTGTCCTTTGATCGATGGATATTATGATATAAAAATATCTAAGAGCATCTTCTTAATAAGTTTCAATTCAATATAATTTAAGATTTTTATTAAAAAAATGATATAAAAAACAAAATTAACAAGAAATAACTTTAATATCCAAAAATATAAACAATAAAATAACTAAAATATATAAATTTAAAAAAAATTATGATTAATATATTCAAATTATAAAAAAAAGACCAAAATTTCGTGTTATCCTAATTCGAATAAAAGTTTTAACATTTAGTCGAAAACAAATACTTAAAATTCCAAACTATTAGTTTTTGAAATTTTATTTGATTAAATTATAATAAAAAATAAAATAAACTTTGATTTGATCGTGTCTTGTACAATTTTCAAGAACATGCAATAATCGAATGAATGCATTTTTGTTTTTGAAACTTTTGTTCACAACCCAATCTAATAAAACAAGAACAAGAAAATTGAAATTAAGTTGATTTAGATTAAATGAGTGGATGTTATGAATTGCCCAATTAAATATCTAAATAAACAAGTGGGGTATACAAAGACAGGAAAAGCTTTTACATTTTCTACCTTGAAAGCTTATACAAGAATTGTAATTAGTGGTTGTAGTATAGAAGACTTGGCAAGTATTCTTAAATTGTAACAAGTACATATATTTGACTACTCAAAGTCTTTATGCAAGAATTGTAATTAGTGGTTGGAGGATATATTAGATGGTGGCAAAAACATTTTTAGTGGTTTGAAAAACGATGACTTTTTTTATACAGGTGAGGTTAATTACCTTAGAATAAGAATAGTAAAAATGGGTAAAGTTTATATATTTTCCTAAAAAATGGTGAAAGCAGCTTTGGTAGTCGTCCAAAAAAAAAAGAAAGGTTGATTAATCATAAGTCATTTTGAGTGTATTATTAAGATACTTTTATCAAGTAATTTTTTTTTAAAAAAATAGATAATTTACTCAATGGTTAAAATATGAACACTTTAATTATATAATTTTATAATTATGTAATTAAATTGTCTATATCACTAAAATATTCATTTTTTACAATAAAAAATAGACACTTTAATCACATAACTATAAAATTATATGATAAAGTGTACATATTTTAAAAATTGAGTGACTTGTATATCTTTTATAAAATGATGTGATGAAAATGTCTAAATAACATATTTTTAGTGACCTTGAGGGTAATTTTTCAAAAACATTCCCCTTTCTAAGACTCATTTGTTCATTTGGAAAATATTTCTATTTTATTGTTTCCACAATTTTAGGGAAAAATGTTCATCTTGTATATATAATAGAGATATTATATTGATGTAAGATAGAAACACAAATGCATCAATAATATTGAAGCACTTAGGAAATAAGAAAGATATTAACAAAATTTAGACTAACTAGACTCACTTTCTGACAAAATGTTATCGTATTTGTGTTATGAAACAAAAAAATATATTATCTAGACAAGTATTCTAACAAATCTAGAATAAGACAAACTTAGTTATGTTATCTATCTTTAGACGAACACTCTAGTAACTCTAGAGTTGGACTAGTCCAAAGATATTTTCTATCTTATGAATAAGAGCACTTTAACTTCCAAACAAAAGAAAGAAGAACAATTTATAAAATATTAGGAATAAGGAAAAAAATAAAGAAGAGAATTTCTTTAATATTAATAAGTTGATTATTTTTTAGGATGTCTCATATAAGTAAAGGGTATAGCTATTTATAGTTGAAAAATCCTATGAATAATTCATAGAGTTTCTATGTACGACTCTAGTAATACAAAAAAAAAATTCAAAATAAAGGTTTCTATATGAAACTCTAGTATTTCATAAAAATTAAAACTCTAAACAAAATAAATTATTACTTTAATAAAACTTTAAACAAAAATCTTAAACAAGATAAACTACTATGTCTTTTAGAATCTTATCCCGTGTGTATATATATATATTTAACACAATACAAGAAAGTTGAGTACCTTTAATTTGTCAACCTCTCTGAACACAAAGGTATTAGTTTTTAGAATTTGTATTTCATAAAATTATAAGAAAAATAAAATAACATAATATAATATTACTATGATTTGATCGGGTTCCACTAAATTTTCAAGATGAATAAATGCATTTATTTGAAACTTTTTGTTACAAACCTAATCTAATAAAACAGTAATAAAACATTAAAAAATGAAAATTTAAATTATATTAATTTGAATTAAATAAATGAAATTAGATCCAAAATTACAAAAAATAATACGCATACATTTATAAAAATAAAAATATCACAGTAATAATATTGAATGATGATTTAAATTGACCATAGGTCAATTTAAACATAACCAATATTTTGTTAGACTTCATTTTAATAGTGATCTAAATATATAAGTTGTATATAAGAAGTGTTACATTTATAATTATAAATTATAAATGTATTAATTTTTGTAAATTTTTCAATAAATTTTAAATTGCCCCATTAAACATCTAAATAAACAAGCAGTACCCAAAGACAGGAAAATATTATATCTTCTTGGGGAAATGGGCAAGAAAAAACGAATATTGCAAATGGTATGGAATTCAACGTGACAACAAATCTGGCCATGTAGTCAAGCTTCATCATTCCTCAAATGATAACGATTGGGGATTGAAAGGTAAAATAAGTGTAAACTAACTTTTTGTTTACCATTTTTACTCCATATTTTTTCTTGTTATAATAATTATCATCATTAATGTAAATAAATAATTATTATTATTGATTTACAATAACTTTTGAAAATAATAAAAGAAAAATAAGGAGTAAAAATATTAAACAAAGGGTTATTTATTTATTATGACAAAAAACTATTAGTTTTCATTTGTCTATAATAATGATGATAATTAATGCATGTTAAATAAGAAATTAAGAAAATGAAAATAAAATAAAAAACTTATTTAATAATATTAAATTACATTAATAAAATCCTAATAATACATGTTAATAAAAAGGGGTAGTGTCTTTGCAAAGTAGAATTTAAAAAATTTGATCGATAAAAATTTACAAGATATTTAAATTAATTGAACAAAAAATTAATAAAGACATATTGATATAATAGTAATAATAATATATTCAATGTGATTAATGAAAGGAAAAGAATAACAAGAAAGAGGAAAAAATGATGAAAGTGTTGAATTATATTGTTATTTGTTAAATTGAAAATGCATATAAAGAAGGCTATTTATAACATATTTTAGAAATATAGATTACGTTCTAATCTTTCAGAAAATTGAACACTTCAATTTATTTTGAATTTAAGGTTTAATTATACGTCGTAGCCTCTTTTATATGCATGAAGTTTCTTTTTAAACCGTCTTGGAAAAAACCATATGTTGTGGTTCATTTTTTTATCATGTTATTCTATTTCATTTTACAAATGAGTTATAAAATAAATAAATAAATAAAAAAGTTAAATGTTAACAAGGAGTTATTGTTCACAATGCATTTTAGCTGCAGGCAATCATTTAAATTTCCATTTCTTTGTTGATATCTAGAGCTAAAAAATCAAGCAAACAAACTGTACAAAAATCATTTATACTATACTCATAGCTACGCTTTATGTAGGATTTTATATAAAAATAAAAAAAGAAGACTATATGCAAGACTTGCAATTAATGGTGGCAAGTCTATGTTGAAGGGTCAAGTCTTGTGCTAGTCACAAAAACTTATGTCATACTCATAGCCAAGATTTATGAAGGCCTCTATATAAAAAGACAGATGCAAGACTTGCAATTATTCAAATGTGTCTATTAGGAAATGAAAAAGAAAGAAATACGTTGAAATAACTATTATAATAATATTGTATTTCGATAGTGTTCAACAGAAAAAAAGATAGTTTTTTGCTAGTTTTTAAAACCAACGTATTTGGTGGTGGTGAAAAAATTATGGCTTATTTTAAAATTGACAATTTTTTTTCCTTTTTTAAATTGGTGAATTTTTTTATACATGTAAGGTCACCTAAGAATAAATAGTAAAAATGAGTGAAGTTAGTATATTTTACATTAGAAAAAAAATCTCCTTTTAAGATCTATTTATCATTTGGAAAATATTTCCATTTTATGTTTTGTACAATTTTGGGAAAAAAATGTTGATATTGTCTATTATAATAGAGATACATACTATATATTTAACAGAATACAGGAAAGTTAAGTACCTTTAATGTTTCTAACCTCTCTCAAACACAATAGCTCATCAATGGCAAAGTTGATTTCTTTAATCATTTCACCCATAAGTCTTATTGTCCTGTTAGTGTTTGTATTTCCCTCTACAAGCACCACTTATGCATTTACCTTCAATTCAAGTGTACCAGATACACAAGTGAAGTGCATAGAATCAGAAAGACAAGCACTTATCAAGTTCAAAGATAATCTTATTGACAAATCTGGTATTTTATCCTCTTGGCACAATGGGGAAGAAAAAAGAGAGTGTTGCAAATGGTATGGAATTCAATGTGACAACAAATCTGGCCATGTGATCAAGCTTCATGTTTCTGGCTCATCAAAGGTGATATTTGATTATGTTGAAGGTAAAATAAGTGATTCATTGATAGACTTGTCTTACCTGAATTATTTGAACCTTAGTATGAATAATCTATATGGTGGTAGGTACTTCCCAAGTTTCATTGCAAACCTTTCGAGGTTGGAGGTTCTTGATCTAAGACACTCTTTTTATTTTGACCATTCGTATTCAATGGAGTGGGTTTCACATCTTTCTTCTCTAAGACAACTTGATTTGAGTTACATGAATCTCAACCAAACTAATAACTGGATTGCAGTGATAAATAAACTCCCTAACCTCAAAAAATTGAAGTTAGATGATTGTTCTCTCCAAAATGTCACTCCATCATCTCTTCGTGTAGTCAATTCTTCAACATCTCTTGACTTCATTTCCCTCTCCTCAAACCATCTTTCAGTTTCCATATTCAAATGGCTTTTAAAATTAAATAATAGTAACTTATTGGTTCATCTTGACCTTTGTTTCAACAACTTAAATGGTTTCATTCCAGAAGTTCTTAAAAACATGATTGTTCTAAAACACCTTGATCTTAGTTCGAATCAATTTGAAGGAAAAATTCCTAATTTTTCGTCCAACATGTCTTCCCTTCAATACCTTGATCTTAGTTCGAATCAACTAAGTGGAGTTGTACCCATTAGCCTTGGACAATTATCAGAGTTAGAGAGTTTGAGAATTTCTGACAACTCTTTCCAAGGCTTGATCTCCAAAGCTCACTTTCTAAAACTCTCCAAATTAACCGAGTTATTTTTTTCATATAACCCATCATTGGATTTTGATCTCCCCAATAATTGGATTCCTCCCTTTCAACTGAATATGCTAGCTATGAGTTCTTTAAGGTTAGGTCCACATTTTCCAAAATGGATCAAAACTCGTTAGGATTGTGACTTTCTTGATCTTTCTAATAATGGAATTGAGGATTCTTTGCCCGATTACTTTTGGGATCAAGTTTCTTGTAGTTATACAGATATCTCTAACAACCAAATTACAGGAACAATTTTGAATTCTTCATTACAAGTCGAATATCTCGAAATCATAAATTTAAGTTCCAATCGATTTGTAGGTCCAATACCACCTTTTTTATTTAACACCACCCAACTCTTACTTAACGAAAACAAATTTTCAAGCCTAAATTCTATGTGTGATGTTAGGGGTGGTGAATCCTTTCTGGTCTTTCTGGATGTCTCTAACAATCAATTCTCAGGTCAGCTTCCTCATTGTTTTTCATACTTCCAGACAATGAGTGTTCTTATTTTGTCAAATAATAACTTTTCAGGTGGAATCCCTACTTCCATTGGTTACTTAAGGGAAATAAGGTCACTGCACTTAGATGGAAACAATTTAATAGGGGCATTACCTACATCCTTGAAGAATTGCATATCTTTGCAAGTTATGGATGTAGGGGGTAATAAATTATTCGGACCAATGCCAGAATGGATAGGTGAAAGTCTTTCGCAACTTCAAATTTTAAGCCTCCATTCTAACCATTTCTATGGGAGTATACCAGCAAGCTTATGTCATTTGCAAAATCTTCAAATATTAAACTTGCCAATAAACAACCTTTCTGGAAGTGTACCAAATTGTCTCAATAATTTCACCGCAATGAAAGAAAATGGGGGAGAAAATGATCTTACACGTTATAATTTCTCTACAGTTAATTTTAGGGTTTTTTATTTTTATTATGATGAGGTAAAGCTAATGTGGAAAGGAACATGGTCTCCATACAAGCAAACTCTGTTACTAGTGAGGATGATTGATATTTCAAGCAATAAGTTGACTGGAATGATCCCAGTAGAGATCACTCAACTCATTGGATTGGTTTCTTTGAACTTGTCTAGAAACAATTTAAGTGGAAAAATTCCTTCAGAGATGGGTCAGTTGAAATCATTAGAATTTATTGATTTTTCAAACAATCACATAGTTGGTCATATTCCTGCTAGCTTTGCTCAGATTGATCGACTTAGTGTGTTGGATTTATCAAACAATAATTTGTCTGGCAAAATTCCAAAAGGTACTCAACTCCAAAGCTTCAATACCACTTTTTACATGGGAAATCCTCAACTTTGTGGTGATCCACTGCCAAAGTGTCCTGGAGAAGAACCAGTTCCACCCGAAGAAACATCCATTGGAGCTAGAAACCAAGAAAATGAGATGGATATCTTAGGCCAAGGATTTTATGTCAGTATGGGACTTGGATTTGTAGTTGGGTTTTGGGGATTTTGTGGTTCCTTGTTGTTCAACAAGTCTTGGAGATATACATATTTCAATTTCATGAATGCAGTTGGAGATTATGTGGCCACAATGATAGCATTGCAGAGATCAAAACTGATGAGGATGATCGTTAAAAGCTAAAAAAAGATGACACACCAAGGATTTCTGGATAATATATTTTGAATTATATATTATGTAATTTTTTTTCTTAGAATAAGGATAATATCTCATAAAATGTGTCTTTTTTTTAGCCTTACATAAATATGTGACAAGTTATCATATTCAAATAATATCAAATTCATATGAATTAATTTTTTACCAAACATATAATTTGAATGCACATTAATTTGAATGTGTAATATTTTTAATAAAAAACATATTATATTTAAAACGCAACAGATTAACAAATCTTTAAATAAATTATATGTATAATATAAAAAAACTCAATATTTATCCTCTTTTGCTTAATACTTATTAATGTGCTATTGTAAATTATAATCCCCTTGTATTTATAATTTTTTTCTAAGACATATAAGAAAAAAAATTATAACATTTTCTAATTATTTGTATTATTTCAAATTTTATTAATAAATAGAAAAAATTAATAGAGAAGCCTCTTAAATTTTCAAAAATAACAAAATATTTCTCAATCATATCCCTTTGGTTATTATTTGATTACAAAATCCAACCCAAAATTCACGACTTTTATTGTTATTTTGCAAATATCTCTCTAAAAAAATTAGAACAGTGACGAAAAATAATATGATTATTATTTTTCACACATGTAGGCTTTTTTTTTAATTTCATGAAACATGGAGAGATGTATTTGTAACGTAGTCAAGAAGCATATTGGATAATGATAAGAATCATCAAGATTTCCCATTAGATCATAGCTATGGAATAGATTAGTGAGTTCCCGTCGAGTAGGTTACCATTACCTTGCCTGTTTTAGATGTGACTGAGGTGTTTGAATTAGAAGAGTTGGACATGGCTGTAGGAAAGGTAGAAAACTATGTACTAAGGAAAACAAGGGTAAGAGTGTCTGTATAGGGCTCTAATACAATCATGCATATGAATTTAAATTATATTTGATTATGATAACTTGTCACATATTTGTATAAGGCTAAAAAATGAAGGAAGAAGAAGAAGAAGAAGATATTCTATGATATATTATCCTTATTCTAAGAAAAAAAATTACATAATATATAATTAAAAATATATTTATATAGAAATCCTTGGTGTATCAACTTTTTCAACTTTTAATGACCATCCTCATCAGTTTTGATCTCTGCAATGCTATCACTGTGGCCACATAATCTCCGACTACATTCATGAAATTAAAATATGTATATCTCTAACACACACATTGTATTATTTGATTTTGATTTTAAAAAAATTAAGAATTTTATTATTTTAATTAGATCATGGTCATTTGGTAATCGTGATTATATAAGTTTATTTATATTTAAGTAATTTTTGTAGTTAAATTTATTATCACGATTACTAATAAAAACTGAAGTTATATGTATACACTATGGTCACATAATTTATTAAATCATGACCAAAACCCTATGGTTTTAATTTTTAAAAAGAATGAGGCTATATTGTTAAGTTTATTTAAAAAGAATGAGGTTATATTATGTTAATTATTTAACAAGGAGCAATTGGAGCAACTATATTGTATTATCCTTAATAAAAGACAAGTCTGCTACCCTTATTAGCTTTGGTTGGTTCTTTTGTTTATTTTTTACTATTTAGTTATGAATTTTTTTATGCTAGTGTGTTAGAAATTTGTCATATGTTTTGATTTATATTTGTCATGACATTTCAAATGTAGTTTGTGTTGCTATTTGTATTATAGGCAACTTTTGCAAGGGTTTTTTTATAGCTGTAAAATGAAATTTGTTTAGTACTTTAAATTTTGGCTTGGTTTTTTTGGTAAGATTTCTAACACTACCTAAAGTTTTATGAGCTTAATTTGTTTATGTTGGTTGTATTATTGGAAGTTTTTTGACAAATTTTTCTTCACTTCTTATTTTTCTGTTAATTGAGATATGACTTTACAATCTATACTCAATTTGTCTACTATAAATACAAAATATATAGTAGGATTAAAAACACTAGAGGAAGTTATTTTGTTAAGATGTTTGATTTGTAATCTGGGTTTATAATAACATATTTACATTATATTTTGTAATAATAAGAGTTTGTTACATTCGATCAATAATATGTAACTTGAGAAAATCAAATATTTTGATGTTAGATATTACTTGTTTGTGACATTATGTCTTATAGTAGTGTTATTGTCGAGAAAATTGTCATTTTAAAGATTTCACCACTTGTTTTGACAAAATATATTCTTGTTAACAAATTCAATCATTGCTTTGATTCTTGTTAAGGAATTTTTTGTTAGAAGAACTTGGTTTCATTTTGAACCAATTTGTAGAGTTATTATTTAATAGCTTCAAAATATTATAATATAATTAAGATTCTATTCCTAATAGAATTAGGAATATAAAATATATCGTTTCCTTTTCAAGTTAGGATACTATTCTCAAGTTTCCTAGAATTAAAGGTATTGGCTTTTATATATATTATATAAGCATAGTGATGGATTGACAGCCACAACCAATTAAATTGATTCGTGGAAACCACAATTTGGATCTTTGAAGGAGACTTGGCAGTTATTTTTGGTCTCTGTTTGCATGCAGAATACATATCATTATTTTCTTTATTTTTTGGTTTGTCAACATTAGTGAGCAAGTTTTGGTTAGTATTCTTACTTTTGTATTAATGTTGTTTTGAGAGAGAGATTTAGATATATTTGAAAATTTTAGTTTGTTGATTGATTTTTTTTGGATATTGATATTTGTATTTTTCATTTGATTATTAATTGATTTTTGTCATTATCTTATCACTAGTGAAGTAGACTCTTTACAATAAAATGTCGAACCACTTAAATATTTATGTATCATTTATTTTCCTACATTGTCTATTGTTTTGCTGTAATTCATTATTATTTATTTAAGCAATCAAAATTGGTTCCTCACTCTCCTTTCCATTTTCTCTAATTTGTAACTGCTTGTAAAGTCTATATGCTATTGTGATGCAAATCTATG
Source organism: Hippophae gyantsensis (assembly GCA_030763125.1). Taxonomy (NCBI): domain Eukaryota; kingdom Viridiplantae; phylum Streptophyta; class Magnoliopsida; order Rosales; family Elaeagnaceae; genus Hippophae; species Hippophae gyantsensis. The sequence goes on along the minus strand of CM061032.1, from coordinate 56,637,430 downwards.
AGAGATGCTTGAGAATCAATTCAAGCATTAAAGGTTGGACTAAGAGCATTGAATAAAGTTAAAAATAGTTTTTGGTATTAGTTGATTGATCGAGGGATAAGTTTATTGATCAAGCTAGTCGATCAATCGAGTTGGTCGTACATCAATTGAGGAATTTTTGCATAAAATTTGGTTCTCATTTTTAATGATTTGATCGATCGAGATAGGGCTCGATCGATCGAGCAAGTTCAGAAAATAAAAGCAAACGATGAAAAGGGACACATTTTTCATGGCAAAAAGCTATTTTTTGTGGGGCATTATTATAAAAGTACACTTTGGACATGTTTAAGCACTAAAGAGTGGCCTAGAATCAATTTGTATGCTTGTTAATGTGTGAAAGTGAGAAGAGAGAAATGATGTCATTTGAGAAAGGAAGAAGAGCTAGAAAAGAGAAAGAGTTAAGGTTTTCCATGATTGCTGTGTGTTGAAGCTTTATAAGGTATCTTTGAGTGCTATTTCTCTTGAATGTGTACTTCTCTTCAAGATATCCCAATTGTAATTTGCAATCTACAAACAAAGTTAGTAGAACTCATCTCCATTTGGAAGGGGTGAAGAAGTGGAGTAGACTCACCACATTGGTTGGGTTGAACCACTACAAACTTGGTGTATTCTTTCTTTTATTATTTCCTTGCATTATTTTACCATTGTTTGATATTTCATTCTAGGGTTTTGTGGCTTGTGATGTTTTGTTGAATGTTCTTCATTGGATGTTTTTGTATGAGAAATTTCTATTCTTAATTGAATTTTTCAACATATATAATATTTAGAGGTTCATATTTATCATAACAAGTTGTATAAGAATCTCGCTTATGTAACCTACTGGATTCCTACAAAGAAGTGAATGTAGGTCTTAAATATGGAAGAAATGATATCTCTTTGGAACTAGTTATCCCTCACTTAAGAATGAGAGAACTAGAATTGAGAAGAGAAAGGCTTCAAATTGGTGGGAGTGGTGGTAGTGGTGATGCCATGTATTCATTGGGATAAGGTGGAGAAAGAAGTCAAAGTAGAGGCAAAGGAAAACATCGATCAAAATCCTATGGTCTGAGAGACAAAGTGAGATGCTACCTATGTAATAAGAAGGGAAATTTCAGGAGGGATTATCCAAAGAAAGGAAAGACAATCAATGGAGAGTCTAGTATAATAGATGTATCAGTGGTCAGATGAGATGGGTTATGATAGTGCTAAGGCATTTTCAATTTCTTCAAGCATTTATAATAGTGAATGGATCTTGGACTCTGGGTGCACCTTTCACATAACATCTTACAAGGATTAGCTTATTAATTCTAAGGAAATGAATGGTGGTATTGTTCACATGGGCAATAACCATCCATGTAATGTGATTGGAGTTGGGTAGGTGAGGCTTCACCTCAATGATGATTTAACATTTGTGATGAAGAATGTAAGGCATGTGCCGGCATTAAAGAAGAACTTTATCTTGTTGGGTACTTTGGACAACATGAGTTATAGCTACAACGGAGAGCATGTTCAATTAAAGATTTGTAAAGGTTCTTTAGTATACTTCAAAGGTGTATTGAGAAATGAGCTTTATTACCTCGATGTTACTATAAAAACCAACTTAGCCTATTATCAACAAATGAGAATGACCACCACTGGCCATATTATATTGAATATTTTGATTATATCAGCTTAAAATAAACACTTCATAAATATATTTAAGATATAATATACCAATCCATAAATAAGAAAAATACAAATGATCATATATATCAATCCTTATTAATTAGAAAATAAATCAAACAATCTCCCACTTAGGTGGCAATTTATCTATACATTATTGCATTTAAAAATCTAAACTATACCTAAAATAATTTTAAACAAAAATACCCTTATACTTTATAATAATGGCATGTCTTATACTTTGTGTTTTATTTAAAATTTTAGATAATTATTAATTTAAGTACGTTAAATAAGAGACTTTTATCATATTAAGGTGTTTACTCTCCATATATATATATATTAACTTATTAATTTTTTTTTTCAAAATTCAAGAAATTTAATTGACAATGTTTATCATATTTTTTTGATATAAATATTCTAATTAACTCAAAATATATGGTTAAGTTTTTATTTATTTATTTATTCATCATGTATCACATAATTTTTAAATATATTATAGAATTAAATAAAGATAAAAAATTTAACAAAAAGTATAATAATTAACTAGGTTATATAAAAGGATAATTTTGTAAATGTTTATTGTTCGTCTTATTTTATATATACCACGTACAAAAAATTTCAATATTAATATCTTTAATTAAAATTTTATCAAAAATTCAACTTTATTTTTACTAAAATTCAACTTAATTTATTTTTATTAAAATTCAACTTAATTTAATTCAAATGTATATTTTAATATTTGATTTTTTAAGTATAAAGATTATGTAGATATGGAACACATGCAATATTTGTAGTTTTACTTTATAAAAGCTTGTAAAAAGCTCTATACACATTTTATTTATCCATGAGTAGTAATACTTATAGTTGTAATGATCTAAATAAAAACTTGATACACTATCCAAGGTTTTCAATATGGATTCATTTTTGGAATTAATGTAATGGTAGTTGGTATAAGAGAAAATTGATCATGTAACCCATAATATACTTTATATTGAGTCATTGTTGGGAGACATTATATAACCATTGTTGGGAGAGACTATATAACTTATACATGACATGTTAACAATTAAAAAAAATGATTATGACTTAGAGAAAATTATGTTTTATGTCTTTAACCTGTTGGACCGTTGTCTCTAACCTAATTATGGTTTTACATTTAAAAACTTTCATCCATTATGTCAACAAATATAATTTAAAATAACAATTGGTGTTCAATTTTCATTTTGAACCAATGTGTAGATTTATAATTTATTAGCTTTAAAATATTATAATATAATTAAGATTCTATTCCTAATAGAATTAGGAATATAAAATATATCGTTTCCTTTCCTAGTTAGAATACTATTCTCAATTAAGTTTCCTAGAATTAGAGTTATTGGCTTTTATATATATTATTATATAAGCATAGTGATGGATTGACAGCTACAACCAATTAAATTGATTCCTGGAAACCACAATTTGGCATCCAATATCAGAGAGAGTTGAAGCCACAATTTGATATTCCCTTTTGTCTGCGTAGTCAACTTGGACCTTTGAAGGAGACTTGTTCAGTTATTTTTGGTCTCTGTTTGCATCCATAATACATATCAATATTTGCTTTCTTTTTTGGTTTGTCAACATTAGTGAGTGTTAGTATTCTTACTTTTGTATTAACGTTGTTTTGTGAGAGAGATTTGTGAGTATTTAAAAATTTTGTTTTATTGATATTTTTACTCTTTATTTGATTATTAATTAATTTTTTCAATGTCTTATCACTAATAAAATTGGCTCTTCACAATAAAATATCGAACCACTTAAATATTTATGTATCATTCATTTTCGTTCATTGTCTATTGTTTTGATGCAATTCATTATTATTTATTTAAGCAATCAAAATTGGTTCCTCACTCTCATTTCCATATTCTCCAATTTGTAACACTTTGTATAGTCTATGTGATATTGTGATGAAAATTCATGGGAGATACTTGAAGGTTGGACTAGGAGCATTGAATGAAGTTAAAAATAGTTTCTGGTATTAGTCGATTGATTGAGGGATAAGTCGATCGATCAAGTTGGTTGATTAATCGAGTTGGTCATACATCAATTGAGAAGTTTATGCATAAAATTTGATTCTCATTTTTAATGACTTGATCGATCGAGACAGTGCTTGATTGATCGAGCAAGTTCAAAAAAACAAAGCAAATGTTGAAAAAGGACACATTTTTCATGGCAAAAAGCTATTTTTTTGTTGGGCATTATTGTAAAAGCATACTTTGGGCATGTGATGAGTGCTCAAAAAGTACTAAAATTACCATAATTTTATACACATTAATTGATTAAAAATATATATATTTATATGATTTTATCATATATTTATATAAATCTGTCTTTTCGAAATTAATTAAGAAAAGCTAAAAACTAAAAAAACTAAGAAAAGCTAAAAACTAAGAAAAACTAAAAAAACTAAAAAATCTAAGAAAAGAGAGAAAGAAAGAGAGAAGAGAATGTGTTTTGAGGTGTGTTTAGAAGTGAAGAGAAGGGGGGTATTTATAGGTGAGGATGAAGAGAAAAAGTGAGTGAAAAAATGTTAAAAAATTGTGAAAACGCGGAGTGCAATTGCTAACGTCATTGATGACATCAACATGACGTCATGAGAGGGCTAGCGTCTTGTAGAGCGATTGAAGTACGGGTGGCGCGATTTGCTTCTTTTTGACCCATTTTATCCAATTTTTCCATATTTGTTTACCTTTCCCCATTTATTTATTAATATATTTGTGATGTATTGCTTCTAGTATTCTTTTTTGAGTCTTTAAGTTACGTTTTAAGCTAAAATACCTGAAAAACAATAAAAATACACGTGATTCCGAAAAGACAAATTTATATAAATATATGATAAAACATATATATATATATATATATATATATATATATATTAATCAATTAATGTGCATAAAATCATGGTAATTTTAGTGCTTTTTAAGCACTTATCAACTACAAGGCAAGGTTGGTGGATAAGGGCTACACTGAGAAGGAGGGAATCGATTATAATGAGGTATTTTCTCCAGTTGTAAAACATTCCTCCATTAGAATTTTGTTGGTCTTGGTAGCACAGTTGGATTTGGAACTAGTTCAACTTGATGTGAAAACTGTGTTTCTACACGGTGACTTAGAAGAAGAAATCTATATGTCTTAACTAGAAGGGTTTAATATTGCTGGTAAAGAGAATTGGGTTTATAAGCTGAACAAATCATTATATGGATTGAAACAATCTTCAAGGTAGTGGTACAAACGATTTGATTAGTTTATGTTGCAGCAGAAGTATACCAGAAGCACACATGATCATCGTGTGTATTTTCGCAAGCTACAAGATGAGTCTTTCATTTATCTCCTATTGTACGTCGATGATATGTTGATTGCATCGAAGAGCCAAGCAGAAATTGAGAAGTTGAAGGCTCAATTAAATCAGGAGAGGTTATTGAAGAAGGTGGAGTACTAGTTCAGAAGATGAGTACTACAGAGAATCCCGCAGATATGATGACTAAGGTGGTAACGATAATCAAGTTCAAAAATTGTCTGGACTTGATTAACATCCTGCAAATCTGAATTGGCATTGGCATCACTCATCTAGTAATTGAAGAAATCATTTGAGAATCACTAAGTCGCTAAGGTGGAGATTTGTTGTATAGCTCCTTAGTGAGCAAATTGTAAAAGTCTCATATTGGTTAGGAATGAAGATGAGTGTTGTATTTTGGGCTATAAATAAAGACTTTCTCCACCATTTGTAAGCATCCCAAAATTTGTAAATCTTCCTCTCTTTTGTAAGGATAATTGATTAGCTCAATTTTTTCCAATTAGTTGTAATTTTGGAGTTCATCCATTTAGAGATAGTGGAAGTGGTCAACGATGCTCGAGGATCTAGATAATATTTATACCGAACCTCGTTAAATTTATGATATTTTTATTTTTCTGCTTTAATATTTCTGTTTTAGTTTCTACTTTAGTTTCTTTTAACATTATATTTTCAATAGTATTATTTTGTCGGGTTAGTTTGAGTTTTATTTATTTAAATCATAAATAAATAGTAACTACTTAGAATAAGAAAAATATACCCGATTTTTTCTACAGATTTGTAGTTGGGTTTTGGGGATTTTGTGATTCGTTTTTGTTCAACAAGTCTCGAAGATATACATATTTCAATTTCATGAATGTAGTTGGAGATTATGTGGCCACAGTGATAGCATTGTAGAGATCAAAATTGATGAGGATGATGAATGGTCATTAAAAGCTGAAAAAGTTGATATACTAAGGATTTTTACATAATATATTTTGAATTATATATTATGTAATTTTTTTTAGAATAGGGATAACATCTTCTTCTTTTCCCTTTTTGTTTTTAGCCTTATATAAATATGTGATAAGTTATCATAATAAAATACAATTCCAATTCATATGTATACTTCTTGATTGTATTAGAGTCCTATGGAGTCACTTTCACCCTTGTTTTCCTTAGCACATTGTTTTTGTTATTTTTAAAAATCTAAAATTCTTCTATTAATTTTTCCTATTTATTAATAAAATTTAAAATATATAATACAAATAATCGGAGAATGTTATAATGTTTTTCATATGTCATAGAAAAAAAATTATAAATACAAAGGGATTATAATTTACATTAACACATTAGTAAGTATTAAGAAAAGAGGACAAATATTGGTTTTCTTCCTATATTATACATATAATTTATTTAAATATATGCTAATAGTCTAATTAAGAAAATTAAATTATAGAAGGGTACTTTTATCTTAATAAAAGTATTTATTATTTGATATATTTATTTATTTATTTTTATTCATTTTATATAAAAATATATCATACTACCTAATAATTATTAAATATTATTTTAAAATATATTAAAAAGTTTTTTTACTAAACTTTGAATACTGAGATGAGTGCAAATAGGACAAAAGTTTCTACAAATTCTCACATGGGCTAAAAATAATCATGAGATGAACATAGTTATTGGCTAAGATTTTCTTCCCATCTCAGCCCACATTTAGATCTTTCCATGGTAGTCATAAGATCAACATATGTACAGCAAAAATATATATAATAATTAAAATATATTATTAAAAAAATTAAATATATATATATTAGAAAGATTGATTGAATCTTTTTGTTTATCACATGCGTTGCAGACTACGAAATTCATTTTAAAAGATTACAATTAATTATAATATATTACAATCAATTTAAATAGCATTATCAACTTAAAAGATCAAATCAAATCAAAAGTAACAAGTTAAAATAAAGGTAAAGATACGGACAATAATTAATCTTATATATTAAGATATATATGACCACAAATATTAACAATAAAATTAAATGATTTTTAAAAATTTAAATTTATTAATTAAAAAAAATTTCATTTATCACTTAAAATTCTTACATTTCACTTCTATTAAAATGACTACTATATATATGGACGAATTGTTATACAATACATTTTAAATTAAAACATAACAAAGATAATTACCTTGATATCATTTTACTTGTTACAAGATATGCATTAATATTTCAATGCATTCAACATAAATAATATTCAAAATTAAGAAAAGAATATGTAAAAAGTATTAAAATTCTCAAGATGTTATATGTTATATAGCTCCTTAGTAAGCAAATTAGAAAGATCTCATATTAGTTAGGAACGGAGATAGGTGTTAAATATAATGTTAAAATAAACTAAAATAGATATTGAAACAAAAATATTAAAACCAGATATTTAACGAGGTTTGGTATAAATGTTACCTAGGTCCTCGGGCATCGTTAACCACTTCCACTATCTCCAAATGGATGAACTTCAAAATTACAACTAATTGGGTAAAAATGAGCTAATCAATTATCCTTACAAAAGAGAGGAAAATTTACAAATTTTGGGATGTTTACAAATGGTGAAGAAGGGCTTTATTTATAGCCCCAATTCTAACACTCATCTCCATTCCTAACCAATGTGGGACTTTTCTAATTTTCTCACTAAGGAGCTATATAACAAATCTCCACCTTAGCGACTTAGTGATTTTAAATGATTTCTTCAATTACTATATCAGCGATGCCAGTGCCAATTCAGATTTGCAGGATATTAATCAAGTCCAGACAATGTTTGAACTTGATTGATATTACCACCTTGGTCATCATATCTGCAGGATTCTCTGTTGTACTAATCTTCTGAACTAATACTTCACCTTCTTCAATAAGCAGAGATAGGAAGAAGGGGAAGCTTAGTTTGACCCATAGTCAATATTTGAAGTGGATACTACAACATTTTGGTATGAATGAACAGACAAAACCTGTAAGTACTCCGTTAGTTTCTCAATTCAAGCTTAGTGCTCAATTATCTCCTAAGAATGATGCAGAATGAGAACATATGGAAAAGGTACCATATGCAAATGCGGTTGGTAGCTTAATGTATGAAATGGTGTGTACAAGACCTGACATTTCACATGCGGTTGGTGCTGTAAGTAGGTATATGCATGATCCTGGTAAAGGACATTGGTTGGCTGTGAAATGGATTCTACGGTATATTATAAATACTGTAGATGTTGGTTTAGTATTTCAACAAGATAATACCGTTGGTCAATATGCAGTCGGATATTGTGATTTTGACTATGCAGGAGATTTAGATAAGCGTCGATCAACTACTGGTTATGTGTTTACTCTTTCTAGAGCACCAGTCAGTTGAAGTCTACTTTGTAGTCCACAATTGCTTTGTCCACTACAGAGGCAGAGTATATGGCAATTACAAAGGCTGTGAAGGAAGCTATTTGGTTACGAGGTTTGCTTGAAGACTTGGGAGTTGGTCAAAAACATATTAAGGTGTTTTGTGATAGTCAGAGTGCTATTCATTTAGCAAAGAACCAAGTCTACCATGCACGTACAAAGCACATTGACGTTCGTTATCATTTCGTGCGAGAGATTATTGAAGAAGGTGGAGTACAAGAGATAAGAATCTCTTTATAGTAAACACAACCTATTATGAGTAAATGAAAATGACATATATCCCACCACTGGCCAAATTATATCGAATATTTGGATGTATTAAAATAAATTATTATTGAGATAGTGATGACTAACCATATGAGCTTAAAATAAATAATTCATAAGTATATTTGAGATTAACATAAAATAAGAAAAATCCAAATGATCATGTGTCCACTTAATTAAGAAATAAACCTAACAATCTCCTATTTAGATAGCATACTTAATTGGTTTGATAAGAAAATAAAAACATAAAATTTGTCACATGAAAAATTTCAAAATGTGAGCAAGCATCCAAACACAATTCTTATGGATATCAAATTTAATTGGTTTGATAAGAAAAAAAAAACATAAAATTTGTCACATGAAAAATGTCAAAGTGGATTGCAAGCATCCAAACACAATAATTAATTAGTCCAAAATGTTATCCATGATTGCTCAATCATGAAAATCACCGACATAGCTAGTGCTATTACATAATCTAGCACCTTTTATTACATGATATAGGTTATATGCATCAGTATGCCTATTTTCATAAGGTTCTTGCATTCACCCAAAAAATCTTTGCACTCTTTTAACAAGCTCATTGAAACTATGCCAATATGCCTCAATGTATAATGTTGATACTGGAACAAAATACCCTAGTCCAGCGATTACAATATTAATAAATTTGTGCACAATATATAAGTCTCTTGGCAACCAAACTAATATTGGTTCATAGAATGCTTAAATAATTAAACATAATAATTAACAATAAAAGCACCTTAAATTGCAAGTTATGTTTGAAATACAAAATAGAACTCTCACTAGATTTATACATAATATGACTCCAAGTAGCAATTGCAAGTTTTATGTTTTAATTAAATTTACATCAAGAATAAATTAGCTCATTTATTTTCTTTGCAACAATACAACTAGATGATTGACTTGTGTTTAATTGATAAAATATTAAATGCTTCCAGTTCCCCTACCATATACTTGGGTGAGACAAATTGACTCCAATCCGAAATACTTGTTATTTTTTTTCCAATTTCTTTAATGTATTTATTTTATTATTATTATTATTTCCTTTCCATTTTATCCCAAAATAACTCCTATCTATTAAAACTAATTATTTTGGATACTCAATTTTAATTATTTCGGATAATCTTGCATAAACTTCTAACATCAATGTTATATCGACAAAAGTGTTCTCATAATAAAATAAAATGTTCATTTAGTCCCTTATATTTGAAAGTGTTTTTTTAATCCTCTATATTTGTTAAAAGGTGTTAATTAAGAACAAATAATATTATTTTAATAATTTTTCTATTAAAATACTTTTTTTGATCAAGAGATTAAAACTAAATTTCTTACAATGGCACAATGACAATTAATATGAAATTTTTTCACATTTTTTTTAAATATTTGCTAATTTTCACAATTTTTGTTTTAATATTTTATATTTTTGAAAAACAAAAATGATGTATTTAAATAACCTTTAGTTAGAATATTATTCTGCTTGTTGAATTTTTTCTTAAATAATTCATATTTTACTTTTATCCATGTTTATAACTTGTGATTTATTGTGTTTTAATTATTTGATAGAAAAAAATTACGAATGAGTCAAACACTTGTGAACAACCAAGACAAGGATATGCAAACTCCTTATAGAATCACACCAAACTTACAAGCAATAAAAAATAGACAGATAGCATATAAAAGACAAAAGCGGTAGAAATTAATCGGGTAACAAACATATTAAGTTAATGAAATAGATATAATTAATCAAAGAATAATTTTCATGATACAAAGAACAAAAAAGAAAGCATACAAAAACATTAAGCAAAAAAGCTTTCCAAACAGAGTCCAAATCTCATATGTTGGAATATACACAATAGAGACTCACATTGTAATAACACATAAGTGATCGTGCATAACATAATAATATAATGAGGTAAACTAACATAGGATTCCTACCTAAGTGGTAAAATCCTCGAGTTTTTTATGACAATCACTTGACAATAAACAATTCACTAAAATAAAATAAATAGATATAACTCGATAAAAGTATAAATGCAAATAACTCTATTAGTTGGGACCATCCTGCCCTAACAACCTATTGCTACCATTGGCTGTTACATCTGTAAAAACTTGATTTGACTCACGAATTCGACTCGATCTCCTCTGGACCCAACACTACACATAACAGTGTGATTAATCACCAATGATCAGCAACATGAACATAATGAGATACTTACCTTAACCATAACCCACTAGTAAAAATGTCTTAAGAACTCACCATTCAAGAACACTATTTAACTCTCACAAAAACCAAATAACACTCAAGGTAATTTATGAAATGGAATTAGAACCCAATCAAAATTTGACAGAGATTCACTTAGATTTTCTAATTACCACCCAAAATAAATAGGGGTATTGGTAGAAAATTCTCAACTATCCTAACCCTCTTGTCAACCCTACCTCGACGAGGGTAATACATTACCTCGATGAGGATAATAACAGTTAGAGCCTTATCAATTAGAGTAGGTAAGGGATAGGCAACAGGGTGGACGAGCCCACAGAATTGTGATTTTTGTTTTAAAAAAAATTCAAGTAATTTTTCACAAATATATATAAACAAAATGAAAAAAATATAGAAAACACTCAAACTAGTATGCATATATTATGAAAACCATCCCTATGATGTGTGTAAACATGCTCACATACAAAGTGTACATAACTAAGTATGTGTGTGTGTGTGTGCATTACTGATCATAAGTAACCAACCTTATTTTGAGGAATAGTATACATTAAGTAAAATAAAATAGATTCCATATTTTGCACATGAAAATGCCCAAGAAGACTCAAAGTACTTACAGGGCTTACATTCTTCCCCTTTAGCTTTCTATGGCAAAACATTGCATAACATAAAGTAGACACACTTCAATCATGAGATGATCATAAAGAGGACCTAAAGATGAATGTTCCCATAAATAGAACATCGATGTACACACAATACCCAGAACACACCTACTCTAAGTGCATCCATCTATATTTAGGATTAATACATCCATACTCTGTAAGTATGAAACTTTATAGTCTCAATCTACACTTGTAACTTACGTACAAGAAACAAACACATACATGTATGCACGTATCATATTTTTGAATAAGAGTTAAACATATGCTTTTTATGTTATAAAAAAAATATGTGTACCACATCAAAGAGGTTAAAAATAAAAATTCATTTATGCAAGGGATATACTATGCAATTAAATTTCGTCTGAATTAGTCGATTTAGTGATAAATTAATAATAAGTAATAACTAACATATTTATTCTAATTTAAATCATTCAAATTACTCAAATTGATTGCTAGTATACAATTAACACCTAAATAAAAAAATTAGAAAAAGGTCAAATTGTTCACTTGAAACACTCTAGTGTGTATAGTGCATACCTTGTTTCTTGAATGATTCCCTTAATCAATGTTTTTTATGGCTATTTTATCCCTTTATTCCTTTTTAATTGGTCATATTTTTGTAATAACCAATCAATAATTTCTTCCTCAGAAAATGGTATTTTATATGATTCAATTCTAGGATATTGAGTCATAGCCAAAACATGGTAAGAGATTAAGGTTAAAAAATATTATGGTCAAATAATGGAAATCCATTAACCAAGAACAATTCAAACAATAAACATACTCAAAAAAGAAATCAACAACCAGATTCTTAACAAAAAAGAAAACTAAACGGAAGTCCAACAATAGCTACAGATCTGTATAGCCTAAGGACAAAACACATGCCATCAACTAGCATCAATGTTAACAGAATAAGGAATCCATTTAACAAAGTTAGTATTTGATGTGCAAATTATAAATACTTGTAAGTGTATGAATTATTAATAGCCTAGCGATAAGTTTATGTTGATCTCTCGTGAATTATAGTGGTTTTAAATTTTGTACTTATTTTCCTTAAACTATTAAATTAATAAAATAAAATAAACCTAAGCGCTCTAAAAAAATTATTGAAAAAATATGAAATAAAATAAAGTAACTAAGTTAACAAAAAATAATGGGTGTATTTCAATTAAAAAGATGTAACAATGAATGGGAATTTTAACTTGCCTCCCGATCATATTTTAGACTATTTAGGTTAATTTAAGAATTATCCTTAAGTTAATATTATTAATTTTTTCACTAAAATTAAAAAATTCCAATTATCATGGTAATTTTCACTCACAATTAGAATAATTAATTGGAATAAACACAAGAAAATTATAAAATCATCTAAACTAACCCAATGATCATGTAATTAATTTAGATTCTTATCCAAGAGAATACAATTAGGTCAAGATGATGTTTCTAACAACCTAATTCAAAAAGCATTATCTTTAATCATAAATCAATATTTGATATATCATTAATTTATAATTAAATATATCATGAAAATAAATAATCTCAAACTTTTATTAAAAACTAATCAACCTATAAATCCAAAATAATCATAAAATAATAACTAAAATCCCAAAAATATATTTAGCCAAACATAATTCAATCCAAAATCATGAATAATATTATGAAAATCATCACCTTTATATTCAAAATCAAAATAAAACTAGAGAATATAATGTAACCTTGGATTTTGCATCTTAAGATCACAAAGTAAGTAAGGGATAATCAAAAGTTAATCATTGAAGTATCAAACAACATCATAATAAGCACACATCAAAAGCACACAAACATGACAAGTAACAATCGAGGCAACCAAGAAAGTACAAATCAAAGATCATGGCACTTGGTTATACACAAGTAACTAGAAATAGGATTTAGTAGTGATCTTGGAAAAGCATACATATGGAATTTACATGTGACAATTGAGGAAACTAAGAAAGTACAGATCAAAGATCATGGCACTTGGTTGTACACAAGTAAGCAGAAATAGGCTTTACTAGTGACCTTGGACAAGCATACATATGGCATTCTCCCTCACTTGAGTTGTCAGCATCCTTTTTGGCTTGGTTGGCTTTGAAGTCTTTAATCCCTCCCTTGAACTGCTCCAAGTGCACTACTTACTTCCAGCTAGTTTCTTCAACTCCCAAGTTCTTTCACTTCACTAAATACTCATGGCACTGTTGATCCTACCTTCACGACCCGTTCTACGGAAATCACTTCTAGTTCTTTGGTTGTTTATAGTTTAGTGTTGACTTTGGATCTTGTTAATAGATTGTATTCTTCATCGTCAAAATCTTAATGGTAAGACTTTCATTTTCTAGCATGAAACGTATGGTACATCTTCATCCAACTAGGATGTTATGACCTTGTAAGAAGCTTTTTCGATCTTAGCAACAATATGAATTGGTCCATCATATATACTAATAAATCTTCTACCCCTTCTGCATAGAGACCTACATCATTACTACAATGAATTTACCATTACAAGAGCTCCTGCTTTAAACTTCAATGATCTACAGAAAGTGGTTCCCCTCTTCTTCATTATCTTGAAAGCTTTCTCTAAGGAGCCACGAGCAATCTCAACATTTCTTTTCCACTCTTTTTGTGAAATTGAAAGCTCTATGACCCATCCACTATGTGGGTTAAAAATGGTTGATGTCTGTTCCTAATCTATAAAGCACTCTTATTAGTGGAAGAGCTTTTCTAAGAAATGAAACAAAATTGGGCTATATTTAGCAATTACAACCAATTATTTTGGTTTACTGTTATATAGTATCACAAATACTCTTCTAATAACCCACTGAATCCATCCAACTATGAATGGTAGCTAGAAGATGTGTTAAGTTGTGAACTAAGAAGCATGAATATTTTTTATCAAAAGGCCCTTACAAATCGGGTGTCACGATCACTCACAATGTTCTAGGAAACACCCTAATATTTGACAATAAATTTGAAAAAAAGAAGTAAGTTGTCTCTTCTATAGAGTAGTAGGTCTCCAAAGGAATAAATATTGTATAATTTAAAAACCTATCAACCACAGGTAAAAAAACTATTATATTTCCAACCTTAAGGAAATTATTGATGTAGTCCATTAAGACACTCTCCCACGACCTTGTTGGAATTAGCAAGGGTTCCATCATCCTTTTTACCTTCTTATTTTCAAATTTATCTTACTAATAGATGAGATAGGTCCTTGTCTGTTGCATTGTTTCCTCACACATTTGAGGCCAATAGTACCATTACTTCAACAGAGTGTACATACTTTGTCAACTCAAATGACCCATCCACAAGGTGTCATAATACTCCCTCACAAGTGTCCTTCTTAAGTTACCTTAAGTCCTTGTATATTGTATTTTATCCTCACACATTTGAGGCTAATAGTATCCTTACTTCAACATAACGTACATCCTTTTTCAACTTGGATAACCCACCCACAAGGTATCATAGTACTCTTTCATAAGGGCCCTTCCTAAGTACCATACTCTTAGAACAAAAATTATACTTCACTTATGCAAGAGTAAGCCATCCTTTTTTTGAAACAAGCATGTCTTCCCTTCATGTACCAATTTAAGGAGTGTTTGTACCATATAACACTAGGTGTTAGGGATCACATGCAAAAACCACATGTATGCTTCTCTAAGTGCTTGTGTGAAACTAAGTGTAGGGTAATTTTGTAATTGAAAAATTATGTATGTTTGTATTTTTCAACCCTTATGTGTTCTCAAACAAAGTGATGTTGTTTTGAGAAATTGAGGAAATGGCACTAAGTATTCTATAGGTGGAGGTGGTAAGATGAGCCATGAAAGGGCCAAGCCATCGAAAGTGTTGGGTGTAACCATGTACTCCTTTACCTACATAAATGAGAACAAATAGAAGAATTTCATATGCAATCCATATGCCATGATCTTTGATATATTCTTACTTTTATACTTTCTTGCTTGTCTTATTGTTCTTTGTTTCCTTGATTGTTACTTGTTATATTTGTGTGCTTTCGATGTTATGTGATACTTCAATGATTAACTTGTAACTACACTCTTGCTTACTTTGTGTTCATAAGGTACAATAACCAATGTCACATGTGCTAATTATGTTTACTTGCTTTCTTTTAGTTATAACAAGTGTTGAAAGATTTGAGTGTAATTAAGTGGATCGTTATAGTTCGTATCAAAACTTTGTGTTTTGAGAGGTAAAAGCATAATGAAGAACAAATAATGCTTTGATTCATATGACCAACAATTAGGTGAGCTTGTTGGCTTGCTAGAGACAATACAATATTTAACTTCTAGAATGAGTGCAGCTGAAGAAATAAACTTTTGTGGTGTTATAATTGTTGAAAGTTTAAAAGCAAGAATTGTTTCCCACAAGAGAAGTAAGGGAATAATATCCCTTGTAACTTCTTGTGCATCATCTAGTTTGAGCATGTGGAGGGTGTCTTGAATGCAGCACAAGGTTTGATAGGTAAACTTCGAGATGATATATGTTTGGTAATTGATACCATCAAGATGGAGAGTAGAACATCAAGCTCAATGTTACTTACCATGTTTCTGCCAACCAACCGGTTAACCTTAATAAGACGGGTGTGTAATAGTCAAGGTTCCATAACCTTGACCTTAGGTAAGGGCACAAGATGCTAAAGAGCTTGATAATTTCATCTTTGACATGGAGCAATACTTTTGAACAATATGGAACAACTTAGAGAAGGAAAAGTTTGGAATTGATACCATGTATCTATTTGGTGATGCTAAATTTTGATGAAGGAGGAGGTATAATGAGATCCATGAAAGATGGTGTCAGGTGAGCTCTTGGGGAGATTTGTGAATAGAGTTTAGGACTACTTCTTTCCTTAAAGTGTTGAGTATTTGGCTCGGAAGAATTTATTCAACCTTAAGCAAATTAAGCAAGTGAGAGATTAGGTAAAGCAATTCTCGACATTGATGTTGAATATTCAAGACATATCAAAGAAGGATAAGTCATTTTTCTTTCTATATGGATTGAAGCCATGGGCAAGAACTGAATTATAAAGGCAAAGAGTTTTAGACCTTGCACAAGCACAACTATAGAGTGCTTGATATATTATGCTATTAAGCCTAGTCAGAACAAGAAGACTCAATTGACTTCCAATGGGAACAACAACAATAAGTTCTCAAAGCCAAACAATGAAAAACAATGGAGAAGTAGTATTCCAAAATCCAGAGTAGAAAAGAAAAAAAAACCTTGCTGCATAACACCAATAATCATTGTTGGAAGCCAAAGCCCTTATCTAGTTGCTTTATGTGAAATAGGGCTCTTTAAGTAGCCGATTACCTAAATTGCAAACAATTGTTGCACTATAAGTTGCCTTAGGTGTGAAAGAACAAGTTAATGAAGAAGAGATAGAAGGTGAGAAGGAGCCTGGGTGTATGGGTATGCTATATCTTTTGGAAGCCTTGAAAAATCAAATAGAGAATCTAAGAAAAATTATTAAGAAATGTCTTTTAGTTTTGGAGGGTACTCAAAAATGGAAAACTTGTAAAGACTATAATGGTAGATTATGGAGTTACCAATAACTTCATTACCAAAGATGAAGCTATGAAGCTTGGATTGAAGCTAGAGAAGGATGTAGGAAAATTGAAGCCCTTTAACTCTCAAGCCAAATAAAATGTAGGATTGGCCAAACAAGTGAAAGTAAGACATGGAAAATGAAATGGATACTCTAACATTATTGTTGTCTCTATTGATGAATTTAATGTTATATTGAGGATGGAACTCATGATGGGACAAAAAATCCATTCTTGCACTAGCTGTAGAAAGTCTCTTGATTATGGGTAGCAACCTAAATGTTGTACAAGGAAATATGAAACAATCAGGGGAACCAAGGCTCGTATCTGTATTACAATACAAAAGAGGTTTGAAGAAGGGTGGTCTTTCACTTGTGAAAATTCCTATGTTATAGAAGGAGAAAGGGATTCACAAGAAGGAATTTTCTTTCCAAATTGTGCAATTATTGAAGTCCAATAAGGATATCATGCCTAATTAGCTTTTGAAGACTCTCCTATTAAAAAGAGATATACACCACAAAATTGAGCTCTTATATGGAGTCAAGCCGCCTATAAAGGCACCATATAGAATTTCATTGTCAAAGCATGATAAAGCATAAAAAATAATTGAATGACTTACTAGAAGCAAAATTTATTAGGCCATCAAAAGCTCCTTATAATGTGCCAATTTTTATTTAGAGGAACCAAGATGGGAGTTTGAGATTGTGTATTGATTATTGAGCTTTCAATAAGGTGATAGTGTGGAACACATCCATTCCTTTGATAACTAATTTGTTTGATTAATTGAGTGGAGCCAAATATTGCACCAAACTAGATCTAAGGAAGGGTTACTACCACATCAAAATCGCAGAAGGGATGAGCCAAAGATAACATATGTTACTTGGTATATGGCATTTGAGTTCTTAGTGATGCTTTTTGGGTTGACCAATACCGCAGCCACATTCTGCAAACTAAAAAATTAAGTCTTGTAGGAGTATCTCAACAAAGTTATGTTGGTCTATCTTGATGATTATGTGGTGTATAGTTCCACTCTTGAAAAACATGTTGAGCATTTGCTACTAGTATTTCAGAAGTTGAGAAATCATTAGTTGTATGTGAAGAATGAGAATGTTCCTTTACTCAAAAGATAATCAAGTTCCTTGGTCACATTATTCTCAAAATATTTTATGCTATATTTGAAAGAGTTCATAAAATTGGAAAATACAAAAAAATTAAAATTTGGTAAACATTGTAATAATTATCTATTATTACAAAATTAAAAAAAGAATCAAAATTCTCTTAAATTTATGATAAATTAATATACTTAATAAAATTACAATCAATAAAATGTGATTAAAAATTATTAAAAGAGATACTCTTTTTACTTGCTTCTATAAGTTATAATGCATTCAATATTTTAGGATTTTAATATTTTTCGAATTCTTTTTTAAAAATTGAATATAATATGTTGAGGTATTAATACATAGATTGTAAACAAATAAAACGATGTCAAAGTAATTCACACTTTTAAATTTTTAGTTTGAAATATATAGTGTAGTTAAGCATCTAAGTATATAATTTTTTTGATAAATGTAAAATTTAAGTGTTTTGAATGTTTAATTAAGCTTCATTTAAATAATGGATATTAAAGTTCGAAATTTAATAAATGTCATTGTTATTGTTTGTGGATATATAGTTATTTTAGTATAAGATTAATCATCGTATATATTTTTTCTTTACTTTATTTTTAATTCATTAATTTGATTTTTAATTTTTATGTGAGGACCCAGGTTCCATTTAATATATTTTTTAAAGAATTTCTTTCCTTTATTTCACTTTGTTTTAAATTTATCAAAGTTTCAAAAGTTTTTTTTCTTCAATTAGTCTAAAAAATTGAACACTTTAGTAATTTGACAATCTAGATTTCCTTATATTCTCAACCCATTGTAATTGAGTAAAAATTTACAAAAATATGCTTAGTTATATAGTTTTGAAAGTTTTAAAGGAATGACATTTTAGTAATTGGATAACCCATTTCCTTAATATTTCTCCATATATTTCTAGTGGGTTCTTAGCCCATACATAATTTCTTGAGCTCCACTAGAGTAGGACCAAAAGGGGGAGAAAGGAAAGGAAAGATGAGATAAGAGAAAGAAGAAAGACCAATTTTTTTTTCATTTACATCTATAGGAAGGGATGATTCAACAGACCCTATAGAACAATTAGAACAATATCAATGATATAGTACTATGAGTGCACACTTTTTACTAAAATTGTAAAAGTATTTGTCTATTGTGTTCATAATATTTTAATTTATTAAGTTTTCACAAAATTAAATTTTCACAAGTCTAATTTCTTCTTATTAGAAATGAGTATTTTGTGTATATAAATTAGATAATTGACTTTTATGTAAATTCATAAGTTTTATTCAGATTTATAATATAATTACAAATTTTGATTAGAACACAAAAAATTATGTTTAACTTTTATTAGCAACATTTCATAATAATATTAGTATGTCAGTTATGAAGCTTTTACTTAGTTTTATATCATGATTTAAGTATTATTATTTCATAATATTATGTATATTAGTAAGTATTATTATGTCTAAACTATCAAATAAGCATTGTCCCCCAAATTCAACGGTAACAAAATAAATAAATAATATGCCCAATCTACATGCTTATGACTAGCACACATGTAAGTAAAACTTTTTCATATGTGTATGCAAAATACTTTGTACATGTATGACTAGCTTTCCTTCTCCTAGATTCAACAATAACATAAGAGATAAAAAATTAATCAATAGGCCCTATTTGCATATGTATGACTAACACGCATGTAATTAAAACTTTTCTCTCTACATGTATAAAGAACTTTGTATATGTATGATTAGATTTCCTCCTGTAGCATGTTTGGTGAGCTTTTTCTAATTCTTATAATTTATTTCATGTAAGCTATTCATCTATTTTACTTGCATAAATTAATATAGTTTGTGAATACATTCATATTATAACTTGTATTAATTTTATAGCTGAATCATTATAGGTTCAATAGATATATTAATAACAATTATTTTCTTAAGTTTGTCTATTCACTGAGTTTTTTACTCACCCATTTTTTTTAAAATTTTTTCCTTCAAACAACAGTAATTTTTTATTGAAATTGAGTACTATAAATGAGGCTTAAATCGGTTCACGATATTATCTTGTATGGGTTTTCATCCTTTTAGAGTTACTAGGAAATTATTCCAGTTTCTCGGTGACTTATTTATGTTAAAGGTTTATCATTCTTTTGGAGTTATTACGATATTATTCTAATTTCTTGGTGACTTATTTATGTTAAAGGTTTATCATTCTCTTGGAGTTACTAGTATATTATTATAGTTTCTTGGTGACTTATTTATGTTAAAGGTTGTTTTCTAACTCCTTAATGACTGTGAAATGTATAATAGATCATTGTTAATTAATAGTTAATAGTATCTTCTTTTGTAACTAGTTATATGAGTAGTGGGTTTTGAACTCTACGAAAAAATAAATGTCATGTTCTATTTTGTATAGGTTGGTTTGAGTAGAAAATCATTAGAGACTATGCTAATTTTTTTTAATTCTAGAATGTAATAGGACTTCCTTAAGTAGTAGTGAACTTAGGGTTGATCTTAACAATTTGGTATGAGAGCATAGGTTTTACATCTTGAAGGCATGGAACAATTTATTATGGTATTAGATAATTGTAGGGTGATAATTTTATAGGGAATAAATCATATTTTGTTTCTAGGAACCTTTATTTCTCTCTGGAAGGATGTAGTATTTATGGTTTTATTTATGGAGAAATTAATAAGTAAAGATTATAACTTATGTGATTATATTTTGATAACATCATGAAGAAGAAGAAGTATAAGTTAAGAATGTTATCTTATCTTGATGGAGAATATATATTTAAGTTTATATATGGTTAAGGTATATGATCTTCTTAAGAAATAATTTATTTTGACTTTTGAAAAAAAAAAGTTTAGAGTAAATGAGTATATCAATTGCTTAGTTTTCATGTTTATTTGATTAGAACCATTGTATTATTTAAATGATGATCCATGCATTTCTTACGGTATTTTGAATGTGTTGAAGAACAATGAAGTGATATCTATATTGAAAGGATGAATTAAATTATTGGAGAACATGGTAAATATTGAGAATATGATTACATGATTACATGAAGAAATATTGTGAAATATTATTGAGATTAAATAAGTTGACTTTCTTTGCAAGATGAGTTTATCTAATCCAATTTCATATCATGCTATATAAATTAGTTACTCTTTCGATCTTTTTTAAGGTGAAGTAAGTAGGCTTATTTAATTATAGGCAAGGCCTAAATGTATTATATATAATTTTTATGGTTGTTTAGTTCTTTTGTATAGAAATGTGGTACCTTAAGGTTATGTATTGACCATAGATAGAAAAATAAGATCACCATATGTAAAAGGTATCTTTTTCCTCATATCGATGATATATTTGACCAATTACAAGGTGAAAATATTTTGTACGGTTTGGAAAAAGAGAAAATTTGAATCTTTGATATATAGGTTTATACAATGTTATAAAGTGCATTTGTCAAGTTACTTATCACTTGGTTTTAACTTCTGAACTTTCACTAACTCCTGAACTTTCAACCCATTCAAGTAGGACAATACCTCAACTATAATGATAAATTAGTACAAGTTTTTGCTAGGAGAGAGAAAGTACTTAGAAAAAAGATTGTTTCTTTGGTGATAGTCCAATTCATGAACCATGCAATTTAGGAATCTATCTTGAAACTTGTAGGATTCCTTCAAAAGTTTTAGTAATGGAATGGAAATGAGATATCATAACAATGAATTTTTGTACAAGGATATAGTTAATTGTTTCATCAAGTTTGCTAACTATCTACCGATAAAGATTCGCTACTTGGTAAACATTTTAAGTAAGAAGTATATTGTTAAATCATTCAATTTCAAGGAGTTCCAAAGTTAATTGTTCCCTATCAAGATTCTAAGTACACTTCACATTTATGAAAGTATGTATAAGAAGTTTTGAGCATAAAATAATCATTTTAATATGCCATTCAAATGTTGGAATTTTTTTTATAAACTAGTACTATGAATTTCAAAGGAATTAAGGATGATATTTCCACTTATAGAGTTTGTGTACCACAAAAATTATTATAAATATTAGATTAATATCTCATGAATATTCAAAAGTCATGTTGCTAGAAGGTTCTAAAACGTTGGCGAGGAATCAACTTAAGATATATATATGTTTCTGAGGAAGTGAAATATATAAGAGCATGTGATGTGAGTTGTGTGCATCTAAGACAAGTATAGTGAAAGTGTGTTAGGTGAGAGCAAGTTGAGAGTTATTATACTTTGTATCTACTCTTTTTAAAACATAGTTGAATATATTTAAACTCTCATTGTTGCTCTCTAAATTCAACAAGAGGTATCAGAGTAGGTTAATTAAGGGCTCTAATCTCTGCTAGAATTAAGTGTGATTATGCACAATCTTGAAGGACTGTAAAGCTTGTTCGAGTTTAAGCTTACTTGTCTAAATGTAGAGGTTTACTAATTACAATAATGGGAGATCTATAAGGAATTGAGAAGCTCAAAAATTATAGTTACATAGAATGGCATGCCTTGGTGAAGGCCTACTTACAAGGGGGAGACTTATGGGATGTAACTAAAGGAATAGAGACAACTTCACTTACAAAAAATTTCAATGCATATCCTAAATGGTGCAAAAAGGTAGAGCTAATTATGCTTTACTATCATCAATTACGTCAGAGTTGAAATTACACGTTAATGACATAGAGACACCTAGTGAAACATAGGAGATCTTTGCAAAACTCTTTTTAAGAAGGAAAGATGCTCGACTTCAATTCTTAGAAAGAGAATTAATGACCATATCACAATGAGATTTTTCCATCAGTGCATACTTCCTCAAAGTACGTACTTTTCATCAAGAGATAGTAGAGTTGGATCCTAAAGCAAAAATTGATGAGGATAGAATGAAAATAATCTATTTAATGGATTGAATTGTAAATAGGATCCATACACTACTGTGATACAAGGATGGTCAATGCCACAAACTTTAATAGAATTGGAAAATATGTTAGTAACTAAGGGGACTTTATTTAAACAAAAGGGTGAACTATTCTTAAAATTGCCACAAAAGGAAGCACTATTTAGTAAACAAAATTAGGCAAAAGGAAAAAAAAATCAAAGTTGGTGAAAAGAAAATGACGAAAAAAAGAAGGTTTCCAATAGGGGAGCTAGAAGCAACTACAACCAAAGAGGTTGTCAATTTAAAGAATATAAAACAAATGATGGTCAGTGCTATTGTGTGGTGAAATACGCCATTATGCAAAAGAGTATCGATTCAGGAAAACTTCTCTTGAAAGTAATGTCACCAACACCAATCAAAAAGAGGAGAAACACAACGAAAAGGAATGGGATGTTGAGGTATGTTCTACAATAAATGAGCTTCGGGAGAAGCCCAATTAGAATAAATATGCGTCGACAATGAGCTCAATCACAATAGAAGAAAATGAATCAGCATTGGAGTAGCCATTCCAAGGAAAGTTGACTATGGGAAGCATTGGATCATTGACTCAAGGTGTTCAAACCATATGATTGGAGATGAGACGAAGTTGATGAAGTTAACCAAGTAGAATATAGGTCAAATGGTAGTTTTTGCAAAAAATGTGAAGCTACCAATAATTCATATTGGAGAAACTAATATGACATCACGAGCTAGTTATGAACAAGTGCATCCAGAGAGAGTCTTTTACGTGCCAGGAATGAAGAAGAATCTAATATCTGTAGCAAAACTAACTTTTACAACTAATTATATTCTATTTAGACCCAATGATGTTAAGGTGTGTCAAAATATCAAGGTTTCAACGAACAATGGAAGGGTATAGAGTAGAGCCTATCTATGTATGTCAATAGAGCCTATATATGTAGAAAATAATCAAAAGAATGAAACTGGAGATTTGTGGCTTGAACAACTAGGACATATTGGCTATGACAAGTTAAATGTTATGATGAAAAGGAGTGCTCAAAGTCTTCCTCAACTTGAGATAAGGAAAAATGCAGTATGTTCAAGGTGCTAGGATAGAAAGGCTCATAAGTTTCCATTTAAGGAATCTAAATTCAAAGCAAAAAAACCATTGGAGTTTATGCACTTTGATGTGTTTGGATAGGTGAAACAATCATCCGTAAGAGGAATGTGGTATATGGGGACGTTCATTAATGGCTATTCTAGGTACTTTGAGTTACTTTATGAAAGAAAAATCTAAGACACTTTCCAAATTCAAAGAATTTTAGGGGAAAGTTGAAGCAGAGTATGGAATGAAAATTCAATGCCTATGTACTGGAAATATGAGGGAATACATATCAAAATAATTCTCTCTTTATTTACAAAAGCATAAGATATGATGTCAATTAACGTGTCCAAACATTCCACAACAAAATGGAGTTGCAACAAGAAAGATTCATCATCTAGCTGAGACATGTAGAAGAATGATTCATACCAAGAATGTGCCGGGAGGATTTTGGGCCAAGTGTATAAGTATGGTAGTAAACACTAGTTTATTACTTTTATTGATGCTTTTTCTAGATATGTTTGGATATACACCATGATTAACAAAGATGAAGTTCTGGATACCTTTCTTAAATGAAAAAAAAATGATCGAGAATTAGATTTGATAATGGTGGTGAATACAAATTAGACCCCTTCTTCAAAGTTTATCAAGATGAAGGGATAATCAAACATTTTTTAGTTTCTTGTACACCGCAGCAGAATAGAGTTGTAGAGTGAATGAATCATACTTTGGTTGAGAAAGTTCGATGTATGCTATTTCAATCCAAATTAAGCAAGGAATTTTGGGCTGATGGTCTATCATATGCAACTCATATAGTCAACAGACTTCCTATGACTTCATTAAATGAGAAAACTCCTAAAGAGGTATGGTCTAGACAACTTGCTTCGATTATGATTCATTGCGAATATTTGGACGTCCTGCATATTTTCATGTTACTGAATCCAAACTAGATCCTAGAGCAAAGAAATCTGTTTTCTTGGGCTTTAATGAAGGAGTTAAAGGGTTTCGACTTTGGTGTGGTGAATCGAAAAAGATCATCTTAAGCCGAGATGTCACATTCGACGGTCTGTTATGTTGAGATAAATAAATTCAGAGAAAAAGAATGAAATTCCAAACACTCTATCTAAGGTGATGCTTGAGACTCCAAAAGATCCAAAAGATCCAAGAAGAGATCTCAATTGAGGTGGAGGTTCTCTCACCATCACCACCGAAAAATCAGTAGCCATAATCTATTACCACTACTCGACTGAGAAGGGAGATTAGAAAGCCTACTAGATGCACAAATATGGTAGCATTCACACTTCTAGTAATTGATGATGATGTCTTATGCACTTATAGAGAATCCATACAGAGAGTTGATAGTATGAAGTTTAAGATGGCAATGGATGAAGAAATGAAATCTCTACACCATAATCAAACTTGGGAGTTGAATCAACTTCCTAAAGGAAAGAAAACTATTTTTTGCAAATGAGTCTATACCAAGAAGGAAGGTGTTCCTGGTAAAGACAACATCAGATACAAAGCCAGACTAGTAGCAAAAGGCTATGCTCAGAAAGAAGGAATGGACTACAATGAGGTATTCTCACCTATTGTTAAGCATTCATCTATTCAGATACTATTGTCTTTGGTAGCACAGTTTGATCTCAAGTTAGCTCAACTTGATGTCAAACCAGCTTTTCTCCATGGTACTTTGAATGAAGAGATCTACATATCTCAACCAGATGGCTTCAAAGTTCTAGGATGTGAGAATTGGGCTTGCAAGCTAAGCAAGTCACTTTCTGGTTTGAAGCAATCACTGAGACAGTGGAACAAGCGCTTTAATAGCTTCATTAGAGAGCAGAAGTACACATGCAACCAATTTTATCACTGTGTATACTTTCAAAAAATCTAAGACGGTACCTTCATTTATTTTCTCTTATATGTTGATGATATATTGATCACTTTCTGGTTTGAAGCAATCACTCAGATAGTGGAACAAGTGCTTTGATAGCTTTATTAGAGAGCAGAAGTACACATGCAGCCAATTTGATCACTGTGTATACTTTCGAAAACTCTAAGACGGTACCTTCATTTATTTTCTCTTATATGTTGATGATATGTTGATTGCATCTAAGAGCAAGGTAGAGATCAATAGATTGAAGGCTCTGTTGAGTTCATAATTTGAAATGAAATATCTTAGAGAAGTTCATGGGATGGAGATAAGAAGAGATGGAGTTGCAAGCATAGTCTGTCTAACACAGACTTAATATTTGAATAAAGTACTACAAAGGTTTGAAATTGATGAGAAAACCAAACCATTAAGTACACCGCTTGCTCCTCACTTTCAGTTGAGTGCATTGATGTAACCTAGCACTGCCGATGAGAAGAAGAAAATGGAACGTGTTCCATATGCAAATGTCGTTAGTGCCTTGATGTATGAAATGGTATATACTAGACCTGATATTTCCCATGCTATTAGTATGGTGAGTCACTACATGAATAATCCTGGTAAAGGATACCGGCAAGCAGTGAAGTGGATTTTACGGTACATCTATGGTATTGTGGATATTGGTTTGAATTTTGAGAGAGACAAGAATGAAGGTAAGCATCTAGTCAGATATGTGGATTTTGACTATGTTGGAGATCTGGATAAGTGTTGATCTACAACTAGTTATATGATCACAATGGCAAGAGGACTAGCTTGTTGGAGATCAACATTACAGTCAACTGTAGCTTTTTCTATTACAGAGGCAGAGTATATGGTTGTAACAAAAGCATTCAAAGAAGCTATATGGCTTCTCGGGTTGACCAAGGATTTGGGTACTATTCAATAACGTAGAGGTTTTCTATAACAGCCATAGTGCCATTTGTTTGGAAAAAGAACCAAGTTTATCATGGTTTCACAAATTACATCGATGTTCGATTTCATTTTGTTCAGGAAATCGTTAATGAAGGGAATGTTACACTCCGGAAAGTCGAAACTGCAGAAAACCCTGTAGATATGCTTACAAAATTGGTTATAGGGATCAATTTTCAACACTGTTTTAACTTGATCGATATCTCTCGAGCTTAGAGCGCCTATGGCGTATTTGGAGGCAACACTATGAACTTTTTTGCCAAGGTGGAGATTGTTGAATATTGGCTCTAAAATAAAATTTTAGTGGCCTAATTTGTGGCTTAAATTATGGAATAATTTAGGGAAAGGGAGCCTTGCTTCATCTATAAATATGGAGGAGTTCATGCATTGAAGAACAAGGCAAAAATCAGAAAAAATTAGAGAGAGCATAAGGAAACTCAAAGAGAGAAAATACTTAGCGAGTGTAAGAGTTTTCTATGAGTTTGGGGGAAACACTTGAAAGATATTATTAGTAATAAAATTTGTATCTGTATTCTATATATTTCTTACTCAGTTTAATAATATCTACTACCTCCCATTGGTTTAGGCAGATTGCCAAACCACGTAAATTCCATATGTTTCCCTTACCAATTTGGTATATTCATATATCGCTATTTATTATTTCTGTGCACAACATCCACTTAAATTCCATATGTTTTTAAAGCCTAAAAACCGCTGTCTAAAGCATACAACGACATATAATTTACAAACACTATCAATTCCTTCGTAAATATCAAGCAACAAAGAAGAATGAGTGAAGTTGTAAGTTGCAGAGAAGAATGAGATTTAGGATGAAAATGAATAGATAGAGTGAGATGTGGAGATTAGGGGAAAGGAGATTTAGGAGATTATATGTGGGAGATTGAAAGTTTAGAGATTGAAATCTAATAGAGATTGAAAGTTGTGTTGTGGAAGATTGAGGAAGGAAGGTCTATTGAGGCAGAAGGAAAGAGGCATAGAAGATTGAGAGAGAGATTTCATTTTAAAAAAAATTAGCCAAATTAATAAAAAGATATGCTGCTTTTTTTAAAGCAATTTCTAATTGATTTTTTACATGTATTTTTAAGAAAAATAGATGTAATTTATATTAGTTATTAACCATAATAATAAGCTATAACACTTTTTGTTAATTTTTAGCTGTTATTTTTTAACTTATATGACCATTTTAACGGTTTTTTAATTAAAAATGGTTTTCCTTTATTTAACCAAGTGTTGTAAAGAGTTTATATTATAGTAGTGAAGAATGTGTCCATAGCATTAGTCATATTGTTTCAAATTGCTTTTAGTGTTGCCCAAAAGCATATTGCTGAGGCTGCAAATAAATCTAATGTCTTCAAAAATTTAGAGCAGGACCCTAGAACTTCTAAGGCCATTTACCAATGTAAAGTTATGATGAATCAAATCAGTGGGGGAGCTAGGTTAAACATGCTTTTGAAAATTAGCCAAATTTGATGATAAAGAAGTTTAAACATTGATCATAGATTTGAAAACTTGGCTTAGTGCTACCATAACATACCAAGAAACTTACTTAGATGGTTTTAACGATACTACCGGGGATGCTGCAGTCAAGCATGCATTTAAGTATAGCAATCGTCTTACTATGATATCTGAAATCTTTCTATATATTGCTGATTTACATGCTGTAGGGTTTGAGGGCTCGTCGCCGGCCTACTTGATGAAGATGTTGTTCTTGGTCATGGACTTGGCTCATTTGATCCTGAATTAGGCCGTAAACTTCTTATTGTCGCAATATTTGATCTCAAGCCCAACATTGTTGTTGCTAAGGATTTAAAGATGCATTATTGCATGTTCCAAAGAGAAGCATAATGCCTTTTGTGATTTATGTCAAAGAGGGAATATATCAATAATATGTTACTGTTGAGGATATGACACATGTGGTGCTGGTAGGAGATGGTGGTAGTAAAACACGAATCACCGTCAATAAGAACTTCAAAGATGGCAAACACATTTAGTTAACTTAATTGTGAATTGTATTTTTCCCATTAGATTAATTCTGTATGCATAAATAACTAACAACATTTTCCAAGAATTTAATGTCATTTCTTAAAATAAATGGTTATACATTTGTAATTTTTTTGCTTCCAAACATGACCAATAATAATATGGTCAAAACTATGTCATATATGTAACTATTGTATAATATAGTACAAGAAAAATATCATTCATGCTCCTTCTGAGTTTATATATATCTTCGTATATGCTCTTGATTTTTATACAAATATCTCTAATACTCTCCAAGTTTATACTTAACATCAATAATATCCTTCGATAGTTAACAACGTTACATTTCCATCCATTGATGTATTTTCTATTCTATGACTCTAATACCAAATAATTTTTGACATTGATTATTTTTTGATTTAAAAATTTTGAACAAATAAATATTAATTAATTTTTTCGATTTTGGGATTTTGAAAAAATAAATATTATTCTTTACATTGTTGGAAGCCTCACCTTTTGAATCGAGAACAATGGTTTCCTACCTTAAATCGATGATAGGATTCGTGTTTCTATTTAAGATATTAAAGAGGCATTTGGTTTTGGTGAAAATAAAACTTTTATTCATTAAGGAAATCAAATTATTACAACCCTAGTTTTAGGCTAATACACTCCAATGGAGTTTGTTTATATATAACTTTTCTAAGAAGAAAGGTGTCTTTGAGTTCTATGTTTAGAACTTATTATGTCTTTCTTTCTTATGGAACCCTTTTATAAATATAATAATAATTATTTTTTATACCTAACATAAGGACACGTAGAAGGATAAAGATTACATTTTATCTTATTTCTTCCTTCCTTTTAAAAATAAAAACATGTGGAAGGATAAATATTATATTTTATCTTTTATCTTCTTTCTTTTTTAAAAATTTATGCAGATACTTATTTATTCAAAATCACTTGCTGAAATGCTTTCTCTTGAGCCTGGAGATACGAATTCATTTATATCCTTTATACAATAAAAACACTTATGGTCCTCATTTTTTTTCCAGTTGGAAAAAATTCTTGTTTAGTTCGTTTAGTCATATCCAACTTATTGTAGTTGAATTATGCTTCATAATTAAAAAATTTCTCACTTATGATCTTGCTTATGTAATAATTTATTATGATTTCAAATGATGTTCCTATTTTTCTGATTTTATGATACATTTGACTCATCATTAGTTCTCTTGCTTGGTTAAGAGCTTTTTCATAAAACTCTTCTTCTCATAGAACCTTAGGTTCATCTATTGCTCTTGCTAAATATGTCATTTCTATTTTAATAGAATGTTAAGCATTGATAGGTTTTCCTTTATGCCAATCCATTATTGAATTAGAACCTCAAAAATATTGGAGATCATTTTCTTTCTCGTTTTCTAATATATTTAACGGCTTTTATAAAAATTTCAGGAAAATAAACTAATTCTATTAATTGTTATTTGGGTAAATATTTTCAACTAACTCACAATGAAACAATTGGTAAAAAAAATTTGGATTTACTCACTCATTAATATTGAATATGCTACACATGATTAGTTTTCTTCTTGGTGTATGTATTTTTTCTATTATGAACTTTTTTATATTTTCAAGTTGATATTTTCTTGAATTTCTAGCTAAATTATAAAGATTTAGATATTGATCTAGGTTTATCCTTCTTTGTTTTTCCTTTTCTTTCTTGGGGATAAGAAATGTATTATATATTTTTTTGAAGATTACTGGTTATGATATCTTTTCTAGCATTGTCATCTTTTCTTTTATAGTTGTTTGGTTTTTGAGTGCTTGTTTATCGTTTCCTTCTAAACTGGTGACTACATCACAGGGTTTGAGAAGCTTAGGGGTTTTGAAATTGAAAAAACTTCATTATGCTTCAATTTTATTAGCGAATAATTTACATGTTACACCGAATAATCCAGTTATTACCCTACTTTCTTTGAGCTTTTCCTCATCTACAATTTCAAATCATAAAGCTTTTAAGGAGTTCTCATTTTCTCTTTTGGTTAGTTTTGAGGTTTTATTCTCTTTGAGAATTTAATCTCTTTCTTTGTTGGAGAACTAGATTCTTCTTATTTTTCATTTATAAGTGAATTTTTTATGTATAAAATCTATAGTTTATCTCTTAGAACTCTTGTGTCTTTTCTTTGATCTTGATTTCTATGTCAAGATTATCCTTCTTTCCTAAAATTGTAAAAATTGTTAATAGGGCTAATTCTTTAATTAAAGCATCGACTAAACTATTACTTTTTAAGTAAATGTTCAACGTCAAATTTGTAATGGTTTAATCACTATTGTGATTTGATTAATCTTTATTGTTTGTAATCTCGGACAATATTAGTTATGAATAAGTATCTAAAAAATTTATTGTCTGGTCTAATAACAAATCTTGAGGATATTACATATGTAACAAGCTTCTTTATTGCATTTTTTACAACTAAATATTTCTTTTAATTATTAGGGTAGTTTAATTTAATTTCTTGAAAAGCTCGTGAAGTAAACCTATACAAATATTAATCCTTATCATTTAATATTACTTTGAATATAGCTTCCAAATATTCATGTAAATCATATGTTTCTATTATCATTTTGTCATCTGGTCCTAGATGGTAAAGTGTTGGTAAATTTTTTATCGATGTTTTTACTTTTTCTATGTATTGAGTATCTTGATTTATCCATTTCTAGACATAATCTTTCTTAATTTTTTCTATTAAATATTTTCTCATTTATGCTAATTTTTTAATATGCTTTCGCATATGTCAAACAATCTTAAAACCTTTGTTATCAATTTTTTTCAATGATGATACTGGAAAAACATTGTATATTACTTAGCACGTAAGGTTGAAGGTGATGTTTTCTATCTTCTATTTTAAGTCCTAAATACTTGATTTTTTATTGGTTAATAATATCTTCTCTTCATATAATATTATTCTTTATTTCTTACATTTTGTTAGATTTTTAATATGTCAAGATAATATTGGTTAGTATTATCACCAATGACTAATATATCATAAATATAAACACAATAAAAGGGTTGATATTCTTTAAAAATGTTGTCCATATATCTTTATAATATTCTAAGGGCTTGTTTTAATCCAAATACTACAAAAGTCTAGTAGAGTTGTCTTGTGGATAACTAAAGATGTTAATAATTGAGATTATTTATCAAATTTGTTATGCCAAAATTTATTTTTGCAATCAAAATTAAAAGAAATATTTCTTTCCTTTGATCGAGATCAAATAACTATTCTTCTTTAAAAATAAGGTATCCATCATCTATTATTTTTTTATTCAGTAATTTAAAATTTATCACAATTATTTTCTTTTATAATCTTTTCTCAACCTTTTTTTATTAAAAACATTGGGCTTGAGTGTGGACTCATGCTTGGTTCATTTGCTCATAGTTTAAAAAATTCTTCAATTTATTAACTAAATTCTTCTATATTTTTTAGAGTATAAATAATAGGTTTTAATCTTATAACCTTATTAGGGTCTTTTAGTTTTATACTTGCTACGTGTTGTATAAATTTTGTATTTTAAAGTAACTCACAAGTGCATGAATCATTTTATAAAAAATAATAAGTGTACTTTCAAGGTCTGTTTAAAGAAGAATTACGTGGTTTTCAAATAATTCAATTAATTCTTAAAAAGGAAAAAATAAAACTAAACATTATATCACAAAGTTTTGGTTTTGAAAATCCTAAACTAATAACATAAATTTTAAGATAGATTAATTTGATTCAACAAATATTGGACATATAAACATTTCATCATTCAATGAAGAACTTATAAGATATATTAGTTAATCATGTTTACTCATATTAATTAGTTTATTAAAGAAATAAATTAATATTACTAATTTTTCTATTTTTATATAAAAATGTCCTTTGATGAGACTCAATTTTTTTGTTAATAAAAATTAAATAATATCATTAGGTCAAGCCTACCAATCGATTAATATTAAATTATGATTTATTTATAAGGAAATAACAAATTATCTAAATCAATGTTTAAAGGAGAGTACATAATTTAGATTTTCATTCAAGATGTCAAAGTTGGATTTAAGATTGATGTATTTGAGAATTAACTTTCAGATTTAAATCTATTACGAAAAATATATCATCAAAGTATTTTTTAATAATAAATATTTATAAAAAATATTTGAAATAGAAAATTATTCTAAATAAAATCTAGATAATCAACCCTAAATCTACCGTTCTATTTTAAACTTATGACAAAAATATGTTGCTAATATATTTTTATATAATAAGTTTTATAAACTTCTTGAACGAAGAAATAAAAATCAATTTATTTATAAAAGTTTTTTACCTAATTTAATATTTCACAAGTATAATAACATAAATAATATTTCATAGTAATATTCAACCAAACATGCTTAGATTTAATAAATAATTAGAATATGAAATATAATATTTAGAACAACACCTAATATTGATCTGAAAATAAAAAAATACATTTAAAAGTATATATTTCAATGTATAGAATTTTAGTATTGATATATATCTTAAATAACTACTTTAACTTCATACTAAAACTATATAAAAAAAATTCTTAGAGAGAAATTGTTCTAAACTTTGAACTCTTGTTGAGTTGGTGTCCTATTACAAGAGGGTGAAAGGGTTTATATAATGTTGGAAAATGCTACAAAAATGAGAGAAAAGTGGATCAAAGGGTTGCATGCATGTCACAATACACATTTTCCACCGCTACGAATGTGTTAATTATGGAAGCATTTCATTCATGATCCAAAGTTCTCATGCCATAACACACAAATTCTATCGTTGTGGCATGCGTTAAACTGCGTGTTTTTAACTTTTTTGTTTCACCCTTTTACATGCTTTGTTGGCACATATGTAAGGCTTATATATGTTATTCTTTTATTCTTCATGGTTGAAAATGAGTGCTTTTAGGTATGATTCTTCATGTGTTGATTTTTTTAATCAATTTGAAACTATAAATACATGACAAACAACAAAATTTACCCGTAATTTTGAAAACATATATTTGTTAAAATAATGAGTAAATTAGGAAAATATAAATCTATTTTTGAAATTAAAGTTTAAATAAGTCATGTAATAATGAGTAAGCACTCATCATTATATGTTCAAGCTTATTAATTTTTGAATATAAATGATTTTTTGAACTTACCGTCTTAATTAATTTTATTATTTCCAATAACCTCTTATCTTCTTATATTTCCTTCAAGAAATGATTTTTCTAATTGTTAAACTCTAGATCATCTTCATCTAATAATTTTTTCTGTTTTATTTTTTAAATGTAGTTTTTGTTTTGGTATATATCGCTATGTGTTTTGCTTTTTATGTTGTTCAATAAACTTTTATGATAACACACTTTTGATATTTTTAACCTTTGAAGTATATATTGTTTCTCCTTCTATTGTTGTTATATCTCTCCTATCTATATATTTAGTAAATATAAGTTTAAGAAATTGTTTCCGATCAAGAAATATACTCCCGTTTCCTATCGATATATAATAGAAACATGAAACTTTTATCCTCCTATTATAATATTGATATCTTTCGTAACCTTATTAGGATTAATTATTGTATTATTTTCTATTATTACTATGAAGTCCTTTGAAGTTGTAGTCCAAAGTTATTGTGAAAATACATATTTACTTGGAACACATATATACTAGCTCCAGTATCATGTAAATGATATATATACACACACACACAATAACTTTGCTTAATCATTTGTAAATTTGACTCATGATGCATGACTCTTTCTTATTTGTATAAGAGATTTTTTTATGTCTAGATTCCACTTTTTTGGTATGTTAAAATTTGTTAATTTTTTTAGTTTTATCATCTGTCCTCTTTCTTGAAATGTCTTATCAACTTTTATGAATTCATTATGTACATATATTGAACTATTATAAGTATTTGTTAGTAAATATTCGATGGTTTCATCTTTCAATAAGTTTCCTCTTTTATTGTTTATGTTATTTTTAAATTTGTATAAAAGATTGCTGTTAGCTTTAACTTCTATAAAATTAAGAGATATTTATGATATTTTTGAAGCTTAAAAGTATTACTGATATTATGTCAAACCTTAGGGATATAATTGATATTATCCCCATAGTACATACCCCTTTAGTCTTTAGGATGTAATTGCTAAGGGTTGTAACATGTTTTGTTTTTCTTTGAATTTTTAAACTCAAGTTTATGTGTTTAGTTTTCATATTTTAGAAAATAAAAAATATAACTTGTTTTCAAATAAATACAACAAATTAATTTTAAGCACAAAATTGAAGACAAAATTTTTCACAAAACAAGCCATAAACGATCAATAGTTAAGAGATTAGTTTAAGGATTAATGTGATTTAGAAGGGGATTATGAAACTTTATTTTATAGCTAGGTTTTTAGCATGAGTTGTCTTGTTTGAAAAGTGTAATTGTTTGAAAATTATAAATTATTTAATTTTATAAATGTGAAATTAATAAAAGATAGCAATTTTGTAGAATCTATTGATCATACTTGCTGTGAAGCTTGTTTCATTCTATAACATTTTACTCAAATTTTATAAATAATTATCTATTATGATCATAATATTTAAAGTTTTATTAAGTGTCCACAAGTTTAGTTTTTTCTTATTAGAAAATGAGTATTTTGTGTTTTTAAAAAGTGGATAATTGATTTTTACATGAATTTTGAAGTTTTATTCAATTTTCTAATATAAATACATATTTTGATTAGAACATAGAAATTTATATTCAATTTTTAGCAGCAATATTTCATATTATTATTATTATGTTAGTTCAAGACTTTTACTCATATATATATTGTGATTTAATTAGCTCAACATATTATGTATTAATATAAGTATTCTTATTTTGAAACCATCAAATAAGAACGGTCTTCAAACTCATCAATAATAAAATAAATAAACATATAAATAATTAATGTACTCTTGTCTGCATGCGTATGACCAACACACATGTACACTTATAAAGTATTTTTACTCACCCATTTTCTTTTAATTTTTCTTCTACAATAATAGTTTTTGATTGAAGGCTTGAGAGCTATCTTAAAAGGAGAAAATAATCAATTTAATAACTTTACTTGTGTGATTTCTCTTTCTTTTAGAGTTAATAGGATGTTTATTCAATCTTTGGTAACATAGTTATTTTATAAAGCATTTCTAACCACTTAGTGATTGTGTGCTGCATAATAAGCAAATGCCAATTATTAGTTGAGTATCACCCTCCTTATATGACTGGTTATATGAGTGGTGGTTTTTGAATAGTGTGAACAAATCATGTTTTGTTTTATACATGTTGGTTTAGAATAGAAAAATAAGAGACAGCATTTCGAGTTTTTTTAAGGTTCTAAAATGTATTAGGATTTCTTTAAGTACTAGTAAACTTAGGGTGGGTCCTGAAGGAAAATTAGAAGAGAATGGGGTAGCTAAAAATAATCAATAAATGGATAAATTTAGAAAAATAACAATTATAGAATATATTATTTAATCTATAATAACCCAACTATAAAAATCTATGCAAACCAATACATAAAAGTATATACGAATTTTATTAAATTTTTTTGAAGAAATAAATGTAACTTGAAATGTATTTACGCATATAAAATATCTATAAGTGGTTTACATGTAATGGTTTTCTAGAAGAAAAATCTCACCAAACTTACACTAGGAAAAAGTTGGTCGTACGTATACAGCTCTTTGCAAACGTAGATGAAAAAATCTTAATTATATTGTGTTGGTCATACGTATGCAAATAGGGGGCCCATTAATCATTTATTTATTTATCCACTTCACCCTTACACATTGGTTTCCTGCCCTTCCTACCATACAAAGCTTCGTAAGGAGCCATTTTAATCGCAAATGTAGCTATTATTGAAAACAAATCCATCAGTGGCAGAAAATCATCCCAGTTGCCTTTAAATTATAAAGCACAAGCACATAACATATCTTCAAGCATTTTAATGGTTCTTTTTGATTGGCCATCTCTTTTTGGATTAAAAGCAATACTAAATTTCAATTTCATTCCTATGGATTTCTGTAGACTTGGCCAAGACAAGGATGTAAAACATGGGTCTCTATCTCATACAATAGAGGTTGGAACACCATGTAATTTGACAATATCCTCAATATACAATTTAACTAATCTATCTACTAAGAATATTCATTTCATTGGTAGAAAGTGTGATGATTTAGACAATCTGTTAACAATAACCCAAATGGAATCATAACCCTTTTGAGTATGAGGAAGTCCCATTAAGAAATTAATAGGGATGAGTTACCATTTTCTTTCAAGAATATGTAGTCGTTGCAACGGTCTAAAGCATCTCTAGTGATATACCTTCACTTTTGGCATATTATACATTTCGATACAAATTATGCTATTTCTTGCTTCATGCCTTTTCACCAATAATGTTCCTTCAAGGTTAGATATATTTTAGTAGTGTTAGGATGCATGCAGAAGCAAAACTATGATCCTCCTCTAGAATATTCCTCTTTAGACCCTTATCATTAGGAACATACAATATGTTGTTAAGAACTAAAGTAACATCATCTTGAATAGTCAAGTCCACCCATGAAATATTTTGTAGCTCCTTTTTCAATTGGACCAATATAGGATCTTGAGATTGAGCTTCACAAACTCGATCAATTAAATTGGGGTTTACCCAAAAACTAGCTAGTAGGGATCTGTTGTGTGTTTTACAACACACAAAAACGTGCAAGAATACACGGTCACAAGTAATAAATTTGATAAGTAAGTTATCATTCCCACGGAGATTTGTTACTACAGTTTGTTGAGTACTAAAATTATATCTCTCTGATTTTATTCAAAACGCTCGTTTGATTGTAACGAATTTAAGAAAAGAGTTTAAAAACAAAATAAAAGAAAACTAGGATTGCAATTTTTCACCAAATTAATCAACTCAAATCATTTTATTTTCTTTTGATTTATATTTTTTAGTACATTTAATTTGTCAACCGAAAACTTCTAATTTTATTCATACATCTCTTCCGAGCTCCGTACAAACACATCTCGTTAAGTTAATTCACTATATTCCTATGAGAATTAAATTCACCGAGATTCATTACGTTTTAAGTTTTCCAATGGCCACACATACAATTAGGGTATATTCCTATCCTTCATCATACATGTCATTCTATTTACGAGTAATATACACACAAATGCCTCTTCCAAGTTTATTTATGTGCCACAGATCGTTTCGATAAGATTCGTAAATAATCAAAAAGCATTAAGCACAAAATAGAACGAACAAATCGAAAGTATTATAAATCAATCAAAAATAATTAAAATAAAAGCTTCATAAATTTAGATCAAATGCAACCCTAGAAAAATTAAATTACTTCATAAAATTAAAATAAAAATTACATCAGATTCAGGAAAATAAGATGAAGAAGAAGGAAAATTAAACAACACTTAAAACAAATATTTGGCACAAGTAGAACACAACAAAAGCCAAAAAATAGCTTCTACGAGTTCTGTAGTCCAAAACCGAGCAACACAAGAAAATTAAACTCTACCCAAAACTCCAAAACTTTTCAAAACTATCATCTTATCTCCTATTTATAGCTAAAAATAATACATCTAAATTATTACATTTTTTATTTTATTTTTTTATAAAAACGCATAATAATTTTGTATCAAAAAATAAAATCACGCGTATCGAAATTCGATATCGAAAATATTAATTAATTTCATGCGTGAGATAGGGCACCGTTCAGAATTTTTAATTCATTATGCATGCCACGTGTCCGTCTAATTCGTTGAAAGGAATTCAAGCGGACACGTGGCAACTTCTGATTGGTTGCGGGAAACGGGCCACGTTGGATTGTCACGCAGGGGACAACGGCTACACGCGAGCGTGATCCTGAGCTTTCGCGCTCTTCATAACATGCCACGTGTCATAACATGATTGGCTTAAAATATTGTGGGACACGTGGCATTTTCTGATTCGAGGAAAGGATTCAAGCGGACACGTGGCAGCTTCTTATTGGAGGAAAATCTGGTTGCACGCAGAGACCAGCGCACGGGATCTGAGGCACGCGTACGTGGGGGACAGCGGCTAAACACGTCAGACATGTGGGTCCCACCTACATGCCGGCCTACGTGGTAGGTGGGCCCCACTCGGGCGACGAGTCGCGTGAAAGAATCTGCACACACGCGATTTGGTCGGGCGTGATCTGGACACGCGCATCGTATCCGTTTCTTCTTTGATCGGACGGTCCACGTTTGGCGCGTGGCGCATGGTTCTTCACATCTGCGCAAAAAATTAAACTTTATTAATTGCATTTTGACCCACAAATTTATTTCAAATTATATTTTCAACTTTCTTTAATTACAGTTTAGCCCTTTTCTAATTTAAATTAAATTTTTAAACTTTTAATAATTAAAATTAAGCCCGATTTTAATTTAAATTATATTTTTGACTTTTATAAATTGTAATTAAGAACTCTATTATTTGAAATTATATTTTTAGACATAAATTTGCAATTAATTAAGTTTTTTGATACAAATTATTTAATTTTATTAAAACATATAAAAAACAGTAAATACTACTTTATTAAACTAAAATTAACTAAAAACATTAAAAACATAGCAATTATAATTAATAAAATAGGTGAAAATAACTATATAAAATACAGTTATCAGGATCCAAAGTCATCAACTGATAACTATGCATCTCACTTCTTCAATTCGACAATTGATAACTGTACATCCAACTTCTTCACCAATTAA
The DNA here is from genome assembly GCA_030763125.1 of Hippophae gyantsensis. NCBI lineage: Eukaryota > Viridiplantae > Streptophyta > Magnoliopsida > Rosales > Elaeagnaceae > Hippophae > Hippophae gyantsensis. The sequence goes on along the minus strand of CM061032.1, from coordinate 56,597,507 downwards.
GCTAAGGAACTTGTTCCTTTTCTACTAAGTGCATATGTAACCACATTAGCCCTTCTTGGGTGATAGTCAATCACACACTCATAATATTTTATCTATTCCATCCATCTCTTCTATTATAGTTTCAACTCTTTTTGAGTGAGTAAATATTTCAAACTTTTGTGAATAGTGAAGATTTGACATTTTTCACCTTAATAGTAATGTCTTTATATTTTTAGTGCAAAAATTATTGCTTCTGATTCTAAATCATGAGTAGAATAGTCGAGTTCATGAGGTTTGAGTTGTCTCAAAGCATAAGCAATGATCATACCATATTGCATGAGGACACATCATAATCCTTGGTTAGAGGCATCACTAAATACTATGAATCCACCATTAACTAAAGGAAGAGTAAGTACTGAAGCAAAGGTTTATCGACCTCTTAATTATTGGAAACTCCTTTCGTACTCATTATTCCACTCGAACATTATATTTTTTCTTGTTAAACGAGTTAATGGTAAAGCAACCATTGAGAATCCCTCAACAAATCACGATAGTTTGCATCTAATCTCAAGAAATTTTGCACCTTAATCAAATTGGAAGGTCTTTTAAGGGTCAACAAAGATCCATTTTATTGATACAAAGTGTCACCAAAATGTAACTTGATCCAACCAAAATTGAAACTTATTGTACTTGGCATATAGTTGTTTCTTTCTTATTGTTAGAAATAAAGGTTTGAGATGATTTTCATGCTCTTTTTATTTTGAGAATATACCAAAATATTATCAATGAAAATGATAACAAATCTATCCAAGAGTGAATGAAAGACTCAATTAATGAGATCTATGAAAACAAATGGTGCATTAGTTAAACCAAAAGGCATGACTAGAAATTCATAGTGACCATAATGAGTTCTACATGCAGTTTTTGGAATGTTAGATTATGTAATTTTTATTTGTTGGTAACCATAGTTTTTGAGAACACCTTTACACCTTGTATTTGGTCAAATAGATCATCAATACGAGATAAAGGGTACTTGTTACATATGGTGTCCTTATTTAGTTGTCTAAAGTCAATACACAACCTGAAAGTATCATATTTATTTTTCACAAACAAGACAGGAACACCCTATAGTAACACACTTGGTCTAATAATACCCTTGTCCACCAATTCTTATAATTGGATTTTTAACTCCTTTAGTTATGTTTGAGCCATTCTATAAGGGGCTTGAGAAATTGGACTTGTTTATAGAATGATATCAATAGAAAACTCAACTTCCCTTTTTGGTGGTAAACTAGGAAGTTCTTAGGGAAAAACATAAAGAAAATCTCAAACAATGGGAATAGTTTACAATTAAATCTCTTTAGCATTGTGACTCTTTATAATACTATTCTCAATTTGTAATATTGATTGCAACATTTTGTTAAAGTTGGCATGATGTTCTTGAGTAGTCATGATAATCTTAATTATGCTTTTTAATCCAACAATGAATCTACCACACTTGTCCTCATCATCCCTTACGATATGAAAATAATTTGATGATAATTCAGTAAATTGGTGCTTATATTGTACAACTATTATTGTTCCTTGGGTTAGATTCAAAAACTCCTTGATCTTAGCATCTTTGTATATCCATGGGAGATATTTTCCATCACAGGCACGATGAAACTATGTCCAAGTAATAGCATTGGGATCATGATATTTTTGTACTACAAATGTCCACTAATGAAATGCACTCTCTTGTAATAAAAATGTTGCCAAAGATACTTTCACATTTTTAGGGAACCTCATAGCACCAAAAATTCATTCCAATTTTGTGATCCATGGCTCTGCTATAGCAGCATCAGTAGTACTCTTCAAATTGGTAGCCCATAGTTTTCTTACTTTTTCAATGCTAACCTCATTATTATTCAAAGGCCTACTCTGAGTTGGAATTTGAGCATGGGCTTGTGTCAATGCTATTATAGCTCTATTAAGCACATTTATGTTTTGTAGAACAATAGGGATTACTTCTTGTGGTACTTGTGAAGGTCCTTGTGGAACATTTTCATCTATCTCTTCACGAATGGGATCATTTGTCTCATTAATAACTGGAATCTCATCAAGCGTTCTCGCCTATCTTGTATATGGTCTGTTATGATTATGAACATAATCACGACCACAATCATAACCACCAAGAGCCATAATAAACTTGTAGAATAAAAGCACTTTCAAACACAAGAAAAACTAAAGTGTAGTCTTAAGAAACAAAAACCTAGGCTATGATACCAAATTGTAAAGACATGTCCTAAGTTCACTAATACTTAAGAAAGTCCTAATATACATTAGAATCTATTACAATTTTAGCATGGTGTCTCTTATTTTTCAACTCTAAACTAGCTTGTATAAAACAGAACATGACATCTATTTGTTTTACAATATCCAAAACCTACTATTCATATAACTAGTCATACAAGAAAGGTGATTGTCATTAAAAGGTTAGAAACAGTTTATAACACAACTAGGTTGCTAAGGAACTGAATAAACTCCTAGTAACTCCAAAAAAAAAGAAATCATACAAAATAAAATCAATTAACTAATCTTGGTCACCTTCTAAAATGGTATTGGAGCCTTTAATCAAAAACTACTTCTGCTTGAGGGGAAAAATTAGAAGAGAATAAGGTGAGTAAAAATACTCAATGAGATGAGAAGTTTAAAAAAATAAAAATTATAGAACATATTTTTTTAATATTTAATAACTTAACTACAAAATTGGTGCAAAATAATACATGAAAGTATATGCAAATTTTGTTAGAAATTTTTGAAGAAATAAATGTAAATTGAAATGCATTTATGCATGTAAAGTATCTATAGGTAGTTTATATGTAATATTTTTCTAGAAGAAAAAGCTCACCAAGAATGTACCAGGAAAAAAGTTGGTCATACGTATGCAAAGCTCTTTACACACGCAAATATAAAAGTCTTAATTACATATACGAGGATCATACGCAAGTAAATAAGGGCTCATTAATTATTTATTTATTTATGTATTCTATTACTACTGAATTTGGGGGACAATGCTTATTTAATGGTTTAAAAAATAATAATATTCACTAAATTACATAATACACTGAAACATTACTACTTAAATCATGATATAAATATGAGTAAAAGGTTTTGAACTGACATAATAATAGTATTATGAAATATTGCTACTAAAAATTGAATATAATCTTTTATGTTTTAATCAAAATCTTTATTTATGTCGTATTTTTGAATAAAACTTCTGAATTCACATGAAAGTCAATTATCTATTTTTTAAACATAAAATACTAATTTTCTAGTAAGAAAGAAATAAACTTGTAAAAACTTAATAAACTTAAATATTATAAATACTTATAAAATTTGAGTAAAATGTGTTCATTCATAAAACCAAACGAGCTCCACGGCTCAAGAACAATCAGTGTGCTCCACATAAGTATCACCTCCTATTAATTTCATAATTATAAAATTAGATAATTTGTAATTTTCAAACAACTAAACTTTCCAAACAAAACAACTTGTACTAAAAAAAAATTAAGTTCTAAAATAAAGTTTCATAATCTCATTCTAAATCCCCATAATTCCTAAACTAATATCATACCTACTAATTATCCACAATTATCAAAATTAACTAAAGTATAATAGACATTAAAAATAATTAGTTAATATAAAAATAGTTAAAAAACAAACTATTTAATTATTACTCATATACGCTAAGAAGTTAAAAAATTTTAAATTTTCTCTAAAATAATTAATACACACAAATAAATCATAAGAGATGATATTGTGATGAGAACATTAAATGCATACTCCTTCATGAATTAAAATTATTGATATTTTTTACATGGATTTTAAAGAATCATTCAAACCAAATACTCTTAAAATAATGAACACTAGAAAGGAAAAATTATAAATAAATAAAGAGGGAGAAGAGATGTTTAATTTGATAATTTAAATGTTATAAATGGTAAGAAATAAATAAAAATTTATGAAAAAAATGCTAATTTATACTCGAGGTTTTCTTTGTTTCCTCACTCATATGGCCGTAAGGCCTTTTTTCTTTCTTTTCCTTTCTTGTTCTCTGATGAATAAAGGCCTCATCCTTTTTTTTTTCAAAAGACCACTTTTTAATTAAAACATAAAAATTATCAAATTAATCATAAATTAAACAACTTACGTTTGTATATTAATTCTATATTAATTTTTTTATATTTAATTATAATTATAAGAAAACATCTAATTAAAATAAATATATAAAAATAATAATTTATGTAATTAGATTTTATAAAATAAAAGTAAGCTCTCACATGACATATTAACAATTAAAAAAATAATTACAACTTAAGAGAAAATTATGTTTTGAAATTTTTTTCTTAATCTTGATTTGTTGAAGAATGTTTCTAACCTAATTCTCCTTTTACTTTTAAGAACTTTCTTCAATTTTGTCAACAAATTTAATTGAATATAACACTTAATATTAAATTTTCATGTAAAAAGTATCATTTTATGTTATCTTTAGTGAACAAGAATTAGATATAAGTTCTAAAATGCAACATGAACTATTACGTTGGGGACATTTAAAAAAAAAAATCAAAGGCTGAGGACATTTTTTAAATAAATTAAATGTTCAAGACAAATTTGCAAGATACATTAAATTAGGGACGTAAAGCATAATTCATTATTTAATGTTGTGATATAATTATTTCATCCTTAATGAATTAGAAAATTAAAAAAAATTTGCTAAATGTTAACGATGCATTCAGCTGTGACCATGCATTATGACCTTCATTATTCTTTGTTGATAGTGATATGACCAGAACTAAAACATCAAGCAAACAAGTTGTACAAAAATTTATACCTTACTCAAACTTCATGCAAGACTTTGCATAAAAAGACGAAGAAAAAAGTGGGGAAGAAATAATTGAAGAAAGGGATTGAAAAAAAGAAAGAAATAAAATTACTCAAAATTATCTATAAACAAACTTGATATCTTACCCCTTAATATACTCTTCGTGAACACCTTGACTTATATCTTTCTTTTATTGCAGTTCCACGTAAAAATAGCAATTTGAAAGATAAATATTTATTAAACCAAAATGAAATTTGAGCTAATAAAGAGGAAGAATATATTTGGTAAAATAAAGAATATAAATTCAATCAAAATTAAACCCTTTAAATTGAATTGGATTGATTTTTATGCGTTTTTATTTTTTTACAAACTACAAAATAAAATATATAATCTCTTTCAAGTAAGCCTTGAAAAGTGACCAAAATATAAAAGTAAAGTAAAGTGAACAAAATATTTTACTATCTTAATTCGAGTAAAATCTCTTACCATAATTTGAAAAAAATTGAAAATTCCTTTTTAGAATTTGTATCTGATAAAATAACATAATATAATATTACTATGATTTGATCGGGTTCCACAAAATTTTCAAGATGAATAAATGCATTTATTTGAAACTTTTTGTTACAAACCTAATCTAATATAAACAGTAATAAAACATTAAAAAACGAAAATTTAAATTATGTTGAAACTTTTTAAATAAATGGAATTAGATCTCAAAATTACAAAAAATAATACGCTTACATTTATAAAAATAAAAATATCACATCAATAATATTAAATGATGACTAAATGATCATAGATTAATTTAAATCGTATCTAATATTTTGTTATACTTCTTTTTAATAGTGATCTAAATATAAAAGTTGGATATAAGAGGTATTATATTTATAATTATAAATTTTAAAGGTATTAATTTTTTTAAATTTTTTAATAAATTTTAAATTGACCCATTAAACATCTAAATAAACAAGCAGAACCCAAAGATAAGGAAAATCTTATACTTTCTTGGGGAAATGGACAAGAAAAAAAGAATATTGCAAATGGTACGTAATTCAATGCGACAACAAATCTAGCAGTGTAGTCAAGCTTTATCTTTCCTCAAATGATAATGATTGGGGATTGAAAGGTAAAATAAGTGTAAATTAACCTTTTTTTACTATTTATACTCCATATTTTCTCTTATTACAATAATTATCATCATTAATATAAATAAATAATTATTATTATTGATTTACAATAATTTTTGAAAATAATAACAGAAAATATGGAGTAAAAATAGTAAACAAACGGTTATTTATTTATTATGACAACAAACTGTTAGTTTGCATTTGTCTATAATAATGATGATAATTAATGCATGTTAAATAAAAAATTAAGAAAATGAAAATAAAATAAAGAACTTATTTAATAATATTAAATTGTATTAATAAGGTCTTAATAATACGGATTAATAAAAAGAGATAGTGGCTTTTCAATTCTTGCAAGGTGGAATTTGAAAATTTTGATCGATAAAAATTTACAAGATATTTAAATTAATTAAAAAAGAAATTAATAATAATGAAAAATAATAAATACATATTGATATAATAGTAATAATAATATATTCAATGTGATTAATAAAAGAAGATGAAAGGGTTGAATTATATTGTTATTTGTTAAATTAAAAATGCATATAGAGAAGACTATTTATAACATATTTTAAAAATATAGATTACTTTGTAATCTTTTAAAAATTTGAATACTTTAATTTATTTTGAATTTAAGGTTTAATTGAAAATCGTAATCCCTTCTAAAAAAAGCCATATGTTGTGGTTCATTTTTTTATCATGTTATTCTATTTTATTTTACAAATGAGTTATAAAATAAATAAATAAATAAATAAAAATAGTTAAATGTTAACAAGGAGTTATTGTTCACAATACATTTAACAGCGAGTAAGTATTTAAATTTCCATTTCTTTGTTGATATCTAGAGCTGAAAAATCAAGCAAACAAACTGTACAAAAACTTATACTATACTCATAGCTACGCTTCATGTAGGATTTTATATAAAAAGAAAGAAAAAAAAAGACTATATGTAAGACTTGTAATTAATGGTGACAAGTCTACGTTAAACGGTAAGTCATGTGCTAATTACAAAAACTTGTGTCATACTCATAGTTAGGCTTTACGAAGGAGTCTATATAAAAAGACAAAGGAAAAAAGAGACTATATCCAATACTTGTAATTATTCAAAAGTATCTATTTGGAAATTAAAAAAAAGAAATAAGTTGAAATCATTATTATAATAATATTGTAATTTGATAGTTTTCAGTAGATAAAAGATAGTTTTTTTGTTAGTTTTTAAAACCAACGTATGTCATACTCATAGCCAGGATTTATGAAGGCCTCTTTATAAAAAGACAGATGCAAGACTTGCATTATTCAAACGTGTCCATTTAGAAATGAAAAAGAAAGAAATAAGTTGAAATAACTATTATAATAATATTGTAATTCGATAGTTTTCAACAGAAAAAAGATAGTTTTTTTGCTAGTTTTTAAAACCAACGTATTTGGTGGTGGTGAAAAAATTATCGCTTATTTTAAAATTGATAATTTTTTTTCTTTTTTAAATCAGTGAATTTTTTTATATATGTAAGGTCACCTAAGAATAAGAATAATAAAAATGAGTGAAGTTAGTATATTTTACATTAGAAAAAAAAATCCCTTTTTAGATCCATTTATCATTCGAAAAATATTTCCATTTTATGTTTTGTATAATTTCGGGGAAAAATGTTGATATTGTCTATTATAATATAGATACGTACTATATATTTAACATAATATAGGAAAGTTAAGTACTTTAATGTTTCCAACCTCTCTCAAACACAATAGCTCGTCAATGACAAAGTTGATTTCTTTAATGATTTCACCCATAAGTCTTATTGTCATGTTAGTGTTTATATTTCCCTCTACAAGCACCACTTATGCATTTACCTTCAATTCAAGTGTACCAGATACACAAGTGAAGTGCATAGAATCAGAAAGACAAGCACTTATCAAGTTCAAAGATAATCTTATTGACAAATATGGTATTTTATCCTCTTGGCACAATGGAGAAGAAAAAAGAGAATGCTGCAAATGGTATGGAATTCAATGTGACAACAAATCTGGCCATGTGATCAAGCTTCATGTTTCTGGATCATCACCTTTTATAAATTATAAAGGTGTTGAAGGTAAAATAAGTGATTCATTGATAGACTTGCCTTACCTGAATTGTTTGAACCTTAGTATGAATCATCTATCTGGTGGTAGGTACTTCCCAAATTTCATTGCAAACCTTTCGAGGTTGGAGGTTCTTGATCTAAGTTACTCTTTTGATTTTGACTATTTAAATTCGTATTCAATGGAGTGGGTTTCACATCTATCTTCTCTAAGACAACTTGATCTGAGTGGCATGAATCTCATCCAAACTAATAATTGGATTGCAGTGATAAATAAACTCCCTAACCTCAGAAAATTGAACTTAGATGATTGTTCTCTCCAAGATATCACTCCTTCATCTCTTCGTGTAGTCAATTCTTCAACATCTCTTGACTTCATTTCCCTCTCCTCCAACTATATTTCAGTTTCCATATTCAAATAGCTTTTAAAATTAAATAATAGTAACTTATTGGTTCATCTTGGTCTTGGTTCGAATCATTTTGAAGGAAAAATACCTAAGTTTTTGTCCAACATGTCTTCCCTTCAATACCTTGATCTAAGTGATAATAACCTTCAAGGTGAGATTCCAAAATCTCTTTGGAGTATTTGTAGCTTGCAAAAATTGTGGTTGTATAACAACAATATTAGTGGGCAGCTATCACCATCTACCAACTATTCACATCACTCTCTAGAATTATTATATCTATCTTTTAATAAAATCACAGGCTCAATGCCTAATTTTACACTTTTTACGTCCTTGAAATTTCTAGATCTTAGCACAAATCAACTAAGTGGAGTTTTACCCATTAGCCTTGGACAATTATCAGAGTTAGAGACTTTGAGAATTTCTGGAAACTCTTTCCAAGGCTTGATCTCCAAAGCTCACTTTGAGAAATTATCCAAATTAACCGAGTTGGACTTTTCAGATAACCCATCATTGGTTTTTGATCTCCACAACAATTGGATTCCTCCTTTTCAATTGGATATCCTAGATATGAGTTCTTGCATGTTAGGTCCCCATTTTCCAAGATGGATCAAAACTCGTAAGGATTGTGTCATTCTTGATCTTTCTAATACTGGAATTAAGGATTCTTTGCCCGATTACTTTTGGGATCAAGTTTCTTGTCTTAATACATACATCTCTAACAACCAAATTACAGGAACAATTATGAATTCTTCATTAGACGTAGAATATTTCAACATCATAAATTTAAGTTCCAATCGATTTGTAGGTCCAATACCACCTTTTTTATTTGAGGCCAACATACTAATTCTTAATGAAAAAAAAATTTCAAGCCTAAATTCTATGTGTGATGTTAGGGGTGGTGAATCCTTTTTGGTCTTTTTGAATGTTGCTAACAATCACTTGTTAGGTCAGCTTCCTGATTGTTTTTCATACTTCCAGAAAATGAGTGTTCTTATTTTGTCAAATAATAACTTGTCAGGTGGAATCCCTACTTCCATTGGTTACTTAAGGGAAATAAGGTCACTACACTTAGATGGAAACAATTTAATAGGGACATTACCTACATCCTTGAAGAATTGCATATCTTTGCATGTTATGGATGTAGGGGGTAATAAATTATTGGGACCAATGCCAGAATGGATAGGTGAAAGTCTTTCACACCTTAAAATTTTAAGCCTCCATTCTAATCATTTCTATGGGAGTCTACCAGCAAGCTTATGTCATTTGCAAAATCTTCAAATATTAAACTTGCCAATAAACAACCTTTCTGGAAGTGTACCAAATTGTCTCAATAATTTCACTACAATGAAAGAAAATGGGGGAGAAAATTATCTTACACAATATAATTTCTCTACAAATAAATTTATTCTTTTTAATTTTTATTATGATGAGGTAAATCTAATGTGGAAAGGAACATGGTCTTCGTACAAGAAAACTCTGTTACTAGTGAGGATGATTGATCTTTCAAGCAATAAGTTAACTGGAATGATCCCAGTAGAGATCACTCAACTCATTGGATTGGTTTCTTTGAACTTGTCTAGAAACAATTTAAGTGGAAAAATTCCTTCAAAGATGGGTCAGTTGAAATCATTAGATTCTATTGATTTTTCAAACAATCACATAGTTGGTCATATTCCTGCTAGCTTTGCTCAGATAGATCGACTTAGTGTGTTGGATTTGTCAAACAACCATTTGTCTGGGAAAATTCCAAAAAGTACCCAACTCCAAAGCTTCAATACCACTTCTTACATAGGAAATCCTCAACTTTGTGGTGATCCACTACCAAAGTGTCCCGGAGAAGAACCAGTTCCACCTGAAGAAACATCCATTGGAACTATAAGCCAAGAAAATGAGATGGATATCTTAGGCCAAGGATTTTATATCAGTATGGGACTTGGATTTGTAGTTGGATTTTGGGGGTTTTGTGGTTCGTTGTTGTTCAACATCTCTTGGAAATATACATATTTCAATTTCATGAATGTAGTTGGAGATTACGTGGCCATAGTGATAACATTGCAGAGATCAAAACTAATGAGGATGGTCATTAAAAGCTGAAAAAGTTGTTACACCAAGGATTTTTATATAAATATATTTTGAATTATATATTATGTAATTGTTTTTCTTAGAATAAGGATAATATCTCATAGAATTTCTTGTTTTTTTTTTTGCCTTATATAAACATGTGACAAGTTATGGTAATCAAATATAATTCAAATTCATATTAATTAATTTTTTACCAAGCACATAATTTAAATGCACATTAATTTAAATGTTCAATTATTTAATAAAAAAAATTATATTTAAAACGCAAGAGATTAATAAATATTTAAATAAATTAGATGTATAATATAAAAAAAACTCAATATTTATTCTCTTTTGCTGAATACTTACTTATGTGCTATTGTAAATTATAATCCCCTTGTATTTATAATTTTTTTCTATGACATATAAGAAAAAAATTATAACATTATCCAATTATTTGTATTATTTTAAATTTTATTAATAAATAGGAAAAATTAATAGAAAACTCTCTTAAATTTTCAAAAAAAACAAAAGTATTTCTCAATCATATCCCTTTGGTTATTATTTGATTACAAAATCCAACCCAAAATTCATGACTTTTATTATTATTTTGCAAATATCTCTCTAAAAATTAGAACAAAGGACGAAAAAGAATATGATTATTTTTTTTCACACATGTAGGCTCTTTTTTTTAATTTCATGAAACATGGAGAGATGTATTTGTAACGTAGTCAAGAAGCATATTGGATAATGATAAGAATCATTAAGATTTCCCATTAGATCATGGCTATGGAAAAGATTAGTGAGTTCCCGTTGGGTAGGTTACCATTACCTTGCCTGTTTTAGATGTGGATGAGGTGTTTGAATTAGAAGACAATCATGCATATGAATTTGAATTATATTTGATTATGATAACTTGTCCCATATTTATATAAGGCTAAAAAATGAAGGAAGAAGAAGAAGATGTTCTATGAGATATTATCCTCATTATAAGAAAAACAATTACATAATAAATAATTAAAAATATATTATCCAGAAATCTTTGGTGTATCATCTTTTGTTAGCTTTTAACGACCATCCTCGTTAGTTTTGATCTCTGCAATGCTATCACGTTGGCCACATAATCTCCAACTAAATTAAAATATGTATATCTCTAACACACATATTATATTATTGTTGTGACCTACATTGTTTTCACCTAAAAATATTGTATATTATTCTTTTAATTCAACACTTTACTCTTATACATGATTGTATGTCTGACAGTATTGTTTAGATTATCAAATTATAAATTAATAAAAATTGAAAATAATATATTCACCTTTCTATGTTAATTAAATCTATATTTTATAAATTTTTAATTTTCATAAAACAACTTCAATAAAATGTGTATATTTTTGTGTATAAAACTCCAAATAATAAATTATAAAATTTCTCTTAAATTTAACATCCGTACCTTACCAAAATGATATGACTTGAAGCCTAATTGTTCCAGAAATATTCTTAGCTTCCATCACAACTCTTTGAAAATAGTTTTCGAATATATAATAATATAGTTTTTAAGCATTGGAGTTTTGGCCTAAAAAATATCACTTCCTTGTGATAAAACACCCAAAACTTGTAAAATTATACTCATAAAGTTACAATAAATACACGATGATTCAATTACTTGAGCTACTCTCAAAATCACAACTTGTAAAGACATAAAACCCAACATATAACAAGCAAATCAAAATCCCAAACAGTTTTTGTAAATTCTAGCATCAATAAGTAATTTATAATACCAATATTTCATAGTTTCCAAAAACCCCACAAGGACTTGAATCTAAAAATCTAGTTTTTGACTACCCAAAACCACCTTAGTGATTAGAGGAAATATAAAACTAAGTAATCAAATAAACATCCACATGGGTGAGAAAAATGAGTCATTTAAATATTATTCATAGAAAAATTAAAAATTTAGGGTATTTATATTTGGGATTTTTTTTATAAAATAATCAATATATAAAAATAAATTATAAATAATGATAATATAGCCATAAGAATATTAAATTCATACTAATTCATGAATTAAAATTATCAAAAAACAATATTTTTACATAAGTTTTTAAGAATAATTTAAGCCCAATATCTTAATATATTGAGTAATAGAAAAGAAAAATTAAAAATAAAGAAAGATGATGATAAGAGCTTTAATTTGGTACCTAAAATGCTACAAATGGTGAAGCTTTGTGAGAAAATGATACAAAAAATTTAGAAGTGCTGAACTGTCTTCCTCTATCCATCTTTTTCTCTTTGGTCAAATAGCCTCTTTTCTCTTTCTTTCTATGAACAGAATGGCCTTAGCTACTCATAAGAGATGGCCACACACGTGGCCAAGGGTGGTTATAGTTTTTTTATTAAATAAAAAATATTAATTATATTTAATCTAACAAATTATCAATTTAACCTTTAGATTAAACAACTCATGTTAACATTATTAAATTTAAATGAAATTTGTTTTAGTCTCTTACTATTAATTTAAAAATATCAATATTTAATTATAATTACAAGAGAAAGTCTAATTAAAAATAATTTATGTAATTTAATTCTACAAAAATAAAGTAAGATCTCACAAATCTATCTATAAAAAAATGAAATTTACTTACCTAAATAGGAAATCTTAGGATACTTAGTTTATATTAGATCCCCGAGTTTCATAATAGAATCCTCAAAATTGTCATACATGACTACATAAATAAGGTTAGTAGTTATGTATTTGTTCTATTAATTCTTATGTTGCCTATTTGACTATTCCATTGCTCCACAATTCTTTCACTAATGTAAGTCATCCATAAATCTAGACATCAAATTTCAGGCATATATAAGTCTAATTGATAGGCTCCAATAATAATATAAGTAACACCAATCCACTATTCAGTATCTCAATTTTAGCACATTGAAATATATATTCATAGTGTATATTCTTTCAATTTCTATTTCAACATTCTTTTTCTTAAGATTTGTATAATTCTTATGTTAATCTTGTACAACCATCTATTTTTTCATAATTATGCCAACTTAATCCCACATATATGCAAAATAACTAAAATTCCAAATTTACCATATTTGTATTTCTTTCTTCTTCAATTTTGGCTTGTAATTCAAAACAAATCATTAGAGATGCTTCACATCTATCCTCCAAAATTATAATGGACATCGGAGATCATGCAAGTATAACACAAGTCACTCCACTACATCTCCAATTTCGTCCTGTCATTATAGATATTACTTTTATTTGATAGTTTAAAAAGCCCAAATAATCATTTTTGACTTAAATGAGAAATTACTTCACATGAATAATATATTATTAATATCCTTAAATATGTGCTAAATTAAATTTTAGAGCAAAAATAAACACAAAAACTAAGCAATTGAAATACATAAATATCTAAACTTTTTCAATATGCAAAATTAATAACGTATAAGGAAAATCATAACTTAAAGAATCTAATACTCTAATCCTGATGAAATTTTCAAAACAAGGTAAGATTCTTAACTTTTTCTCATATAAAACCATAATAAGGTTGTTCCATATATTCAAGATCTAAAACCTATCCTTTATACTAAATTGTTAGGATTCGTCCCATGTTAACTAATACTTAAGGAAGACCTATTACATTCTAGAATATTTTAAAAAGTTCTGGCATAGCTTTTTTGCACTGATCTAAATTATTAAAACAAAACATAAAATCTATATGTTTATATCATCTAAAACTCAATACCCAAAACGAATCATAAAGAGAAAATAATACTAACTAATAAGTAACATTGATCTACTATATAATCCACGTTCATTAATGGATTACAAAATAGTTCAAGAAACTGAAATAATTCCTAGTAACTCTAAAAGAAGGAGAAATCATGCAAGGTAAATTCAGCAAAACTGATTTCAATCTTCATGTAAGATAGTACTCAAACCTGCAGTCAAAATTAATGCTACCTGAGATGGGAAAATCAAAGAAATTAGGGTGAGTAAAACTACTTAATTAATTAGTGGACAAGTTTTAGTAAAACATTTATGCATTTTATGTATATCAAGACTTTAGTCTGGAAACTATAAAACTAATACAACCTTTTAAAAGAACATACTCTTAAGCTTATTTGAGATCTAAAGAAATGAGAATAACCACAAAAAAAAAAAAATACCCGAGAAAATAACCATGAACGACTTATATGAAATTAATCTTAGTTGTTTAACATATCTATTTAGCCTTTAAAAATACAACTATAAAAAATTAAAAAATCATTACACAAAAGTATTCACAATCTTTATTAGTAAAATTTAAATTTAAATATGTCCACTTACCGTAAACAGTTTTGAAATTATGATCAATCACCATAGAAATACTCTAAGTAATATACTCTTAGTTAAATTTCAATAAATTTATCTAAAAAATTTGAAATGATAAACTTGAAATTATCTGTAAAACTAGATATTATAAGCTTTAAAATAAGATATAACTCATCCATATAAAATTTATAAAATAACTTCAAAGTCAAAAAATACACAGAAGGTTGAAACATGACTTTAGCTTTGATTTGTAAAGAACATGCCTTAGTACAACAAGTATAATTTACCGTAGAAAACTCCAAATTTAATTTTATAAAAATTCACAAAAACTAGACATCATCAATTTTCAAAACAAATATCACCAAATCATTGTTTAATAGAGAAATAGGTCAAAAAATTTAAAATACTAATTAGATTCAACATAGAATTTTCAACTCGTCATTCTCTAAACATACCTTCGAAAAACTTTTATAAATTTTTGTAGACAATTTCAAATGAAAAATCATAAAATGTTTCTGAAATTAAACATGTCAAGCTTTAAAAAAAAGATAAAATTTACCCGATTCAAGTCTATAAAACTATTATGAATAACAAAAACATTAAATGGTTTAAAACAGTATTTTCAACATAATCTCTATAAACCACCTTTAATAAAACATGTATAACTTTGTGTGAAAAACTTCAAATAAAAAACCATAAAGTTGATCTTAAATGAGACATCCATATCTTTTCTAAATGATAAGGGTTGAAGCCTGATCATTCCAAAAATATTCTCAGTTTCCATAATAGCTCTCAGAAAATGGTTTTTAAATGTATAAGAACACTGTTTTTAAACATTAGAGTTTTGGCCTAGAGAATATCACTTCCTCGTGATAAAAAACTAAAAACATGTAGAATTATACTCATAAAGTTCCAATAAATACATGATGATTCAATCATATAAACTACTCTCAAAATCACAACTTGTAAAGACATAAAATCCAACATATAACAGTCTAATCAAAATCCCAAACAAGTTTTATAAATTGTAGCATAAAAACTAATTTATAATACCAATATTTCATAGTTTCTCAAAAGCCCATAAGGTCCCGAGCCTAAAAACTTGTTTTTGACTACCCAAATCCACATTAGTGATTAGAGAAAATATAACATCAAAATGGTCAAATGAACACAGATATGGGTGAGAAACATGAGTCATTTAAATATGTCACAAGTTATCATAATCAAATATTATACAAATAATTGGATAATGTGATTTTTTTACATATATGTCCTAGAAAAAATTATAAATACATGGGAATTATAATTTACGATAACACATTAGTAAGTATTAAGAAAAAGAGAATAAATATTTTTTTTCTTTCTACATTATATATCTAATTTATTAATATGAGTTATTTGATGATCTTATATATTTTCTAAATCATCTTGTGAAGTTTCCATATTTCATTTTCTTATTCTAAAATTACAAATTTTTCAATATATTGAAGTCTAATAATAATTGCCCTTGCTCTTCCAAGAGTTAGAGAAAAGTTAGAGTAACTCACATTAATTGTATACCAATTCTTTGAATCTATTTGTATGTGTGAGAACTTTGTTGTTGAAGCGAGTGGTCAATGTGAGGATTTTTTTTGGTAAAAGTTAAGAGAGATTATTTTGATTAAATTTTTAAAGCATAGTAAAGTTTAACTCTATTGAAAAACTTAACCTTGATTAGATTTTCACTGGTTAAAAAAAATTAAGTAAATACAAATAATTGATAATTATTTGTATGGTTGGTATTGATGTTTCTAAGTTAAACTAGAGTTCCAAAAATTGTAGCCTCAATTCTTTTTATCTTTAACTAGAATTAAGTAAAGACTTTTCATATTTTAAAACTTTTAGCCTTACATTTATAAAATAAAATAAATTAAATCAAGTCAATCAATCTATAATAATAATATAAGCTAATTTACTATTTAAAATAGTGTGATTCAAACATATAATTTAAAAGTTAAAGAAAAGTTAATTTTATTATCAAACCATACACTAACCAAATCACAAAGTGAAAGTATCATGCAAAAAGGAGAAAGAAAGAAAAGAGAAACAAGATAGATATAGTATTGATGTTTTTTGTGTGGGTCAATAACAACTTTTTTTTAACTTAAGATATATAAATATTGTTAATAAAAGTAAATTTTAAGAATTGAAATCATTGTAGGAAAAAAAAGAATTGGAAATGAAATGAAATAAACACTTACAATAAATTTTAAATGTTTTTTTTTCATGCATGAATGCATGTTTTATATTTTCTTACATTAATGGTCATATTAACATAGCTAAAAATTAATCAATTTTTCCATTTTGATTTCATGTATATAGATTCTAAAGATGTCTCTATGGACATATTAAATATTGTCATATACTTTACAATTTTTTTGAATACAATGTTGTTGTTATTTTCAAGAATATTGATGTTTTGGATATCTTGACATTGATACACAATATGTATTTAATTTATAATTTTTGTGAGAAAATGTTGGAGTTGTGTCGCAATGATGTCAATAAAAAATATTTTTTTGAAAAAAATATTGGCTCATAAAAGTAAAACATATATTTGAATTTAGTTTCGTTTGATTTTTTTATTTTGAATATAAGTAAAACATATTTTCGAATATAATTTTTTGATTTCCCATATTTGCCCTTTAAACAATTCTATAAAAACAAAATCAAACGAAAGGAGTAAATCCCTATTGGTTCCACTTGCATAAGTCTTAATCAAGTAATAAAAAAAAATCCCTTGCAATAATAGACTTTTCATAATAATTCTATCACTAAAAAGATCTTCAAGATCCAAATTAATTTAACTGGATTCAGCAATTAGTATTCAATCCTTAAAGCTAGTACAAACACAGAATACCATACAAACATTTTCACACAACTCTCTAACAACCTCTTGAATTCATTAGTAACTAATTATCATATATAAATCCAATATTAAGTGTCTTAAATTTTCAATGTTTATTTTTCTTTCATGCATTTGTGCATGGTTTATATTTTCTTAAAATGTTCATATTAACATAACCAAAAATTAATCAATTTTTCCATTTTGATTAAACGTATATACATTCTAAAGATGTCTATATTGACATATTAACTATTGTCATATGTTTTACAAAATTAATCAATTATTCTTTGTTGCTCAATGAAGGATGAAGACAGAGGATGACAGAAAAAGAAAACCCATGACAAAAATCAAGAACGATGAAGATGGAGATGATAGTGTCCTTTGATCGATGGATATTATGATATAAAAATATCTATGAGTATCTTCTTAATAAGGTTCAATTTAATATAATTTAAGATTTTTATTAAAAAAATATATAAAAGATCAAAATTAATAAGAAATAACTTTAATATCCAAAAATATAATAATAAAATAACTAAAATATATAATTTTTAAAAAAATTATGATTAATGTGTTAAATTTATAAAAAAAATGATCAAAATATCGTGATATCCTAATTCGAATAAAAGCTTTAACCTTTAATTAAAAACAAACAATTAAAATTTCGTAACATTAGTTTTTGAAATTTTATTTGATTAAATTATAATAAAAAATAAAATAAACTTTGATTTGATCGTGTC
The DNA here is from genome assembly GCA_030763125.1 of Hippophae gyantsensis. NCBI lineage: Eukaryota > Viridiplantae > Streptophyta > Magnoliopsida > Rosales > Elaeagnaceae > Hippophae > Hippophae gyantsensis. The sequence goes on along the minus strand of CM061032.1, from coordinate 56,579,031 downwards.
TTGTAAAATTTTCAATAACATGCAATAATCGAATCAATGCATTTTTTTTTAACTTTTGTTCGCAACACAATCTAATAAAACAAAAACCAGAAAATTTAAATTAAGTTGATTTAGATTAAATGAGTGGATGTTATGAATTGCCCAATTAAATATCTAAATAAACAAATGGTATACAAAGACAGGAAAATCTTTTACATTTTCTACCTTCAAAGCTTGGAGTATAGAATTGTAATTAGTGGTTGGAGTATAGAAGACTTGGCAAGTATTCTTAAATTGTAACAAGTACATATATTTGACTACTCAAAGTCTTTATGCAAGAATTGTAATTATTGGTTGGAGGATATAAGACTTGGCAAGTGGCTGAAGTCTTCTGCGTGGTTTATTAGGAGAGATATTTCTAACAAGCTTTCGTAGAATTGTGTCATATTAAAATTAAAATAATTAATAATAAATAAAGAGGAAATTATTCAAAAGTCTCTTGATATTTTTAAAAACATTCCTTATATTTAATAATTAAATTTATGTACATCATCTCCATTATTATTTCTAACAAGTGGGAGTTTTTTTTTATATTCAAATGTCTATTTGGAAATGAAAAGGATGGAAATAAGTTGATACCAATGCTACTGTAATTCATCCGTTTTCAACCGGTGAAAAATTAGCTAATATCACTATTATTGTAATTCGTTAGTTTTTAACATATGAGAACATATGAGTAAAAGGGCTCATTAATTACATGCATGCTGATCATACGCAAGCAAATAAGGACTCATTAATCATTTATTTATTCTATTGCTACTGAATTTGGGGGACAATTCTTGTTTAATGGTTTAAAAAATAATAATATTCACTAAATTACATAATATACTGAAACATTATTACTTAAATCATGATATAAATATGAGTAAAAGGTTTTGAACTAACATAATAATAATATTATGAAATATTATTACTAAAAAATGAATATAATCTTCTATCTTTTAATCAAAATATGTATTTATGTCGTATTTCTAAATAAAACTTCTGAATTCACTTGAAAGTTAATTATCTATTTTTTAAACATAAAATACTAATTTTTTAGTAAGAAAGAAATAAACTTGTGAAAACTTAATAAACTTAAATATTATGAATACAATGGATAAATACTTATAAAATTTGAGTAAAATGTGTCCACTTATAAAACCAAACGAGCTCCACGGCTCAAGAACGATCAATATGCTTCACAAAAGTATCACCTCCTATTAATTCCATAATTATAAAATTAGATAATTTATAATTTTCAAAAAACTAAACTTTCCAAGCAAGACAACTTATACTAAAAAAAAAACTAAATTTTAAAATAAAGTTTCATAATTTCATTCTAAATCCCCATAATTCTTAAACTAATATCATACCTACTAATTATCCAAAATTATCAAAATTAACTAAAGTATAATAGACATTAAAAATAATTAATTAATATAAAAATAGTTAAGAAAAAACAAACTATTTAATTATTACTCATATTCATTAAGAAGTTAAAAAATCTAAAATTTTTTCTAAAATAATTAATATATACAAATAAATCATAAGAGATGATATTGTGACGAGAACATTAAATACATACTTTTTACATGGATTTTAAAGAATCATTCAAACCAAATATTCTTAAAATAATTAATACTAGAAAGGAAAAATTATAAATAAATAATGAGGGAGAAGAGATGTTTAATTTGATAATTTAAATGTTATAAATGGTAAGAAATAAATAAAAATTTATGATAAAATGCTAATTTATACTCGAGGTTTTCTTTGTTTCCTCACTCATATGGCCGTAAAGTTTCATAATGTTAACGATGCATTCAGCTGTGACCATGCATTTAAATTTCCAATTCTTTGTTGATAGTGATATGACCAGAACTAAAACATCAAGCAAACAAGTTGTACAAAAATTTATACCTTACTCAAACTTCATGCAAGACTTTGCATAAAAAAACGAAGAAAAAAGTGACGAAGAAATAATTGAAGAAAGGGATTGAAAAAAAGAAAGAAATAAAATTACTCAAAATTATCTATAAACAAACTTGATATCTTACTTCATTTTAATAGTGATCTAAATATATAAATTGTATATAAGAGATGTTATATTTATAATTATAAATTTTAAAGGTATTAATTTTTATAAATTTTTAAATAAATTTTAAATTATCCCATTAAATATCTAAATAAACAAGCAGTATCCAAAGACAGGAAAATCATGTACCTTCTTGGGGAAATGGGCAAGAAAAAAAGAATATTGCAAATGGAATGTAATTCTGGTCATGTAGTAAACAAACGGTTATTTATTTATTTATTATGACAAGAAACTGTTAGTTTGCATTTGTCATAATAATGATGATAATTAATGCATGTTAAATAAGAAAGTAAGAAAATGAAAATAAAATAAAGGACTTATTTAATAATATTAAAGTGCATTAATAAGTTCCTAATAATATGGATTAATAAAAAGAGGTAGTGTCATTTCAATTCTTGTAAGGTGGAATTTGAAAAATTTTAACAATAAAAATTTACAAGATATTTAAATTAATTGAACAAGAAATTAATAATAATGAAAAATAATAAAAACATATTGATATAATAGTAATAATAATATATTCAATGCGATTAACCAAAGAAAATGAAGAACAAGAAAGAGGAAGGAATGATGAAAGTGTTGAATTATATTGTTATTTGTTAAATTGAAATTACATATAGAAAAAGCTATTTATAACATATTTTAAAAATATAAATTACGTTGTAATCTTTTAAAAAAATAAACGATTTAGTTTATTTTGAATTTAAGGTTTAATCGTAAGTCGTAACCCTTTTTATATGAATGAAGTTTCTTTTTAAACCCCCTTGGAAAAAAGCCATATGTTATGGTTCATTTTTTGATCATGTTATTCTATTTCATTTTGTAAATGAGTTATAAAATAAATAAATAAAAATAGTTAAATGTTAACAAGGAGTTATTGTTCATAATACATTTAGTTAGCAACGAGCAAGTATTTAAATTTTAATTTCTTTGTTGATATCTAGAGCTAAAAAATCAAGCAAACAAACTCTACAAAAACTTATACTACACTCATAACTACGCTTTATGTAAGATTTTATATAAAAAGAAAGAAAAAAGAAGACTATATGCAAGACTTGTAATTAATGGTGGCAAGTCTACGTTGAATGGTCAAGTCGTGTGCTAGTTACAAAAACTTATATCATACTCATAGCCAGGATTTATGAAGGCCTCTTTATAAAAAAGACAGATGAAAGACTTGCAATTATTCAGACGTGTCTATTTAGAAATGAAAAAGAAAGAAATAAGTTGAAATAACTATTATAATAATATTGTAATTCGATAGTTTTCACATAGTTTTTTTGCTAATTTTTAAAACCAACGTATTTGGTAGTGGTGAAAAAATTATCGCTTATTTTAAAATTGATAATTTTTTTCTTTTTTAAATCATTGAATTTTTTTATACATGTAAGGTCACCTAAGAATAAGAATAATAAAAATGAGTGGAGTTAGTATATTTTACATTAGGAAAAAAATCCCTTTTAAGATCCATTTATCATTTGGAAAATATTTCCATTTTATGTTTTGTACAATTTTGGGGAAAAAATATTGATATTGTCTATTATAATATATATACGTACTATATATTTAACATAATATAGGAAAGTTAAGTACTTTAATGTTTCCAACCTCTCTCAAACACAATAGCTCGTAAATGGCAAAGTTGATTTCTTTAATGATTTCACCTATAAGTCTTATTGTCCTGTTAGTGTTTGTATTTCCCTCTACAAGCACCACTTATGCATTTACCTTCAATTCAAGTGTACCAGATACACAAGTGAAGTGCATAGAATCAGAAAGACAAGCACTTATCAAGTTCAAAGATAATCTTATTGACAAATTTGGTCTTTTATCCTCTTGGCACAATGGGGAAGAAAAAAGAGAGTGCTGCAAATGGTATGGAATTCAATGTGACAACAAATCTGGTCATGTGATCAAGCTTCATGTTTCTGGAATTAATGATGGTGTTGAAGGTAAAATAAGTGATTCATTGATAGACTTGCCTTACCTGAATTATTTGAACCTTAGTATGAATAATATATCTGGTGGTAGGTACTTCCCAAGTTTCATTGCAAACCTTTCGAGGTTGGAGGTTCTTGATCTAAGTTACTCTTTTGCTTATGACCATTCGTATTCAATGGAGTGGGTTTCAAATCTTTCTTTTCTAAGACAACTTGATCTGAGTGGCATGAGTCTCATCCAAACTAATAATTGGATTGCAGTGATAAATAAACTCCCTAACCTCAGAAAATTGAACTTAGATTATTGTTCTCTCCAAGATATCACTCCTTCATCTCTTCGTGTAGTCAATTCTTCAACATCTCTTGACTTCATTTCCCTCTCCTCCAACTATATTTCAGTTTCCATATTCAAATGGCTTTTAAAATTAAATAATAGTAACTTATTGGTTCATCTTGATCTTAGTTCGAATCATTTTGAAGGAAAAATTCCTAAGTTTTTGTCCAACATGTCTTCCCTTCAATACCTTGATCTAACTGATAATAACCTTCAAGGTGAGATTCCAAAATCTCTTTGGAGTATTTGTAGCTTGCAAAAATTGTGGTTGTATAACAACAATATTAGTGGGCAGCTATCACCATCTACCAACTATTCACATCACTCTCTAGAATTATTATATCTATCTTTTAATAAAATCACAGGCTCAATGCCTAATTTTACACTTTTTACGTCCTTGAAATTTCTAGATCTTAGCACAAATCAACTAAGTGGAGTTTTACCCATTAGCCTTGGACAATTATCAGAGTTAGAGACTTTGAGAATTTCTGGAAACTCTTTCCAAGGCTTGATCTCCAAAGCTCACTTTGAGAAATTATCCAAATTAACCGAGTTGGACTTTTCAGATAACCCATCATTGGTTTTTGATCTCCACAACAATTGGATTCCTCCTTTTCAATTGAATGTCCTAGTTATGAGTTCTTTAAGGTTAGGTCCACATTTTCCAAGATGGATCAAAACTCGCAAGAATTGTGAGATTCTTGATCTTTCTAATACTGGAATTGAGGATTCTTTGCCCGATTACTTTTGGGATCAAGTTTCTTGTAGTTATACAAATATCTCTAAAAACCAAATTACAGGAACAATTATGAATTCTTCATTACATGTCAAAAATTTAGGATTAGATTTAAGTTCCAATCGATTTGTAGGTCCAATACCACCTTTTTTATTTAAGGCCACCCGACTCTTGCTTTACGAAAACAAATTTTCAAGCCTAAATTCTATGTGTGATGTTAGGGGTGGTGAATCCTTTCTGACCTTTTTGGATGTCTCTAACAATCAATTGTCAGGTCAACTTCCTGATTGTTTTTCATACTTCCAGAAAATGAGTGTTCTTATTTTGTCAAATAATAACTTGTCAGGTGGAATCCCTACTTCCATGGGTTACCTATCGAAAATAAGGTCACTGCACTTAGAAACAATTTAATAGGGGGTTTACCTACATCCTTGAAGAATTGCATATCTTTGCAAGTTATAGATGCATGGGGTAATAAATTATTGGGACCAATACCAGAATGGATAGGTGAAAGTCTTTTGTACCTTCAAATTTTAAGCCTCAGTTCTAACTATTTCTATGGGACTATACCAGCAAGCTTATGTCATCTGCAAAATCTTCAAATATTAAATTTGCCAATAAACAACCTTTCTGGAAGTGTACCAAATTGTCTCCATAATTTCACTGCAATGCAAAAAAATGATCTTACACTACAACAATTCAATGCATCTTTCTTTATAGGTCATGATGTTTATTATAATTATTATTATGATGAGGTAAATCTAATGTGGAAAGGAACATGGTCTCCATACAAGAAAACTCTGTTACTAGTGAGGATGATTGATCTTTCAAGCAATAAGTTGACTGGAATGATCCCAGCAGAGATCACTCAACTCATTGAATTGGTTTCTTTGAATTTGTCTAGAAACAATTTAAGTGGAAAAATTCCTTCAGAGATAGGTCATTTTAAATCATTAGAATTTATTGATTTTTCAAACAATCACATAGTTGGTCATATTCCTGCTAGCTTTTCTCAAATAGATCGACTTAGTGTGTTGGATTTGTCAAACAATCATTTGTCTGGGAAAATTCCAAAAAGTACCCAACTCCAAAGCTTCAGTACCACTTCTTACATGGGAAATCCTCAACTTTGTGGTGATCCACTACCAAAGTGTCCTGGAGAAGAACCAGTTCCACCTGAAGAAATATCCATTGGAACTATAAGCCAAGAAAATGAGATGGATATCTTAGGCCAAGGATTTTATATTAGTATGGGACTTGGATTTGTAGTTGGATTTTGGGGGTTTTGTGGTTCGTTGTTGTTCAACAAGTGTTGGAGATATACATATTTCAATTTCATGAATGCAGTTGGAGATTATGTGACTACAGTGATAGCATTGTAGAGATCAAAACTGATGAGGATGGTCATTAAAAATTGAAAAAGTTGATATACCAAAGATTTTTAGATAAATATATTTTGAATTATATATTATGTAATTTTTTTTCTTAAAATAAGGATAATATCTCATAGAATGTCTTGTTCCTTTTTTTTAACCTTATATAAATATGTGACAAGTTATCATAATCAAATATAATTCAAATTCATATGAATTAATTTTTTACCAAACATATAATTTGAATGTACATTAATTTGAATGTGCAATTATTTAATAAAAACATATTATATTTAAAACGCAACAGATTAACAAATATTTAAATAAATTATATGTATAATATAGAAAAAACTCGATATTTATCCTCTTGCTTAATACTTACTAATGTGTTATTGTAAATTATAATTCCCTTGTATTTATAATTTTTTTCTATGACATATAAGAAAAAAAATTATAACATTTTTCAATTATTTGTATTATTTCAAATTTTATTAATAAATAGAAAAAAATAATAGAAAATCCTCTTAAATTATCAAAAATAACAAAACTATTTCTCAATCATATCCCTTTGGTTATTATTTAATTACAAAATCCAACCCAAAATTCATGACTTTTATTCTTATTTTGCAAATATCTCTCTAAAAAAATTAGAACAGTGACAAAAAAGAATATGATTATTGTTTTTCACACATGTAGGCTCTTTTTTTTATTTCATGAAACATGGAGAGATATATTTGTAACGTAGTCAAGAAGCATATTGGATAATGATAAGAATCATCAAGATTTCCCATTAGATCATAGCTATGGAATAGATTAGTGAGTTCCCGTCGAGTAGGTTACCATTACCTTGCCTGTTTTAGATGTGACTGAGGTGTTTGAATTAGAAGAGTTGGACATGGCTGTAGGAAAGGTTACCATTACCTTGCCTGTTTCAGCTTTTAACGACCATCCTCATCAGTTTTGATCTCTGTAATGCTATCACTGTGGCCACATAATCTCCAGCTACATTTATGAAATTAAAATATGTATATCTTAACACACAAATTATATTATTTGATTTCGATTTTAAAAAGACTAAAAACTATATTATTTTAATTAGATCATGTTCATTTGGTAATTGTGATTATATAAGTTTATTTATATTTAAGTAATTTTTGTAGTTAAACTTATGATCACGGTTACTAATAAAAACCGAGGCTATATGTATACACTATGGTCACATAATTTATTAAATCGTGACCAAAATCCTATGGTTTCAATTTTTTTAAAAAATGAGGTTAAATTTTCGAGACCAAAAATCACTATTTTAGTATTATTAGTGAACAAATTAGATAATTATGTTAATTATTTAGCAGAGGAGCAATTGGAGCAGTTATATTATATTATCTTTGGTAAAAGACAAGTTTGTGACCCTTATTAGCTTTGGTTGGTTCTTTTGTTTATTTTTTACTATTTAGTTATGACATTCTTTATGCTAGTGTCGTTAGAAATTTGTCATATGTTATGATTTATACTTGTCTTGACCTTTCAAATGTAGTTTGTATTGCTATTTGTATTATAGGCAACTTTTGCAAGGGTTTTTTGAAAGGTATAAAATGAAATTTGTTTAGCACTTTAAATTTTGGCTTGGTTTTTCGTAAGATTTCTAACACTACCTATAGTTTTATGAGCTTAATTTGTTTATGTTGGTTGTATTATTGGAAGTTTTTTTGACAAATGTTTCTTTACTTCTTATTTTTCTGTTAATTGGGAGATGACTTTACAATCTATACTCAATTTGTCTACTATAAATACAAAATATATAGTAGTAGTAAAAGCACTAGAGGAAGTTATTTTGTTTAGATGTTTGGTTTGTAATCGGGGTTTATAATAACATATTTACGTTGTATTTTATAATAGTCAGAATTTGTTACATTTGATCAATAATATGTAATTTGAGAAAATCAAATATTTTGGTGTTAGATATTACTTGTTTGTGACATTATGTCTTATAGTAGTATTATTGTCGAGAAGATTGTTATTTTAAAGATTTCACCACTGACAAAATATATTCTTGTTAATAAATTCAAGCATTGTTTTGATTATTGTTAAGGAATTTTTCGTTCAAACATTTGGTTTCATTTTGAACAAATTTGTAGAGTTATTATTTAATAGCTTCAAAATATTATAATATAATTAAGATTTTATTCCTCGTAGAATTAAGAATATAAAATATATCGTTTCCTTTTCAAGTTAGGATACTAGTCTCAAGTTTCCTAGAATTAGAGTTATTGGCTTTTATATATATTATATAAGCATAGTGATGGATTGACAGCCACAACCAATTAAATTGATTCGTGGAAACCACAATTTGGCATCCAATATCCGAGAGAGTTGAAACCACAATTTGATATTCCTTTTTGTCTGCGTAGTCAACTTGGATCTTTGAAGGAGACTTGGCAGTTATTTTTGGTCTCTGTTTTCATGCAGAATACATATCATTATTTGCTTTATTTTTTGGTTTGTCAACATTAGCGAGCAAGTTCTGGTTAGTGTATTAATGTTCTTTTGAGAGAGGGATTTAGGTATATTTGAAAATTTTAGTTTGTTGAGTGATTTCTTTTAGATATTGGTATTTATATTTTTCAATTGATTTTTAATTGATTTTTGTCTGTATCGTATCTTATCATTAGTGAAGTAGACTCTTTACAATAAAATGTCAAACCACTTAAATATTTATGTATCATTTATTTTCCTACATTTTCTATTGTTTTGCTGCAATTCATTATTATTTATTTAAGCAATCAAAATTGGTTTCTCACTCTCCTTTCCATTTTCTCCGATTTGTAACGGTTTGTAAAGTCTATATGATATTGTGATGCAAATCTATGGAAAATGCTTGAGAACCAATTCAAGCATTAAAGGTTGGACTAAGAGCATTGAATAAAGTTAAAAATAGTTTCTGGTATTAGTCGATTGATCGAGGGATAAGTCTATTCATCAAGCTGGTCGATCAATCGAGTTGGTCGTACATCAATTGAGGAGTTTTTGCATAAAATTTGGTTCTCATTTTTAATGACTTGATCGATCGATACAGGGTTCGATCGATCGAGCAAGTTTAGAAAATAAAAGCAAATGATGAAAAGGGACACATTTTTCATGGTAAAAAGCTATTTTTTGTGGGGCATTATTATAAAAGTACACTTTGGGCATGTTTAAGCACTAAAGAGTGGCCTAGAATCAATTTGTATGCTTTTTAATGTGTGAAAGTGAGAAGAGAGAAAGGATGTCATTTGAGAAAGGAAGAAGAGCTAGAAAAAAGAAAGAGTTAGGGTTTTCCATGATTGCTCTGTGTTGAAGCTTTGTAAGGTATCTTTGAGTGATATTTTTCTTGAATGTGTACTTTTCTTCAAGATATCCCAATTGTAATTTGTAATCTACAAACGAAGTTAGTAGAACTCATCTCCATTTGGAAGGGGTGAAGAAATGGAGTAGACTCACCACATTGGTTGGGTTGAACCACTACAAACTTGTTGTATTCTTTCTTTTATTATTTCCTTGCATTATTTTATCATTGTTTGATATTTCATTCTAGGGTTTTGTGGCTTGTGATGTTTTGTTGAATGTTCTTCATTGGATGTTTTTGTATGAGAAATTTCTATTCTTAGTTGAATTTTTCAACATATATAATATTTAGAGGTTCATATTTATCATAACAAGTTGTATAAGAATCTCGCTTATGCAACCTACTGGATTCCTACAAAGAAGTGAATGTAGGTCTTAAATATGGAAGAAATGATATCTCTTTGGAACTAGTTATCCCTCACTTAATAATGAGAGAACTAGAATTGAGAAGAGAAAGGCTTCAAATTGGTGGGAGTGGTGGTAGTGGTGATGCCATGTATTCATTGAGATAAGATGGAGAAAGAAGTCAAAGTAGAGGCAAAGGAAAACACCGATCAAAATCCTATGGTCTGAGAGACAAAGTGAGATGCTACCTATGTAATAAGAAGGGAAATTTCAGGAGGGATTATCCAAAGAAAGGAAAGACAATCAATGGAGAGTCTAGTATATGAGATGCATCAGTGGTGAGATGAGATGGGTTATGATAGTGCTAAGGCATTTTCAATTTCTTCAAACATTTATAATGGTGAATGGATCTTGGACTCTGGGTGCACCTTTCACATAACATCTTACAAGGATTAGCTTATTAATTTTAAGGAAATGAATGGTGGTATTGTTCACATGGGCAATAACCATCCATGTAATGTGATTGGAGTTGGGTAGGTGAGGCTTCACCTCAATGATGATTTAACATTTGTGATGAAGAATGTAAGGTATGTGTTGGCATTAAAGAAGAACTTCATCTTGTTGGGTACTTTGGACAACATGAGTTATAGCTACAAGGGAGAGCATGGTCAATTAAAGATTTGTAAAGGTTCTTTAGTATACTTCAAAGGTGTATTGAGAAATGAGCTCTATTACCTCGATGTTACTATAAAAACCAACTTAGCCTATTATCAACAAATGAGAATGACCACCACTGGTCATATTATATTGAATATTTTGATTATATTAGCTTTAAATAAACACTTCATAAATATATTTAAGATATAATATACCAATCCATAAATAAGAAAAATACAAATGATCATATATATCAATCCTTATTAATTAGAAAATAAATCAAACAATCTCCCACTTAGGTGGCAATTTATCTATACATTATTGCATTTAAAAATCTAAACTATGTTTAAAATAATTTTAAACAAAAATACCCTTATACTTTATAATAATGACATTTCTTATACTTTGTGTTTTATTTAAAATTTTAAGTAATTATTAATTCAAGTACGTTAAATAAGAGACTTCTATCGTATTAAGTTGTTTACTCTCCATGTATATATATATATTAACTTATTACTTTATTTTTTTTTCAAAATTCAAGAAATTTAATTGACAATGTTTATCATATTTTTTCGATTTAAATATTTTAATTAACTCAAAATCTATGGTTAAGTTTTTATTTATTTATTTATTCATCATGTATCACATAAATTTTAAATATATTATAAAATTAAACAAAGATAAAAAAATTAACAAAAAGTATAATAATTAACTAGGTTATATAAAAGGACAATTTTGTAAATGTTTATCATTCGTCTTATTTCATATATACCGAGCTAAAAAAATATTCAATATTAATATCTTTAATTAAAACTTTATCAAAAATTCAACTTAATTTATTTTTATTAAAATTCAACTTAATTTAATTTAAATGTATATTTTAATATTTGATTTTTTAAGTATAAAGATTATGTAGATATGGAACACATGCAATATTTGTAGTTTTACTTTATAAAAGTTTGTAAAAAGCTCTATACACATTTTATTTATCTATGAGTAGTACTACTTATAGTTGTAATGATCTAAATACAAAATTTATACATTATCCAAGGTTTTCAATATGGATTCATTTTTGGAATTAATGTAATGGTAGTTGGTATAAGAGAAAATTGATCATGTAACCCATAATATACTTTAAATTGATCAATATGTTGAGAAAATCGGGTATATTTTTCTTATTCTAAGTAGTTACTATTCACTTATAATTTAAATGAATAGAACTCAAACTAATCCGATAAAATAATATTATTGAAAATATAATGCTAAAATAAACTAAACCAGATATTAAAACAGAAATATTAAAGCAGAAAAATAATAACACCAGAAATTTAACGAGGTTCGGTATAAATATTACCTAAGTCCTCGGGCGTCGTTGACCACTTCTACTGTCTCCAAATGAATGAACTCTAAAATTACAACTAATTGGGCAAAATTGAGCTAATCAATTACCCTTACAAAAAGAGAGGAAAATTTACAAATTTTGGGATGTTTACAAATGGTGAAGGAAGACTTTATTTATAGCCCAAAATCCTACACCCATCTCCATTCCTAACCAATGTGGGACTTTTCTAATTTGCTCACTAAAGAGCTATATAACAAATCTCCACATTAGCGACTTAGTGATTTTAAATGATTTCTTCAATTACTAGATCAGTGATGCATGTGCCAATTCAGATTTGCAGGATGTTAATCAAGTTCAGACAATGTTTAAACTTGATTACTGTTACCACCTTAGTCATCATATCTGCGGGATTCTTTGTCGTACTAATCTTCTGAATTAGTACTCTATCTTCTTCAATAACCTCTCGCACGAAATGATAACGAACGTCAATGTGCTTTGTACGTGCATGGTAGAATTGGTTCTTTGCTAAATGAATAGCACTTTGACTATCACAAAACACCTTAATATGTTTTGACCAACTCCCAAGTCTTCAAGCAAACCTCGTAACCAAATAGCTTCCTTCACAGCCTCTGTAACTGCCATATACTCTGCCTCTATAGTAGACAAAGCAATTGTGGACTACAAGGTAGACTTCCAACTGACTGGTGCTCTAGCAAGAGTAAACACATAACCAGTAGTTGAGCGACGCTTATCTAAATCTCTTGCATAGTCCAAATCATAATATTCGACTGCACATTGACCAACGGTATTATCCTGCTGAAATACTAAACCAACATCTACAGTATTTATAATATATCGTAGAATCCATTTCACAGCCAACCAATGTCCTTTACCAGGATCATGCATGTACCTACTTACAACACCAACCGCATGTGAAATGTCCGGTCTTGTACACACCATTTCATACATCAAGCTACCAACCGCATTTGCATATGGTACATTTGCCATATATTCTTGTTCTGCATCATTTTTAGGAGATAATTGAGCACTAAGCTTGAATTGAGGAACTAGCGGAGTACTTACAGGTTTTTTCTGTTCATTCATACCAAAACGTTGTAGTACCCTATTCAAATATTGACTCTGGGTCAAACTAAACTTCCTTTTCTTCCTCTCTCTACTTATCTTCATATCGAGAATCTTCTTGGCTTTTCCCAAACCTTTCATTTCGAACTCTTGACTTAGTTGAGCCTTCAACTTCTCAATTACTGCTTGGCTCTTCGATGCAATCAACATATCATCGACATACAATAGAAGGTATATGAAAGACTCATTTTGTAGCTTGTGAAAATACATACAATGATCATGTGTGCTTCTGGTGTACTTCTACTGCAACATAAACTGATAAAATCATTTGTACCACTGCCTTGGAGATTGCTTCAATCCATACAATGATTTGTTCAACTTACAAACTCAATTCTCTTTACCAGCAACATTAAACCCTTCTGGCTGAGACATATAGATTTCCTCTTCTAAGTCACCATGTAGAAACGTGGTTTTCACATCATGTTTAACTAGTTCCAAATCGAACTGTGCTACTAAGGCCAACAAAATTCTAATGGAGGAATGTTTTACAAGTGAAGAAAATACCTCATTATAATCGATTCCCTCCTTCTGAGCATAGCCCTTAGCCACCAACCTTGCCTTGTAGTGAATACCATCTTTGTTAGGAAATCTATCTTTCTTTTCATACACCCATTTGCATCCAATTGCCTTCTTGCCCTTAGGTAGTTGTATCAACTTCTATGTTTTATTCTTCTGAAGGGACAGAAGTTCTTCATCCATGGCTTCCTTCCATATTTCAACTTCAGGGCTTCTGATTGCTTCTTTATATATGGAAGGAACATCATCATACACAACTGAAAGTGCACAGGCCACCGTATTCTTAAACTGAGCAGGTAGGTCTTCAAAATCCTTGTATCGAGTAGGTACCTTGATATTTTATCGTCGTGGCCTATTAACTACAGTTTCTTCTTGTTGCTGTGGAGGTTCTTAGGTTAAAACCTCTTCATCTGATTCATCATCTGTCAATGGAGGATCAACTTCTGTCTTATCTTCACTAACTGGATTAACAATTTTGCTTTCAAACTCCACCTGTTTCGGAGTTTGCTCCACCTACTCTAAAGTGCCATCAATCTTCTTAGTTACCTTTTGCAACAAGGAAGATTCATTAAAGGTAACATCTCTGCTAAAGATTATCTTTTTCGTTTCAAGGCACCATAGTCGATATCAGTTAGAACTAGAGGGGATCCCAAAAAAAATGGCTTTCTTGGCTCTTGGGTCCAACTTTGATTATGTTACATGGTAGTATGCAATTGAACCAAACACATGTAAGAAATCGTAATCTCTAGCAGGTTTTCCAAACCATACCTCCATAGGTGTTTTTCCTTCAAGAGCAGACGATGGTAGACGGTTGACGAGATGACATGCATATGTCACAGCCTCAGCCTAATACTGCTTGCCTAAACCAGCATTTGACAATATACACCGAACCTTCTCCAGTAAAGTCTGGTTCATATGTTCTACAACTTCATTTTGTTGTGGTGTTTTTTGAATAGTGAAATGTCGCACTATCCATAAATGGATCGTTTGTGTACTTAGTGCCATTATCAGACCTTAGACGCTTTATCTTTTTACCAGTCTGAGTCTCGATCATCTTCTTCCACTTGAGAAAAATCCCCAACACTTCATCCTTCTTCTTCATGAGATACACCCAAAACTTTCTGGAGAAGTCATCAACGAAAGTGACATAATAATGTTTTCCACTCATGGATGGAGTTCTTGTTGGCCCTCATACATCAGTATGGATGTAATCCAAAATGCCCTTTGTATTATGGAGAGCAGTGCCAAAGTTTACTCTTTTCTGCTTCCCTAATACATAATGCTCACAAAATTCCATCTTGCTGGTTCTCGCACCTTTTAACAGGCCTTGCTTTACTAGAATTTGCAAAGCTTTTTCACCAGCATGTCCCAAACGCATATGACATAGCTTGGTAGTTTCTAAATCTCTTTCATCCTCTGAAACTACTGTTGATGTTGTCCCAATAACTGTACTACCAAGGTAGTAGTACAAGTTATTCTTCCGAACACCTTTCATCGCCATAAGTGCTCCAAAAGTAACCTTCAATGCCCCATTTTGTATGATCATAGTGAAGCCATTTGATTCTAAGACTCCCACAACAATGAGATTCTTCTTCATATCTGGAACATAATGAACATCTGTCAAGACCGTGGTTGAACCATCTTGATTCTTCAAATGAATTGTACCAATTCCCATAACTTTGTATGGATAATCATTACCCATGAAAACAACTCCACCATCTAGTTCTTCAAAGTAAAAGAACCACTCCTTGTTAGTAGACATATGGAAAGTACATGCTAAATAAAAAATCCAATCACCAGAATGAGATGCTGTTGACGAACCAACTAATGCAAAATCTGAATTTGAATTGCTTTCAGCTACACATGCATCAGATTGCACAACTTTTCCTTTCTTTTGCAGCTTCAGACAATTTTTCTTCCAATGGCCTTTCTCATGAAAAAAGACACATTAATCTTTACCAAGTATTCCTTTTGATAGAAATCTACCTCTCCTTCCTTTCTGTTGTGTTTGTGGACGTCCTCTTATAGACAATGCCTCTGTTGCTTCATTCCTGCTTTCTCTTTTATCTTTCTTTCTAATTTCATAACTATACAAAGCAGTACAAACTTCCTCAATAGACACTTTATCCTTCCCAATGAGTAAGCTCGTAATGAGATGATCAAACTCATCAGGAAGAGAGGCCAACAACATCAAGGCTAAATCTTCATCTTTAAAAGTTTCATCCATATTTAACAAATATGCTACTAATTGATTAAAAGCAGTAATGTGGTCATTTATTGTAGTACCTGGAAGGTATTCAAATCGGAATAACTTCTTCTTCAAATAGAGCTGATTCTGTCCATTCTTCTTCATGAACTTGTTCTCCAACGCCTTCCACAACTTACTTTTGGATGTCTCCTCCATGAACGTGTACTTTTGTTCTCTTGAAAGACATGAATGGATTGTACCACATACCAATCAGTTGATATTTTTCCACTCTACTTCATCTGCTCCATTTGGTTTCTCTTCTTCAATGGCGATGTCTAGACCTTGTTGAAACAGAGCATCTAGAACTTCTCCTTGCCACATGCCGAAATGACCGGTTCCATCAAACTTCTCCACCTCGAACCTTGCATTCATCACCATAGTTCTGCTTGATATGGATGACTGGCCTTTGTTTGAAAGAAAATTTTCTTCCGCCATTTCTTCAAATTACAACAACTAGCAACTATATTCCAATAGCAAACAAACGGAATACAAACAAATTCTTAGGTAGAAAACCTTCGACTCTGATACCAATTGTTGGGAAAATCGGGTATATTTTCCCTATTCTAAGTAGTTACTATTCACTTATGATTTAAATGAATAGAACTCAAACTAACCCAAAAAAATAATGCTATTGGAAATATAATGCTAAAATAAACTAAAACAAATATTGAAACAGAAATATTAAAGTAGAAAAATAATAACACCAGAAATTTAACGAGGTTCGGTATAAATGTTACCTAAGTCCTCGGGCGTCGTTGACCACTTCCACTATCTCCAAATGGATGAACTCTACAATTACAACTAATTGGGAAAAATTGAGTTAATTAATTACCCTTACAAAAGAGAGGAAGATTTACAAATTTTGGGATGTTTACAAATGGTGAAGGAAGGCTTTATTTATAGCCCCAAATCCAACACCCATCTCCATTCCTAACCAATGTGGGACTTTTCTAATTTGCTCACTAAGGAGCTATATAACACAATATTTGCTTTCTTTTTTGGTTTGTCAACATTAGTGAGCATTAGTATTCTTACTTTTGTATTAATGTTGTTTTGTGAGAGATATTTGGGTGTATTTAGAAATTTTGTTTTATTGATATTTGTACTCTCCATTTTATTATTAACTGATATTTTTCAATGTATTATCACTAATGAAATTGGCTCTTCATAATAAAATATCGAACCACTTAAATATTTATGTATCATTTATTTTCCTACATTGTCTATTATTTTGCTGCAATTCATTATTATTTATTTAAGCAATCAAAATTGGTTCCTCACACTGTGTATAGTCTATGTGATATTATGATGCAAATTCATGGGAGATGCTTGAAGGTTGGACTAGGAGCATCGAATGAAGTTAAAAATAGTTTATGGTATTAGTCGATTGATTGAGGGATAAGTCGATTGATCAAGTTGGTTAATCAATCGAGTTGGTCGTACATCAATTGAGAAGTTTATGCATAAAATTTGATTCTCATTTTTATTGACTTGATCAATTGAGACAGTGCTTGATTGATCGAGCAAGTTCAAAAAAACAAAGCAAATGTTGAAAAAGGACACATTTTTCATGGCAAAAAGCTATTTTTTTATTGGGCATTATTGTAAAAGCATACTTTGGGCATGTGATGAGTGCTTAAAAAGCACTAAAACTACCATGATTTTATGCGCATTAATTGATTAAATATATATATATTTATATGATTTTATTATATATTTATATAAATCTGTCTTTTCGAAATCACGGGTATTTTTATTGTTTTTTAGATATTTTCACTTAAAAACGTAACTTAAAGACTCAAAGAGGAATACTGGAGGCAATACATCACAAATATATTCATAAAATAAATGAGAAAAAGTCAACAAATATGGATAAATTGGACAAAATGGGTCAAACATGTCAAAAAGGAGGAAATCGTGCATGCAGCCACCCAACCGCGCCGGCCAATGCGCATAGTGTGCCTAGTCGTGTCGAGAAACGCATACATCTCCCATTCCGCACGCGCTGCACGCTTTCCTGCTCCTTTTCGCGCGATTCTGAAAAGACATATTTATATAAATATATGATAAAATCATATAAATATATATATATTTTTAATCAATTAATATGTATAAAATCATGATAATTTTAGTGCTTTTTGAGCACTCATCAGCTTGTTTAAGCACTAAAGTGTGCTCTAGAATCAATTTGTATGCTTTTTAATGTGTGAAAGTGAGAAGAGAGAAAGGATGTCATTTCAGAAAGGAGGAAGAGCTAGAAAAGAGAGAGTTAGGGTTTTCCACAATTGTTGTGTGTGGAAGCTTTGTGAGGTATCTTTGAGTGCTATTTCTCTTAAATGTGTACTTCTTTTCAAGATATCTCCATTGTAATTTGTAATCTTCAAAAGAAACTAGTATAACTCATCTCTTTTTGGAAGGGGTGAAGAAGTGGAATAGACTCACCATATTGGTTGGGTTGAACCACTACAAACTTGGTGTATTCTTTCTTTTATTATTTCCTTGCATTATTTTATTATTGCATGATATTCCATTCTAGGGTTTTGTGGCTTGCGATTTTTTGTTGAATGTTCTTCATTGGATGTTGTTGTATGAAAAATTTCTATTCTTACTTGGATTCTTGAATATATACAATATTTGCAAGTTATAGATGCAGAGGGTGTTGAGTAAAATTTAGAATACACAACTCTAAATTTACTAATATTGAAACAAATTAGATAAGGCAAAGTTTAGGATTGATACCATGTATCTATTTGGTGATGCTAAGTTCTGATGAAGTAGGAGGTATAATGAGATCCATGAAAGATGGTGTCAAGTGAGCTCTTAGGAAGATTTGTGAAGAGATTTTAGGACTAATTCTTTCCTAAAAGTGTTGAGTATTTGGCTTGGAAGAATTTATTTAGCCTTAAGCAAATTAAGCAAGTGAGAGATTATGTAAAGAAAATATTGACATTGGTGTTGAATATTCAAGACATGTCGAAGAAGGATAAGTCATTTTTCTTTCTATATGGGTTGACGCCATGGGCAAGAAATTAATTATAAAGGCAAAGAGGTTTAGACCTTACACAAGCACAGCTATAGAGTTCTTGATATATTATGCTATTAAGCCTAGTCAGAACAAGAAGGCTCAATTGACTTCCAATGGGAACAACAACAATAAGTTCCCAAAGCTAAACAATGAAAAAAAACGGAAAAGTAGTATTCCAAAATCCAGAGTAGAAAAGAAAAAAAACCTTGCTACATAACACCAATAATCATTGTTGGAAGCCAAAGCCCATATCTAGTTGCTTTCTATGAAATAGGGCTCTTTGAGTAGCTAATTGCCTAAATTGCAAAAAATTGTTGCACTAAAAGTTGCCTTAGGTGTGAAAGAACAAGTTAATGAAGAAGAGACAAAAGGTGAGAAGGAGCCTGGGTGTATGGGTATGCTACATCTTTTGGAAGCCTTGAAAAATCAAATAGAGAATCCAAGGAAAATTATTAAGAAAAGTCTTTTAGTTTTGGAGGGTACTCAAAAATGGAAAACTTGTAAATACTATAATGGTAGATTATGGAGTTACCAATAACTTCATTATGGAAGGGTAAGCTAAGAAGCTTGGATTGAAGTTGGAAAAGGATGTGGGAAAATTGAAGGCCTTTAACTCTCAAGCCAAAGAAAATGTAGGATTGGCCAAACAAGTGAAAGTAAGACTTGGAAAATTAAAGGTATACTCTAACATTAATGTTTTCTCTATGGATGACTTTAATGTTATCTTGAGGATGGAACTCATGATGGGACAAAAAATCCATTCTTGTACTAGTTGTAGAAAGTCTCTTGATCATGGATAGCAACCTAAATGTTGTACAAGGAAATATGCAACAATCGGGGAAACCAAGGCTCTTATCTGTATTACAATACAAAAAGGGTTTGAAGAAGGGTGATCCTTCACTTGTGGAAACTCTTATGTTATAGAAGGAGAAATGGAGTGACAAGGAGGAATTTCCTTTCCAAATTGTGCAATTATTGAAGTCCAATAAGGATATCATGCCTAATCAACTTTTGAAGACTCTCCTATTAAAAAGAGATTTAGACCACAAAATTGAGCTCTTATATGGAGTCAAGCCACCTATAAAGGCACTGTATAGAATTTCATTGTCAAAGCATGAGAGAGCTTCAAAAATAATTGAATGACCTACTAGAGGCTAAATTTATTAGGCCATCAAAAGCTCCTTATAATGTGCCAATGTTTATTTAGAGGAACCAAGATTGAGATTGTGTATTGATTATTGAGCTTTCAACAAGGTGATAGTGTGGAACACATCCATTCCTTTGATAGTTAATTTGTTTGATTAATTGAGTGGAGCCAAATACTGCACCAAACTAGATCTAAGGAAGGGTTACTACCACATCAAAATTGTAGAAGGGGATGAGCCAAAGATAACATATGTTACTTGGTATAGGGAATTTGAGTTCTTAGTAATGCTTATTGGGTTGACCAATACCACAGCCACATTCTGCACCCTAAAAATTTAAGTCTTGTGGGAGTATCTCAACAAAGTTATGTTTGTCTATCTTGATGATAATGTGGTGTATAGTTCCACTCTTGAAAAACATGTTGAGCATTTACTACTAGTATTTCAGAAGTTGAGAAATCATTAGTTGTATGTGAAGAATGAGAAGTGTTCCTTTACTCAAAAGATAATCTAGTTCCTTGGTCACATTATTCTCAAAATATTTGATGTTATATTTGAAAGGGTCCATAAAATCGACAAATACAAAAAAAATTAAAAATAGAATCAAAATTTTCTTAAATTTATGATAAATTAGTATACTTAATAAAATTACAATCAATAAAATGTGATTAAAAATTATTGAAAGAGATACTCTTTTTACTTGCTTCTATAAGTTATAATGCATTCAATATTTTGCGATTTTAATATTTTTCACATTATTTTTCAAAATTTGAATGTAATATATTGAGGTATTAATACATAGATTGCAGACAAATAAAATGGTGTCAAAGTAATTCGTGCTTTTTAGTTTGAAATGTATAGTGTAGTTATGCATCCAAGTATATGATTTTTTTGCCAAATGTAAAATTTAAGTGTTTTGAATGTTTAATTAAGCTTCATTAAATAATGAATATTAAAGTTCAAAATTTAATAAATGCCATTGTTATTGTTTGTGGATATATATTTATTTTAGTATAAGATTAATCATCGTATATATGTTTTCTTTACTTTATTTTTAATTCATTAATTTGAGTTTTAATTTTTATGTGAGGACCGAGGTTCCATTTAATATATAGTTTAAAGAATTTATTTCCTTTATTTCACTTTGTTTTAAATTTATTAAAGTTTTAAAAGTTTTTTTCTTCAATTAGTGTAACAATTTTTTTTTATTTTAGGATTTTGAAAAAATAAATATTATTCTTTACATTGTTGGAAGCCTCACCTTTTGAATCAGGAACAATGGTTTCCTACCTTCAATCGATGATAGGATCTGTGCTTTTATTTAACATATTAAAGAGGCATTTGGTTTTGGTGAAAATAAAACTTTTATTCATTAAGGAAATCAAATTATTACAATCCTAGTTTTAAGTTAATACACTCCAATGAAGTTTGTTTATATATAACTTTTATAAGAAGAAAGGTGTCTTTGAGTTCTATCTTTAGAACTTATTATGCCTTTCTTATGAGTGCTCAAAAAGCATTAAAATTACCATGATTTTATGCTAAAAATATATATATTTATATGATTTTATCATATATTTATATAAATATGTCTTTTTGGAATCACGGGTATTTTTATTATTTTTCAGATATTTTCACTTAAAAACGTACCTTAAAGACTCAAAGAGGAATACTGGAGGTAATACATGACAAATATATTCATAAAATAAATGAGAAAAAGTCAACAAATATGGAAAAATTAGACAAAATGGGTCAAAAAGGAGAAAATCGCGCACGCCGCCGCGCAGTGCGCCCAGTCACGCCTAGTAGCCGCACGCAGCACGCCCATTTCACGCGTACCCGTGCCCATCAGTGCCCAGTCCCATGCGCCGCACTTTCCTGTCCGGGCGCGCCCCTGCTCCTGTTCGCGCGCGCCTGTGCCCCATCTGCGCGTGCCTACGCTCATATGTGCCCCATCTGCACGCGCTGCCGTGCCCATACCAGCATGACGTCATCATTCACTACTCCATGTTTTCTCCATTTTTAATCATTTTTTCACCCACTTTTTGTTCTCATCCTCACCTATGAATACCTCCATTCTCTTCATAACTAAACACACCTCAAAACACATCTTATTCTCTCTTTCTTTCTCTCTTTTCTTAGTTTTTAGTTTTTGTTCTTAGTTTTTAGTTTTTCCTTAGTTAGTTTTTCTTAGTTTTAGAGTTCTTCTCTTTTTGAGAAGAACTAATTATGTTTTTGTAATTTATTTTCTTTTTGATTCAATAAATGGAGTGCAAATTCCGTTTGGAGGTTTTCCAGCGACAAGAATAACATCAAAATACTGTAAGGATTTTAATTTCTTTACAGTTATTTTTTATGCTTTATTCTTACATGTTATATTTAATTTGTCTGTGATTAAATTTAACTTTGCTGACTCTTTTGTAAACAAGATATAATAATAATGTTGTTATCCTTGCGAAATATTAAATAGGTAAAAATCTATAAAATGAATTAATTTTATTTTTATTCAAGATTTTATATTAAGAATGTTAGAGAGAAATATATTATTTTTCATTACAAACTTAAATCTGAAAATTACATTTTAAGGTTTAGTTATCCGGTCTGATTTAGAGTAGTGCTCTTTTATTTGTTGGTATAATAGGCCCGGTAGTTAGAGTGAAACTCTATTTCAAAAGATTTTATAAGAATTATTATCTGAATATATATTGACAACATGTTTTCAGTAGTAGTTTTAAAACCAATGTCAATACATTTTCAGATAATAATTCTTATAAAAACTTTTGAAATAGAGTTTCACTCTAACTATCGGGTCTATTGTACCAAGAAATAAAATAGCACTATTCTAAATCAGACTGGATAACTAAACCTTAAAATGTAATTTTCAGATTTAAGTTTGTAATGAAAAATAATATATTTCTCTCTAACATTCTTAATATAGAATCTTGAATAAAAATAAAATCAATTCATTTTATAGATTTTTACCTATTTAATATTTCGCAAGCATAACAATGTTATTATTATATCATGTTTACAAACAGCCAGCAAAGTTAAATTTAATCATAGACAAATTAAATATAACATGTAAGAATAAAGCATAAAAAATAACTGTAAAGAAAATAAAATCCTTATAGTATTTTAATGTTATTCCTATCGTTGGAAAACCTACAAACGGAATTTGTACTCTATTTATTGAATCAAAAAGCAAATAAATTACAAAAACATAATTAGTTCTTCTAAAAAAGAGAAGAACTCTAAAACTAAGAAAAACTAACTAAGGAAAAACTAAAAACTAAGAACAAAAACTAAAATCTAAGAAAAGAGAGAAAGAAAGAGAGAATAAGATGTGTTTTGAGGTGTGTTTAGTTATGAAGAGAATGAGGGTATTTATAGGTGAGGATGAGAAGAAAAAGTGGGTGAAAAATGATTAAAAATGGAGAAAACGCAGAGTAGTGAATGATGATGTCATGTTGGTGTGGGCACGGTAGCGTAAATGACGCGATGTGCGTATGGAAGCGCAGACTAAACCTGAGCGCAGATGGGAGCAGGAGCGCGGAATAAATGGGCGTGCTACGCGATCGCTTTCGTTAATATTTAGGCGTCTTTGCGTAGCGTTGACAGTAAGGGCGGCTACGTGAGCGATTTTCTCCTTTTTGATCTTTTTTATCTTTTTGACCCATTTTGTCCAATTTTTCCATATTTGTGGACTTTTCCTCATTTACTTTATGAATATATTTATGATGTATTATCTCCGGTATTTCTCTTTGAGTCTTTAAGTTACGTTTTTAAGTGAAAATACCTGAAAAGCAATAAAAATACCCGTGATTCCGAAAGACATATTTATATAAATATATGATAAAATTATATAAATATATATATTTTTAATCAATTAACGTGCATAAAATCATGTTAATTGTAGTTCTTTTTGAGCACTCATCACTTTCTTTCTTATGGAACCCTTTTATAGACATAAGAACAATTATTTTTTATACCTAACATAAGGACACATAGAAGGATAAAGATTACATCTTATCTTATCTCTTCTTTCCTTTTAAAAATAAAAACACATGGAAGGATAATTATTATATTTGATATTTTATCTTCTTTCTTTTTAAAATTTATGCAAATACTTATTTATTCAAAATCACTTGCTGATATACTTTCTCTTGAGCCTAGAGATACAAATTCATCTCTATCCTTTATACAATAAAGACACTTATGGTTCTCATTTTTTTTCAGTTGGAAAAAATTCTTGTTTAGTTTGTTCAGTCATATCCAACTCATTGCAGTTGAATTGTGCTTCATAATTAACAATTTTCTCACTTATAACTTTGCTTGTGTAATAATTTATTCTGATTTCAAGCGATGTTCCTATTTTTCTGATTTTATGATACATTTGACTCATCATTAGTACTCTTGCTTGGTTAAGATCTATTTCATAAAACTCTTATTTTGGTAGAACCTTAGGTTCATCTACTGCTCTTGCTGAAGATTCATTTCTATTTTAATAGAATGTTAAGCATTGATAGGTTTTCCTCTATGACAATTCATTTTTGAATTAGAACCTCAAAAATATTGGAGATCATTTTCTTTTACTCTTTTCTAATATATTTAACGGCTTTTTTAAAATGTTAAGGAAAATAAACTAATTCTATTAATTGTTATTTGGGTAAATATTTTCAACTAACTCACAATGAAACAATTGGTTAAAAAAATTTGGATTTGCTCACTCAGTAATATTGAATATACTACACATGATTAGTTTTCTTCTTGGTGTATGTATTTTTTCTATTATGGAAAATTTTATATTTTCAAGTTGATATTTTCTTGAATTTCTAGCTAAATTATAAAGATTTAGCTATTGATCTAGGTTTATACTTCTTTGTTTTTCCTTTTCTTTCTTGGGGATAAGAAATATATTATCTATTTTTTTGAAGATTACTAATGATGGTATCTTTTCTAGCATTGTCATCTTTTCTTTTATAGCTATTTGGTTTTTGAGTGCTTGTGTATTGTTGCCTTCTAAACTGGTGACTACATTATAGGGTTTGAGAAGCTTAGGGGTTTTGAAATTGAAAAAACTTCATTATGCTTCAATTTTATTAGCGAATACTTTACGTGTTACACCGAAGAATCCATTTATTACCCTACTTGCTTCGAGCTTTTCCTCATATACAATTTCAAATCATAAAGATTTTAAGGAGTTATCATTTTCTCTTTTGGTTAGTTTTGAGGTTTTACTCTCTTTGAGAATTTAATCTCTTTCTTTGCTGGAGAACTAGATTCTTCCTATTTTTCACATATAAAATCTATAGTTTATCTCTTAGAACTCTTGTTTTTTTTCTTTGATCTTGATTTCTATGTCAAGATTATCCTTCTTTCTCAAAATTGTAAAAATTGTTAATAGGGCTAATTCTTTAATTAAAGCATCGACTAAACTATTCTTTTTTTAGTAAATGTTCAATGTCAAATTTGTAATGGTTTAATCACTATTGTCATTTGATTAATCTTTATTGTTTGTAATCTTCTACGATATTAGTTATGAATAAGTATCTAAAAAATTTATTGTCTGGTCTAATAACAAATCTTGAGGATATTACATGTGTAACAAGCTTCTTTATTACATTTTTTACAACTAAATATTTCTTTTAATTATTACGGTAGTTTAGTTTAATTTCTTGAAAAGCTAATGAAGTAAACCTATACAAATATTAATCCTTATCATTTAATATTATTTTTAATATAGCTTCCCAATATTCATGTAAATCATGTAAATTTTTTTATCAATGTTTTTACTTTTTCCATGTATTGAGTATCTTGATTAATCCATTTCTAGACATAATCTTTCTTAGGTTTTTTTATTAAATATTTTCTCATTTACGCTAATTTTTTAATATGCTTTCACATATGTCAAACAATCTAAAAACCTTTGTTATCAATTTTTGTTAAAGATGATACTGGAAAATCATTGTATATTATTTAGCACATGAGGTTGAAGGTGGTGTTTTCCATCTTCTATTTTATGTCCTAAATACTTGATTTTTTATTGGCTAATATTGCCTTCTCTTCATACAATATTATTCTTTATTTCTTAAATTTTGTTAGATTTTTAATATGTCATGATAATATTGGTTAGTATTATCACCAATGACTAATATATCATAAATATAAACACAACAAAAGGGTTGATATTCTTTAAAAATGTTGTCCATATATATTTATAATATTCTAGGGGCTTTTTTTAATCCAAATGTTACAAAAGTCTAGTGGAGTTGTCTTGTGGACAACTAAAGCATGCTTGGTTCATTTTCTCATAGTTTCAAAAATTCTTGAATTTATTTACTAAATTTTCTCTAATTTTTTAGAGTACAAATAATAGGTTTTACTCTTATAACCTTATTAGGGTCTTTTAGTTTTATACTTGTTACGTGTTGTATAAATTTTATATTTTAAAGTAACTCACAAGTACACGAATCATTTTATAAAAAATAATAAGTGTACTTCCAAGGCCTGTCTAAAGAAAAATTACGTGATTTTTAAATAAATCAATTAATTCTTAAAAAGGAAAAATAAAATTAAACATTCTATCACAAAGTTTTGGTTTTGAAAATCCTAAACTAATAACATAAATTTTAAGATAGATTAATTTGATTCAACAAATATTGGAGATATAAACATTTGATCATTCAACGAAGAACTTATAAGATAT
This sequence comes from Hippophae gyantsensis, assembly GCA_030763125.1. Classification (NCBI taxonomy): domain Eukaryota; kingdom Viridiplantae; phylum Streptophyta; class Magnoliopsida; order Rosales; family Elaeagnaceae; genus Hippophae; species Hippophae gyantsensis. The sequence goes on along the minus strand of CM061032.1, from coordinate 56,552,024 downwards.
ATTAGTTAATTATGTTTACTCATATTAATTAGTTTATTAAAGAAATAAATTAATATTACTGATTTTTTTTGTATATAAAAATGTCATTCGATGAGACTCAATTTTTTTGTTAATAAAAATTAATTAATATCCTTAGGTGAATCCTATCAATTGATTAATATTAAATTATAATTTATTTATAAAGAAATAACAAATTATCTAAATCAATGTTTAAGGGAGATTACATAATTTAAATTTTCATTTAAAATGTCAAAGTTGGATTTAAGATTGATGTATCTGAGAACTAACTTTCAAATTTTAAATCTATTATGAAAAATATATCGTCAAAATATGTTTTAATAATAAATCCTTATAAAAAATATTTGAAATAGAAAATTATTCTAAATAAAATCTGGATAATCAAACCCTAAATCTATCGTTCTATTTTAGACTTACGACAAAAATATGTTGCTAATATATTTTTATATAACAAGCTTTATAAAATTCTTGAATGAAGAAATAAAAATCAATTTACTTATAAAAAATATTTACCTAATTTAATATTTCACAAGTATAATAACATAAATAATATTTCATAGTAATATTCAACCAAACATGCTTAGATTTAATAAATGATTAGAATATGAAAAATAGCATTTAGAACAACACATAAGATTGATTTGAAAATAAAAAAATACATTTAAAATTTATACCTCAAACATATATTTCAAAGTACAGAATTTTAGTATTGATATGTATCTGAACAAACTACTTTGACTTCATACTAAAACTATAAAGAAATAAAAATTCTTAGAGAGAATTTGTTCTAAACTTTGAACTCTTGTTGAGTTGGTGTCCTATTACAAGAGGGTGATGGGGTTTATATAACGTTGGAAAACGCTACAAAAAAGAGAGAAAAGTGGATAAGAGGATTGCATGTCACAATACACATTTTCCACTGCTACGAATGTGTTAATTATGGAAGCATTTCATTCATGATCCAAATTTCTCATGCCATAACACACAAATTCTACCGTTGTGGCACGCGTTAAATTGCGTGTTTTTAACTTTTTCTGTTTCACCCCTTTACATGCTTGGTTGGTACGTACATATGTAAGGTTTACATGTGTTATTTTTTTATTATTCATGGTTGAAAATTAGTGCTTTTAGGTATGATTCTTCATGTGTTGATTTTTTTAATCAATTTTTGAAATTAAAGTTTAAATAAGTCATGTAATAATGAGTGCTTTTAAGCACTCATCATTGTGTGTTCAAGCTTATTAATTTTTGAATATAAATAATTTTTTGAATTTACCGTCTTAATTAATTTTTTTTATTTCCAATAATCTCTTATCTTCTTATATTTCCTTTAAGAAATGATTTTTCTAATTGTTAAACTCTAGATCATCTTCATCTAATAATTTTTTTCTGTTTTATTTTTTAAATGTGGTTTTTGTTTTGGTATATATCAGTATGTTTTTTCTTTGTATGTTGTTCAATAAACTTTTATGATAACACATTTTGGACATTTTTAACCTTTGAAGTACATATTATTTCTCCTTCTATTGTTGTTATATTTATCATATCTGTATATTTAGTAAATATAAGTTTAAGAAGTTGTTTCCGATCAAGAAATATACTTTTGTTTTCTGTCGATATATAATAGAAACATGAAACTTTTATCCTCCTATTATAATATTGATATCTTTCGTAACCTTATTAAGGTTAATTATTGTATTATTTTATATTATTACTATGAAATCCTTTGAAGTTGTAGTCCAAAGTTATTGTGAAAATACATATTTACTTACAACACATATACTAGTTTCAGTATCATGTAAATGATATATATATACACACACAATAACTTTGCTTAATCATTTGTAAATTTGACTCGTGATGCATTACTCTTTCTTGTTTGTATAAGTGATTTTTTATGTCTAGATTCCACCTTTTTCATATGTTAAAATTTGTTAAATTTTTTAATTTTATCATCTATCATCTTTCTTAAAATGTCTTATCAATTTCTATGAATTTATTATGTGCATATATTGAACTATTATAAGTGTTTGTTAGTAAATATTTTACTAGTGTTCTGAAAATTGATGGTTTTATCTTTCAATAAATTTCCTTTTTTATTATTTATGTTATTTTTAGATCTGTATAAAAGATTATCATTAACTTTCGTTAACTTTAACTCCTATAAAATGGAGAGATATTTATAATATTTTTGAAACCTTAAAAGTATTATTGATATTATGTCAAACCTTAGGGATATAATTGATATTATCCCATAATACATACCCCTTTAGTCTTTAGGATGTAATTGCTAAGGGTTGTAACATGTTTTGTTTTTCTTTGAATTTTTAAACTCAAGTTTCTGTGTTTAGTTTTCATATTTTAGAAAATAAAAAACATAACTCGTTTTCAAATAAATTTCGATTTTTCTTTAACAAATGAATTAGAATACAACAAATTAATTTTAAGCACAAAATTTAAGACAATTCTTGGAGACCATTTCATGGCAAGGGAGATTTGAAAACAGTGCTCGTTCATGGAAGGAATTCTGAATAATACTTTTTATGGAGTCTTTCATTGAAGACTTGATTTAGACTTAAGGTTTTCTCCCTTGGGATAAAGAATTTGCACTCAATACTGACTTTTACCCAGAGTGTAACAATAGAGATCCTGGTTCAAATAAAGCTCAAAGGGTAAAATGGAAAGAAAAATGTGTCTTATTTTCCTGGCATGACTTCTACACTAGCCATATTATACTGAATATTTGGATCATATCAGCTTAAAATAAATACTTTATAAATATTTTAAGATTAATATACCAATAAGAAATAAGAAAATTCCAATAAATGGTATAAATCAGTTCACATAATTAGAAAATAAATCAAACAATCTCACTTAGATGATAATCTATCTATATATTATTATATATAAAAATCTAAACCACACCTCATAAAATTTTAGATAAAAAATACCCTTAAAACTTTATAATAATGACATGTCTCACCCTTTATATTTTATTTAAAATTTTAAGTAATTATTAATTCAAATACTTAAATAAGAGACTTCTATAGTATTAAGGAATTTAATTTCCTAATACATATCTCTCTCTCTTTTAATTTATCAAATATATTTTTTCAAAATTTTAAGAGTTTAGTTAACAATATTTATCATATTTATTTTCAATATGTATATCTTAATTAACTCAAAATTTATGGTTAAGTTTTATTTAGTTATTTATTCATCATTTTATCAGATAAATTTTAAATATATTATAAAATTAAATAAAGATAAAAAAAATTAACAAAAAGTATAATAATTAACCAGTTTAAATAAAAGAATAATTTTGTAAATGTTTACTGATCGTCTTATTTCGTATATTGCAGTTTTGTTTTATAAAAGCTTGTAAAAAGCTCTATACTTATTTTTTTTATCTACGAAAATTAGTACTTATAGTTATGATTATCTAAATGTGAAATACATGGGAATTCATTGTTGGAATTAATATAATGGTAGTGGTATTAGAGTAACTTGGTCAACCCATAATATCCTTTATATTGAGTCACTGTTGGGAGATACCATATAATTTAATCATGAAATGTTAGGGAACGTTTGAAGTTTATTTGTAATTAAAGAAGCTCTAATACATATTAAAATCCTTTAAAATTTGGTACGATTTTTTCTTATTTTTTTTACTCTAAACTAACTTGCATATAACAAAATATGACATCTATTTGTTTTATATCATCTAAAACTCATTATTATGATCAGTCATACAAAAAAGATGATACTCAATTAATAAGTGATATTTATTTATCGTCCAGTCATTAAAAAGATTACAAAACAATTTATAATATAACTGATTATTAAGAAACTGAAAAAACTCTTATTAACTCAAAAGGAAGAGAAATCATACAAAATAAAATCACTAAATTGATTTTGATTCCTTTTAAGATCATCCTGAAGCTTTCAATCAAAAATTACCGTTGAGAAAATATTATACCCTAATTTTCTTTAGAAGAATTTAAATTATATAAATTATTATTATTATTATATATATATATATTTAAATTAATGTTAGATGATTAAAATTTTTCATTTAGAATAAATAATATTAATATTAATTATTTAAGATTATGTTGATAATTTATTGAGTTTTAATATGAATAATAATTTTAATTTATTTTAAAAAAGAGGAATGGGTATAAGCTGAACACGTGTGGCCTTTATAATATAAATAAAAGAAAGGCCATTCCCTTTTATAATTTTTTTCTTTCTAATACTTATTATTTTAATAATATTTGATTTAAATGATTTTTTAAAATTTATGTCAAAATATTAATTTTTAAGAATTTTAATTCATAAATAAATATGTTAAATTTTTAAAGATTCTAAAATGTATCAAGATTTCTTTAAGTTTTAGTAAACTTGGGACGGATTATACATATCAAAGTATAAGTTGTAGATTATAAAGACAAATTTTATTATGATACTTGATAGTTATGGAGCGACGATTTTCTAATTTAGTGATAAATAACATAAAAAATAATATGTTATAATATAACTAATTGACGAGATTTAATAAACATTTTATGGAATAAAAGCTTTATAGAGAATAAATCATATTTTGTTTTTAGGGATCTTTATTTCTCAATAAAAAGAGATAGTATTTATAGTTTTATTTATGAAAATATTAATAAATATATATATTATAATTTACGTGGTTAAAAGAAGAAGAAAAAGAAAAAAGTAGTAGTAGTTAAGAATATTATTTACCTTGATGGAGAAAGTTTAGATTATATGAGTATATTAATTATTTAGTTTCAATATTTATTTGATTGTAAGCATTGTATTATTTAAGTGATGATACATGCATTTTAAAAGTAGTTCTTAACATACTTTAAACGTGTTAAATAAAATGTCTATATTGAAAAGAATGGAGTATATGATTGGAGAATAAGATTACATAAAAAAATATTATGAAATGTTATTGGGATTAAGTAAGTTAATTTTATTTATAAGATGAGTTTATCTAATCAAGTTTCATTTTATGTTGTATAAATTAGTTACTCTTTCAATCCCTTTTTTAACGTAAATTAAGTAAACTTATATAATTATAGATAAGGCCTACATGTATTATATATAATTTTCAAGGTTTTTTTTCTTTTTTATAGAAATGTGGTACCTCAAGATTTTGTATTGACTATAAACACCAAAATAAGGTCACCATATGTAAAAGGTATCACTTTCCTCGTATTGATGATATATTTGACCAACTACAAAGTGCAAAGGTATTCTAAAAAAATGATTTGCGATTTGGTTACTTCAACTAAAAACTAAAGAATTGAACATTTCAAAAACTTCATTTAGAACTCACTATGATCACTACGAATTTCTAATCATGACTATTGAATTAAGAGAAGACATGACCTATGAAAAGAAATCAATACGAATTCTGGATAAAAAAGACCAGATCCTTCGATACAAGATAATTTATTTGGTAAAATTTTTTTTAGAGAAAACATACAATAGATGAATCAACCTGAGAACATGAAGTTCTAATGTGCATCAACTATCCAAAACTTTTTTCAACTAGGTCGGTAAAATTCATGGACAAATTTTATTTTTAAAGAGGGATAGAGTTAAGAGACCATAATTTTCTTTTATGAAATTTATATTACATAAATTATTTTATATAAATACTTTTTTTAGCTTGCAAATATATTTTAAATATTGATATTTTTAAATTAATGTTAAGAAATATTTGACTCAGTTCGACTCTCCTTTTTTTATTGTATTTATCTCGCAGATTTTCACCATTTGTAATATTTAAAGTATCAAATTAAAATTATTTTCATTTTTTTATATATTTATAATTTTTTTCTAATAGTTATTATTTTAAAAATATTTGACTTAAATGATTATTTAAAACTTAAATCAAAATATTATTTTTTGATAGTTTTAATTCATGAATGAGTTTGAATTTAGTATTCTCATAGCTATATTATTATTATTCATGATTTATTTTTATAAATGAATTGTTTTAAAGAAAAGCCTCAAATTTGAAAATCTTAAATTTTTAATTTCTTAATAAGTACGAGTAATAATTAAATAGTTCATTTTTTAATTATATTTATGTAAATTGATTATTTAATATCTATTACTCTTTAGTTAATTAGGACAATTTTGGATAATTAATAAATATATACTAGTTTAGGGATTAACGTGATTTAGAAGGGGATTATGAAACTTTATTTTATAGCTTAGTTTTTAGTGTGAGTTGTCTTGTTTGAAAAGTGTAATTGTTTAAAAATTATAAATTATCTAATTTTATAAATGTAAAATTAATAAAAGATAATACTTTTGTGGAACCTATTGATCATACTTGTTGTGAAGCTTGTTTCATTCTATAACATTTTACTCAAATTTTATAAGTACTTGTTTATTATGATAATAATATTTAAAGTTTTATTAAGTGTTCACAAGTTTAGTTCTTTCTTATTAAAAAATAAGTATTTTGTGTTTAAAAAGTAGATAATTGACTTTTACATGAATTTTGAAGTTTTATTCAGTTTTGTAATATAAATACATATTTTGATTAGAACATAAAAATTTATGTTCAATTTTTAGCAACAATATTTAAAAATATTATTATTATGTTAGTTCAAGACTTTTACTCATATTTATATTCTGATCTAAATAGCTCAATATATTATGTATATTAATGAGTATTATTATTTTGAAACCATCAAACAAGCACCATCCTTCAAACTCATCAATAATAGAATAAATAAACATATAAATAATTAATGGACTCTTGTCTACATGTGTATGACCAATTGTTGTCTCTTTATGAGAACATGAAAACGTACAAATATATATGATCATAAGTAATAAAATGATAAATAAAATATCGTTTCCAGGAAGATTTGTTACTATAGTTTGTTAAGTACTAAAATTATTTCACTTTGATTTTATACAAACAAATAAAATTTGGAAGGTGTTTAACTAAACTGATTTTTTTAACAATAAATAAGAAAATTCTAGGATTACAGTTTTACCAAATTAATCCACTCGAATCATATTATTTTATCTTGATATATATTTTTGAATTTAATTTGTCAACCAAGAACTCCTAATTTTATCCATATATCTCTTCCGAGCTCTATATAGACACATCTCGCTAAAATAATTCACTATATTCTTATGAGAATTAAACCAAGATTCATAACGTTCAAAGTTCTCAAATAATTGCACGTACAATAAATGTATATTCCTATCCCTTATATATACATGTTATTCTATCCACGAGCAACACACAAAAATGTCTCTTCCAAGTTTATTTAAGTGCCACATATCAATTGATAAATTTTTCAATAATCAAAAGCATTAAGCATAAATAGAATAAACAAATTAAAAATCTCATAAATCTTTCAAAAATAATTCATTCAAGCTTCATAAATTAAGCTACAATGCAACCCTAGAAAAATTAAATTACTTCATAACAAAAATTAAAATTACAATACGAAAATATTAAAGCATTTAAGGAATATTAGATGAAGAATAACAAAAGAAAATTAAAAATGTTTCATCTACGCAGAATCACAATAGAAGCCAAAAATGACTTCTACGTGTTCCACAGTTCAACTCTCCAACCCCCTAATTTTATCACAATAATCACTTATTTATATCTCCAGCTCTTAAAAAAATACATTAAAAATATATTTATTTTTTTAAAATCACGCGTGTAAAAGTGGGGGACAGAATATTACATCGAAAATATTATTTTTAGACATGCATAGGAGACAGAATATTACATCGAAAATAATATTTAAACATGTGTGGGAGACACAAAACTGGCTAGGAAGTGTGCACCGTTTCTGCGTTTTCATTTTACAAAACTCATGCCATGTGTTGGCATCTGATTTGCTGAAAGAAATAACAAGACATGTGGAAACTTCGTATTCGGTGGAATGGGAGGGCGCACGCATTTTAGATGGACCGCGTCGCACGGGAAATTTTTTTGCACAGTAGACACGTGGGTCCCACCCTACATGTCGGCCTGTGCGGCCATGTGGGCCCCACTCTGTGCACCGAGCAGTGTGCAATCTAAGAAACGAGTCCAATTACCCATGTCGCGTTTGTATCACACTCTTCTAATCCTCACCATTGATTGTATGACCTAACAATGTGTGATGCGCGTTGATAATGGTGCACATGGTCCTCCCTTTCCTGCGCAGAAAAACAAATTTTATTTAATTGTATGTTAGCCCTCCAATTTAATTCAAATCAACTTTTAAACTTTTGATATTTGTAATTAAGCCCTCTTTTAATTTAAATTATATTTTTAGCTTTTATTATTTGTAATTAAGTCCTTTTTCAATTCAATTTTTTTAATTTTTCTTAAAAATATATTCCTTAAAAAACTAATAGTAAATATTAATTTAATAAATTAAAATTAACTAAAAACATTAAAAACATAGCAATTATAATTAATAAATTAGACAAAATAACTGTATGAAACATGCAAGTATACACGGTCACAAGTAATAAATTGATAAATAAAATATTGTTCCCACAGAGATTTGTTACTACAGTTTGTTAAGTACTAAAATTGTTTCACTCTATTTATCCAAATAATCGAAAGTTGATGGAGTAACTAACTAATTTTTTATAACAATAAATAAGAAAATTCTAAGATTAAAGTTTCACCAAATTAATCCACTTGAACTATATTATTTTCCCTTGATTTATATTTTTGAATTTCATTTGTCAACAGAGAACTACTAATTTAATCCATATATCTCTTCCGAGCTTCATATAGACACATCTCGATAAAATAATTCACTATATTCCTATAAGAATTAAATTCACCAAGATTCATTAAGTTCAAAGTTCTCAAATCGCTACACATACAATAAAGGTAAGTTCCTCTACTTTTATTATACATGTTATCCTAAACACGAGCAATACACATAAAAATGTTTTTTCCAAGTTTATTTAAGTGCCACAGATCAATTGATAAATTTTCCAATAATCAAAAGCATTAAGCACAAATAGAATAAACAACTTAAAAACATTTCATAAATCATTCTAAAATAATTAATTCAAGCTTCATAATAAAATTACATTGCAACCTTAGAAAAATTAAATTACTTCATAACAAAAATTAAAAATACAATACGAAAATATTAAAGCATTTAAGGAATATTAGATGAAGAAAAACAAAAAGAAAATTAAAAGTGTTTCTGTTCTCTAATTTCTCCTACGCAGAAACAAAACTTAAGCCAAAAATGGCTTCTACATGTTCCATAGTCCTCTGTCCAACCCCTAATTTTATCAAAATAATCACATATTTATAGGTCCAACTCTCTAAAAAAAATACATCACAAAATATTTTTTTTTACAATCACGCTTGTAAAAGTGGGGGAAAAAATATTACATCGAAAATAATATTTAAACATGCATGTGAGACACAAAATCGACTGGAAAGCGTGTGCCATTTCTATGTTTTCATTTTACAAAACTCATGCCATGTGTCAGCATCTGATTTGCTGGAAGAAATAATGAGACACGTGGCTACTTCGTATTCAGTGGAATGGGATTACACACGCATAATGAGACACGTGGGTCCCACCCTACATGCCAACATGTGCGGCCAGGTGGGCCCCACTCAGCGGGTCGAGAAGCGTGCCATTCAGGAAATGCGTCCAATCGCCTGTGTCGCGTCTGTATCACACCCGCCTGATCCTCACCGTTAATTGTATGATCTAACGATGCGTGATACGCGTTGATAATGGCACGCATGGTCCTCCTTTTCCTGCACAGAAAAACAAAGTTTATTTAATTACATTTTAGCCCTTAAATTTAATTCAAATTAACTTTTAAACTTTTTATATTTGAAATTAAGCCCTCTTTTAATTTAAATTATATTTTCAACTTTTATTATTTGCAATTAAGTCTTTTTTCAATTCAAATTCTTTAATTTTTCTTAAAAATATATTCCTTAAAAAACTAATAGTAAATATTAATTTAATAAATTAAAATTAACTAAAAACATTAAGAAAATAACAATTATAATTAATAAATTGGACAAAATAACTGTATAACATACATGTATCACCAACACACGTGTAAATAAGACTTTTTCGTCTGCGTGCAAATAACTCTACACTTATATAACCAATTTTTTTCGTTCCTAGATTTAGTAGCAATATAAGAAATAAATAATTAATTAATGGGCCTATGTTTGCGTGCGGATGATCAACATATATGTAATTAAGACTTTTTGTTGCATGTACAAAGAACTCTTTACATGTATGATTAACTTTTTACCAGGTGAGTTTGGTGAGGTTTTTCTTTTAGTAAATTATTATATGTAAACTATTTATAGTTATTTTACCTGCGTAAATACATTTCAAGTTACATTTATTTCTTTAAATTTTTTAATAAAGTTTGTGTATACTTTCATGTGACTTTTTTTTAATTTTACAAATGAGTTATTAAATATTAAATAAATATATTCTATAATTGTTATTTTCTTAAACTTGTACACTCATAAAGTATTTTTACTTACCTATTATCTTTTAATTTTTCCTCTAAGGTAATAATAGTTTTTGATTAAAGGTTTGAGAACTATCTTAGAAGGAGTCAAAATCAATTTACTGATTTTACTTGTATGATTTCTCTTTCTTTTATAGTTAATAGGATGTTTATTCAGTCTTTGGCAACATAGTTATTTTATAAAATATTTCTAACCACTTAGTGATTGTGTACTGCATAATAAGCAAATGCCAATTATTAGTTGAGTATCACTTTCCTTATATGAATGGTTATATGAGTGGTGGTTTTTGAATAGTGTGAACAAATCATGTTTTATTTTATACATGTTAGTTTAGAATAGAAAAATAAGAGACATCATTTTGATTTTTTTTAAGGTTCTAAAATGTATTAGGATTTCTTTAAGTACTAGTAAACTTGGGGCGGGTCCTGATAGGAAAAATTAGAAGAGAATGGGGTAGCTAAAATAAATTTAGAAAAATAACAATTATAGAATATATTATTTAATCTGTAATAACCCAACTATAAAATCTATGCAAACCAATACATAAAAGTATATACGAATTTTATTAATTTTTTTTGAAGAAATAAATGTAACTTGAAATGTATTTATGCATGTAAAATATCTATAAGTGGTTTACATGTAATGGTTTTCTAGAAGAAAAATCTCACCAAACTTACACCAGGAAAAAACTGGTCATATGTATACAGAGCTCTTTGCAAACGTTGATGAAAAAATCTTAATTATATTATGCTAGTCATACCATGCAGATAGGGGCCCTTTAATCATTTATTTATTTATTCATCCACTTCACCCTAACACATTGGTTTCCTACCCTTCCTACCATACAAAGCTTCGTAAGGAGCCATTTTAATCTCAAATATAGCTATTATTGAAAGCAAATCCGTCAGTGGCAGAAAATCATCTCAGTTGCCTTTAAATTATAAAGCACAAGCACATAACATATCTTCAAGCGTTTGAATGGTTCTTTTTGATTGGCCATCTCTTTTTGGATTAAAAGCAGTACTAAATTTCAATTTCATTCCTATGGATTTCTGTAGACTTGGCCAAGACAAGGATGTAAAACATGAGTCTCTATCTCATACAATGGAGGTTGGAACACCATGTAATATGACAATATCCTCCATATACAATTTAGTTAATCTATCTACTAAGAATATTCATTTCATTGGTAGAAAGTGTGATGATTTAGACAATCTGTTAACAATAACCCAAATTGCATCATGACCCTTTTAAGTACGAGGAAGTCCCATTAATAAATTCATAGGGATGAGTTCCCATTTTCTTTCAAGAATATGTAGTGGTTGCAACTGTCTAGAGGGTCTTTAGTGATTTACCTTCACTTTTGACATATTATACATTTGGATACAAATTATGCTATTTCTTGCTTCATGCCTTTTCACCAATAATGTTCCTTCAAGGTTAGATATATTTTAGTAGTGTCAGGATGCATGCATAAGCAAAACTATGATCCTCCTCTAGAATATTCATCTTCAGACCCTTATCATTAGGAACATACAATATGTTGTTAAGAACTAAAGTACCATAATCTTGAATAGTCAAGTCCACTCATGACTGTTTTGTAGCTCCTTTTTCAATTGGACCAATATAGGATCTTGAGATTGAGCTTCACGAACTCGATCAATTAAATTGGGTCTTACCAAAAACTAGCTAGTAGGGATCCAAAGTCATAAATTGATAACTATGCATCCGACTTTTTCAATTCGACAATTGATAATTGTACATCCAACTTCTTCATCAATTAAGCTAAGGAAGTTGTTGCTTTTCTACTAAGTGCATACGCACCACATTAGCCCTTCTTGGGTGATAGTCAATCACATACTTATAATGTTTGATCTATTCCATCCATCTCATCTATTACAGTTTTAACTCTTTTTGAGTGAGTAAATATTTGAAACTTTTGTGATTAGTGAAGATTTGACATTTTTCACCTTAATAGTAATGTCTTTATATTTTTAGTGCAAAAATTATTGCTTCTAGTTCTAAATCATGAGTAGGATATTCGAGTTCATGAGGTTTGAGTTGTCTCAAAACATAAGCAATAACCATACCATATTGCATGAGGACACACCCTAATCCTTGGTTTGAGGTATCACTAAATACTATGAATCCACCATTAACTAAAGGAAGAGTAAGTACTAAAGCAAAGGTTTATCGACCTATTAATTATTGGAAACTCCTTTCGTACTCATTATTCCACTCGAACATTATATTTTTTCTTGTTAAACGAGTTAATGGTTAAGCAAGCATTGAGAATCCCTCAACAAATCACGATAGTATGCATCTAATCTCAAGAAATTTTGCACCTTAGTCAAATTGGAAGGTCTTTTGAGGGTCAACAAATATCCATTTTATTGATACGATGTGTCCCCAAAGTGTAACTTGATCCAACCAAAATTGACACTTATTTTACTTGGCATATAGTTATTTCTCTCTTATTGTTAGCAACAAAAGTTTGAGATGATTTTCATGATCCATTTTATTTTGAGAATATACCAAAATATCATCAATGAAAATGATAACGAATCTATCCAAGAATGGACGAAAGACTCAATTAATGAGATCTATGAAAACAGATGGTGCAATAGTTAAACCAAAAGACATGACTAGAAATTCATAGTGACCATAGCGAGTTCTACATGAATATTTTGGAATGTCAGATTCTGTAATTTTTTTTGTTGGTAACCAGACCACAAGTCAATTTTTGAGAACACCTTTGCATCTTGTATTTGGTCAAATAGATCATCAATAAGAGGGAGAGGTTACTTGTTACATATGGTGACCTTATTTAGTTGTCTAAAGTCAATACACAACCTGAAAGTATCATATTTCTTTTTCACAAACAAGACAGGAGAACCCCATAATAACACACTTGGTCTAAAAAAACCCTTGTCCACCAATTCTAATAATTGGATTTTTAACTCCTTTAGTTATGTTTGAGCCATTCTATAAGGGGCTTGAGAAATTGGACTTGTTTATAGAATGATATCAATAGAAAACTCAACTTCCCTTTTTGGTGGTAAACTAGGAAATTTTTAGGGAAAACATAAAGAAAATCCCAAACAATGGGAATATTTTACAATTGAATCGCTTTAGCACGAGTATCAATGGCATGAGTAAGGAAGGCTAAACAACCATTTTAAGCAAATTCTTAGTAGTGATCGCATAAATCATGCATGAAGGAAGAATACGATGCTCCCTAATAAAAGTAATGCAAGATTTTCTTGCAATGTTGAGCACTACCTCTTTTCAAAAACAATCGGTAGAAGCATAGTGAGAAGCTAGCCAATCCATTCCCAAAATGGCATTAAACTCAAGGATTTTTAAGGGGATTATATTAGCTAATAACTCTTGGTCATCTATTTTATCAACACTTTTTATTTACATTTCTTAATATTATAGACTCCAGGTACTACTAAAGATTGTTCTAACATATCCAAATCAATTTAGAATATACGCCAAAAGTACATGACATGAAAGAATTTGTAGCACCAGGATCAATTAAAACAAGTGCATCATGACCAAATATATACAACTTATACACAATCACTTTGGGAATAGCTTGTGCATCTTGATGGTTTAAATAAAAAATCCTAACTCGAGCCTTAATGTGATCTTCTTGTTTACTACTTCCTGTTGCACTAGCTTGAGCCTCATTATTGGTACTAGTAGTTCAAGGTTGAACTGTAACTTGTCTCTGAATTTGTATTTTCTTATATTTACTTGATTTAGTAATGGTCCATATGATTGATTGTTATTAGATGTAGGAACTGGATAATTTTTCTTAATATGACCCATTTGCCCACAATTGTAGCAATCAAAAGTAACTCACATATAAGGGTCATCGTGACGTCGCCCAAAAATAGCATATATAGGAAACTTGAATCTAGTACTTCGTGCACTCTATTGACCAAATTGTCTTCCCAAATCCTTCATTAATTTAGCACTATTGCCAAGATATTGTTGTATTGTATCATGACAAGTTGAGTGTACTTACTCACCAAAAGTGTTTGATTTATAATCCCTAGCATTTATACTAATCTGTTCAAAATTAATAACCATCCTCTTTGTTTCTCTCTTTGGAGTGAACTTAGTACTTTAAGTTTGAGCTCCACTAATTTTATCATTGCGAATCTGTGTAATACTATTCTCAATTTGTAATACTGATTGCAACATTTTGTTAAAGTTGGCATGTTCTTGAGTAGTCATGATCATCTTAATAATGCTTTTTAATCCAACAATGAATCTACCACATTTGTCCTCATCATCCCTTATGATATGAAAAGCATTTCATGATAATTCAATAAATTGGTGCTTATATTGCTCAACTATTATTGTTCCTTGGGTCAGATTAAAAAACTCCTTGATCTTAGCATCTTTGTATATCCATGGGAGGTATTTGCCATCACAGGCATGATGAAACTCTGTCCAAGTAATAGCATTGGGATCATGATATTTTTGTACTACAAATGTCCACTAATAAAATGCACTCTCTTGTAATAAAAATGTCACCAAAGATACTTTCGCATCTTCAGGGAACCTCATAGCACCAAACATTCATTCCAATTTTGTGATCTGTGGCTCTGTTATAGCAGCATCAGTAGTACTCTTCAAATTGGTAGCCCATAGTTTTCTTACTTTTTCAATGCTAACCTCATTATTATTCAAAGGCCTACTCTGAATTAATTTGAGCATGGGCTTGCATTAGTGCCATTATAGCTCTATTGAGCACATCTATATTTTGTAGAATAATAGGGATTACTTCTTATGGTACTTGTGTAGGTCCTTATGGAACATTCTCATCTATCTCTTCATGAATTGGATCATTTGTCTCATTAATAATTGGAATCTCACCAGGCGCTCTCGCCTATCTTGTATATGGTCTGTTATGATTATGAACACGACCGCGACCACAACCACCAAGAGGCATAATAAACTTGTAGAATAAAAACACTTTCAAACACAAGAAAAACTAAAGTCATGTAATCTTCAGAAATAAAAACCTAGGTTATGATACCAAATTGTTAGGACTTGTCCTAAGTTCACTAATACTTAATAAAGTCTTAATATACATTAGAATCTATTAAAAGTTTAACATGATGTCTCTTATTTTTCAACTTTAAACTAGCTTGTATAAAACATAACATGACATCTATTTCTTTTACAATATCCAAAACCTACTATTCATATAACTAGTCATACAAGAAAGGTGATACTCAACTAATAAGTGACATTTTCTTATCATACAACTCATTGTCATTAAAATGTTAAAAATAGTTTATAACACAACTAGGTTACTAAGGAACTGAATAAACTCCTAATAATTCCAAAAAAAGAGAAATTATACAAAATAAAATCAATAAACTAATCTTGATCACCTGCTAAGATGGTACTGGAGCTTTCAATCAAAAACTACTACTACTTGAGGGGAAAAATTAGAAGATAATAGGGTGAGTAAAAATACTCAATGAGTTACAAGTTTAAAAAATTAAAAATTATAGAATGTATTTTTTTTAATATTTAATAACTTAACTACAAAATTGGTGCAAAACAATTAATGAAAGTATATGCAATTTTTGTCAGAAAATTTTGAAGAAATAAATGTAACTTGAAATGCATCTACGCATGTAAAGTATTTATATGTAGTTTACATGTAATAGTTTTCTAGAAGAAAAACCTCACCAAGATTGAACCAGGGAAAAATTTAGTCATACGTATACAGAGCTCTTTGCACACGCAAACATAAAAGTCTTAATTACATGTATGCTGATCATACGCATGCAAATAAGGACTCATTAATCATTTATTTATTCTATTACTACTGAATTTGGGGGATAATACTTGTTTAATGGTTTAAAAAATAATAATACTCATTAAATTACATAATATACTGAAACATTACTACTTAAATCATGATATAAATATGAGTAAAAGGTTTTGAATTGACATAATAATAATATTATGAAATATTACTACTAAAAATTGAATATAATCTTCTATGTTTTAATCAAAATCTATATTTATGTCGTATTTTTGAATAAAACTTCAGAATTCACATGAAAGTCAATTGTCTATTTTTTAAACATAAAATACTAATTTTCTACTAAGAAAGAAATAAACTTGTGAAAACTTAATAAACTTAAATATTATGAACACAATGGATAAATACTTATAAAATTTGAGTGAAATGTGTCCCTTACAAAACCAAACGAGCTCCACGGCTCAAGAACGATCAATATGCTCTACAAAAATATCACCTCCTATTAATTTCATAATTATAAAATTAGATAATTTGTAATTTTCAAACAACTAAACTTTCCAAACAAGACAGTTTATACTAAAAAAAACTAAATTCTAAAATAAAGTTTCATAATCTCATTCTAAATCTCCATAATTCCTAAACTAATATCATACCTACTAATTATCCAAAATTATCAAAATTAACTAAAATATAATAAAAATTAAAAATAATTAATTAATATAAAATAGTTAAAAAAACAAACTATTTAATTATTACTCATATTCATTAAGAAGTTAAAAAATTTAAAATTTTCTTTAAAATAATTAATATACACAAATAAATCATAAGAGATGATATTGTGATGAGAACATTAAATACATACTCATTCATGAATTAAAATTGTTAATATTTTTACATGGATTTTAAAGAATCATTCAAACCAAATACTCTTAATATAATGAAGACTAGAAAGGAAAAATTATAAATAAATAAAGAGTGAGAAGAGATATTTAATTTGATAATTTAAATGTTATAAATGGTAAGAAATAAATAAAAATTTATGAAAAAAATGCTAATATATACTCGAGATTTTCTTTGTTTCCTCACTCATATGGCCGTAAGGCCTTTTTTCTTTCCTTTCCTTTCTTGTTCTCTGATGCATAAAGGCCTCATCCTTTTTTTTTTCAAAAGACCATTTTTTAATTAAAACATAAAAATTATCAAATTAATCATAAATTAAACAACTTACATTTGTATATTAATTCTGTATTAAATTTTTTTTATATTTAATTATAATTATAAGAAAACATCTAACTAAAATAAATATATATAAAAAATAATTTATGTAATTAGATTTTATAAAATAAAAGTAAGCTCTCACATGACATATTAACAATTAAAAAAATAATTACAACTTAAGAGAAAATTATGTTTTATATCTCCAGCCTATTGGACCGATTGTAAATTTTTTCTTAATCTTAATTTGTTGAAGAATGGTTATAACCTAATTCTCTTTTTACATTTAATAACTTTCTTCAATTTTGTCAACAAATCTAATTGAATATAACACTTAATATTCAATTTTCATGTAAAAAGTATCATTTTATGTTATCTTTGGGGAACAAGAATTAGATATAAGTTCTTAAATGCAACATGAACTATTACGTTGGGGACTTTTTTTTTAAAAAAATTAAAGGTTGAGGACATTTTTTAAATAAATTAAATGTTCAAGACAAATTTGCAAGATCCATTAAATTAGGGACGTAAAGCATAATTCATTATTTAATGTTGTGATATAATTATTTCATCATTAATGAGATTGATGTTGATGTTGATATTGATGTTTATGTTTATTAACCACAAATATTGATTCATGCATGGAAAGTTATTTAAATATTTATATATGTTTGTAGTGCATATAATTTTATGTATTTATTTATCTTTCTTTTCTCTATAATCTACTTTTTGCATTGTATTATATATATATATATATTAAATTTATAATTTGTTTCCATAATTTAAAAACAATTTTCAAAAATATCGATCAATATGATAATATTATTAATATTTCCTTAAAATTAATATGTCAATATTTCTACTTGATATTTTTGTGTATATGGCTGTGATCAGGCATTTAATATTCCAATTTTTTATTGACTTAAATATATACCTTACATTTAACGTGAAGACTTTTGGCAAGACTTTGCAATTAATTTTCGGAAGACTTGAGACTTATACATGTCAACTATAGAAAAGTTTTAAAATTTCTATGTAATTTTTGTATTAAAATTTATTAGTCAAAGAGATGTTAAATATTGCACAGTACTTTAATGTAAACATATACATTATATGTATAAGATCACTGCTTATTTTGTTGTTTTCCCCCCTTTTAACAATAATAATAAAATATATAAAATATTTTTTAATTTATATTTTACTTTAATTATATTTCTTTCATCAAAATTTTCTAATTATAATGAAAAAGGAATACTATTATATTTTTTAGTATGTTGTTTAATATATTAAGTTAAAGATAGAGTGAACGTACTACTATAATAAAAGTTACATATAGAGTGAACGTTATAATAATGGAAAAAATTCTCATTATTTCTGCGCCTTAAGAAATATACTGGATTGATATATTTTTTTCACATATTTGTATAATTATTTATTATTTTTTTAATTTATCTTATTTAAAAATAAAAAATTTTACATTATTCATAATTTTATAAATTTTACTTCAATATATATTATTATTTTGATTTGCTTTTCATGAATTTCATGGCTTTATATTTCTTCTATTGTCATTACACATAAATTTGAATTAAAAAAATACAATATAAAAAAAAGTATTAATAAAAGTAAAAGAAACATAGATTATGTTGTAATTTTTTAGAAAATTAAACACTTTATTTTATTTTGGGTTTAATATTTAATTGCATGTAATAATCTTTTTTATATGCATGAAGTTTCATTTTAAATTCTCTATGGAAAACAACCATATGTTGTGGTTCTTTTTTTTTCATGTTATTCTATTTCATTTTGCAAATGAATTAGAAAATTAAAAAAAAAAGCTAAATGTTAGCAATGCATTCAGCTGTGACCATGCATTTAAATTTCCAATTCTTTGTTGATAGTGATATGACCAGAGCTAAACAAGTTGTACAAAAAGACGAAGAAAAAAGTGACGAAGAAATAATTGAAGAAAGGGATTGAAAAAAAGAAAGAAATAAAATTACTCAAAATATCTATAAACAAACTTGATATCTTACCCCGTGATATACTCTTCGTGAACACCTTGACTTCTATCTTTCTTTTATTGCAGTTCCACGTAAAAATAGAATTTTAAAAAATAGCAATTTATTAAACCAAAAAATAGAGTAATAGAGTCATTTATTAAAGAGTAAGAATATATTTGGTAAAATAAAGAATATAAATTCAATCAAAATTAAACCCTTTAAATTGAATTGGATTCATTTTTATGGGTTTTTATTTTTTATTTTTTTACATTGTCAAATTGACATGTTTATTCGAACAACAAAAGGAGTAGTTCTTTGTTGCTTAACAAAGGATGAATACATAAAGAAAAAGATAACCCACGATTCACAAAAATCGATAAAAATTAAGAGATATTATCCTATGATGGAGATAGAATTATGTAATAGGTTTGAGCTTGAGGCGATGACTTTGGAAGATATAAGTAGAGATGAAAAGAATGTACATGAGGTCATTTTGATTTTATCAATTAAATAAAAATAAAAATATGGAGTAAAAATAGTAAACAAACGGTTATTTATTTATTTATTTATTATGACAACAAATTGTTAGTTTGCATTTGTCATAATAATGATGATAATTAATGCATGTTAAATAAGAAAGTAAGAAAATAAAATAAAATAAAGGACTTATTTAATAATATTAAATTGCATTAATAAATTCCTAATAATATGGATTAATAAAAGGAGGTAGTGTCTTTTAAATTCTTGTAAGGTGGAATTTGAAAAATTTTATCAATAAAATTTACAAAATATTTAAATTAATTGAACAAGAAATTAATAATAATGAAAAATAATAAAGACATATTAATATAATAGTAATAATAATATATTCAATGTGATTAACGAAAAAAAATGAATAATAAGAAAGAGGAAGGAACGATGAAAGTGTTGAATTATATTGTTATTTGTTAAATTGAAAATACATATAAAGAAGGCTATTTATAACATATTTTAAAAATATAGATTACGTTGTAATCTTTTAAAAAATTAAACGCTTTAATTTATTTTGAATTTAAGGTTTAATTGTAAGTCGTAACCCTTTTTATATGCATGAAGTTTCTTTTTAAACCTCCTTGGAAAAAAGCTATATGTTATGGTTCATTTTTTGATCATGTTATTCTATTTCATTTTGCAAATGAGTTATAAAATAAATAAATGAAAATAGTTAAATGTTAACAAGGAGTTATTGTTCACAATACATTTAGCAGCGAGCAAGTATTTAAATTTCGATTTCTTTGTTGATATCTAGAGCTAAAAAATCAAGCAAACAAACTCTACAAAAACTTATACTACACTCATAACTATGCTTTATGTAGGATTTTATATAAAAAGAAAGAAAAAAGAAGACTATATGCAAGACTTGTAATTAATGGTGGCAAGTCTACGTTGAATGGTCAAAGTCGTGTGCTAGTTAGAAAAACTTATATCATACTCATAGCCAGGATTTATGAAGGCCTCTTTATAAAAAGACAGATACAAGACTTGCAATTATTCAAACGTGTCTATTTAGAAATGAAAAAAAAAGAAATAAGTTGAAATAATTATTATAAGAATATTGTAATTCGATAGTTTTCAACAGAAAAAAAGATAGTTTTTTTGCTTGTTTTTAAAACCAACGTATTTAGTGGTGGTGAAAAAATTATCGCTTATTTTAAAATTGATAATTTTTTTCTTTTTTAAATCAGTGATTTTTTTTATACATGTAAGGTCACCTAAGAATAAGAATAATAAAAATGAGTGAAGTTAGTATATTTTACATTAGAAAAAAAAATCCCTTTTAAGATCCATTTATCATTTGGAAAATATTTCCATTTTATGTTTTGTACAATTTCGGGGAAAAAATGTTGATATTGTCTATTATAATATAGATACGTACTATATATTTAACATAATATAGGAAAGTTAAGTACTTTAATGTTTCCAACCTCTCTTAAACACAATAGCTCATCAATGGCAAAGTTGATTTCTTTAATGATTTCACCCATAAGTCTTATTGTCCTGTTAGTGTTTGTATTTCCCTCTACAAGCACCACTTATGCATTTACCTTCAATTCAAGTGTACCAGATACACAAGTAAAGTGCATAGAATCAGAAAGACAAGCACTTATCAAGTTCAAAGATAATCTTATTGACAAATTTGGTCTTTTATCCTCTTGGCACAATGGGGAAGAAAAAAGAGAGTGTTGCAAATGGTATGGAATTCAATGTGATAACAAATCTGGCCATGTGATCGAGCTTCATGTTTCTGGATCATGGATAAATGATTACTATTTTGAAGGTAAAATAAGTGATTCATTGATAGACTTGCCTTACTTGAATTATTTGAATCTTAGTAAGAATTATCTATATGGTGGTAGGCACTTCCCAAGTTTCATTGCAAACCTTTCTAGGTTAGAGGTTCTTGATCTAAGTCACTCTTTTGATTATGACCATTCGTATTCAATGGAGTGGGTTTCACATCTTTCTTCTCTAAGACAACTTGATTTGAGTGACATGAATCTCAACCAAACTAATAACTGGATTGTAGTGATAAATAAACTCCCTAAACTCAGAAAATTGAACTTAGATGGTTGTTCTCTCCAAAATATCACTCCATCATCTCTTCATGTAGTCAATTCTTCAACATCTCTTGACTTCATTTCCCTCTCCTCAAACCATCTTTCAGTTTCCATATTCAAATGGCTTTTAAAATTAAATAATAGTAACTTATTGGTTCATCTTGACCTTTATTCCAACAACTTAAATGGTTTCATTCCAGAAGTTCTTAAAAACATGATTGTTCTAAAATACCTTGATCTTAGTTCGAATCAACTTGAAGGAAAAATTCCTAATCTTTTGTCCAACATGTCTTCCCTTCAATACCTTGATCTAAGTTTTAATAACCTTCAAGGTGAGATTCCAAAATCTCTTTGGAGTATTTGTAGCTTGCAAATGATGTCGTTGTCTAACAACAATATTAGTGGGCAGCTATCACCATCCACAAACTATTCAAATCACACTCTAGAGAAGTTAGATTTATCTGTTAATAAAATCACAGGCTCAATGCCTAATTTTACACTTTTTACATCCTTGAAATTTCTAGATCTTAGCTCAAATCAACTAAGTGGAGTTGTACCCATTAGCCTTGGACAATTATCAGAGTTAGAGACTTTGAGAATTTATGAAAACTCTTTCCAAGGCTTGATCTCCAAAGCTCACTTTCTGAAACTCTCCAAATTAACCGAGTTGGACTTTTCAGATAACCCATCATTGGTTTTTGATCTCCCCAACAATTGGATTCCTCCCTTTCAACTGAATATCCTAGATATGAGTTATTTAAGGTTAGGTCCCTATTTTCCAAGATGGATCAAAACTCGCAAGAATTGTGAGACTCTTGATCTTTCTAATACTGGAATTAAGGATTCTTTGCCCGATTACTTTTGGGATCAAGTTTCTTGTAGTTATACAAATATCTTTAACAACCAAATTACAGGAACAATTATTAATTCTTCATTACGAGTCGAATCATTCAACGTCATAGATTTAAGTTCCAATCGATTTGTAGGTCCAATACCACCTTTTTTATTTAAGGCCACCCGACTCTTTCTTTACGAAAACAAATTTTCAAGCCTAAATTCTATGTGTGATGTTAGGGGTGGTGAATCCTTTCTAACCTTTCTGGATGTCTCTAACAATCAATTGTCAGGTCAGCTTCCCGATTGTTTTTCATACTTCCAGGAAATACGTGTTCTTATTTTGTCAAATAATAACTTGTCAGGTAGAATCCCTAATTCCATTGGCAACTTAAATGAAATAATAGAATTGCACTTAAATGGCAACAACTTAATAGGGGCATTACCTACATCCTTGAAGAATTGCACATCTTTGCAAGTTATGGATGCAGCGGGTAATAAATTATTGGGACCAATACCAGAATGGATAGGTGAAAGTCTTTCGCACCTTCAAATTTTAAGCCTCAGTTCTAACCATTTCTATGGGACTATACCAGCAAGCATATGTCATCTACAAAATCTTCAAATATTAAATTTGCTAATAAACAACCTTTCTGGAAGTGTACCAAATTGTCTCAATAATTTCACTGCAATGCAAAAAAATGGGGAAAAAATTGATCTTACACTACAATTCAATGTATCTGTCTTTACAAGGATACCTCATAGTTATACTTTTTATTATGATGAGGTAGAACTAATGTGGAAAGGAACATGGTCTCCATACAATAAAACTCTGTTACTAGTGAAGATGATTGATCTTTCAAGCAATAAGTTGACTGGAATGATCCCAGCAGAGATCACTCAACTCATTGGATTGGTTTCTTTGAACTTGTCTAGAAACAATTTAAGTGGAAAAATTCCTTCAGAGATGGGCCAGTTGAAATCATTAGAATTTATTGATTTTTCAAACAATCACATAGTTGGTCATATTCCTGCTAGCTTTGCACAAATAGAACGACTTAGTGTGTTGGATTTGTCAAACAACAATTTGTCTGGCAAAATTCCAAAAGGTACTCAACTCCAAACCTTCAATACCACTTCTTACATGGGAAATCCTCAACTTTGTGGTGATCCATTACCAAAGTGTCCTGGAGAAGAACCAGTTCCACCTAAAGAAACATCCATTGGAGCTAGAAGCAAAGAAAATGAGATTGATATCTTAGGCCAAGGATTTTATATCAGTATGGGACTTGGATTTGTAGTTGGATTTTGGGGGTTTTGTGGTTCGTTGTTGTACAACAAGTCTTGGAGATATACATATTTCAATTTCATGAATGCAGTTGGAGATTATGTGTTCACAATGATAACATCGCAGAGATCAAAATTGATGAGGATGGTCATTAAAAGCTGAAAAAGTTGATACACCAAGGATTTCTAGATAAATATATTTTGAAATATATATTATGTAATTGTTTTTCTTAGAAGAAGGATAATATCTCCTTTTTTAACCTTATATAAATATGTGACAAGTTATCATAATCAAATATAGAGTTCTTAGTATTTTTAAATTCGAAATCAAATAATATAATGTGTGTGTTGAGATATACATATTTTAATTTCATGAATGTAGCTGGAGATTACTTGGCCATAGTGATAGCATTGCAAAGATTAAAACTGATAAGGATGGTCGTTAAAAGCTAAAAAAGTTGATACACCAAGGATTTCTAGATAAATATATTTTGAATTATATATTATGCAATTTTTTTTCTTAAAATAAGGATAATATCTCATAGAACATCTTCTTCTTCTTCTTCCTTCATTTTTTAGCCTTGTATAAATACGTGACAAGTTATCATAATCAAATATAATTCAAATTCATATGCATGAGTGTATTAGATTTCTATGCAGACACTCTCACCCTTGTTTTCCTGAGTACATAGTTTTCTACCTTTCCTACGGCCATGTCCAACTCTTCTAATTCAAACACCTCAACCACATCTAAAACAGGCAAGGTAATGGTAACCTACTAATCTATTCCATAGCTATGATCTAATGGGAAATCTTGATGATTCTTATCATTATCCAATATGCTTCTTGACTACGTTACAAATACATCTCTCCATGTTTCATGAAATTAAAAAAAAGAACCTACATGTGTGAAAAATAATAATCATATTCTTTTTCGTCACTGTTTTAATTTTTTTAGAGGAATATTTGCAAAATAACAATAAAAGTCATGAATTTTGGGTTGGATTTTGTAATCAAATAATAACCAAATGGATATGATCACTTATTTTTTCAAAATTGAGAAATACTTTTGTTATTTTTGAAAATTTAAGAGGATTTTCTATTAATTTTTCCTATTTTTTAATAAAATTTGAAATAATACAAATAATTGGAGAATATTATAATTTTTTTTCTTATATGTCATAGAAAAAAATTATAAATATAAGGAGATTATAATTTACAATAGCACATTAGTAAGTATTAAGCAAAAGGAAATAAATATAAGGTTTTTTCTATATTATACATCTAATTTATTTAAATATTTGTTAATCTCTTGTGTTTTAAATAGAATTTTTTTTATTAAATAATTGCACATTCAAATTATGTGCTTGGTAAAAAATTAATTCATATAAATTTGATTTATATTTGATTATGATAACTTGTCACATATTTATATAAGGTTAAAAAAAGGAGATATTATCCTTCTTCTAAGAAAAACAATTACATAATATAAATTTCAAAATATATTTATCTAGTCAAGAATCTTTCTTTCCAGAAGTCGCTATTAGAGTCTTCTCTTGTGAAAACTTTAGAGAAGAAAATATCCTTATACCATTTGAAATGTGACATGGTAGGACATCTTAAGCTTATAAGCTGTTCATGACTTCTATCTTGCTGCAAAGTTGTACTTCCCACAAAGTGCAACAATATTGTGTAGACCAGTGTGTTGACTGTGTCTTCTATTTGGAGAACATCACCATTTTCATTTACCTCTTGCTTAATTGAGCTAAGAATTGTATGACGTTCTTGAGGACCTAAGTGAGTATCCCACCAGCCTTGTAATTGTCCAACAAAGCCAGCTATTATCGCTAATGCTGCCTGTTTATCTGAGTTTCCTTGAAACTTGATTGCAGTTGCATACATAAGCATATTTTTAATTACCCGAATAACTTGATATTCAGATAGTCCGTCAATACTCCATTCTTGGATGGTACTACCAGAATATATTGTTCTGCTGGGTAATTCTTCTTCGATTTGTAAATCGACTGGAGATTACCTAGGATAATAAGGCTTTGCTTTGTAAACTGGAATTGGTTTTTCCAATTTATTTATTTCTACAGAATCATTTGTGTAAGATTCTTTCAGATACTGATAAATTTCATCTACTTCTTTTTCAGAGATCTCATTCAGATCTTCTTCGAGCATTCTTACAGATTTTCCTCTATCTATCGTGTCTATTTTAGACATTTTTTCTAGTAATTCTTTTAAGAATTCTGAGTTATCTTCTTTTTTTAATTTAAAATCTGTAATAGGTTTAAAGAAGGTTGGTTTTACTTATTTCTTAGAAGTAGATGGTAAACTTTCAGTTTGCTTTTGAACCGATTTTTCAATTCTTGTTAATTGATTCCCAACTGTTTGTAAGAATAAGTTGGTGTAATTTCCTTGTTCTATAACTTGATTCACAGATTCGTCTGTGGCTTGTAACTCTGGTTTTGTTGAGTTTCCTTTGTAAGGAACTACTTGTACTTTTTCTGATATCTTAATGACTGCTTCTGGAGGATGGGCTGCCATTATTTTTTCACCAGATTCTAAGGTATATGTTTGATGAACCTTTTCAAGGTTATATACCTCAGGAATTATGATTCCATTCTTTTCAGAATACTTGATGATAAACTCGAAGAAATTTAATTCTCCTTCTCTATTCTTCTTTTCAGCATACTTTAAGAATGCTTTATACTTTTTATAGAACATTTTTTGTTGTTCTCTATTTAGAGAATAAAATATTTTTCTTTTTCAGAATTTTCTGGATCATAAAACATCTCTTTTAGAGATTCGTTAAATGATGGTCTTTGTAACACCATAACACTCTGGAACCTAGTATTTGATTCGTATCCCATATCAGAGAGTGTTGGACTCATCGGTCTTTCCGTCTGCTCTTCAGATCTATTAGATCTTTCTTCTATTGTTTCAGATCTTTTAGATCCATCATTTTGATAAACTGGTAAATTTATTCCCATAGGAAGCCTCTGAGTTCCTTCAAAATTAGTTTCTTTTCCTCTTGAAGAATTTATAGAAACATTTGAGAATCTTTCCGAAACATTTGAGAATCGGTTGCTTGTAGTTGACGATCTTGACTCAGATATTCTTACTTTTCTTGTCGAGTCAAACATGATTTCTACTGAGCCATCTTCATGTTCTATTATTTGATCGACTTCAGTATTTTGAGGGATTTTAACCTTTTCAGGTTCTTGTTGTATTAACCAGCTTTCTGGAAGGGTAATTTTGTCCCATGCTAACCTTTTAGGTGTAGCTAATCTGGTTTTTTCACTATTTGTTTGAAATAGCGTGGTTTCTCCTTTTTTATCTCTGATGAGAGATTTTAAGTTGATGTCTGGGCAGATAGTGTTCATGACTTTGAAATATACTCTATATATAGAGCAATATTACTGGTTCCTTCTTCCATATCGAAATCATGTGTTTGCACATCTACCTTTAAACATTTTAAAACATTTGCATCTTTAATGCACACAGAGAAATTAGGGAAACAATTAAAATATATTGGTCCTGAACTTAAGGACGATTCAATACATCCCAACATCGAATCTTTAATTCGATTGTGTCTTTTATCTCTAACACAAATAAGAACTGAATTATTAAGTCCTTCTCTAGTAAGAGGTTTATGAAAATGGTGATGTTCTCCAAATAGAAGACACAGTCAACACACTGGTCTACACAATATTGTTGCACTTTGTGGGAAGTACAACTTTGCAGCAAGATAGAAGTCATGAACAACTTATAAGCTTAAGATGTCCTACCATGTCACATTTCAAATGGTATAAGGATGTTTTCTTCTCTAAAGTTTTCACAAGAGAAGACTCTAATAGCGACTTCTGGAAAGAAAGATTCATTGCAGGGTTACCTACCCTATTTGCTGATAAAATTCGTGCAAGACTCCGAGCCAAGCATGGTGGTTCCATACCCTATGGTATGTATACCTTCAGAGAATTAGCCGCTGAAATAGTGGCAGAAGGATTAGCATTCTGTACTGATATGAAGCTTAAAAGACAAGTGGACAAAGAAAAAATCCAAAGCAAGCAAGCCTTAGGAGACTTTTGCGAACAGTATGGGTATCAAAATATCCTTAAAGGATTATCTCAAAAGAAAGCCTATAAATCCCAAAAGGCTTACAAAAACCATTGGTTTAAAGAATCAAGAACTTATCCTTCTAAAAGAAGGAAAAAATCTAAAAGATTTAATTGGACTAAAACGCCCAATAATGAAGCCCGATTTACTAAAAGTAAAATACCCACTTGTTATAAGTGTGGAAAGCAGGGACACTATAGCCCAAATTGTAGAATTCAAAAAAAGGTCAATGAATTAAATATTGACGAGAAACTTAAAAATCAGTTTCTACAAATACTCTTATCAGAGCAATCTTCTGAGGAAGATAATGAAGAAGATTATAGTGGGCCCTCATCTTCCTCCTCTCAAGAGGATGAATCAAGTCAAGAAGACTGTGAATGCGATTACTACAAAGCCATCATCAAAATGAATGGTTTAGACTTAAATGTCTTAACAAAAGAGGAAAATTTCATTCTCGATATTATAGACAAAATTCAAGATCCAGAAGAAAAAAGAAAAACCTTAGCAAAATATATAGAAGTTGCTAAAGAAGAAGTCCCTCAAAGAAAAAATCAAAAGGGATTACAAGCTCAAATACAGCGACATCAGCAACAATATTCCTTCAATGAAATCCTTAAAAGGATTAGGAATACCTCTCCTGAACTTCAGGAGCCAACAATAAGTGATCTCAGAAAAGAGATCAATCAAACTAAAAAAGATCTTAAGGATCTAAAAACAAGAGTTCAGATCCTTGAACTACAACAGCGTGTCCAAACACCATTTCTCTCTGAAAATGAGATAGATAATAAAGAAGATGATTTTGATGATTTCTTAGAAGAGGTCCCAACAATTCCTACTGATAAGAAGAAAGAGATCCTCAAAGAAGAAGAAAATTCTAACCCAGAATTTGTTGATATGCACTTTGTCAACTCCTTAGACAGAGTCGTAAACCATAAATGGTACTCAAAAGTAACCATTGTGATCAACAAAGAATATTCTTTCAAAGTAGAAGCCCTAATTGATATAGGAGCCGATCTAAACTGCATTAGTGAAGGCATTGTACCAACAAGGTATTTTACAAAAACCACTCAAGTATTAAATACTGCTAATGGTGGAAGAATGCCTATATATTATAAGCTGTCCAATGCAGCCGTATGTAATAATGGAGTATGCCTAGAAACTACATTTCTATTAAGTAAAGAATTATCAAGAATGGTAATTCTAGGCACACCATTCATCAATATGCTATATCCTTTCAAAACCACTACAGAAGGGATCAAAACAAAAATTGATGGATATCCCATTATTTTCAAGTTCACAAAGGAACCTCAGATACATGAAGTAAATTACCTCAAAGGTAAGATTACTGAAAAATAAAAATTTCTTTTTTCCTTAAAGGAAGAAATCAATTTTAAAACAATTCAACAGAAGATTCTCTCTAAAGAAATACAAGAGAAGATCCAATCTCTCAAAGAGAAATTTGAAAAAGAGATATGTGCTGAAATTCCTAGTGCATTTTGGGAAAGAAAGAAACATGTGGTAGAATTTCCATATGAACCTAACTTTACAGAGGCCCAAATTAATACAAAGGCTAGGCCCATTCAAATGAATGAAAGACACTTACTCATATGTAAGCAGGAAATAGAAGATCTTCTAAAAAAGAAGTTAATAAGGCCCAGTACTTCTCCTTGGTCCTGTCCAGCATTTTATGTGGAAAATAGTGCTGAAATCGAGAGAGGAGTTCCCAGACTGGTAATTAATTATAAGCCCCAAAGAAGGTGCTTAGATGGATAAGATATCCATTACCCAATAAAAAAGACTTACTTAGTCGACTAAACAAAGCTCTAGTATTCTCTAAATTCGATATGAAAAGTGGATACTGGCAAATACAAGTAGCAGAAAATGACCGCTACAAAACAACATTTACTATTCCATTTGGGCTTTACAAATGGAATGTTATGCCATTTGGGCTTAAGAATGCCCCAAGTGAATACCAGAGAATCATGAATGATATTTTTAACCCTTATTTAGGGTTCACTATTGTCTACATAGATGATGTTCTAGTCTACTCAAATACAGTAGATCAACACTGGAAACACTTAGAAGTATTTTTTAAAACAGTTAAGTCCAATGGGCTTGTTGTGTCATCTAAAAAGATGAGGTTATTCTAGACCCAAGTAAGGTTCTTGGGTCATAACATAGAACATGGGCTTATAAGTCCTATAGAGAGATCAATAGTCTTTGCAGAAAAATTTCCGGATGAAATAAAAGACAAAAAACAGCTGCAGAGGTTTCTAGGGAGTCTTAATTATATTGCAGATTTTTATAAAAATCTTGCACAAGACGCCAGCCCATTATTTCAAAGACTAAAAAAGAATCCTTCAGAATGGAATACAGCTTGCACAACAGCTGTCCAAAAAATCAAGCTTCGAGCTAAAGAGCTCTCATGCCTAGCTTTATTTGATCCCGAAGCTCCAAAAGTAGTGGAGACTGATGCTTCAGAGTTAGGCTATGGAGGCATTCTAAAGCAGAAAATGCCTATAAAAGAGGTCTTAATAAGATATACCTCAGGCACCTGGAAACCAACTCAGAAAAATTATTCTACAATCAAAAAAGAAATATTAGCCATTGTTCTGAGCATTACTAAATTCCAAGACGACTTTATAAATAAGAAATTTTTACTTAGAGTTGATTGTAAAAGTGCTAAAGAAGTACTTCAGAAATACGTCAAAAATCTAGCATCAAAATAGATTTTTGCTAGGTGGCAAGCCATCCTATCTATATTCGATTTTGATATCGAATATATCAAGGGGGAAGAGAACTCACTCCCAGATTTCCTCACCAGGGAATACTTACAGGGCCATGAAGAAAACAAATTATCTTCAGGCACTGAAGAAAGAAAAGGCTCCTCAAAAGGAGTACGAATGGCATAAGATCACAAGCAAATCTATCATCTCAGTTGAAGATGAAGATATGGCCAAATCACCTGAATAGATAGCTAATATATATCTTAAAGATAATTTACCAGCAAATACCACCCCTAAATCTAGGGAATATTTTGAATTAATCTTAAAAGAAACTAATTCGGTTGACATAATTCATAATATGAGAAATTCTCATGAAATTGCTTACTCAACTTTTAAGGTAAAAAATATTTTATCTAAATCAGATTGGAATTCTAACTTATTCGTTAGAGAAAGATTTAAAAATAAACGAATGAATCCAGTCTCATATGACTATTTTGACTATATACAGGCGTGGGAAAACACGCTCTTTTATCAAAGCTCAAAGAAAACTCATACATGGTTTATCCAGTTTTTAACAGGAGATCATTATGCCTTTAATGATTTTCCTACTTGGTTCAGGGATTGGTTCTCATTTTTCGGACCAACTAAAGATATATTTCCTCAAAAGGTTTTAGAAGCCTTTATATTATTTGAAGAGTTTAATTTAAACTCTACCGAAAATGAAGATCATTCATTATTGTTCTTCTTTGCATTATACAAAATCCCATGGATATGGAAATGGTATTATGCAGTAACCCATTGGGACGAAATCTATTGTCTAATAAGACGATCATGGGGAAGATGGTGGGATAAAACTCCACTAGAATAGTTTGATAATGTTAAAATTATTGAATTATTCCAAGCACTCAAAGTGAAAGAAACTACTGACCCTAAACCACTTAAGGGTAAAACTAAAGTAGAAATTGTTATAGAAACCCTAAAAGAAAAGGGAAAAAGCGATGAGTACATCTCTAAAAAACTAGAGAGATTATGTTCTGAAGAAGAAGAAGAAAGCTCTACCAACTCTAATGAAAAATTAGATCTAGAGCCTTCTGATAGTGACTTACAAATGGCCAGCTCAAGCTAGAAGCCAAGCCAACCACCCACTAAAGAAAGTGGTCGACATCAAAGGAGCCCACAAAGCACTCTGGACAAACGAATCCAAAAAACTAACAGGGACACACCACCAGAGAAAGGGCCCACTCTTCACATGGGAGAGCATCTGCTTTTACAAAAAGTCTTACTAGACTTATCTTGTGAATTATTGTATTTTGTTTTGGAATGAGCCTCTTTATCTATATAAGGCTCTTAAATCTTTGAAGCAATCATCCGAATATTTTCATACATATTTTATATTCTAAATTCCGCCAGTACTCTCTGTAATATATCCATATTAATAAGAAATTTTAGTTTATCCATTATCTATCTTCTTTATTGTTTATATAACTTGATATTAAAAGAGACTTCGAGGTACTAGGACTTCGACGAGCAGCGCAGAAGTAAGTCCCAAGAGAGGCAGTGGAGAGATGTATTTGTAACGTAGTCAAGAAGCATATTGGATAATGATAAGAATCATCAAGATTTCCCATTAGATCATAGCTATGGAATAGATTAGTAGGTTACCATTACCTTGCCTGTTTTAGATGTGGTTGAGGTGTTTGAATTAGAAGAGTTGGACATGGCCGTAGGAAAGGTAGAAAACTATGTACTCAGGAAAACAAGGGTGAGAGTGTCTGCATAGAAATCTAATACACTCATGCATATGAATTTGAATTATATTTGATTATGATAACTTGTCACGTATTTATATAAGGCTAAAAAATGAAGGAAGAAGAAGAAGAAGATGTTCTATGAGATATTATCCTTATTTTAAGAAGAAAAAAATTGCATAATATATAATTCAAAATATATTTATCTAGAAATCCTTGGTGTATCAACTTTTTTAGCTTTTAACGACCATCCTTATCAGTTTTAATCTTTGCAATGCTATCACTATAGCCAAGTAATCTCCAGCTACATTCATGAAATTAAAATATGTATATCTCAACACACACATTATATTATTTGATTTCGAATTTAAAAATACTAAGAACTCTATTATTTTACTTAGATCACGATCATTTGTTAATCGTGATTATATAAGTTTGTTTATATTTAAGTAATTTTTGTAGTTAAACTTATGATCACGGTTACTAATAAAAACCGAGACTATATGTATACACTATGGTCACAGAATTTATTAAATCGTGACCAAAACCCTATGATTTCAATTTTTAAAAAGAATGAGGCTAAATTTTCGAGACAAAAAATCACTATTTTAGTATTGTTAGTGAACAAGTTAGATTATTATGTTAATTATTTAGCAGAGGAGCAATTGGAGCAGCTATATTGTATTATCTTTGGTAAAAGACAAGTTTGCGACCCTTATTAGCTTTGGTTGGTTCTTTTGTTTATTTTTTACTATTTAGTTATGACATTCCTTATGCTAGTGTCGTTAGAAATTTGTTATATTATATGATTTATACTTATTCTAACCTTTCAAATATAGTTTGTGTTGCTATTTGTATTATAGTCAACTTTTGTAAGGGTTTTTTGAAAGCTGTAAAATGAAATTTGTTTAGCACTTTAAATTTTGTCTTGGTTTTTTGTAAGATTTTTAACACTACCTATAGTTTTATGAGCTTTGTTTATGCTGGTTGTATTATTGGAAGTTTTTGACAAATTTTTCTTCGCTTCTTATTTTTTTGTTAATTGGGAGATGACTTTACAATCTATACTCCATTTGTCTATTATAAATTCAAAATATATAGTAGCAGTAAACGCACTAGAGGAAGTTATTTTGTTTAGATGTTTGTTTTGTAATATGGGTTTATAACAACATATTTACTTTGTGTTTTGTAATAGTCAGAGTTTGTTACATTTGATCAATAATATGTAACTTAAGAAAATTGAATATTTTGGTGTTAGATATTAGTTGTTTGTGATATTATGTTTTATAGTATTATTATTGTGGAGAAGATAGTCATTTTAGACATTTCACCATTTGTTTTGACAAAATATATTCTTGTTAACAAGTCAAAGCATTGCTTTTATTTTGTTGGTGTTTGCATTAAGTAATTTTCTTTCAGAGCTTTGGAGCGTCATGCATTTAGTATTTTTAAGGAATTTCTCATTCGATGAACTTGGTTTTATTTTGAAGCAATGTGTAGAGTTTTTATTTAATAGCTTCAAAATATTATAATATAATTAAGATTTTATTCCTAATAGAATTAGGAATATAAAATTTATCGTTTCCTTTTCAAGTTAGGATACTATTCTCAAGTTTCC
This sequence comes from Hippophae gyantsensis, assembly GCA_030763125.1. Taxonomy (NCBI): domain Eukaryota; kingdom Viridiplantae; phylum Streptophyta; class Magnoliopsida; order Rosales; family Elaeagnaceae; genus Hippophae; species Hippophae gyantsensis. The sequence continues at coordinate 56,517,516 of CM061032.1, read as the reverse complement.
TAGAATTAGAGTTATTGGCTTTTATATATATTATTATATAAGCATAGTGATGGATTGACAGCCACAACCAATTAAATTGATTCGTGGAAACCACAATTTGGCATCCAATATTCGAGAGAGTTGAAACCACAATTTGATATTCCTTTTTGTCTGCGCAGTCAACTTGGACCTTTGAAGGAGACTTGGCAGTTATTTTTGGTCTATGTTTGCATGCAGAATACATATCAATATTTGCTTTCTCTTTTGGTTTGTCAACATTAGTGAGCAAGTTTTGGTTAGTATTCTTAGTTTTGTATTAATGTTGTTTTGTGAGAGAGATTTGGATGTACTTAGAAATTTTAGTTTGTTGAATGATTTTTTTTGGATATTGATATTTATATTTTTTATTTGATTATTAATTGATTTTTCTCAGTATCTTATCACTAGTGAAGTAGACTCTTCACAATAAAATATCGAACCACTTAAATATTTATGTATCATTTATTTTCCTACATTGTCTATTGTTTTGCTACAATTCATTATTATTTATTTAAGCAATCAAAATTGGTTCATTACTCTCCTTAACATTTTCTCCAATTTGTAACAGCTTGTAAAGTCTCTATGGTATTGTGATGCAAATCTATGAGAGATGCTTGAGAACCAATTCAAACATCAAAGGTTGGACTAAGAGCATTTAATAAAGTTAAAAATAGTTTATGGTATTAGTCGATTGATCGAGGGATTAGTCTACTGATCAAGCTGGTCCATCAATCGAGTTGGTCGTACATCAATTGAGGAGTTTTTGCATAAAAGTTGGTTCTCATTTTTTATGACTTGATCGATCAAGACAGGGCTCGATCAATCGAGCAAGTTCAGAAAATAAAAGCAAATGATGAAAAAGGAGACATTTTTCATGGCAAAAAGCTATTTTTTGCGGGGCATTATTATAAAAGCACACTTTGGGCATGTTTAAGCACTAAAGAGTGGCCTAGAATCAATTTGCATGCTTGTTAATATGTGAAAGTGAGAAGAGAGAAAGGATATCATTTGAGAAAGGAAGAAGAGCTAGAAAAGAGAAAGAGTTAGGGTTTTCCATGATTGTTGTGTGTTGAAGCTTTGTAAGGTATCTTTGAGTGCTATTTCTCTTGAATGTGTACTTCTATTCAAGATATCTCGATTGTAATTTGTAATCTCCAAACGAAGTTAGTAGAACTCATCTCCATTTGGAAGGGGTGAAGAAGTGGAGTAGACTCACCACATTGGTTGGGTTGAACCACTACAAACTTGATGTATTCTTTCTTTTATTATTTCCTTGCATTATTTTATCATTGCTTGATATTTCATTCTATGGTTTTGTGGCTTGTGATGTTTTGTTGAATGTTCTTCATTGGATTTTTGAACATATACAATATTTAAAGGTTCACATTTATCATAACAAGTTGTATTAGAGCTTTGTTCAGCTTAGGGATATTTCGTGGTTATTTTTTGTGTGAATTTTCAGTGGTTGATATTCTGGTTTGTAGTTGTGTCTTGAAACAACTCTTGTGTGTTGAAAGCAAATAGAATGGAAATAGAGAAGTGGGATGGAACCAAGGACTTCCATATTTGGAAAATTAAGATGAAGGATTTGTTGGTTCAACAAAGGTAGCTCAATGTTACGTCCTGCTCAAAATGTCCCTTAAAATCCAAAGAAATGGTGCTTGCCTAAAGGATCTAGACTTTTCTACATGGGAAAGTTCTAGAGTGGCCTAGAGATTTCTAGAAGGAGCTAGAGTTGGATGGACTCAACTCAAGCCTTGAAGACTCTAGAATGTTCCAGAGTACACTAATATGTACTGGAAGGTGCTAGAAGGGGTTGGAATATTCTAGAATGTGCTGGATGGTTCATGAATGATGTAGAAGTCTATAGAAGCTTACGAAACATCCTAGAACTTGTATAAGGGAACTAGACAATCCAAGAAGACTCTAGAGTTGGCTAGAAGGTCCTAGAACCTTGTGGCATGTTGTAGATAAAACTAGAATAATCTTGTACATTCTAGACATAGAAGGATCTAGAAATTTGTGGCATAGTCTTGAGCTTGGTGCCACACTATAAATAGACCTATTGGTCTTCATTTGTATTCATCTTGGGAAATTGTAAGATAACCTCTCTAAAGAGCAATACAAGGCATTCTTTACAAACTCTCTCTCTTGTTCTTGTTTTGCTCTTGAATCCTCTAAATCTCTAAGTCTCTTTCTAATCTCTTTGGAGTGTTTCGTTTAGATTGAAAGGTAGGCTTAGTGAAACGGACCGTGCTAAGTTCCACACGATCTCTATTTGAAATTTAGGGTCGTGACAGTTGGTATCAAAGCTTTAGGTTAAAGCATTACTATCCTTGGTATAATAAAGAATAATGCCTCAGTTATACCAAGTGAGGAAGTTTGGAAACCACCAAAGGAGTCTCAAGCCAGGTCGAAAGACATGCTTTATAGCTTAAAAGCATGTGTTGGGAGTATGCAAGACAACTTAGGGGAGCTGTTCGACCGGGTGGACAACTTGAAGGAACGTTGCAACAACATGGAGGCCGAGGATGTAGAGATCCATGCAACAGTCAAGATGTCCCTCAACGAGCTAGATGGTAGGTTAAGGTAAGAGATCGATGGGTTGAAGGCCAAACTTGCCAAGGTAAGGGATCTTGTCTAAAGAGAAATTGCTAATGTGCTTAGAGTGGAGGATATGGGTGGTGACCTAGCTCTTTGCAAGTGGGCTATGGCCTCGGGAACTAGCACAACCACCATCATTAAGGCTAAGAAGGTGGATGTTCCTAAGCCAAAGACCTTCAATGGTGATAGGAATGCTAGGGAAGTTGAGAACTTCCAATGGGGGCTTGAAAACTATTTTGAGGCTACTAGCATAACAGACCATGCGAGCAAGATCTAAACTGCCGCCATGTACTTGTCTGACACTGTTATGCTATGGTGGAGATGGAGGCATAGTGATTTGCAACGAAGGGTATGCACAATTGAAACTTTTGATGATTTCAAAAGGGAGTTCAAAATCCAATTCTTCCTTGTAAATGCTAAAGATGAGGTAAGGGGCCGATTACGACGGTTAAAGCAGACAAGTAGCATAAGGGACTATATGAATGAATTCACAACCTTGTTGCTAGAATTCCGTGACACATCAGACAAGGATGCATTATTCTTGTTCATGGATGTTCTCCAATCATAGACTAACCTTGAACTCAAGAGACGTGGTGGCCAAAACTTATCTTCAACCATTGCGGTTGTAGAAAGCCTTATTGACTACTCCTCAAACAAAGAGAGCTCAAAGACCACAGATAGAAAGTTTGGTGGAGGAAAGAGTGGGGGAAGCCATGCTAAAATTCAAGGTCCCAAAAATTAAAAAGAAGGCTCCTCGTTCAAATCACGAGATAAGGGGAAGGAAATAGAGGATTGTGGTGCCTCAAAGCCCTGTGTGATGTGCTTCATATGCGATGGACTGCATTGGACACTGAATATCCAAAAGGAAAGTCATTGAGTGCCTTAGTTGCTTCCACTCATGACCAGGATGGAGGCAAGACAAATGAAGGCACAAAGATGGGTTCTTTGCGGCTAATTGGTGCATTGCAAAGCACCTCGAAGACCCCCAAGGGCTTGATGTTTGTAGATACAACCGTCAATTGGAAGGTCACCAAAGCTTTGGTTGACACATGTGCATCTCATAACTTTGTTTCATTAGAGGAAGAAAAGAGACGCGGCCTTATGGTTGTCAATGGAGAAGGATCTCTCAAAGTAGTTAACTCGGTAGCACTACCTCTCCGAGGAGTTTCTCGTGGAGTTAAGGTCAGTCTTGGTGCTTGGACTGACCAAGTGGACTTATCAGTGGCACCTATGGATGACTTCTCACTAGTATTAGGCATGGAGTTCTTGGACCAGGTTAGAGCTTTCCTTGTGACATGCTCAAAATTTATGTGCATTATGGATGGATCAAAGGCTTGTGTGGTACCAATAGATAGGACCACCAAACCTAATACCCAAGCTCTCTTAGCACTTCAATTCAAGAAAGGATTGAAGATAAACGAAGAGAGTTACTTGGCCATCTTAAAAGAGTACACCGATGAGGAGGCATCACCAAAGCTAAGCTTGCAGACGGAAGTACAATTTGTCTTAGATAAGTTCCATGATGTGATGCTTGAGGCGTTACCCAAACAGTTACTTCCAAAGAGGGAGGTGGACCACAAAATTGAGTTGGAACTCGGCATAAGGCCACCAGTAATGAGCCTTTATCGAATGGAAAACTTAGAGTTGGAAGAACTGCGGAAAAAACTCAATGAATTGTTGGATGCTAGCTTTATAAGGCCCTCTAAAGTCTCATTTGGTGCCTCGGTGCTCTTTTAGAAGAAGAAGGATGACTCGCTACGAATGTTCATTGACTATCGGGATCTAAATAAGATCACGGTAAAGAACAAGTATCCTATCCCACTCATTGCTGACTTGTTCGATCAACTAGGGAATGCAAGATACTTCTCAAAATTGAACTTTTGATCAAGATACTACCAGGTACACATAGCCAAAGGGGATGAGCCCAAGACCACTTGTGTGACCAGGTACGGTGCCTATGAGTTCCTTGTCATGCCATTTGGTCTCACTAATGCACCTACCACCATCTACACTCTAATGAACAAGATTTTCCATCCCTACCTTGATCGGCTCGTGGTATTATATCTTGATGACATTGTGATATATAGTCGGAATTTTGAAGAACATCTAGAGCACTTGAGGAAGGTGTTCCAGGTCCTGAGGAAAAATGAGCTACATGTCAAGAAGAAGAAATGTTCCTTTGCCCAAGATGAGGTGATGCTCTTGGGGAATAGGATAAAGGATGGGAAGCTTATGATGGATGGAACCAAGGTGAAAGCCATCCAAGAATGGGAACGTCCTACCAAGGTCCCCGAGTTAAGGTCTTTTCTTGGACTTATGCACTATTACATGAGGTTTATCAAGTCTTACTCAGCAAGATCAACCCCACTGACCGAACTACTCAAAAAGAACAAGTCTTGGGAATGGAAGAGTGAATGCCAAGCCTCATTCAAAAACTTGAAGAAGGCCATTAGTGGAGAACCGGTGCTTTGCCTACCAGACCCCTCCAAGATGTACGAGTGGCATACAGATGCTTCAAAATTTTCCATTGGTGGAGTGTTGATTTAGGAAGGGCATCTGATAGCTTATAAGAGTAGTAAGCTTAACGACATCGAATGTCGCTACATAGTATAAGAAAAGGAGATGGCAGTTATCATCCATTGCCTAAGGGTATGGAAACACTACTTGTTAGGTTCTCACTTTGTTATCATGACGGACAATGTAGCGACTAGCTACTTCCAGACTCAAAAGAAGTTGAGTCCCAAGCAAGCTCGATGGCAAGAATTTTTGGTAGAGTTTGACTACATGCTAGAATACAAGCCTGGTAAGGCCAACGTGGTGGCTGATGTGCTAAGTCGAAAGGTAGAGTTAGCAGCCTTGAGTAGGCCAAATAGTCTCTTGTTGAAAAGGATCAAAGAAGGGCTTGAGCAAGATGCTCTGGCTCAAAACCTTCTTGCCTTATTAAGGAAGGAAAGACAAGGCGATTTTGGCTGAGTGATAGACTACTCTACACCAAGAAAAATCGCATCTTTATGCCAAAGTGGGGAAACTTAAGGAAGGAGCTTATCAAGGAGTGCCACGGTTCACTATGGGCTGGACACCCAGGAATGAGACGCACCCTTGCCTTAATCAAGTCCATTTACTACTGGCCTCAACTACGGGATGATGTTGAAGCCTATGTGAGGACTTGTCTTGTATGCCAATAGGACAAGACAAAGCAACATGCATCCGAAGGTTTTCTAGAGCCATTGCCTATCCCATAGAGACCATGAGAAAATGTCTCAATGGACTTTATCACTTGCTTGCCAAAATCAGAGGGCTTTGGCAGCATAATTGTAATCATCGATCACTTCAACAAGTATGCAACATTCATACCTACCTCAGCAGATTGCACTACGGATGAGACAACATGGTTGTTCCTAAAGTATGTTGTAAAGCATTGGGGAATTCCATCCAACATCGTAAGTGATCAAGACCCACGATTTACTGGGAAGTTTTGGACATAATTATTCAAGTTGGTGGGATCAGACTTGAACTTCTCCACAAGCTTTCATCCATAGAGAAATGGACAAACAGAATGTGCCAATGCATTGCTGAAGCTCAACCTTAGGCACTTTATTAGTGCCAACCAATATGATTGGGCTAAGTTGTTAGATATAGCCTAATTTTCTTATAACTTGTAGAGAAGTGAGTCCACCATGAAGATTCCCCTTCGAGATCACCATGGGACAACAACCCATGACTCCTCATGCATTGGCCACAAGCTATGAAGGGAAGAGTCCTACTGCTTTCAAATTTGCCAAGGCATGGCATGAGCAAGCAGAGTTAGCCCGAGCCTATTTAATCAAAGCATCTAAAAAGATGAAGAAGTGGGCTGACATGAAAATGAGGATGATTGAATTTCAAGAAGGAGATTTAGTCCTTGTCAAATTATTGCCCCAATAGTTCAAGTCCTTGTGGAAGGTTCATAAGGGGTTGGTATGGAAGTGTGAAGGGCCATTTCTAGTCCTCAAGTGAGTCAGTAAGATGTCCTACAAATTATAACTCCCTCCGAAGCTTAAAATCTATTTAGTTTTTCATGTAAGCATGTTGAAGGCTTATAATGGAGACGAGGAAGACACAAGTCTTGGAGAATCAAAGAGGGCACCCACTATAGTAGTAACCTCCTTCGATAAAGGAGTGGACTCAATCTTGGCAGATCGCCTAATTCGGCTTAAGGGTGTACTAAGTTATCAGGAATAATTGGTCAAGTGGAAGAATTCCCCAGACATAGAAACAATTTGGGAACCTAAAGACACTTTATGGAAATTCAAAGATTACATAGAGAGGTTCAAGCTTAAAGGCACGACGAGGGCATCGCGAACTTGGATGGGGGAGGGTGTTACGTCCCGCTCAAAATGTCCCTTAAAATCCAAAGAAATAGTGCTTGCCTAAAGGATCTAGATTTTTTAACATGGGAAAGTTCTAGAGTGGCCTGGAGATGTCTAGAAGGAGCTAGAGTTGGATGGACTCAACCCAAGCCTTAAAGACTCTAGAATGTTCCAGAGTACACTAGCATGTACTAGAAGGTGCTAGAAGGGGTTGAAATATTCTAGAATATACTGGATGGTTCATGAAGGATGTAGAAGTCTCTAGAAGCTTACGGAACATCCTAGAACTTGCATGAAGGAACTAGACAATCCTAGAAGACTCTCCAGTTAACTAGAAAGTCCTTAAACCTTGTGGCATGTTATAGATAAAACTAGAACAATGTTGTACATTCTAGACATAGAAGGATCTAGAAATTTATGGCATAGTCTTGAGCTTGGTGCCACACTATAAATAGACCTATTGGTCTTTATTTGTATTCATCTTGGGAAATTGTAAGATAACCTCTCTAAAGAGAAATACAAGGCATTCTTTACAAACTCTATCTCTAGTTCTTGCTTTGCTCTTGAATCCTCTAAATCTCTAAGTCTCTTTTTAATCTCTTTGGAGTGTTTCATTTGGGTTGAAAGGTAGACTTAGTGCAACGGACCGTGCTAAGTGTCACACGATCTCTATTTGAAATTTAGGGTCGTGACATCAGGCTCTAGATGAGATTTTGGATTATCCAGATGAATTTAAAAAATTTCAAAAGAAGGAATTGTTGTTGATGGCTTACACATCTTTTTCCTTGGACTTGCATGATAGTTTGATTTGTGAGGTTTAAAGTTCAAAGTCCGTGAAGCCACTTTGGAAGAAGTTGTTCGAGATATACATGCAAAGGATCATGTCTCTGACGCCATTTGAAAGAACAGTTGGTCCGGTTTCTAAAGGATATGTCAAGGGGCTTGGATGCTAACTTGATGAAGTTATGAAGAATCTCAAATGACTTGTCAAACATTGGAGAGGATTTTAGTGATGAGAATCTCGCTTATGTAACCTACTGGATTCCTACAAAGAAGTGAATGTAGGTCTTAAATATGGAAGAAATGATATCTCTTTGGAACTAGTTATCCCTTACTTAAGATTGAGAATAGAAAGGCTTTAAATTGGTGGGAGTGGTGATAGTGGTGATGCCATGTATTCATGGGGATGAGGTGGAGAAATAAGTCAAAGTAGAGGCAAAGGAAAACACCGATCAAAATCCTATGGTCTGAGAGACAAAGTGAGATGCTACCTATGTAATAAGAAGGGAAATATCAAGAGGGATTATCCAAAGAAAGGAAAGACAATCAATGGAGAGTCTAGTATAGGAGATGCATCAGTGGTGAGATGAGATGGGTTATGATAGTGCTGAGGAATTAGAAATTTCTTCAAGCAGTTATAATGGTGAATGGATCTTGGACTCAAGGTGCACCTTTCACATAACATCTTACAAGGATTAGCTTATTAATTCTAAGGAAATGAATGGTGGTATTGTTCACATGGGTATTAACCACCCATGTAATGTGATTGGAGTTGGTAGGTGAGGGTTCACCTCAATGATGATTTAACATTTGTGATGAAGAAATGTAAGACATGTGCTGGCATTTAAAGAAAAACTTCATCTTGTTGGGTACTTTGGACAACATAAGTTATAACTACAAGGGAGAGCATGGTCAATTAAAGATATATAAAGGTTCTTTAGTATACTTCAAAGGTGTGCTGAGAAATGAGCTCTATTACCTTGATGTTACTATAAAAACCAACTTAGTCTATTATCAACAAATGAGAATGACACATATCCCACCACTGGTCATATTATAATGAATATTTTGATTATATCAGCTTAAAATAAACACTTCATAGATATATTTAAGATATAATATACCAATCCATAAATAAGAAAAATACAAATGATCATATATATATATCAATCCTTATTAATTAGAAAATAAATCAAACAATCTCCCACTTACGTAGCAATTTATCTATACATTATTACATTTTAAAATCTAAACTATGCCTAAAATAATTTTAAACAAAAATACCCTTATACTTTGTAATAATGGCATGTCTTATACTTTGTGTTTTATTTAAAATTTTAGGTAATTATTAATTCAATTACGTTAAATAAGAGACTTATATCGTGTTAAGATGTATACTCTCCTAATATATATATATTAACTTATTAAATTTCTTTTTTCAAAATTCAATAAATTTAATTAACAATGTTTATCATATTTTTTCTATATAAATATTCTAATTTATTCAAAATCTATGGTTAAGTTTTTATTTATTCATCATGTATCACATAAATTTTAAATATAATATAGAATTAAACAAAGATAAAAAAAAATTAACAAAAAGTATAATAATTAACTAGGTTAAATAAAAGGACAATATTGTAAACATTTATTGTTCGTCTTATTTCATATATATTTACATACAAAAAAATTTAATATTAATATCTTTAATTAAAACTTTATCAAAAATTCAACTTCATTTTTATTAAAATTCAACTTAATTTAATTCAAATGTATATTTTAATATTTGATTTTTTAAGTATACAGATTATGTAGGTATGCAACACATGCAATATTTGTAGTTTTACTTTATAAAAGCTTGTAAAAAGCTCTATACACATTTTATTTATCTATGAGTAATACTACTTATAGTTGTAATGATCTAAATGCAAAATTTATACACTATCCAAGGTTTTCAACATGGATTCATTTTTGGAATTAATATAATGGTAGTTGGTATAAGAGAAAATTGATCATGTAACGCATAATATACTTTATATTGAGTCATTGTTGGGAGACATTATATAACCATTGCTGGGTGAGACTATATAACTTATACATGAAATGTTAACAATTAAAGAAATTAATTATGACGTAGAGAAAATTATGTTTTATGTCTTTAACCTATTGGACCATTGTAAATTTTTTCCCAACCTTGCTTTGTTAAAAAACATTTTCTAACCTAATTATGGTTTTACATTTAAAAACTTTCATTCATTATGTAAACAAATATAATTTAAAATAACAATTGGTGTTCAATTTTCATTTTGAACCAATGTGTAGATTTATAATTTATTAGCTTCAAAATATTATAATATAATTAAGATTCTATTCCTAATAGAATTAGGAATATAAAATATATCGTTTCCTTTTCTAGTTAGAATACTATTCTCAAGTTTCCTAGAATTAGAGTTATTGGCTTTTATATATTATTATTATATAAGCATAGTGATGGATTGACAGCCACAACCAATTAAATTGATTCGTGGAGACCACAATTTGGCATCCAATATCAGAGAGAGTTTAAACCACAATTTGATATTCCCTTTTGTCTGCATAGTCAACTTGGAACTTTGAAGGAGACTTGTACAGTTATTTTTGGTCTCTGTTTGCATGCATAATACATATCAATATTTGCTTTCTTTTTTGGTTTGTCAACATTAGTGAGCAAGTTTTGGTTAGTATTCTTACTTTTGTATTAATGTTGTTTTATGAGAGAGATATGGGTATATTTGAAAATTTTGGTTTATTAATATTTGTACTTTCTATTTGATTATTAATTGATTTTTTTCAATGTTTTGTTATTAGTGAAGTAGACTCTTCATAATAAAATGTCAAACCACTTAAATATTTATGTATCATTTATTTTTCTACATTGTCTATTGTTTTGCTGCAATTCATTATTGTTTATTTAAGCAATCAAAATTGGTTCCTCACTCTCATTTTCATATTCTCCAATTTGTAACACCTTGTATAGTCTATGCGATATTGTGATGCAAATCCATGGGAGATGCTTGAAGGTTGGACTAGGAGCATCGAATGAAGTTAAACATAGTTTCTGGTATTAGTCGATTGATCGAGGGATAAGTCTATTGATCAAGTTGGTCGATCAATCGAGTTGGTCGTACATCAATTGAGAAGTTTTTGCATAAAATTTGGTTCTCATTTTTAATGACTTGATTGATCGAGATAGTGCTCGATTGATCGAGCAAGTTCAAAAAAAATGTTGAAAAGGGACACATTTTTCATGGTAAAAAGCTATTTTTTTGTTGGGCATTATAGTAAAAGCACACTTTGGGCATGTTTAAACACTAAAGTGTGCCCTAGAATTAATTTGTATGCTTGTTAATGTGTGAAAGTGAGAAGAGAGAAAGGGTGTCATTTGAGAAAGGAGGAAGAGCTAGAAAAGAGAAAGAGTTAGGGTTTTTCACCATTGTTGTGTGTGGAAGCTTTGTGAGGTATCTTTGAGTGCTATTTCTCTTAAATGTGTACTTCTCTTCAAGATATCTCCATTGTAATTTGTAATCTCCAAAAGAAGCTAGTACAACTCATCTCTTTTTGGAAGGGGTGAAGAAGTGTAATAGACTTACCACTTTGGTTGGGTTGAATCACTACAAACTTGGTGTATTCTTTCTTTTATTATTTCCTTGCATTATTTTATTATTGCATGATATTCCATTCTAGGGTTTTGCGACTTGTGATGCTTTTTTTGAATGTTCTTCATTGGATGTTGTTGTATGAAAAATTTCTATTCTTACTTGGATTCTTGAACATATACAATATTTGCAAGTTATAGATGTAGAGGTGCTGAGTAAAATTTAGAATACACAACTCTAAATTTACTAATATTGGATCCAAACAAGTAAAAAAAACTACTTGTATTATACCCACAATGAAAGACACTATAACACCTTTCAAAGGCAACTCACAAATTGAAGAGAAATACAAACACTCAAAGAGAAAACTCTCAACTCATACTCAAACTAAGAATACAAATGCTTATTTGTTTTTGATGTGATGATAAAATCAGATTCAAGCTAGGCTATTTATAGTACTCACCATGCAATCTACATCACACAAATATAAAACTAAGAAATAATTCTAGCCACACAAATATTATCTACACACAGCTTCTCTTTTCTACATCCTCCAACCACCCTATTTATTTATCCTTCAATCACCCTATTTATTCATCCTTCAACCATTCCATTTATTTCTCTACATCCTTCAACCACTCCATTTATTTTCCTATATCATTCAACCACTTCATTATTGGGTTGGTGTTGATTTTTAACACTCCCCCTCAACACCAACTCTCTATGAAGAAAAGCGTTATTCACATTCATCTGCCACTTTGCATCTAATTCCCTTCAACTGTTGGGTGTGCCTTCTGATTCCACTGGTTATTTTAACCCACGCTCCACTGCTTGTTTCCTAAGGTTCGATCCCATGAAAGATGAACAATTTTCTTATCAATTATCATTCCATTTAGACTCTCAATTGCATCATCAGCATTTTTCCTATCGACAAACTATACAAAACCACATGCTTTCCCAACTGGTATTGTATTATGAATTAACTCACCAAATTGGCTAAATACTTGTTTTAACATTTCATCACTAACGTTTGGATCCAAACGACCAATCAACTCATCAAGTAGTTCAGAGAAATGCCACTTGCTAGGTCCTCCACTTGTAGCAATTTTAGCCTTCTCACTCTTATTCTTCTTCACAGTATCAATTTGATTCTTACAATGAATATCGGTCTTAGGATTCTTTAAATAGTCCTTTCTACTATTCACAATATCAGTAACCTATTTCCAATGCTTTTGTTTGAGATTCCCTCTACTCAGTTTCACATACCTTTCAACCCCAGCATTGATCAACACCGTTGTAACACCTTCACTCCAACAATCCTTTCTTCTACCTCCTCCATTGTCATTCCTTGTTTTTTTTGTGGGATTGGTAGAGCTAGGGTTAGGTTATTCTGACTCGTTTCTTATTTTAAAGGTGTCATTGATGCCATCATCACCATTATCAAATTGTTTGACCTCGGAGATGACTCCAGAGATCTACTCTCCAACGAAGCATGCGATTGGATCTCATCGTCTTCCTCCCATGGAATATCATAATTAGTATCATCATCCATTTCAACATCAGACCTTATGTTATCATAACCTGATCTCTTTGTTGATCTATTTGATTTTCTATCACCATCCGACTTTTTAGAAGAGGTGCCTTGTTCACAATTGGAATCCCTATTACTCGGGTTTGTCCACCAATCAGATGGAACACGACGCCCTTCTCTAAAGTGCTTTATGTTTGAATTTTCTATCCAACAATCCATTTTGTGGTTGTCACCAAGCTTTTCATCTGTATCTTTGAGTCTATCCTTGATTGCAGAAACAACAGTTGAGAGATGTATCAATGCTGTCCCACCACTGTTCTCTGTAGTTTTCACATCACCAATGTTCTCCATGGTTTCCACACCGCCATTACTTTCTACAATTTAATGTACAAGTTTTGATGTTGTTACCGTGAGAGTTAATTCTTCTTCCTCTATAGTGAATAATGCTTCGGCACCCCAACCATCTTTACTATTCTCCTTAGAACTGAAAGTAGTTGTATTACTTTCAATAGGCTTTTTCTTGGTCCAACAATCTTTCACAATATGACCCATCTTTCTGTAGTTCTAACACTCACCATCAAATCTTTTACAATTATTCCAAGCTTCCCCTCGATGAAAGCTTCCATTTTCTTGAGGAATTTTTCCTCTATCGCCATCCTTGTTAGATCCACTACCATTGTACCACTTTAAAGTGCCCTACTTTTTCTGGTGTAGAGCATTTTTTTCTCACCCTTCAGCGAGACTCCTCCCATTTGCTTAGCCATGGCTTCTTAACCGGCTAGCAAATTCTCAAACTCAACAAGAGATGGTTGTGTCAGCCATCCTTGTATAGCAGTAACAAACCCTCGAAATTTAGGTTTTAAACCATGGATAATTATTCTCTTTATCCTAGTTTCCCTAATAGAAGCTTTGAGATTTAAATCAGAAATTTCACGGCATAACAATTTTACCTTGTGAAAATACTGGGAAATCGTCATGTCACGTTGCGCCATCGATAACAACTCATTCTTGAGAAGTTATAGTCTTGTATTATTCTTCTTTGAAAAGAGTGTAACAAGAGTGTCACATGCTTCCTTTGGTGTTTTGGCATCCTTAATATGCTCTAACATTTCTTCTTAAACTATGGTCTTTAAAGCAAACATCACTTTGCCTATTTTAATTTTCCAATTCCGCAAGATTCCATTTACATCTTCCGCTGTTGGTTGTGTAAATTCGTCACCACCAACAACCTCCCACAGGTCTTGATCTTGTAAGTAAGAATTCATACATGTTATCCATGTGTTATAGTTGTTGTTATTGAGCTTCTTGATTCCTCCAACTACTTGAGGATCACTCATCGTGCCGACAAGACTTCGAATATACTAAACAAGCTTGACTAATAAACTTGCAGAGTACTAAAACTATTACGACTCAAGATAGCTCCACTAAGAATGATCCCTAACCATCCCGCTCTAATACCAATTTTTGAATAAAATTTAGAATACACAACTCTCAATTTACTAATATTGGATCCAAAAAAGTAAACAAACTAATTGTATTATACCCACAATAAAAGACACTATAACACTTTACAAAGGCAACTCACAAATTGAAGAGAAATACAAACACTTAAAGAGAAAATTCTCAACTCACACTCAAACTAAGAATAAAAATTCTTATTTTTTTATGGGATGATAAAATCAAATGCCAGGCAGGCTATTTATAGTCCTCACCATGCAATCTATACCACACAAATTTAAAACTAAGAAATAATTCTAGCCACACAAATATTATCTACACACTTCTCTTTTCTATATCCTCTACCCACTCCATTTATTTTCCTGCATCATTCCACCACTTCATTTATTGAGTTGGTGTTGATTTTCAATAGGGGGTAATAAATTATTGGGACCAATACCAGAATGGATTGGTGAAAGTCTTTCACACCTTCAAATTTTAAGCCTCCATTCTAATCATTTCTATGGGAGTATACCAGCAAGCTTATATCATTTGCAAAATTTTCAAATATTAAACTTTCCAATAAACAACCTTTATGGAAGTGTACCAAATTATCTCAATAATTTCACTACAATGCAAGAAAATGGGGAAACAATGGGTTTTATGATAAGAGCTCACTATTCAAGGAGACCTTTTCATTATTATTATTATTATGAGGTAGAGCTAATGTGGAAAGTAACATTGTCTCCGTACAAGGAAACTCTATTTCTACTGAGGATAATTGATCTTTCAAGCGATAAGTTGACTAGAATGATCCCAGTAGAGATCACTCAACTCATTGGATGGGTTTCTTTGAACTTTTCCATAAACAATTTAAGTGGAAAAATTCCTTTAGGGATGGGTCAATTGAAATTATTAGATTCTATTGATTTTTCAAACAATCGCATAGTTGGTCATATTCCTGCTAGCTTTGCTTAGATAGATCGACTTAGTGTGTTGGATTTTTCAAACAACAATTTGTCTGGAAAAATTCCAAAAGGTACTCAACTCCAAAACTTCAATACCACTTCTTACATGGGAAATCCTCAACTTTGTGGTGAGCCACTACAAAATGTCCTGGAGAAGAACTAGCTCCACCTGTAGAAACATCCATTAGAGCTAGAAGCCAAGAAAATGAGATGGATATCTTAGGCCAAGGATTTTATATCAACATAGGACTTGGATTTTGTTGTATAACTCTTTAGTGATCAAATTGTAAAAGTCCCATATTGGTTAGGAATGAAGATGGGTGTTGTATTTTGGGATATAAATAAAGCCTTCCTCCACCATTTGTAAGCATCCCAAAATTTGTAAATCTTCCTCTCTTTTATAAGGGTAATTGATTAGCTCATTTTTCCCAATTAGTTATAATTTTGGAGTTCACCCATTTGGAGATAGTGGAAGTGGTCAATGATGCCCGATAACCTAGGTAACATTTATACCAAACCTCGTGAAATTTCTAATGTTTTTATTTTTCTGCTTTAATATTTCTATTTTAGTTTCTTTTAGCATTATATTTCCAATAGCATTATTTTGTCGAGTTAGTTTGAGTTCTATTCATTTAAATCATAAATGAATAGTAACTACTTAGAATAGGGAAAGTATACCTAATTTTCCCAACAATTGGTATCAGAGCCGAAGGTTTCTACCTAGGCATTTATTTGTATTCCGTTTGTTTTCTATTGGACTATAGTTTCTAGTTACTGTAATTTGAAGAAATGGAGGAAGAAAAATTTCTTTCAAACAAAAGCCAATCATCCACATCAGGCAAAACTATGGTGGTGAATGCATGGTTCGAGGTAGAGAAGTTTGATGGAACCAGTCATTTCGTCATGTGGTAAGGAGAAGTTCTAGAAGCTCTATTTCAACAAGGTCTAGACATTTCCATTGAAGAAGAGAAACTAGATGGAGTAGATGAAGTCGAGTGGAAAAATATTAACCGATTAGCATATGGTACAATCCGCTGGTGTCTCTCAAGGGAACAAAAATACACGTTCATGAAGGACAAATCCGCAAGTAAGTTGTGGAAGGCGTTGGAGAACAAGTTCATGAAGAAGAGTGGAAAAAATCGGCTCTATTTAAAAAAGAAGTTGTTCCGTTTTGAAAACCTTCCAGGTACCACAATAAATGACCACATTACTGTTTTTAATCAATTAGTAGCAGATTTGTTAAATTTGGATGAAACTTTTAAAGATGAAGATTTAGCCTTGATGTTGTTAGCTTCCCTTCCTAATGAGTTTGATCACTTTATTACGAGCTTACTCATTGGAAATGATAAAGTTTCTTTTGAGGAAGTTTGCACTACTTTGTATAGTTATGAAATTAGAAAGAAAGATAAAAAAGAAAGCAGGAATGAAGCAGTAGAGGCACTGTCTATAAGAAGACTTCTGCAAACACAACAGAAAGGAATGAGAGGTATATCTCTGTCAAAAGGAAGTCTTGGTAAAGATGAATGTGCCTTTTGTCATGAAAAAGGCCATTGGAAGAAAAACTTTTTGAAGCTGTAGAAGAAAGGAAAAGTTATGCAGTCTGATGCATGCGTAGTTGAAAGCAATTCAAATTCAGATTTTGCATTGGTTGGTTCATCAACAGAATCCCATCCTAGTGATTGGATTTTTTATTCAGCATTTACCTTCCATATGTCTCCTAATAAGGAGTGGTTCTTTAACTTTGAATAACTAGACGGTGGAGTTGTTTTCATGGGTAATGACTATCAATGCAAAGTTTTGGGGATCGGTACAATTCATTTGAAGAATCAAGATGGTTCAACTAGGGTCTTGACGGATGTTCATTATGTTCCAAATATGAAGAAGAATTTCATTGTTGTGGGAGTCTTAGAATCAAAAGGCTTCACTATGACCATATAAAATATGGCATTGAAGGTTACTTCTAGAGCACTTGTGGTAATGAAAGGTGTTCGAAAGAATAACTAGTACTACTACCTTGGTAGTATGGTTATTGGGATGACATCAGTAACAGTTTCAGAGTAAGAAAGAGATTCAGAAACCATCAAGCTATAGCATGTGCATTTGGGACATGCTGGTGAAAAATATTTACAGATTCTAGTAAAGCAAGGCCTGTTGGAATTCTGTGAGCATTGTTTATTGGGAAGCAGAAAAGAGTAAGCTTTGACACTACTCTCCATAATACAAAGGGAATTTTGGATTGCATCCATACTAATGTATGGGGGCCAACAAGAACTCCATCCAAGAGTGGCAAACATTATTGTGTCACTTTCGTTGATGACTTCTCCAGAAGAGTTTGGGTGTATCTCATGAAGAAGAAGGATGTAGTGCTGGGAATTTTCCACAAATAGAAGAAGATGATCAAGCTTCAGATTGGTAGAAAGATTAAGCATCTGAGGTCTGATAATAGCATTGAGTACACAAACGATCCATTTATGAAATTTTGTGAAAAAGAAGGGATAGTGCGACACTTCACTATTCGAAAAACACCAAAAGAGAATGGAGTTGTAGAACGTATGAACTAGACTTTCCTGGAGAAGGTTCGGTGTATGTTGTCAAATGCTGGGTTAGGTAAGTAGTATTGGACTGAAGTTGTGACATATGCATGTCATCTCGTCAACCGTCTATCATCGTATACTCTTGAAGGCAAAACGCCTATGGAGGTATGGTTTGGAAAAGCTGCTAGAGATTACGATTTATTTCATGTGTTTGGTTCTACTGCATACTACCATGTAACGAAATCAAAGTTGGATCCAAGAGCCAAGAAAGCTATTTTTTGGGGATCCCTTCTGGTTCTAAGGGATATCGACTATGGTGCCTTGAAATGCAAAAGATAATCTTCAATAGAGATGTTACCTTTGATGAATTTTTCTTGCTGAGAAAGATAACTGAGAGGATTAATGGCACTTTGGAGCAGGTAGAGCAAACTCTGAAACAAGTGGGGTTTGAAAGCAGAATTGTTAACCCAGTTGATGGAGATAAAAGAGAAGCTGATCCTCTATTGACAGAAGATGAATAAGAGGTTTTAACCCAAGAACCTTCACAACAATAAAAAGAAACTACAGTTGATAGGCCACGACGACAAAATGTCAAGGTGCCTACTCGATACAAAGATTTTGAAGACCTACCTACTTAGTTTAAGAATATGGTGGCCTTTACACTTTCAGTTGTGCATGACGATGTTCCTTCCATATATAAAGAAGAAATCAGAAGCCTTGAAGTTGAAAGATAGAAGGAAGCCATGGATGAAGAACTTATTTCCCTTCAGAAGAGTAAGACATGGAAGTTGACACAACTACCAAAGGGTAAGAAGGCAATTGGCTGCAAATAGGTGTATGCAAAGAAAGAGGGATTTCCTAACAAAAATGGTATTCGCTACAAGGCAAGGTTGATGGCTAAGGGCTACGCTCAGAAGGAGGGAATCGATTATAATAAGGTATTTTCTCCAGTTGTAAAACATTCCTCCATTAAAATTTTGTTGGCCATGATAGCACAGTTGGATTTGGAACTAATTCAACTTGATGTGAAAACTATGTTTCTAAACGGTGACTTAGAAGAGGAAATCTATATGTCTCAGCCAGAAGGGTTTAATGTTGTTAGTAAAGAGAATTGGGTTTGTAAGCTGCATAAATCATTGTATGGATTGAAACAATCTCCGAGGTAGTGGTACAAATGATTTAATTAGTTTATGTTGCAGCAGAAGTATACCAGAAGCACACATGATCATTGTTTGTATTTTCACAAGTTACAAGATGAGTCTTTCATCTATCTACTATTGTATGTCGATGATATATTGATTGCATTGAAGAGCCAAGCAGAAATTGAGAAGTTAAAGGCTGAATTAAATCAGAAGTTCAAGATGAAAGATTTCGGAGAAGCCAAGAAGATTCTGGGCATGGAGATAAGTAGAGACAGAAAGAAGGGAAAGCTTAGTTTGACCCAAAGTCAATATTTGAAGAAGGTACTACAACGTTTTGGTATGAATAAACAGAAAAAACATGTAAGTACTCCGTTTATTCCTTATTTCAAGCTTAGTGCTTAATTATCTCCTAAGAATGATGGAGAACAAGAATACATGGCAAATGTACCATATGCAAATGCGATTGGTAGCTTGATGTATGCAATGGTGTGTACAAGGCTTGACATTTCACATGTGGTTAGTGATGTAATTAGGTACATGCATGATCTTGGTAAAAGATATTGGTTATTGTGAAATGGATTCTACG
This sequence comes from Hippophae gyantsensis, assembly GCA_030763125.1. Classification (NCBI taxonomy): domain Eukaryota; kingdom Viridiplantae; phylum Streptophyta; class Magnoliopsida; order Rosales; family Elaeagnaceae; genus Hippophae; species Hippophae gyantsensis. Next base: position 56,497,932 of record CM061032.1, on the reverse strand, counting down.
GTATATTATAAATACTATAGATGTTGGTTTAGTATTTCAGTAGGATAATACCGTTGGTCAATGTGCAGTCAGATATTGTGATTCCGACTATGTAGGAGATTTAGATAAGCGTCGGTCAACTACTAGTTATGTGTTTACACTTGCTAGAGCTCTAGTCAGTTGGAAGTCTACCTTGTAGTATACAGTTGCTTTGTCTACTATAAAGGCAGAGTATATGACAGTTACAAAGGCTATTAAGGAAGCTATTTGGCTACGAGGTTTGCTTGAAGACTTGGGAGTTGGTCAAAAATATATTAAGGTGTTTTTTGACAGTCAGAGTGTTATTCATTTAGCAAAGAACCAAGTCTACCATGCACATACAAAGCATATTGATGTTCGTTACCATTTCGTGAGAGAGGTTATTGAAGAAGGTGGAGTACTAGTTCAGAAGATCAATACTACAGATAATCCCGCAGATATGATGACTAAGGTGGTAACAACAATCAAGTTCAAACATTGTCTAGACTTGATTAACATCCTGTAAATCGGAATTGGCACTAGCGTCACTGATCTAGTGATTGAAGAAATCATTTGAGAATCACTAAGTCAGTAAGGTGGAGATTTTTTGTATAGCTCCTTAGTGAGCAAATTATAAAAGTCCCACATTGGTTAGGAATGAAGATGAGTGTTGTATTTTGGACTATAAATAAAGCCTTCATCCACCATTTGTAAGCATCCCAAAATTTGTAAATCTTCCTTTCTTTTGTAAGGGTAATTGATTAGCTCAATTTTTTCGAATTAGTTATAATTTTGGAGTTCATCCATTTGGAGATAATGGAAGTGATCAACGATGCCCAATGACCTGGTGTTTTTATTTTTTTGCTTTAATATTTTTGTTTTAGTTTTTGCTTTAGTGTCTTTTAGCATTATATTTCCAATAGCATTTTTTTGTCGGGTTAGTTTGAGTTCCATTCATTTAAATCATAAGTGAATATTAACTACTTATAATAGGAAAAATATACCTGATTTTCCTGACAGATTTGCAGTTAGGTTTTGGGGATTTTGTGATTCGTTTTTGTTCAACAAGTCTTGGAGATATACATATTTCAATTTCATGAATGTAATCGAAGATTATATGGCGACTGTGATAGCATTACAGAGATCAAAACTGACGAGGATGGTGGATGGTCGTTAAAAGCTGAAAAAGTTGATATACCAAGGATTTCTACATAATATATTTTGAATTATATATTATGTAATTGTGTTTTTTAGAATAAGGATAACATCTCATGGAACATCTTCTTCTTCTCCTTTCTTTTTTTAACCTTATATAAATATGTGACAAGTTATTATAATCAAATATAATTGAAATTCATATGCGTACTTCTTGATTGTATTAGAGCCGTGCAGAGACACTCCCACCCTCGTTTTCCTTAGTACATTGTTTTTGTTATTTTTAAAAATCTAAAATTCTTCTATTAATTTTTCCTATTTATTAATAAAATTTTAAATATATAGTACAAATAATTGGAAAATGTTATAATTTTTTTCATATATGTCATAGAAAAAATTATAAATACAAAGGGATTATAATTTACAATAGCACATTAGTAAGTATTAAGAAAAGAGGACAAATATTAGTTTTCTTCCTATATTATACATATAATTTATTTAAATATATGCTAATATCTTGTTTTTTTTTAAATATAATATGCTTTTTATTACATAATTGCACATTGAAATTAATAACATCAAAATTTCAACTTGGAGAAATGTAGGCTACTGAAATACCCGTAATGAATATCGAGTAATATTGTAAAAGCTTACGTGACTAAGATTACTATATTTATTAAATAAAGTATAAATATCCAAATTATTATTATCAAACCAATATATTAATATTAATAGTTATTCCATTTAATAAAGAGATAATAATCTAATTTTATCTTAATAAAAGTATTTATAATTTTATACATTTATTTATTTATTTTTTTCACTTTGTATAAAAATATACCATACAACCTAACAATTATTAGCATATTATTTTAAAATAAATTAAAAAAGCTTTTTACTATACTTTAAATCTTGGGATGAGTGCAAATTGGCCAAAATTTTCTACGAATTCTCCCATGGGCTAAAAATAATCATGTGATGAATATAGTTATCGGCTAAGATTTTCTTCCCAGCTCAACCCACATTTAGATCTTTCTAATAAGATCAACTATCAAAGAGGGTAATTACATTTGATAGTAAAAATATATATATTTAATAATTAAAATATATTATTTAAAAATAAAAAAATATATGTAAAGGTTATAAGTATTAGTTATTTTTGTGGATAAAATATTTATATATAAATTTATTTTTAAGCTCGCTATCAAGTCTATCAAACAAAGTCGAAGAAACGTTACAATTTCAAATAGTCATACTTTAGGTATATCTATTATAACTATAACACATAGGATTACACTAATGTATTTAATAGTACATATTCATAAATCTTAAATTATTTTTGCTGCTAAAATATAAAATAAGATATATGTTAAAATATTAAATAAGATATAACTTAAATTTTAGCATCAAAGATAGCATAAAATATACTTTAAAAGAACTCTTCTTTAAATAAGAGTTTTATTAATTAGTGAGTATTACTAATCCTATTTGTAATGGAAAAAATATTTATCAAATATATAGGAGTCTTCTTAATTAGTGAGTATTACTAATCATATTTATAATAGAAAAGATATTTATCAATTACATATGATTAAGAATTTTAATTTTTTCCTATAAATAAAACTCATTGCTCATTGTTTCTGAAAGTTTATAAATTCTGGACCTAATTAACCTAGAGGGGTGAATAGGTTATTTTTAATTTTTACCAATTTATAATTTAATAACCTAAACGAAACAGCCATACATGTAATCGTGTGTAAAAATAAGTGCAGAAATAAAATAATAACACACAATATTTTTAGGTGGAAACAACCTAGGCCACAACCATAACCTAAGAGGAAAACCATCGGTCCATCGGACCACCTAACTTTCCACTATGAAAATCAAATGTTGAAGTACAAACTCGATCTTATGCTACACTCCATAGGATATTGCCCCAATGTACTTTACTTATGAGCCCCTGCTGTGTTTTCACAGTTTCCAATATTAGAGTGAGCGGTTTCCAAACCAATGTTCAAATAAGCTTCCTGCCAATCATGTACGTTCCCAAAGTAACTGTAAGATAGTTAGCACAAAAACACAAGTGTCTGTGTGTGTTCTAGAACGAATTTAATAATAAATAATCCTAACTAGATGATTCAAAACATATGTCATTTAAATTAAATCAACTAGCAAATCCTAGAAATAAATTAAATCAACTAGCAAATCCTAGAAAAAGATTAAGCACAAGTTCAATAAAAATAACTTCTTTAAAGATTAATAATCAAATCAAATAATTATGATATGACAAAAAAAATTATTTGATCTAACAATTTAAGAACAAAAATAAAAAAGAAGCCATAAGAATATATCATCAAAATATCATAAAATAATTAAGCTTATTAATCAATCAAACATAACCACCAATATTTGATAGATTAATTAAATAAAGAAGCCTAAAGAATTATGATCTTATATTTGTAAAATAAGAGAAAAAAATTATGAAGATTAAAATAATGCTCTTGTGTGGTTAATTGAAACAATGAGCAATGGGTTTTATTTATATGAAAAATTAAAAACTTTAATCCTATGTAATTGATAAATATATTTTCTATTATAAATAGGATTAGTAATACTCATTAATTAAGATAACTCATATATGATTGATAAATATTGTTTCTATTACAAATAGGATTAGTAATATCTTTTAGCATATCTTATTCAATATTTTAGCACTAAAAATAATTTCAGATTTATAAGCATGTGCTATTAAATGCATAAATGTAATCCTATGTGTCGTAGTTATCAAAGATATACCTAAAGTACAATTATATGAAACTCGAGCATTTGTTTGGCTTTTCTTGATAGACTCGATAGCAAGTCTAAAAATAAATTTATAGATAAATATTTTGTCCACGAAAATAGCCAACACTCATAGTCTTTACAGTTTCAATCAACCACACAAGAACATTATTCTCTTCTTTTTAATTTCTCTCTCTTATTTTGTAACTATAATATCATAATTCTTTAGGCTTCTTTATTTAGTTAATCTATGAAATATTGGTGGTTATGTTTGATTGATTATTAGACCTAATTAGTTTATGATATTTTGATGATATGTTCTTATGGCTTCTTCTTTATTTTTGTTCTTAAATTGTTAGATCAAATAATTATTTTTTTCATATCATTGTTATTTTATTTGATTATTAATCTTTAAAGAAGTCATCTTTATTGAATTTGTGCTTGATTTTTTTGCTCTAGGATTTACTAGTTAATTTTATTTAAGTGACATATTTTGAATAATCTATTTAGGATTATTCATTATTAAATTCGTTCTAGAACACATACATGCACTTGTGTTGTTGTGCTAACCATTTTGCAGTTAATTCGAGAATGTATCTAATTGGTATGAAGCTTATTGGAACGTTGGTCTGAAAATCGCTCATGCTTATATTGAAAACTGTGAAAACAGCACAGGGCTTGTAAGTAAGGTACATTGGGGCAATATCCTAGGGAGGGTAGCATAAAACTGAGTTTGTATTTAAACATTTGTTTTTCATAGTAGAAAGTTAGGTGGTTTGGTGGTTTTCCTCTTAGGTCATGGTTGTGACTTAGGTTGTTTCCACTTAAAAATATCGTGTGTTATTCTTTTATTTTCGCATTTTGTTCTTACACGCGATTACATGTATGACGATTTTGTTTAGGTCAATAAATTATAAATTGGTAAAAATTAAAAATAATATATTCATCCTTTTAGGTTAATTAGGTGTGTAATTTATAAACTTTCAATATATATATTAGAAAAAATTATTAAATTTTTTTTTACTAGCCAATACAACATGCACATTACGAGATTCAATTTAAAAGATTACAATTAATTATAATGTAGTACAATCAATTTAAATAGCATTATCAATCCAAAAAGTCAAAACGAAAGTAGTAAGTTAAAATAATGGCAAAAAATATTTACAATAATTAATCTTATATATTAAGATATATAGAACCACAAAAAATAGAAATAAAATTCAATGATTTTTACAAATTTAAAATGTATTAATTAAATAAAGCTTCATTTATCACTTAAAAATCCTACATTTCACATTTACTAAAATGACTATATATATGGATGCATTGTTATACAATACATTTCAAATTAAAACATAACAAAGAGAATTATCTTGATATCATTTTACTTATTATAAGATATTTATTAATATCTAAATGCATTCAACATAAATAACATTCAAAATTAGGAGAAGTAAATATGAAAAGTATTAAAATTCTCAAGAGATTATGCACGTTATGAAATTATAGCAGCAAGTAAAGGCAAGTGTCTATTTTTATAACTTTTTTAGTCACAATTGTAATTTTTTTTAATTATACTAATTTAGTAAGGAGATTTTTTATTTTTCTTTTAATTTCTATTAAAAGATATTTATTATAATGTATATGAGTTTTTTAATTTTTATTTGTAATTATTAATTTCATTAACTTTTTCACATAAAATAAAATATTACAGAAGTCTTTTGGTTTTTTTCTTTAATTTTTCTATTAAAAGATAAAAAAATACATATAATTAATTATTTTTATACTAAATGTAATTTAAAAAGTAATAATTATTTTCACATGTTATTTATAATATTGTAATACAAATGAATTATCATAAATAAAACTAATTCTCTATTTAATTTACTAAGTGTAAATTTTCATATGTAATGCGGGTTTAAGGGCTTATCTTCTAACATGTCTATTTTTTTTATTTTCAACGTATAAATTAAAATTTTTGAATTTAATGTTGTTGGATAATTACTTTCATTTTGTGTTTATTTTAATTAAGAATGAGCTTTTTTTCTTTTTTATGTTGTAATCTTTTAGAAAATGGAATGTGTTATTCGAAAAGAAGAATAATTGTTAAAAAAAAAATTGAAAACAAGATTCGTTATAGCAAGATTGCTCGCAATGCATTCAGCTGTAGTACTTTTAAATTTCAAGTTCTATGTTAATAGTGGTACAACATTCCTATAGAGGTAAAACATCTAAGCAAACAAGCTACAAAAACTTATACCTTATATAGCTAATGATCTATGGCTCATTAGCATCAAGCTCATTTAGGCACGTAGAGGATATTTTTTTTTATTGAAAAAAAATAAAAATTATATTACTCATAGACTTTATAAAAGACTTTTCCTAAAAAGAAAAAGAAAAAAGAAAGACTTTATGCAAGTTTATTGTGTCACTAAGCAACGATCCATGAGACCTTCTCCTCAATGAACTTTCCCAAAATTCCTTCCAAATCTGTTTGTTTCTTTTCTTGGGATTGGTAGGAAGATAATGACGGTTTGAATCCTCCTTGGTTATTTCCCCATGACAAATTTGGATGATTTCTCCAACTTGGATTGTAGGTGTTCGAATATGGGTTATGTTGAGGTTTTTGGAAATTTGAAACATAATTTGCTTGCTCAGCATTTTGTGAAGCAAATGGATTTCCAGCTTGGCACTCGATACTAGTATGATTTCCACCACATAAATCACATTGTGCAGTTGGTTTGGATTCGAACTTGGATGACAAAGAATACATCTTTCTTGAAAGAGCAGCAACTTGAGCCGAAAAAGCATTCACTGAATCAATTTCATGCACTGTTGCTGGTATTTTTGCAATTACCCGCTCTGAATGCCACTGATTGTTGTTTTCTGCCATAATCTCTAACAACTCATCAACATCCTCCGGTGTTTTTCCCATTAAAGACCCTCCAGCTGCAGCATCAATCATTGCACGATAGTTTGAAACCAACCCATTATAAAATGTAGAGACTTGCAGCCAAATTGGTATACCATGATGTGGGCACTTCCTCAACATTTCTTTGAATCTTTTCCAAGCTTCATACAATGATTCTTGGTCATACTGTGTAAAAGATGTGATTTCATTCCTTAATTTTGCCGTCTTAGCAGGAGGAAAGAACTTGGACAAGAATTTCTGAACCAACTCATTCCATGTTGTAATTGATCCCGGTGGTAATGAATTTAGCCACTCCTTGGCTTTAGCCCAAAGTGAAAAAAGAAAAACCATCAATCTTATAGCATCTTCATACACACCATTTATCTTGTAAAGATCACACACCTCTAGAAAGTAAGCAATATGTGCATTTGGATCATCCTTTGACATTCCCCCAAATTGATTTGATTGAACCATTTGGATAAATGATGGTTTTATCTCAAAGTTATTGGATTGAACAGTTGGCTTCCTTATACCAGAAGTAGTTCTAGCAACATTAGGCGCAGCATAATCCCTCAAAGCTCTATGATTTCCACCTCCCTCAACAAATGGTGGATCCATAGCTGATTGTCTATTAGGAGGTGAGGTTGAACGCTTTCTCTCTCGATTTAGATGCCTAAATGTTCTATCAATCTCTGGATCAAATGGAAATTGGTTAAGGCTTCTTGTACATCTCATACAACAATCCAACAACCAGAAAATTAACTACCACAAAAACAACACAAAGTTACCTTTTTTATGATAAATGAAATAGAAGAGCAAAATAAAACTAAGATTAGGTAGTATCGATATTAATAAAATCAAACCATTCCCCGGCAACGGTGCCAAAAACTTGATGCGTATTTTCGCAAGTGTACGAATCGTTCAAGTAATAAAGTGTACAAAAGTATATGCTAAAGGGTCCTGCGGACATAACATTATATTTCTCATACTGACACTGTATTCACTTGTGGGCAGGCATTTAAATTTCTAGTATTGATCCTGCGTTCCTTTGAAGTTAAATATAAGGGCGGGTATTGATGCAGGGCCGAAACTTTAGTCATATTTTATTTAGTCTATTTTCCTTTTATTGTCATTTATGCTTGTTTTATTATTTCCCTATATGTTTACAGTTTTAACCTTATTAGATGACGTGGCTTAGGTTAGTTATTTTGGTAACAGTGCATTTTGTGTGTAAAAGGTTCCTGCACTGATATATTGAGCACCATAGTGTTAGAGATTCCCCATTCTGATATTTTTCTTGGCTAAGCTTGCACAACAATTCTATGAGAGAATTGCTCTAATTTCCCCCTTTTTTTAATCAAAGAAAAACAATTGTAGAATTATTTATACCCTCTATGACCAAGAAAGTATAAAGAAAGTACAAATCAAAGATCATGGCACTTGGTTGTACACAAGTAAAAATAGGCTTTACTAGTGACCTTGGACAAGCATACATGTGACATTTACATGGGAGTACTAACATTCTCCCTCACTTGAGTTGTCGGCATCCTTTTCAGCTTGGTTGGTTTTGAAGTCTTTAATTACTCCTTTGAACTGATCCAAGTGCACTACTTACTCTCACCTTTATGACCTGTTCTACTAAAATCTCTTCTATTTCTTTGGTTGTCTATAGTTTAGTGTCGACTTTGGCTCTTGTTAATCGATTGCATTCTTCATTGTCGACATCTTAATGGTAAGGCTTTAATTTTCTAGCACGAAACGTATGGTACACCTTCATCCAACTAGGGTGTTATGACTTTGTAAGAAGCTTTTTCAATCTTAGAAACAATATGAATTGGTCCATCATATCTACTAATAAATATTCTACCCCTTATGCATAGAGACCTAATTTGTTACTGCAATGAATTTATCATTACAAGAGCTCCTGCTTTAAACTTCAATGATATGCAGAAAATGGTTCCCCTATTCTTCATTATCTTGGAAGCTTTCTTTAAGGAGCCACGAGCAGTCTCAACATTTTGTTTCCACTATTTTTGTGAAATTGAAAGCTCTACAATCCATCCACTATGTGGGCTAAAAATGGTTGATGTCTATTCCTAATCTATAAAGCACTCTTATTGGTGGAAGATCTTTTCTAAGCAATGAAACCAAATTGGGCTATATTTAGCAATTACAATCAATTCTTTTGGTTTGCTATCATATAGAATCACAAATACTCTTCTAATAACCCACTGAATCCATCCAACTATGAATGGTAGCTAGAAGATGTGTTAAAATGTAAACTAAGCAGCCTAAATAGTTCGGATCAGAAGGCCCCTACAAATCGGATGTCTCTATCACTCACAATGTTCTAGGAAACACCCTAATATTTGACAATGAATTTAAAAAAACAAGTAAGTTGTCTCTTCTATAGAGTAGTAGTTCTCCAATGGAATAAATATTGTATAATTCAAGAACCTATCAGCCATAGGTAAAACAACTATTAGATTTCCAACCTTAAGGAAATTATTGACGTAGTTCGTTAAGCCACTCTCCCATGGCCTCATTGGAATTGGCAAGGGTTCCAGCATCCTCTCTACCTTCTTCTTTTCAAATTTATCTTATTAATAGATGAGATAGGTCCTTGTTTGTTGCATTGTTTTCTCACACATTTAAGGCCAATAATACCCTTACTTCAACAGAGCATACATCCTTTGTTAACTCAGATGAACCACCCATAAGGTGTCATAATACTCCCTCACAAGTGTCCTCCTTAAGTTCCCTTAAGCCCTTGTATATTGCATTGTATCCTCACACATTTGAGGCTAATAGTACCCTTACTTCAACATAACGTACATCCTTTGTCAACTTGGATGACCCACCCACAAGGTATCATAGTACTCATTCACAAGTGCCCTTCCTAAGTTCCTTACTCTTAGAACAAAAATTATACTTCCCTTGTGCAAGAGTAAGCCATCCTTTTTTTGAAACTAGCATGTCTTCCCTTCACGTACCAATTTAAGGAGTGTTTGTACCATAGAATGCTGGGTGTTAGGGGTCACATGCAAACACCACATGTATGCTTCTCTAGGTGCTTGTGTGCAACTATGTGTAGGGTAATTTTGTAATTGGAAAATTATGTATGTTTGTATTTTTCAACCCTTATGTCATAGGTGGAGGTGGTAAGATGAGCCATGAAAGGGCCAAGCCATCGAAAGTGTTGGGCGTAACCATGTATCTCCCCACTTACGTCAATGAGAACAAGTAGAAGAATTTCATATGCAATCCTTGTGCCATGATCTTTGATATATTCTTGCTTTATACTTTCTTGGTTGTTTTATTATTCTTTGTTGCCTTGATTGTCACTTGTTTTGTTTGTGTGCTTTCGATGTGCATTTGTTTGATGTTGTGTAATACTTCAATGATTGACTTGTAACTACACCCTTGCTTAATTTTTGTTCATAAGGTATAACAACCAATGTCACTTGTGCTAATTATATTTACTTGCTTCCTTTTAGTTATAGCAAGTGTTGAAAGATTTGAGTGTAACTAAGTGGATCGTTATAATTAGTATCAAAACTTTGTGTTTTTAGAGGTAAAAGCCTAATGAAGAACAAATCATGCTTTGATTCATATGACCAAAAATTAGGTGAGCTTGCAGGCTTGCTAGAGACAATACAATAATTAACTTCTAGAATGATTGTAGCTGAAGAAATCAACTTTCGTGGTGTTATGACAATTGTTGAAAGTTTAAAAGCAAGAATTATTTCCCTCAAGAGAAGTAAGGGAATAATATCCCTTGTAACTTCTAGTGCATCATCTAGTGATGAACATATGGAGGGTGTCTTGAATGCAGCACAAGGTTTGGTAGGAAAACTTTGAGATGATATATGTTTGGTAATTGATACCATCAAGATGGAGCTTAGTGAGATGAACATCAAGCTCAATGTTACTTACCAAGTTGCTTCCAACCAACTAGTTAACCTCAATAAGGCGGGTATGGAAGAGTCAAAGTGCCATAACCTCGACCTTAGAGAAGGGCATAAGATGCCAAAGAGCTTGAGAATTTCATCTTTGACATGGAGCAATACTTTCAAACAATATGGAACAACTTAGAGAAGTAAAAGTTTATCAATGATACCGCGTATCTATTTAGTTATGCTAAGTTATGATGGAGGAGGAAGTATAATGAGATCCATGAAAGATAGTGCCATGTGAGCTCTTGAGAAGATTTGTGAAGAGAGTTGAGGACTAATTATTTCCTAAAAGTGTTAAGTATTTGGCTCGAAAGAATTTATTCAGCCATAAGAAAATTAAGCAATTCTTGACATTGATGTTGAATATTCAAGACATGTCGAAGAAGGATAAGTCATTTTTTCTTACTAGATGGGTTGAAGCCATGTGCAAGAACTCACTACTACAAAAACTGACTTTAAATTGAGTGACTTAAAATGTAAAGTCGGTTCATTGCGTGAACTGACTTTACATTTTAGGATTTTTTTTCTCATTTTTCACTCCACCTTGTATTCAATATATATAGCATAAAAACCAAAATATAACAATAATACAAATAATTGAAAATTTAAATATAATTAATTACTTGATAATTAAATTTATTACAAAAAAATAATGTATATACAATACACACACACACACATACACATATAGAAAGTTAACTTAAATTACAAATAAAATAATTTCATCAAAGTGTAATTGGATTGTGCGAGCAAGCTTGGTTGACTTAAAATAACCAGCATTGTGACCAGGAAACTGGACAAAAAATAGCTGATCTATATAACAATTCATTTCCCTACATACATGAGCACGTAAACATCCATCAAACAAGTAGTCTAAACTTCAGGGACATACGAATGGAGAAATTAAATCATTATAAATATTACCATAAAAATAGATTACCACAACGACATCTTAGCACTTTATTAATCATTTTTCTATAAATATGAAGTTATCTGGAATCTCTGCTGGTATTTTTAATGCTATAATGAGCTCTAAATATGAAATCAAGTGTAACTCCAATTTGTTACTTGGCTTGTATGAGTTTTGGTGCCCTTAAACATATGGAATAATTTTCTAATATGTTCATGGGCACCAAAACTCATACAAGTCAAGTAACAAAATATGAGTTACACCTGATATCATATTAGAGCTCATTATAGCATTAAAAATACCAGCAGAGATTTCAAATAACTTCATATTTATAGACAAATGATTAATAAAGTGCTACCATGATGTTGTCATAAGGAAAGTAGGCAAGAGAGATGAGATAAAGTTTGGGCTAAAAACAGGTTCATAAAACAATGCATTCCCCTTAATACATGAGCACATAATCATCTATCAAACAAAACATCCATCAAATAAGGGACTTAAGACACAAGAATAGAGAAATTAAATCATTAAAAAAATTATCATTATTTGTCATATGCTATTCAAGATCATCAGAATCTTCTACTGATTCTTCTTGTGATGATATAATTTGAATCATGTGTTCTGCCCATTCCTCTCGTAAATCATCAAAAAATATTTGTTCATAGCACGTCTTGTTCCAACCAAAGAACTACATGTATTTAAAATCAAAATAAGAATGTAATTTCATGTATTTACAAAAAAATAACTCATATATGTTAAAAACTTTTTGTATATGGGTAAAATATATTACCACATCATCAATTGGAATTTTGATATTTGTGATGATTTCGCTCATAAACTTCATGAAATAATAATCACACATGACTCCATTATTTTGTTGTGGAACCTACAAAAAACAAGTGTACATGATTTTCCATATTCGAACATCTTTATTATTCAATTGTAAAATTAATAAAATTTTTAATATTCGCTTGTACATACCATAACTTTTGTCCATATAAGTTTATGAGATTTGTTTAAGGGCAATGCCCCTAAACTTGTTCCACAACTTTCATGCCTTATTAAGGTTTAAAATGATTAGTGTTTTATTAAATATTACAAAAAATAATAGAAGAAACCAATATCTAGCTATAACTCTTACATTTCAACAACTAATTTTGTATCTTTACTCAATTCTATTTAAGCTAAGTCACAGTACCAAGTATGATTATTGAATAGATCAATGATTACCAATATCCAATGATCTTGACCTTGTTCAAACCTTAGTAGCCAAGGGATTATCAACTTTTGATTTATGTTAAGTGTTAATACCCTATCACATAATTGTTTAGCTCTGGCGCTAACATCTTTCTCTTGATATTGATTGACATATGAAGAATCATAGAACATTGCTAAATATGGCGAGTGATTATGTTTAAGTCATTAATAACACGCCCTATATAAAAGATATATATATAAGTAATTAGATAATATAAATATAATTATATATGTTCTACATAAATGAAAGAAAAATAAATAGATTGAGAACTCACCTTGTCTACACTTGAATTATACTTAAATTGATCATTTGATATTCAAATAGTTGCAATATGCACTCGATCGATATATAAGTTTGGTCGAGGTCTACACTACAAATTTCTATAGGAAGTGGTATAGTTCGTCCATCATTTATGCAAGATGCCCTCCCAACAATAGTCATCAAAGTGTCAAGATTTATTCTGAAGTTTAAAGCATAATCATAACTATACTTTTTCCAAGGCTTCTTCTTGAATGACTTGGTGCGGGATAATTGGACACTAGACATAGATTTAGCACGAGATACTTGCTTCTTATCTCTTAAATGTGCATGATAACTGTATTTTATAAAGTTGTTTTAATCTATTTTTTTAATTATAATTGTTATGTTTTTGACATTTTTAGTTAAATTAAATAATATTTATTGTTTATGTGTTAAGGAATATATTTTTAAGAAAATTAAATAATTTGAATAAAAAACGTACTTAATTGCAAATTTATGTCCAAAAATATAATTTAAAATAAAAGAGTGCTTAATTGCAATTTATAATAGTCTAAAATATAATTTAAATTAAAATCGGGCTTAATTTTAATTAAAGAGAAGAAGTCCACGCGCCATCATCCACGCGCGCAACGTGAGCCGTCGAATCACACAAGAAACGGTTAGGATGAGCTCGTGTTCTTCAAACCCGACAAAAGCGAGTGGGTACGTTATTTCTGGAGTCACGTGGCTTGGTGCCCGAGTGGGGCCCACCTGTCTCGTAGGCCGGTGTGTAGGGTGGGACCCACGTGTCTCACGTAGCTGCCAAGGCATTATTCCGTGTGGCCGATTTAAATGCGCCCTGTTAGACAACCAATCGAAAATTACCACATGTCCCATCATTCCTTTCAGCCAATCATGTGTTGACACGTGGCAAGTTTCGGTGAGCGCAAAAACGTAGAATCACGCACGCGTTCCAGCAGCTGTCCCCCACATTTCTCGCACCCCAATCTCGTGCGATGTACTCCGCGTGCAACCGTTTCCTTCCTCCAATTAAATGCTACCACGTGTCCCACTGTTTCTTACAGCAAATCAGATCGCTACAAGTGGCAGCGTATATCGAAAAGTAAAGCAGAAATGCGCGGCTACCTCCCATTCAATTTTAAACAATTTTTTCGATTCAACCGTTTGTCCCCCACGCAGAATTTATTTTTATTTTTGATGTAAATTTTTTACGCGTGTCTAAAAAATGTATTATTTTAGATGTATTTTTTTAGTTATAAATAGGGCATTTATTGCTGAAAAATAGGAGTTTTAGAGTTTAGAGTTTTGGATTTTTAGTAGTGTTTGAGGCTGGACTGTGGAACACGCAGAATCCATTTTTGGCTTCTGTTGTGTTCTGCATGTGCCAAATATTTACGATCCGAAATGATTTAATTTTCCTATATTCTTCTTCTAATATTCCTTAACTATTGTAATTTTTATTTCCATTATGAACTAATTTATTTTTGCTAAGACTATGATGTAGTAGTTGAATCAAGAAAATCTTATTTCTTTTGTTATTGTTATATGCGTTCATTGTTTTCAAGTTGAGTATTTATTTCCATGCTTAATGCTTTTAAATTTCTGATCAAGATTTAGATGATTTGTTGCATTATATTGAGACCGAGAGGAGATGTGTAATGAATGCTTCTTGTGATAAATACCGTATGTTGAATGCGAGTGTGACACCTAATGCATGATGTATATGGTTATTCTAGAAATTCCATAAATCGTAATGTGCTTGTTTGTGATTAAATCTTCATAGAAATATAGTTGGTTTTCATAGATAATTAATTCTAATATAACTCGAGAGAGAGTATTAGATAAATTTGGGTTTTTCAACCATCACTTTTAGCTTTTATTCTCATATAACATGACTTGAAATTGGATTGAATTGATTTAGTAAAATCAAATGCCTTATCATTTTTAATCATTTGTAAACAATTTCACCAATTGACGATCGTTCTGGATAAAATCAGAGCGAAATAATTTTAGTACTTAACAAACTATAGTGACAAATCTCCATGGGAACGATACTCTACTTATCAAATTTTATTACTTGTGACCGTGTATGCTTGCACGTTTTATGTTCTCCAAAAGAGACAACAATGCCGCATTTAAGAGTTATGGTATAATAGACTAAAAAAACTATTATGTATGTTAGTAACAATAAAAGATATAGTAAAATAATAGTAGTAAACAAGTGTTATCTTTTAAGTTAAAAAATAGTATCACGTCAAAATTTAGAACAACTTGAATTGACGACCAAGCCACATACTGTCCAACCGCCTCTTGGACTGTGGTAGCATCAGAAGGCACATGTAGTGGACAATCATGAAGCAATGATTGATCAATTACTATTTGCCAATGATTATGCAAATATTGATTATGAATCATCTGATCATCCCTCAATTGTTGTACCATTCCAATAGCAACAAAGTCCGTTGACGAATGATGTTTTAACAAATATTTCATATTCTGTAAAAAATTTAAGTGTTATATATAAAATATAAAACATATAATAAGAAATAAAAATAATAGATTATATACACCAGAAATTAAAATCTTACCACATATGATTCATCAAAAAGGGGAGGACTCCCATGTGGGGTAGCTATTGGATGTACATTCTCACCAAAACGTTCATCGCGGTTTGATTGATGGTAAGAATGCGCAAATTGCATTGGAGAAAATGAACCACTACTTGATTGCATATGCATTCCTGGCATATAAGGAGGACCAATAGGATGACTATATCCCATACTGGATGTAGTTTGAGCGCAATAAGATTGTGTGGTTGGCATGCCTATCATGGATGGTGGCATGCCTGACATGGATGGTTGCATGCTTGGCCAATATGGCATGCCCTGGTTGTAGAATGATGACATGCCTAACATGTGTAGTGATTGATATTCTTTTATAGTGACAATCTCACTTAACACTAAGGCCTCAAAGAAGTTGACTTATTCTTCAATTTTAGTGTACTTCTCCTTACTAACCTTCTGAGGCTTTTGTTTTGGAATGTTAAAATACTCCATATAACGATCATATTGGCTACCTCCCTAACACGACTAGGATGGTCACGTCCGAATGCATGATATAGAGCATCTCTCTCAGGCTTTTCGATTATTTCACCCCTAGATATTTGTTCTTGAACATCTCTTTACAAATAATAAAGCAAACAAACATATCATGCTTTATTACATCAATTATTAAAAATCATTAAGACTTTGTATCAACCAAAATTACTAACCAACTTATTTAGTTGTTCTTCTCCTCGCTTAGTCATCAGTCTTGAATTCTTTGTTTTGGGAGTCTTTGTTTCTATGTACAATTCAGTTCGGGTAATCGGTTTACCCAATTCAGCTTCCTATATAAATTATGAAAAATTTATTAACCATGATATGAAATTAAATTGAGGAAAATAAATATAAAAATATTTTAAATTAAAACAAATTAATAATATCATTTTATATTTAAGTTCAGGATTTGAAGACCTCCTAGTATAGTTAGGAAGAATGTTATGCATTTGTATATTCTCATATTCTTCCTTAATAATTTGAAATTCATTCGTACGTCTATAATCCACCAAGTCTTTCCAAACTTGAGGTGTAATCCAGGGGTGTCCTTCAGGGATTTTGTAGAGCTCTACCTCATCAAGTGGTTCCAAATATGGAAACACATAATTTCTTACCAATCTGGAAGTCTTGTATTCCTTCCAAGTCTTATTTTCAATCTTATAACACTTGCTCTTCCAAGTTTCATCAACTTTGTAACAATTCTGTAAAAACACACTACAAAAGATTAGATATAATACAAAAAAGATATAATATATAATTGATTATAAAATATAAGAGACTTACACAAATGGTTATCCATATTTTGAACTTTTCATCTTCGTCAACCTAAGACCAATCATTTATATTGATTGGTATACTAGACTTCACAAGTCTACCAATAGAGGATTTCAATTGTTGGCCATTTTTCCCTATTGGATTACTAGTAGCATCAAATAGTACAGGTACTCTATCATCTGGGTTAAGTGGAGCATCAGGTATATTCGTCTAACCCCTTGTTTTCAAATGCTCCAATGGATCATTTGGATCTACAAGCTTTGTTACCCGAGGATCCATGAAATATCTACAAACAATGAAGAAATATAAATTAATTAACAATTTTAGGAATATATATATATATAAGATTTACTACAACAATATAGAACATACGTTATGTTTAATTAGGTTGTTGATCGTATACATATATTCCTTCACAATCACTTCAAGCCCATGACGAAGAATCATCATCATCAACTAGATCATTACATACATTAGGCAATTTATTTGAGAAATTACTAATATTGATTAATGTATCAAGCATAGGGTCGTCATCTTCTAAAGCATCACAATGGTAAAACTCTTTTTGTGGAGGCATTAGCACAATAAACCATCTTGTGTCAATTTGATCTCTCACGTAAAATATTTGTTTTGCATGAAGTGCTAACATGAAAGGATCATCAATGGGACTTATCTTGGATAAATTTACAAGGGTAAATCCAAAATCATCTATTTTATATCCAACATTGATAACATCTTCGAATCAATCACACAAGAAAACTGTTTTATGGAAGACCTCATAATCCAATTCTCAAATCTCTTGTATTATACCATAATATGTTCTATCAAAGAGTACATGATTACCATATTTTGAACTGGAAAATTCCATAGTTTGTGCAACCATCTTCACACCACTATTCTTATTTACTCAGACTTTATCCCTAGCTTGAGTCATAAACCTCGATCCATTTATTGTGAAACTAGAAAATGATTTGACATCGCGTTTTGGCCCATGTGTAAGCCATTGTAAACTTTCTAATATTTTATGATTGGGTTTCTTGAGTTCATCTCGAATCTATGTATACAAAAACATGAAATGTGATTAGAGCAAAGTTTTAAAACATTACATAGATCTAGGAACATATGAATTTTTATTTGTGACACTTACATGGTTGCGAAACCAATTAATAAGCTCTCGCTTATGTTCATCATACAACCATTTTTCTCCTCTCTTTTTTATAACGAGGAACGATCTTAAATAAGTTTAAATACATCATGTAATGTTATTAAAGATATATGAAGTATATATCATCATTAATAGTTAAATAAAAAATGATTTTTGCATAAATGGAAAGATTGAACATCACTTACTTTATGTACTGTTGTGCCTTATTATTATTTACCAAAATGATTCGGTATTCTTTTTCACATCGAGTGTGATCAATAAACAATTTCTTACTTCCACCAAGTATAGGGTTACCTACTTGGATCATGTGACATTCTAAGAACAACTTGTGCATAGGATTCCCAATTTCAGTGCAACCACTAAAGTATTAAAAAAAAACTCAATGGCCTCTTCAGTAATGTAGCATTCCACCATGCATCCTTCAGGTCGATTTCTATTATTTACATATCCTTTAAGGACTTGCATATCTCTCTCAAAGGATACATACACCTTAAGTAAGTAGGACCACACAATTGAACCTCTCAAACTAAATGAACACATAAGTGAATGATTATCATAAAGAAAGAAGGAGGAAAATATTTTTCAATTAGACACAAAGTCTCTACAACATCTTTCTATAAAAAGTTTAACTCGCCAATTGATATAGATTTCTTGCATATTGTATTGAAGAATGAACAAAGATGAATTATTGATAATTGGACATGTTTTGGAAGAATTGATCTAATAGAAACTGGTAATAATTGTTGCATTAAGATATGAAATTCATGTGATTTCAATCCATAAAGTTTCTTATCGGTGATAGACACAAAATTTCTTAAGTTGGATGAGTAACCATCGGGAACTTTCACACCCTCCAAACATTTACAAAACACATCCTTCTCTTCTGTTGACATTGTATATAATGTTGGTGGCAAGTATGTTCGATTCTTTTCATTTTCCACCCTTGGTTCCAATTCAAATTGTATGCCTAGTTTCTTAAAATCCAGTCTTGCTTTAATTCCATCCTTTGTTTTTCTAGGTATATTAAGTAAAGTACCAATCAAGCTCTCACATACATTTTTCTCAATGTGCATGACATCTAAGATGTGATGAATGTGTAGGTCTTTCCAATAAGGTAATCAAAATATTGATTTTTTATTCCAAAAACCATGGTATACTAATTCAAACTCTTTTTCATTTTCACCTATTTCATTAGTTGACCTCTTTCGTTTCCCTACCTTAGTGAGTTTTTTTATCTTTCCATATCGTTTGAATGTCATACCATTCAATTGCCTTAATATCTAAACACCTCGCAAATGTCGGGGTGTATGATCATGATATTCTTCACCATCGAACGATTTCTTTTGGTATCTAAACTTGTGTCCACATGGAAAAAATATTCTATGTCTTCTATAAGACATCTTTCGTTCATGAACAAGATAAGTTGTAGAAGTACCATCACTACATATAGGGCATCCCTTGTAACCATTTGTTGCATATCCTGATAAGTTTCCATAGGTAGGAAAATCATTAATTGTCCACAAAAGGACCCAACTTAAGTTAAAGTGTTCTTCTTTATGTGCATCGTAAACATTTACACCATCATTCCATAACGTCTTTAAATCATCTATCAGAGACTACAAATATACATCAATATCAATACTGGGTTGTTTCGGTCCTAAGATCAATAATGTTAACATCATGAATTTTCTTTTCATACACAACCAGGGAGGAAGGTTGTATGTTACCATAATTATTTGCCAACAACTATATATACAACTAAGGAAACTATATGGATTAATTCCATCAGCAGCAATGGCAAGACGAAGATTGCACGGATGAGATGCAAATTGAGGAGATAAATCATCTACTACTTTTCAATTTGGAGAATCACAAGGATGACGTAGCAATCCATCATTATATCGATTATCTGAAGGCCAAGTCAACATTTTTTATGTCTCTTTACTTTTGAACAACCTTCGAAAGCAAGGAATCAGAGGAAAGTACCAAAGAATCTTTGCAGGCACGCCTTTCTTATGTGTTGTCTCATTTGTACCATGCTTCCATCTCGATTCTTTACACATCAGACAATCATCTAATGTCTCATATTCTTTTCTATAAAGAATGCAATAATTTGGACAAGCATGAATCTTATGATATTCCATGCCAAATCGACTAAGAGATTTCTTCACTTCATACATTGAATATGGCAATTCAATACCCTCAGGAAACATATTGACTAGTAGATTTAGTAATTTTGTGAATCCCTTGTCAGAAAAACCATGTTTTGCCTTCACATTGTACAAATAAACCAATCTCGACATTTTAGTGTATTTTTTGCATTTTGGATACAACGGTTTTTCGACATCTTCTAGAAAAAATTTTAAAGGTTTCGGGATCATCCTCACGTAATTCATCTTCAACACCATGAAACATATTTTTTGTTTGTACATTATGATAAGATGTATGTAATCCACATACATTCTTATTTATCTCTTCCCCATGAGTATTACTAATATTTTCTCCATGATAATACCAACATTATTATTTTATTTGAACTCTTATATATATATATATATATATATATATATGTACTATAGAAAAAGAAAAAATAATAATTTTAAAATAATATTTAAACAAATACACAAAATTATATAATTTTAAAAACCAATTGTCTAAAAAGAATATACTATATATATCCAACTTAAATTTTAAAGAGTCAAATAAAATAATAATTGACCTAAAAAACATTGTACCTAAAAACAATTTTCAATGGTAAACTGCATTTTTTAATTTAAAAAATGCACGTAGGACATAGCGTCGGTTGACATGGAGAACCGACGCTATCCATATGTGTAGCGTCGGTTCAGTGTAAAACCGACTTTAAATTCATTATAAGTCATTTTTTTTTTCAAAAACTGACTTTACATAGCGACTTAAATACCCATTTTTGTAGTAGTGACTGAATTATAGAGGCAAAGAGTTTTAGACTTTCCAAAAGCACAACTATAGAGTGCTTGATATATTATGCTATTGAGCCTAGTCAAAACAAGAAGACATACTTGACTTCCAATAGGAACAACAACAATAAGTTCTCAAAGCCAAACAATGAAAAAAATGGAGAAGTAGTATTCCAAAAGCCATAGAGTAGAAAAGAAAAAAAAACCTTGCCACCTAACACCAATAATCATGGTTGGAAGCCAAAGCCCTCATCCAGTAACTTTTTGTGAAATAGGGCTCTATGAGTAGCTAATTGACCAAATTGCAAAAAAATTGTTGCACTATAAGTTTCCTTAGGTGTGAAAGAACAAGTTAATGAAGAAGAGACAAAAGGTGAGGAAGAGCCTGGGTGTATGGGTATGCTACATTTTTTGGAAGCCCTAAAAAATCAAATAGATAATCCAAGGAAAGTTATTAAGAAAGTTCTTTTAGTTTTGGAGGGTACTCAAAAATCAAAAACTTATAAGAGAAATAATGGTAGATTCTGGAGCTACCAATAACTTCATTACGAAAGGTGAGGCAGAAACTTGGGTTAAAGTTGGAAATGGATGTGGGAAAATTGAAGGCCTATAACTCTCAAGCCAAAGAAAATGTAGGATTGGCCAAACAAGTGAAAGTAAGACTTGGAAAATGAAGGGGATACTCTAACATTATTGTTGTCTCTATGGATGACTTTAATGTTATCTTGAGGATAGAACTCACGATGGGATAAAAAATTCATTCTTGTACTATCTGTAGAAAGTCTCTTGATTATGGGTAGCAACCTAAATGTTGTACAATGAAATATGCAACAATTGAGGGAACCAAGGCTCTTATTTGTATTACAATACAAAAAGGGTTTGAAGAAGGGTGATCCCTCATTTGTGGAAATTCTTATGCTATAAAAGAAGAAAGGGAGTGATAAGGAGGAATTTCCTTTCCAAATTGTGCAATTATTGAAGTCCAATAAGGATATCATACCTAATAATCTTTCAAGACTCTCATATTAAAAAGAGATATAGACCACAAAATTGAGCTCTTAAATGGAGTCAAGCCACCTACAAAGGCACCGTATAGAATGTCATTGCCAAAGCATGAGAAAGCTTCAACAATAATTGAATGACTTACTAGAGGCAAAATTTATTATGCCATCAAAATATCCTTATAATGTGCCAATGTTTATTTAGAGGAACCAAGATGGGAGTTTAAGATTGTGTATTGATTATTGGGCTTTCAATGAGGTGATAGTGTGAAACACATCCATTCCTTTGATATCTAATTTGTTTGATTAATTGAGTGGAGCCAAATACTACACCAAGCTGGATCTAAGGAAGGGTTACTACCACATCAAAATCGAGGAAGGGGATGAGCCAAAGATAACATATGTTACTTGTTATAGGGTATTTGAGTTCTTAGTGATGCTTTTTGGGTTGACCAATACTGTAGCCACATTCTGCATCCTAAAAAATTAAGTCTTGTAGGATTATCTCAACCAAGTTATGTTAGTCTATCTTGATGATAATGTGGTGCATAGATCTAGTCTTGAAAAACATGTTGAACATTTACGACTAGTATTTAAGAAGTTGAGAAATCATTAGTTGTATGTGAAGAAGGAAAAGTGTTCCTTTACTCAAAAGATAATCAAGTTCCTTGGTCACATTATTCTCCAAATATTTGATGCTATATTTGAAAGCGTCCATAAAATCGACAAATACAAAAAAATATTAAAAATTGGTGAACATTGTAATAATTATCTATTATTACATAATTAAAAAGAGAATCAAAGTTCTCTTAAATTTATGATAAATTAATATACTTAATAAAATTATAATCAATAAAATATGATTAAAAATTATTGAAAGAGACTGTTTTTACTTGCTTCTATAAGTTATAATGCATTAAATATTTTGGGATTTTAATATTTTTCACATTATTTTTCAAATTTTGAATGTAATATGTTGAGGTATTAATACATAGATTACGGACAAATAAAATGGTGTCCAAGTAATTCGTGCTTTTAAAATTTTAGTTTGAAATGTGTAGTGTAGTTATACATCTAAGTATATCATTTTTTTTATAAATGTAAAATTTAAGTGTTTTGAATGTTTAATTAAGCTTCATTTAAGTAATAGATTTTAAAGTTCAAAAATTAATAAATATCATTGTTTTTGTTTGTGGATATATATTTATTTTACTATAAAATTAATCATGTATATATTTTTTCTTTACTTTATTTTTAATTTTCATGTGAGAGCCCAAGTCCCATTTAATATTTTTTAAAGAATTTCTTCCCTTTATTTCAACTTTAAAATTTATTAGTTTTAAATGTCTTTTTCTTCAATTAGCATAATAAATATTTTGAATTTATAAATTTGATTTATAGATAGTCTAAAATGATCCAAAGTATTTTTTTTATAGTTTTGTTGCATATTTTAGAAATTTTGATAAATTGAGTGAAAATTACCAAAATGCTCTTAGTTGCGTAGTTTAGAAAATTTCTAAAAAAAATGAGCACTTTAGTAATTTTACAATCTAGATTTCCTTATATTCTTAGGTCATTGTAATTGAGTAAAAAATTACAAAAATGCCCTTAGTTTTATAGTTTTGAAAGTTTTAAGGGAATGACATTTTAGTAATTGGATAACCTATTTCCTTCATATTTTTCCACACATTTCTAGTGGGTTCTTAGCCCATACATAATTTATTGAGCTCCATGGGGGAGAGAGGGAGGGAAAGAGGAGAGAAGAGAAGAGATGGAAGGGAAGAGAAAGAAGAAAGGCCAAATCTATTTTCATTTACATCTATAGGAAGGGATAATTCAGCAGACTCTATAGAACAACTAGAACAATATCGATGATAGAGTACTATAACTTTTTACTAAAATTTTAAAAGTATTTGTCTATTGTGTTCATAATATTTTAATTTATTAAGTTTTCACAAAATTAGTTTTTCACAAGTTTAATTTCTTCTTATTAGAAATGAGTATTTTGTGTTTAGAATTCAGATAATTGACTTTTATATGAATTCATAAATTTTATTCGGATTTATAATATAATTATAGATTTTGATTAGAACACAAAAATTTATGTTTAACTTTTAATAACATTTCAGAATAATATTATTATGTTAGTTATGAAGCTTTTACTCAATTTTATATCTTGATTTAAGTATTATTTTTTCATAATATTATGTATATTAGTAAGTATTATTATTTTTAAACTAGCATTGTCCCCCAAATTTAATAGTAACAGAATAAATAAATAATGTGTCCTAGTCTACGTGTATATAATTAAAATTTTCATCTGTGTATGCAAAATACTCTTGTACATGTATGACTAGCTTTCCCTTTCCCAGATCAAGCAGTAACATAAGAGATAAAAAAATTAATTAATAGGCCCTATTTACATGCGTATGACCAAAACACATGTAATTAAAACTTTTTTGTCTACATGTATAAAGAACTCTGTATATGTATGACCAGCTTTCCTCTAGGAGCATATTTGGTGAGCTTTTCCTAATTTTTATAATTTATTTCATGTAAGCTATTCATCTATTTTGCTTACATAAACGTATTTGTAGTTATTTGTATTACTCCAAATTATTAATATAGTTTGTGAATACATTCATATTATAACTTGTATTAATTTTATAGTTGAATCATTATAAGTTCAATAGATATATTAATAACTATTATTTTCTTGAGTTTGTTCACTCAATGAGTATTTTTACTCACCCATTTTTTTTAATTTTTTCCTTCAAACAACAGTAACTTTTGATTGAATACTTGAGTACTATAAATGAGGCTTAAGTCGGTTCACGATATTATCATGTATGGTTTGTCATTCTTCTAGAATTATTAGGATATTATTCTAGTTTCTTGGTGATTTATTTATGTTAAAGGTTTATCATTCTTTTGGAGTTACTAGGATATTATTCTAGTTTCTTTGTGACTTATTTATGTTAAAAGTTGTTTTATAACTCCTTAATGACTGTGAAATGTATAATAGGTCATTGTTAATTAATAGTTAGTATTATCTTATTTTGTAACTAGTTATACGAGTGGTGGGTTTTGAACTCTATGAACAAATAAATGTCATGTTCTATTTTGTATAGGTTGGTTTAGAGTAGAAAATCATTAGAGACTATGCTAAATTTTGTTTTAATTCTAGAATGTAATAGAACTTCCTTAAGTAGTAGTGAACTTGGGGTGGATCTTGACAATTTGGTATCAGAGCGTAGGTTTTACATCTTGAAGACATGGAACAATTTATTATGATATTAGATAATTGTAGGGTGATGATTGTATAGGGAATAAATTATATTTTGTTTCTAGGAACCTTTATTTCTCTTTGGGAGGATGTAGTATTTATGGTTTTGTTTATGGAGAAATTAATAAGTAAAGATTATATTGTGTTAACATCATGAAGAAGAAGAAGAAGAAGAAGAAGTATAAGTTAAGAATGTTACCTTATCTTGATGGAGAATATATATTTAAGTTTATATATGGTTAAGGTATATGATCTTCTTAAGAAATGTTTTACTTTGACTTTTGAAAAAAAAATTAGAGTAAATGAGTATATCAATTGCTTAGTTTTCATGTTTATTTGATAATAACCATTGTATTATTTAAATGATGATCCATGCAATTTAAATGTATTTCTTAAGGTATTTTGAACGTGTTGAAGAATAATGAAGTGATATCTATATTGAAAGGATGGAGTAAATGATTAGAGAACATGGTAAATATGGAAAATATGATTACATGAAGAAATATTGTGAAATATTATTGAGAATAAATAAGTTGACTTTCTTTGTAAGATGATTTTATCTAATCCAATTTCATATCATGCCATATAAATTAGTTATTCTTTCAATCTTTTTAAAGGTGAATTAAGTAGCCTTAAGATTGTGTATTGACCATGGATAGAAAAATAAGATCACCATATGCAAAAGGTATCTCTTTCCTCATATCGATGATATATTTGACCAATTACAAGGTGAAAATATGTTGTACGATTTGGAAAAAGAGACAATTTGAATCCTTGCATATATAGGTTTATTCAAAGTTATAAAGTGCATTTGTCGGGTTGCTTATCACTTGGTTTTAAATCCTGAACTTTCACTAATTCGTGATATCTATTTCATTTTTATATGCTTTAGAAGTATGTGTATGATCTTTCTCATGTTTTGGAACCTTAACCCATTCAAGTAGGACAATACCTCAACTATAATGATAAATTAGTACAAGTTTTTTATAGGAGAAAACAAGTACTTAGAAATAAGATTGTTTCTTCGGTGATAGTCCAATTCAGGAACCATGCAATTTAAGAATCTATCTTGAAACTTGTAGGATTCCTTCAAAAGTTTCAGAAATGGAATGAAAATGAGATATCATAACAATAAATTTTTGTACAAGAATGAGTATGAACTACTCAAGGATATGGTTAATTGTTTCATCAAGTTAGCTAACTATCTACCAATAAAGAATCATTACTTGGTGAACATTTTAAGTAAGAAGTATATTCGTAAATCATTCAATTTCAAGGAGTTCCAAAGTTAATTGTTCCTTATCAAGATACTAAGTAAACTTAAAGCGTATGAAAGTATGTATAAGAAGTTTTGAGCATAAAATAATCATTTTAATATGCCATTCAAATGTTGGAAAAAAATTTATAAACTGGTACTATGAATTTCAAAGGAATTAAAGATGATATTTCCACTTATGGAGTTTGTGTACCACAAATATTATCATAAATATTATATTAATATCTCATGAATATTCAAAAGTTATGTTAATTATAAATAATGAACTACGAGGAAAGTGATTATGTTTGTCTCAAAGAGTTATGATAATTATGAATAATGAACTACAAATGATTATGTTTGTCTCAAAGAACAAGTTTGGAATGGTGTTACTCATTTCGGAGTCAAGGAAAACTTATCACCACATTATATCAAATCTTTTCGTGTCATCAAAGCATATTAAAGATATTATGTATCAGGTATACTAATTGCCTGAATTATATCTCACATTCAAGATGTTTTATGTATCAGTTTTACATAAATGTTAGAATGATTAAGATATAATCAAATGGTCAGAGTTATCTCTATATGGAAGAACCAATGAAGATAATTGATAACAGAGTCAATATAATTTTGAGATCAAGTCATAATCAATGGTAAATGTTTAATAGAGGTACCATATTACGGAGGACACTACTTATAAGTTTCAATTGAAATACCTACACGTATTCTATTTGGTTAACTCTAACATTTTAAATTTTGAGGATAAAATTATTTTAAAGGGGTAGATTATGAGAGCCTAGGTCCCATTTAATATTTTTTAGAAAAGAATTTCCCCCCTTTTATTTCGCTTTGTTTTAAATTTTTTAAAGTTTTTAAAGTCTTTTTCTTCGATTAGCAAAAAACAAATTTCAATTTTTAAATTTAATTTATGGGTAGTATAAAATAACTAATGTATTTTTTAAATTTTGTTACATATTTAAATTTTTTTAAATAATTGAGTAAAAATTATCAAAATGCCCTTAGTTGAGTAGTTTAGAAAGTTTCTAAATGAATGGGCATTTCAATAATTTGAAAATCTATATTTCTTTATATTTCCATACCATTGTAATTGAGTAAAAAATTATCAAACTATCCTTAGTTGTATAGTTTAGAAAGTTTTAAGGGAATGGTATTTTAGTAATTGGATAACCCATTTCCTTAATATTTTTCCACACATTTCTAATGAGTTCTCATCCCATACAAAATTTCTTGAGCTCTACGAGAGCAGGACCGAGAAGAGAATAAAGGGAGAGAAAGATGAGAGAAGAGAAGAGAAGGGAAAGGAAGGAAAGGAAAGAGAAAGAATAAAGACAAAATATTTTTCCATTTATATCTATAAGAAGTGATGATTTAGCACACTCTACAAAACAACTAAAACCATTTTGATGATTCAATGAATTGATACTTTTTACTCAAATTTTATAAGTACTTATCTATTGTGTTCATAATATTTAAGTTTATTACTTTTTCATAAGATAGTTTTTGACAAGTTCAGTTTCTTCTTATTAGAAAATGAGTATTTTGTGTTTAGAAATTAGATAATTGACTTTTATATGAATTCATAAGTTTTGTTCGAAGTTGGGGCATAATTATAGGTTTTATTAGAATACATAAACTTTTATTCAACTTTTAACAATATTTCAGAATAATATTATCATGTCAGTTGAGAAGCTTTTATTCTGTTTTATATCCTAATTTAAGTATTAATTTTTCATAATATTATGTATATTAATAAGTATTATTATTTTTAAACCATCAAAAGCACCATCCTTTAAATTCAACAATAACATAATAATTAAATAAATAAATAATAGATTTCTGCATGTAGGCATATGACCCACACATGTAATTAAAAAAATTTGTTTGTGTGTATAAATAAATAAAAAATTAATTAATGGGCCCTTGTATGGGCATTTATGACCAACACACATGTAATTAAAATTTTAAAAATTAAAGATAAGAAAACACCAAATGTCTATCTTTTAAACTCTATATATTTTTTAAATTAATTGTATTTTAATATCATTAATTGTAATATTTTAAAATAAATTTATTCACGCACATTTTATTAGCTATTTAGACTAAAATAAGCTATTTATAGATACAAGACAAAAGGACGGCCTTAATTCTCATGACTCTTGAACTAATTTAGCAACTGATCTTTGAAAGTTTCAACCAGCAGTCACCTGAATTAAACGTATTGTGTTACTAGCAAAATTTGGATAGTCTAAAATAATAAATTAACTATATATATATATATATGGAAGTTGAAATATCTCTTTCATAATAATTAAAAAAAACTAGTGTTTCCTTATAATATGCAAGTCAAACAAGACCTATTGAGGTATATTTCTAACAACATGATTCATTCTACAACTATATTTAAAAGCAGAAGAATATATGAAAATAACAATAATAAAACGCTCTTACTTGGTCAACTTTTGAACTTTGTTAAATGAAATTATTTATTTGGGTTCCTTGATTTTTAATATTATGAACCCAAGCTGTTCAGATTGGCTCTTCATCTTAACCAAATATTATCATGTAATGCTGTATCATTATAGCCATTCCTGGTTCTTTGATAGCAAGTGCTATTATAATAAGGAAAAACTGCAACAGGATCACTTATATTTTCACAAATTTCATTTATTGGTTATTTTATTTTAGATTGTTGTACTTTAATCACCTTAAAATTACATTTGTAGACACTTGAATCATTTTATTGTCCAATTTTTAATCATTTTATTGTCTAATTTTAATCATTTTATTGTCTAATTTTTTTCAAAACTTTGAGATATTTTTCTCTTCAGATATCTACCAACCTTGTGCTAGTATTGTTTAATTCTATCCAATTAAATTTTTTAACTTAAAAAAGATTAAAAAATCAAAATTTACAAGAAATGCAACAATAAAATGAACAAATTTTAAGAAAGATGATTAATGTATTCAATTTGTAAAAATAAAGTGACTAAAGTATCTATGTTACTCTTATGATAATAAGCAATTTTTCATAACAAACATAATATAATGAAATTTAATTACCAATTCTTTTCATCGGGATTGTACCTGAATTCTTTATTAAATCCTTACTGATCATTTTGTTGCAGCTTGTACAATTTGAACTTGTTAGAATTGTGTTTTTCACTAATACTCATAAAAGCTTGAGTTGTTTAGAGACATAAGAGACGAGTCAATATCTCTATTATGTATCACAAAATTTGTGTTCATTCTGTATGGATGTACTTTTTTTTAAAGTAATTTGGTAAAAGTGGTTTAAAAAGACATTTATATGTTTCATATAAAACTATAAGAAATGATTTTGAGTTGTAGTTTTTAAATGATTTTAGGATGAGAGCATATATATTAAATTAATTCTTTCAAAATTAAGTATTTTTTACTTTTCTTAAAAGTTGTTCTTAAAATTTGAATATACTTCTCACATAGATTGACAAACACCTTCGAAAATGTTTTTTTTTACTACATTTGAAAGCATTTTCAAACAAACAAAGAAGTGATTCTAAACAGGTCACTATAGGTACTAAGCCTTATTATTCAAACTCACTGCAAAGTTAGAAGTTCCCATACCTTTTTTGATAGCTAACTATGAAGATTTGCACACTCCCTCTCTCTTTCTCTCAAAAAGACACACAAAAAACAAGTTGACCATATTATCCTTTTCATGCTTGTAATATTAAAATCCCTTCAACAGTACCAGAACAACTAAATATCTGCAAAAATAAAAGGAATATAAAATTGGTTTTATGAATTTATTCATTTTTTTAATAAGTGAGAGATTGTTGTACAATTGATTACCTTATTTATTCTGTTAAGCTTTAGCATCAGACAGATACAATTCTCCTACTTGTTCTGACTTTTCAGCCTTATTTGTCTTAACCTTAGGCCTAAATTTGCAAAGGTATACAATAATTCTGAATATTTGGCCTGCACATAGCTAAGTATTATAAAGTGTTATATTTTGTGTTAAGCATTTGTTTCAAATTTCTCTATTAGAAAAATAAAAACCTCTGCTTCATTCTTTGTTCTACCAATAAGTCCCAAACTAGAAACATGATTTTCAACAATCATGGACATTTACTTGTTATAAGAGCTGCTCTTTTTATTGTCTTATTTTATCGTGCAGGTGAATATATAGTCAAGCAAACAATAAAACTTCATTCTATTAATAACAATTTTCTAGCAATTAATTTTTTTTCCCCTCTGATTAAAAAAATTTCAGCTGCATTTGATCCTTTGGATCCAACCGGGAACATTACAATTAAATGGGATGTCATGTCTTGGACTCCAGATGGTTATGTGGTATGTACTTTCTTTATTATGTTTTTTTTTCATTGCAAGAGTTGATTTTAGACCAATGGGTAAACCTAGTGACTCATTTGACAGCAATGTAGCAAAAGTTCATTAAAATGCTTATATCATCAAATTGATTCTATGATCATAAAATATTTTAGGCAGTGGTGACAATGACAAATTTCCAATTGTACCGGCACATAATGAGACCGGGTTGGACGTTAGGATGGGTATGGGCAAAGAAAGAAATAATTTGGTCAATGGTAGGAGCACAAGCTACTCAACAAGGAGATTGTTCCAAGTTCAAAGAAAACGTGCCACACTGTTGTAAGAAGAATCCAACTGTTGTTGATTTGCTCCCTGGAGTCCCTTATAATCAGCAGATTGCCAATTGTTGTAAAGGTGGTGTTGTGGCCTCATGGGGAGTAGATCCTTCAGCTGCTGTGTCTTCTTTTCAGTTGAGTGTTGGACAATCCGGTGCTTCCAAGAAAACGGTTAGATTGCCAAAGAATTTCACTTTGATGGGTCCAGGACCAGGCTACACTTGCAGCCAAGCAAAAGTGGTTCCATCCACAGTTTTCTTCACACCTGATGGTCGGCGAAGAACTCAAGCACCAAGTAAATTTTGTTTCTGCTGCAGTTACACTAGAGAAAACAAATGAAACTTTGAAACCCTATGCATTATTTTCTACCTGCATAGACTTGCTATCGAACAATGTTTGCTCTTTTTGATAGAGTTTCCTAATTTGTTTTCTTATATGCAGTGACATGGAATGTGACGTGCTCTTACTCACAAATACTATCTTCTCAGAGCCCAAAATGTTGTGTCTCAATGTCATCGTTTTACAACTCTACAATTACTCCTTGTCCAACTTGTGCTTGTGGTTGCCAAAATAAGAAAGGATGTGTTATGTAAGGGTCTCTTTAACTTGTGCCTAGAGGTTTTAGTTAACGTGGCCTAGCTCGTTTAGCTGAACTCAACTCATTTATACCTTATGTGAATTGAGTTTAGTTCATATCATTTTTAAATGAATTGGGTTAAACAATTCATTTATATTTTTGAAAAATAAAAAAAAATCAAGAAAATTAAAACATTTATAATTTTATTTTAGAACAAAATACTATTTTAAATATTATTTTTGATTGTATTTTTGTAAAAGAAGAAAATAAATGCTATCTTTTAAGTGCGTTTTTTCATATTAAAATTATAATAATTTTTTTTTAACAAACATTTTGTTAAACGAACTCGCGATCTACTCATGAGTTAGGTGAACTAGCTCATTTGAACTCATGAGTTAAGTGAGTTATGTCTTTTTAACTTATTAGCTCATTAGATAAACCTTAAATGAGAAAATAAACTGAGTTAGGTTGTTAATTTCATGCTATTTTTTGTAATTAATTTCACGTATTTTTATTATAAAGTTCATATAAGGGTGGAAAAAATCTACGGAGAGCATGTAATACTAAAAAAAAAATTTAAGAAAGCCAACAAAACATTAGAAAAGACAAACTTCACCTTAAGAAGATGAAGATGTGATCATTGTGTCCTTATCAGTAAGAGCATAGATAAACTAAAATCTTATCTTCTATCATATGCAGGACTGATACAAAGTTGTCAAGTGTTGTGGGGATACACACACCTGCTATAGATAATACCCCATTGCTTCAATGCACACAACACATGTGCCCGGTTCGAGTTCATTGGCATGTCAAGATCAATTACAAGCAGTATTGGCGTGTTAAGATTGCTGTGACGAATTTTAACTACCGCAACAATTATACACAGTGGACACTTGTTGCTGAGCATCCAAATCTCAACAATCTCACTCAAGTTTTTAGCTTTGCCTACAAGCCACTCACTCCTTATAAATCTCAAAGTAAGTTCCAAACCAATGAAAGATAAACTTAACAATATAGTACTAATAAGTTTTTGCATAATATGTTCCTAATTCTTTCTATAATATCAAATATGCAGATGATACTGGTCTCTTCTATGGCATAAAGTTTTTTAATGATAACTTATTGCAAGCTGGGCCAAATGGAAATGTTCAATCAGAGTTCATTCTGAAGAAGGATGATAATACATTTTCATTCAAAGAAGGCTGGGCTTTTCCTCGTAAAATCTACTTCAATGGCGACGAATGCATGATGCCTCAACCTGATTCTTACCCGTTTTTACCCAATTCTGCACATTCAAATCTACTTCACTTATCTAAGTTGGTTGGGATTTGGCTTTTAGTAACTCTAGCATTTTTATAATTTCCTGTAAACTTTCTTATATCTTATTCTTTGGTGGTTTGTACAAGTATACAATTGCAGAAACATACAGGCTATACAGCCTGACTCCAATTTGAACTGACTCAAATTTTACATATGAAAAGATGGCAAGGCAAATGGATGCTACTTTCAAGTCTTATCCTGCAATATGCAAATGTATGCAGGGACTTAATATTGCATTCCTAGAATGTAATTTAGTTAAACCTCAAGAGTGTATTTGAAAACTGTCCTAAGTCTTGAAAGAAACCAAACAGAATCCCAAGTCTGAAATTGCTGGCTGATAAGTAATGACAAAAGACAAGATCTATATAATAAGAAAAGCAGAAACATGATAAATGAAAAAAAAACAGAGAGAGAGAGATTTTTAATATCAATAATGAACCCATTTTTGATAGGAGAATGGTTTTTATCACAATTTGATTATTAGTATAATACTAACTCAATACAATGTCTCACATTTCAATTTAAAATCCAACTCAATACTAACACGTTCCTTGATGGATAGATAATAGAGCTGACAAGAAACCAAAAGACGACACTAAACTCTTCAGAGCATGTATTGTATTTATACCTCTCTCTTGATTGAAACCAAACTCCTAACACAAGAAACAGAACGTGTTCATCCCATAAACATCTTATTAATAGGAAGATTGCTGATCTTTCTAGTATAAAGATTGTAAGAGACTAATTTCTGGTTAATAACCCAAGAATCAAGATTTATATAATCAGAGTTGCTATTTTCTTCTTCTGTAGCTTCCATAATCAATTCATCATTCTTCCAAAATGCCAAAGGGAATTGAATACCTCCAAAAGGCTCAATTTTTATATGTTTCTTCCAAAAACAACCTTTTTCAATACCCCTTAAGCAATTATTCTTATCACATTCCATAACCCACATTTCAATGTATTTTGGAATCAATCTTTCTGAATAATTGAAGAAAACAGCAATTGATTCTTTCCACACAACTATGCTCCTCCAATATAATTGTAATCCTTGTGAACAACTATCAGGCAGAGAAATTACACTAAATTCTTCATCACACATATCAAAAGAAAGTATCTCATTTCCTTCAATCAAAGAGCACTCATTATTGTAAATTGTTGCTAACCAATAATAAACTCCATTGCAATACACCTCTTTGTTAAGACCTGGATATGCATCTCAATTTCTCTCCAAGTACTAGTACCTAAGGTATAAACCTCAGCTTTGCTTTTATAAAGATCATAAGATACAATTCTAATGACCTTGTAATCATCAGATTTAGAATCAAATCCAAACCCAACTGCTATGGTTTTGAAGTTGTGATCAACGAAACACGAGTTTCGAATCGTTTTGAATTGTTTGATTGATGAGTTGCTCAAAACAATGGAGTTGTTGGTAAAATCAGCTAGGAAATTGATGCCATTACAGTGTGAGTGAAGTTCCATTTTTTCTTTATTTCCTAGAATGTTGAAATCTCTGATAATATGGTTATCAGTATCACAAATAGTGAGTAGTGATACAAGTTGTTTAGCTTTATTTTGGGTAGTTAATGGAATAACACAAAACTATGGATTTTGATGTGGGGATGATCCAATTGTTCATATTGTGAAGGTGTCTGGTTACAAATTTTGGGTCATTCATGAGGGAATTGATGAGTGTGTACCATGATTTGCAAACGCATTTGAATCGAAATAAAGATTCAGGAGGCAACCACGCCATAATTATTGCAAAGACTTGTTCTGGAAGATGAAAAGTGCATAACTTCTTCATTTGTGTATCAATTTAATGGATTTGTATATAAAAATATATCCTTAAAGGTAACAATAGCATGAAACAGTTATATATGTAAATGTTACCCCTTTGATTTGGTAATCCTGGAAAGAGTTGAAGCAAACAAGTTCATATATATAAAATATAACAGAGACATTGGATCTTTTGAGAAAAGAACTGAAAAGTTAAATAAGTTGGAAGTAGTTAATGCTACCTATGTTATGGAAATTTTTTAAGATATCAAAAGTCGTAAATTTTTAAATATGTATATGGATATTGGATAAGTTTATTTTCCTAATTTTTTTGTAAATTTTTCATTAAATTAAAATGTTTGAGTATTCATACTCATGTTCATGTCATATTATTTGGACACGATTAGATTACGAAAAAATAAAGAGTCCAAGTAACATAATTCTGTATCTAGTTCCAAATAAGAAATCACAAAATACAAAAGATAGACAACTTAGGAATCAAAGATAACAAGAAAATAAGGGGTATTTTATAGAGTTATTGAGGTGTATTTTTTTAGTTTAGTATATGTAGCCTTCTTGTTTAAATAGTGCTTTGTTCAATATTTGTAAAGATTTATCATTTATGTTTTTGGATTAAAAGAACAAGTTTATCCACTTCATGACAAAAAATAAAAAATAAAAAAAGAGGAAAAATTGGAATACACAATGAGATGAAACTTGATTTCTGTAGACAACAATATACTCATGAATATTGATTTTATGTTGAGAATACCTTAAAGTTGGGATTTGAAATGAACTAATTAATATACTTTTGAAATTTGATTTCTGTAGACAAATATATTTTCCATATATATTTTCTGTAATTTTTGAATAAATATTTAACATTTATATTTACTAAAAAATAAGGACATATAATTGGTTCCAGAACTTTTACAACTCTTTTTTTTCCGCATAAATACTTTGTTTGCTATGAGCTTATGACTCTTCTGCAAATAAGCGACACAATTAAACTTCCACTAAAAGCTTGAACATGACAGAATATCAAGCAAGATTTTGTTCTCCTAGCTCACATTGAAATTAAAATTTTCGCTCAAGAGACAACACAAGTATGTATAATGAACTCCCTACTTATAAAAATACATTTAATCCCTTTGGTACAAATGTTGTAACAGACTAGTTTATGCTTAGATGCCCAAGCATTGGAAGCACCTGAGGTGCCATGTCTGTTAAAAGAGGCATCACTTCCTTTCTCTCAATGTTGATAGAATTTTCTTGTTACTTAATACTCTAATTTTTCTCTAGAAATGTCTAGATGTTAATCATAAAATGGTAGAAGTAAGTAGAAAAAATAAATTGGTTTGTAGAAATCACTAGAATGTCATGTTGTAAGATGGTTCTAAAAAGTTGGCCAAGAATCAACTTAAGTTATATTTATGTTTGTGAGGAAGTGAAATATATAAGAGTGTGTGATGTGAGTTGTGTGCATCTAAGACAAGTATAATGAGAGTTGTGTGCATCTAAGACAAGTATAATGAGAGTGTGTTAGGTGAGAGCAAATTAAGAGTATTATCCTTTGTATCTACTCTTGTTAAAACATATTTGAATACATTTAAATTCTCATTGTTGCATTCTAAATTCAACAAGAAGTATCAGAATAGGTTAATTAAGGGCTCAAATCTCTACTAGAATTTAGTGTGATTATGCACAATCTTGAAAGACTGTAAAGCTTGTCCGAATTTAAGCTTACTTGGCTAAATATAGAGGTTTACTAAATTACAATAATGGGAGATTTATAAGGAATTGAGAAGCTCAAGAATTATAGTTACAATAATGTAAGTAGGTCTTTGTGAAGGCCTACTTGCAAGGGTAAGACTTATGGGACATAACTAAAGGAATAGAGACAACTTGACTTACAAAAAATTTCGATGCATATCCTAAATGGTGCAGAAAGGTAGGAAGAACTAATTATGCTTTACTATCATCGATTATGTTAGAGTTGAAATTACACGTTAATGACATAGAGACACCTAGTGAAACATGGGAGATCTTTGCATAACTCTTTTTAAGAAGGAACGAGGCTCAACTTCAATTCTTAGAAAGAGAATTAATGACCATATCACAATGAGATTTTTCCATCAGTGCATACTTCCTCAAAGTACATACTCTTTGTCGAGAGATAGTAGAGTTGGATCCTAAAGCAAAAATTGATAAGGATAGAATGAGAATAATCATAATTAATGGATTTAATTGTAAATAGGATCCATACACTACTGCGATATAAGGATGGTCAACCCCACCAACTTTAATAGAATTGAAAAATATGTAACTGAATAAGGGTAATTTATTTAAACATAAGGCTAAACTATCCTTAAAATTGCCACAAGAGGAAGCACTATTCAGTAAACAAAATTAGACAAAAGGAAAAAAATCAAGTTGGTGAAAAGAAAATGATGAAAAAAGAAGGTTCCCAATCAGGGGGAGCCAAAATCAACTACAACCAAAGAGGTTTTCAATTTAAAGAATATAAAACAAATGATGGTCAGTGCTATTGTGTGGTGAAATAGGTCATTATGCAAGACAATATCGATTCAAGAAAACTTCTGTTGAAAGTAACGTCACCAACACCAATCAACAAGAGGAGAAACAAAACGAAGAGAAATGGGATGTTGAGCTATGTTCTACAATAACTGAGCTTCAAGAGAAGCCTAGTCAGAAGAAGGATGAGTCGACAATGAGCTCAATCACAATAGAAGAAAATGAATCAACTTTGGTAGTAGCCATTCCAGGAAAAGTTGACTATGGGAAGCATTGGATCATTGACTCGAGGTGTTCAAACACATTATTAGAGATGAGAAAAAGTTGATGAATTTAACCAAGTAGAATACAGGTCAAATGGCAGTTTTTGCAAACAATGTGAAGCTACCAATAATTCATATTGGAGAAACTAATATGAAATCACGAGCTAGTTCTAATCAAGTGCATCTAGAAAGAGTCTTTTATGTGCCAAGAATGAAGAAGAATATACTATCTGCAACAAACTAACTTCTACAACTAATTATGTTCTCTTTAGACCCAATGATTTTAAGGTGTGTCAAAATATCAAGGTTTCAACCAACAATGGAAGGGCATAGAGTAGAGTCTATCTATATATGTCAACAGAGCCTATGTATGTAGAAAAGAATCAAAAGAATGAAACTGTAGATTTGTGGCATGAATAGCTAAGACATGTTGGCTATGACAAGTTAAATGTTATGATGAAAAGGAGTGCTTAAAGGCTTTCTCAACTTGAGATCAGAAAAAATGCAGTATGTGCAAGGTTCTAGTATGGAAAGGCTTATAAGTTGCCATTTAAGGAGTCTAAATTCAAAGCAAAACAACCATTGGAGTTGATGCATTTTGATGTGTTTGAACAGGTGAAATAATCATCTGTAAGAGGAATGTGATATATGGGGATGTTTATTAATGACTATTCTAGGTACTTCGGGTTTACTTTATGAAAGAAAAATCTAAGACAGTTTCCAAATTCAAAACATTTCAAGCGAAAGTCAAAGTAGAGTATTGAATGAAAATTCAATGCCTATGTATTTGAAATAGGAGAGAATACATATCAAAAGAATTCACTCTCTATTTGCAAAAGCATAAGATATGACGTCAATTAACATGTCCAAACATTCCACAACAAAATAGAGTTGTAGAGAGAAAGAATCATCATCTAGTTAAGACATGTAAAAGCGTGATTCATGCCAAGAATGTGCAGGGATGATTTTAGGCCAAGTGTATGAGTACGACATTAAATATAATTAATAGGCTTCCACAACAAAAGTTAGGATTTATATCATCTTATAAAAAATTATAGAGCATCAAACTAATAGTTACCCATTTCAAGGTTTTTGGTTGTGTTTCGTATGTATTTTGTTAGATCATTTATAAAGAAAGTTTGACAAAAAGAAAATATGTTACATATTCTTAGGATATGACAATCAAATAAAAGGTTAGAGGTGTTGTGATCCTACAACTAATAAATTCTACACTTAAGGCATGTGGTATTCGATGAAGCATCATCATAGGAGTCATCAAATAAAAGTGAGTTGCCAAAATCACAAAAAGCCAGAGAGAAAGTACAAGACCAAATTGCAATAATACCACAAAAGTCAATATTTGAAGTTGAAGATGAAGAAAGATAATGGACACAAGAAACACAAAGTTAT
The DNA here is from genome assembly GCA_030763125.1 of Hippophae gyantsensis. NCBI lineage: Eukaryota > Viridiplantae > Streptophyta > Magnoliopsida > Rosales > Elaeagnaceae > Hippophae > Hippophae gyantsensis. The sequence goes on along the minus strand of CM061032.1, from coordinate 56,458,622 downwards.
CAACAAGAAATTTGTCAACCATTCACTCAAAATTTTAGGCTAAGACAACTAGAGATTGAATCAGAATAGCCACAACCATTTCGAAGATTAACGAGATCAAAAAATTTGAATCCAAAGTATGCAAATACAATATAATTGAAAAATATTTGAGGGAGAGAGTTGGTGATAAAGAGTACTTCTAGAAGAGGAATCATCTTCTTTCTCTTAATGTTTTTAGAATTTTCTTATTACTTAATACTCTATTTTTTTCTCTAGAAATGTCTAGGAGATGTTAATCACAAAATGGTAGAAGTAAGTAGAAAAAATAAGTTGGGGTGTAGAAATCACTCGAATGCCAGGTTGCTATAAGGTTTTAGAAAGTTGGTAAGGAACCAACTTAAGCTATATAAATGTGTGGGAGGAAGTGAAATATATAAAAGTGTGATTGATGCACAAAATTATTATGTATAAATTTTGTATGATTTATAAAATAGTTCGTAACTGCACGAATCACTTATAGAAAATAATAAATATATTTTCAATGTCAGTCTAGAGAAGAATCATGAGATTTTTAAATCATTTAACAAATTCTTAAAAACGATCGAAATTAAAAACCTAAATATCCTGTCACGATAATTTTGGTTGAGTTTCTAAACTACTAGCATAAGAATAAAGATAGATTCAATAAACATTTAAATAATTAAACATTTATCATATAGTGAAGAATATATGAGATATATTAAATAGTTAATCATGTTTGTTCAAAATTAAGTAGATTATTAAATATTTGAATTAAGATTATTGATTCTCCCTTTTAATAAGAAAATATTCTAAGATAGGGATCAAAATGATTTTGTTAATAATACACCAATTAACATCCTAAGATTAGAATAATCAATTGATTAATTATTAAATTTTGATTTATTTCTAAAGAATAAGTAAACTATTTAATTACCGCCTAAGGCCAAGCATTAAGTTAAACTTTTTTTCAATGTGTCAAAGTTGCGTTTATGATTTAAGTATTTGAAACTAAATTTTAGATTTTAAAACTACTATGAAGGATACGTCATCAATATATCTTTAATAATAACTCTTATAAAAATCTTTGAAATAAAATTCCCTCTAACTATACAGTTGATATAGATCAACAAATCTAAGAACACTACTCTACATGAGATTGAAATAATTTAATTCTCTTGTTTATTATGAAAAATACTTCGTCAATATATTTTTTATTTACAAATTTTGTTTTAATTTTGATGAAGAAATAAAACTTAACTAATTTTATAAAATATTTAATCTTCTTTAATATTTCACAAGCATAAAAAATTATTAATATTCCATATTATTTATAGTCAGACATGCATAATATAAATGATTAATAAATTAAACATACACAATGTAAAACAACACTTTCAAATAATCTGAAAAGAATACATTTAAATATACGTCAACAAAATTTTATAGAATTTCTTTTGTTCTAAAAAAACTTCCAAAAAGAATTATTGTACTATTTATTGAATTGAAACTAAAACTATTATATAAACAAAATTTGGTCAATTCTCAATTAAGAGAACTTTAAACTAATAAAAGAAAAACCAAAAAAGAAATGCTAAGAAATTAGCTTGAAGAGAGTTGATGAAATTCTAGAATGATTTTTACAATAAGAATAGGATCCTATTTATAGAGTGAGGAAAAGAGAACAATGTGAAAAATTTAACTTGGCGTCCTTACATAACACTTTTTCACTCCATGACACACATAGCATGTACACAATTTTAGGTACGATCAACTTTACTCGCACCACAACACACAATGTGTTCACACTTGGCCCGCATCATATCTATGATACATTTGATTTTTTCCTTTTTTCCTAGCGTCGTGGCACACTTTGATCTGCACCAATTTGGACCCTTTTTCTTGTATTTACTTTTTCTAAATTTTAAAACATATTTAATAATTTACATATATTTTTTTAATCTTCTAAGTTGTAATGGAGTACTTCAAGTTAAATCCTTTTAAACATAAGAAATACTTAAAAAATAATAAAATATATTTGTGATCCTAAAAATATAGATTGCGTAAAATAATAGTAAAAGAAGCAAATACAAATCTATATAATCATTTAACATGAATAAAATCATAATATAATAAGTGTTTTTGAGCACTTATCACAACTCCCAACCAACTTCTTACTAGTCTCTTATCAAGAATAGCAAAAAACAAAAACTAGAAACTAAACTATCCTAAATCATTTGGTCTATTGACACAGTTATAATTAACGTATACAACAAGCCTTTAAACCTCTAGCTCTCCATAATGGACAAGTTTAAGTCTTGTGTGAGTTTTCAAAAATCATACCCACAAACATCAAATGTAAAATAAAAATTAAAAATAAATAAAAACAAAAAAAATAACACATAAGAAAATAAAGATTTTAAAACAAAGTAAAAAGAATAAGAAAAACAAAACTTCTCGTACTTTAAAATTTCTTTTAAGTCTACAATTAAAATATATAGCATACGTTATTTTAATATTCTAAATAATCAAGATTTATTACGTTAATTAGTTGAAAATTACTTTCATATTCCGATGAGTGCTTAAAAAGCACTAAAATTACTATGATTTAACGTACTTTAATTGATTAAATAGATTTATATTTGTATGATTTTATCATATTTTTATATAAATTTATCTTTTCGAAATCATGAGTATTTTTATTGTTTTTTAAATATTTTTTTTAAAAAATAACTTAAACACTCGAAGAAAAATACTAGAGGTAATATATCACAAATATGTTGAGAAAAAAATTAAAAAAAGTTAAAAAGATGGTAAAATTCGATAAAATGGGTCAAAAATGTCTAAAACGTTAAAATTTTGTGCGAAGTTGCCCATTCACGCCAAAGTCCCATTTGCACCAGCACATGCCCACGTCGAGTCTCCCTTCCACGCCTAACACATGCCTTCACCTAGCCAGCACATACCTATAAACAACCGACACACACCCGCGCACAACCAGCACATGCCCAACACATACCGTGTTGATTTCTACGTGCACCAACATATGCCCGCGGCACGTCCCGCGCACGCCAACACACTTCTACGCCATGTTTTGCGCACTTCCATGTTTGCTAAACACCCGTATGCCGTATATCTTACGCCCCACACACGTGCTAGCCTATCCGAATGCGTTCAAAATCAATTTTTGAAATATTTTCCCACAGTTTTTGGCATTTTATTCACCTATAAAAGGACCCTATCCCCCATTGTAAAAAACACATAATTTTCTCAACTCTTTATCTCTCTAGAAAATTTCTTTTTTTTTTAGTTTTTAGTTTTAAATTTCTTCTCTTTTTAAGAAGAAATAGCTTTTCTATTATAGATTTTTAGTTTTTTATTTAATAAACTAAAATGTAATTCTATTAGAGGTTTTCTAACAACAGAAGTAGCACCAAAAATCTGTAAGGATTTTTTTGAGGTATAATTTTAAAATAAATTTTTTACAGTTATTTTTTATATTTTATTCTTATATGTTATATTTTATTTTTCTGTGATTAAATTTAACATGACTGGCTATTTGTAAATATGATATAATAATAACGTTGTTATGCTTGTAAAATATTAAATAGGTAAAATATCTTTATAAAATAAATTGATTTTGTTTTTATTCAAGATTTTATATTAAGGATATGAAAGAGAAATATATTATTTTTCATTACAAACTTAAATCTAAAAAGTAGATTTTAAGGTTTAATTATCCAGTCTCATTTAGAGTAGTGCTCTTTTATTTGTTGGTACAATTGCCCGGTAGTTAGAATGAAGCTCTATTTCAAAAAAAAATTTTATAAGAAATTTTATTCAAAAATGTATTGACAACATATTTTCAGTAATGGTTTTAAAACTTGAAAGTTAGTACTCAGATTATTAAATTTTTAGGTTTAATTTGGACACATTGAACAAAAGTCTAATTAATTGACTCTGTTTAAAACTGTAATTAGATGATTTGCTATTTTCTTATAAATAAAGATGAAATTTAATACTTAATTAATTAATAGGTACCGCCTCAAGATATTAGTTAATTAATATTAAACAAAAAAATTTGGGTCCCACCTAAGAACACTTTCATACCAAAAAGAAAAAAATTAACAAATATCAATTTATATCTTTAATAACCTAAATAATATGAGCAACTATAATTAACTTAATTATTATATCCTTAAATATTCCACTGTTATGAATGATAAAAATTTGCATTATTGTTTATTGAATCTATTTTTATGTTTATTTTTTTGCTATTAGATTAGAAAACATAAAAATAAAAATATCGTGATAGGATTTTTAAAATTTAATTTTTTTTAAAGATTTTGAATAATAAATTAAAAACCACATATATTTCTTCCTTAGATCGACATCGGAATTATACTTGTCATTTTCTATAGAATGATTTGTGCAATCACGAGAGTTCTACAAATATAAAACCAAAGTATTTGAAATATCAGCATTGTCGGTTTTGTTCATCATATTCAAATAAAAAATGTATCAATATAATATTTACTCAATCTCAATAAAAAATGTATCAATATAATATTTACTCAATCTCAGTGTAAAGAATTTTAATTCGCTTTAACTCTATCCTCATAAGTTATACTCTTAACAACACTAATAATTTTGGTTTAAGCACTCATTCAAAGGTAATGCAAAAGAGTTTATGTATAAAAATGTATTAATAGTTTGCATATGTTTAAAGGAGAAAAATCTCAAAATGGTGCATCATATTGACCTAATGAAAAGAATCAAATGAATGGATCTATAAATAAATCACATATTATTTTCTTACATCAATTAAATTCATCAAATAGAAATCTCAAGTAATGTCTTTTAAGAGATAAAGAAAATACAAATGACTTCTTTGGAAATTATTTTCTATATATTTTTATTTAGCCAATTCTCACAACTTTAAAGGATATTATGTTATAGTATGTAATTTATACTATTCTTTTTTTCTTATTTTTTATTTTTCTTTTATCTCTTATTTTAAGGAATATTATTTTTTAGAGAAAAGACCCATGTACAGATCATACATATATTGTATGATAGAATGAGTAGCTAATTTGTGACTTTTTATTTTATTGATTTAGGTAACTCCATATATGTTTTTTAAAAAGTCATGCATGAATGCAGAGATTGATATATACTTTTTATTTCTACTTAAGTTATTCAATTTAAGTAATAAATATAAAATATTTTATTAGATGTAAAAATCCTTTTTTTCTCCTTTTTTTATCAATTTTTATGTCTTTTTTTATGAAAATTATGAGCTTTCAAAATTATGTCTAGTTAATTTATTAATCTAGGGGTCTTATGAACCCAATTTTTACCATGTGATGATGTAATATTTTACCCCAATTATGATTTCAATTTAATTATATTATTTAATCTTATTTTTATGTTATTCATTATTTGGCCAACAATTGATATATAGAGTCTCTTAAATAAATTTAAGAGAATTATTTAATTGTTTGTCTTGACTAAATAACATGTATAGTTTCTAGGTAGAGATGTATGCGATTTATAATTGACGAACTTAATAAGTAGTATGAAATTTAATTGACATGAGAGTGTGATTAAGTTAATTACTATATGGTTTGTAGTTTACTTGAGAGAAAAATACATACTAGGTTAGATTCAATTGATCATGTAATTATTGGTTGAAAATTATTTTGGAAGGATTTTAGTAATTCATATGTTTAGAACATTGGAGGATTAAGTATTCGGAGATATTTTCTCATATATCTTCTTAGGTATCAAATCTTATTTAATTAATTATTGTTATTTATTTTTAGTTCTTTTAATGTTTCTTTCTTAAAATATATATAAAAATATTTTTATTTGATTTTTTTGTTTTAAAAATTAATTTTTAATAACATAATCTCTTTGGGAACGATCTTTTCTTATCATTATATTACTTATTGTGATACATATAATTGCGTATTCATTGAACACAATTCGTATTCGATCACTTTTCCTACCCCCAACCTAGAATTTACATTACTCTCAATGTAACAATTTTAAATTAAAGATAAAGAGTAAGGAGAGAAAATTTACCTATTTGTTGAACTTGTTCAAGAGTTGGAATGGAATTACAAGTGCATCTATCAATCCAAACATATTAAAATTACACAAATGTGTACTTTTAAGGAATTTCAACAAATAGTTCAAAATTAACATTTTTAAATAATGTTCACAAAATAGTAATTAAAATAAAACAACATAATTATTATAAAAATAAAAACTAATGCATTATCCAAAATAAATAACAACTAAAGTTTAAAAATAAAATAAAATCAAACAAAAAATACATAAAAATAAATAAAATTTTGGATTATTTTGAGCTTCTCCATATCATCCGAACCTTGATCTTCAGGTTCTTGTTGTCATGATATTTATGGTGATATAAAATTAAATTCATAATGAGGATACTCGAGTATTGTCAAGTGACTTGTATCCACCCTAGATGACTTAAGTATAATACTCATTTCATATATTAACCAATTATGTTTCACTTGATCATATTGATCGAGGAAAGTTTCTTGTTAGGTAAAATAAGCTTGTTGGTATTCTTCCTTGTAGCTCATTCTCTCACCAAAGTTATGAAATTGTTTTTTTCATAGACATTCTGAATGGAGGAATTTCTTTCCTTTCTCTTGGAATGATGTTCGTACCAAATGTAAGCTCATCAAAATAAGTCATATTCAATAATTCATAGGGTTATATAGAAACCTCGCCTTTAGAATGGGATACCCTTACTTTGTTACAAAAAGTAGTTATAAGTTGGGGGGAAAAGATACACATATTGTGACTAATTTACAAACAACTTAATTCTTTGATGAAATATTTATCCAATATCCATGGGCATCTTAGATGCAATTCATACAACAAAATGGCTCTCTTTGTCATTAGTGCTATAATTTTTGGTGGGATCATTCTAGAACACACAAAGTATTTCCAAATTATTATAACTTTGTACAAATACTTTCCTTTAAAACTTTCATGTTTACCACCAGCAATTATTCATATAGCACCTTGAATGGTCAAGGCTTGTTATAACGCATTATAAACTACATTATCAAGATACTATTCATACTCACCTTTTCCAACATGTACTAAATAAAAGTGAGAATTTATATTAATTAGTCCACACGAAACAAGTACATTCCTTACAAAAACTTTATCATCAATAGTGTCAATTTTTTTTTTTTGCATAAAATTCACGAACTAGAGATTCAATAACAACTTATAGTTCCTTTACAAACTTTTTTTCTAGCGTAGAACTGTTATTGTATTAGTCATGCCTTCAGATCCATCGTTAAATTCCATCCCTCTTTTTGAAATAAAACCTTTATTAACTTCTGTTGCATTTTCAAAGCCGACTTTAGCATCAAAACTTGAAAACAAAAACTTTGAATTATCAAAATCTATGAAAGTTAAAACCTCTTTTCCTTTCCTTAGACCTCTTAGGTGTTATTTCAAATTTTTAACACAATATCTAAATAGGGGTTCATAGAAAAATTTAACTACATAGTTTATCCAAATAATTCCTAACCATTGTTTAATCCTAAATAAGGTTTTGGACTCTTAATAAATATATAAATACTCCATAAATTCCAGAGAATTTAAATTGAAGAATTAAATTCCAAGAATTATAAAGACTTACTTTTTGATGTTGAAGATTTGAAAAAAAAAATGAACACCTTTTTGAAGATGAAAATCTTGAAGGAACTTGAAAAATTTGAAAATTTATTGATAAAATGGTGAAAATTAGTTAGGAAATTGTTTTTTAGAAATTATTTGTGAACAAAATTTGAAGAAAGGTGAGATTTTTGAGGAATTGTGTGTATTTAGGGGAAGAGAAAATGTAGGATTTGAGAGAAAATGTGAGAAAGTATGATAAAATATTGTGTTTATGGCATAGGAAAACAGTTATAAGCAAAATTTTACATATGGGCCGCGACGTACACTTTTTCATGTAGTGAAGTGAATTGTTTTGAATTTTACCCGTTGTAATTATAAAATGTCCATGGCACACAAATATGTCATGCCGCGGCGCACCCTATTTTGTTTCTCACTTGTTTCTTGTTTGTTCCCCCCGTTTAAAGAATAAAAATCTATATTAACCACACATAAATTAAAAATCACACAAAAATAAATAAATAAATAATTTAAAATAAATTAAAGAAAAAAAAATAATAGGTTACCATCCATCTTTTGTAAACTCAATATGCCCTTGTTATTGAGTTCTTTTATTTTTTGACCTTGTAGCTATTTCTTGTCTTACTTCTACAAGTACTCGATAAACTGTTATACCTGTATTTTCATTTTCTTAATAGAAATTTCTACGGAGTCTAACCTATGATTAGCTCTTGATTAGTCGTCTCTATTAACTTGAATGAATGAATTCAATTTTTCCTCTAGATTTGGATTGTTGGGAGGATTTCTTTACATTTATTGGTAGAATTACTGGCTTGGTGGATTTGAGCTTTAGTCAAACGGAGTGTTGTTCTACCTCTAGGAGAAATTAAGATGATTTCTCTACCTAGGATTATAGGTATTAGCATTGGGGTCATACCTAGGTCTTTGGTGGCATCCCTCCAGTACATTAACTTGCTCGGGTCTAGCTATGGCTTTTGATTGATAGGGATAGGTATTAGCATCATGTCCCAAATTACTACACACATCACATTATTTTTTATTTATTGTGGCATGTGTAATTAGAAGTAAAACTTACTTGGTCAATTGAGCAAGGTGCATTTGAACTTTAGTACCAGAGTCAATTTTATGGACTCTGATTGTCCTCAATTTGGAGCTCTTTTTTGTGAATTAGCACCTAATATCTCAAAGAGATTGTAAGTCTCTAAGGCAAATTTTTCACCCATCACTCCACTAGTAGCATTATCAATGGTGGACTAACACTGTTATGTCAATCCATCATATAAAAATTAGTTTTGTAGTTACAATGGATAACTGTGATGGGGGCACTTAGTGAGAAATTTTTGAACCTATCACATGATTCATTAAAAGGTTCTCTCTCCATCTAAGAGAAAATGGTAACGTTAACTCTCAACTCTGATGTTTTCTAATAGGAATAGAATTTTTTCATAAATTAGTTGTAGACTTACTCCCATGTTATCAAGGAACTTGGAAGAAGTGACATTAACCATTCATTAGCCCTGACTTTAAGGGTGGAGGAGAAACACTTTATTCTGAGTTAATCCTTTGTGAGTACACTGAGGGGGAATGTGTGGACTGTAGAATAAAAATCCTTAATAAAAGATAGTGAGTCTTCATTAGGCAATCTATAAAAATAAGGTAGCATGGAAAAATAAATGTTTGATAATTCATAATTCCTAATAACCTCACCCAAATGGATAGAGTCAGGTGCAGTATCAATTATTGGCCATGTAAAATCCTTCATTGTGGTATCTCTATACGGTGGATTTTCTCCCTTGTTTAATAATTCAGGTAGAAGGTCAATGTTAAGTTCAATTTGATGTTCAACAAAAACTGTGGGACGTTAAAGTCCAGCCTTTTTGACAGACTAGAAAGTCTATTTATATTATTATTCAAATATGTGAGAGGATATCCTAAAGACCTCCTACCTCGCATATACTAAAAAAATAGAATTTAATTTCAATTGTTAAGTTAAAAAAATTGATAAAATAAATTTACAAAATTATAAAATAATACATATTTGTACACAAAAATATTAAACATGTAACAAAAAATAATAGAATAATAAAAATTATACACATGTTAGTAGAATAAATTATACATGAAATATTTTATTAAACAAAAGTTAAACAAAAATTTAAAAGAAATAAAAATAATAAAAGAACTAATAAAATAAAGAAAAGTAAATTAACAATTAACAATAAAGAAATATTAAAATAAAAAAAGTTAAATTAAATTTATTTTTATTAATCTTTTAAGAAAATAATTTTTTATATTATTTTATTATTATTATTATTATTATTATTATTATTTATAAGTAAGAGAAAATTTAAAAAAAAATAAATATAAAAAATTAATTAATAGTTTAGATATTTTAAAATTTTAAATAAAAATCATAATATTTGCGATACAAAAAGTTTTTAAGATTTTGATAATAATAATTTAAAAATATTATTCTTTTCTAACAACAGCGCCAAAAACTTGATTGCACACACTGTATGCATACAAATTTTGTATGATTTATAAAATAGCTCGTAGTTACCTGAATCACTTATAAAAAACTATAAATATGTTTCAAAAGTTGATCTAAAGAGGAATTATGTGGTTTTAAAATCATTCAAAAAAAATTTAAAAACGAAATTAAAAACCTAAATATCTTGTCACGATTATTTTGATCGAGTATCTAAACTACTGACATAAAAATAAAGATAGATTTAATAAATATTTAAGCAATTAAACATTTATCATATAGTGAAAATTTTATGGGATATATTAATTAGTTAATCATGCTTGTTTAAAATTAAATAAGTTACAAAAGACATGAATTAAGATTATTGATTCTCACCTTTTAATAAGAAAATATCCTAAACGAATGATCAAAATTCTTTTGTTTATAACAAATCAATTAACATTCTACGATCAAGATAACCAATTCATTAATTATTAAATTCTGATTCATTTATAAGGAATTAATAAATCATCTAATTACTAACTCAAGTCAAGCATGTAAGTTAGACTTTCATTCAAGGTGTCAAAGTTAGATTTATGATTTAAGTATTTGAAACTAATCTTCATATTTTAAAACTATTATGAAGAATATGTTGTTAATATATCTTCAATAATAATAATTATAAAAATCTTTGAAATAGAGTTTACTCTAAATATACATTTCATATAGATTAAAAGATCTAAGAGTATTACTCTAAATCAGATTATGATAACTTAAGTCCTAAATCTAACTCTTTAATTTGTTTATTATGAAAAATAATTTGTCAATATATTTTAAATTTATAAACTTTGTTTTAATCTTGATAAATAAATAAAACTTAATTCATTTTATGTCAATGTTTAATCTACTTTAATATTTCATAAGCATAACAACATTATTAATATTTCATATTATTTATAGCCAGACATGCATAATTTAATAAATTATCAATAAATTAAATGTATATTGAAGAGAATACATTTAAATATATTTCAATAGAATTATTTGGAATCACTTCTGTTATGGAAAACCTTCAAATATAATTTCTACACTGTTTATTAAATTAAAAATAAAACTATTACATAAACTAAATTTGTTCAACTATCAATTGAGAGACGAACTTTAAATTAATAAAATAAAAACTAAAAAATAAATATTAAGAAATTAGTTAGAAGAGAGCTGATGGAACTCTAGGATAATTTTTACAATAGAAATAGGGTCGTATCTATAGGGTAAGTAAAAAATTTGGAAAATTTAACTTGACATTATGGCATGCAACTTTTTCATGCCATGGCGCACATAACCTATACACTATTTTGAGCATGATCCACTTTACTCATGCCACGACAACAATATTTTCACACCACGGTCTGCATCATATCTGGGACATATTTGTGTTTTTTTTCCTTTTGTCTCACGCCGTAGCACACTCCAATATGTATCAATTTGGAACCCTTTTACTTGTATTTTCCTTTTTCTAAATTTTAAAACACATGTAATCTTTATTGTATTTCTTTTTTCATCCTATAAGTTGTCATAGAGTACTTTAAGTATAATTCTTTAGATTGAATCATTTTAAGCCCAAAAAATACCTAAAAAAACAACAAAATTTATCTATGATTCAAAATTAATAAATTTTCTTAAAATGGTAGTAAAATAAGTAAATACAAATCTACATAATCACTTAACATGTATAAAATCATGATATATTCAATGTTTTTGAGCACGTCTCAGTGACGTGAGTTATGTGCAATTATGATAATATAGTGGGAAAGTGTTAGATGAGAACAAATTGAGAGTTATTATATTTTGTACCTTGTTAAAACATAGTTAAATATATTTGAGCTCTCATTGTTGTTCTCTAAATTCAACAATTTTCATCTGTACTTCCTAGATGCACAAAGGGAAGTTGGAAAGTGTGCTTCTTAGAGTTTGTTGAACACCGATTCTCCCAAAAACTTGAATTGTTCAAAGATGAAACCAAGTTTGCTTATATATTCTAACATTTCTCTCAAGTTTGTACTCTATCTACTGTATCGGTCCAATACTTAAAATTCAACAATATGTTCTCTATTTAATATAATGTTAAAGTTTAATGGTCATCAATCCTTACGAGAGAATTAATGATTGATGACCAAAAAACTATAAAATTGTTAAGTAATAAATTATAAGGATTTAAATTATTAACAATTATATTTTAAGGTTATTTAAATTATTAAAGTAAATATATGCTAAAGGTTTTAAGATAATAGCAAAAATATTATAGTTTTAATTATAATAAAATTAGTAATAAATTACTTTTAACATTTTAATAAATTATATATCGGGCCCATTTCGATGAAAAATAATATTAACAAATCATAGTAATATTTGAATGAAATTATTTAAAGTTATAAATGTTAATAAATATAGAAACTTAAATTAATGAGTGATTCTTAAAATTAAATAAAATATTTTATTACAACTAGAAATACATAAACTATTATATTGTATTTATTTAAAAGTTAATATCATTTAGTAAAAATATTTTTCGAAACCACTTGTGTTACCAAATTTGTATCATTTTTATTATATAATTATTTCAATATTAAACAAAAAAATAACTTTAAATTATTATTATTATTATATATTTATGTATTTACATTTTGTTATTTCATTAGGTGTAAATTACTAGCCAACCATCCTTGTTATTAATAAATACTTTTTATCGGTTCATGTGTTAGACTTTTGTTATTTTTAAGAAATGTTGTTACACGAGCTTGATTAAAAAATTTATAAAAAAATAAAAAAATTAATATCGGCAGCCAAGAAATGAACATGGAATTCAATAAGAGAATTTCCCTATTGTGCTACTACGGAATTTGTCTAATAACCAATCACAAATATTAATTTATTCATGATATCAAATTGTTAATTTTTTCGATTGCATCGGAATGAGACCCGTTTTATGTGATATTTAACATTCCTCGCGGCTTTACTTATTGAAAAAAATTTTAAAACGTGTAATGATATTTAAAGGATAGTCACCATTTTTAAGTATATCACTGCTTAGTTTTTTAAGTAAATATACTGCATTATATACCCTTACTTAGAGATTTTTAAGTCATCTTAAGAATACAAGTTTACATGGCCTAATAGAATCATAGTTTTGATACAAATTAATACATAACAATTAATCCGTTCATTTATAATGAAACAGAACTTATTTTACGTGACATTAGATTGTTTGCTTTGGTTTATAATTGAAAATTAAACGAGTCTATAATCATGATTTGAAAGTTCAACAGAATCTCACGACTTTATTTCTAATAAGAAACTCTAAAATATGTCATCTTATTTAGAAAAATATTCACCCCTTATAAGCATATCACTGCTTGGTTTTCTAAACAATGTAGAATATGTGAAAACATCTTTCATCAATTCAAAGAAGTTTTAAAAATAATAATAAGCAATTAAATAAAATTTAACTTCTGCACAGCTAGGATTTCAACCTAGAAATCAATGTCAGAATTTGCCAATAGTGCTACGGCAGAAATTGTTTCAAATGTAATCATAATTTTTTTTTTAATTTGATCAACACGTCATTATCTAAGCAATAGTTAATTTTTGTTAAGAAATAAAAAGTTTGGCATTAATTTAGAATAAATAATGAGAAAATGATACAACGGTGGAGAATAAAAGGGACCATGCAAAAAAGAATAAATGAGTCACTGAGTTGATAAATTAAGTAATATGAAGAAGCAAATCAATCTTACATTGTCCAGAAGAATAAGACTGGCAATCAATGAAACAGACAAGTAGAGATCATATTAAGAAGTCCAAAATCTCGTGAAGGGGCAACTAATAATAATGTGTGTTTGTATAACTATATATATATAGAGAGAGAGAGTGCGCGCGTGGCACAAATGCCATTAATCAGATGGCAATCTCATACTTAGTTGATGAAAACGTGGCAATCATCAAGCTTATAAGAATTTGAGATATGTATCTATAAAGCACAACAAATATCAGCCTTCATATTCATCAAAAACACACACAAACCTAAACGTCTTCGAAAATTTCATTTCTTTACTTATCATCACTATACCCTTCTTCATTTTGTGAATCACTACTGCTTAGTTTGCAGCTTTCAATATGGCAGCAAGCTTAAGCTTAATCATTGGTATCATTGGTTAGTCTCTTCTGATACCTCCTCTCATTTTAACACCAATTTAACTATTGTTTCTTATTTTTCTCATTCTTCTTGGTTACTTCAATTTTTCTTCATATCTTACAATTAATGTTTTAGAACACCAAGTATTAAATCTTTAGATACCTAGAAGATATCACATATTCTTTTAAATTAAAACAGGAGTGTCTTAAATCTTTAGATATATATATATATATATGAAGGTTGAATATGTCTATTTTTTTAATTTTTTTTATAAATTTTCATTAAATTAAAGTATCGAATATCTAGAGTATCGAATATTTAGACCTATATTCATGTTTCATATCACTTGTGTCAAATATAATTTACACAAAAATAGAAGAATTTATCTAACATAATATATAAAGTGTAAAGCAAGCTCATTTTTTGTCATTTTTTAAAAAGAATTTCTATTAAATTGGAATGCCTGCTACCTATACTCATGTTGAAATTGTATCACTCGAGCATAGATAGTTTATGAAAAGTGAAAATTACATATGATTATAAGATAGCCTTTAAGTAGACAGACTAACTGACCAAGTTCATATTACTTATTTCCTTTGTTAATATTTTGCAGGAAACATAATTTCCACTCTGATGTTTGCATCTCCCATGTAAGTGAACCAACTTATTATTTTAAAAAAATGAAAATCAATCCTGCTTTTCTCTTCTCAGTTAACAGTTTACATAATACACTTTAAAAATAGTCCCAAAAATTTATTTTATAAAGGTAATAAATTTATGATATTTTATTTTTATAAAGATAATAAATTTATGATATCTTATTTTTATAAAGTTTCCATATATATTTCAGAAGATTCATATATATATATATATATATATATATATATATTAATTCCTGATTTCAGCAAGATAATTAACTTTTCATGCTAATCTTTCCATGAACTTAATTTTCAACAATATATAAATTTCATATATTGTAAATTTATTTATTGGCTGTACTGTTTTTAATTAGGAAAACATTTTGGCGTGTGGTGAAGAAGAAATCAACAGAGAATTACAAAGGGCTACCATATATAATAACACTTCTGTGTACAAGTTTGTGGACTATTTATGGTCTTTTAAAGCCTGATGGTTTACTTGTCGCTACTGTTAATGGGGCTGGTGCCGTCTTTCAGTTCATCTATGTTTCTCTCTTTCTCATCTACGCTCCTACAGATACCAAGGTCACTTTCATGATACTAATTAATCAACAAACTCTTCTGATACTCCACACGTTACCTTTGTTTTCTTTATATGCTAATTCATTTCATTTTGCCCCCAATACTATAGCTTTTTTTACCTTCTCAAACTAACAAAATAATTCTTTTTTATTTTTTTAACTTTTCCGTAAGGTTAAAAGATCTTTAGTTCTTTACGGTGCTTAGTAAATGGAGTAAAAAATTATACTAAATGCTCCATTTATTTTAAAAATAAAATTTTATTTGAAACAAATATATAATTAAATTAATCATATGTTAGTTTAAATGTATGAATATTATTTACAATATATATATTATCTGCACACTATACAATTAATATTTTATTTTAAAATTAGTTAGATTATGTTGTAAATTATACATGCTATTTAAGTTTAGACTGGTAGATTCAATAATTATTGTAAAATGTTACTTAAATCCTATATTATATTTCTATTTTGTTTTATTTGAAAGTGATTATATAATACAAATTGTTATTTTTATGCTTTTATTTATGTTATTTTTTAATTACATTAGATAAAAATTATTACGACTTAAATAACTGCAATTGAAGCTAAAAAAACTCAATTTTGTTTTCTTAATACACTTAAAAAACCAAATTGTTATCTATGTGTGATGTAATTAGTTTATTTATCTAATATGATTAAAAAAATAAAAAGAAAGAAATCATAAGTAGTTTGTTTGGTTACTGATTGAGTATACTTGAAATTCATATTACTCGTACATTGAATGATCTATCTGGATGGATCTATAGTTTCTGACCGTGTAATCCATTTATTTCACTCTTTTCGAACCTCAAACCTATGACTTAGCCTTTATGTATCTCAAGTTCTTAGAAATCAATACTAACGGAGAAACTAATCCAAATGATACCAGTTTGCTTTCTAATAAAGTTTTTAAGAGTTATGTACCGGGTTTGAGAGTTGGGGGCGAAAAAAACGGGTTATACAGTCAAGAATTAGGGCCATCAGCATACCCCAAAATGTACTAGCAATGCTCAAACAGTTACTTAATGGTTAATACCATGTTAAGTGTAAGGTACATTGTTTCAGATTAAAACAGCAAAGTTGGCTGCTGTAGTGAACGTTGGTTTTCTGGGATCAGTAATAGCACTAACACTTGTTGCCATCCGTGAAGAAGTAAAGCTTAATTTTGTAGGACTCTTGTGTACTGCATTGACTATAGGCATGTATGCCTCACCCCTTTCTGTAATGGTAAGCTTAATTAATTATCATTTTTTTTCCTTCTTTTCTTCTTTTCCCAATAAATTGCTTTTATATTTTGGAGAGGATTGGGATACGTAAATGGCTTCTGTATTATGTCTAACACTATAAAGAAGGGTCAGAGGCTACTTATACCAAAAGCTCAACAAGTAGCAACTTTCTCTTTTATTAACAATTCATTTATATTCTCTTTAGTACACTGAGCTACCTAGAGATCTTAACAAATTGTAAATGATATCAGAGAGATAACATGGTTGGAGAAATTAATTCTTGGGTATGTCATGCAGAGGGGAAGAAAATATCATTATTAAAATATTGACATTTAATTATAGTATGATCCTTTCATAAATGAAAATTCATTTTTAACCCACTACAAGGTATAAGGTATACGATGTAAAAACTAGAAGGATAAATTTATCATGAAAAATTCTTATATATACTCTTGTAAAGGTGGGGATATATGTATATTTTGATCCATGATTATAACACAGCAACTAGAAATTTAGCTAGAAAATAGTGATGATTTCAAATTTTGGCAGGGAATGGTGATCAAGATGAAAAGTGTAGAGTACATGCCATTCTTACTCTCATTTTTCTTATTCTTAAATGCTGGCATTTGGTCTATATATGCTATACTTGTCAAAGACTTCTATATTGGGGTAAGGTGTTTTTTTTTTTCCTGCTTCTTTTCAAATTGAAGTTATATTGTGATGAATGTATCTGAGAAATTTGGACACTATATATCTACAAAATTCTAGGTACCAAATGCAATAGGCTTTGTATTAGGATCAATCCAGCTGGTTCTGTACTCAATGTACAAGAGCAAATCAAAATCTACAAATACAACATTGATGATCAAGGAAGAAAAGGGTTTGGCTATTCTTGTTAAAGGAGGAGATGTGCAGATGGGATCATATAATAAAGAATATGTTGATGAAACTAGCTTGAAACCTAAGAGTTTACAAAAGGGGAAGAGCCTTCCAAAACCAATAAAAAGGATATATAGCATGCCACAAAAGATCATGAAGTCACTTTCTTTAAATTCTTATGAATTGGACTCCCGTTGGATTTATTTAGATGATAATGATGATGTTGAGATGAATGATCAAAATCATCCTTTATCTTGAATCACGTTTGACATATTGTTATATTTTTTTTAGTCTTATAAATTTGTATTTTGGAAATATCATCTAAAATAACACGTAATATTAGTGCGTATTTTGTTAATATAACTTGTATAATTGTAAGTATTATAGAATTATAGATGTCATTTATTCATGAAAAAAAAAATCTTAATTTTACTCTTTTTTTTGTTTTATTTTTTGAAATGTTTACATAAACATAGTGAATGATTTATTGAATTTATGAAGTTTTTATAATAGCACAAAAGGCAAAAAAAAAAAAAGACTTTGTATGTAATTTAATATAAAGTAATAGTATTGAATTTTGTAGTTGCAATTTTTGGTCATATTACATAGAAATTTTACTAATTAGAACGGAATCAAATTGACGATGAAAAATGAATTCTTGTGTTTGTGAAATAAAAATAAGAATATTGTACATGAAACAATGAAATTAATATAATAAAACTTAAGAGAAAAGAGCGCACCATTTGTTCACTTCCCTAATTCTCAAAATACCAAGCCCCCGAAGAAACGAGAGTAAAAGACAAGGAAAGGCTTATTAAAATGTTAATATATTGATGTTATTTATGTCTCGTATGTTTTACTTAATACCTCAATTTATATATTGGTTTCCTTTCTATTTTTTTTATTAGTAATCAAAATTTATCCAAAATATTATTTTGACTTTTATTTAAGGCTTTTCTTTTTAAAAATTAACTAAAGTTAAAAAAATGATTTTTTTTATAAGAGGTTAAATTCAACATTTCTTACTAAAAGATAAAAAAAAAATTTTTGTTAACTTTACACCTTTAAAAAATATAAATAAGTACTAAAAAATCATAACATTCTAACAATTTTACTGGAACATGATAAAAAATAACTTTACGAATAATTAATATGAATAAATTAAAAATGTATACAATTATTATGATTTTTATTTATTAATTCAACAAGTTATCGTATAAGATTCATTATTTTTTTTAGTTAAAAGTGTCAAAATCTCATTTTTGATAAAAAAAAATCAAAATTTAATTAAATATGAATAAGTCATTAACGAAGTATATATACAACATATACTATTAGTTTATAAAATGATCTATTTGTATTTATAAAGCTATAAAAAAATTCTAAATATTAACCAAAATAAATTTCTTTTTTTAGCTCTATTTAATTTAAAATAAAAAATAAAAAATAAAAATCCTTAAAGGATCAAAAATGTATCTTAGAATGAAAAAAATAGTTATATTTAAATTTACATATTAAAATAAAATCTTTCGAAAACAAGAGACATTTGGGTTACAAAACTGTTAACCCAAAAGGCTTCGGACCCGTCGCTAATCTTAAGTCTTGTCGAGCTAAAAGCTCGTCTTACCCCGTTATTCGACAATAATCATACCTATTGAATCTATTCACTATCCAATTCAAATGCTTGTCGAGCTCAAAGCTCATCTCACTCTGTTCTTCAGCAAGCTCGTCTTCGTCGTTTCTTATCTCGTCGGCCATCTATTCTGTTGAAGTCTCATATCGACTGAACATTGGGTTTCCGTTGCACTTATAAGTCTATGGAAACCCTTCCTCTTTAAGAGCTCTTTTGGAGGGAATTAGGCCATGTATTTCTTCATGGTATCAAAGTCAGGTGACTCGGTCGGTACACGACCGATTGTAAGGGATGGACCTTGCACCGGTGTGACAGGAAGGCGCTCCATATCCCCGGTCGGAAATCGATGTGAGGGGGAGTGTTGAAGTCCCACATCGACTGAACGCTGGGTTTCCGCTACACTTATAAGTCTATGGCAACCCTTCTTTTTTAAGAGCTCTTTTGGAGGGAGTTAGATGATGTATTTCTTCATATTCTATACAGCATCTAAAAGCCCATCCGTGTATGTTGAGTAAACTTAAACCTTCTCCATATTATCTCATTCTGATTTCACATCACGTTCAAGTTTTATTCATTTTCTTCTTTTAATTATGGCTTGGAAGATTTGGGATCCAGCAATATATGTTATGGGTTTATGGTGTGCATATGTCTCATTCGATAAAATATTTGGGTCATTAAATAAATGGATAATTTATTTTTTCTTTCTTTTCAGTATGGCTGATTAATTTATATCTGAAGTCCTTCAATGTTTTGCCGCGTAGAGGTTGCTGCCTCTGTACAATGTTGATGCTTAAACCAATCTGCAGTAAGCTGTGAAGCTGTGGTAATAATATAATTTTAGTTGAGTCATGCTTAAACAATGTTGGGTAGTTTCCTTTAAGGGTCCATACATGGAGCCAAACATCACTTAAGGACCCCTTGGTGGGTTTTTATTCTAAAGGGACTTTTTAACCCTTTAAGAGCTTCGTAAGAGGTAATAGTGTGAATTTTTAATAAGCTCGAAAAAAAAAGTTGATAATGAAGGCCACATCACACATCGACTTCAAGCTTTTCCATCACGCTTTGAGGTGTAGGTCTCGTCTACATGAAGGAGAAAAAAATAAATATTTTAGATGTAATCACATTTGAAAATAAAAATATTAGGTGCAATGACATTTGACAAATATATCAAATATTTTTGTGGTTTAAATTTGACTATAGATAAGCAATGTTTTTGTTTCGTAAGACATAAGAGATAATCAATTTTGCCTATCAATAAGTAATTTTTTTTGCTTTAGAGAGACACATTAAAAAGAAGAGAAGCAAATCAAAACTAAAAGAACAATTTCCTTTGATGAAAATATTGTTGTGTTAGAGAGTGTGAGAAAATATTTTTTCTAAAAGGGGAGTGACATAATAGTGAGTTTGAGAAACACTTATGTGTCACTATTTTGGGTTTATCTCAATTTATTGTATTACCTCTCACTGTGTACCTATTAATTTTATGAGTGGAAGAAATATTTTTCGGAGTTTGTCCCGTAGACATAGCCTAAATTAAAATGTGAACTACATTAAATTGTCGGTGTTATTATTTTACTCTGTTGAATTTATTTTATTTTTACCCACTGTCCCAACAACTGGTATCAGAGCTGGTCTAGTAAAATTCTTAGTATGCTCTGTGGTTGCAACATAGTTTGATCTGTCATATCAAAAATGATTTTATTAGGTTGAGGGTGTTTATTTGCAAAAAAAGAAACACATCGAAAAAAATGTTAAGCTAGAAGATAGATATTGAGAAATTTAATGGCAATAATAATTTTTTTATGGCAAAGGAGTATGAAGGATATTCTCATTGAACAGAAGGTTCATAAGGTGTTGCTGCGGAAAGAAAAGAAGGCAACAACTGTCACCGAGCAACAGTGGGAGGAGATAAATGAGATTGCAATCAGTACAATCCGTCTAAATCTCTCAGACAGTGTCTTACAAAATATTGAATCAAAAAATTACAAGACTGCAAAAGAAACATGTGAGACTAGAAAACGTGTACATGTCAAAGAACCTTACTAATAAATTTTATTTATGGAAGGAGCTATATCAGATGAGGAAGGAAAATAATGTGAGCATAATGCAGCATGTTAGCAATTTCAACAATAAACTTTCTCACTTAGTAAGATTCAATGTGAGTTTCTGCGATGAAGAGAAAGTTATAATGTTACTGGCATCACTACCCTCATCATATAATCATCTCACAACAATTTTGACTTATGCGAAAGACAAGATAGAGTTTGAAGTTGTTATAGAAGCTATGTTGTTGATAACTGTATTTTATATAGTTATTTTCACCTATTTTATTAATTATAATTGCTAGATTCTCTCTGTTTTTAGTTAATTTTAGTTTAATAAATTAGTATTTACTGTTTTTTATATATTTTAATAAAAGTAAATAATTTGTATCGAAAATGTACTTAATGCCACATTTATGTCCACAAACATAATTTCAAATAATATAGGTCTTAATTACAATTTTTAAAAATCAAAAATATAATTTAAATTAAATTTGGGCTTCATTTTAATTATTAAAAGTTTAAAAATTTAATTTAAAATTAGCAAAGGGCTTAACTGTAATTAAAGAAAGTTGAAAATGTAATTTGAAATATATTTGTGGGTAAAAATGGAATTAATAAAGTTTAATTTTCTGCACAAGTGAGAAGAATCTACGCGCCAATCTACACGCGCGCATCGTGGACCGTCCGATCCGATAAGAAACGGCTGAGATTCGCGCATGCTTATCACCCCCGACCAGAGAGAGTGGGTGCAGGTCTCAAATTTTCACGCGGCTCGGTACGCCGAGTGGGGCCCACCTGCCACGCAGGCCGACGTACAAGTGGGACCCACGCGTCTGACGCCGCGCAGACGCTGTCCCCCACGTTCGCGCGCCTCTGATCCCGTGCGCTGATCTCTGCGTGCAACCCGATTTTCCTCCAATAAAGAGATGACACGTGTCCCATTCAATTTTTCAGCTAATCACGTTGTGACACGTGGTATGTTACGATGGGCGCGAAAGCACAGGATCAAGCCCGTGTGTAGCCGTTGTCTCCCACGTTCGGCGTGCCATTTTCCCGTGCGTCGTGCCTACGTGAAGTCGGTTTGTGAAGCAAATGAAATACCACCACCTGTCTCTATTAATCATTCAGCCAATCAGAGATTGACACGTGGCGGGCACATTAAATTTAAAACAAAGCAGCACGGCGCCCTCTGTTTCTGTCGTGCACGCGTATAAAAATACAATATTCCAATTCGTACGCGTGTACGCGGAATTTAAGAAAAATGTTTGGTTTTAATTTCGATACAAATATTTTACACGTGTATTAATTTTTAATATTTTATTGATGTATTTTTTTGCTATAAATAGGAGATAGGTTTTAGTTGTAAAAAAGTTTTTTTTGGAGTAGTTTTTGGAGTAGAATTTTAGTTTTAGTTTTCGAAAGTTTTTAGAGTGTTTTAGTTTTTTCAGTTTGTAATTTTTATTGTGTTTGTGTGTTGGTTGCGGAACACGCAGAAGCCATTTTTGGCTTTTGTTGTGTTCTGCGTGTACCAAATATTTTCATATTGAGATGTTTTAATTTTATTTCTGCTTCTTCTTATTTTTCTGTAGTTGTTATAATTTTTATTTTAATTCTATGAAGTAATTTAATTTTTCTAGGGTTGCATTTGATCTAAATTTATGAAGCTTGATTTTAATTATTTTTGATAGATTTATAAGACGTTCGATTTGTTCGTTCTATTTTGTGCTTAATGCTTTTTGATTATTTACGAATCTTATCAAAACGATCCGTGCCACATGAATAAACTTGAGAAAGGCATTTGTGTGTGTATTGCTCGTAAATAGAATGACATGTATGATGAAGGATAGAGATATACCCTAATTGTATGTATGGCCATTTGAAAATTTAGAACTTAATGAATCTTATTAAATTTAATTCTCATAGAGATATAGTGAATTAATTTAACGAGGTGTGTTTATACGGAGCTCGAAAGAGATGTATGAATAATAAAAAAAGAAGTTTTCGGTTGACAAATTAAATGTACTAAAAAAATATAAATCAAAAGAAAATAACATGATTAGAGTGGATTATTTTGGTAAAAAATTGCAATCCTAGATTTCTTTTATTTTCTTATTTTACTTTTTTATTAACCAACGATTGTTTTGGATAAAATCAGAGAGATACAATTTTAGTACTCGACAAACTATAGTAACAAATCCTCGTGGGATCGATCTTTACTTACAAATCTTTATTACTTGTGACCGTGTATACTTGCACGAGTTCGTGTGTTGAAAAACACGCAACAGTTGTCATAAGAGAAACAAAACATGGAGAAAGATTCAGAAGCATAAGCCATTATCATAGAGTCCAGAGGAAGGAGACAGTACAGAGAACAAAAACACAGAGGCAAGAGCAGAGGCAAATCAAACAAATATGCCAATGTTGAATGTCATCACTGTAAGAGAAACGGTCATATCAAATTTTTTTTCCTGGTGTTCAAGAAGGAATAGGAAACGAACAAAGGCAAAGCAGTGAAGAAAGACGAAATCAATTATGATGAGCAAACAAATACCATAGATGAGTTCAATATCGTCTATGATGAAGATTTTGTCAATCTTGAATCACACGAGACTAGTTGAGTGATTGATAATGGTGCTACAATTCACGCTACATCGCTTAGAGAATTTTTCTCATCATACATACTTGGAAGTTTTGGTGTTTTTAGAATGAGAAATGAACGCCTATCAAAGGTTTTTGGCAGAAGAGATGTTTTCTTGGAAACAGAGAATGAAACCAGACTATTTCTGAACGATGTTAGGCATATTCGAGATATGCGCTTGAATTTGACCTCTATACGCAAACTTGCAAATGAAGGATACTGCAACTCCTTCATTTAGGACAAATGGAAACTTACAAAAGGCTCTTTAGTAGTGGCTAGAGGTGAGAAGCATACAACTCTATATATAATGCAAGCAAAGCTCTCCAACGACACAGTAAATGCCATAGAGAAAGACTACATGGAATGGATGAAGTACATTTGGAGAAATATGTTGATTGTCTAGTAGGAAAGCAAAACATAGTTATTTTCAAGAGTTTCCCTCCTTCCAGAATGAATAATATTTTAGATCTGAATAATTTATATTTGTGTGAACCAATGCCAAAGTCATTTGGTGGTGCTCAATACTTTTTGACTTTCATTGATGATCATTCAAGGAAGACGTGGGTATATCTTCTAAAGACAAAGGATTAAATGCTAGATGTCTTCAAAAAAATTCATGCCTCAGTTGCGAGATAGATTGAGAAGAATTTGAAGTGTATTTGGACAAACAATGGTGGAGAATACATAGGACCTTTTCATGCTTACTGCAAAAAGCATGGTATTCAGTATCAGATGACACCTCCAAAGACATCGCAGTTGAATGGTTTAGTTAAGAGGATGAACAGAACTTTGATGGAGAGAGTCAGATGTGTAATATCACAAGCAAAGTTGCCTAAAAGTTTCTGGGGTGAAGCTATACTCATAGTTGCACATGTTTTGAATCTTTCACCCTATTCTCCTCTTAAGATGGATGTTCCAGATAAAGTGTGGTGAGGAAATGATGTTTCCTATGATCATCTGTGAGTGTTTGGTTGCAAAGCATTTGTTCATATCCCCAAGGATGAGAGATCCAAACTTGATGCCAAGACAAGACAGTATATTTTTATTGGCTATGGTCAAAATCAATTTGATTATAGATTTTATGATCCGGTTGCAAAAAGACTTGTCAGGAGCTATGATGCTGTATTTGTTAAAGATGTGACCATTGAAGATATTTTCAAAATGAAGAAGGATGTTCCTAATTCCAATGGTGACTCATTAGATTTGGAATTAATTCCTCTAACATTAGTGCCAAGACAAGTTGGAGATGAAGACCAAGTTTATCCACCTAATGAAGATGATGCTCCCATAGAAGTTGGTTCTGAAGATGAGGGAGATGATGATGTTCATTATCTAGTACCAACACTTGCAGCTTCTCTTGTTCCATTGAAAGGAAGTGATAGACTGAGATGGCCCTTTTACCACATATCCTTCATATGAGTATATAACTTTTACTGATGGGGGAGAACCTGAGAGTTATAAAGAAGCCATGGATGATGAATCCAAACAAAAATGGATTGAATCCATGCAAGATGAGATGAAATCCTTGCATGAGAATAAAACTTTTAAGCTGATAAAACTGCCCAAAGGGAAAAAGGCTTTGAAAAATAAATTGGTGTTCAGGGTGAAGCATGAAGAACATAGTTCTAGTCCGTGATACAAAGCAGACTG
Organism: Hippophae gyantsensis; assembly: GCA_030763125.1. Lineage (NCBI taxonomy): Eukaryota > Viridiplantae > Streptophyta > Magnoliopsida > Rosales > Elaeagnaceae > Hippophae > Hippophae gyantsensis. The sequence continues at coordinate 56,432,960 of CM061032.1, read as the reverse complement.
GTTGTTAAGGAATTCAGCCAAAGAAAAGGAGTTGACTTTGATGAGATTTTCTCACTAGTTTTGGAAATGACATCCATTTGTATTGTGTTGGGGTTATCAGCAAGTCTTGACTTGGAGGTTGAGCAAATGAAAGTCAAAACTGCCTTCCTATATGGTGACTTGGAAAAAGAGATATACATGGAGCGGCCAGAGGGTTTCAAGCAAAAGGAAAAAGAGGATTATGTTTTCCAATTGAAGAAAAGCCTTTACGGTTTAAAACACGCACCGAGACAATGGTACAAGAAGTTTGAATCTGCTATAAAGGAGTAAGGTTACAAAAAGACTACTTCAGACCATCATGTTTTTGTGCAGATGTTCTCTGATTATGATTTTATTATTCTTTTTCTCTATGCGGATGATATATTGATTGTTGGTTGGAATATTTTCCAGAATCAACAACTTGAAAAAACAGTTGAGTAAGTCTTTTGCCATGAAAGAATTGGGGGCCAGCAAATTAGATTCCTAGCATGAGTATTATTAGAGATAGAGCCACCAAGAAATTATAGTTATCATAGGAGAAGTACATTGAAAACGTATTTCAAAGATTTCATATGGATAAGGCTAAAGTGATTAGTTATCTTCTTGCTAATCACTTTAAATTAAGTTCTAAGTAGAGTCCTTTTACAGACAAAGAGAAAGAAGAGATGGAAAAGGTTCCATATGCTTCAGTAGTTGGAGGTCTTATGTATGTCATGGTTTGTACACGGCCAAATATCACTCATGTAGTTGGAGTTGTGAGTAGATTCCTTTCAAATCCTGGAAAGAAACATTGGGCTGTAGTGAAATGGATTTTCAGGTATCTACGAGGTTCTTCCAAAATATGCCTATGTTTTGGAAATGAAAAACCTGTGTTAGTTAGATACACAGATACAGATATGGTTGGCGATGTGGATTCCAAAAAATTCACTTCAGCTTACCTGATTACATTTGCAGGGAGAGTTGTGTCATGACTGTCAAAGTTACAATAATGTGTTGCATTGTCCACTACAAAAGTATAGTTTATAGCAACAACGGAAGCATGTAAAGAGTTTCTATGGATGAAAAAGTTCTTAAAAGAACTTGAGTTGCAACAAGACAGTTACTAGTTATTTTGTGATAGTCAAAGTGTTATCTACCTTGGAAAGAATGCCTCCTTTCATTCAAGATCAAAACATATTGATGTGAGATATCACTGGATTAGGGATGTAATGGAGAAAAAACTACTACAACTTGAGAAGATCCATATAGAGGAGAATGGATCAGACATATTGACGAAAATTCTTCTAAGACAAAATTTTGAATACTATCGTTTAGTTACCGGATTGGTGGAGCCTTTTATGTAGTCGAGAGGGAGAGCTTTGTAGGTCATGCCCACATAGAAGGGGAAGAAAATAAATATGTTATGTGTAACCACATTTGAAAATAAAATGTTAGGTACAACTACATTTGAAAATAAAAATGTTAGGTGCAACCACATTTAACAAATGCATCAAATATTTTTTTACCTAAAATTTGGCTAGCTATGTGGCCAATTTTTGGCCACATAAGAGATAGGTAATTTTGCCTATAAATAGGTAATTTTTTTCCTTAGAGAGATACATCAAAAGAAGAGAAGCAAATCAAAGCCAAAGGAACAATTTTTTTTTATGAAAAATAGTGTTGTGTGTATGAGAGAGTGAGAGAGAATAGACAAAAAATGAGTTTGGAAACACTTGTTTGTCATTGTTTTGGGTTTATCTCAATTTGTTATATTGTCTATCACTTTGTACCCACTAATTTTATTAGTGAAAAAAATATTTTTTCGGAGTTTGTTTCGTAGATATAACCCAAATTAAAGAGTGAACCACGTTAAATTGACGGTGTCATTATTTTACTCTGTTAAATTTATTTTATTTTTACCCGTTTTGTCCCAACACGAGCTTCTTTACATCTCCTTAGCTTTGTGCTTCTCCACCTCTCTTTTGCTAGATGACAACATCTATATTTTTTAAGATTCGTTGGGTATGAGGTATTTCTTAATTTTTCCAGCATATATTTAAAATATTGTATAATTAATTTAAATTATATATAAAAATTTAATTTAAAAAAATTATTTGTTTTATTGATTTCTTGGATTTATGAGATTTTATTTCTTTCGATTTTGTGACATAATCAACTCAAAATATAAAAAATGCATAAAATCAAAAAATCAAAATTAAAGTGATGAAGTTAAAAATAAGGTAAAGCAAAATTATGTACAATAATTAATCTTATACTAAGACATAGACCATTAACAATAATAATGTTATTTAATAATTTTTACAACTTTAAAATTTATTTAATTAATTGAAGTTAGAAAGAATTATTAAATTCACGAGCATTCATCAAAAATCTATGCTTGAATTTAAATAACATTTCCTACCATAATGATGACAAACAGGCACAATCTTTTAGATTAGGTCATTTGTGTCGTTTAATCCCTTAAGTTAGAAACAATCTCATTTAATCTCCTAGAAAGTCAATTAATGATAAATTATATTATTTTAATAATTTTCTATTAAAATATTATTATTTTCTATCAGGTGATTAAATGTGATTAAAATACAAGTTTTTAACAATAGTATAGTCACAATTATTATAAAATAAAAATTTCTCAAAAATATTTGTTAACTACAACTATTTTATTTTAATATTATATTATTTTTTAAAACTTTATTCGTTCTCATCTTGTCCATAGTGCTCTCAAGCTTTTCCCCGTCTCCTCCAACGATCAACTTGCAGATATCTTCACCAAAGCACTTTCCTAAGGGACACACTCATAATTTGGTTAACAACCTCAATTTAGTCTTACGTCCAACTTGAGTTTGAAGGGGGCTGTTAATGTATATATGTTAATAGATATACATGTTATGGGCTTTAGGTACATCTAGTTTACTTGTACCTCTTATATAAAGGCACTACATATATTCCTTAAGATATAGAATATAATACAATCGTTCAGTGTTTCTAACATGGTATAAGAGCTAGGTCTACCTTGATCGGTGACTTGGGCTTTGTCCTTAACAGTCTCATCATGGCTTTGTGAGACCACCTCTATCCGTATAGAGGGAGGCTATTAAGTTTTATTCGGTCCCACATCAGCCAAGAGTTCAACAACAGTGATGCTTATAATCTTGAATAACCTTTAACTCAATGAGATCTTATTAGATTGAGTTAGACCTGGGTTTCTAACAATTTGCATATAAGGGATCTATTTTTATTGAAATACAAATAATACTATCTTAAATTTTTTAAAGACACTTCATCTATTAATACACATGTCTTATATAGAACTTTTAAATTAAAAACTTAATAAGTTTTGTCTATAAAATTAATAAATAAATGGATGTTTCTCTTCATACGTGAAAGAGGTGTGACTCCCCCTATATTCGTTTGTAAAGTTAATCATGTTATATCTTTCATCAAATTGGATTAATAGATTAAAAAATAAAATTTTGTTGGTACTCCATGTGATGGCATGTGATGGAAGTGGCTATAAAATAAACCCACATACTTGATCAATATCAAGTTAACCAAACCAAAATTTATGTTTTATAGATCTAAAGAGATTGCTTTCGATTTTAAAAGTAAAAAAATCAAATTGTGTAAGGTCGGTTAACATTTTAAAGTTTGCAATATTACATTTAACTTAACAAACTTATATATTATTAAGATGATAGATTTATGATTCTTGCATAACCATATTACAATTCATAAATCCTAGATTTATCATGATCCTTTAGTAAACTTTTAATCTTTGATTCTAAATTACATTAGTCTATTGCCATTATCTTCCAGAGAGACACAATCATCGGTGATTACTAGAAGCCTTTAGATCTCCAAGTAATCCATCTCAAGTCCGATGGAGAAAGCAAAAAATGCGATAGTAACAACATTCTGTTCTGTACAATAAGAGATACCCAAATTGCAAGTTCTTAATTGGAAAACCCTTTCTCTTTTTAATTCTTCTCTATATTTTCTATTTTTTATATATTCAATATATATATATATATATATAGAGAGAGAGACGAAAAGACGCTAGTATAGGAAAAAATGTGTCTAAATTTCAAGAGGTGATCTATAATATATTTCCCCATTAGATATTTCCTTATTAAATCTTACGCGGATTCAAATTCTATATTCAAAACTTGTCTTATTAGAAATTTCCTTATTGAATCCTAAGCAGATTCAAATTCTGAATTCAAAACATGGCTTATTGGAAATTTCCTTATTGAATCTTACGCGGATTCAAATTCTGAATTCAAAACTTGACTTATTGGAAATCTCCTTATTGAATCCTATGCAAATTCAAATTCTGAATTCAAAACTTGACTTATTAGAAATTTCCTTATTGAATCCTAAGCGGGTTCAAATTCTAAATTCAAAACTTGCCTTATTGGAAATTTCTTTATTGAATCCTACGCGAATTCAAATTTTGAATTCAAAACTTGCCTTATTAGATATTTCCTTATTTACATAACATTGTCATATTTAATTGTGTTCTCCAAAGACCAATAGTATAATTGTATTATTTTCAAACTTTATATAATTTAGACCATCACTAAATCAAGTTATTAATACACATTCTATACATTAAAGACTCAATTTTTCATGACATATATTAAACCCGATAAATAATACTTAATTCGATCACTTTATAACAAGTCCAGTTAAATATTTGATAGTCTATTATTCAATATATATTCATATCACATATATGCCCATATATTTTGAAATTAATTCCAACAATCTCCCACTTTAGCTATATATATATACATATATTGATAAAACTAAATTTTGTACTCAAACTGTGTTGTCATATCCTTTTGCGCCATCAACCAATTTCGTCCATCAATCATATTCACAAGGACTTAAGAAGTATTTGTCTCATAAAGTGAAACTAAACCAACATAAATCACTATGTAAACATAACTGAATGACATGAATCATGAAGGGGATGTGTAGTTTGGAAATTACATGTAATGTGATCCACATGCCTATTTCCAATTTGGTCACTTTAATTTAACCTGATTTTGATATCAATCAAAAATCAGAGTGCATAATAAACTGAATAACTGAAAGCTAAATAAATGAACAGTATGAAGAGCGACGTCACCCCAAAATAGGGCAAGAACTTTGGCAGAAAGAAGAAGAACACGGACAGTGTCAAGAATATGACTAAGTTTTCTTTCAGGTTGACCATTTTGTTAAAAGGTGCCTAGATAGGTTAGATGATGTATAGTGTCATAGGAATGTAACAAAGCTTGAAAAACATATTGAATATATTCAAGAGTATTATCAAATCGAAAAGTTTTGATATGTTTGGAGAATTGTGTTTCAACCATTTTTGCAAAGTTATTGTATATTGGTAAGATTTTAGAATGAGATTTCGTAGGAAAGATTCAACTATAACAAGAATAATCATCAATAAAAATAACAAAATAACGAGATCCATCAATACTAGTAACAGGAGAAGGTCCCTAAACATCATAATGAACTAACTTAAAACTACTATTAGAGATAGATTCACTATTATTGAAAGGAAAAGTTGGCTGTTTTCCTAACTCGCATAAAGTATAATCAAAATTGTCTTTAGACACAGAACCCAACAAACCTTTAGAAGCTAACTGTTGTACCCGAGTGGATGGGGCATGACCAAAACGAGAATGCCAAAGTGTGAGAGAAGGTAAGAAAGAAACTATAGCAACTGTAGCAACAATAGAGACAAGAGCAACATGTGGAAGATGAAGATTCCTCACAAGAAACATACACCCAACCCTAGGACCAGTCCCAAACTCTTGCCCCGTCTTCAGATCTTGTACAATAGATCAAGTTTGGAGAATAAAGATGAGTGAGGTGTCATGTGATTACAACAAACAAAATCAAAAAGCCAAGTTTGAGACTTACCAAGCAGAACGGAGAGAATAGTGGAAAGATATGCATTACCAGCCATATGAACAACTAGAGTTATGATCTTCTGTAATTCAGGAGGGAGAGGTTGATAGTGGACTGTTGCGTGTTTTTCAACACACGGACTCGTGCAAGTATACACGGTCACAAGTAATATGATTTGTAAGTAAAGATCGATCCCACGAGGATTTGTTACTATAGTTTGTCGAGTACTAAAATTGTATCTCTCTGATTTTATCCAAAATAATCTTTGGTTAATAAAAAAGTAAAATAAGAAAATAAAAGAAATCTAGGATTGCAATTTTTCACCAAACTAATCCACTCAAATCATGTTATTTTCTTTTGATTTATATTTTTTTAGTACATTTAATTTGTCAACCGAAAACTTCTTTTTTTATTATTCATACATCTCTTTCGAGCTCCGTATAAACACACCTCGTTAAATTAATTTACTATATCTCTATGAAAATTAAATTTATCGAGATTCATTATGTTCTAAGTTTTCAAATGGCCACACATACAATTAGGGTATATTTCTATCCTTCATCCTACATGTCATTCTATTTACGAGCAATACACACACAAATGCCTTTCTCAAGTTTATTCATGTGCCACGGATCGTTTTGATAAGATTCGTAAATAATCAAAAAGCATTACGCACCATATGAACAACCTGAGTTATGATCTTCTGTAATTAAAGAGGGAGAGGTTGATAGTGGATCCAAAATACTGGGACTCAGTTGAAATGGAAGGCATTAGCGAAGTAAGCTTAGTATTAACAATAGTAGCAATAGATTTGTTATGATGGTAACAAGTCTCACTGGTGTAGCCAGGACACTTGCAATAATTGTATAACTTCTTGTTGGTCTGCTTTCGACGATTGCTAAAGCCAGATGAATCACCTCACTATTGAGGTTGCTCAATGGCAAGAGCAGAAGAAGTAATAGCCAAAACATTGAACTTATTCTGGACTTGAAGGGTTGCAAGCAGAGATTTTTCTCTAACCAACTCCTTTACAGTAGTATCAAGAGATGGAGGATGACTACGATTAAGAAGTTGATCCCGGATGAACTCAAAGTCCTTGTGAAGTGACATCAACATTATGTTTACAAACTAAATTATATTTTACCTTATATATGTAATATTCTTATTATTTGTGATTTTATTTTTTTACATTTATTTATTTTATTTTCTTCAAATCGAAATCTCTTCAGTTTCTCGAACATTGTAATATTTGAACCTTTTTCCCATTGTGTATTGTAAGTGTTTGATGAAATTAGAATGAAAACTCCTTCTATTTTGTTATTTATCTTAAGATCTCTTATCGAGAATAATAACAACAACAAAAATTGATCATAATATAAGTTAGATAGTAAAAAATTGAAGAAACTGTGTTTCATTTTGGTTAATTAAATTAAACAAAAACATATTATAATAACATTACCTTCAATATTAAAAGCATGATTATCACTTATCAAAGGTTATTACCTCTAATATTAGAGATATAAATTTTACATCTTAAAAATTAAGGATATTATAATAACATTATCTTCAAGGATAAAAATTTTATATCTCAAACGTTAAAGATATGAAATTTAGAACCAGTAAACATCATACAATTTATAATTAAGCCTTTATTAACTGATATCTTTCTTTTTATTAAAAAAATTAAGACATCTTCAATTTATTATTAGTTTTAATTACTTATTACAAATAAATTCTAAAATTTTAAAACTTTGCAAATATTAGTCATCAAATTATTAAAACTTAATAAATACACATACAAATTTTTGATTTCAAAATTATAACCTATCAATAAAATTTTAAAAATTTAATTACTAAATCATAGTAAAATTTTAAAGATTTTCTCCATATTTAGTTAAAATTTAAGGAATAATAATAGAATTTGAGTTTTAAAATTAAAAATTTCAGAACACGCACATCTTGGAGATATTGACATATAGTAAGCCGTTATTTAAAAAAAACAAAAAGGGAGGAAAAAAGGGGGAAAAGAAATAAAGATATAAACAAATATTACAGCATTTTTTGAACTGGTTCCTTATCATGCCAAAGAGCACATATAATATAGTTCCGCCCATATAGTGAAGAAACACCAGTCTATAAACTTGTATATAGAAGAAGTACATTACGAACACTACAGAGCTACATATCACAGCACATGTCACTTGTAGGGTGTGCTATGCTTCTGGTTTGGCTACATATAAAGCATATATATATACACATCTTTCTAAACTCCCATACAACCGTAAACTCACTCAAAAACATCAACACAAACACCCAACTATCTGCCCTACATTCTTTGATGAAGCATTTAAAAAGCTACTCATTTCTCACACATCATATGCAGAAGAAGGGTTCTTTCTTCCTTCTGTGCTCGGCTTCTTGTACGCATTGGATGATGACCTCCGGAATCTGCTTCCTAAAAAGATATCCAATCAGTAGTGATACTGATAAATTTCCATCACAACTCTTTGATTATCTACTACTTATTAACAACTGATCTAAAATGCTAGAACAAAATAGCATCCCAACTTCCCAAGACACATTGAATACGTTAATACTTGAATGAATAACATACTCTGCTTGTGCTTACTTTTCCTTGGCCATTAGCCATATCTGAATAGTAGATTAATAAATATTTCAAATATTAATACCCCTCAAATTTACCATGCATTACATGTAAAATAGAATGCTGAAATTTAAAAACACGGAAAAAAAACAAGGATTTGATCCCTATCTAAAATGGATATAGAAAGACTCATTATATTTTTTAACATGCCAATAATTATGTCTACACAACACATGAGTCAATTATTTCAAAGCAAAAACATCATTTTAACATCATTTTTATAAACATGATCATGAAATTACACTGATCTTTCCCCAGGTCATACATTAAATAGCAAATTGATCACTAAACTGCCAATTCCCTACTAAAATGGACAAAAATGTATCCCCTTTTTTTTGTTATATACAGGTCGCTTCAAAACTTAGGTTTAATAAAAGGATATTATGATAACTTTTAGCTTCAATATAATATTATATCCATTACCCTCTGCCATTAGTGGGTTTCATTAGGAGGCACAAATCCCTAGGTTTTGGATATATATATATATATATTAAGTGCGCTTTGTCTTTAAGGCTGCTGATGTAGAGAAAACAAAACAGCCACCAATGTTCAACCCTTTGAAGACATCATTATCATCCAATCTGAGAGAAGCAAGTCACAGTTTATTTCCTTGCATCTTTGCAATTGTCGATAACGAGTTTGTTCTTTGGGTTCACACCAACACAGGTTCTGAAACATTTATTATGTTCTACCGTATTAATTACCATTGCAAGATTAGTTATTTTATCTTGCTTTCTTAGTACCGGTTTTGATTTGCAATAGAGTTTTAGCTATATTTGGATTTTGAGTGGCTATTTTGAATATTTGTGTTTGTATTCTCTATTTGGATTTTGATAGTGATTTTTTCTTCGACATGTCATTGTCAATGAAGTAAACTTTTCACATTGAAAAATTAAACCACTTAATCTTTATATGTCATTTATTTTTCTCATAACTTATTATTTTACCATTACCTATAATAATTTATTTGTACAACAAATTTAGACCCAAATTTTACTTCCACTAGTGCTAATTTATAACAAATTGGTATCAAAACCTTGAGTTATTAGGTTATTTAGTGGGACTAATAAGTTTACTCTTTTGAATTTATTTTGAAATTATTTTGAAATTTTGATTATTTGATTAGTTTCAAGTTTTCTGCTTTGTGCTTCTATTTATTTAATTTTGAGTTTTCTGTAATAGCAGCAAAATATGAAATTGAGAAATTCAATGATAGTAATAATTTTAGTTTTTCACGAATAAAAATGCAAGTCATATTAACTAAAGAATGAGTCGTTAAAACACTTGAAGGCAATGATAAATTATTAGAATAATTGATGGATGAAGAAAAAAATGCATTGACGAAAAATGTACCCAATTTAATTCAGTTATCCTTGTTTGATGAGGTACTACGCGAGATTGACAATGAGAAATATCCCGCTAGATTATGACTTAAATTAGAGAGTGTGTACATAATCAAGTTTTTGTTCAGTCGATTATATTTGAAGTAATATTTGTATATTTTAGAATGTATAAAGTACACTTTTACATGATCACCTTGATGAATTTACTAAAATTATTCGTCATCTAAAAAATGTTGATGTTAAAATTCATGATGAGGATCAAGCTTTAATTCCATTATGTTCCTTACCTCATTCATTTGAACATTTTGTTGATATCATGTCATATAAGCGAAACACTATTTCTTTGGAGGATGTCAAGACAGTTTTGAATTCCAAAGAATTGAAGCAAAAGATATCTAGTGACAACAATAATAGTAGCATTGGTTTATTTGTCATAGGTAGAACTCAAGAAAAAAGCTCAAGCAACAACAAATGTAAATCTAAATCCAAATCTAGAAAGAAAAATGCAATTATTGTCGTCAAGAAGACATTAGAAAGCTAATTGTCTGAAACTCAAAATTAAAAGTAAATCTTGCACAACAACTTTTGGTACTAATGATGTTGCTAGTTTTACAGATAGTTTTGATTTAAATAGTAAGAATATTCTATCAATATCTGTTAGTTCTATTGGAGATGTTTGAATTTTTTATTTGGGTTGCACATATAATATGTGCCCCATTAGAGACTAACTTGCTTCTTATCAGTCTCTTGATGGGGTGTTGTCTTGATAAGAAACAATGTATCTTGTAAGGTTGTTGCTATTGGTACTATTCAAATTAAGATGCATGATAGTATTGTTACAATTTTGAAAAACATTCGCCATGTTCCAGATTTGAAAAAAAAACGGATGTCTTTGGGTTATCGCATGATCTCTATCTACTTTAATATAGCACTGTCATTGGCAATATTTTAGTTTTATCCTCGTCAGATCAAGATTCAGATACTACTCGATTATGGAATATGCGGTTTGGATATACGAGTAATGCAAGGATGCCTATTTTGAGCAAGCGGGGTTTACTTGGTGGTCAAAAAACTATGAAGCTTGATTATTGTGAGCACTGTGTCTACGAAAAACATCGTAGGGTCAAATTCAGTCAACCATCAATAAAACGAAAGGCATTGTTAATTATATTCATTCAAATCTTTAGGGTCCTTCTCGTGGTATGTCTAAGGATGGTACCCAGTAGTGGGCATAGGTATGGGCAGAGATAGTTTTTGATATAACTGTCCCCGAACCAAATTATAAAATCTGTACCCAAAATCGCCCAAAAATCGTTACAATTCAGAGACGATTTTACTCGCGGATAACGGATCAGGACGATAATTAAAAAATACCCAAAAAAACTGTTTTTTCCAAACATATTAATTTAAACCCTAATTAATTTTAAACATATTAATTTAACAAATATATAATTTAATTTAATAAATATATAAATTAATTTAATAAATATAATTAATTTCGAGTACATGAGGGTACGGTTATTAGTATAACTGTACTCGAATCGTACCCATTGCTTTATGTTCGGCTAATACCTAAAATTGTATCCATCCTCAAAATTTATCGGATAAAAACCGAACAAACAGTGCGGATAACCAAACACGCAATTTTTTTGCCCATCCTAAGTATGTGTTGACTTTTATTGATGATTTTTCTAGTCATATCTCGGTGTATTTTGTGAAAAACAAGAATGATGTGTTCTCAAAATTTGTAAAATTTAAGGCTTATATAAAAAATCAAGCGTTTGAGGACTTACAATAACTTGTAATTTTGTGAAAGTCAATTTAATAATTTTTGCAAAATTAACGACATAATAAGACACCACATTGTGCGTAATACACCACAGAAAAATAGAGTTGCAAACCGTATGAATGTGACTCTTTTGGAATGGTTTATACTCTTCCAAACTGGTTTGGATAAATCATTTTAAGCTAAAGCTTGTAACAATGCTTTCTATTTGGTAAACTGGTCTCCATCAATTGCAATTGAGTTGAAGACTGAGTTTGAAGTTTTCTCTTACACTTTTACTAATTATTCTGATTTTAAAGTTTTTGGTTGTCCTTATTCTTGTGTTACTGATGGTAAGCTTGAAGCTAGAGCATTGAAATTCATATTTTTGGGATGTTCTTCAGAGTTGAAAAGTTAGACTATGGTGTGCTGAATCCAAATCACCTAAATTTTTGATTAATAAAGAAGTTAAATTTGATAAGTTTTTCATGTTAGAAAAGATAAAAAAAATCTACTATTATAGGTAAACACCCTAGTGTTAGTGAGCAGATGGAGCTTGAGAGTAGAACTCTTAATCAAGTGCAAGAGGACACTTCAGATCAACCATCTATGGATGAGGTAGATAATTCTACTCATGATGTAGTAGAAGAGCAACATGAGCAACCATATAGCATCACTATGGATAAAGGAACAAAAGAGACTCGACGCCCTTAAAGATACATAATTACAGATTTAGTTGTTTTTGCATTATCTATGACAGTTTATTGAAGTGCATGAACCTTCTAGTTATCATGAAACTGTCACATGTGATGAGTTTGCTCAATGGTTGATTACTGTGAATGAAGAGATTGAGTCACTTTACAAGAACCACACTTGAAAATTAGTGAAGCTGCCTAAGGGTTAAAAGTTTGTTGGAAACAAATGAGTCTTTAAGAAAAATGAAGGTATATTTGAGGTTAAAGCAGCTAGATTTAAGGTACATGTTGTTGCAAAAAGATATTGTCATAAAAAGGGTATTAACTTCAATGAAGTATTTTCACCTATTGTGAAACATAACTCTATTTGTGTGTTGTTTGCTATGGTTGCGTTGTTTGACATGGAATTAGAATATCTTGGTGTCAAGATAGCTTTCTTACATGGTGAGCTTGAACAACAAATTTATATGCATCAGCCAGAGGAGTTTGTTGTTCCAAGTAAGGAAGACTATGTTTGTTTATTGAAAGTCTTTTTATGGGTTGAAGTAATCTTCTAAGTAGTGGTACAACCAGTTTTATTCTTTTATGATTAATCATGGTTACTCTAGAAGTGATTATAATAATTGTGTTTATCATAAAAGATTTCATGATGGTTCATTTGTCTACTTATTGCCTATTACTTTTAAGAATAAATCTAAGATTCAAAAATTAAAGTTCTAACTTAATGCACCGAAAAAAAATTTGAACATGGAAATTTATTAGGATAGAAAAGCGTGCAATATTTATTTGTCTCCGAAAAGTTACATTCAAAAAGTTTTTGAACGCTTTGAAATGAAAGAGTCTAAACTTGTAAGTAAGTCGTTATCTATGCATTTTAGGCTTCCTTTGTATTTGTCACCACAGTCAAAAGAAGATGAACAATACATATCTCAAGTTCCATATGTTGGTGCTGTTGGCAGCTTGATGTACCTTATGGTTTGTATTCGTCTCGATATTTCATATATAGTTAGTGTTGCTAGTAGATACATAGGTAATCCTGATAAGGGTCATTTGCAAGAAATAAAATAAATATTTTGGTATTTGAGATGCACTTCTAATTTTAGTTTGGTACATTATGGGAGTTCTAATACTGATTGTAATGTTATTGGCTATGTGGACTCCAATTATACTGGTGATTTGAATAGAAGAATATCTCTTATAGGTTATGTCTTACTCTTTCTCATGATACTATTAATTAGAAACTTACTTTACAATCTATAGTTGTTTTGTATATCATATATGACAACAGCAGTGAAAGAAGTTATTTGACTTAGAGGTTTGGTTTGTAATTTGGATTTACATCATTATATTTTGTGATAGTCAGAGTGTAATACATTTGACTAAGAATATTATGTATCACGAAAAGACTAAACAAATTGATGTCAGATATCACTTCGTTCACATTGTGTCTTAGGGTGCTACTCTTGTAAAAAAGATAATCATTATAGAAAATTCATCTGATTTATTAACCAAGTCAGTTCTATTGAACAAGTTTAAAAATTGCTTGGACTTGATTGGTGTCATATCATCACCCTTTTGGTTTCATTAGGAGGCAAGAAGCCCTAGGTTTTGGGTATATATATATATATTAAGTGCCCTTTGCCTGTGATGCTGCTGGTGTAGAGAAAACAAAACAACCAATGTTGTTCAACCCTTTGAAGACATTATTATCATCCAATCTGAGAGAAGCAAGTCACGATTTGTTTCGAGTTTGTTCTTTGGGCTCACACCAACACAAATTCTGCAATATTTATTATGTTCTAATGCATTAATTACCATTGCAAGATTAGTTATTTTATCTTGCTTTCTTAACACCAATTTTGATTTGCAAGAGTTTTGTATGTATATTTGGGATTTGGATTTTGGGTAATTATTTTTAATATTGGTATTTGTACTCTCCGTTTGAATTTTGATAATGAATTTTTTCTTGATGTGCCATCATTAGTAAAGTAAATTTTTTACATTGAAAAATTAAATCACTTAAATTTTTGTGTGTCATTTATTTTTCTTATCATTTTACCGTTATCCATAATTATTTATTTGTACAACCAATATAAATCCAAACTTTATTTACGCTAGTGTTAATTTATAGCAATTTTTTAGAAAAAAATATATATATCCACTTATTGTATAGTCCAATTAAAAGTAGGGTGTCAATGTCTCATTGAGACTCATATGGCACAACTTAAGTCCTGTCGAGATCAGATGTTAACCCATGGCATATCACCACCACGAACGATTCAAATTGAACCAATCGGACCCTTAAATCCCATTTCAATCTCATACACGAAGAAATCCAAATCAAGCTTGGAAAAAGTTATGCACAAACAGTGTCAATGAGAACATAAATTCATTCTACAATTAGCAAACATTATGATAAATCAATTATGTCCAGCCAAGCACCTAAAATTTCATTATCACTTCATTAATATCCATTAAGAAACAGATAGCGATACTAAATGACGAAAACACCATCATGAACGATTTTCCAAATCCGTCACTCCAGGACTCCACTTTTTCGGGAGACTTCATCCATGCTCATAAGTTCACTGATTCACTAAAAAATTTACTAAGGGTATATGTGGAATTTAATGTACTAACCGAAAAATGGAGAGAACGGAGGAGTCGATCCGACAGGCGATACCGGAGGGGATCTGTCCTGGTACCCTGTTGGTTTTGCTATCACCATATCTTGTGTCGAATCGTCGCCGCACGCTCCTACATCAGATCCTGAGCAAATCATTCCGATCAATCAATAAATTGTTAGAAAATTTCAGAATTCCGACATTCGTATGACGCTATTACTTAAGCCCTTTCTTTCGTATTGATTTTAGACAATTAAATTTCATTAGAAGCCGATAAATTCATATTAAACATATCCGATTAGAACAATTTCAACTTTAAAAATTCAAGGATTTTTATTCGATATTTTGTATGGTATAGATTAATGGATGTGTTAAAAAATGAATTCGTGAAAGTATGGCGGTGCTTTGATCAAACGAAGGCATCGTACCCTTGCCAGCATTTGAACGGAAACCGAAGGAGTCGTGTTTACGGAGCTTGCTGATACCACTATCTGGCCGTGGTCCGGCGACAGTGTCGTCCCATAGGTGATCGAGAAGGCCCATAGCAGTTACGAACTTTTGCGAATATCGAATCTCGGGAAAATGCAAATAGGATGTGATATTTGGGACTGGAATATATAATGTATGATATGCATTAAAGGTCGAGCTAATTTCGGAGATATACGTTAGTCTCTTATCATTTAATCTAATTTTATAAAATTTATAATTTAATTTAATTTAAATTTATTTTGAAATAAAATTTCTTAAATTATTTATACAGTCATGTAATTACGTTACACATATTTATAAATAATTTGAAAAATTCTTTATTATAGAAAAGAGCATAAAATGATTTTATTTTTTTTTGTAAAATTCATTCTTATATTATAAAATTTCACTTATTTAACTTGAGTTAGATATATAAAATTAACTATTATATAATATATTTAATTAAAATATTCATAAATAAATAAAAGTTATTTTTTTATTTAAAATTACTTAATAAATTTTTTATTATTATAAATAATTATTTTTATAATTTTAATTTTCTAATTTAAACTCGTATATTTGTATATAATATCTCATCGTGTGTCTTTTAATTATTATTTCAATTAATAAAAAATACTTAATATAAATGGAAATTATATTATAAATTAATGAAGTTATTCAACGATGGAGCAAGTAAATCAACGAAATTGGTAAGATCCATGTGACGGATAGGCCCAACCCAAGGACTAGGTAAGAATTTTGAAAAGTTAATATATTAGTGTTGGACTAATATTAAAAATTAAGGAAATGAAAAAAGATAAAAAAAAATTAATAATAATTGTGGAAAAATTAATATTTTAAACATATAATTTAAAGTTCAAATTAATAATCTTATTATATTTAATAAATCTACATAAGAATCAACAAAAAAGTTGACAACATTCTGAACAATATAAGATAATGATGTAAAAAAACCTCTAACAAAATTCACAAAGGTGATAACAAATCAAAGATTTATCTGACGGTTTTGCCCCAGGAAAGACACGTAATTATGTCGATGGGATGAGTAAATGAGTGGTGTCTTTCATCTTGCTCAGTTGATTTGGAAAGGACAAGAATACTTAAACTAAAAGGAATTTGGAAAAATTAACTTAAAAGGTAACGCAAAAATACTTTTCATTACAACCTTATAAAAATATATTAATTTTTAAATGTCTTATGTATAACTAAAAATAGGAAAAAAATTATTTATATTTTTAAGATTTAATTTTTTTCATATATTTTGATAATATTTAAAAAATTATCTCTAATAATATTATAATTAGACATATTATCACAAATAACCCTTATTAGTAATAATATCTCTAATGGGTTAATTTTTTTTATCTATTGTCTTTCACATTTTTTTTATTTTTTTAAAGTATTAAAATATCCTTTAAAAATAATAACCAAGTAAAAGCATAAATCTACTTATTTATTATGTTTGTTATGATTAAAAAATAAAAATTTATACTAAATAAAGAAATACATAAAAAATATATAAAATATTATTTAAATTTAAATTAATAAATAATCCTAAAAATAATCTAAATTTTTTTTATTTCGTTCACCATCTCTTTTTCTCTCTCTCCCATCTAAAATTTTAAAAATATTTATATTTTCTAAATTGGTTAAATTTTTCTCTAATTTTAGATTTTCATTAATGAAAAAATTAATTAAATAATTTTTTAAAATTAAAAAAAATTATAATATTTTTAAGTATACTTAACTAAAAAAAATTACTTATTGTATTCAAGATATAGAATATGTAAATATAATAATTGAATAATTTACTAAAAGATGGTTCAATTCTAATTTAATCCAAGACAATAATCCATAAAAATTATTTTTAAAAAGTTTAGTCTCAATTTTATATTTTTATAAATTAGTTGAATTAATTAATTTGATTTTTTATTTCACTTTAAATTAAAAGTATGTTGTTATATATATTATTAAATTTAATTACAATTAGGTCCTAACCATTGCTAGAAGAAAAAATAACTATTTTACTACAATTGATCTGGAATAAAAAAAATCCATTCATTACACATATAATTTTATTCATTCATTACACATATAATTTTATTTCATTTTTTTAATAGTAAAACTTAAGTATATATTTTTAAATTTTATATAAATTTATTTATTTAATTAATTTTTATGTTTTATAAAATTTAAATAAAATCAAAAATCAAAAATTTTATTTTTATTTTATTATTTTAATATTTTAATTTAAAATAAAAAATACTGTTTGATTTTAAAAATATCATTTAATTACATTAAGATCACATATTATCTCTGCTATTTTTAGAAGGTTAAAAGTATTTGTGGAGGTAATAAAAGTAGAAAGTATTATTTAAATTTTTCCATAAATATAAGAATTATTTATTAATGATTTCATCATTATATCTGAGAGTGTTCCTTTCTTTCATATTTGATTTTATTTTATGTGCATATACCCTAAAAATATTATTTGTACTTTTCATAATATAAACTTGTTTTCAATTTTTGTCATTGAATCTCTTTAAACTAAACTTCTATATCAAAATTTATTCAAAAAAACTATTGATTTAAGTACAATACGTCTTAATCTGTTGAGTTTGAGGAAGACGTGGAGAGCCACAAATATTGATATAATACGTTCTTTGAATATTAATAAACTCTATTCACTCCCACCAATATCACACATTTTCGGGTTACTCACACACTCACGTAACTCATATACACACGAATTGAATTAATTCAATTTTATTCATCTAATTTTTTAAATAAATAAATTAAAATTATATTTATATTTATTTATAGGTTAGCTGAATTAAATAACTTATGTGCATTTTAATTTTAATTTTTGTATTGAATAATTTAAATTATTTAAATATTTAGACCGTGTTTAATTATTATTTTAATTTTATAATTAAATTTTTAATTTTATGATATTTTACAAAAAAAATTATTAGATAACCAATTTCTAGTTTCAATTTTGAAAGATATAAATTAAAAATTATTTATTGAATGTTTGATAATTAATTTTAAATTTTTAACTTTTAATCTTTTAAGTCGATGAGTTGAGCATAACTTCGTATAAAAAAGTTGAAATTACAATTCGTAATTTTTTAAAAAAAATTAAACTTTTAGAACTTTCTAATAATATATATGTGAAATAATTCATAATATTTTGTGAGATAATATCATTTATATTTTAAAAATAAATCAAAAATGTTCTACCAAATCATAACAATTATTAATAAAATAAATATAATTTATTATAAAAAGTTTAAATCAAAAATCTTAAAATTTATTAGGAAGTAGATTTTAATAGTTTTCTAATTGTATATGAAATAATTCATAAATATTTGTGAATTATTATAGTTTATGTTTTAAAAACGAGTAAAATAATCATTAATGATTATTAAAATATGCATAATTTTTTGTAAAAAATTTGAAATTACAAACAATAAAAATTATTACAAATTACACTTTTAAAACTTTCTAATGATGTATGAAATGATTAATTTTTGTGAATTAGTACAGTATATATTTTAAAAATTGTTAAAAAAAAATTTTGAATTTAAACAATTATTAACAAAATGTACGTCATTTTTATAGAAAACTCAAAATCACAAATTGTAAAATGTTTTAAAAACTATAATTCTAGAGGTTGCTAATAATATATTAAATGAATCATAATATTTTGTAAATTAATACATTTTATATTTTAAATTTTTTTAATAGAAAGTGAGTAGTATTCAATAAAATGGGTATAATTTCTCTAAAAAAACTCAAAATTTTAAAATCTAACATTTTTAAAAAATAGAATATTTTTTTCATGATATATAGATTTAATTATAAATAATTTTAAATTAATATAATGTAAATTTCAAGTATTAATCAAATATCCTCTCTTTAACGTCAATTCTATTGTATTTTTTTAAATTACTATTTGTCTTAGAATTCTATATTTATTAGAATATTTTAGCATAAATTTAATTTATTTTTCAAAAAATTAATTATTACTTTTTATATTATTATTTTGACTAGTATTAATATTTTTTAACTTTATAGTAATAATTAGCAATTATATTTTGATAATTTCTTTATTTTTTATCCTATATATTAGTTTTTTAAAATTTAACATGTATTTGTCAAATAAACTAAATGAGTTCCTTATGAGTTAAAGTGATCTGTTCATTTGAGTTAGTGAACTAAATAAGCTAGGTTTTTTAGTTTTTTGGTTCAATGGATCAACCTTAAATAAGTTGAATTAAGTAAAATAATTAGGAAAAGTCTATATATCACAAGTACACATTGATATGATGTTGTATTTTTAATAAATACAATCAAATTAATATAATTATATTTAATAAAAAATTATGAATTCCATATATTATTATAACCAAATATGCCGGTAAACAATCAATTTCATAAAAGTCTGGAATTTTGGATCAGGATGACATCTAATCACCTAATGTATCAATACATAGAGAATATACATGATTTGCCTAAATTCAAACCATCTAGAAGAACCTAGTAAGAGAGGCAGTGGTACAACAAGAAGTTTAATTTTTCCATAAATTAATGCAAAAGAAAGAATATAATCAAACTTAAAGAGGACCAAATACTATAAATTTGCAATATTACAGTAGCAATTTAGTGTATTTTAAATGTAACTAATTTATGTGGTAGATGTAGACACATAAGGAATTAAAACAGTTTAGGAAAAATTTTGGTGATACATATGAAATTAAAATATAAATTGCTAGCTTTGGTGGTTTTGTGGCTTTTGACGGATTCCATTTAAGACTTTGGATCACAAGTCATGCATATTCCTTCAATGTAGCTTATATCATTGTAAAACTTATAGAAAGAGAGAGAGTGAAATAACTACTTATTGGGTAGTGTGGTGTATTATTTACTAATATAATACACATGTAATACTATATAGATACTTGCAGAATATACTTGATACAACTTAGTTAAAACAGCTACTAGTACATGTGATTGGTTGCTCACTTAGGGTGTATTGTTAGTTGCTGCACATGGCTTGTGCTATATAAGCAGCAAGTCTTTCTTCTGTTAAGTGTAATTCAGCTTTAACTTTGCATTGAGTATACAGATGTTTCCTCAATTCTTGATTGTATCATCTCCATCTTTGTCAACTTGAATGATATCAGAGCAAACTTCAAAGCTTTTTTTTATTTTTAGTGATCAAGCTTATGAATCAGAGTGAGAATAGGCAAAAGCTATAGCAACATTTTTCCAATCAGTTTTGCATTTGTCTTTTACCTCAAGCTATCCTTCTATTTCTCCAATGGCTGCTTCAATTCCAATTGTGGATGTAGTTTTGAGTTTAATAGACACTCTTGCTCAAAGTCTATCTTCTTCACCTCCTATAAACATTAGTTTGTCGGTCAAACTTGATGAGAATAATTACTTTATTTGGAAAGATCAATTACTTAAATATTATGTAACAGCTTATAGTCTAGAAAGAATTATTGATGGAACTCTTTCTTCCTCTTCTCAAGTTTCTTCGAATGTCTATAAATACTATGTATACAAATTGGAATAGACTAAATTCCATTATTCAAGGTTAGATTTATAGTTCAATATCGAATACTATGTTTGGTTATTTAAACAGTCGAATGATTGCTAGAGAGCAATGGGTTGCTCTAGAAGAATCATATTTGACAAACGTTCAAGTAAAAGTGATAGATTTTTGTGATCAGTTGTAAGGCCTCATGAAAGATAATCTTTATATTTCACAATATGTCATTAAAACTAAAACAATTGCAAGACAATTGGGATCTCTTAGTGGAACTATTAAGGAAAAATATCTCATTTTTTACTTGTTGAGAAAGTTAGGCATGTAGCTCAAACTTGTTTTTTGTAGAGAGATCTTCTATGAAAAGGTTATCAACCTTCGTGTGAAAATTTAAAGTTACGGATCTAATTAAAATAGAGGGAATAAATAATTAATTAATCAAAATGTATCAAATTAAAATGTATCAAATTAAAATTTCACAAGTTGTGAGACATATAACCGTGTGTAAATAATATAATTTGAAAATAAATAAATATTTAATACATGATATTTTTAGATGAAAAAAACTTATGTCACAGCAATGATCTTAGAGGAAAACTATTTATCCACCTAACCACTTAACTATCCACTATAAAAATAGCGTTCAATGACAAGGTCAAGATTTAAACTACCTGTCATAGAAAATGCTCCTAAGTAATCTACTTATAAGTATTTGTTTCTTTCACAGTCTCTATAATAAAAGTATACAAATTCGAACCAACATTTCGATAAACTCAAATCACACAAGTAATCAAACCCGTTAAGCTGACACCCAAAAAGTAGCACAATAATACCAATACAAAGTGTGTCTCAGAGACACTAAATGTCTCTTTATAGTAACATTTTTAGAAAGGAAAGATAGTAATCAAATGCAATTTTGCAATCAAGGTTATCTGAAGTGCTAAAATCTCACAAAAGCAATCATAAACTTCAAGCATGATATACATATGAGTTTGATGAGTGTGTAAATAGGTTCTTGTCAACATCAATCAATTAATGTGAAAAATTATCTAAATGCACAAGTGAAAATATTTATTTTCATAATGTAAATTCATTTAGAAGAATCGAAGTAGTAAGAGAATTGTATGTAAAGTTTATGTCAATATTAAAATAGGTATACTCCCCCTTCCCCTCTTCTTATTTTATGTGAAACAAAAGAACAATAAACCAAAATAAAAAACAACTAAAATAATTGTACAAAATAATTAATCAATAGTACAAATTCTTAAGACACTTCTAAGTGATTAAAATATTTGGCTATCAAAGACTTTAGTGAATAAACCAACTAATTACTTTCAGTTGGCACAAACGTAAGGAATAAAATTTTGACTTCAACAATTTCCCTAATAAAATGATGTTCAATGTTTATATCTTTTATTCGAGAATTCAGAACATGAGGTTTTGAGATACATATAACATTAGTGTTATCACAGTAAAGGAAAATAGTACCTTGTTCAAAATCATACTCCTTAAGCATGTTTTTCATCCATAAAAGTTATCTACAAAAACTTCTAACAATAATGTATTATACATCTACAGTGGTTAAGGAAATAGAGTTTTGTTTCTTGTTGTGCTAGGATACATCAATGTTGCCAATATAGAAGCATCCATGAGCTTTTTCTCACAACCTAATTTCCTACCCATTCTATATCCATGTATCCATTAATTTCATAGGTAGTATCATTAGAAAATAAAATTCCAAAATTTTTAGTTCTAAAGACATACATGATAATGTTTTGTACATGTTCAATATGTGATTCCTTAAAATCTGATTGATAATGGACACAAACACCAACACTAAAGCAAATTTCATGTCTATTATATGTAAGGTACAATAAGTTTCTATCATGCTTTTATATAGCAATTTATCAATGCTCTTATCTCATTCGTCCATGAAAATTTTGGCACTTATACTTATAGGTTCTCAATTACTTACTTGTCTCAAGCCCAAATTTCTTAATTGGATTGCATGCATGCTTCGTTTTAGAGAAAGATATCATCAATTAGTTGTTTAATTTGCAAACCAAGAAAGTACATAAGTTCACCTATCATAGACATTTCAAATTCACTAGTCATTATATTTACTAAATCTTTGGCAAGTGAGATGGAGTTTGACCCAAAGATTATGCCATGGACATATATTTGAGCAATGAATATATCCTTTTTGATCCTCTTAAGGAAAAGTCTTATCAGCTCTCCCTCGAAAAAATCCCTTCTCCTAGAGATAAGTTGTAAGCCTCTCATACCAAGCCCTAGGTATTATGGGTTAACAAAGCCTTTGGATTGTTCTACATAGACATCTTCACAAAGTAGACTATGTATCCATTTAAAAGAGTTTAAATTTCATAAAGCATATAATAGCAAGTAAGATCCTAATTGATTCTAACCTAGCTAAAAGAGCAACTGTTTCATCAAAATTAATTCCAACTTCGATTGATCTATCCCAATTTTAAATTTAACTCCAAAAGACATAGATCGTATATGATCAATACTCGATCAATCTAGTCATTACTCGATCTATCGAGTAATATATATACTAAATTTTTTCAAGTACATAATATGTATTCTAATGTGTTTAAGAACAATAGTATACCTAAAAATGTATTGACTTGAAGCTCAAATGTTTCTCCAACTTGAATATTGATCTTGAAATGCGCCTAGAAACTAATTTATATTTAAACGTTTTGTTCACGAATATCATCAATACTTATAAATCTTACACAATAGTTACTCATAATTATGATAATTCAAATTTTCAGGCTAATCGTTTACCAGTTGCTTTCACTACTCAACATGACACTTATTCTGATGATAATTGCTCTTGGTTACTTAATATTGATGCTAACCACCACATAACTACAAATCATTCTTAGTTGGGATGTGTCATTCCTTAGAATGGAAAAGTGGTTTCATGCTAGATGATGGTTATAAAATGCATATTAATTATTGTTGGTTATAGATAATGAATGTAATTTTCCCCTCAATAATTTGATGCATGCTCCCAAAGCTACTTTGAATCTTATTTCTGTTAATAAATTGTGCCATGATAACAATTTTTTTTGTTGAATTCTTTTGTCATGCTTTCTTTATTAAGGATCTAATCTCCAAGGAGGTGAAGCTAAAATGAGTCACTAAGAAGGGTTTATATACATTTCGAGAGTATGTTTCTTATGCAGAAAAAGATGACCAACTTAAAGCATTATCTAATCATCCCTTTGGTTTCAATACCTCTATATTAAAAGTGTTGTGTAAAGCTATAGTCTGCCAACTAATACTGATAATAATTGTAGTACTAAGTCTGCATCTGATGATGTTTCTACTTATGTTAATACTTTTAAATTCTATAAGCATAGTCAATTGTCTGAGCCTCATAAGTTTTCATTTTTGGCATCACTTATTAGAGCACAATCAACTTTTGTTTTATTGTATTTGGATCTTCAGACAACTTCACGTGATGTTTGTAAAAATGAAAGATATTTTCTTTTTATATTTTGTATGGTTTCTAAAGATTAAGCCATAGTTATTTTCTTATGTCTAAATCCATGCTTGCATGTCAATTTAATGCTTTTATCAAAACTGTACAAACACATAGGGGTACAAAATTCAAACCCTTGGTTTCTCTTCTTTTTAAGGAAGGTATTGTGCATAGAATGACATGTCCATACATCCAACACAATGGTGTTGTGGAATATCATCATAGAAGAATTATTGAAATATGTTTAGCTTTGTTGTGTGGTACTTCTATGCCTTTTTTTTTATTTTGGCCCTATACAATGACTTTTCTCCTCAATAGACTTCCATCTAAACTACTATCGACACATTCTCCTTTTGAGTTGATGTTTGGTAAAGCACTTGCTTATGATGAACTTAAGGCCTTTAGGTGTCTATTTTTTCCTTGCATGCGAGTTTATAATATAAAAACATTGAACCAAGGTCTTCAGAGTATTTCTTGGTCATTATACTAATCAGATTGGCTATTTGTGTTTTCATAAAGAAACCAACAAAGTAATTGCTAACATGAATGTAGTTCTAATAAAGTTTGGTTTCCTTATTCTAAGTATGTAACTATTCCTTCCAATTCAAATGAGTCTCCAGCTACTATTATAGTTCTCCATCACATTCCTACTTCTCATTCTAGTCAATCTCATCATGAATGTGTTCACATTAAGAATGAAAGTGGTTTTGCTTCACTACCAGCTGATTCCTCTCCTCATGTACCTGATATATGTGATGATTCATCTAATGACACCTTATCTCATTTTCAAGGAAATGAACTATCAATTGCTTCTTTGTTTGAGTATTCTACTAATGTTCAGTTACCTATGGTCCCTTCTATAACTTATAATGTTCAATCGCACATATTTCATCTAGCTCTAATGTTGTGTCTAGTTCAAAAAATACTCATTCAATGGTCACTAGAGTCAAGGCTGGAATAGTCAAGCCAAAAATGTTTCTTGCTAATATGATCTCTAAATTTGTCTTAACTAAACCAAGATCTTATAAAACCGATATACAAGTACTTAAGTGAAAGAAAGTAATGCAAATGGGGATTGATGCTCTCATTCATAATGAAATATGGAAGTTGGTTCCTTTTCCCTTAAGAAATGTTCCTATCACTTGTAAGTGGGTGTTGAGGGAGTTATGCTCACCATTGCTGTTGCAAGAGGATGAACCTTTAGGCAAGTTGATGTCAATAATATCTACCTAATTAAAGATCTTTTTGGAAGATGTTTATATGTGTCAATCTCCTAGTTTTAAGGCCACTGATGCTACTCTAGTTTGTAAACTAATAAAGACTTTACATGGTCTCAAGCAAGACCCATGAACTAGGTACCAAAAGATCTACTCTTATCTTTTAACTATAGTATTTCACAACTCAAAATTTGATAACTCTTTTTTTTTCTCAAAGGTGATACTAGTTCTCTTGGCATAGCTCTAATATATGTTTGATGATATAATTGTCATTAGAAGTCATCTAAGGTCTGTCAATGAGTTCATATCTAACCTATATCTTCAGTTTATTTTAAAGATCTAAGTGTTATATTATTTCCTTGATGTATAAATAAGTTCACAAATGATGGCTTGTGCTTCTCAAAGCAAAAATATATTCTTGATTTATTAAGTTCTAATGGTTTGGATGATAATAAATCAATGAATGTATGTATGGTTGCTGGGAAATAATTTAGTAAATTTAAGGGTATGGCTTTGGTTGATCCAAGGGAATATAAAACAATAGTTGACTCTATTCAATATCTCATTATCCACAAACCGAATGTAGCTTTTGGAATCAATAAGCTATGTTAGTTGATGGCATCCTCAACTGAAGTTCATTGGCTTCTTGTAAAAAAAATGTTAAGGAATCTAAAAGGCACCCTACACTATGCACTCATACTTCCCAAGTTTGCCTCAATGCATTTAAAAGGTTATTATGATGTTGAATATGCAAGCTCTTTTGATGATAAAAGAAGCATTAATGTGTATTGTATTTTTTTTAGTGAGTCTTTGATTTCATAGCAATCTTCCAAACAAAAGGTTGTATTTTGTGACATCATTGAACGTAAATATCATGCTATAGCCTTAGCTTGTGTAGAACTTACATGGATAAAGTCTCTGCTTACTAATTTGTTGGTAAAATTGATTGCTACACCAATGTTCTTGACTGATAATATAAGAGTCAAAGCATTGGCTCATAATCTTGTGTTTCATGCAAAAACAAAACACATTGAAATTGATCATTATTTTATCTGAAATCAAGTGGTGCAAGGGATGCTTGTCATTGATCATGTTTAAACATCAGAATAGGTGGCTAGCTACCTCACCAAAGCCTTGTCTATTACACAGTTGAGGCCCAAACTAATGGTCTTTTCAAATCAATTGGTTTAAGGGAAGATATTGGATAATGTGGTGTATTATATACTAATATAATACATATATAATCCTGTGTAGAGACCGTGCAAAATATAGCTGATACAAGTTATTTAAAAAGTTACTAATAGATGTGATTGGTTGCTTATTTTGGGTGTATTGTCAATTGCTACACATGGCTAGTGCTATATAAGCAATAAGAATTTCTTTTGTTAAGTGTAATTCAGCTTTTAACTTTGCATTCAATATATAGATGTTTCGTCAATTATTGATTGTACATCTACATCTGTCTTCTTGAACTACGGAAACAAAATTCCACATTTTCTATTTTTTTAAAAGTCAAATCTCAATTAAAAAAAAATCAAAACAAGCATATCAAAAGTATAAGAGGATAGTAGCAACAAAAATAAATAAATAAATAAGGCATTCCACATCCATGTGGAAATGAAATGCTCTCTTCTTCGTATTTCATAGCATTATAGCAACATGAGCTTCACGATAAACTATTTATTCCTCCAGGTTATTGGTTAGCATAACATGTCATGCATATCACCCCAGAACACCATTTTTGAACAAATAAACAAGTTATGATACGTTCATACAAAAAAAAGTTATGTTACGACAATTACTCAGCATGACTTACCATGATGCATTGTCATCCCTAACTCGCCACCTCATTTGGAAAAATCCAACAAATTATTGTAACAGGAATCTATATTGTTAAGGAAGGTTTGCATCCAAATCACACAAAATGCATCTAGACAATTCCTTTAGGTGATGGAATGGAATAGAATCGGAATAAAAATAAAAATGAAAAAAAAAATAGTTTTGTTTAGTTTGACCACTGAAATTAAAAAAGAAACAAGTATTACATTATTTAGTTTACAACTGAAATAGAATGAAAAACACTATATATTACCTTATTACCCATATATTTAGTAAATTTTAAATAATATAATTTAATTATTATTTTTTCGTCAGACAAAATATATTAGTGAAATCATTATTTTTGTAAATAATTATTACTTAAAAATAAAATATATTATTAAAATTATTATTTTCTAAATAGGGTTTATGGTTTTACAGTTTGGGATTTAGGGATTTAGGATTTAAGGTTTAATAATTTAAGATTTAGGTATTTGGGATTTAGGATTTAGGGTTGAAATTTTTGTTTTTCTAAATAGGGTTTAGGGTTTAGGATTTTTGGATTTGAGATTTGTGATTTAGGATTTATAGTTATATTTATGGGTTAACATTATTATTTTTTTAAATAGGGTTTAAGATTTTAGGATTTAGGGTTTAGGGTTATATTTATGGGTTAAAGTTTAGGGTTAAAATTATTATTTTTCTAAATAAGGTTTAAGAGTTTGAGATTTAAGATTGATGGTTTAGTATTTAAGGTTTATAGTTATATTTGTGAGTTAAGTTTTAGTGTTAAAATTATTATTTTTTAAATAAGGTTTAGGGTTTAAGGTTTTTGGATTTAGGATTTAATGTTATATTTGGAGTTGGATAAAATTAGAAAAAAATTAATATGAAAATGAAATCATGATTCCTTAAGGGAGAGAAAGAATTATAATTTATTCCCTTTTAGAAATTGATTATATTTAATTCTCTTTTCAGTCCAACTGAGGTTAAATTGACACATATACAAATTAATCCAACACCAAAGTCTTTTGCAGAAGTGGTGGATTTCACACCATAAGTTTTCTAATAGCCCTTCAAAAGTGAACCACATAATCCGATGAAATGAACAGTTGGATTCTCATAAATTTTAGTGAAGCAAGCCATGGACCAAGAGAAATGTCTTTTGCATAGAAAGTGTTCACCAAACAAGATCACATCAAGAACAGCATTGAGAATTGAAACCTACAATGCTTTTCACCAATAGATATCCTTATTTGATTCTTCCACACACAAGTAAACGCGAGGAATATCTTCCCTATCTTTACAGCAGTTGCTACATCGTGCATAGTTCCCATGCTTCCTCTCAAGGCCGTTTCCTTAGAACTTGAAGAACAGGCCACAGTTGCAGTAGGTGAGTGAATCCCTGAGCACTTACATGCTTATTTGTAAAATCCATCTTTAGGACATAAGGCTTAAGATACCATACATTGTGATATTTGATGACCTGGCTGATGGAGGAATAACCTCTCCTGTAAAAATAGAACACATGCAGGCACATTCGCATTTTCGTCACCCTTGATAGAGTATATATAGTTTCATTCACATATAAAGGATGATATACTGCTCTATAAAGTTGAACAATGTTAGGGGAAGGTAAACCAGTTAGAATAACTATGACACTAGTGACCTAGCTGACAATTCATTTTTCATTCAAGGAAGAAGTAAAATGAGCAACTTAACTTGAGAAACACATACACATGCTTTATCTTCACAACCAAAGAAAAGGGACAGATCCTTCTTTTGAAATATCTTAAGTTTTGATGTTACATCTCATTGGAAGGTCAAAAGGTAGAATCTATTTATCCTATGCTCTGGTCCTTCTGGATTCATTTATAACTCTTTCTATGCAATATAAAATAGAAAAAAATAATAATAAAGAAGGCCTTTAAATTAGACCGTTTAGTTACTTGGATTAGAAACAGTTACGTTCTCTTGAACTTTAAAACAAAATTATTTTAATTATCTTTTTATTAATATATTATTATTTTTTTATTAAGTGATTAAACGCGATTAAAAGAAGAATATTTAATAATGATAAAGTCACAATTAATATATTTCACAAAATATTTATTTTTTAATATTTCTTAATTTCTATCATTTTATTTTAATATTTTATTAAATTTAATTTTTATTAAAAATTAAAATATAAATTTAAATAACTTTTTGTTTGAATTTTATCGTTATTTATTTTTTCTTAAACTATTTCATATTAAATTTTACTTTTATTCTTACTAAAAACTCAAATTTTAATTATTTGATAAGAAATAATAATATTTTAAATAATATTTTTTATAAAATTAAAACTAAAAGAAACAGATTACCTAATATAAGAGATTTCTCTCACATCTCACCCTATAAAATATAATGTGGACCATGAGCATGGGTAACATAGTTCACCACGAAAGTTATAACATTTGACTCTGAATCTACTTTAAACATTAGATAAGAAGTTATCTGTAGGGAATAATTAGGAGAAATATTTATTAAAGAACCACGAAAACAAATACCTTAGTTAATCATATACTTTTCACCCGCTATAGTTCCAATCTACCTAGCCAGGAAATTTCAAAATTTGTTAAGAGAACAGCTGAACAAATTAACAAGTATTTTAGTTACTATCTAAGACTATATCTAGAGCCACAGAAAAGCAGAACACAAGTTCTCGCGAAATCAGTGGGTGAGAACAACGTTACATGTTATCAAAAGGAAGTATAGTTTACTGAAATGAGATTTAATTGATATATAGATTTAGTGTTTCCACTCATAAGCCGAATTCACATTGAGTATCAGAAACGGGTATTATAAATGCAGTAAATTGGGACAAGAGAATCCGAGAAATGGGAAAGAGATAGAGAGAGAAAAAAACGAAGCAGGGGCTATGATTTAGCACCTTAGTTGGACCGGATAAACGGTCAGACGACGTCGGAGCTGCGGGAAGCCCAGAAACGGAGTCGATTTGGGATTTTACCTTTTGCCCTAATTTGGATGCCCAACAATCGAAACCCTCACGGCTCTCCTCTCACAGTAATTGTTTTCCCCCCTCCCCCTTATTTTGTCAGATAGTAATCTTCGGGTGTACTAAGCAACCATTAAGAAATGAAAGAACCTGCATCTCCAGCACAGATGTACGCCACACAATTTAAGCAAATTAAATGAGAAAATTGAAAGTTTCCATTAGCTGGTGATATAATAATATGGTAATATATATTTCAATTAATAAATATAAATAAATTGAAGTTGAGTTGATGATATTACATCGACATTTTTCTTGATCATGTAATCACTTATATTTTGCCTAAGAAAAGGTTATTCAAGATATTAGTGACATTATTTAATTCACTTTTGTTGACAAAATATGTTTATAAAACTCTTTGTTTACGAAAATGTATCCTTTGAATTTGAATTTATTTTATTATTTTATTATTATAATCGTGGATGGATAATGACAAAAATATGAGATTAATTAAAAATAAAATGATATTACAATCAAAAATATTTATTTTTTGAAAGAAAAAAATTGAATTAAAAGTGAACAAACTATCTTATCCTTTTGTATCTTTCCTTCGATTCTTAATTGAAAATTTAAAATTAAAATCTAATCCTTAAGTCTCTGCATGCATGTGTTAATCTAATTTATAAAAGTATTTTTACGAACATCAATATAAATTATCTTATTACTAATTATTTTATTCATACTACTTGTTATTGTTTTTAAGGATTTTAATATATATTTTTTTCACTAATTAACCTTATATTTGTTTAGTTGACATTTATGATCCAAATCAAATAAAACAAAATTTGACATCAATTCTCACGTGAGATGATGTGAGAGGTCCAAGAATTCAAAAAACAAATCTCAATTTGAAATACCGGTGAAGAAAAAGAATGCAATACCTAATATTAAAGTAGGAATTGAAAAGTCATGATCATGACTTGTGGTTAGTGTAACAAATATATAGCAATCTAATAGTCAAACATAGGTAGTAATCTTTGCATCTTAATATTTGATATGATATTAATAATTATAATAACATATGTAACGACAAACTCAAACTAGTGTCAATAATGGGTATTTGTCTAAAAAGGGCATATATTTTATAATAGTTTAAAAAAGGGCATATATTGTTTTTAGTTTAAAAATGGGCTAATTAAAACCTATTCAACAATTTGCCGGTAATTATTTTTTTTCTCTCTCCTCCCCTCCTTTCCAGTCGCTTTTTTTCTCTTCTTTTCGGTCATTTTTTTTTCTCTTCTTGAAAAAGTCAAACTGTAAATCTTTTTTTCTTTAAAAAAAAACCAAAAATAAAATATCCACATTTATTAAATAAAAATAAATTATATTTATATAATAAAAAATATATAATTTTTTATAACAAATAACTTATCAAAATTTTATTATAAAATAATTTAAAATAATAATAATAAAATATAAAATTTTAAATTATTAAAAATTTTACTAAATAGTTACAATCATTTTTATGAAAAATTATTGATATTTTTTTAAAAATAAATTATTTAAGATTAAAAAATTAAAAAATAGATTACATTATAAAACATATTTTTAATATTATTATAATTTTTATTTTTATTAAGATAACAAATATTTATTAATAATAATTTTATTTAAATATTTAAATATAATTAATTAGATCTATTTTATTATATTAATAATAAAAATAATTATAATAATATTATATTAGATAATATTTTGATGCAAAATTTGCCTCAAAATGTTCTATATTTGTATTTATATCTTGTAGAAAGTTAGATATAGAAGCTTTCGATTTTTTTAATAATTTAATTATTTTTATGAATATTATTTTTATATTATAATTATAATTTTTATTAAATATAATTATAATTATATTTAATAATAATATTATATTATTTATGAATTATCAAAATACTTAGCGTATCATTTTCATATAAATTTATATGTATTTTATTATAAAATAATTTATTTTTATTTTTAAAATAAAATTTTAGTATATAATATAATAAAATATATTTATGTATTTAAAATTAATTATAAATTTATAAAATATTAATATATTTTTATGTTTATAATAATTATGTTTTGTAAAATAGAGTTTATATTTTTTTTTAAATAAAATTGATTAAAATATATATTGTCAAGTTTAAGGTTAAAATTTGCCCTTTTTTAAACTAAAAACAATCTTAGCCCATTTTTAAACTATTGTAAAAAATATGCCCCTTTTAGACAAATCCCCGTCAATAATCAATCTATCTAAATATATGAATTTTAGTTGTAATTTACATATAATCTTATTTGTGATTATAATTAGGAGAAGAAGTTCTATTAAGAATCTAAATATTAATGTGTTTTTTCACATTACATGTTTAGTACTGAAAAGTCTAACATTTATCGGTAAAAGAAAGAAAATTACAACTAAAAGGATAAGCCCTGATAAAAGAACGAAAACAAATTAAGCAACTAAATCAATGAACAAAATTAAAAACCTATTTTTTATGATTTCATTATTAACTTGTTAGAATTTTAAACTTTAATCATTACATTAGATATTTTTTTAGTAACAATATAGTTATTGATGTTATTCGTGGTCTTAAATTTGTTCCATATGCAAAATCTTTTGTAATCATTTTTAAAGGAATAGCTATATAAACTTTTGTTTGTCATAAAAGTTTTAAGTATTTGGATAATAAATGTTCGAACAATAAATTAACTCAAATTTATTTATTAATTTAATATTTAAAAATTATTTAGAAAAAGGAAAGAGAGAGAAAGAATAATTAGAAAGTAATACAATATAATAGAATTGATTAGAACGAAAAATTAAAGAAAATGAAAAGAAAGTTGTTAAAGATTGAGGAGATTACTTTAAATTATCTATATCTTCTTGAAATATTTTTTATACATTTTATATAGTAAAATATTATAATCTAAAATAAAATTATCCACCCTTTTTTTAACAAATATATTTAAAAATCCCTTCTAAAAACTCACTTATATTGATTGTAATTGTAAGTGTTAAGGTTTTTTAAGTATCATATCGATCAGGCTCTACGTCGAGAGGTATCTTATAAGTTTGAATAATCCTCACTTTATAAGTGTGTTTTCGAGATTGAGTTAAGTTTAGGTTCTCTAACATGGTATCAGAGTTGATGACTTGGTCGGTACTTAAGTCACGATGAGCTCTCCTTGTAATGATTTGAGCTCTCATCTTAAGATCAATATCGTTGATGTGGTGGGGAGTTGTTAATGTTTCTTAAGTTCTATATCGATCAAATTCTATGCCGAGAGACATCTTATAAATCTGAACAACCCTCATCTTATAAGCATGTTTTTGAGGTTAAATTAAGTTAAGGTTCTCTAACAATAAACACTTTAATACAAGTATGAGTTATTACCTAATCATATTTTATATAAAAATATATAATATCAAGTAATATTTAAAATTATAATAACAATATTAAGTAATATTTAGAATTACAATAACTATTTCAACTTAGATGCTTAATTCATTATGGTTAATTTTTAAAATAACAAATCAATTTTTTACTTAAATATATATATATATATATATATATAATATGAAAAATAATAAAATAAGGGTGATTGTATGCCTAGAATAGTTTTTACTAACATTAAAACAATATGGTTATTTTTAGAAACTATAGCATATTAAATAAATTGTTACATAAAATATTTAAGAGATAAATATATTTATGGTTTCTTAGTCACGTGAATTAAAGTAATTTAATATAAAAATTTAATCATTTTATTATAAAAAAATAAAAGATAAATGATTAAATTTTAAATTTTTATAATCAGTATTATGTATTGCTAAAAATAATTTATAAAACTAATAACTCAATAAAAATTAAAATAAGAGAAAAATAAAAATAAAATAATTTTTTTATCATTTGTTAATATGTTATAACTTTTTTTAAATAGAATGACAAAATGTTATAAAAAAAAATAACAAATAAACCAAATGTTTTTTCTTACATAACTTAAGGAAGAGACCTATACTTTAATTATAAATAATTAAAATTGTAGTTATTTTTAAAAATTTAATGATTTTTTTAAAAAATAACAATAATAGAGATATTTATTATAATATTTATGATTAATTAAAATTAAAAATATATTAATATTATTTTTATACATATAATTAAAAAAATAAAATTTTAATATTTTTTATTTTTATATTTATTTATTTTACTTAAAAATATGTACTAAATAATTAAAAAATAAAAATTAATATCAATATTTTAAATAATATAATAGATTAAAAATTATATTAATATTTAATTATTTTAATTAAATATATTTTTAAATAAATATTAAAAATAAAAAACATCTTTAAAAAAATTATTACCCATCCATAAGTCATAATCAACAATTATACTTAGTAACGTAACCTCCCCACTATTACATTCCTTATGCCATCACCCACCTAATATTGAATTACTCTATTCTTAACATTTTTCCTCTCAAGATATCAATTCTCCAGAATAAACTGTCATAGTTCTGAAACTGGTAACAAGTTACAACTGATGACGATGATGATGACGTGATTAACTTGCGTGGACTAAATCTCAAACTGGAAGACAGTCTCAAAAACCACCATTCAAATATTTGACATGAGTCATTTACAGATGACATCAGAGAAAACTTGCTCAGAAAAACAATAAAAAAAAAAGCCAGCATAAAATATGGGGGATGATATAGATCAAAGAGGCCTATCAGATATAGCCTACAGGGAATCATATCCACTTTGGAACTCTCCATTTTCTCCCACTCCAAACTCTTTCCACCTCTCTTCCTTTTAATATATCGAAACAACAAAGTAGATTTAATTGTCAAACACGCAATCTCAACGTGCATTTTCTTTCATGTATTTTGCACTCTGTTGAATGCTGTGTTTTTCTTCTCCATCATTTCCTAGCTATTTATATTATTTGAATATCAAAACCCAAATTTATTTCCTGATTTTTGGTCAAATAGCTTATTAATTAAGGTTTATTATTTATTACTTTATCACTCACATAATTTACTTTCTTTAACAAACATTAAATGTGTATTTAAAAAAAAATACTAATTTTACGTTTTATTTACCAAAAACATCATATTATCACTTATTTTATTAACAATAAATAATTTTTCATAAATTCATGGTATCATCATCATCAACATTTAATATGTTTTGTTATCTGTATCTCTATATCAATTTTATTTTTATTTTTGTGGTAAAATAATATCAAGATTTATTGGAGTAGACATATCTATGATACATTTTTCTTTTTATGATCGAAGCATATCGATGATATATATATATAATCTTTTCTAAATTCTTTTCTTATTGATATATATAATCTTTTCTAAATTCTTTTCTTATCGATAAAAAAAATGTATTAACTAACTCAAAGATCAATTTCTATATATCTTGAGGAATATTATATGTAAGTATATTTGAGTTAGAAATATGATCAAATAATTCTTAAGGATTGAATAACTCCAAAAAGTTTTTAATAAACTTGATTGAAACATGAAAACTTTGACTATTAGTAAAAGATGTTTGTATTTCTTTTCTACTATCATATTTTATCGAGGAGTATAAAGACATAATTTTTGATAAATTATTTCTTTAATAGAAAGATACGATTGAAATTTTAAATTTGTGAATTTTATCACATTATCACTCTTTATGACTTTAATTGTTTCCCATATTGTGTATGAATTATGTTGACAAAATTGATAAAAAAATGGTCTTGTTTTTATGAATCATGAGGTAGGTTCAAGTGCCCTTGTGTGGTCATCAACAATAGTTAAAACATATTTGGCTCCTTTAACAGAGACTTGGCTATAAAGATCATTCAAAATATTGTTAAGCTCTCCTATAACTAATGAGAAAAGGTAGTCTTTATTGTTTAGACTTGTGACAAACTTCACGGTGATCAAAAAATTTAAATCTTGTTCCTTAAGAAAAATATTGTGTTTCAAAACTTCTATAGGATAGTGGCCTAATTTGCTATGCCATAATCGAGTTTTAAGAAATATTTTCTTTGCATTGATAGAAACTTCATCACTAAAATTCCATGAGAATTTGATTTTAGAAACTAAACATTAGTAATAAAGT
This sequence comes from Hippophae gyantsensis, assembly GCA_030763125.1. NCBI lineage: Eukaryota > Viridiplantae > Streptophyta > Magnoliopsida > Rosales > Elaeagnaceae > Hippophae > Hippophae gyantsensis. The sequence continues at coordinate 56,396,175 of CM061032.1, read as the reverse complement.
TATTACAATTGAAATCTTGAAAACTAATAGTATTTAAAACATAGAGGCTTCCTAGAGGTTTTCCTACTACTAGAATCTATTTAGTCTACAGGTCCTACAAAATACAAGTAGTTGTTATAAAATTGAATTTCATTTGGGCAAGGTGAGCGAGTTTTTGAACAGATATAAGATTAAATTTAAAACTTGGAATGAATAAGACATTTTTCAGGCAAATTTTATTAGGAAGATTAATGTCTCTTATACTGTGAACATATTTCATATATTCATATGATAAATAAAATGGTGAAGGTTTTTTAGGCTTTCTCATATTGTTAAAAAAAATTTAATGCTTGACATGTGATTGGTAACCTCTCAGTTCACTATCCAAGTATTATTTTTCAATAACTCAATAGTACTAGTAGTAGAACTTAAAACACATTGAAGTGAGAAAGTGTTACCTGTAGAATTGTTAAAACTAGTAAAGTTAACATAGTTACCATCCACAGTCATCTTGCCGTTGATTAACTTCATCAACTCTTGCTAAACCAAGTTAGCTAAATCACATTGTTTCTCTTCTCTAACTTCATTCATATCTTCATAATCAAGTGGACTGTCAACCATATTTACCATAGCTTTGTTAGTGCGTTCTGTTGTTGATCCTTTAATTCCTTATACTAGTCTAGAATTCCATAAATTTTGAAATAAGTATCTTTTCCATGCCCTTTCATTCTGCAATGTTCACATACCTTATTCTGTTTTTCCTTCTTCTTAGCAGCAACTCATTTCATAGAAGTTTATTTCTTAAATTGATTCATTCCTATTTGAGTTTTTGTTAGTAATCCAGCAGCTTCAATGCTTTCATTATAATTAATATGAACCTCTCTCTGTTTTTTAACACTAAGAAGCATTAAATAAGCATTATTCACAATTGGAAATAGATCCATGACCAGAATTTGATTCCTAGTAGGTTCGTTGCCTTCATTTAATCTCATAAGGAATTGTATCAATCTATTCATAGAGTAGAAATCTGAAATTACTTTTACTACTCCACATGTGTGAAGGTAAAGACATAAGACAAGAAAACTCATCCCATAAAGGCTTTAGTCTACCATAATATTTCGTAATAGAATCATTACCTTGAGATATTGAAGTAATATCTCTTTGAATTCGATAAAGTAAGGGCTTATTGCTCTCACCATATCTTTCAGCTATCTCATCTCACAACTCTTTGCCTGAAGTTATATAAAGAAAACTATCAACAAGATCCTTGGATATGAAATTAAGTATCCAAGAAGTTACCATGTAGTTAGTTCTTATCTAGAGTTCATACTATATATTTTCTTCATTAGGCATATGAAGCCTATTATCAACAAAACCCAACTTTGACTTGGCTCCAAGAGCAATCTTCATAGATCTACTCCAAGTGAGGTAATTACCTCCAGTCAGATGTGATATTACAAGCACAATTTTAAGGTGATTTGAACTTTGCATAAAATAGGGATCTCCATTAGGATTATAAGCTTCTTTAGTTGATCTAACAACTCTACTTATTTCTTCAGTTTGGGTTATAGTATCTGTCATTCTTAGTAACAATAAGTAACTTTAAGTTTTCACAGGTTCCTAATCTTTTTTGCTTTGATACCATTAGCAAAATAAGACCAGAAAAGAAAATTTTCTCTGGTATATTTTCGTATGTCACAATATACAAGGAATAATCCTATATATATATTAATATGAAATTTAACTAACCCAAAGAAAAGGAAAGAATAAAGGAAGAGTAATACAAAGAAAAATGAAAAAAAAATGATTGAAAATTATGCTCTCTACTCCACCACTTTGATGCATAACCAATTTACCAGTGGTCCCTTCCTCTACATCATATAATAATTCTTCAAATTGTTAATTCAATAAAAACTAAAAGTATAATTATATACAATAACTAGGTTGAATATATAAAAGAAATTACTGGTAAACAAACCACAATTTTTAAAAAACTTTATAAAAAGTAGTTGTTTATTTGCTCATTTTTAAATTTTAATCACTAACTTTTCAGTCACATTCATATATTTTATATTATATTATTTATTAAACTTGATAAGGGATTCTTTCTTTATATAATAGTGATACTTGATACAATATAAATATATATATTAAGGTTTAAAATTTATGTGTGGATACAAAAATATTGCAAATTTGTGTCTCCTTTAACATCTCTCATTTCTCTTTACATTTACATGTATAGCTTGAATTTGAATGAATTTTTTTGTTTTTTGGGTATTAGAACTTAAAAAAAATTCTAACGTTTGACATGTGATTGGTGGCCATTGAGTTCACTATTCAAGTACTATTATTCAATAACTCAATAGTATTAATAGCAGAACTTAAAACACATTGAAGTGAGAAAGTGTTACCTGTAAAATTATTGAAACTAACAAAGTTAGCATAGTTACCATCCATAGTCATTTTGCTGTTGATTAACTTCATCAACTCTTGTTGAACCAAGTTAGCTAAATCACCTTGTTTCTCTCCTCTAGCTTTATTCATATCTTCATAATCAAGTGGATTGTCAACCATATTTACCAAAGCTTTGTTAGTACGTTCTATTGTTGATCCTTTAATTCCTTGTACCAGTCTAGAACTCTATAAATTTTGAAACAAGTATCTTTTCCATGCCCTTTCATTCTGCAATGTTCACAAACCTTATTCTCCTTTTTCTTCTTCTTAGTAGCGACTCATTTCACATAAGTTTATTTCTTAAATTGATTCATTTCTACTTGAGTTCTAGCTAGTAATATAGCAGCTTCAATGCTTTCATTAAAATTAACATGAACCTTTCTATGTTTTTCAACACTAAGAAGTATTGAATAAGCACAATTCATAGTTAGCAATGAATCCATGACCAAAATTTGATTTCTAGTAGGGTCGTAGAATTCATTTAATCCCATAAGGAATTGCTCAGTCTATTCATAAATTATAAATCTGAAATTACATTTGCAGCTCCACATGTGTAGGGAGGTAAATACATAAGGCAAGCAAATTCATCCCATGGGTGCTTTATTCTTCCATAATATTTCATAATAGAATCATTACCTTGAGATATTGAAGCAACATCTCTTTGAATCTGATAAAGCAAGGGCCCATTGCTCTCACCATATCTTTCAGCTATCTCATCTCACAACTCTTTGAATCTGATAAAGCAAGAGCCCATTGCTCTCACCATATCTTTCAGCTATCTCATCTCACAACTCTTTGGCTGAAGTTGTATAAAGAAAACTAACAACAAGATTCTTGGATATGAAATTAAGTATCCAAGAAGTTACCATACAGTTAGTTCTTGTCCAGAGTTCATACTCTATATTTTCTTCATTAGGCATAGGAAGCCTACCATAAAAGAAACTCATCTTCTATTTGGCTGCAAGTAAAATCTTCATAGATCTGCTCTAAGTGAGGTAATTACCTCCAGTCAAATTGATGTTACAAGCACTATTTTCAGGGTGATCTGAACTTTACAGAAATTATGGATCTTCGTTAGGATTATAAGCTCATTTAATTGATCCAACAACTTTGATTGTTTATTCAATTTGAGCTATAGTATCCGTCATTCTTAGTAACAATAAGCAACTTTAAGTTTTTACATGTTGTTAATCCTCTTGCTCTGATACCATGAGCAAAATAAGATTAGAAGAGAAAAAATTTCTCTAATATATTTTCATATGTTACAATGTATAAGAAATAATCATATATATATATATACTAATTTAAAATCTAACTAATAGAAAGAAAAGAAAGAATAAAGGAATAGCATTATTCTGCCAACTTAGAGGAAAAGATAAAGGAATAGCAATACAAAGAAAAACAGAAAAAAATAATTGAAAATTATGCTCTTTACTCCATCGTTATGATACATAATCAATTTATTAGTGGTCCCTTTCTCTACATCATATAACAAGTTGTTAATTGACTGGAAACTAAAAGTATAATTATATTCAAGAAATGTGTTGAATATATGTATAAAAAGAAATTACTTGTAAACAAACCACAACTTTTAAATTTTTTTATCAAAAGCAGATGTTTGTTTGCTCGTTTTTAAATTTTAATCACTCATTTTTCAATCACACCCATATATTTAATATTATATTATGTATTAAATTTAAAAAAAAAATTGATAAGTGATTCTTTCTTTATATAATAGTAATACATGATGCAATATAAATATATATATATTAAGGTTTAAAATTTATGTGTGGATACAAAAATATTACAAATTTGCCTCCTTTAACATCTCTCATTTCTCTTTACTTTTACATGTGTGGCTTGAATTTGAATGAATTTTTTTTTTTTTGGGTATTAGAACTTAAATTGTTTTTGGTAACTACAGATATATATGAGCTAATCAACTCTACGTTGAAAATTAATAACGAATACAGGTAATTAGCTAACTATAAATCATGTGGATGAATGTAGAAACTTATAAACCTATGGGTCATATCAGATTAAAACGTGTAGATTAAGGCTTGTCAGAAAGTAAGGATCTCTCTCTGTTTTTCTTTTAACTAGGAGTAGAAGTAAGGATCTTGTCTAAACTTTTCAAGATAAGATCATCAGCAATATTGGTAAAAGAAGAAGAAATAAGGTAAAAGCGAATATAGAAAGGAATGGTGTTTTTGGCGGCAGAAAGCAATAAACAAATAATATAATTACTATTAATCAAACAGTTTATCAAACGGTAAGAATAAGATTCACAGTGTCCTGCGTCAAATTCAGGGTCAAATCTATGTTTCTTATTCCATAAATCATCACTAAGACTTTCCTCAAATGCATTTATCTTCTATCTTTCACTATTTTTATTAACATTTAGTAATGATAATTAATATTTTAAATTAATAAAATTTAATATCAATATAATTTATTTAAAACAATTAAAATTTTAAATATCTTTATTATTATTATATAAAATTACTCTTTAAAAAACTAAATATCTAATTAAAGATAATATATTTTAGAATCTACAAGTTTTAAAAAGAGAGGATGATAATTTTAATTGAATTCCAATTTTAATTTTATTTCCCAAAATAATATTGAAATTTTCAGGGTAAAGAAAAATAAAGAAGGAACATGGGTATTGCTTCTCCCAACAATTAATAGTAGTGAAGGCTTTGATTGCTTCCAATTTCGTATATGGTGTCTTTAAAGAATACCCACTTGAATACTCAATCTATTTAACTCTCTGTCTTCTCACTCTCTCTTTCTTTGTTTCTCTCTCTTGGACAACTTGTATATATAAATGCATGCAACCTGGTTGTTTTCTCATGCGCAAATCAGAGTAATTGTTAGGTTGAGTAGCTCTCGTTGGAGAAGCAGGGCACGTGCAAACTGTAATCTCTAGCTCAATTTTGGTTGCTGCTAGTAAAAAACTTTGCACGTGTTCTCCTTTTCCAACATGGGTTTCTCACCCTTTATCTTCTCAGTTATCTAAAGAGCTCATTTTGATCAACTTTCTAGGTGATGGTAAATGAAACTACTACTACATTGTTTTTTGCTTTGATATCTTATTCTCTACTTTTTCTATATTTTCCTACTATCTCTAAGTCTTAACTCAGAGTCTCAAAATTTGTGTTTTTGCTAATTTACACACATACATACACTACTCAACTTGTCTAACTAAATATCAGAAGGTGAGCTTGCTGTCAAATAAGAAACAGAGAGACTTTAGAATTTCTAATTAAAATCATGTTTTTTTACATCTTTCATTTCATTTTTGTTAAGCATTTGCTATATAATTGTAACATAATTTTCTAGTTCTAGTTGTCTTATAACTTATTTTAAGGTCTTCAGCTCTCTTATTAGAAAGGAGAGGAAAAAAAGAAGAAACTCTATTTCTTTCTCAAATGCAGTCTCTTCACTCCATAAAAGCATTATAAATAGGGTAAGTATAATGAATAAATGGCTTAACCTAGTATGATGAAATAAGATGGTGCAACCTTAACTCAAAACTATGCTACATGTATTCTTTTACGATAATGTCTTAAATGAAAACTTTATGTTAAATCCATGTAAGAGAAGTCTGTGAAATTGAAATATATACATGAAGGTAAGTTAGTTCTATTTTTTTGTCTTTTAAAAAAACACCATTCAGAAGTTGGATGTTTTTATTCCGTGTTTATTATGCTTTGACTTTCCTAATCATTAACAGTTTTAGTATTAATTGTTGTTTTTTCCCTCCTTTTCCTCCTAACATTGTGGAACTATTTAGCTTAAAAAATGCAAATGCTCTAGCTACTTAGCTTCTAACATATCAATTGCTGCAGGTATAGCAGACTTCTTGGAGCAATTTTGGACTTTCAGTGTAAAATATAAACTGTGATTTTTGTAAATCAGAATGGTTACTGTAATTTTTAAACATATTACTGCAAATATTTGTACTCAGCGAGCCAGAGTTCTCAAATTCAAAGTTCTTAAAGATTTGTTACTTCATGTTAGCCTTTTCCTTAAGACGTACTGTTGAATTATTTTTGCTTCATGTCAAACAAACAAACTATACATGAACTTATGAAACAACCATTTCTCTTTTGTAATGAGTATATATACCAGTCATGAATCTTTTAACATTATTACTTTGATACCATCACGAAATAATGAAAATATATATCAGAACTTGGCAGTTACTCTGTTATAGGAAAGATATTTATTACCTAAATTTCTTATAAGTTTGACCCACGGCAGTTACTCCGTTATAGGAAAGCTCTTTCTCTCACTATATGATGCAGTGTTGATGCTTTAATAGTAAGGAGCGATTGAACAAACACTAGAATCAAACTGAAACCCAATTAGTAGAAGCAAAGATGGCGTAAGGATGATGAATATTATGTCAAATGTAGAATTATTTATAAAAGTACTAAAAGAAGTGATTTCGTATGCCAAACAGTGTCTTCTTTTCCGTTTGCCTTGAAACGTGGGGGGCTATTAGTTCTGTTTTCTCTCTGTTTCTATTGTAACTTTGAAGTTAAAGGTGTTGGAAATTGAAGTGACAAAAGGAGACATGATGTGCAGTGGTTCTCTGCAAAAACATTGAAGATGAACCTTAAATTTCAAGCAATGCTTCAAAACATAAAGACGGAGAGAAAGAGAGAGGAATATTATTGATATTATTTGGACACGCAATGCACGAATTCCTAAGTTTGAAATAGAACGAAGGATAGCTTTATATATTATAAGTTTAAGATAAATTCCAATCCATTTATCCTAATATTATTAAAAATATATAATTAAATTTATTAATTATTTAATTATAAATTTACATAGTTATCTGATATATAAAATATTTACAAATAAACCCCAAAATGAAGTCTTTGTATTTTTGGTACTTTGGTCAATAGCTACTCACTTGTCATGACATTTATTTCCTCTTGCAAATTATTACTTTTGAGTGGTTCACAAGTTTTGTTTGTTTTTCATTTTGGGGTTTTCTTTATTTAAACTATTATAAGGTGAGAAATTAAACATTCAATATTAACATAATTTAATTATATATATATTTTTATACTATATTATATATTATTTTAAAAATTAAATAAATAAATAATTTTTTAAATAATATTAAAATATAGTAAAATTTTGAGTAATATATATGTAAAAATGTGATAAACAAAAAATGCTAATATTATTTAGTTTTGTATATATTTTGACAAGTATTGTTTATATCATAATTATTTTAAATTTATTAAATATTATTAAATATTTAATATTAATACTTAATAAAATTTAAATAAAGTGGATATAAATTTATCTGTTAAAAAGATTCATAGTTTATAAACACTAACAAATAACAATCATAATATATTTAAGAACTTAATAGACAAAACAATCACTAATTAAGTTCAACAATTTAGACTGAAAAAGCAAAAAATAAAAAATACGTGCATACACTAAAGAATAGTGAACAACCTGGCTCTTTTGAGTGACCTTTAGAGAAACATGAGCTGTATAGAAATAATGAGAAGCTAAAATTCTATTTATGTAATGCCATTTTATCTAATAAAAAAAAAGATTTAAGTTTTTTTTTAAACAAAGTTATATATATGTGTGTACGCGCGTGTTTGACAATCAAAATTTTTTTTAATTTCTTTTAAGTTTTTTATATCAATAAATATAAAAATTTCACACAATTAATATAATTTTACTATAAATATATATATATATATATATATATATATATATGGTGTGCGTTGAAAATTAAAGTTTTTTTTAAACTTTTTTATCAATAAATATAATTTTTTTACATAATTAATATAATTTTACTTCTTTTTTTTATTAGTTATTTATATTAATAAATACCAAAATATTTATAAAATAAATATTTTTTGTGAAAATTTATTTGTATAAAGTAATTATTTTTATTATATTACAGGTTATAATCTATACAGATATTATTACTCATTTAATGAGTTTTCGTCAATTTATTTATGAAATAAACTTTGTTTTTTTCTTAATTATTTTTACACCAATTAATATCAAAATATTTAAATAATAAATATATATTTTTATATTTTTTTAACTTTGAGTTATTTTTTTACACAAATAAATACTAAAACATTAATATAATAAATATTAAATTTTTTTATTTTTTTACACCAATAAATATAATGTAATTATTTTTATTATATTAAACATCAAAAAATCAATATAAAAAAATTAATTTTTTTTACTTTTATAAAAAAATTGGTTTTATTATATTAAGATTACAATTAATGATTACCTATTTAATGAGTGTTCAAACAATTCACTTATATATGAATCAAATTTTATTTTTCTTATTTTTTTATACCAATAAATATCAAAATATTCATATAATAAATATATTTTTTACACTTTTTTGTTTTTACTTTTTGTTAGTTTTTTTGTACCAATAAATATTAAATTCTTTTTTTTTACTTTTTTACGTTAACAAATACCAAAATGTCTATATAATAAATACAATTTTTACCCATTTTTTACTTTTTGATAGTTTTTTTACACCAATAATACAAACATTTCTATAAGTAGTGGTTTTGTATAATATAATTATTTTATTACATATGATTTTTTTTATTTAATAAGTACTAAATCAATTCACTTAAGAACTAAACTCTATTTTTTCTTAATGTTTAACATCAATAAATACCAAAACATTTATATAATAAATACAATTTTTACTACTTTTTTCCTTTCTTTTAGTTTTTTATATCAATAAATATCAAAAAAAAAATTTAAATAATTTTTTTATGAAAACTTATTTTACATAATTTAATTATTTTTATTATATATGATTACCTATTTAATAAGTCTTTGATTAATTTATTCATGAATCAAACTCTATTTTTTTATTTTTTACACCAATAAATATCAAAATATTCATATAATAAATATATGTTTTACGCCTTTTTATTACTTTTTGCTAGTTTTTAAAACATATCAAAATTTCTATATAATAAAAAAAAATTCTATTTAATAAAAGTTTTTATGAATATTATTTTGTATAATGTAATTTTTTTTCTTACATTAAGGGTGACAATTTATATCGTTCATGATTATCCATTTAATGAGTATTTGATCAATTCTTATTCGATTATATCATATTTTTATTGAATTAATTATTTTTATGTTGAGATCATATGATATTTCATATAAATTAAAAAAATAACAATAAACTAATATAAATTATTTTTAAGTAAAAATGGTTATTAAGTTTAATCAAGTCACATCTATCATTAATGTATGATTAACTTCGTAGATAGTAAAATCTTTAATCGAATAAATTCATATATTGTTTTTATATTTGACTTATTCATTAAAGAAAGTCACCCAATTATTATTAATATCGTGGTAAATCATTTATATATATATATATATATATATATATATTATATTTGAATTTTATTTCTTAAGAAACCTGGCCTAACTCATCTCTTGAAAACGTCCTTATAAGGGTACGAACTCTTGTCGATTTGAGGAGGAGTGTTAAGGAAATAAGTCCTACATCGACTAGGGAACCAACAACAATGTTAATTATAAGTCTGGACAACCCAGTGCATTTTCAAGGGATGAGTTAGACTTGTATTTCTTAACATAGTCTCAAAGCAGGACCCTAGGCGGCGGGGAAGCCACCTAACACTACCCAAATACCCTCACGACGAAAGACACAAATCCTTATCGATGTGAGAGGAAGTGTTAAGGAAATAAGTCTCACATCGACTAAGAAACCAACAACAATGTTGATTATAAGCTTGGGCATCCATAACCCTTGTAAGTATATTTTCAAGGGATGAGTTAAGCTTGAGTTTCTTAACATGATATCAACCAATGTGAGAGAATGTGTTAAGAAAATAAGTCTCGTATCGACCAAGAAACTAGCAACAATGCTAATTATTAGTTTAAGCAATCCTTACCCTTACAAGCGCGTTTTTAAGAGATGAGATAAATTTCTTGACATTGTTACTCATAAAATAATTACTATTTTATATTTATTCACCACCAACATAAAAAATTAATTAACTAATTGTTTTGAGAGTGTTTTTATAAACCACCGTATAAAAAAAATTAATATCGATTCTTCAATTATAATAAAAATAACTTAAAAATTTATATTTAAAAAACTTACTTTTCTATTTTATTTTAAAAATAAAAAATTTGAAACAATAACGATTATTGTTATATAATTAGTATAAATATATATGCATCAAATTTGAAACATTAACTTGTGCATCCGCACGGGGCGAAAACTAGTATAAAAGCATGATTTTTAAGTATGTTATATGTAGAAAAATGCAAACGAACAATGTAAGCTTTATAAGATTACAAACGAAAAGGGAAACAGAGAACAATGTATTGAATAACGTCACACAACTGAAAATTAAAGAATGTTGTGTTGTTTCTTGTCCAATAAGCTTTGGAGTTCTACAACTTTTTTAAAAACATAATTAAAACAAAACTACAAAATCCGATGTTGAACAGGACAATAAAGCTTGGGTACAATATCTCGGATAAGCCAGGATGACATATACTGATAGGCTTTTTGAGTTAAATGAATACCATCCCAACTAATATATCTATCAGGTCTAGAACAAACCTTTACTCCACTATCTCCACATGTTTTTTGGAAGCCAAGGCCAGAAAAACTACTTCCACAACAAGCCTTTTGCACATTTGCAGCATCAAAACCTGTTCAATGCCCCCAAAAAGAAAAAGAGAACCAAATTCACTAACTTCTCTTAAGCTTATCTATATAGAAAAATGATATAATACACAACAAAGACACACATGCTATGACACCTGACTGACAAATACACGGTTGTTTATACAATGTCATGTAACTCGGTTATTGGATGTCATAACATATCGACGCTAGATGCTAAAATATATATAGAAAAAGACGTACCTAAACCAGCAGCATTATTATAAATCCATAAGAATGCATTGTAATAATCACCATATACAATGGTAACATTAGGATGTTTCTTGTTCAAGACTTCAATGGCTTGTATCAGATGGTTATTGTGGCACACAGCAACATTATTCAATTCTTTGAGACAATGTTGCTTATCATAGGCAGAGGAAATGTTGGTTTTAAAATATTTGAGGAACAATGGTATACAACCTAATGGGATATTTCCTGGAACAACTACCCTCACAGCTCCATAGGATATAACTTTCTGAAACCATATTAAATAAAACATAATTATTATTAAAAAACAACGGCATGCGTTATAATTAAACATAATTAGAATTAAACATAATTAGAATTAAACATAATTAAAATATTACTTGAACAGCATGCTTTATAGCTTGAACAACTTCAGGCACCAATTCCATGGCCACCTTAATACCTTTGCCTCCAAACAAGACATAGTTGTAATCATTGCCTCCAATCACTCCCATCATAAACAAAGAACGTTTAAGCTTCTTAGCACAATCTATCAAACATAAAAATCAAAATATCAAAATATAAGCATATACGTAATGAGGTTGTATAGCTCTTTGTAATACTCCTTGTAGAGCTTGTAACTAGGGCAACTTTTCTAGTATAGCTAGTGTAGGCTTGTAACAGATTTGTTAGGTTGTTAGCTAGCTTAGTCACCAAGTTTATATGCTCAGTATATAAGCAATCATTGTACAGATTCATAACTATCTTTTAATAATATACTGAGTTCCTTGTTAACCAAGAACTCTTCAAAGCTTAGTTTCTCAGTGCATTGTTTGTTGGAGATTGTGTTATAAAGCTCCTTAATTTTAGGAGCAAATTAAGGAGCAAAACATGGAACAAAACATGAAGCAAAACAAGGAGCAAAACAAGGAGTAAAACATGGAGCTTAATTCAAGAAGCAATTCAAGAAACCATTAATTTAAAGAGTAATTCAAGGAGTGAATTTTCCTATAAATAGATGTGTAATTGTAATGAATTAACCATCCAAAGTGTTCATTCCAATTGAGAGAAAAACTTTTGTGAGAAAAAATTGAGAGTAATTTTCTTGGGTGTAATTGGGTTGTGGGTTTTGAGTGTTGTAAACAATTTGTGTAATTTCTCCTCTTTCAGTAAAAAGATCTACAATAGGTTCGGAGACGTAAGCAAGATTGGCCGAACTCCGTTATCAAATTTGTGTGTTATTTTTCTATTCTTGTTTTCTCATAAGTCTAGCTTATCGGGAATTTGCGGTATTTTTCCCAACAACTGGTATCAAAGCTTTTGGTGGTGATTTCTGTCAATTTCTTGCAATGTTACTATTCACGTGAATAGTTTGCAGAAATAGTCAGAAACGATCCGAAGAAAGTCAGATTTGAGTGGGAGCAATGGTTGCAGATGAAAGAAGGGTGAAACTCGAGAAATTTGATGGCACAGATTTCGAGTTTTGGAAAATACAGATAGAAGATTATCTGTATCAAAGAAATCTATATCAACCTCTCTCAGGGAAGAAGCCAGAGGCTATGAAGACAAGCCCTCGGAGTTATTCGATGACGTTATCTCGTAATGTTGCTTTCAACATAGCAAAGGAAAAGACCACGGCAGGTCTTATGGCAACTCTCTCCAATATGTATGAGAAGCCATCAGCCTCAAACAAAGTGCACTTGATGAGGCGTTTGTTCAATTTGCGGATGACGGAAGGCGCATCGGTAGCTCAACATCTCAATGAAATCAATACAACCACAACCCTTGAAGTTCAAGAGAAATTGAATTCGATGAAGAAGTACGAGCATTGATACTTTTGTCTTCTCTACCGTAAAGAAGGAATGCTACCGTCACACTACCAGAAAGTAGCTCGTCGTAGAAGCAATAAGTTAAAATTTGACGATGTTCGTGATTTGGTTCTCAGGTGAAGAGATCCGACGTAGAGTCGGTGAATCGTCAACCTCTTCGGCTTTGCATACGTAGTCAAGAGGAAGAAATTCAACCAAAGGGAATGGACGTGGTAGAACAGACTACCGAGGTAGATCAAAGGACATGAGGTCCAAATCTAGGAATCCTAATAATTCCCATAGCTCGAAGACTATCGAGTGTTGAAATTGTGGAAGAACAGGGCACTACAAAAATCAGTGCAAGAAAGGTGCAATCGAAGGACAAACAAGTGAAGACAGAGGCAAATGTTACTTCCACCTCGTGAGGGATGATGCATTGATATGCTCTTTGGAGAGCAAGGAAGAATCTTGGGTGTTAGACTCGGAGCATCATTCCATGCTACTTCGTAAATAATTCTTCGAGAAATATGTCCCTAAACCTTGGAAAGGTATATCTTGGTGATGATCAACCATGTGCTATTATTGGCAAAGGTGTAGTGAAGATTAAGTTAAACTGTCCGTTTGGGAGTCAAGGATGTCGCATATTCCCGACCTCGAAGGAACTTAATCTCAACGGGGCCTTGCCAAGGCTACACTACGATCTTCCATGGTGATGATTAGAAGATTTCAAAGGGTGCAATGACATTGCTCGAGGCAAGAAAAGTGGCACTCTTTACATGACAAACGCGTTGTTCAATCACAATTGCAATAGGTAATGAAACACCAAACCTCGTGGCACCGAGACCTGGCCACATGAGCGAGAAGGGATGAAGATTATGCACTCAAAAGGAAAACTTCCAAGTCTACAGTCTGTAGAGATGGACATGTGCGAAGATTGCATACTTGGAAAGCAAAAAAGAGTCAACTTTCAGACAAGTGGTAGAACCCCAAAGAAGGAAAGGCTAGAGCTTATTCACTCTGATGTTTGGGGACCAACAACCGTCTCATCCATTGGTGGGAAACAATACTTCGTGACTTTCATCGATGATCACTCTCGGAAGGTATGGGTTTACTTTCTAAAGCATAAGTCTAAAGTATTTGAGGCTTTCAAAAGATGGAAAGTTATGGTGGAAAATGAGACGGGTTTAAAGATCAAAAAGCTCAGAACTGATAATGGTGGTGAATATGAAGACACCATATTCAAAAATTTCTACTATGAGCACGGGATCAGAATGGAAATAACTGTGCCAGGCACGCCTCAACACAATGGTGTAGCTGAGCGTATGAACCAAACGTTGACAGAAAGAGCTAGAAGCATTCGTATACAGTCAGGTCTATCGAAGCAGTTTTGGGTAGAAACAATCAACATAGCAGCTTACTTGATCAACCGAGGCCCATCTGTTCCATTGGAGCATAGAATACCAGAGGAGGTATGGAGCGGAAAATAGGTGAAACTATCACATCTAAAAGTGTTTGGTTGTGTAGCATTTGTGCATATCAGTGATCAAGGCAGGAATAAGCTTCATCCTAAATCCAAGAAATGCACATTCATCGACTATGGTGAGGATGAGTTTGGCTACCGCATTTGGGATGACGAAAACAAGAAAGTTATCCATAGCAGAGATGTGATTTTCAACGAAAGGGTGATGTATAAGGACATGCATAAAATAGACGCCAATGACTCAGAGTAGAATGAGTCAGTATTTGTAGATGCAGATGATGTCCCAGATAGTTCCGCAACAGAACCAATTGTAACAAGTCCTCAGCCAGAGGAACTTGTTGGACAGAGTAGTACACAGCATTCCGACACACCACAACCTCTTACTCCAGCTCCTGTATTGAGAAGGTCTTCTCGACCTCATGTGCCTAACAGGAGATACATGAACTATATGTTACTGACTGATGGAGGGGAGCTTGAATGCTATGATGAAGCTTGTCAGACTCGAGATTCGAGCAAGTGGGAGCTTGCTACGAAAGAAGAAATGAAATCTCTCATCTCCAACTAGACATGGGAACTAGCTGAGTTACCTATGGGAAAGAAGACACTTCACAACAAATGGGTGTACTGGGTGAAAGAGGAGCATGATGGTTCCAATAGATACAAAGCACGCCTAGTTGTTAAAGGGTTTCAACAGAAGGAAGGAGTTGACTACATTGACATTTTCGCTCCCATTGTGAAGCTCAATACTATCAGATCAGTGTTGAGTATTGTAACCATTGAAGATCTTCATCTTGAACAGTTGGATGTGAAGACTGCATTCCTTCACGCAGATTTAGATGAAGAGATATACATGTACCAGCCAGAAGGTTTCTCAGAAAGAGGGAAGAAGAACATGGTGTGCAGACTTAAGAAGAGTTTGTATGGCCTGAAACAAGCCTCGAGACAATGGTACAGAAAGTTTGACAGCTTCATGCACAAGGAAGGTTTCCAGAAGTGCAATGCTGACCATTGTTGCTACTTCAAGAGATATAGGTCCAGTTATATCATTTTACTACTTTATGTTGATGATATGTTAGTAGTAGGTTCAGATATGGATGATATTAAAAATTTGAAGCAACAATTGTCAAAGAAGTTTGACATGAAAGACTTGGGTCCAACAAAGAAGATTCTTGGAATGCAAATCACAAGAAATAAGAAGAAAAGATCCTTGTAGTTATCTCAGGTAGAGTACATCAATCGTGTTTTGCAGAGATTCAACATGGGCGATGCCAAGCCAGTTAGCACACCTTTGGCCAGTCATTTTCGCCTATCCAAGGATCACCCCTCGCATGCAGCAAGAGAGAGAATTCATGGCTAAGGTTCCTTATGCCTCACCATTGGAAGTTTGATGTACGCAATGGTCCAGACGAGACCGCATTGGCTGGGAGTTGTTAGCGGTTTATGTCAAATCCAGGGAAAACTCATCGGGAAAATAAGTGGATTTTGAGGTATCTCGCAGGCACCACAAAAAGTGTTTGTACTTTAGTAAAGGAAAGTTAAAAGTACAAGTGGTACGTAGGACGTAGACTTTGGAGGTGAAGTTGATCACTGCTAAGCACCACCGCTATATATTTACTATTGGAACTACAAAATTGTTAGTTGGATGTCGCAAATACAAAAAATTGTCACTCTATCCACTACAGAGTGAGTATGTAGCAAGAATCGTAAAGAGATGATACGGCTTCAAGGTTTGTTAATCGAAATGAGATTCAAACAGAGAAGAATGTTCTCAGATAGTGATAGTCAAAGGCAATACACTTGGCGAAGAATTCAACATTTCATTCTAGAACCAAGCATATTCGACTTCGTTATCACTTCATCAGACCTCTATTTGAAGATGATGTGTTAATACCGAGAAGATTCAAGGAAGCAAAAATCTAGCGATATGTTAACAAAGGTGGTGACTATTGATAAACCGAAGTTGTGCTCAACTTCACTGGTCTCAGAGTAACAAAGACTAGAAAAGCTGATGCATTGATCGAGGTGTGAAGACAAATTGAAATCAGTCTTCAAGTGGGAGATTGTTGTTATAAAGCTCCTTAATTTAAGGAGCAAAACATGGAGCTTAATTCAAGGAGCAATTCAAGGAACCATTAATTTAAGGAGTAATTCAAGGAGTTAATTTTCCTATAAATAGATGTGTAATTGTAATGAATTAACCATCCAAAGTGTTCATTCCAATTGAGAGAAAAGCTTTTGTGAGAGAAAATTGAGAGTAATTTTCTTGAGTGTAATTGGTTTGTGGGTTTTGAGTGTTGTAAATACTTTGTGTAATTTCTTCTCTTTCAGTAAAAAGATCTGCAGTAGGTCCGGAGACGTAAGTAAGATTGGCCGAACTCCGTTATCAAATTTGTGTGTTATTTTTCTATTCTTGCTTTCTCATAAATCTGATTTATCAAGAATTTACGTTATTTTTCCCAACATTGTTTTCTTGTTTGGTATAGATCTATTTGTGCTTAACTTTAATGGGAGGATCTGTAGTAACAGCAGAGAAGAATAATTTCTTCACATCGCTTGAATCACAATTCTCAACAATTAAATAATACCACTTGGTTTCCCTAAAAAGTTCAACTTCTAAAACGGACCCACACCACTATGAGGTTTAGAAAATTTTATTTCAAGCCCAAACCAACCCACATTTCAACTTTGAGAAATGTTGCATAAATTGAGAATTTGTCAATGAAAAACACGAAGTTATAGCAAACTCAAACCTTTGGGATTATGACACATTGAGTTGAAATGGGTAAGCATCCAATTCAGCTGTCGATTGAGAGAACTATTGGTAATTAAAAATGAGATATTTTTTTGTGCTAGAACATTAGGAGGCAAAGCAGTAGAGCCGGCCACAGCAAAATTCATTCCTCTACCGCGAGTGGATGGTGCATCTTTGTTCAGATAGGCATCAAGAAATGGGATCCCAGCTTCCATAGCTACAACAATAGATTAATGTAAATTTTCACTACCATCAAAATAATTTATGTACGCTAATTAGTTGGGAACTTAAGTAGAAATGCTTTTATTGACCATCAAATGATCATTTTTTACAAAAATTGAAATGTTTGAGAAATTGTATTAAATATCTGGATGACAAATTCTGCAGATTGTAAATTTTCTTCGACAAATTGTGTTTTCCAAATTGGATCTTATCCTTTGAAATTTGTTTAGAGCATATATCTAAAACTTATTATTATTATTATTATTATTATTATTATTTGTTAGAAACTCAAGCCTAATTCAACCCAATAAGATCTCGTTAAGTTAAGGGTTATCAAAATTTATAAACAGTTTTGCTGTTTTGTTCCTAGTCGACGTGGGATAAAGATACTTAACAGTCCCCCTCCACACGACAAACAAATGTGGACATTAGCGCCACGGTGAGACTATGGTAGAGTCCAAGGTCCAAGCACATAGAGACCAGGTCCAACTTTGTTACCATATTAGAAACTCAAGTCTAACCCAATAAGATCTCATTGAGTTAAGGGTTATCCAAGCTTATAAACAGTAAAAACTGTTTTGTTAATAGTCGATGTGGGATAAGAATATTTAACATTATTATTTGGTTAATACAAAATCTAAAACTTAGTTAAATCTTGTTATAAAGTATTTTTTAGGATGTTTTATTTAATATTGAGTTCCTGTTTTATAATTTACAAAGGATAGAATCGATGGTCTTGTTCAACCAAATGAGCTTCCAGGTGATTTCTATCTAATAATCCAATTAAGTGAAATTATTTATGGATCTAGTAGTATAAATGATGTGTTGATCTAAATCAATGAATTAAAAGATAGGTTGAATTGCAATTTTGGTATCTTTTCGGCTTTGGTGTCAAGTGGTTATTTTAGTCGTAAAATGTATTATTTAATCTTTTTACTTGTATAAAAATTGGTAAAAAAAAATAAACTTCATTATTTAATTATTATTTTAATAATTTTTGAAATAAATAATTTTTAAAGTTTATTTAAAGAGTTATTTTAGTCATTTTATTTTATTCTTTTTTTAAGTAAATAAAAACTAACTAAAATTTTACTTTTTTAATAAAAAAATTACCCATGGAGTTTCAAAGAACACAAAGCTAGGTTGGAGTTATTCGAAGTGGTTGAGGCTTTCAAAGTGGCTAAGTCATTGAAGTGGTTGAGGCGATGAGGTATCAGAGGCCATCGAAGAGGCGCTTAGAGGGCATCGATTTTGGGTCCTCGACAGTAAATGTTCAAATGGGTCCTCGACAGTAAATGTTCAAATGGGTCATCGGTTGTCAATATTCAGATTTGATATGGATGCACACTTAGTTGACGGTTGTTTTACTGAATTGAATCGAAATAAGAAGAAATAAGAATGTAAAGGAAAAGTTTTGTTTAGTTTCATTTAATTATTATTTTTTCATCAGATGAAATACATTATTAAAATCATTATTTTTTAAATAATTATTATTTAAAAATAAAATATATTATTAAAATTATTTTTTTTTTAAATAAAATTTAGTGTTTTGAGGTTTGAAAATTGAGATTTAAGGATTTTGCGTTTAAGATTTTGGATTATATTTATGGGTTAAGGTTGAGGGTTAAAATTATTATTTTTCTAAATAGGGTTTTGGGGTTTAGGGTTATATTTGTGGGTTAAAATTATTATTTTTCTAAATAAGGTTGTGGTTTAAGATTTTGAGATTTAGGGTTAAAATTATTATTTTTAAATAGGGTTTAGGATTTAGAGATTAGAGTTTTAGAATTTGGGGTTTAGGGTTAAAATTGTTATTTTTCTAAATAGGGTTTAGGGTTATATTTGTGAGTTAAGGTTTAGAGTTAAAATTATTATTTTTATAAATAAGGTTTAGGGTTTAGAGTTTAGAGTTTTGGAATTTGGGATTTAGGGTTAAAATTATTATTTTTCTAAATAGGGTTTAGGATTTTGAGATTTAGGGGAGTTATATTTGTGAGTTAAGGTTTGTGATTAAAATTATTATTTTTCTAAATAGGGTTTAAGGTTTTGAGATTTGGGATTTAAGATTTAGGATTTAGGGATTGGAGTAAAATTAAAAAAAATGTAAATAAAATCATGATTCTTTAAGGGGGAGAAGAAATTGTGATTCTTTCTATTTTAGAAATCGATTTCATTTCATTATCACTTTTCAATCTAATCAAACATAAAATTGAAATAAATCAATTCTGATTTTATTTCATTCTAATAAGCCAAAGATGTAATTATGATTATTCACTTCTTAAGCATTTTTTTTTCAAATCTTTAAATCTGATTTTTTAAAAATAACCTTCAGAACATTATTTTAATATAAAATATTTTACTTTGTCTTAAATCAACGACAATTATATATTTAAAAAGATTAAATGTTAATTTTTTAAAATAAGTAAATTAGATTACACATTTTTAAAACAAGTAAATTAAAGGACAATAAGAAAAGGGACTCTTCTGCCCCATTTTCATAAACGATAAATACGATGATATTTTTTGAAAAACACAATTACCCGCTATACTCCTCCAACAACAACCAATAATATTTGTAAGATTACCACATTACTTATTTTTGAAATAATATATATTTTTCTTAAATTAAATAGAGACAAATCGGTCCTTATAATCATTAAAGAAACAGGAAAAGGTTGTGTATTTGAGTTTTTTTTTAATATAATATGCCTAACATATTAACAAATGAAGTTAATATATATCCCGAACGAAAGGGAAAATTTGAAGTTAATATGCCTAAAGAAGAAATAATAGCATTCAAATTTTATGCACATTTGAAAGGTAAACTCATACATGAATTATGAGGAAGGACGAATATTGGTAGCACAAGTATTCTTGATTTAATAAAAATATATTTTAAATTTATATTTATCAACTAAAAAATAAAAATTTAATATTTTTTTAAAAATATCACATAAATTTATTTTCGATTAACATCTCAATTACTTAACATTTAAGGGAAAGACATGTGCCAAACACAAGATTGATATATTTTTACAAGATAAACTTCTAATATTTTTTTATAAAGATTGTGAACTTGTTTAATTTAATAAATATAAATCTAAAATATAATTATTTTAATGATATTAAATTTGGGTATTTTTTCTAAAAAAAGTTGATTTTAGCAAATTTTTTTTTTTTAAGAAAAAAGAGACATCAATGAGTGAATAAATACTTATCCTTGGATTCTCCATTATGAAGATAAGAATGGGACACACCATATGTGAAATACGTTGAATATGTGAAGCTGCATCTAGCAGAGTTGGTAAATGATTGCAAAAAAAAACATTACAATATTAATTTTACCTAAGTGCGACCCACTTTACATAGAAACTAACAAATTAATGTTAGTAAAAATATAAAGTTATTACTTACACATCACTTTTTATTAAGCTGCTATGATTGCTAAAAAAATTATAATATTAATTTTACTTAAGTGCGACCCACTTTAGATAAAAAAAACCAACAAATGTTCGCAAAAATATAAAGTTATTACTCGTACATCACTTTTCGTTAAGTTGTATATATGAAGATCATCGAAGTATAAATTGGCATATGTTAAAATTAATGGCTTTAGTAGAGATGAATGTTAATTTTACAAATATTGTACATTACTTAGCCTAATCTCTTTTTTTTTTTCTTGCTAGCAATTTCCTAGCTCGTCTCTTGCTAGTCTAGAATTCTTTCTAGCTTGTTTTATTCTAGGCAATCTTTTATTCCAATAAGTTTCTACAAGTCATGGATTCTTATAAAAATTTATCAATTTAAAAAATTTAATTCATGTATTTATTAATCTATATTTTTATTGATATTTTATCAATATAATACTTATTTATTGTACTTAAATAAGACCATTTTACTCTATAAGTTCAAACTCTTATTCAAGTTAATCCAAATGGGTTAACCTTTCTTAGATTTTGATACTAACACACTTAATAACTAACCTCACTTAAACTTAGACATTGACCTAATTAATTACCCAAGATTTAAGGATTCTGTCCTCCAAGTTTAATGTTTTATCTTTTAATTTTGACTTCAACGTCACCTTATTTTCCTAAGTTTTGAGGGTCCTTTTGTTGTGAGATTTAGATAATTTAATTTCAATTACACAAGTTCACATTTTAATAAATTAACCTAAGTATTTTTTGATACCATATGATAAGCCTTATATTTTCCATGACTTTTCACGAGATAATTAACTCTCATATCAAAAAGTCAACCCATATAACGGCGTTGTTTCATGTAATTATAAATTCATGTTTTTATCGGTATTAATATAAAACTTGTTTGTTTTTTCACTTAGAAGAAGGTTGAAATTTTGGTGGTTTTTATGGTTGTTGCATGGTTCAATTCTTGGTTCTTATGGTTGCATTCCAAGATGATTGAGAACTCTATTTTAACAATGAGCTTAAGCTGGTTATAGCAGAAAGCCAAAGAAAACATGGAGGATGCATGCACAAGGTGTACGACCATTTAGGGCCTTTGAATGGAAAGTTTCTGAGTTTGGTTGGGTTGGATATACAAGAACAGCTAACATTAGGGTTATTGTGCACCTATTCTTCTGTTAGGGTTTTAAGATTATTGGCTCTCATGTGAAGGGTTTCTTGATTACTATTTCAAATGTTATACGCAATTTTCAATTCTTCATAATTTTTTACTTTATAGTCAAACAGGCTTTGAGCAATATGAAATTATCATGTAACGTTCAAATATATTATCTCTCATAAATTTATGAGACACAACTGCTACATAGTTTTGACTTAGTTAAAATTGTGATGTATTTGGAGAAATAAACATTGGTACCTGTTATAATCCATACCCTTTTCTGAACGAAATCCTTTATTGTTTGTTATAAAAAAAGATATTTATGAATTTTTTTTATTTGTCAAATGGTAGTGGTGTCTATTAACAGTTATGTTGATGCAGTGAATTTATGAATATAAAAAACTACTTTTAACAAAATATCTTTATTAATAATAATATCAAATTTTTTAAACAAAATATCTTTATTAATAATAATATCAAAATTCTTTTAACAAAATATCTTTGTTAATAACTAAAGAATTGATACTTTTGTATAATAGATTTGATTTTTAATTATAAGTGTATAAATAGTGTAGTTATTTTAAAAAAATATTTTATAATTACATTAATTTATTATGAAATATCACAATTAAAACTAAAATATACTATTTTTATTTTTTTAATTTTACAAAAATATAATAAAAATTGTAATATTTATATTAACATTTTTATCTATAAATAAAATTTTAAATATTTTTAAATTTTAATTTTTTGTGTTTTGTTTTTAAGAATAATAAATAAGATAACTTATAAGTTACAGCTGAACTTATTTAGAATTAAATTGAATTGAAATTACTAGTATAATTTTAGATAAATTGAATTAAATTATGAAATAAAACTATTTTCACTTTAGTTTTACACCTCAATTAAATGTTACTTGCACATACTATCACGTCCTAGTTCTTTTAAGAGATATGTGATGTGATATTTATATGAATTCATTTAATATTTATCTTTTATTAAAAAAATGACTATAAATCAATTTACACAATTTTATTGATTTTTTTAGAGCCATTCACATTTCATAAAAGTAATAAATGTAGCTTTTTTAATAACGTGATTAAGAAATATTTCAAGTATCCATTTCACCGAAACAAAACTTTATACTATGATATAACAAATTCGTTATAAAAATAAAAATAAAAATTTATTTAAAAGTTGTCGGTACGTCACGAGATAGCACCAATATTATAGGTTCCATCTAACCGTTTTGAATGCTAAACTAATTGGCAATAAATTGATAGTAACTAATTTAATAAACAAAAGAGAAAGATCAAAATAAGTGTAATTTTATATAATAAAAAAATTATTTATTATAAATTAATGTATTATTGATAATTATAATTAAATTTACTTAATTATATCAAATAAAAACCAAACAGCTACATCATTAATAATTACAATATAATTATAATACATAAAAATACTTATTTTATATAATGATACGTTAATTATTAATCTAATATAATTTTTTTTAAATAATAAAGACAAGTGCTCATTAAATTGTGTTTGTGTTGATATATGTTTGTGATGAAAAACAATTCTGTAAAATAATATATTTCAACGGAAATTGCGTGTTTACGTTTCAACCACAGAAATACCAAAAGAAACAGCAAAAAAGAAAGTGATGGAGAGAAAAAAAAGGAGGATGAGAAAACATAAGCAAGTTGAAAAGATTATTACCGAAGTAATCAATCATGAGGAAGCCATTGCAGCATCGACCGGTTGGTTTATTGAAGGAAGTTTCTCCATAGGGTACTCTAGAGCATACGAAATTTGGATTTTCACGAATTTCATTCCCTGTGTCTGATATTGAATCGCCAAATTGATATATCGAATCAAACCTGCAATCTTTTAGTGAAACAGCTGTGCTTAAATAAGGTTGATGGAGGAAGAGAGATAAAAAGGTGAGAATCAAAAGCAATGATACTAATTCTTGGATGGTGGTAGTCATGGCTGAACAAGATGAAAACAATCTAATTTGCTATGATTTTTTGCTTTTTGTATTAGTGAGAGAGTTATAGCTCAGTAATAGAAGGATGTGGTAAATAGTGATTATATATATAACTTTTTTTTATATCATAGTGATTATTACTAAGTTTAGATAGAATGGGAAAGAGAATTTTAAAGTTACCACATCTCATTTTGAAAAAAACTGTAATAAATGCAATTTTTAACTCAAATGAGCTGGCATAGAATCCATGTTTAATTATGATTTGAAATATCATATTTTTACAAAAATAGACAAATAAATCTTACTCTGAATCTAAATAAAAACTATATTTCACTTTCATCTCTCGTCTCAATATCTCAATCATAACTTATTATTATCTAATAACAATATATTAGTTATATACAACCGATTGATAGAATAATCTAAAATATATGAAATAATTTTCGGTATAGAGTTTTTTCTTTTTTAAAAAAAATAGATTTCTAACTCATATATATATATATATATATATGCATTATCATTCATTATAATTAAGTAAACAATTCTATTTCATTATATTCAAATTGGTATCAGAACAGGAAAAAAAAGTATTTTACCCGTCTCACGGTTCAGTCCGTTCAGCTTTCTAAGTCCGAGCCACAGTCCAATCTTCGCTCCATCAGTCTCTAAGTAACAGCGTCGTTCAGTCTTGGCGCAGCACCACCAGTAGTAGCGTTGCCATCAATCTCCTCGCGATGTCCAGTCCACACCATCGCCTGTGTTCATTGCAGATACGTCCATCCAATTGCTCTTTGCCCGTCGTCCAGTCTACGAAATCTAGTGCCTCCCACACCAACCGCTCGTCCATCCGTCCACACCAGCTCTGTCGTCGTCCACACCAGCTCTGCCATCCAACCGTCCGCACCAGTTCTGCCATCTGTCTACACCAGCTCTGCCCGTCGTCCGTCCTGTTGGCTGTGAGTAATATTTCCTACTTAGATTTGTATATCATATATCACACAAACCCTAGCTCATCTAACATTCTTCCTAAGCCCATTTCCTAAACTTCCTCTTCAACCCTATCTCATTCACTAATCAGACAAGTCATCAACCCATTTACCAATTTAAGTCCAATCAACAGTCCAGTCAACAAATTTTAGCCCAATCATAAAAAAAAACTTTTTATTCCGCTGCACAATATTATTATCTATTTTAATGAAAGATTCAAGACAACATCAAGTTTTTAAAATTAATAAAGTTCCAAAATTTGAAATCTATGTTAAGAGTTCAAAAAGTGGTTCTTTCGGGGGAATTAAACTCAATGGTACCAATTTAAACATGAAAAAAAGTGATGTCTGTTTATCTTCGTGGGATGCACAAGATGTGACATGTAACTAGACCAATCAAGGCTCCTAATCAAGATGATGTAAAGCCTATACTAAGCGGGAAGATGATGATGGTTTTGTAATATCAATTCTATTTAGAGCCATAACTGATGATATATTATAGATGGTGGAGGAATGTGAAACCACTGAGGCCATATGGAATACCTTAGGTGATCTTTATACAAATGAGTCTAACTTTATTGAAGTTCATGAACTGATGTGCAAAGCTACTGGTATACAGCAAAATGGGTAACCAGTATCTATGTTTTTTACCAAGTTGAAGAATGTATGGGCTGAAATTGATCAGAAACGTCTGTGCAAAATTAAAAATCAAGAAGACCTTCTATGGTACCAGAAAGAGAAGGAGCTTAAGTGGCTACATGCATTTTTTAGAAGACTTGATACAAAACATAATAGTGCTAAAGATGAATTGCTTCGAATGTTAGACCCTTTGAACTTAACTACAACCTTTACATATATTCGTAAAGACAAATCTCAGTAGAAAAGTCTTCATCAAGCACAAGTTGAGGTATCAAGCCTAGCCATTCAAGCCAAATCAAAAGCACATTTCCTCCAACAGCAAAATTCAATTCCACTTTATCAGCAAATACCTCCACCAAGCTTTGCCAATCGCCCTCATCCTTAATGCTCTTATTGCAATGAAGGGGGCATCTTCGTGAGACTTGTTGGAAACTGAATCCACAACTGAACCCATACCTGAAATCAAAATGGTAAAATTATCATCCTAGAGCAAAATCAGTTGCAGTGAAAATTGTGCAAGAACCAAACTACTATGGAGTAACTAGACAAGATCATCATATGGAATGTAGAGGTATCCTTATAGCTTCAATAGTTGGTCGTGGTAAGATTGGTATAACCTTAAACGTTTCTCACTCTGTTGGGTCTAATACTTGGATTATTGATTCTGGTGCATCTGATCATATGACTTATGATAAATCTTATTTTAATGAGTTATCTTCCCCACCAGTGTCTTATGTTACGAATGCTAACGGTAAGGTCTTTCTTGTCTTATGAAAGGGGTCAGTTCATATCACTCCAGCTTTACAACTCCATAATGTTTTATATGTACCTGACTTATCTCATCACTTAATATATGTCCCACAGTTGAATATTGAGTCTAAATATTCTGTAATCTTTTATCCTATGTATGTAATTTTTTAGGATCTTCTTACCAGGGAAATAATTGGTCGAGGGTATCTAAATGGTAGATTGTTTTGTTTGGATCAGAACTACGCAGGGGAGAAACCAGGAACATAGGCATGCACTACATTGATTTCTAGTTCTAACAAGCTAAGTGAAATTTGGTTGGGGCATCGCCGCTTAGGGAATTTGTCTTTTAGTCTTATGAAAATATCCATGCCTACTTTATTTATTGATGTTAGTGAGTCTGTTTTACATTATGAGACATGTGTTTTGGCCATCGTATTACTTATTCTCCTAGTATTTCTAATAAAAATACTATTTTTTTGAATTAATTCATTCTAATGTTTAGGGACCATTTAAAGAACCCATTGTATATGGTATCAGATATTTTGTTTCGTTTATCGATGATTGTATAAGGTTGTCGTGGATTGCTCTTCTTAGAACAAAAGATGAAGTTTTTTCAGTTTTTCAAACTTTTCATACCCTTGTTCAAACACAATACAATAGCATCATTCGGATCCTCCGTTCTGACAATAAGAGAGAATATATTAATCATGTTTTTCAAGACTTTTTCAAAACACATGGGATTATTCACCAAACTACTTGCCCACAAACACCAGAACAAAATGGGGTGTCTAAAAGAAAAAAATCGTCATTTACTTGATATAGCTCGTGCACTCATATTTAGTGCCCATATGCCAAAATATCTTTGAGGTGATGTTGTATAAGCTTCCGCACATCTCATCAATCGTCTCTCATCTAGTATCCTTAATGGAAAAATCCCATTTCAGAGTCTCACATCTTATGTCTCTTTGTCATCCTTCCATAATCTTCCTACCTATGTATTTGGTTGTGTTGCTTTTGTACATGTTCCTAAAAATCAAAGGTCTAAATTAGATGCCCGAGCAATTAAATGTGTGTTTATTGGTTATGGAGGTTATCAGAAAGGGTACAAGTGCTTCCAACCACCGACCATAAAGTATTATGTCACTATGGATGTTACCTTCTTTGAGGACATGAATTATTTTTCCTCACTTGATACTACTCGTCAAGGGGAGAATACATATTTCGAAGAACTGTATCATGGTGAGGGGAAGAATTAGAAGAATCACCAACTGATGTTTCGATGGGTCTACTTGAGATTCCTAATCCAATGAATCCAGTCATCGAAGAAGCAGATACTCCAAGTATCCAAGCACCAAATTCGCTCATGGAAAATGAAAATGAAGACACAATTGTTCCCTCACGCATCACTCCTACCCCTAATCAACAACTCCTTGGTATTGAAGGTCATTCATCTCACGTATGTACACCCACTGATACTAATAGCATTGAGTCTAATGTTGGATAATATGTGTTACCAAATAGGTCTACTCGGGGTTAACCAGTCAAAAGGTATGAACCAAATATTCATGCAAAATCAAAATACCCAGTAGCCAACTACATGTCCACTAAAATATTATCTAAGTCATATAAATCATTTGTGAATAAAATATTTGGTGTATTAGTACCTGACAAAGTGTAGGATGTGTTGGGAGATCCAATGTGGAGAAAGGAAATGGCTAAAGAGATGGAGGCGTTACAGAAGAACGACAATTGGCAACTTGTGCCTCCACCACAAGGAAAAAAGGCAGTTGGTTGTCAATGGGTGTTTACTGCAAAACACAATGGTGATGGATCTATAAATCGGTATAAAGCCAGTCTTATAGCAAAAGGGTTCACTTACACGTATGGTGTAGACTACAATGAGACTTTTGCTCTTGTTGCCAAAATGAATACCATTCGGGTTCTACTCTCGCTTATCGCTAACTTAAACTGGCCATTTCGGTAGTTTGATGTCAAGAATGCATTTTTTCATGGAGAATTAGCCGATGAGGTGTACATAAGTCTTCCATCTGGGTATATAGCTGATTCTCCTAGTAATTTTGTATGAAAATTGAGGAAGTCTTTGTATGGTCTGAAAC
The DNA here is from genome assembly GCA_030763125.1 of Hippophae gyantsensis. Taxonomy (NCBI): domain Eukaryota; kingdom Viridiplantae; phylum Streptophyta; class Magnoliopsida; order Rosales; family Elaeagnaceae; genus Hippophae; species Hippophae gyantsensis. Next base: position 56,367,467 of record CM061032.1, on the reverse strand, counting down.
AATCCTCTCGAGCCTAATTTGGAAGGTTTTCATAGTTCATGTAGAAGGTTGGTTACAGACAGAGTAATTCAGACCACACTCTGTTTCTCAAACATCAACGAGGGAAGGTAACAGTCTTAATCATTTATGTTGATGATGTGGTAATTACTGGCAATGATACCATTGAGATGGATAAATTACAAAGACAACTAGCCTTTGAATTCGAGATGAAGGACTTAGGTGAACTAAAGTACTTCTTAGGAATTGAGGTATCCAAGGGGAGAGAAGGAATATATTTGTGTCATAGGAAGCACATTCTTGATATGCTAATAGAGACATATATGTTGGACTGCAAACCTATTGACACTCATATTGAGCAAAACCATTGTTTAGCAGAGTATCCAGATCAGGTACCAACTGATCGAGCTCGCTATCAGAGATTGATTGGGCGTTTGATTTACTTGTCTTATACTAGACCATATGTTGCATATGCAATAAGTGTGGTGAGTCAGTTCATGCATAATCTGAGTGAAAACCATATGAATATTGTTTTGAGAATTTTAAGGTATTTGAAGTCGGCTCTAGGAAGAGGAGTAATGTTCTATAAACACAACAATCCTCTTGAAGTTTGTGGCTTCATAAATGCAGATTGGGTAGGAAGTATTACAAATAGAAAGTCAACAACAGGTTATTTCACCTTTGTTAGAGGTAATTTGGTTACATGGAAAAGTAAGAAGTAGAAATTGGTGGCACAATCTAATGTTGAGGCTGAGTATAGAGGTATGGCTCGTGGGTTTTGTAAATTACTGTGGATAAGAACTTTTTTATTTGATTTGGGTTTCGAACTCAAAAATACTATGCAATTGTATTGCGACAGTCGGATAGCCGTTGATATATCACAAAATTTAGTACAACATAATCGCACTAAGCATGTAGAGGTTGATTGTCGCTTTATGAAAAAGAAGCTAGATGTCAAACTTATTAGCTTTCATTTTGTTTCCATTGAAGAGCCACTTGCAAATATGCTTACCAAATGAGTTTCCAAGAAGGTATTATATGACTTACTAAGCAAGTTGAACATGATCGATATCTATACGCCAACTTAAGGGGGAGTGTTAATGTGAGTTATTAATTGTATATTAGTTGTATGCAACTAATTTATAGAATAATCTTAAGTGTAAGTTTTTTTTCTTTTCGTAAAAGTAGATTTCTAGTTCCTATATATATGTATGCATTATCGTTCATTATAATTAATCAAATAATTCTATTTCATTATATTCAAGTTTATCAATATATTTTTTAATAAAAAAATTAAAAAATAATATGAGTATATATTATAGCTTTTATATAATTTAAATTTAATTATTTAATTATAATAGATTCAATTTTATTTGCAATGAATATAGTTATTACTCTGAAGAGAATGATTAAGTAATTTTGTCTTAATCATTAGAGAATTGAATTGTTTTCTTATATATCCTTCAAGATCGTATAAATTTTATTAATAAAGACTAAGAGATGACAATATTAAATCTAAGTTTTTATCTTTCATTTTTTCTCCACTTAATGAATATATACATTGAGATATTGACTTTAATAAGATATAATTTTAATTTCACTATTAGGTATTATATTAGAGTCATGTTCAATTAAATCTCATGTAATAATTATATGTTCAAAACCACCAAGCTAACCAACCTCATTCAAATGATCTTATAAGTTGGTTTAAAGATTAGTTTTTTTTTTAAATAATAAATCGATTAAGATTTTGAGTTTTTCAAAACCGTCAAGATAAGGTCAACTTATAAAATAGAAAAACCAACCAACCATCCTATGTTCACCTCTAATATCACCATTGGATCACTCAATACTACTCATAAATCAAATAATTTTTTATATTTTAATGAAATATAATTAATGATTAAAAATTTATAATTCAATATATAAATAACTCACTTATTCAATATCATTTCAATTTTAAAATTTTCAATAAAAAAATATATGTTCATTTACATTATAATAAAAATAAATTTATATTATTTTCTTAAAATAGTTAAAATTAAAACTTTATATATAAATAAAATTATATCATATAATTAAACTAAAAATTTAACCATCTAAATAATTTTCGTATCCACTGGAGTTTTATATAATTATTCGTTACATATTTTGACTAGATTTATGCATATATATAAAAGTAATGATATGTATCTCATAATATCATAAATAGATTTTGAAGTTATGCAACTTAATATGTTTGCTTGAGTTGTGAATGCATTTGTTATTTTAAAAAATTAAATTAAAAAAATAGTTACAAACATAATTCAAATATGTTTATGCATAAATGAAATATGACATATTTTACAAAAATCTTAAAATTCGTTATAATTTAACAAAATGTTCCCAAAGAAATTTTAAATAATATTTAAAGTATAAGGATGTATCGAAATAATTTTGTGTGAAAAATCGGATCAGACAAGAAAAATTTGAAAAATTTGTACATGTTTCATCGGACTAGACCTTCGTGGGACCTCACAAGACCCTCGTCGAACCCTTAACGAAGGTGGTTGGCAAGCATCAATTTGAGTCTATAAATATGACCAAATTATATCCCATTTCTCCCATATGTATTTTCCCTCTTCTCTTTCTCTCTCTAAACATTTCTCTCTCTAAATTGTTCAATTTTTTGGTACATTACGAAGTATGTTTTGGGGATAAAATATCAAGGGATTTAGGTTCAAAAGTATAGCGACATTATAACTTTTAATGTAGGGTTTTTACTTTTTAATAAAAATTATCATGCATCATATGTAATGAATAAAAAGAAAAATTGGATGCCATGAATTTTATAAATAATGTTATAAATATTATTAAAATAAAATACTCGTTATAAATATTTTATTATGTGTACATTGAAAAATTTATAAAATAAGTATTAATATTTGATATGAAACGAGTATTGAAAATAATTCACATGATATTTGAGATTTTTATACATATATCATGAAAATGGTTTATTTCGTGGGAAGTGTGCATGTATGTTGTCTTGCAGATTATGATACCCATGGACTACTGGTTGTAGCAGATTACAAGTACGCATCGTATACATATATATTCTCGGAGTTTTTTTGGCCTATGTTGCCTCAGAATATTGACCGCACATGGGTCTCGAAGTTGGACACTACATTGTGTCTTGGAGTTTGCCTTTTATTAGGTCTCGAAGATTGACTACACATTGGCCTTGGAGTTAGATTCCCATTGTGTCTCGAAGTGAATTGCCCATAAACGAGGGTCTATATGATGTTGATTTGATTGATATATGTGTCATATGTATTGTGATCGTACATGGGGTCAAAAGTGGATCTACATGCATCTTAGAGTTAGACCACGTATGAGCTCATCTATTTTGATGACTAATACATTTGGGGTTGCATATCATGCATTTGATTTATATTGCATAACATATTTTATATTGTATAAGTATGCATTGGGATTCTCGAAATATACACTTCTTCAATCCCTCAAAAGCGAAGAAGTATAAATATATTCTAGTTTTGTGACCAAAATTAGGTTATATATATGTCTAGTATTGATGATTTCGAGAATTGATTTATTCGATATGGTTAGACTTTTCATTCTATCTGTATAATATTTCATTTATTTAATAAAAATAAGTAAATCTAAATACCCTTAAAAAATGACTTAATCATGTTTGAAAAAATATAATTTTATTAAAGATTAAAAGTTACAATTTTTATAAGAAATCATAATTCTAAATACATTGATAATCAAAATTGTTAAACCAAAACTAAAAATTTTCTTAAACACACTTACAAAAATTTATATTTTTATCTTTCGTTATAATGTAAGATTCTTCAATTTACTATTTGTTTGCTCCAATTAGTATACGAATCGTTCTTTACAAAAAATAATATTGATACGATATTGTAAGTTTCATAATCTTCAATACTACATATGGATCATCTAGATTAAATTGATAATAAAATACAAATTTTACGAACATAAATATGATATAAATTATCATAAATAGATGTCTAAATTTAAAAAATGTCACTTTATAAATATACAAATATATATTTTTATTCTAAATAACTAAAGATATAAGTAAAACAAACTTATCAAAGAATTACTCCTATATACTCTTTGAACATAAAGTAAATTAACTGAAAAAGATAATAATAAAAGTGGCTGGGATTTTACATGCAAGCATGTTATATCTAGAAAAATGCAAACGAGCAACGTAAGCTTTATAAGACAGCAAACAAAGAGCGCAACAGAGAACAATGTAATGAATAACGTCACACAACTGAAAATATATTAAAGAATGTTGTGCAGTTTCTTGTCCAATAAGCTTTGGAGTTCTACAACGTTTTTAAAAAAATTAAAACAAAACTACAAAATCCGGTGTTGAACAAATTAAACAGGACAATGAAGCTTGGGTACAATGTCTCGGATAAGCCATGATGACATATACTGATAGGCTTTTTGAGTTAAATGAATACCATCCCAACTAATATACCTGTCGGGTCTAGAACAAACTTTTACTCCACTATCTCCACATCTCTTTTGGAAGCCAAGGCCAGAAAAACCACTTCCACAACAAACCTTTTGCACATTTGCAGCATCAAAACCTGTTCAATGCCCCCAAAAAGAAAAAAGAGAACCAAATTCACTAACTTCTCTTAAGCTTATCTATATAGAAAAATGATATAATACACAACAAAGACACGTATGCTATGAGACCCGACAGACAAATACACGGTTGTTTATACAATGTCATGTAACTTGGTTATTGGGTATCATAACATATCGACGCTAGATGCTAAAAAATATATAGAAAAAGACATACCTAAACCAGCAGCATTATTATATATCCATAAGAATGCATTGTAGTAATCACCATATACAATGGTAACATTAGGATGTTTCTTGTTCAAGTCTTCAACGGCTTGTATCAGATGGTTATTGTGGCGCACAGCTAAATTATTCAACTCTTTGAGACAATGGTGCTTATCATAGGCAGAGGAAATGTTGGTTTTAAAATATGTGAGAAACACTGGTATACAACCTAATGGGATATTTCCTGGAACAACTACTCTCACAGCTCCATAGGAAATAACTTTCTGAAACCATATCAAATAAAACACAATTAGAATTAAAATATTATAGCATGTATTTTGAGCATAGCAAAGCCAGCCAAAAAAAAACAGTTTACTTGAACAGCATGCTTTATAGCTTGGACAACTTCAGGAACCAATTCCATGGCCACCTTAATACCTTTTCCTCCAAACAAGGCATAGTTGTAATCATTGCCTCCAATCACTCCCATCATAAACAAAGAATGTTTAAGCTTCTTAGCACAGCCTATCAAACATAAAAATAAATATATATATTGGTTATTATCATAATGTCGCGTAACTTGAGGAATTTGTCGATGAGCAGAATCAAACCTTTGGGATTATGACACATTGAGTTGAAATGGGTAAGCATCCAATTCAGTTGTTGACTGAGAGAACTATTAGTAATTACTACTGAAATATTCTTTTGTGCTAGAACATTAGGAGGCAAAGCGGTAGAACCAGCCACTGCAAAATTCATTCCTCTACCGCCAGTGGATCGTGCATCTCTGTTCAGATAGGCATCAAGAAATGGAATCCCAGCTTCCATAGCTACATCAAAAGATTAATGTAAATTTTTATTATCATCAAAATAATTTATGTGAGCTAATTAGTTGGGAACTTCAGTAGAAATGGTTTCTTGTTCATCAAATGATCAATTAATTTCTTTTTAAAGAAAAAATAGAAATGTTTAACAAATTGTAGTAAATATCCTGAGGACAAATTCTGCAATTGTAAACTTTCTTGAACAATATCTGCATTCTGTTTTCCAAGTTGGATCTTATCCTTGGAAATTTGTTTAGAGTAAAATATCTAAAACTTAGCAGCAAGTATTTGAGTTCTTATTTTATAGTCTAACAACAGTTTTTTATTATTATTCTATCAATAAGCATCATTTACAAAGGATGAGATAGATGAGATTCGATCTCTCTTTGTATGGGATAATACTGAATCAAATGAGTTTCTAAGTGATTTTTGTCTAACAATCAGTTAAATAGAGACAAATAGGTCCTTATAATTTCAATAAAGAAACAGGAAGAGGTTGTATATTTGAGTTTTGTTTATATAATATGCATAACATTGAAGTTCATATCCAGGGCAAAAGAGGAAAATTGAAGTTAATATGCATAAAGAAGAAATAATATTATTCAAATTGTATACCCATATGAGAAGTACAATAAGACTTATATTTGTGATATAGCACCCAAAAAAAAAAAAAAGACTTCAGTGTGTGAGGTAAATACTTATCTCGGATTCACCGATATGAAGACAAGAATGGGGCACATAACACACGAAATGAATAGTGTGTATGAAGCAGCTAGCAAAGTTGGAAATTGCTTGCCCAAAAAAAAACATTATAATAGGTGACATTGACGAATTAAAAACAGTGATATGGAAAGACTAGGGATTGAGAATTTGAGAGGTGAAATTTTAGGTTTCTTAAGCCAAAACTCATAAAGTTTTTTTTTAAATAACTATATTACTTGTGCAACCGTAATTGATCATCGAACATCGAATTCTAGAACTAATTTTTGCGTAAATTATTTTTTTATAATATAAATTACCATTAAATAATAATTAGAAGCTACAAATGTTTGCAAAAATATAAAATTTTGCTTATATACCATATTTTGTTAAAGTACATCAGTCAATATATATTTTTTTATTCATCAAATGGTACCTTTTTTTTATCATAGTTACTCGTACCAAAACAAAATAGGGAGGAGATTTTTAAAGTCACCACAATTAAACTATCTTATTTTGAGAGAACCTCACATAAGCTCGAACCCACGACCTTTTGCGCGTGTGGCACTCTCATTAATTACCAACTCGATTGAGTAGTTGGAGTATCAAATATTGCTTCTTGCACAGATTATATTTTACTCATCGCATTCAATGCACGTGATATTACATTTACAAATAATAGCTTCTTATTTCCAGTAGGAGAGAGTAAAGTGATATTTATATGAATGCAATTAATATTTATATTTTATTAAAAATTACTATAAATTAATAAAAATATTACCCATTAATTATATTGATGGGTACATTGTGCAAGCCAAAAGCATTTAGGGATCTTGACTTCAAAAACCTGATCATATCTTTTATATCAGACTTTGTTTGCAAAACATACTTGGAGGCTTCTACAACAACCTGATTCTTTGGTGTGTCGTGCCTTGAAGGGTAAGTACTTTCATAACTGTAGTGTTTTTATGATGCTAAAGTACATACACATGCCTCTTGTCTTTGGAAAAGAGTTTGATATGAGGTAGGGAGGTTTTTGTTAAGGGAGTGAAGTTGAAGGTGGGTAATGGGGAGAGCATCTTGATTTATGAGCATAAGTGGCTACCAGGGTTTATTTCCTATGTGTTATCTCTTAGAACACTTCCAAATGAAGCTAATGTCTCTCTGCTGATCAATGAGGTTGGTTTGTGCCATGATACTTTTGTTGATGATCATTTTCAGGAGCATGAGGCAGAGGTGATTAACTCCTTTGTGTAGTGATGTGCATAGTGACGTATTGATTTGGGGGAGGACTAGAGATGAGATCTTTACTACAAGGAGTGCGTATTAGGTAGTTGAGGATGTAAGATTGCTTAATGCTATGGGTAGTCTGGTTCAAGCTCTATTGACGCTAAGGAATCAAAGTGGTGGTCTCGCATTTGGTCTCTACTTATTCCTAATAAGGTAAGGGTGATTGTGTGGAGGACTTGTCATAATTTTATTCCTAACTTGTTTACTATGTCTATTAAAAAAGATTGTCCAGGTTGTTTAGTGCCAGTTGTGTAATCACGTGTGTGAAGATTTGAATCATTGTCTCTGAAAGTGTATAGTGTCGATGTTGGTGTGGAAGAGTATTTTTTAGTGTATGCTCAGGGGTAAGACTCATCTTCCTTTTGCTGAGAATTTTGACTTTGTGTGGTTGTCATGTTCTATGTTAGATGTTTTTTATTTTTGCTACTTCTCTTGAAAAATTTGGCATAATAGAAATAAGCTTTTACATGCTAAGTCTGACAGATCCTCTTCCTGTGTGCTAGAATGGGCTAATATGTTGCCGAGAAAGTTCTAATCTTTTAATAATAAGCATAATGGAAATTTGCGTACTAATGAGTTGCATAAGTACTCTATTTCTTAGGAAGCATCTCCTACAAGTATGCTTAAGGCAAATATAGATGTTGCTGTGAAAGGGTGTTAAGGTGACTTAGGGGTGCTGACTTGTGTTGCACTTCTGTTGCTCTTCATAAACCATTTTTATTAGTTTTTAATGTAGAATTGCAAGCTATTTATCTTGCTATTATTTTTTAGATTGATTTTATAAGTTATTTCAATGATTAGTAAGGTAGGTGGTTGTAGGTACTGCCCACATGGAAGTGAAAGAAAATAAATATGTTAAATGTAATCACATTTGAAAATAAAAATGTTAGGTGTAATCACATTTAAAAATAAAAATGTTAGGTGCAATTACATTTAATAAATACATAAAATATTTTTGTGATTAAAATTTGGTTAATTATGTGACCAATTTTTGGCCACATAATGGATAATTAACTTTCCTTATAAATAGGTAATATTTTTGCCTTAAAAAGACACATTAAAGAAGAAAAACAAAGTAAAGTCAAAAGAATAATTTCATTTGATGAAAAATAGTGTTGTGTGTGAGAGAAAGTGGGAGAGAATATTTAAGAAAAATATTCCAAGGGAGAGAATATTTAAGAAAAATATTTGGAATATTTTTCTAAAAGAGAGTAACAAAATAATGAGTTTATGAAACACTTGTGTGTCACTATTTTGGGTTTATCTCAATTTAATGTATTGTTTTTCACTTTATATCCATTAATTTTATTAGTGAAAAAAAATTTAAAAGTTTGTCTGATACACATAGCTCAAAATAAAAGATAAATCACGTTAAATTACTAATGTCATTATTTTATTTTGTTAAATTTATTTTATTTTTAACCTTTATGTCCCAACAGCGATTGCATTGCCTAGAGTTCTAGTAAAGGATGTTGGGAATAACATGAGACATATAGGATGTTGGGAGTAACATGAGACGTATAACTCACAGATATAGTTTAGGAGAAGGGAAGCTAATAAAATAGATGTTAAGTTTAATGGCTTAACAATGCGACTATTTGATATTTGCTTTTGGGATTAGAAAATTTAAAAAATCTCTATATATTTTGATATATTGTGGATAATATCAAATATTCATAAAGTTTAATATAGATATGACTATATAGTATCATTTTAATAAAATTATTGGATATTATCAAATATCTTTAATACTTCATATTATCTTCGATATAAACATATCAATTTCTATAGTGTATTTTTTTCAAAAAAATCAGATATCATTCATAGTATTATCAAATTTTGAAATTTATGCAATATAATTTCTGAAGTTTTTTTCCACTTTTTAATAAAAGATGATAAGTGAATAAAATATTTTAAATATTTTTTTGATCAAAAGATATTTTGATGTGATTCAAATCTATGACTTAAAACATGATAGGGATGAGTTTTATCCTGAGACCACTAAATGAAACATAAACACATTATAAGATATTCTTCTAGTAAACCTAATAGTATAGGATCATTAGGTGACAAAGTTAAAGAAAAAGATACTAATGAGCATGATAGTGCAAAGAGTGGTAACGATGATAGAGATGAAGAAAATATAACAACGGGTTCTAGACAACCGATTTTTAAGTCTATTTATTTATGAAGCTAATTATATACATGTCACACAAGATGAAAACTAAAAGAGTTGAGTTATCGATTCAAAAATAGGTGTTATTGAAAAGAAATATACAAGGAAACATTATGAAAGATAAGATGATATGTTAGAATTAGATAAGAAAACTATGGTCGTAAGTTTATCTTCAATGAGCATTAATATGAATGAAAATGATTTTTCAAATAATATGAATATACATAATGTTTATGAAATATTTGAAAACCATCAACAACAGTTTGTAAATTATTGAATTAACTCACGGTTCTTTATTCAGGGAGAAACAGGAGGAAGAGATCAAATAATATATTTATGTAATCTTAATTATTATATTTAAATATCTTATAACTATATGTTATAACACTAATATTACTTGAATTAATATTTAATGTACTTCGAATTCCCTAGAAAATAGAAAATCAATTTGAATGTAATGATAGCATTTTCTTAATTTTTTTAATATTAAAACATCTTATTTTTATCAAAGTTACTCTTTTAATTGACATGTAGTTATTAATTTATTTAGAAGAATACTCTATTAAATACAATATTATTTAATTTTTTCTACCATAAGTTTTATGTAAAATTTAAATATTTTTTATTTTTTTACATGAATTTTCATCGATATCAATAATATGCTCAATTTTCTATAAAAATAAATTATCGATATATCTATAAATATTAATATTTTAATCATTGGACTGGGATGCTCCTTCGGATGATGTATCCGTATGATTGAAATGATAATGTTATGTAAAAAAGTTGTAATTAATTATAAGGATATAATATATAATTCATATAATTTAGTTGTAATAATAATAAAAATAATTGTAACAATATCAATATCATAAATCAAATACATAACTTTATTTTGGGCCGGACATATTTTTGAAAAAGTTACCCAATCTATTGAATCTAAGATTAAACCAAACTCACGATTTTCTTATAGGTTGATTGATCTTTAACGTAGATATTAAAATTTAGAAAATAGACCTAATCAAGTTGGTAATAAGTTTTTATTTTATAAAATTGATAAAAAAAATCAAACTAATCTACTTCCATTATAAATACATTTTGATTTTATTATATTTATAATATTTATATATATTAATTATTATGTTTATTATTTTTCATAAATTTTAATTTCTAAACCTAATCACGTAAATAGAAAATAAATATTTTCCTTTTTTCTTTTTAGGAGAGAAAATTAAACATGTTTTAGTAAATTTTTGATAATAACTAAGGATTATTTCTTATTTTTTTCTTAAGTTCGTCTACTTAATAATCTTAATTGTTGGATTTTTATAGTACTTAATTTCATATTGATTTGTTGTATAGTGTATATTTTTGAAATTTTTTAAAATAATTTTATTTTTTAACAAAGTTAAATACTTCTAAATAACAACATATAGATAAAATATAACATGGTAATAATTCTTCTTAATTTTAAGTTATATTTTTATAAATAAATTTTTCATAAAAAATAATTGGTCAAAAAATTGTCAAACCGACCTCGTAGTTGTAAAATATGTTAAATTTTTATTTTTTTTTAAATTATTAAAGTAAGATCGATTTATAAAATATGTTAATAATTGATCAAATTTATCATATTTATCCTTAATTTTATTCATATTTTTGAGTCATTTACATTTAAAAAAGTAAGAATGTTTATTTTCTAATAATATGAATAAAAATATTATATAAAAAATTATCTATGTTTATTTAATTATGTTCAATGTCATGTAATTAAATTATATTTAATTTTATTATAATAATATTTTTATTATTATAAATTATTGTAGTAATTTTACTTTTGTATTTTCCTAAAAACATTTATTCAAGTTGCCGATCTGTCACGAGATAATACATACATAATGGGTTGTCTGTCTATTTTGAATCCTGCACCACTTGTGAAAAATTGAACATAACCAATTTAATAAACAGTTCAGAATGGATAAAAATATTTTATTGCAACCAAATTGTGTGTCTAGCTTTGCACCACAGGAATACCAAAAGAAAAAGAAAAAAAAATACTTATATAATGCTATTAAAATTTATAGTAATAAAAATTATATGAATAACAGTAAACAATGAACGAATTTAAATAATGAGTTAAATTTTATTTTATTTTTAATAATAAAAATATATAAGTTTTATATCGAATTGGTATAAAGAAGTAGAAAGCATAAGCAAGTTGGAAAGTGATTCTTACCGAAGTAATCAATCATGAGGAACCCATTGCAGCATCGACCAGTTGGTTTATTGAAGTTTGTTCTTCCATAGGGTACTCTAGAGCATGCGGAATTTGGGCTTTCACGAATATCATTCCCTGTGTCTGATATCGAATCGCCAAATTGATATATCGAATCAAACCTGCAATCTTTAAACGAAACAGCTGTGCTTAAATAAGATTGATGGAGGAAGAGAGACAAAAAGCTGAGAATCAAAACTAATGATACTAATTCTTGGATGGTGCTAGCCATGGCTGAACTAATGAAAACAAGTTTGCTATGATTTCATTGCCTTCTGCATTCTGTGCATTATTATATAGAGTAATAATGATAGGAAATTTTTTTATTTATTTTTAATTTAAGAAAATTTATCTAGATTTTAATATGATATATATTGTTAGAATTTCTATTGTATTTTCTTACAATAAAAACTCTCCTCATCTTAAATAGAATTTAAGTTTTTGCAACATAAAAATAAAACTCTTTACAGAATTAATGTTTCAAACATATTTATGTACATATTTAAATAAAATACATATGATATATTTTTTTATTAAATAAATAATAAAACATGTACTTTAAATTGTAGTAATAATTATTTTTTATGTTCATGAAAACTTTAAAATATTAACTTTTGTTATCTTTTGATTCAAATAATTTATGAAAAATAATGTAATTTAAAATTTATTATTTTAATATTAAAATCGTAATGAGTATGTTAATTCTTTATATGATTCTTAATTTACAAATTTATTGATTTACAAACCTACAACCTAAATTTACGATGTTACAAATAAAACAAATAAAAATGAGTAAAATAAAGATATATTTCAGGATTTTCTTTTGGAGATCGAATAAAAAAAATAGTGTTAGATATTTCAAATTTAAACTATTTATAGATTTAAGATTTATATCGAAGAGATATTATATATAAAATAAAAAATAGTATTAATTATTTTTTAATTATTACTTATTTGTAATTAAGAAAATATTATATGTATCTCATTTTATTAAAAATATATTTAAATTATGGAGTTTTTTATATGCTGATTATTAAAAACTTAAAATTTTAAATTTAATTAAACATAATTATATTTTATGTATATAATTTATTTATAATTTTATAAATATATTATACTTAAAAAGTTTATTTTTAGAAAATGAGATAAGATATGTGCTCTTTCTCACTACCACGTACATCCCTAATTGTAATCCAATGTGTCAAAAAATTATCGCTGAAATATAGGACCCAATTCTAAATATTTAAACCTGATATATATATATATATATATATATATATATAATTTAAATTAATTGATTATTCATTAGTTTTGGATCATATGTCCATATTTGAATTTGTATAAGTTTATTTAATACAATGTATAATTTTTTAACCCTATACCAATAAAATATTAGCATAGCAATGCTCCTTTCTTAAAGTAAATTTAGTTCATATTTTTATTTATTTAATATGACATGATCATAAATAAAAGTGGAGATTTGAAGGATGAAAATAAGTATCAACTACTTATTGTTTTCTGTATTAATTTTTGCTTTTAAAAAAAAATTCAAACCTTTATATTTACATCAAATGCACATAATGAATTCGAGATTGGTAAAATATTATTTTAAATATTTACTTTAATATTTTATATTTATATCATTTTACACCTCATATTCGAGATTGGTAAAATTAAGGTCCACAAGTTACGAAGAAGCAGTTTGAACGCATTTTGGAGAAAAAGAAAAACTCTGCTTGTCTCTATTAAAATTATTATATCCCACCGCATCTTCACTAAATTAAATAGTTTCATAAATATTTATAAGTTACTCTTAATTTAATAGTTCTGTGAATCGATACAAAATTAAAGCCTTTAGAAAATATGTGTTTTAATAAATATAAATAAGATTATTTTGAGAAAAATTAGAAAAAGAAAAAAAAACAGCAGTTTGAATGCATTAAAAGCTCGTGCTATTCTGCTGTCCTCCACTGGACCACGGTCAAACTCATAATAATTCCTGTTATTTGGACCATCTTCAAAAAACAAAAAAACATTCTCATATATACATATATATCTTTTTTATATCATTAATAAAAAAATGTATATTTATTTTTTTTATAAAGAATTAAAGCATACTTTTCTCTTAAAAGATTAAAAATAAAATTATATATAAATAAAAATTATATCTTATAATTAAACCTATATATATTCACTTAATACGAACAAGTCCTTGGTTTACACTTTACAAGTGTTCAAACGTGCAAATTCCAATTTTAAGTATGAACATACACACAAGCGTACCAAAAGCATAAGAGAAACAATGAATGATAAAAACATACAAATTTACTCTCAATAATTAGGTTATATTACATTGTCACACATCTTTGAATATTGCAAAAAATAAATATTCAATTTCCAGAAAAATTTTGCCAATTGTCTTGCTCATAGTGATGCTCCAGTATTATTTTTAGTGTCTTGTTCGAGGAGATGTTCCAGCATTAATTTTGGCAAGTTTCACTTTTGTTGGATGGCTTGTGTTTGGTTGGAGGTGTGCCACAAATCACACATTAATTGTGGAGAAATAAATTTTAATTTACAATTTTAAACCACATTAATCTAAAATTGCCCATTTGTCCAAATATTTGCCTTTAGACAAATGGAAAGGATTTGTTTGATTCTATCAATTTCCTCAATGAACGCCCTACAAAAATAATGATGTGCATAAGAACCTAAGCTATTATCAAATTCGAGTGAGAAATTACAGCAATCAACCTGATAATGAAGATCTGTAGAAAAAACCGGATTAAATCATAATATAAGTTTGGGATTAGGTTGGTCTTCTATATTACGAAACAAACACAAGGAATTTTTTCAAAAACTCTAAACCAACAACGTTGAAAATCAAAAACTAGTTTCAAGAAAACGACCACAACTGGCATCATAAAAAGAAAAGGTAACATTAAAGCATGTAAAAATCTCAATCTTCCTCCTCTCCTTCATTCTCCGCAATGTTGAAGTACCTAAGTTCATAAACATTCCTATCCTTGTTGGATGATATCACTCGAAGCCAGTCCCTAACATTGTGTTTCTTCAAATACTTCTTTGTCAAGTACTTCAAATAACTGGAACAAAGAAGCACAAGGATAAACATCAGGATGAACCAAACCACAATTATGAATGATCAAGCATTTGAATGCATTAAAAAAATGTTGTGTTCCCGTGCCTAAGTATATAGTTCAGCTATTCAACATTCAATGCTGAAAAATAAAATACACACAATTTAGATAAACAATTCCAAGACATTTGATAAGCGATCATTTAACATTAACTTCATAGACATCAAAATTTATGCCAAAATAATTATTATAATGGAAATAGGCCTACAATATTGAGAACTCAACAATATAAACAATACAACTAGGAAATGCAAAAATGAAAGAACTGAATCAATAGGTTCACATGTTAAATTAGTCGGCACAAGCCTAATTTATCTGCTACTGCAACAACCAACAAGAAACAACACTTCTATATAGAGGTGGCAATTTGTTCGCAGCTCAATTGACCGAATCGTAGAACCCGAATCAAACAAGAATCAAATTAAATTCGATCCAGCTCAAATAACCCGTAAAAAAATAGAGTTAAGTTCGAACTGAGTTAGAGCTAGCTTCTTAGCCATAAATAAAATAAAAAAAAAACACTATGTATACATTCCAAGTGAGTTGACCACTGAAGATATTACAAGTGAATTGACCACTAAAGCTGACACTCCAAACGCTAATAATTTAATTTTTTCTTATTGCCTGCTATGTGTATCTAAATTCTTCTTATACATGAGAATCTAATATACTCAAAATGTTGTAATTTTGTGATACATATCTAAAATAACTTGAGAATATTATTAGTACATATATAATGAATTTGTGATATATATACAAATATGTACAAAACTCATATTATAAGTACTCAGTATTTAAATGGGTAATCCGTCAGCAATAATAACCACATGAACAGTTCTTTCAAGGTTCTAGATGTATATATTTGATCTAAAATTAAAAACATGAAGATATCAATATATAGTCTGTTGGACTCTTTCTTTAGTGATCGAAGAAAATTCTTTGTTTAATCTTACTTATATATTTATTTATTTAATGGTTGAAGGAAATTCCATTAAGATTTGGCTCTCTTTATTCAATCTTTGAGTTTCTATGAAGACACGACAACCTCTAACTTTTACATGAGAGAGGTTTGATGGCATTTACCTTTGCCAAATTTATTTAAAAATTGACTACTTGCTTTAAAAATTAGCTTTCTTTAGTTTCTGTTTACTAGTGTTATTGTTTTATAATTAACTAATTATTATAACTAATAGGTGTGTGTGAGGAGATGTATTATCTCCGTAAACTTTGTTGTGCGTGTGAGCTGTCCATTCAATGTTAATTTATCATTTGTTTATAAAATTAATTGTTGTAATATTACTTTTATTATTTTTGGTGTTTTGTTGTTTGAGTAGGTTTTAATCGTTAAACATATTTTGTGATTTATAAAAAAAGGTTCAATTAATTAAAAAGAATACAGTTAATAATTCGAGCTAATCTGGACCAGTTTAGGCCAGTTTGTTTGTGTTTGAATTGGGTTCGAGCTCACCTTTTTTAGTTCGAATTAAATTTAAATTGAATTAGGATTGGACCTATTTGGACTGGGTTAATTCGGAATGACCCAACTCACACTAATTCACACCCCTACTTCTATATTCCTTGAGCTGAAACAAGTGAGACACCTAAGTCCATGTTTACACACAATAAAATCCAAACACCACAATCAAAAAGCTCTAAAATTTATCTCACAGATTTTCTAATACCATAAAGACTATCAACAAAAGATTACCGCTTTGAAAAGTTGCTGTCAGAAGTGACAGTAATTTTGCTTTTCTCACGAGTGACGGTAACAGTGTCACCAAGAGCACCAGCTTTTCCACCAACTTTAATCCTCTCTTGAAGAAACTTCTCCAGTGATGCAATGTCCATAATCTTGTCTTCGACTGGCTTCGCACAGTCAATTGTAAATGTCACTCCCTTCTTCTTCCCCTTGGGGCCAGCTGCACTCCCTCGACTCATGTTTGTTTGTCCTCTGATTGGCATAAAATAAATTCATTCCTCCATATTAGCTTAATTTAATACGAACAATTCCTTCGTTTAAACACAAGTGTTCAAATGTCAAAATCCCAATTCAATTATGAACTCATAATATGCATTCAATTAGACTAATAATCAATCAGTATACGTAAATAACTTTGAAGTACATGACGAAAGTTCACATTGTTGTGATGTCAAATAAACACAAGAAAAGAAAATAAAGAGGATACTAAATTCCAGTCAACTAGAGATCTAAAGACTGACCTAGACCTTAACCGATTAAAACACAGCTAACCAGTTTAGCTCATTTCAGTATTCCATTTAATAGGGAATAAGTTCGAAATAAACAAGAGAATACCAAGTTTCTCAAGCGTCCATTAAAAAATTTCAGCAATGAAGCACACAATTATGGGAAACATATACAGAATCGTTTAAGACTCCAGATCTTTCTGCAATCCTATTCCAACAGCATAGAAATAGAATATATGTAACTAACACTAAAGAACCAGAATTTACACATATGAGAGAGAACAGAGATACGATTACCGGTGGCCGCTGAAAAAGAAAACTTGATGAGCTGCGCTCCGTCTGAGTTAGGGTTATGGTTTGAGGACACTTTTTTATGTTTGGGTTTGGACTAGAGGCATAAAAAAAATAAATTTTTCTATTATCTATCTTGGGCTATTACGGGCCGCGTCTTGGTAAAATATGGGCCATCCCATCATAGACTGAACTTGTGGATTCGACCGTAATAACGATCATGCGAGGAGAATATTGAAATAATATGGAGGTTCCCCATCTATGTCAATTTTCCTAAACTGTTAAATATTTACCTTAAAGTTTATAATTTTATACTCATAAATATAAAAATATTCTAACAATATAAAAAAATAAAAATAAAAATAGATCACATAATATGTATAATAGTTACCACTAATAGAGTTCCAACATCTATCGTCATTAACTCATTAGAGTTTTAATGATTCATCGGTCGGATATAACATATTATATTCACTGTAATTTTAAAAATTTATTGGATATTTAAATTTAACATGTTATATTTATCGTAATTTTAACAACTCACATGATGTCACATGTTACATCAATATATTTTTATACATAATATATTATATCTACATGTATTTTTATATATAACTAGCTACATCCATCTACTATATATAACATGTTATATATATAATATGTTACCTACAATGAAGCTTCTATGAGACTGTTTGTGGTGGCTACTAAAACATTGGTGGGGTTTGCAAGAGATATGTTTAGTGTGATTTTAAAGTTATTTTATTGAAGTTGTAAATAAATAAAAATATTTTGATATTTTTATTATGTAATTTAATATAAAATAATTAATTTTTGCATGAGTTATTATTATTTAAAAAATTTATAAGATTATTAAAAATAAATTTATTTAATAAAAAACTATAATTTTTTTATAAGTTAGTCAACTATTTAGAAAACAAATAATAATATTAATTAATTCTAAAAAATTCATATTTTTAAGTTGCTTATAATTGCACGTAGTTTTAAATTACAAAGAGAAAACTCAGTAGTTATCCTATTTAGTGTTATTAGTTAGTAATACTTATATATATATATATATATATTAAATTTTTTTGTTTATTTTCTACAATATATTCAAAATTATGTGACCCAAAGAAAAATAAATAGAGTAAAAAATTGATTATAAGCATTTGATTTAATTAAAATTTTATTATTATAAAAGCTATTTAATCAAAACAATACATGCATATGAAAAGGATGTGATAAGTATTATTAATTAAACTCCTTAAATTTTAAAACTTTTAAAGTTTGCATACATTTTTTGTTTCCCAATAATAATAAGATATCTATTAGTATATAAAATCATTAATATTATATATTTTTTAAATATATTTAGCTTAAATCTTTTTTTCTAAAATTTAAAATATACTTAATTATTTTAAAGTTTAAGAAATTTTTATCCAAATTAAAATATACAATATAAGGCACAAGATATTATTCTTAAAAAAAAATTCTTAATTTCTGTATACATCACTTTAAAAAGTGACATATTTCTATAAACTCAACATTAGCGATAATATTTTAAATTATATATATCATGATTAAGACAAATTAAAATAAAGAATCTGAGCCCATAGTATATATTCTAAGGAGGAAACTAGGATTTACGTCTTAAGGGTCTGAATCAGCTACAATATATTTTTTAGTTGTTAAAATCGGTGACTATTTTGCCAACAAATTGATTTAGAAAAATATTTTTGATAAATTATTTTTAAACATTGAATTATGTTCATGTAATGATGAATATATGTTTTGTTGGGTTTGACTTTCTACCTAATTTTAGAATATATTTGTTAAATTTATTTTTCATCATGCCTGCTTAAAAGTAACCTCAATATTTAATATTTAATTTTATTGAAATACATTTAAAATTACTAAATTTGAAGCACAAATTTAATTATCTTAGATTTTCTTCCTTATTGATTTTATTATTTTTTTAATTAATTAATAGTTTACCATATTATTTTACATTTAGCATTAAATAAGAGCATAAATGCACTATATTATTTCAATTCACACTAATATTTAATTTTTAAAACTAACATCAGTGATCTTTAAAAAATTGAAGAATACATAAGAGAATACGATAATAAAAAAGACTTTCCGAAATCCTTACCAAATAAACAGTAAGCTTCAAGTTAATTCTACAAAGTTTTTAATGAGGAAACAAATCACATTGTACATAGCCTAAGTTGTAAAAATCATTGTAACGCCTTTTATGATTTTTTAACCCAACTATTTGTCAGCCAAATAAAAGAGGAATCACCTCCACTCTATTTCATTACAATAAAGAATCGCAATAGGAAGGCAGCTGATAGCTGCTGCTGCCCCAAAACAAACTCGAATTATTACAAGTGCAATACTATATATCCTAATTAGTACCCCAATTCACTCAATCCTTGTGAGAGTATGACTCAATTGGAAGATACTTGGAGTATTTGTCAGCCTTTTGTTCTGTTTTATGGTCATAATATTCCACCGCTGCAGCACCCGCTAAAGCAGCCAGGGTTAGAGCCTGTGCATGCAACCTGAAATTTTGGATTGAGAGACGAGAGAGTTGTTAGAAACCACACACAGATTACTGCAAGAGAGGAAAATATAATATTGAGTTTGGCATCAAAGATCATTGAAATTATGAACTCCCACTTCAAGATCAGTAGCAAAAAACTAAAAATAAAAAGGAGGGAAAAAGATAGGACTGTTCATCAAATTGAAACTGTTAAATTCGAGCTCATTCAATCCAATCAAATCACCTAATCGGATTGCAAAATTTTCATCCGATTCGATCACTTTTTTTCATCCGATCCGATATGATCGAATCCAATAACTTATTTCATACTATTCGATCCAATCAATTCGAAACCATTCAAAATTTAATGAATTAATTTGGATTTGTCAGGTTAAACAGATGATTGGATTCTTTTGCACCCCTGTAAAAAAGGGCAGATTTTGCATGTACGATAATTAGATAAAAAAGCTTCTGTTCTGTTTCATCCCTCCCTAGATTCAGTAAAAGTACAAGAAACAACCAAGTAATACATATGCTGACCTTAAAATTGAACCGGCACAAGATTGTGAATCTTTGGATACCATTCCAACTTAAACTTTCATTAATCATTAACATCAGATATTCAGATTCACCCTTCAAAATGATGAAAAACCAGAAAGCTCACACTTTGTTTGAAATGGCTCTGGTCATAGGAGCCCACTCTTCCAATTAGAAGGAAAGTTTAAACGTTAAAAAGGAATAAAGGAAATGCTTCAATACAGCAAAACAATATTATTTAAAATTTAGACCTAGTTTACATGGAATTTTGTATGAAGGTCCTATTTTTTGTATACCATTATCAGACACACCTATTTTTCAACCTCCGAGGTTGAACTTAAATGGTACATAAGAAGATCAACTGCAAAACCGCAAATAGATAATACAAGCTCTCTTTTCTTCAAATCGGTATTTGAAAAGATACAAGGAAACCAGAAAAAACAAAGGATTATTTGCATATCATAACCCTATTATACAAATTGAAGTTTCATTTTTAATCTAGTAAAAATATATGTTTCTCTCATTTTTAGTGCACACATATAGCAAAAAAAAATGTAAATGGACATATTTTTTATATTTTTTTAAGATAGATTAAAAAGTGAAAACATATGAATAATTAGTTCATATAAAAAAATTAGGATAAATAGCTTACCTCGCATGAATTATCTTCACGCTCGTTTTCATGTTGGGTTGAGACCAGTTGTATGCAATTGAACCCGCGACTCCGCTGAGCCAGAGACACCCTTTTTCCACAACCAAGAAAATCATAGCCCAAATTAATCAATCATCCATGAATCAAATGTTCTTATCATTTGAAGAAATTAAAAGCCAATCCAATCAATTGTTGATCCCGAAAGTTCAAAAATAAAATAAAACCCAGAAACCAAATAGGATCATGAGACCCATTAATACCCTTTGGAATAATAATCCAAACAAAAAGATCCCAACTAACAGAACAGAAGTATAAAGAACTTGGATTCAAAATTGAAAAATAAAGAAATTACCAACAGTACGAAGCTTATGTTCGACGATCCATTCCCTCATAGACTGGAATTTGGTCTTAGATTCCTCCATCGTCAGATAAAAAAATTTAGAGTATTAAGGAAGGCGTGTCTTCGTCACAATTTATACCCGTGAGAAGGTGAGATAGTCAGAGAAGGAATGGAAAGAAAGAAGAAAAGACAAACTTGTACACCTACGTCGTTACCAGTCCAACAATCATGTGCTGTTGGCGAAAATTTATACTTTACGAGATTGCTCTCAACTCGTATAAAAATCTACAGAAGACGCAGAGCCAAAAAGAATCTATAAAAACAATGACGCAGCTATAAATCCGTGCTTTTTTGGTAGGCTATTGTAGAGCTGATTTTGCTATAAATAGAATAATATTTTTATTTTTTAAAATTTTAGAGTATTAAACGATAAAGTATAATATTTATATTTTAATATTATTTTTTTAAAATTTATTTTTGATAAAAGAAATTTTATTAATAATAATAATAAGTGTTATTAATTATAAAAATATGATATATAATTCATATACTTTTATTATAATAATAAATAAAGTTACGAAACTATCATTATTTTTCTAGTATTATATATATATATATATAATTAATATGATAGTTGTTATCAAATATTTTTATTTAAAATTTAACTAATTTATAAATAATAATCTTTAAATTAAAAATAATATTATTTTAAAAATATTAAAATATGGTATTTATATTTATATGTTAACTCTTGCGGTTGGTTAGAAAGTCAAATAAACCTGGAGGCTCTAGTTAGATAAGACATGTAAGCTTTGATGGCTTTTTTCCTTGGAGAAATTAAAAAAATAATATGTAAAATCTATAACATTTTAATTATATTAAATCTAACTTAATTACATAATTTTTAACATAAATTTTTTAAATAGTTATATTTTAATTTAAATAATATTTAATTAAATAATATTTAATATTAAATAATATGTATATTTTATTTTCTAATAATAATAATTGAAGTAAAAAAAAATTAACTAAATTGAATTATTCATATTGTTCAAATCAGATTTGATCGTTTGATTAATAAAAATGTTATAATCGAATTTGATTAATCGTTTTTAACGATTTAATTCGATTAATAATACATAAATATGATACAATTTAATAAAATATACTCAAATATTCTACTCATCTGAGCTTGAATCATGAATAGAGATGAAAAATAAAAATAGATATTGTTTCTATCTAAGATGTTACGTTATACAGTGGGATCGAATTATATTTAAAATGTCTAAATATTTTGTTAGAGAGAAAAAATTCAAAATTTACCCTAATTAAAAGCAACATGATATAACATATCAGGTAATATATATAAACCCTCCCCCTCTGCTTTCTCGTGTTTTTTGGAAAAATTGAAGACATGTATTAAATATTTTCAAATTTTTGTTTTTGAGTTCACATAATTTTTAAAAATTATGACCAAATACACTAATTGTTTTTAAACACAAAAAAAAAACATTTTTTAAATTAGTTAGGCGCAAAAGATCATATTTCTATTTTTACTGTTTAAAACTTTGAAATTAAGATATTTCTGTCAAATTTTGAAGATTTTGATATTCTTAAACAAAAATATATTCTTTAAATGATATTTTTGGCTCAAAAATGTATAAAGAAAATGCATATGGTGCAAAAATAAAATAATTTGCAATGTTTTTCAAAAATAAATAAAATATGGAAGATTTATGGTATCAATTCCAATCTACTTTGAACATTTCCACCTACCCCTTTAACCCATGCAAATATTGAAAATTTTAGAAAACCATGTATTAGCAACGAAAAATTAACAAGCTTGAGTTTGTAAGTACTTCACAATATAGTTTTATTTATGCATATTTCACAGTATCTCATTTTGAAACCAATTACACTAATGTAACCAAGATCGTGTCACATTTAGTCCCACATTGTTTTGTATAGGATGAGTAATTAGGTAAATAATCACTTGAGAACCTCTCCTTTTAAGTCATTTTTGTAAAGTTAAGTTCTATTCAAATTGGGTGTTACAATTAATATTAGAACAATCATACCTAAGGGATGGCTCTCATCGCAATTTTTGGATCTACCCTTAGACACAGAATTATAAGGTGGAAATCATCTTGAAAGTGGTAGCTCTCTCATCATTGTTGCCTAACAAGAACCATAACAGTAGCCTTTAATTTTATTTTAGCTAATCACCAACTGCACCCTAGCCCAACTAGAGCGGTAAAAGTTTAACATTTTCCTAAAATATACCCTATTTTGAATCCCCTAAACCCCAAATATCTTTTGGTTTAAAAGGAAAAAAGTTGAAACGCTCGTGATTTTATCCTTAAATCTTTATGCTAATTTCTTCTATCAACTAACCTTCAAGTTTTAAATTAAGTATGCCAGTTGATCATGAATGCAAGAGAGACGAGGATGGAGATAGAACGAAAGAGATCCACGTATTTATTTTGTTCATAAATGATAGAATTAGAGACGAGGCGAAACGAGGACAAATGGCTGGTGTTGAAGGCGACGCGAAGATGGTTGGTTGTGTTGGAGGTGACGACGAGAATGCAAATAGGATATTAGAGTTCAAAGTCGTGAGTGAAAGGAACAGTTGATTTTTATGTTTTATTATATATATATAATACGTCAATTAAATTAAGTTATTAATATATTATTAAAACTGATTTAATTCTTTCAAATGTGTTTAAAATTAGTATAATTAGATCAGTCCATTTGAAAAACAATTTTAATTAATACAAATCGGACTTAATCATTTGATTTATAAAACTATTCAAACTTTAAACCGGTTTGATCTTGTCCGATTTTTAGATTTAATTTGGTACGATCCAGTTTTTGAACACCCCTAATACAAATGTATAAGCACGTTCCATCCGTGACATATGCAAGGTGGGGGTGATGAAGCGAGTTGGACAATAAGTGTTGCACATGAAAATTGAGTATGGTGTTGATTGGGTTGAACTTTCTATGTTAATTTATAATCTTTTCGATTTGTTTGATTTAAAAATTTCAAAAAAATATTAAAAAAAATTTAGAAAAGCTTTCAAAAATTCAAAAAATTTGTAAAATTTTTATTTTTTCAATTAATATAAAAAATAAATAACTTTAACATATTATAATAATAAAATATGTATAAATATAAATGAAATAAGAACTAAAATATATATAAATTATCATTTATTAAAATTGAGATACGTTAACAATGATAGGAAAAATAGATTTACGAGAGAGTGACAATGAAAAAAAAGGATAAACAAGAGACAGGAGAAATAGGGTTTTGTTATTTTTTATTTTTTAACTTTTAATGTTGAAGATAAAAAAACATAAATATCATTTAATTATCTTATAATTTAATCATTTAATTAATGATTTTAATTTTTCTTTCATATTTCTCTATCTTATTTTCTATCCTATTAATTAGATTGCAATATATGATATTTAGTTACGTTTCACTCTTAATTAGTATTATTTTGATTTTCTCTCTCTTTACCTTTTAAATTTACATCAAATGTTATAATTTAATTGGTAAGATAGGAAATAAATTTACGAAAATAGCATAAACGACCTTAAACCGAAGGAGGGGACAAATTCATTTTAGTTTTCTTTTTCAAAAAAGGAATGATTTGGATTTACATATAAACACAGACGTACGAAACTAAAATAAATTTTTTATTTTATTTTATTAAATAAGCTAATCAAGCAAATTCACGAACTGAGTTGTACTCGCCTGACACGAATCAAAAGAAGACTCAAATTGGACTTGCAAAAGTAATAGCTATTTCATTTCTCTACACAAAAGCAAACTTTAGGTACGTAGCATATTCATTTTTCTATATATCTTCAATCTGCTTAACTTATAGAAGGAATTTCATTCGTTTTAGAAGATCGAAGTCATGTTATTGGTGGGATCAAGCCTTCTTTCCTATGTACATGTACCTGTGTAAGTATTAGTTTGTTTCTCAAAAAAAAAATATATATATTAATTTGTCATGGAAAAAAACGAGTCCAAATCAATCAAGAGGGATAATGAGAGATAAAATAGGGAGATAAATAACCAAATATTATCTCTCAAAATCTATTTTCTCTCGTATTTAAAAGTCTAAATTCATATATTAATTAAGTTTAAAATGAACAAATAATTTTTTCATTTACTCTTTATTGATCATAAATAGAGTAATGATAAGTTTTACTACTCAAATGAGTAGTTAATTGTAATATTATTTATAGTATAAAATTATTATCATCAAAACATATATCAATCAATAAATATGACATAAATTTTAATAATATAAATTCAATAATTATCTATCATCTATCATCTAAGTTGTTGTAGAGTTATTATTTTATTTAATAGTATTATATATCATTTTTCATCGTAAACATATGTGTTGAATGTAATTTATTAAAATATTAAAATATTTTTTTAGTTAAAAATATAATATTGTTACTATCATTTAAAAAATTGAATATATTTCTAATATTTTGAATAATCCTTAAAGATAGTCTTAAGTATTTAAATACTAATAATTTTACTTATTTGATAAAATATTAATAATAAATAAATAAATTATATAAATAAGTAAGGAGATAAAGGTAATAGTAGACTTTAAAATATGTGAATAATTTTATCAAAAATTTATAAGATGTGATTTAGAATTTTTATACAATAAATAAGAGATAAATAAGTTATTAAATTTTTTAAAACATTTTAAAAAAATATTATATTAATTTGATAACCATGAAAAAAATGAATGTATGTATTAATTAAAGTGCCCTAGTCTCAACTTTTTGTACGAGGAAATGGGAGATCTCGAGTGTTAAAATGTTTACGAGAATTTTTGCTACTATCCTAGGAGGAAAAACAAAAATAAGTAGTCAAAAATTAATGAATTCTCACATCGTTCTCTTAAAAAAATCTTATATTTTAAGAGTAGTTAGTAATTTTATGTATTATATTTGTAAATATGTTTTAATGAAAAATATTTTTGTTTTTTTTTTTTGAATAAATTTTAAACTTATGAAAAGATATTCGTATTTTTAAATTAAAAAATATTATATATTAATAATATTTTATTCATATATATATATATATATATATATATATATATATATATATATATATATATTATTACTACTAATATTTTCATAATGCAGTTATGTAATTAACAATTATATTTCATTTATGATTTTTTATAATTTATTAAAATATTAAGATTTTTTATTTATTGACTCATATAAATAAATAAGATTTTTTTTAATACAATTGAATCTAAATATATAGATTGAATATTTAATAATAAAATTATTAGTCATGAAACACATGTTAAAATAAAAAAATATTAAAAATGAAATTTTAAGATGAAACGGAAGTAAATGATGTAGTTCAACTTTTTCATAAATGAACTAGATTAATCTTATTTATCAAACCATTAAATGAATTAAATAATATCTTACTATTTTAATTAAAACATATAACTTATTTATGTATTTTTCATAACTTGTTTTTTAAAATTAAACCAATCATATTCATATTTATTTTCATATTTTTATCATGTACTTATTTTATATCAAATTTTTGACATTTTTATATGAAATAAACTTATTACATCCACATTTTGCTAGCTATGATTTTACTATAAAAAAAATTAAAAAATCATCTATATTTTTCTTGGTTACCATTTAATTATGGAATTTTCTTTATTAACTAGTTCTCCTTAAAGAATGAAACTTTGTTTCACAATTCAAGGGAATGGCTGAATAAATTTACGAGCATAACGTTCAGTGCAATTTTAAAAAAAAAAAACATCAACGTAAAGACGTTAAACTTTAATTTCTTGTGCATTCAATGCCACTTTTCAGAAGTAAATAAAGCATTGCATGTTCGGACAAACCAACTAGTTAAGACATACATAATGGTGGGGAGAAGGTTTTAACAAAAATAGACCTCGTGTCACTTTTGAGTTATAAAATGGCCCATTCTTTCGCCAATTCACAAGTGTTCTTATTTTTATATCCTCCAAGGCAAAGAAAACTAGAGGAATCTTAAAGTCCATCACACACCACCTGGAGGCAACCGGAAATAACATTTCGTGTCCACTCACAGTATTTGGGGCTTATAAATTCATATGATAGACACCAGGCATTAGATGTATCATTTCTCAAGCATACATATCTGTTGGTTTCATAGTAGTGGTAGTTTGCTTCACCCGAAAGGATAACATAACCAATTATCGATTTTGTGAACTTCTCTCTGGACCATGTCTTTGGCGAAAGTTGCTGGACCTGATGGTGGAATCTGACCCATTAGCAGCCTGGTGAAATGCACCCCAACTGGGATCTCTATCAAGTGAATTCAATGTAAATGCGGGCACGTGATCTCTTTCCCAAGCATGGAATCGATTTGGCAAGGGATTCTGAGCTTCTTGCAAGCTTCGTCCTGACGAACCTGAAGGAAAAACATAAAAGCCACCAGATTGATCTGATGATGAGGCCACTGGCCCTAATGGCGCCAATCCTCTGTGATTGCTGGATCTTCTGGTGCTAGGGATAATAGGTGCCCGCATTGTGGGTGAATTGCTAGGTTGTTGCTGATAATATGCTTGAAGGGCTTGAACTCTATCACGGGCTCTAGCATTGCTACCTGGATATGGGGGAATCATCGAAGAAGTAACCGAGCTCCCAGCTCTAGCACTAGAACTACAGAGAGCAAATCCTTCATCAACACTTCCAGTGATTAAAAGTAGACAGAAATCACAAAGGTGGTTTGCTTTCCAAGAAAAGTTTTGTGCTCCAAGAAGCCAAATGGTGAAAAACAGTATAGAAAATCAAGTGCATCAAGGTGTACCTGTGACCAATAGGGAACGGATGCATAAAAGATCCTGATCTTGGCATATCAGAACTTGCCCTAGGTGGCCTCTGAGTAACTTGAGGAATTGAAGGCTGATCGGTACCACCAATACGAGTACTTGCAGTAGAAAATGGAGGCAAATGGTGCTCCCAACCGTGATAGTGCATATCCATGGCAGGAAAAGCATAGGAGGTTTGTAATTCATTAGGAACTGATGTGCCATTCCAATGACTGTTGAAACTGGAAGCTTCTGAAACACTTCCACTGGAGTTTGAGGACAAGGGGTGAATTGGTCCAAAGTATGCGATATATGGGCAATGATTTGTAGCGGGAGAAACTGCTGTATGGTCAGCAAGTAAAGCATGTTGTCCAAGCAGATCATGATCTGCATTACACAAGTGATCCATTAAATATTCACGATGAAATTATTGTCTTCAACAATATTGAAACAGAATAACCCAGTAAAGCAAATAGAAAAAACAATCTTACATGCAGTTGATGAATATTCTCCTTCACTGTGGTGGGGAAAAAAAGAAAAGAAATAAAAGGTTAATTTACTGCTGCTGAAGAATAGTAAATATAAGACCAAAAGAAGATATCAAACAGCAATAACTAAACAAAAACCCAAAGTCCATAAAATCTTGATTGATATTACTGTATTTATAGTAAATAACAATGCACCAAAGTTCCTTAGTTATACAACTTAAAGTAGTTTAGTCTCTTTATTATTTTTTGTAACAATTTAGTTCTTTTGTTATAATCTTTATTTTTAGTTTATTTTTTATCAATTTTGTAGTCATTATTGTCTAAATATTAAAGATAATTTATAAAATTGATATCTCAATAAAAATTGAAACAATACGAGGAAAAAATAAAAATAAAATAAAAAAATTGATCTTTTATCCTTGTACTGTCATTTTCAAAACAAAAAGGACTAAATTATTAAACTGCTCTTCATGACATAACTAAAGTATTTGTGTTATTACCCACATAATAGATATAAATTACAACAATCTTTGGGGAGAAAATGGAACTCTAGACTATTGAGTAACACAAGGTCCATTAAATCTTTCAACTGTCAAGCCAGAAATGCCTGATGGATTACTATTTGCATTTACTCACAATTGGTGAAGTAGATAATAAGAATAGAAGTATAATTATTTCATTGTCCATCAGTAACAATCATGAGTTGGAATCAAATAAAATTTCACTAAAATTCCATTTCAAGAATTTAAAGATGTAATAGGGATAGTTGTTTCTGACAGAATTAAGTTATGATCCATGAGGAATGGGATAAGCCAATCCTCCTTTAGGCAAGGTACAACACGGTAAGAATTTCGCATTCCTAAAACATTCACTGTTCAAAAGAAATAGTTGTTCCAAGGAAGTAGAAGCACAATCAAAATAAGATAACTCCAAAACCTTAGGAATGGGTATTTAATTCGCAAAATAATTTTGTGAACTGAATGCAGCCAAAATGGAATTGTATAATCCTAAAACTTCAATGAAAGAAAAATGCCAAATAATTGCAAAATAGTCCCTATCCTTTAACACTTTAAACTCAATGAATGATAGGAATAACTTAACGTGCACACACTACAGATTTACCACAATTAACATCCTATCTAATTTGATACCTATCTGTCAACGGTATCGCTGATTATGCAGCTTGATGCATCGAGGATACTGAACTGAACAGAAAAACGTGATGATATAGAAAGCATGGAAGTGGAACACCACACATCTCGCTTCATTCACTTTCCCGGCAGAAGTTCTAAAGTTGCATTCAGATCACAACCTTTAAAGTTTAAATATACCAGCACCAAATTCCACTAAATTTAAAATGTGCCATACCCGCATGCATAGGTAGAGAACATCAATTAGTTATGTTTCATTCCATGCATGATGCATCCAAAACGTATCTTATGAATTTTTTTTGGCTGGATGGCACAATGAGAATTTCAGTGAATCTATCATTTGATCATTTTTTGTCATGAATTCAAAAGAGACAGCCAGACAGTAACGAATAAACTTGGGAAGTACATGATTTATGTATTGTGCTAACTATTTGTTAATTATATTATATGGGTAAAGACACCTTGAGAGTTTGTGCAGACACACAAACGTGTGTGTCATGCTAATTCATTATTGGATAAAGACAAGCTAATCTCATGAATCCTGGTCAATGGACATGAAATTCAAAGGGTTTGATGGACGGTAATTGATGGGATACAACATCTGTCTTCTTATCCCCTAGGCTTCCAAGGAGCATAAAGAGGGGTATAGTTACTTGCTTCTGGAAAGCAAGGCCTAATGCCTTCAATGATTGCGTCAAACGCAAGACAGCCCAAATGCACAATCAAATTGTAGAATTATTATGCAATCTGATATTGACCAATCAAAAGGGTGGACAACTCTAAAATCTTTAGCACGTCCAATGTACGTGCTTCTTTTCAGAAATTAAGACAGCAGTTTTTACTTTGGGTGACCAGTTCTTGAGGTCATTTACTTTATGCCCTTAAGATACTTTGATCATGTAGTTTTTGCATGAGACACATAGGTCAATAGAAATTTTAAATTAGAACACTTTAGTCACATAACTTCATAGACATGTGACTACAGTGTCAATTTATGTGACTAAAGTGTCAATTTTTTATAGTAAAGAAAGGATATTTTAGTCACATAATTATAAAAAAAATGAATACTCTAGTTACATAATTATGAAGTTATGTAACTAAAGTATCACAATTTAAAATTTCTAGTGACCTATGTGTCCCATGCAAAAGTTATGTGACTAAAGTATCTAAATGACACATTTTTAGTGATTTCTATGGTAATTTTTCTTTTTATTTTTATATTTGATAAATGCACTTCGATTCAATCATTTGGAAAATTTGAAAGCTACTTTAATAAAAAAGTTAATAAGCAAGTTCTCATTAAAAAGACTTGCTCAAAAGGGGAACGAAATCGGGGTTAGGTACCGAACGGTACCATAGCTTTAAAAAAAAATATAAAAATACTATATTTTCTAAGTGTACACCAGAAGTCCTGTTGTTTTCAAATAGGTACAATTTAGTCCAAAATGACCATAAAAAGATAAGTTTGAACAATGTAAACCATTAATTAACAATTTTTTTTAAACAATAAACATACTATTTTATTATTGTTAATTCTCATTTGCATTCCATTTCACATTTTTAAGGATAGTGTACTCTTTTATAAAGTAAGGTACTAATGGTGTCCTTTTATATAATTTTGGTACTAATCTGTATCTTTACAAAGAGTTATGATAATTGGTAAATATTTTACCATAACAAAATCACGACAAAAGAATATTTAAGTAAATAAACCATTATCAGTTCAACATGGAAATCCAACTAATGTATGAGAACGTGCTTACTCAAAAGATGAAGGCAGTCGTGTCAAGCTACCATATGGACACCAATGAACACCAAACGACTGCAAAAAATTAAAAAATAAAGAGAGAGAAAAACAAAATCAATAAATAACATCCATCAATTCTATTACTATCTACATGAATTTTGTATATAAAAACAGAAAATTTGACAGATACATGAAGTTCATAAATGACCAATGAAATTGTGATTATTCTGGGTAAGTACCAGAAGACAGACAGATGCAGCAAAATAGTCACAGATATAAAGAAGTCACGTTATCTTAAGTTGTATAATAGCTTTAATCAAAAAGAAAAGGAAAAAATAAGTTGTATAATAGCAAAATTGACTTTAAGAACACTTTACTAGAACCAGCATTTTAGAAGTTACAATTGACCAGTTCAATCTGAATGCAATCATGTTGATAGCTGTTCTTGAATGG
The DNA here is from genome assembly GCA_030763125.1 of Hippophae gyantsensis. Classification (NCBI taxonomy): domain Eukaryota; kingdom Viridiplantae; phylum Streptophyta; class Magnoliopsida; order Rosales; family Elaeagnaceae; genus Hippophae; species Hippophae gyantsensis. The sequence goes on along the minus strand of CM061032.1, from coordinate 56,334,910 downwards.
CACCAACTTTCAATAGGAAGAGATTAAACAACAAAGAAAGCTTTAAAGTGGCATAAATGTTCTCAGTCATTGGTCAATAACCACTGGCCCTCAGGAAGACATGGTTTTGATAAATATCAATACAATCCTACAGCAGTCAAAAATACCCTAAGAAATCATTTTTAAAGGTGCTACCTCCCCGAAGTACACCAAAAGAGCCAACATACAAAAAAAATGGACCTTAAGCATAATGACTTTATATAAGCAATACATATTGGTATGATAACAAGCATGTCTTATATTTTATTTGGACTAGGTGCAGCAGATGCTGGCATTGACTAGAGAAAAATACTGATGCTTAAAGACTAAGAGAATAGAGTTGCAGATGTTATGATGGGATGTGAAAAGATGCCCTCTGTTCTTTTGCTTTCATTCGAGATCTTTGGAGCCTTTTTAAGTTTTATTTATACAATCCTTTTGCAACATCGAAGATAATGTTATTTACCATTTCGGAGTAGCTTAAATCATATAGATCCTCTTCATGAGTCCAATCCTCCATGCTAAATTCGGGAAATGAACGAGAGCCATTAGCATAAAGCCATTGTCCTTTCTCAATCTTCCGACAGTTAGGACATTGCATTGCTCCCTTTACGTTGAATGCTGATCCAATGCAATCTGAAAGAAAAATTACAGCAAAACCACAAGGATTAGAAAGTCAAACAGTGCAACAGAGAGCTATAAGCTTAGGAAAATATATTGCCAAGAGAAAAGGAGATGACAAATTTAACATAAAATACTATGACATTGTCAATGAGTAATTAATACATGCACTTATTGATGTACTAAAGGAGATGTGGCTAAATAGAAATTGAAGCAAATTAACCAATATCTATGTTACACGGACTTGAGTCGTAAATTTTTGGATACGTAATCGGATGTTAGACATACCCATTTTTTTAAAATTTTCTAGAAATTTATCCCAAATTAGAATGTCCAACTACCCAACCTTTCTTGCTTTTTGAAACCCTTTGGGTTAATAGTAAGGCTCCTACGCTAAATTAGTGTCAGAGCATAAGTATTCCCTACGTTTGTCTTGGATATAGCTAAAGGTGATCACAGTATTCCATCTGAAACAAATTAAAACTCCACTGCTATAGTTCTACTAGAGTTGTTACGAGAGCAGGGACAGAAACACAACTCTCAGTTCAAGTCATTCACCCTAGAAGTCAACGAAAACGTTAACTCAGTTTCGAGTTGAGTTCTTGACTGAACTGTGAACACAACCACCCACCACATCTACCCAGTTCGAAAGCCCTATGTGGCACCCATCAGAAGTAACCCATAACCACCTCCAACCATTGCGATATTCCCCCTTCATAGTCACTTCACCATCGCCAGCAACCCACCTCTCTGATCAGCCTCCATATGATTTGTGACTTCCAGTCGAACACCAACTCATCTTGAGGCTCCCCGACCACCAGATCATCCCTCGCTCATTCCTTCATCCTGGTGCAACCCATATATCCAAAATACACTTTTGTTTGACTTACCCAACCCTTCAGAACCTACACAGTCACTTAATATGCTTTAATAACCCCCCTTTGAACTACCTTCAACATTACGAAAACTATTATACCCACCAAACTCCTATTCCTCACCATATACACCAACCACCAGCCAACTTTTCAAGAAACTACCACCCTACAGAACCAGACCCCCATTGCCAACCTTTATAAACTCCTACTTCTTACAAAGGTCACTCTTTTAAATGTTCAAATTGTAGGTCTAAAAACAACATTACTATTGACCAAATATTCCAAAATTTTCTAGACTAGATGAAATCCGTTGATTGTTTCTTTGATTATTTAGAGGTTCTTGAGGAGAAGCATGTCAAAATGGTGGCTTATAAATTGAAAGAAGGAGCTAGTGTGTGATGGGATAGGATACAATCTACCCAAAGGAGATACGGGGAATTGGCTATTACCTCTTGGGAACTAATGAAAAGATTGATGTATGAACATTTCTTATCCTTAAATTACCTACAAATTTTATTCAAGCAGTACCGCCATTGCCAACAAGGCGATAGAACTATCACTAAATACCTCGACGAGTTCCAAGAAATAGAACCCAAAATGATCTCAATGAATGAATCTCAAGAAATTTTGTGATTTGTGTAAACTTAAGAGAACCACGTAGAACTTGAGAGGACGTTAGACATGTCTTGAGCTTTCTTGAAGCTATGACTTTAGCTAACAAGTATGAAGCTCAATTTACCATAAACTTCAAATCACCCTTCATCAAGAAAACTCAAACAAAAACCAACCTAGATAAAATACCCCTTAACCCACAACAATACTCATCTCCTAATTCGAATACTCTTAAGCCCCAAACATATCAAAATTTAAATTTTATGAACTTGAGAAAGCAACCAATCAACCCCTAAAAACCAAATCCCTAAGCCAAAAATGGAATTCTCAAGTGCTTTGAATGGAATTAGCTTGAGCATCAATCCAATGAATGCTATCTAAGAAAGACTATTCATATGGTAGAAGGATTGGAAGGTCAAAAGGGTGGTTATGAAGAAACTTCAGATGAGAAGCTTGATGAAATAGAGTTTACCAAGGGAAATGATGGTGAAAGGTTCCATGGGACTTTGCAAAGAATTCTCCTAATCCTAGGGAACCAAAACACTCTGAAAAACATCATCTTAAGAACTAGATGCACTATCCAAAAAAAAAGTGTGTAATGATTAAGTCAATAGTGAAAGTAGTGATGATGTGGTGTCAAAAGGACTAGTTAAGCTATAGGGTTAAGTATAGAAAAACATCCTAGTCCTAATAAGGTTGGATGGATCAAGAAGGGAAATGAAACTAGGGTTTTTGAAATTTGAAAAGTCACTTTCAATAGGAAAATGTTAGCAAGATGGGATAATCTGTGACATAATTAATCATGTGCTTCTAGGAAGGCCTTGGCAATTTAATAGGGATACTACACATAAGGGTAAGGAAAATACTTTTGTGTGAAAAACCAAAAAAATTGTTTTGGCACCATAGGTAGACCAAGGAGAGAAAGGTAACACTAAAAGCTACTAACCAACTTGTCATACTGAGTGTATCTGGACTAGAGTTGCATATGGAGATAAAATTGAAACAAACAGAGCTTTTGTGGTAAAAGAATTATTCCAATGTGTAGGTCAGCTACCACCTAAGCTTGAGTCTCTTTTGCAAGAGTTCCAAGATGTTGCTCTTGAAGAACTACTAAATGAACTGCCTCCCGTAAAAAACATCCAACATCAAATAGACTTCATACTAGGATCAAGGTTACCAAACCTTCCTCACCCTAGGATAATCCCTAAAATGCATCAAATCTTTTAGAAAATGATAGAAGAACTATAACAAAAACAACACGTTAGAAAGAGCATCATCCCTATGTGTTGTTCCTGCTTTGTTGGTACCAAAGAAAGATGGAACCTATAGGATGTGCATTAATAGCAAGGTTATCAATAAAATCACAATTAAATATAAGATTTTCAACCCCCGGATGATATGCTAGACAATCTACGTGGCCAACTATCTTCTCTAAGTTGGATTTGAGAAATAGCTATCATCGGATTTGAATAAAGCTTGGGGATGAGTAGAAAATAGCTTTCAAAACTAAAGAAGGCCTATATAAACAAAAAGTAATGCCCTTTGGATTGTATAATTCCCAAAGCACTTTTACAAGGCTTATGAAGCAAGTATTGAAACCCTTTAGAGGTCATTTTGTGGTATTTTACTTCGATGAAATTTTGATTCATAGTAAAGGGTTAGATGAACACCTTTACTCATTTGAGATCAATTATTCAAGTACTAAGAGAAAATCAATTGTTTCTCAACTTGAAGAAGTGTAAATTCTTGACGAATAGCGTGACATTTTTGGGTTTTATTATCAGCTCCAATGGGGTTTCTATGGATCCTAGAAAGGTGAATGTAGTCCAAGAATGACCTCAAACTACTAAAGTTCAAGAAGTAATGAGTTTCGATGGCTTTGCCACCTTTTATAGGAGGTTTGTCAAGCATTTAGTACTTTAGTGTCACCTATCACAGATTATCTTAAGAAAGGGAAGTTTCAATGGGGTACTAATCAACAAGTTAGTTTTGCTCTTATTAAAGATAAGTAAACTAGTATCGTTGTCCTTGATCTTCCAAATTTCAATTTGGTCTTTGAAGTGGAAATATATAACTTTAGGAACTAGCATTGGAGCATATTTAGTACAAGGAGGAAAAGTCATTGAGGTTTTTAGTAAAAAACTCAATAAGGTTAGAAGAAAGTGGTCCACTTATGAACAAGAGTTCTATGTTATTGTCAGATCATTCAAACATTGAGGACACTCTAATTCAAAAGGAGTTTGTTCTCCATTGTGACCATCAACCTTGACAATTTCTCAACTCTTAAAAGAGTATTTAATAGAATGCATACTTTGTGGACACTTTTCCTTCACAAATTCAATCTTGTGTTCAAGCACAAAATTGGAAAACACAATATAATTGATGTTGCTTTGAAGCGGAGGGTTTATCTATTAAATATTGTGCAAGCTCAGATTCAAAGCTTTAAAGAGCTTAGAGGATTGTATAAGGAGGATGAAGATTTCAAGGGCATGTAGCATGCTTGTGCTGCCAAGCAGTTTCGAGAAGACTATCATGTCGAAGATGGATTTCCTTTTTAAAGAGTTCGATTGTGTATTCCTACAACTTCTTTAAGGGAGTTACTAATTCAAAAGAACCATACTAGTGGCCTTCCTGCTCATACTGGGAGGGACAAAACTCTTGCTGCTTTAAAGCAAAAATACTACTGGCTATAACTTAGAAAAGATGTTACAATGTATGGTCAGAAAAGTTTAGTATGTCAAACTGCTATAGGCATCGCACAAAATATAAGCATGTGGATTCAATTATGGTGGTCATAGATAGGTTTTCAAAAATAGCACACTTCATAGCTTGCAAGAAGACTTTTGATGCAAGCAACAATGTTCAATTGTTTTTCAAGGAAGCTGTCAATCTTCATGGCATTCCTAAATTGGTCGTTTTTGAAAGGGATGTCAAGTTTACTAGTACTTTTTGGATAGAACTTTGGAAAAGGTTTGGTACTACGTTGAAGTTCAGTTCTATTTGTCATCCTCAAACTGAGGTGGCTAGTATAACTTTAGGGAATATGTTAAGTATATCTCTGAAGAGAAGCCTAAACATTGGGATTGATCCCTTCCTCAAGCTGAGTTCCTTTCAACAATATAGTGAATATATCTACTGGAAAGACCCCTTTTGAAGTAGTCTCTAATAAAGCACCTTGTTTCACCACTGAAGTGACAGTTTTGGAGATTTTTAAGAGCCATTTGGCTTTAAAGACTGCAGAAACTATTGTTTAGATGTTAGAAACTGTCAAGACTCATATGGAAAAAGCTAATAGCAAGTATAAGGAAGTGGCTAATAAAAGGAGGAGGTTTAAAGAGTTTGAATAAAGAGCATTGGTCATGGCTCATCTGAGCAAAGAAAGGATCCCAATAGGCACTTACTCTAAGCTCCAAGATCACAAGATTGGTTCTTCTCGAATTTCCAAGAAATTGGGACCAAATGCTTATGTTCTTGATTTGCCTGAAGATTTGCACATTTCCTCAGCCTTCAATGTGAAGGATTTGTTATAATATTACCCTCCTGATGAAGGTGGAATGGTAATTTCTGTTTTGGATGAAGCTCAAGATGGACTCATCTCTTCCAAGAGAAGGGCATCCTACTAGTATTCCCTTCCTTTTTTATGACGTTTTAAATATTACTTGTCGTTTATTTCCAGCTTTGTCCATTTCTGCGTTTTGTTTTATTTGCTAGGCGGAATTAAGAAATTATTTTACAAGTGAGAGCCGAATGTGTTACAATGTAATTATAGAACCTGCTTTCTTTTTCTTTCTTTTCATGCAAGTTTTGTTATGCCTTAGTCAAATCACAGTATTCATCTGCTATCTTTATTGTTTTCTGAAATCCTTTGAATTAACAGTAAGGCTTCTACTCCATATTCATTACCAACATTTGCATCATGTTTGGTTAGTAGAATGGAACGTAACGTGAATGAAATTCAACAAACAATATTACTATTACTATGCTTCTTTACACAATACAATTAAAACAATAATGATTATTAAAATAAAATTAAAAAATACAATTTTTTTATTTTTAAATAAGAAAAAATAATAAATGATTATACAAACGTGCAAGAAAAATAAAACATTCCAGTATATTTCTGAGGGATGTGGAAAGAATGAGCATTCTCACATCCGTTTAAATGCTTTACATTTCATTTCAAATTAACAATTATTAAGTGGATTAATTTATTTTGTATTTATTGGGAACATATTAATTTTTTGGATTTTTATGTTTTTATTTGATAGGTGGATTAATTTAAAAACGAAGTGAATGTATTACACAACTTATCTCCATCGCAACTTATACTATCTTTTTTATACAATGTACACTAATTCTATCTTCACCAAAATACCAACAATTCTATTTACATTCGGATTCGACTTTTATCTTTTATAAATACAAAACAACACCACACAAAATAAGAGAAACATCAAAATTAACAACATCAAATAGAGGTGTGGGAAAAATGTGTCTAGCAAGCTTCAAATGGGACTACCATCAAGGTACAAAGATGTAAATAATGGACTGTTAGTTCAAAAGTTCGATATCACACACTTCATGATCTTTGATGATGGTGGATGATAAAATGATAGCACCATGCTAAAAACGTTAAACCAAATGCTTTGTTTTAGACAACCCATCAGATTTATTTTCTACTCTCTTTTTACTTATTTTTACATTATATATATATATATATATATATATATATATACATACACATGAGGACAACATAAAAGTTAGGTGTGGGGGAGTGTTAACATGTCACCGTCTTTATTTTTATTTTTATGCTTTAATAGGTTTAACATGTTTTATGATTAGTATGTTCTAGGTAACATAATTTTTTTAGTTTTTAGTAACTATTTATTACATTCTTTAAGATAGTTACGATTAATAGATGAGTTTGGAATCAATCACATGTTCTCTCTTTATTTTCTAACATCTGATATGAAATTAGCTAAACAATGTCAGGTCAAAACGGATAATGAATATTGATATAGTCTTGAACTTGTTCCTAAATGAGATAAATTTATGATAATTTTGTCCAAAACTTACATACACACTAATTAAATTGGCGATAGAAGAATTTATAGACATGAACTTGTAAAAAATATAGTGAATTCCTTGAAACTTTGCTACGATTTTAATGAATAAGAAATGATTGCTAAAACTTTTCTTTAAGTTTAACAAAACAAATGGTAAATGTATTTCTTGAAAAAATGATTAAGGTAATAGGATTAACTCTTTTGGCTAAACTGTTTTATCCTTAATGTTGTTGTTCTTTCAAAAACAATCCATTTAGTGAACCAATTTGAGACTCCATAAGCCAATTGTTTGTATCTACTCCTTATCCTTTGAACCAAACACCTTAATCATGCCCTATAATTCAAGAACAAGTGGAGTTGCACAAAAAGAGAAAAATGTTATGAAAATGCTAGAATAAAATTTAAGAATTAATTGTGTTATAATTGATTAAATGCTAATATATAGAAAATAACCACTCCTACATATGTACCCAGTATATAAAAATCAATCAAAAAAATAAATAATAATAATAATAAGGCAAGAAACTAAAAAGAAATATAAAAAGAAAATTGTATTGAAAAGAGTGGCAAAAAAGTAAAAGAAAAGAAGCCAATAATGATGTTTGAGTCCAAAAATATGACCTTATTTTACTAACATGATTAGACTTAGGATAATATTATTTATAGATTTCTTTCTATGGACTTTTGTTTCTCCCTTTTTCTTTCATTTGATTCAATCAATAAGCCTAGTTATATTATAACCGAATGAAAATCTTTTTGATTTTAAGGAATATTTTTGGTGAGTGAAAATATAATTTTAAAGAAAAGCCTATAATAGCTGATTTAACTCTAAAAAGAATAGTAATATTTTATAAGGAGGAATAATGTTCCAACTTGTTTAAGTTACATGATTTCACTATTGCTAATTGATGTTACATCACAAAGACACTTTGAGCATAATTATTATATACTAACTAAAGCAAAGGGATGACTAAAGACAATATCTAATATTTATTAGAATTTAAAACCATAATATTATTAAATTCTTGAGATAAAATATTAGAAAACTTATTATCTCTATTATGGGTGTTGACTTTGCTCGAGGACTAACAAATATCAGGTGTGAATAAATAGAATTAATATAACAATTATTATAAGGAACAAGAGAGATCAAGTAGCACATCTAGGACAACTTTTGAAAGAGATTTTGAAGATCTTCATAAGCTTTTATTAATCATTTCTTTAGTTTTCTATAACAATAATATTGATTCTTATGAAATCTAACTAATTTAATAATGTGATTATAGACAATTCCAAACCCAAGACTATGGTTTAATTAATTTAATGTTATGATAATTTTAGTTTTAATTCTTAATTTATGACATGTTCAATTCTATAATTGAATGTCCAAATTATACATGTATGAATTAAAATAATTAACTAGCTTATTGCATGAATATGTTTATATCTAATCTAAGTTATTAATACGTAATCGTTAATATTTTTATTCGAAGTGATACCTTGTGCCTCCTATCACAAGTAAGATTGAATACCTTCATTAAAGGTTAAACGATTTTTCTAATCTTGCCTGGTTTAGTTATCATCCACTTGGATCTTAATGCAATGAATGAATTAAATCTAGTAAATGTAACTCTGGGCTATTTAGAATTTAAGTTGGTTAATAAATGGGACTTTTTTTTCTTTTTTTAATTTTTTATTAATAAAATATATAATTCTCATTTTTTTCCTCGAAAAATCTTAATTTTTGAAAATTATAACTTAATTGATTATATTTTTAAATCATAGAACTAAATGAGCTCGTCTCAATAATTACATGACTAAAATGTATGAAAGTTATAACTACAAGACTTAAATGACCACGAACCTTAGAAGTAGACATTACTACCAATCCTTGTGGGTACGATACCATAGCTCTTAAATTACTTATTATTTGTACATGATCACATATATTTACATGTTCTTTATCATGTCAACAGTTAAACCAAATATAAGAATAGCCAGAGTCATTCTCGTTATCATTCCTATTATTGTTAACCATACATTAATTCCTAGATGATATAAGACATTTAAACAAGGATAAGACATTGAGGCCAAAGTGAACAAATATTTCACTTGACCTGAAAAAGACTACAAGCAGCACTTTAAGAAGATAAGAGTGATCTAACAGTCCAATTGAGACATAAAAACTCATATACAAGCAAATACTTCACTGACGGATAAACATAAAAAAATCAAACAAAGGCCTTTTCTTTGGAACAAAACTTTATACGCAACAACAGCTCAAGTCAAATAATTGGAGCTACCCAAAGCACTAACTAGCTTTTTTTAAAAAAAAAAAATTAAGCATCTACATCTAGCTTGGATAGCATACCTAAATAAGTATCGACCATTAACACAAAATTGGATGTTTCTGCAAATGGCATAATGCAAAATTGACTTTCGTTTTATTTTTATTTTGTCTCCATCCTTTAGTAATCAGAATTCAACAGATTATCCACGCAAACAATTGCTACAACATTCAGATCTCTAACGATCCACGTAATTATACTTCATAATTCCAATTTTGATTTCAATTCGAACATACCTAAATGAAATTGATGTCCACATTGAAGCTTGGCCCAAGATCTAATTCCATTATCGGTGACAACATCAAGGCAAATCGAGCAGGAGAACGAACCACCACAGGACTTGTCTCCAGCATCACCGCCACAACCTCCACCATCTGTATCATCAACCACCACATCTTCATCGTTCCCCAAACCCATATCCACAAACCAAATCCAAACCTAGAAGCCTAAATTCTCCCAGTAAAACGTCACCGTTTGAAATCCTCAAGTACAAAAGAAGTCTCCGGTATACGAAACTTATCAGCTCCCGATCAACAACAACCACCGCTACGAAACGACGTTGCGTTGATGATCCAAAGGCCAAAAGGAAAGTTTAACAAGTTCTGATCGTTGGTAGCGAAGACGAGGCGTCAAAGATTGAAATTAATAGATTGCTAAATTTCAGATTATAAAAAAATAAAAATAAGAAAACGAGAAAAATATTGGTTTCGGTTTCTTCTATCTATCGCTGTCCTCTCTTTTTCTTTGTCTTTCGAAGCCTTTTCTTTCTCCCAATTTGTTCTCTATCTATCACAACTTGTGTTGGAATTTAGATCGTTAGATTTGGGAGGTTACGATTTTGGTTAAGGTAGGTGTAAAAGTTCTTTTCTAGCTACAGTGATGTACGGCCAAGATTTGAATTCAGCTTCTTCTTTCTTTTTTTTTTCTTTGACTCATGCCTGCGCTACTTTAGCAGATAAGATGAGGTAAGACACTGTTCATTAGTTCTGAGTGAGCGCTCAGATTAATAAAAAACATTTTATAAATTTTAATGACGAAAAAGAAAAAATAAAAGTTATTTTATTTTTAATTTTTTAATAATAATATTATATTATTGATTTGAGATTATTTATCATAAATCCATAAATAATTACTTAAATGAGATAATATTTATTTTAATAATTTTTTATTAGTTAAGAAAGCTAATATTTAAGTTAAACAGGTTTGTCATGATATACTGTAAATAAATTTCAAGTAATGAAGTTTGTTTGAATATACAAATTAATATACATGGTATTGTATTTGAATCGCCGAGTTTGTTTGAGTAAGCAGGTGTTTTTTAAACTTTAATATCATTTGTTAAGGATATTTTTACATATTGTTTAGAGTTTAGTATGTTTTAAGAGATAACTTGTATTTAAGAATGTACACGGGATGAACTTGTACAATTTTTAATTTAACTATCTTAAAATTGAAATGATAAATACGTAATTAAAATTGTTTGAAAATTATTATAATTTAGAGATAATTTTTATCCATAAGTAATAAGACGTAACGGATAATAAATAATATTTAAAATTAAATCATTTTTTTCAAAATTTATTAAACAATATTTAGTATAAAATTGATGAATAAAAGATTGAAGTAAATTAGTAATATTAAGATTGATATATAAATAAGAGATTTAAGATTTGAATCTCTTAAAATTAAATTTTTTATTAATTTAATAAATATAATATATATTGAATATAGATGAAAACGAATGTTAGTATAAATGTATTCGTCTTGTAAATGTTACTTCTTGATATCTTCGTCCCCAAAATTAATTGAATAAAACCAAACCGATAGTACATATACTTATGAATACCTAAACACGCGGATAAAAGACCCTATTACCTAATTAGGATGTCCTAATAAATCTTTTAAGCCCTATTAACTATAACTTTTCGTTAAAAAAAGTTATTTATTTTTTCGTTGTTAAAAGAAAAAAAATACATTATATAACTCATTTATAAATAAAATTTTCTTTTTAATCCTTCTATTATAAATAAATTTTTTTTAATCCCTCTATATAATATATAATGAATATGTATTTTCTTTCGGTATATAAATAACTTAATTATTCAATTAATTTTATGTTTAATCTTTTTAGTAAAAAACAAATGTTTTTATCACATTAAAAATTTATGTTAATTTATATTATAAAAAAAATAAACATATTTTTTTTCTAACATGTGAAAATTCTATATATAAAGAGAATTATATCATATAATTAAATTTATATATTTTTATATTACATAAAATATCTATACTTTTTATATATTTAAAAATAAGTTTCATATATTTTTTTTAAAATAAAAATAAAATTATATAATTAATAGAATCACGAAAAAACCACTTAAAAAATTTAGTAAACTAATATGTCATTTTTTATTAAAAGCAAAAGACTTTATTAAAAGTATATTATTATTGTAAATATAGTGCGTATAATGTATATAAATGTAGTGGCGAGCCACTCGTACGTTTTATCGGATTTTTAACTCAATTTAATATTTTTTTTAAAATATCTTATTAACATCTAGTTTATATATAATTTATTGATTATACTTAAATTATTTACAATAAAAATATCCTCAAAAACCAAAATTAAAAAGAATTATTAATGCATCTAAAATTCAACATAAAGATAACTAGAGTGCACAAGTTAAAAAAAATAATTAGTGTATTCAATGTATAAAAGTAAAGTAATCAAAATATTATGCTATATATTCATTGATGAACGCTTAAAAAACATTAAATATATCATGTGTTTAATGTCATTTAATTAATAAAATGGTTTTGTATTTGTTTTTGTTTTATTCTATTATATTTTAGACAAATTTATTTGTTCATATTAATAAATATATTGTAGTATTTTGTTGGATATTTTAATATATAAATATTAAAATAAAGAAAAATATTTGAATCATATTTATCAAACTTTCTAGAACTTAAATGAAGATCATTTATTTGATATTATTCAAAGTAAAAAAAAATAATGAAAAATAAAGAAAAAAATAATTGTATGTCGCGGCACAAGGAGGTTTGAATTAGTCAAAAATCTCGTTACGATCCAATCGCGTAGTAGCGAAAATACAAATTTTTCTCATTCTTTCCTATAAATAGAACCCCCTGTATACCAAGAAAATAAGTTTTCAAATTGTGTTTTCAACAACTTTCTCTCCCCATTTTCTATATATTTTTATATTTTTATTTTTTAGAATTTATTTAGTTCTTTCCTCAATTTTGAGGAAGAATATGTTTATGTTTTGATCGTTTCTAGATGTCATTCAATAAATTCTGGATTGCAATTACTATATGAGTTTTTCTAGTCTTAGAATCTATTCTTCAAAGTTCTCTAAGGATATTGTTAAAGTATTATTTATATTTCTTTTGTAGTCTATATATCTGTGTTGTTCCTTTTGTGTCATTCTTCATTTGTCTGTAATCAATTATAACATGTCTATCTGATAGTAAATATGATATAATAATAACGTTGTTATGTTTGTAAAATATTGAATATGTATAACATTTTATTAAAATAAATTTATTTTATTTTTATTCAAGATTTTTATAAAGAATGTTATTTGAATGAATACATCACTCTTAATAACAAACTTAATATGGGAGTAAAAATTAAGATTTAATTACTTGAACTTAATTTGGAGTAATACTCTTTTATTTTAGATTTAATTATTTGGATATTTAAAACGAAACTTTATTTCAAAGGTTTTTTTACAAAGAATTATTATTTGAAAATGTATTTACAACATATTTTCTGAAATAGTTTAAAAACTTGAAAGCTATTTTTCAGATAGTTAAATTCTTAAGTTTAATTTAGACACATTAAATAAAGTCTAATTAACTGACTTCGCCTAAATATGTGATTATGATTAGATGATTTGATATTTTCTTAGAAATAAAATTGAATTATTATATCCATTATTCTCCACTATTTATGAATGTAATAAATTACATAAATATTTGTTGAATCTATATTTATCTTTATATTTATGCATTAGATTAGTTTTTCCAAAAATCAAATCATTAGGTTTAATTTTGTTTTTAAAATTTAAATAGTATTTAAAAACCACACAATATTACTTTCTTGTTTTTACGATGTTTGAGGAATAAAAATTGATTACTCTCATGTTATTATAAACAATTTTTTAATAAAAAATTAAATAAAATATAATTCTTGTATTTATTAAATTATTTTGATTCTAAAAATTAAATAACATTTGTAATTTAAATAATAGATATAATATGTATATTAAAAAAATTATACAATTAAATGCGATTTTAATTAACATTAATGTTTTTTTAACATAGATACTATTTTTCTCCTAAATTATTTTAATTCATAAAATCTATGTATTTTCAAATGCTATATTTCTTAATATTTTATTTCATCTAATGATATTTTTCTCGTAAAAAAAAAGATAATAACTCTATTGAATATATATTGAGAGTTTTCATAAGGTATACAATTATGAATAAATAATAGTAATAATTTATTTTATATTGAAAATATTGATATTAATTGTGGTTGTACTTTGAATAAATATGAATAATATCTATAATAATTTTTATATTTTCATACACTCGTAAATGAGACTTAAAATCTAGAATTTTAACATTTAAATGAGTTACATGTTGTTAAGTTATAGTTCATTGGCTCTAATTTATGATTTTATATTTAATATTTAGTATATTAAAATATGCACTATCTAATCCCATCTAAATAAATTTCCTTACTATGCTACTATATAAATGTATATATTTACACATGTATTAGATGTAGTCTCGTCTATCTCCTCCTACTATTCCTCCATGACAGTTGCTACCTTATTTTCTTTCCCCACCAATATCTTATGGATCTTCTGTTAAATAAGAATATCATTCATCCTCATTTTCCATAAATAGAAGTAATTATTGGCATTCAATTTTCCAATATCTACCTTCTAGTTTGACATTTTTATCGTCGTGTGTCTTTTTTTACAAATAAATACGCTCTAGACTTAATGAATTTTTTTCTGATATAGTAGATTAGTCTATGCTGCAACCATAAAACATACTAATAATTTTACTAAACCATCTCTGATACCAATTGTTGTGTCACAGCAGGTAAAAATAAAATAAATTCAACAGAGTAAAAAAATAACACTAACAATTTAACATGATTCATCCTTTAATTTAGCCTACATACTCGGGACAAACTTTGAAAAATATTTCTTCTGGTAATAAAATTAATGGGTATAAAGTGAGAGACAATATAATAAATTGAAATAAATTCAAAATAATGACACAATATTATTTTTCATCAAAAAAAAATTGTTCATTTGACCTTACTTTGTTTCTATTCTTTTTGTGTCTCTCTAAAAATTTTAGCCATAAAAATGTTTTTTTTGTTTGATAAAATTATCAAATGTAGCTTTATTTAAAAATTTATTTTCTTATCTTTATATGTTAGCGTTCCTACACTAACAATCCAGAAAAAGAGGAATCTTAATTGAGGAATTTTTGTCGTTTAATCCCAGCTGGGGCTTTTCATTAACCGAAAAAAATACCAAAATTGTGCCCTGTGATTGGCCACATAGCCACCACGTGGCTCAGATTTTGAAAAAATGGTGTTTTACTTGTTCTGTCACAAATTTTAATTGTAGAACTATTAGAGTCCACTTAAAAAATTATAAGAATGAAATATATAAATCTGATCTTAAATTCTCAATATCCTTTCTGATTCCACCAACCGTATGGCTTTAACCATCTAAATTCATAAATTTAGTTTTCAAAAAGTGCTTTAATAGCTTATTTAATTAAAAAAGAAAAAATGGAGAAACTTTTAATATTATAATTTTGCAATATCTAATTTTATAACATCACATAATATCTGTTGTGAAAGTAAATAATAATCGTATAGATAAAAGAAAACTAAACATTATTTTCCAACTTTTTTCTTAGTAGCATAATAAGTATGTTAAACTCATGTTACATACACTGTTTGCTTGTATTTCAATTGATAGTTAAAAACGAATTCATTAAAAAAAAGTGATTTCGAAAATAAGCATTAATATGCTTTGAATCCTAAAACCACTTATGGGAAATCTTTCCTATTTATAGTTTAGAAATGCTTTTTTATTACTGAGAGCTTTTACAAGATTATTTAAGAGGTAATTAATTTTTTTTAATTAAATAAATGAAATATTATATATATTATATTCGAATTTGTACTGGTTGTAGAATTGAGGATTCCTACCATAGATAGTTCAGGAAAAGGAGATGGTATCCTAAATTTTTGTGGTATGCATCAATATGTGGTTAAAATCAATTTTCTTATTTTTCGGTAAATTTCCACCTATTTGAAATGCATAGTACACACTAACACCCATGTTATATACCTCGGAGGATCTGGAGTTTTCAACTAAGTTGAGGAATATTCAGACTATTATTTTTGGTTGCACAATTGCTCATTTTCATTATTCATGTTGTGACATTTACTACCTGTCCACAATTACCATCAACAATGTCTGAGTTCAAATTGGTGATGATTGTAGTGACCAATGACCTAAGCTCATTGTATCAATATACCATTTCTCAATTTTCAAAGTATTAAATATGATCACTTCTATATATCACAACTATATCACAATCACAAATGATGAAAAAGTTTCTCATTGAATTGAATACATTTAGATCCAATTATGCTTACAATAATATTATGCTATTATTATTTATAATTTATCAAAAACTTGTAATAAATAGAATTTTCCATTAATGTCAGTGCAAAAATAGTTGTTCAAGCATCAATTAATAGTCTTTTGAGTCGTGAAAGTTGCATATAAAACCAAATACAAATGCATTCGTCCACTAGAGTATGGTTTCAAGGGGCAGTTTTGGAATGAGTTCAATTATGCTTTCTTCTGAATCCCTCTCGAATGACATGTAGAGCCATTTTTAACTCTCCGATCTAGGCATATCAACCCACCATAGTCCACTAACTTATGCATAATAGTTCAAGCTTGCCTTTTTCTTAGCCTGAACTTGAATGACGCCTTCATTGAAGTCTTCATGGTTTACCTGGTTTTGGGTCATTCCAGCATTTAGAGTTATAAAGTTACCTAACAATTTCACACAAGGCCAAAAAGCTAACTCCTATATGAGAGATGAAGACTACCACAGTTTTCTGATAAAACCACATGAAAAGAGAACAATGCTTTCTCTGCCAAGTATAATCAGTTTAAAAGCCAAGTAGTTTAAAAAGCCATAAATGATTTTGAAAAAAAAGAAGGATAAATGACTCCTGGCAATGCCTTAGTGGAAGTCGCACAACATGTAATTTAGTCACATGCACAAAGTAAGAAGCAATTGTATAAGACATAAAGTACCTCAGTTGCATCACGGCGGAGGGCAAGCATGCCTGCCTCCACACACACAGCCTTTAGTTGTGCACCATTGAAATCATCAGTAGATCGAGCTAGTTCTTCAAAATTGACATCCGGGTGAACATTCATCTTTCTAGAGTGAATCTACAAACCAATGCAAGGCAACCAAATAAGAATCTTAGTTGAAGAAATAATAAATGAAACTGAAAAGTGTGAAACAGTTACTATACCTGCAAGATTCTAGCCCTGGCATCTTCAGTTGGATGTGGAAACTCAATTTTACGATCCAATCGACCAGAACGCATAAGTGCAGGGTCCAAAATGTCAGCACGATTTGTCGCTGCTATCACCTGCAATTTTAAAAGATAGTGACATTTCCTTCTATAAGAAAGACTTCATATCATTATTGATCGTCATCATGGGCAACTCAGAAACATAGGAAACAATCACAATTATAGACAAACCTTGATACTATCATCGCTACTAAATCCATCAAGCTGATTGAGCAATTCCAACATTGTTCGTTGGACCTCTCTATCTCCACTAACTTCGCTGCAGCAATACAGATTAAATATTTATTTTGGAGTGCTGACTCGGAAATTTCAATCCAAACCTAGAAAAGCTAACTACATGCAGGTATTGATTAATCAACTTGTTTAATTGGGAAAGTAAAATACCTATCAAACCGCTTTGTACCGATAGCATCAATTTCATCTATAAAAATGATGCAGGGGGATTTCTCTTTTGCAAGCTGAAAGGCATCACGAACAAGTTTTGCTCCATCTCCTATGAACATCTGCAAGTGTTCCAATGAAATACGTATGATCCCATTAGGGAGTTAGAAATAGGATAACACAGATACCTTGGTAATAGATAGTGCAAAAAGGAGAGTAAACGTTCATTTAGCCAATTATATGAAAATTTTCAATTTACTACTTTAATATTTTGTTTTCAATTGACTACTTTTATTATTAAAATACCATTCAATCAACTATTTTAACAAAAAAATAGTCAATTTAATTGAAAAATTTAAGCCACATGTGCAGCACATGAAGTTATAAAGACATGTCGTAAATAAGATAATGAGGTTATAACTTCACGTCTCGTGCAAATAAAAAATTTCAGAATAGTTGATTGAAACACATTTCAATAGCACATTTAGCCAAATGAAACAAAAAAAAAATTAAAAAGTAATAAATTGAAATTTTTCATATAATATTGGTAGAACATTTGTCCAAAAAGATATTATTAGCTTATTGCTAACAAAGATTCCTCTTATAGTAAAACAATTGATCATTTACTTTCCAATACAAAACGATCAAAGATAGAAGGGAATCTTTTGATATGCTCAATGATTATTTTGGCACTCAAAAAAAAATTGTAAGGGTGCATTTAAAATTATTTCTGTATAGTAAGTAAAAATCATCCTGTAATGTACATGAAATAATAGTAACAATTGTTTGCATACCTGAACTAATTGTGGTCCTGCCAATTTAAGAAAAGTAGCATTTGTCTGTGCAGCACAAGCTCGGGCCATTAAAGTTTTACCAGTTCCAGGTGGCCCATATAAGAGCACACCCTTTGGTGGACGAACCCCTAACTTTTGGAACCGCTCCTTGTGAGTCATGGGCAAAACAATGGCCTCAACAAGCTCTTGGATCTGTGCCAAAGTAAGTTAAATAACCAAATTAGAATATCATGTCAAATACAGATATCTTCATCAGAGTGAAATTTGCAATGTTCACATAAGTCATGCCGATTTGACATGACACTTGCCTGTTTTTCTAAGCCTCCAATATCATTGTAGTCTTCAGTAGGTTTCTCATCGACCTCCATAGCCTTTACTCGGGAATCATATTCTGATGGAAGAGTATCCAAGATCAGGTAACTATCTTTGTTCACCCCAACCAGATCACCAGGCTTTAATTTATCAGGGTCAACAAGCCCCACTACCGGAAGGAAAATAGTCTGCAATTGAGAGGAAATTGGTAACTCATAATTGCAACCATAATAAGTAAAACAAATTTGACCATTTCTTTTCTTTTTCATTATTAGAACTTCAGTAGGAAAACAGTCAATTTGATCTTCTCATTGAATATTTCATTCAGTTCACTGAGTGCAGCTCAACTAAATCCTACAATTACCAACTGAAAATAAAATATAAGCATAACGAACAGATGCAGGCAGGCACACCTGGCGTGTAGATGTTTTCAAAACAACACACTTCCCTTTCCTTTGTGAATCAAGATCAATATTTGCACCGTCTTCCTCAGCCTCGTCCTCTGGGTTCATTTCCAAAATCTGGCACCGAAAAGGATTCAAATGAACTTTTAAACTGTCTAAATCTGAACAACCAAGTACACAGCTTACTTAAAATTGTCAGATTTAGAGAAATAAAATTGCAGGCCTTTTCCCTCAGTCTGAATCATAAACTGGAAATAGAGTTTCAAAGGACCTCTAAGGTGTGGTCTCAACTTAAAGTATATATTTTTTAATTTGGCACCATCTAGCAAAAAGTTGTCTACACTTATTTTCATCAAAACCATATCATGAACATATTGCAACTCTTGGATGTTCAACTCAAACTAGGTGTCATATTTGATTTGTCATACTAGCTTAACATTTAAAAAAAAAAGAGCAAAAAAATTAAGAGGAAACTAATACATTACCTCAACAATGTTTCCCACCAAGTAAGGTAGCTGTTTGTTAAGTTTGATCTTCTCCTGATTCTCCTTTATTTTCTCCTTGTAAGAATCCAACTCCAAATTTGTTCTTTGTAACTCTTCCTAAATCCCAACGATAACAAAATAGATTAAAAAAATAAAAATTTCTTAAATAATCAAAACACTGATGCACAATCAAATGAAACAACCTTGTACCAAAACCCCCATTATTTTACACACATTCTTCCGATTTCATCAAGAAAAAGTAAATGATTTACCAAACTATTAAGACATTTGAGTTAGATTTCATTTTTTTACCGAAATCGCTTTCGAGGTAAGGGTTACCACTATTGTAATAAGACACTTCCTTGTCGTGGTAGAACTTAACATGACACTGAATGCTAGTGATAAGCTTTCTCACACTGAGCAATGCCTTCACACACTAGATCAATACCTTACCACAAATTCAATTTTTTTCCAAAATCACTCTGGCTTATTACTATTGTGGTAAGATTGCCTTGTTATGATAAGACTTACCACTACATATCCATGGTATGCCCCCACACTGAACAAATGTCTTCCCGCGTGAGACCAATGACTTATTAGGAATTCTATTTTTTAGCTACATCGCTCTAAGATGAGGTTTATCACTGTTGTAGCTTTATTTGATTTTGGTAAAATAATGAAATATTGACCCAAAATCAGGTGGTTTTTGAAAAACTACCACTGGTTTACACAAATTTTTTTTTAAAAAAGTTTTTTTATGAGACCTCGTCAAATAGATTCCGTTTAATAAGATAAATATAAAGTTTTCTTCAGAAAAAAAGAATTCAGTGACAAAGAACAGAGAGAACCCTAGTTCCGCTATAAATGTTGTGAGGCAGAGCAGAACAAACCGTAAAAGCGAAAAGCAAGCACACAAAAAAAAGAGAAATAATTGGGAAGTAGACCTTGAGAATTCGAATCTCGTTGTCGAGAAGACGAGAGGCTCTGACGATGTCGTCGGAAGTCATGGACGCTAACTGGTCGTCCTCATAGTTGGTGTCCTCTACCATGGCGCTAGCCATCTCAATTTGTAATTGTCTGTTTCGTATGATTGTGTCTTGATAGATCAAGCACAGAGATGATCTTAAACCACTGTTTTCACCTTAGAAATTTCAGGAAGTGAGCGACTCTCAATTTGGTACTGGGTTCACTTTAGTAGTTTATTTTAGATTTTGTTTTAATAATACCTTAGTTTAGTCTTGTAAAGGACAATTTAGGTATTTTTCTTATTAACTTTTAAATATAGTAAGTTGTCTATTTTTTTTAAAACGTTAATTTTCAAGATTAAAATTAAATGTTTCATAAAAATTAGTTAAGCTATTAATTTATTATTTCATGGTAAAAAAATAAAACTTAAAAGATAGTAAATTGAAAAAAAATATTTATACTAAATAACCTTCTATTAAAAAATATAAGTAATTATAATTTAAAAAATTATTAATATTTTAATTTATTATTTAATTGATAAAAAATAAATATTAATTTAATTAATCAAAAAATCATTATTATTTATATTATTTAAGACAAAAACTTTATATAAAAAAATTTAGTCTAAATAATTGTCAATATTTTAATTATTATTAATTTATATTATTTAATTGATAAAAATAAGGTTTAAGATAACTTAAAAATGATAATTGTTTATATTGTTTAAAATAAATAATATTGTATAAAAAAAATAAGTAATTGTAATATAGATAATTGTTAATTTTAATTATTAATAATATTTTTTTATGTTATTTAAGATAAATAATTTTAATTTAGATAATTTTTAATATTTTAACTATTAATACATAAAAAAAATAAATTTTAATTAAATTATACGATAATACATACAATATTAATTACTAGATTCACTAAAAAAGTGATTTAAACTTATAATTCCAAACAATATTATAGTTCCTAACATAATTCATACACTCGTTGCTAAACTACAATGTTCAATATATTCTCTATATTCTTAACATAAGAATATTCATTTTTTCAGTGGATATCTTTATATTCCGGTTAGCAAGGGATGTGATGTCATTAGTCAAATATCCAATATTTAATTATTAACCCTCACTATCCACACCTAAAATAGATGCTTATTGTTTAAACTAAAAAAGATATTAATTTTTCCATAAAACTTGCTCATTAAGTTCTTACAAACAAACTTGTGTTCCTCAATATCAGATCTTTCATTCCATGGAAAATTTGCAGTATCTAATTAAAAGAGCAAATTTAATCGATCACTCCTGTATTTTTGTCCAAATATCATCCTTATCTTTTTGAGTTAGTTACTTTTTCGTTACTTTACATTAATTTAATACCCTAAGTCTTTATTTCTATTTTTAAGGTATTTTATCATTTAACTTAAATTAATTGCTATGGTGATAAAAAAAATTAACAAAAAACAAAATTTTTCAATTTTATTTTGTACAATTTTATCTACTTGGTCGAGCTGCTTGCTAACCAGATCAACGAGGACTTAGTGGGAGGTCGACGAAGGTCATTTTTAGGCTATAAAAAGGCAACATTTTAATTAAGGGTGAGTAAAATATCCAATCAATCCAATCAAATCTGAAAAAATGAGTGATTTTGATCCAAAGTTAGATTGGATTCGGATTAGATTTTATCAATCCGCTCAGATTCGGATTAAAAATATTCAAATCCAAATAATCTAATCTGATCCGATACATTTATATATTATTTTAAAATAAATATATAATAATTAATAAACCTAATTATATAGCCTAACTTATTAAACCTAGTTGCCAATCTCTTAAGAAACCTAATATTTTTTACAGCTTTCATTTTTCTCTTTGCCTCAATCCTAATATTTTTTCCAATTGTTTCCATCTTTCTCTCTGCCTTCATCCTAATATTTTTTTTAATTGCTTCCATCTTTCTCTCTGCCTCTATTGTTGGTTTCAAGTTCTACTGCTCGTTGTTCTGTTGCTCTCTGTTTTGCTGCTCGTCGATCTGCTGTCGCCGTTATGCTGCTTTCTATTCTACTACTCGTCGATCTGCTGCTTTCCGTTCTGCTACTCACCAATCTACTATCGCCGCTCTACTATCGCACCTCTACTGTCCCAATTACAGCTCGTCAGTCGTCGTTCGTTGCTTGCTGCACTCTACTCGCTGCTTGTTGTACTCTACTTGTTGCTTGCTACTCGCTGCTTGTTGTACTCTACTTGCTGCTTGCTACTCGCTGCACGCTCCTGTCACTTTTCATTGTTCTTCATCATCCTACACAGAAGGTTATATTTGTTTGAATTTTTTTCTTTTTCTGAATTTTAATTTCATATCTAATATTCAAATGTTTATTTTTTTTTTGTTATTGATAGTTATTACTTTTGTTTCAAATTAATGTGTGAAATAAGAAGTTATCTAGAACATATTGTATGATTTACTGTTTTTTATAATAATTTTCAAGAGTTATGAGATGAAGTTGTTGGGAAATAACGCATATTCCCGATAAGCCAAACTTATGAGAAAGCAAGAATAGAAAATAACACACAAATTTGATAACGGAGTTCGGTCAATCTTGTTTACGTCTCCGGACCTGCTGCAGATCTTTTTACTGAAAGAGGAGAAATTACACAAGGTGTTTACAACACTCAAAACTCACAACCCAATTACACCCAAGAAAATTACTCTCAATTTTCTCTCACAAAAGCTTTGCTCTCTAAGCTTTTCTCTCAATTGGAATGAACACTTTGGATGGTTAATTCATTACAATTACACATCTATTTATAGGAAAATTCACTCCTTGAATTACTCCTTAAATTAATGGTTCCTTGAATTGCTCCTTGAATTAAGCTCCATGTTTTACTCCTTGTTTTGCTCCATGTTTTGTTCCATGTTTTGCTCCATGTTTTGCTCCTTAATTTGCTCCTTAAATTAAGGAGCTTTATAACAACAATCTCCA